>CM060908.1:679351027-681851027 GCA_030737815.1 Allium fistulosum
TCAGAGACGTTTCATAGCACACACAACATACCCAATATATAGATTGTTATATAGAAAGATGTTGACCGTATCCTAATGGGAGTGACCCACTTAGCCCTGCGACATAAACCCTTTTTATGCCATTTCCGGTTGATGAGGCCTAATGTAACGTTTTACCTTTCTTATAGCACATTCCACTTCGAATGCCACACTGCTATTTCATGATCAAACAACTGATTTCTACAAACGTATAACTCTTGAGCTCGTAAGTCTCAGGAAAGGGTGTTAAGCAAAGAGAAGTTTCCTTCTCCGCCACCAAACAGATGATAGGTATATAGACATCAATTTATCTAACTAGGAATGCAACGTCAGACATTCATCCATACAAGTTGTCCAGGAACAGGACAAACCAAACATTTGCAAATTTAACATAATGTCACAAAAGAAAGATCATTAAACCAAATATTTTTCATAGATTCAACACAAAAACCAAACATAACAAATCCTTTAATTACAATGTTCAACATCAATAGCAGCAACAATACATAACACTACATAGTTCAACATCATCAACAACTAGTATTACGTACAAATATTACAGAAACACAATAAAACCGTATATCAGAAAATGTTTTTTCAAGCCAACTAATTTTACAGAAGAACTCAGAAATCCATAACTACCTCTCATTCCTCACTTCAGGCTAATCTTTTTCTTTGTGTCGTCTGCATTATGAACAACCACGTAGTTAGTTAAAGCATAAAGGTAAGTAAACTTACTAAGTTATCCAATATTATTAAGCTAACCTACAACAGAACACTTAATAGGTCTGCACGGTAATATGTCAGACAAGAAATGTAAAATAGGCAAGCTTAGATGCCAAGTTAATGTTTATGAGAGTTTTTTATCTCAGAAAAATGTACCTACATTTGAATCCTTAATGTCTCCAGAGCATATTTAATCCTTAAAGTTTGATCTTGAAAAGACCAATTAGACAAATTAAATACATACATTAGATTAATTTTTTTCCGATTCTAATACACAAATTTGGATGGCCCTCTGTTTTTTATGCAGTTGGATCTATTGGTAGTATATTGTTTGCATTCTGGCAGAGAGAAGTGAGTTTAACGTAAAATTAAACCCCAAAATATCTTCAACTTGCCTAATTAATTTTAGATTTTGTTTATTTGGCTTATCTATTCAGTCAATTACCTAAAAATGTAACAACCCATGTTTTTCTAACACGAAAAACCGGACCATTTGGTTAAGAAGAAGAGGTAGAAGAAGAAGAAAAATAGAAAACGACAACAGAATCTCACATACGCAGCGGAATAAACTATAATAGGTAATAACAGATCTTTACACAAATCAAAACTATATATGTTTATACAATTCATCATCAGAATACATCATCAGAGTACATCAACATCCATAACATACCACTGGATACACAGCGGAAAAATAATAGCAAGTACGAGAGTACGTATCGTCATCCAGCTCGTCTCCTGAGCTCCACAGCATCATATCCTGTAACCTATAATACTCGGTCTGACCCGAGCATCATATAAAACAATACCCGAGTCAGTCTGGAATACCAGCGTGAGAAAATCACACTCAATTGATTATTAAAGTTTCAAAAATCCTTTAAAAATAAAAAGCATCTCGTAAGACCACGCCACAAATAAACATGTCGGGTTTTTACCTTACGATAGCTAAAACACTTTTTATAAAATCCTCTGATATTATAATAGTGTCTATTCACAAATACTTATTAAAATAGCTGAAATTGTTACATTATTAAATTCCAGCATACTAGCCACAAAAGTGGGTAATACAAACAAATACCGTACAAGGCACGTAGGAAAAATGGATTTCCAACGAATGACTAGGCACTGGGGTACCACCTATCACAGTACGTGGCCTAGATCACCGTACCGAGGAGTACGCCCGCTCCTCTGCAACACAAGGCCGGAACCATCCCTTACTGGATGATCCCGAATAAAATCACCCCACGGTTGGGATCAGCAACCGCACCACTAAGCCGAAATAAAAAGGGACATCTAGATAGGGATGACCTTACCCTCCAGTGGGAGCTACCCACGAAGCCTTGCTGCATAACCCCTGATTTTCAGTCATTCCCGGTTGATGAGGTTCGAGGCTAAACGATACCTTTTAGAGAACATATCCCTTAGAATGCCCATCGTCCGCTGACGATGTTTCGCAAGCATTCGTCCATACAAGTCCGTCCTGGGTTTGAACGGAACCGAAAGCACTACTCCTACTACATCCATTTTGGAAATATCCTCAGGATTAGTAGCGACTAGCCCTTGCCCTTCACAGCTCCATCTTCGACTCCGAAATCGTTACACGAAACGTACAAACCGGATCGAAGTGGTATTCGAGTCTCCAGACCTAGAATCCCGGTATACGGAAACTCGATCCCGGTCTCTTCGAAACGATCAGCGCATTGGCCAATATTGATAGTCGGTTATTTAACTATCAATTAACATCCACAAGCAACCATCACACAATAAATAATTTCCCACATTATTTATTTACCCAAATATCTTTCCAAGATATATTTCCAAATTTTCAAACTCCTTTTGAAAACAATTTCAAACAATTTCCGCTTACGGAATACATTTCCAAATATTTATTTCTCTGAAACACCAAGTACAAAACACTTTTAGATTTTAAAATAATTTAAAAACACTTTATTTTAAAATATATTTTATAACATTGGAATCAAACTACTTTAATACTTTATTAAAAATATATACTTTAAATTAAACCACTTTATAAATATAAACTAAATTTCTCTTTTTAAAACAGAATAGCAAATCACTTTTATATAATTACTACAATAATAGATTTTTAAAATATACCTACTTTGAAAATTAACATTTAGAAATAATCAATTTTCTAAAACATGCTTTTTAAAACATACTTAAAACTTTTAACTTATATTTAAAATTGCTTTGAAAACGTACTTGGCTATCCAGAGAAATACACTTCTCATTTCCATCTTTTAAAATAAATCAACATTTATTTCAAACCAATTCATATCCCTTTATAAATTCCCACCTTGAATTTATATTTTCTAATATCCACTGATATTTTATTTTACTTTATAAACCCAGTTTATATTTCCAAAATCTCACTTCTCTTTTAAAATTCCAATTTTAAATAACTAAATCAATTTCCAATTGATTTTCCAATTTACTTTACTTTGAAATAAATTTCCTTTACTACTTCATTTATTTCAAAATACATTAACTTTTAGATTTATTCCTTTATTTGAGTTAAAACCCTTTTTTACTGAAAATACCAATTTTAAACTTCCAAAATTCCTTCTTTAGCCTTTAATTAAATTTAATCCTTACATTCAAAATAAATCCTTTATTCTTTAAATTTAATATCACTTTAGTTTAAAGTTAATATTTCCCTTGTTATTTCGAAATTCCCTTATTCCAATTCACTTGAATTATTTACTTAAAATTTACTCTTTTATTTCTTTCAAAATCCAATTCAATATATTTTGATAACTCCTTTTATTGAAATATTCAATCCAACCATATCATCCAATATTTCAATCATCAATAAAATCATCACAGGATATCAATATTCATAGAACAGAATATCAAATAATCTAAATAATTTTGAGGAATCCAGTTGGATCCCTCCAACCTGTTTCCCTGCATCCACAAACGTTAGCACAATACCAATTCCACTTCAAAATGGAATATCGCGGTATATGGGATTTATATAAATCATCCGCTATTATGCGGCGCATAGGGTCTCATCCGCTATATAAATGCGGGAATATCAACAACTCAAATATATACATATGCCAATATGTATATATTGCTATATACTACTATATATAGTATAGCATATTCAATCAATGCAATCATCCAATCAATTATTTAAATTTAACCATTTAAATAATAAAATTCAACTGAGTGAGATAAACTCACCTTTTCTTTTGTTTTGCCATCCGTTACTATTTAATTTCATCCCAGCTTGTTTCCTTTCAGATTTCGACCTTGAATAACAATTTATATGATTTTATTAATATTTGAAATAAATTGAACAATTCATTTCCATTAGATAAATATCATTCCAATCAATTTAATTAACCAGTGATTTCATTTTTAACCAAGCAAATTTATTTTAAACTAATTTCCTTTTTAATAGAATATTTTAGCATCCAAATAATTAAATAAGTAAATTTATCCACCAAACCTATTATTTATATATCTTTCCAACTCAAAACGTTCAAGATTTCTGCTCTGATAAATCTTATATATTTTTCAGTTAAATATGATAAAGACAGTATAAGGTCTCATCTTGAAATTTCTCTATGCAAAACTATTTATGTTATAAACAAACCATTTCTGCATATAAAAACCAATTTAATTGATAATAAAACTATTTCCCTTTTTTTTTGTAAGTAACCAAAAGTAAAAATTTCTCTAATGCTAACAATTTGTTAAAGATAAACTTGAGAATGTTAAAATTAAAATGCGTAAAATTATAAACTACCTCAGACGAACGGAGACCAGACTCAACGAGCTTCAGCTCGATCCAAATCGCGCTATAGGTCATGGCCACCATACTCCACGACGTCGCCTGCGCTTCCAGATGCAGCGACCTCCCTTCGATAAACTCGCGACCCTCCTCATGTCTATAATCCACGCGCGAAACCCAAATCGAGACCACCATGAACCCCTCCGCCACCGACTATTGCTACGGCATCGTCTCCCTTCCCCGAGAGCCAAGAAATCGAATACGAATTTGATCTCCCCCTTTGCTCTTAAATTCGAACGCGAGTTGCACGAGCTCTCCTAGAACGAGAAGGAAACTGGTTCGGTTCGATTTTGACTTAGGTTTACAATTAAGTAGATGAGGTATTATGAAGGAGAAGGAACGAACGAATCTCGTTCGAAATCTTTTTTTTTTTCGAACTGAAAGGTAGAGGAGAGGAGAGGAACTCGATCTCTTTTTATTTTTATAATACGTGACTTCCATCAGAAGGAAAAAGAAGGAAACACGTGTATGCGATTAGAAAAAAGTAGGTGCCACGTTTCAGAAGACACTGTAGAGTGGTTTGGAAAAGAAAAGAATAAGGATGTAGATAAGGATTTTGTTCAAATATTATATTTGAATTTAAATTTTCGATATAAATTTCTGCGCGTTCCTATATCGTACGCTCCCACATCAACTCCAAATACTACAAAAATTGAAATCCGATAATAATACAATATTACGGATCCAATGGAACTGGTTTCGTCGCATTCCGAGACTGTGCCTCGGACGGCTATTTTTAAATTCAATTTCAACGATATATTTTTAAAACTGAACAAAACTCTTTAAAATTCCATTTTAAAAGTTATATCATCTTCAGTATTAACAATATAAATTTTCTGAACCTTTGAACTATTTTTAACAGGCTTAAAATCAAGATTCAATATTTTACCCAATCCCGATAATTAAATTTAATAATTAATTATCCAAATAAATACTGTATATTTGAAATTAAAGTTAAAATTTAACCTTCGAATATTTAAAATAACTTAAATATTCACATTTCAAATATACAAAAATTCCGGGTCGTCACATTCCTCCCCCCTTAAAAGAATTTCGTCCCCGAAATTACTAGTTAAGAGAAATGATTCGATACCCGTTCTTTTTCCCAATCCAAATAGTTTTAACAACTTTCCATAACAATTCTTTTATTAATGATACACTAATCATCCTTTAACTTCCCAAACTTATTCATAAGTTCAACCCATACCACCTGCTTATCCATTCAAATTTAAATTTGAATTCAAATTTTAATTTATCAAAATTTTCCAAAATTTTTCTAACTCCCTAAATTTCCGAAAAATTTCGCCAGCGTCTCCTTTGCGCGGCTAGCTCGGTACTACTACAAAATGGCTCTACGGCCTCCCAATCTCAAAAAGAAAACAAAAAGCCAAGTGGCTGGACCCAAAAACCCAATCAAATTTCATATAGAAATTCAAATACATACCTTTTTGACGGGCCATTAAATTTTATCTTCTAAATCAAAAATCCCAATTTATCCATTGCTTTTATACACCTGTATATCCTACTAAGCAATAATATTCAATCACAATCCCAAAGTCATTTTATACTTTTCTTTACAAATTTTCAATATTTGCTTTACTTAAGCCCGTACGATGCACATATATCATTCGTACGCAATATCACATTCGATCGCTCAATCGATCACACAATTCCACTTCCGAACTAGTATCGTCCACCCGACTTCCTAGTGCGGACTCAGATCTGGTTCCTTGATCAGAAACCGTCATTCTCCTTACATAGCCACCAACTATGATAGAGAATATCCAGAATCAATCAACAATCCATATCCAGGCTCGCCGTTGAAAATCGAGTGAAAAATCTCAACTCGGATCGGTATAATTACTTCGAAATTCTGTGCTCGAATCCAGATCAAATCATTATGCGAATAAAATAATATACATACATCCTACGTATAAATTCCAATTGATTATCAATTATATCAATTTCCTTTTTATTCACATTCATTTTGATTGTTATCCACTTATTCACAACTATCCCATTCACATCTTCAAATTTTTAATCGTCATTCAATTATTCACCTAGAATAATTTTCCTCCATACCAAATTTACTTAAGAATTCACCATTCATTTTTTTAAGTCCAATATAAACATCTTATATACTTCTTGGATTTGTTTTACTTCATTTTTGAAGTTTATATTTATTTTCACTTCCCCATTGAAGTTTATTTTCATTACTATTTACTTAGCCCTTACAATTTCATTTAAACTCAAATTGGCTTCCATTTTGAATATGGATTAGTTTCACTTACTAATTAATTTAAATCTCAATTAAAAGTTTATTTGCAAGCTTACTTTCCTTAGTTCTTTCGATTTCACTTACTTTACATTCATATTTAAACTAGATTCAATTATTCGGTTCCAATTCCATTTGCTTAGCAAATTTAGATTATTTATCCTTAATGAAAATTTTCAAAAATTTCAAAAATTTTCTAACTCCCAAAATTTACGGAAAATTTTGGCAGAGTCTCCCTTGTACGGAGGGACTTCTGCGATATCGCAGGATGCACAAATATGTATATATACATCGGCCTCAGGCCGGAAATCACAATATATCAATATAAACAGTTCATATTTCCTATTTTGAATTCTTTTGCGTAAGCGTACCTCATTTTAGCATTTTAAAGCAAGCGGCTTATTATTTAGCAATTAGTGCAACCCAAAATCAGCTATACGGCTTCCCCAAACCTGTACTTACTTAATTTAAAGATGTAAGTGCCAAAATCATGCAACTTAACAACATTTTTCATATTTAACTAGCAACATAAGCGTTTTAATAAGCAATGCAAGTTAAACAACACTTATAAGCAATTTATAGGGTTCCACCCTTAATTTAAATTGTTTACAACTCAATTCTCACATTCGATTCATTTTAGCAAAACAACCTCATATTTAATTCAGTTGATCTCAAAATCAATCTATTTAACTTCTATCAACTTATAGAATTTTAACTTCCTTGTTTACGTCAAACGACGCTTTATTTAATGCAGCCTCGTCCATATCCATATGAATAAATGATTATTTGGGTTTTACAACCAATTTGAATTGATTCCAATTCAATTTATTTTAATTCCATTACACTTATAATTTAATTGGTAAATTCACTGAATCCAATATAAATTCTAATCCGCATTTGATAATTTATTTCTGAATTGTATTTTATTACTAACGAGTCTACTTCAATCCATTTCTACTTACTTGCAATTATTTACAATTCAAATTATCACTATTATACTTCAACTCCATTATTCATTCACACTTTCACTTTTATTACCAAATCCAAATTCCATTAACATATTTGATTTACTAATTTATTCCAAATTAGTTTACTTCCATTTTAACCAATACAATATTTGATTTTTATCCTTACAAATCACCCTAGTTAATCTCCTCGGGTTTTATAATTCAAGTACTGGATCTTATTCATTCCCAAAATACCAAACAAATTTATTTACTTAGCTATAACTTCCCATTCAAGCCACAATTAATTTAATTTTCCAATAAATTTAATTCCTTTACCATTATCCAAGCTAAATTTAATTTAACCCAAATCTCTATTCCAAACTGCACATCTCTTATTCATCTTACTCTTACTTGTTAATGTAAGGATTTTAATTTCACTCAATATTATTTATAATTCAACTGAATTTCATTACAATTTAATTTTATTTAACTTAACTTCAGTCAAATCATATTATTCTCTTAATATCATTTCCATCACAATTTATTTCAATTCGATTCCAACAATCCAAATACAACTGGATTTATTTTCTCAGTTTGCTTCAAATCCAACTCAAAATTAAACTTAGTTTAAGCTCATTTGTCTCAACTTAATTTTATTTCTCCATCTGATTCAAATAAAGATTTCGAATTCTTATGTACCCGGCTTTTAGTTTCAAATCATTTTAAAATCTCCACTTATTCCATTGGTTAAGTAAATCATTCCGATTTTACAATCTTACCATATTTTTTCAATTTTAATTTGTCAGAATATTTTCATCCAAACATCCAAATATAAAATAATTTAAAGAAATATTTCTTTTATATCAAAATACATTTTTCGGGTAAAATTATTTCATCTACCCGTTTCAAAACAATATTGTGTCGAATTGTTCTATTCGAGTGTTTAGAAACCCCTTCGATACAGTTGCGCAGACTGTGCCGACGAAGGTTCATATGCCACTCAATAAATCAACCAACACAATATAAAACCATTTTATATTTACTAACAAATACGCGCTCATATCTATTAATACTCTCAAAATTCCCACCAGAGCCAAGGTTATCGCCAGCCTAAGCTCTGATACCACTGTAACAACCCATGTTTTTCTAACACGAAAAACCGGACCATTTGGTTAAGAAGAAGAGGTAGAAGAAGAAGAAAAATAGAAAACGACAACAGAATCTCACATACGCAGCGGAATAAACTATAATAGGTAATAACAGATCTTTACACAAATCAAAACTATATATGTTTATACAATTCATCATCAGAATACATCATCAGAGTACATCAACATCCATAACATACCACTGGATACACAGCGGAAAAATAATAGCAAGTACGAGAGTACGTATCGTCATCCAGCTCGTCTCCTGAGCTCCACAGCATCATATCCTGTAACCTATAATACTCGGTCTGACCCGAGCATCATATAAAACAATACCCGAGTCAGTCTGGAATACCAGCGTGAGAAAATCACACTCAATTGATTATTAAAGTTTCAAAAATCCTTTAAAAATAAAAAGCATCTCGTAAGACCACGCCACAAATAAACATGTCGGGTTTTTACCTTACGATAGCTAAAACACTTTTTATAAAATCCTCTGATATTATAATAGTGTCTATTCACAAATACTTATTAAAATAGCTGAAATTGTTACATTATTAAATTCCAGCATACTAGCCACAAAAGTGGGTAATACAAACAAATACCGTACAAGGCACGTAGGAAAAATGGATTTCCAACGAATGACTAGGCACTGGGGTACCACCTATCACAGTACGTGGCCTAGATCACCGTACCGAGGAGTACGCCCGCTCCTCTGCAACACAAGGCCGGAACCATCCCTTACTGGATGATCCCGAATAAAATCACCCCACGGTTGGGATCAGCAACCGCACCACTAAGCCGAAATAAAAAGGGACATCTAGATAGGGATGACCTTACCCTCCAGTGGGAGCTACCCACGAAGCCTTGCTGCATAACCCCTGATTTTCAGTCATTCCCGGTTGATGAGGTTCGAGGCTAAACGATACCTTTTAGAGAACATATCCCTTAGAATGCCCATCGTCCGCTGACGATGTTTCGCAAGCATTCATCCATACAAGTCCGTCCTGGGTTTGAACGGAACCGAAAGCACTACTCCTACTACATCCATTTTGGAAATATCCTCAGGATTAGTAGCGACTAGCCCTTGCCCTTCACAGCTCCATCTTCGACTCCGAAATCGTTACACGAAACGTACAAACCGGATCGAAGTGGTATTCGAGTCTCCAGACCTAGAATCCCGGTATACGGAAACTCGATCCCGGTCTCTTCGAAACGATCAGCGCATTGGCCAATATTGATAGTCGGTTATTTAACTATCAATTAACATCCACAAGCAACCATCACACAATAAATAATTTCCCACATTATTTATTTACCCAAATATCTTTCCAAGATATATTTCCAAATTTTCAAACTCCTTTTGAAAACAATTTCAAACAATTTCCGCTTATGGAATACATTTCCAAATATTTATTTCTCTGAAACACCAAGTACAAAACACTTTTAGATTTTAAAATAATTTAAAAACACTTTATTTTAAAATATATTTTATAACATTGGAATCAAACTACTTTAATACTTTATTAAAAATATATACTTTAAATTAAACCACTTTATAAATATAAACTAAATTTCTCTTTTTAAAACAGAATAGCAAATCACTTTTATATAATTACTACAATAATAGATTTTTAAAATATACCTACTTTGAAAATTAACATTTAGAAATAATCAATTTTCTAAAACATGCTTTTTAAAACATACTTAAAACTTTTAACTTATATTTAAAATTGCTTTGAAAACGTACTTGGCTATCCAGAGAAATACACTTCTCATTTCCATCTTTTAAAATAAATCAACATTTATTTCAAACCAATTCATATCCCTTTATAAATTCCCACCTTGAATTTATATTTTCTAATATCCACTGATATTTTATTTTACTTTATAAACCCAGTTTATATTTCCAAAATCTCACTTCTCTTTTAAAATTCCAATTTTAAATAACTAAATCAATTTCCAATTGATTTTCCAATTTACTTTACTTTGAAATAAATTTCCTTTACTACTTCATTTATTTCAAAATACATTAACTTTTAGATTTATTCCTTTATTTGAGTTAAAACCCTTTTTTACTGAAAATACCAATTTTAAACTTCCAAAATTCCTTCTTTAGCCTTTAATTAAATTTAATCCTTACATTCAAAATAAATCCTTTATTCTTTAAATTTAATATCACTTTAGTTTAAAGTTAATATTTCCCTTGTTATTTCGAAATTCCCTTATTCCAATTCACTTGAATTATTTACTTAAAATTTACTCTTTTATTTCTTTCAAAATCCAATTCAACATATTTTGATAACTCCTTTTATTGAAATATTCAATCCAACCATATCATCCAATATTTCAATCATCAATAAAATCATCACAGGATATCAATATTCATAGAACAGAATATCAAATAATCTAAATAATTTTGAGGAATCCAGTTGGATCCCTCCAACCTGTTTCCCTGCATCCACAAACGTTAGCACAATACCAATTCCACTTCAAAATGGAATATCGCGGTATATGGGATTTATATAAATCATCCGCTATTATGCGGCGCATAGGGTCTCATCCGCTATATAAATGCGGGAATATCAACAACTCAAATATATACATATGCCAATATGTATATATTGCTATATACTACTATATATAGTATAGCATATTCAATCAATGCAATCATCCAATCAATTATTTAAATTTAACCATTTAAATAATAAAATTCAACTGAGTGAGATTAACTCACCTTTGCTTTTGTTTTGCCATCCGTTACTATTTAATTTCATCCCAGCTTGTTTCCTTTCAGATTTCGACCTTGAATAACAATTTATATGATTTTATTAATATTTGAAATAAATTGAACAATTCATTTCCATTAGATAAATATCATTCCAATCAATTTAATTAACCAGTGATTTCATTTTTAACCAAGCAAATTTATTTTAAACTAATTTCCTTTTTAATAGAATATTTTAGCATCCAAATAATTAAATAAGTAAATTTATCCACCAAACCTATTATTTATATATCTTTCCAACTCAAAACGTTCAAGATTTCTGCTCTGATAAATCTTATATATTTTTCAGTTAAATATGATAAAGACAGTATAAGGTCTCATCTTGAAATTTCTCTATGCAAAACTATTTATGTTATAAACAAACCATTTCTGCATATAAAAACCAATTTAATTGATAATAAAACTATTTCCCTTTTTTTTTTGTAAGTAACCAAAAGTAAAAATTTCTCTAATGCTAACAATTTGTTAAAGATAAACTTGAGAATGTTAAAATTAAAATGCGTAAAATTATAAACTACCTCAGACGAACGGAGACCAGACTCAACGAGCTTCAGCTCGATCCAAATCGCGCTACAGGTCATGGCCACCATACTCCACGACGTCGCCTGCGCTTCCAGATGCAGCGACCTCCCTTCGATAAACTCGCGACCCTCCTCATGTCTATAATCCACGCGCGAAACCCAAATCGAGACCACCATGAACCCCTCCGCCACCGACTATTGCTACGGCATCGTCTCCCTTCCCCGAGAGCCAAGAAATCGAATACGAATTTGATCTCCCCCTTTGCTCTTAAATTCGAACGCGAGTTGCACGAGCTCTCCTAGAACGAGAAGGAAACTGGTTCGATTCGATTTTGACTTAGGTTTACAATTAAGTAGATGAGGTATTATGAAGGAGAAGGAACGAACGAATCTCGTTCGAAATCGTTTTTTTTTTCGAACTGAAAGGTAGAGGAGAGGAGAGGAACTCGATCTCTTTTTATTTTTATAATACGTGACTTCCATCAGAAGGAAAAAGAAGGAAACACGTGTATGCGATTAGAAAAAAGTAGGTGCCACGTTTCAGAAGACACTGTAGAGTGGTTTGGAAAAGAAAAGAATAAGGATGTAGATAAGGATTTTGTTCAAATATTATATTTGAATTTAAATTTTCGATATAAATTTCTGCGCGTTCCTATATCGTACGCTCCCACATCAACTCCAAATACTACAAAAATTGAAATCCGATAATAATACAATATTACAGATCCAATGGAACTGGTTTCGTCGCATTCCGAGACTGTGCCTCGGACGGCTATTTTTAAATTCAATTTCAACGATATATTTTTAAAACTGAACAAAACTCTTTAAAATTCCATTTTAAAAGTTATATCATCTTCAGTATTAACAATATAAATTTTCTGAACCTTTGAACTATTTTTAACAGGCTTAAAATCAAGATTCAATATTTTACCCAATCCCGATAATTAAATTTAATAATTAATTATCCAAATAAATACTGTATATTTGAAATTAAAGTTAAAATTTAACCTTCGAATATTTAAAATAACTTAAATATTCACATTTCAAATATACAAAAATTCCGGGTCGTCACAAAAAAGATGTTCATTCTTAGTTTTTTCATGTTCTAAAAGTAGAGTTGCTTCATAACCATCGATCAGTATGAGGTGTCTATGTTGTACTAAGTTACATTCAGTCATATGTCGAATGGACTGTATGACCTTAGACATGTATTTTCAATGTAGCAGTGGAATTTACATTGAAAATACAACAATTCAAGGTGCTAGACAATTTAGATATAGTAGTGACTATCATATGTGTTCAGACAATCTGAAAAGCATTGATAATTAATTGCTTAACCATTTCTCAAATTGGAGTAAAATTTACAATATACCTAAAGTTCAAAAAATGGTTAAAGCAAAATTAAATGAATTCAGCTATAACAAAATAACATTGAAAACGAAGTTGACATGTCCAAAGTAAAGGGGTACATGTTACAAATGGCTTTAGATAATGAACATCGTGAACTTAATGAAAAAAAACCTATTCTGAAGCCAAAATCGAGTATCAGGTACTAAATATGCTAGTTGTTTCTTTAAAACAAATTTTTTAATGTGATGAATTACTCAAGAAGACGAGCCTGCTATTTTTTGTACCATGATGGCAAAGAGGTTACTTATTTAATGCAGATGGTTTGAATCCAATGTGAAACAAAGCTCAATAAAGAAGCACTCGTTTGTTTTAAAATTTAATAACCAATATATTGGAAATGAGGGTGCGTGTGTGTATAGTTTTCTAGAGATAATTTGCAAAGATAAACTTTATAATTATAGGAAAAACTATTTAAATGCCCCTTTCTCTATTGGTGAGTCAAAACTAGTTATTTTCAGTACTCTGAAGAGGGTGGAAATTAATGTGATTGTTTCAAAATATGTGTTCACTTTAAAATCGGGAAATTACATGTTTTATTTGTCTTGATCTCTAAAGAAGTGCTTATATAGTACAATCAGCTGTAGCATCTTAACAATCAGGCCATTTAATTAGAACAATTAATGTACATGGGAAAGAAAATTAACCAAGGTAAGCTGGTAGTTGTTGTCCAGCTTTACACTGGATTTCCGAAATCTAGCGTGTAAAGTCTAACAAGAGAACATTTCACCACATCGAATTAAACACTATTATTTCTCATTACTAGTCAAGTTAATTATGCTTGTCAAATGTATAAGGATGCATGCATGATATTTACTAACTAGAGATCATCTTTGTAGAACCGCTGACTGTGCTGTTAAACTTCAAAACATTAACACGGAATGGGTTGAAAATTTTATGATATAAGTGTTGAAAAAGCATATTCAACTGTAACTACCATATCAAACATGGTCTCTTATCTACCTCATATGAAATCTTAAACTACAATGTAAAAGCTAGTTTTGCAACACATTTCTGTTACAAGTAAACTATATAAAATATTGCAAGTGAAATTAAATAACATAGATGGACTATGATTAATTAAATGTAAAAGCAATTAATAAAAACATATTTGGGAACGAGTGAGACCAATTAGAAAAGTGTATCTTACGCATTGACCTTTCTCTATGTTAACTATATTTGGTGATCCGAAAACTGAAATTAATGAATGTCAACATTCCATGTTACTCATTATAGTATAGTTAATTAACATGTTATGAATTTATTAATTGTAATTCGTCAGATTAATTTTATCTTCTGTTGTATTGTAATATTTAGCCCACTTCATTTTTAAACTCGAGATTTAAGAATTGGCAAACCAAGCGATTAATGCAATCGGTATGAACACGTAAGTTCTAGAGTTATGTGCAGTATATACGACTCGAATCGTATTCTCAATATACATGTATATCATATGTTTTGTGTAAATTAAATGCATAAGAGGCTGAAATTTTGTATTCATATATAAGCTCGTTAATTGTAAATTTTTCCTTCTAATAGAAGGTTTAACAATACCAACTATTTTTCATTAACACTTTGACTCTCAAATTTTAAAGTACATAAAAGAGAAGTAAAAAACCAATATTTAAACTTTCAGACGATGCATTACTGAGGAAAAAAAAAGGGTGACAACAGAGTTGAGTCAACAGCGTTGGTCTTCACCAACTAAAAAATAAAATCTAAAGTGTGTTCATGAAGGTGTATGATCTACTTAAGTACACATGAAATATTTAATAAGATGTAATATATACCTCGCCACGTAACCATAAAGTAAAACTTTGACAAGCTTCCACGGATGTAACCCCACTTCGAGGTTGAGATTTAGTACTATTCACATAGATGTTATACCTTCTGCGACATACACATTTCAAAACATATATATGAGTTGATTTACAATAATGTGAATTTAGGAGTTATTCATGACTTTACTTCTCCCATTCATCAAATCCATCGTACTTATTAAGGACCCATCTACGAACTTTTTCAAACTACACTTGGGTTAAGGTTATATCTTTACCATTACCTAGAGGCATCTCACTATCGAACTCATCATCCTCATCTAAAAATGCCTCACGAGTATGTTTATGAGTGCCATCACCTCCTTCTGGCATATACTCCATGCAGTAAAGACTAGCTTCTTGTACGATTTATCCTTCTGCAATACATCCTTCAATATATCTTTTGTTGCCCACATATCCTTTATATGTTTTCATTAAATTATGAAGGTAATCAATTATAAATAACCAATATCTATTTAAATTGAATGATGATGAACAAAACTGAAATTAGTAATTTACCATTCAAAAGGATACATCCACTTATATCTAACAGGGCCGCAAATCAATGCTTCATCGGCTAAATGAACCATAAGATGGATGTTGATATCAAAAAAAGCAGGTGGAAAATGTTTTTCAAACACACACATTGCTTCTACCAAACTAGCCTTTGCTTTTAAAAGATGTTCCCTGTTGATCACCTTTGAACATAAAATGTTGAAGAATAGACTTATACGATGTATAGCATTACATAGATCCTTATGTTGTGGATAAGAATGTTGAAACAATACCGAAAGTAATTGTGGCATTATGACGTGGTAATCATGTGATTTCATATTTGTTAGTTCAGGAGGATTGATGTTCACATTGTTATGGAAGTTGGAAGAGAATTTGCTAGGCACTTTCAGGCTTTTCAAAACGGTGCAAAATCATAACTTCTCTTCTTTGCTCAAGATGAAAGTTGCCTTTGGTATGGTTATTTTATTTGTTTTAGGATCTTCCATCACCCACAATTTTTGTTTTATACCCATGGTTTTCAAATCCTTGCGTGCGTTGATGCAGTCTTTTGACTTGTCTTTATGACCCATGATTGTGCTAATGAGATGCTCACTGACATTCTTCTCCGTATGCATAACATCAACATTATGTCTGACCAAATTTGCTTTCCAATATGGAAAATCAAAGAGGATGGACCTCCTATACCATGCCTGAACATTGGAAAGTTCTTCCTCATCGGTTTTCTTTTTTCGTTTTCGACCAATTTCTGGTTTTTTTTACCAACTTTTATCTTGATATTCGCTACCTTCTCTTCAACTTGATAACCATTTAATGGCCATGGAGGATGATGGTATTCTTGTTTGTTATTAAACTTTGTTTTATCATCTCGAAAATTGTGTTTGGAAGGAAGAAATCTTCGATGTCCCATGTAACACATCTTCTTACTTTCGGGAAGATAATAAGCACAAGTGTCTTCCCCACATATAGGACATGCAAAATATCCATGAGTTATGCACCCCGATAAAGTCCCAAGTGCAGGATGATCATGAATTGCCCACAACACCCTAGCTCTCATTGTGAACATAGATTTATTAAATGAGTCAAATGCAATGACTCCTTCCTATAATTGCTTAAACTCGTCTAAATGGTTGCAAATAAACATCAATATCCTTCCCCGGTTGTTTTGGCCCAGAAATCAACAATGTTAGCATTGAAAACTCCTTTTTTATGCACATTGATGGAGGAAGATTATACGGTATTACAATTACTGGCCATTAACTGTAACGACCCGCCTTCCTATGCCCAGGAAAACGCATCATTATTAAGAAAGAAAGGGATAGAAGAAGAAAAGAAGAGAAGAGAGAACAACAACACATCAGAATCTCACAGCGGAACGAATGAAATATAATATATCACATATGATATTACATAGTATCATATACATCAGAGTACACAACTTACATCACAAAATAGACAGTTATAAATTCTGTCTATTATACAACACTACTACATCCATACAATACATCATCACAGCGGAAACTCTATATATCTACACGCTGAAGCCTCCTGCTCCAATCTCCTCCAGAATTCGTCAAGGCTAACCTAAATCCCTTGACTACTCATACAAATTTGAGTACCCAAGAGTTTAATAAAACAGAAAATAAACACTTGGGTCAGACATGGGTCTGGTGTGAGTAAACGGTTAAAAGTTGCTTAACTTTGAAAAACCTTTGAAAACAAAAGTATCACGTAAGACTTCCCACACATAAACATGGGTAAGTTTTTACCTTACGCTAACCAAAACTTTGATAGGAAATTCGATTATATTATAATAGGGTCTAGGGTTTTCAAATAAATACTCATATAGCTGAAATTGTTACATTATTAAATTCCAGCATACTAGCCACAAAGTGGGTTATACAATCAAAACCGTAGGGTCTCGTAGGAAGAATGGGTTTCCATCAATGGCAGGGCTACTGGGGTACCGCCCGTCACAGTACGTGGCCTAGATCACCGTACCGAGGAGTACGCCCGCTCCCCTGCAACACAAAGCCGGAACCATCCCTTACTGGATAATCCCGAACAAGACAACCCCGTAGTTGGCTGCAGTTCCAACTACCCACTAAGCCGAAATATAGAAAGGGACCTCTAGACAGGGATCTATCTTGCTCTCAGTGGGCGCTACCCACGAAGCCTTGCTGCACCTCCCCTGTTTTAGCCATTCCCGGTTGATGAGGCTTGAGGTTACGATTACCTTTGATCAGAACATATCACTTAGAATGCTCATCGTCCGCCTGACGATGTGCTGAAAGCATTCAATCCATACAAGTTCGTTCCGGGTTCGAACGAAACCGAAGGCATTATCTCGTTACACTCGTTTTGGAATCACCCTCAGAGTTAACGACAATAACCCTTGCACTCTGAATCTTTATCTTCACTTGAGATTCACGACCTATCGTTAATTTGGATCGATGTGGTATTCGGGTCTCCAGACCTGGAATACCGGTATACGGAAACCCGATCCCGGTCTCATCGAAATCCAAAACGTATCTTTTAAGGCCAAGTTGTTTTAAAGGTTTAAACAATTTAACTTATCTATACAGATAGATAATTCACAAGTTACAATTGATAATCACATTATCATTTAAACAGATGATTCATAACCAAATAGGTAATCCATATCAACATCACAATAGTTAATCTATATTACCATTATAATGCAACCAAGTATTCATATCACCCAACATCTTATCTCATTTCTGAGATTACATCCATTCAATTCAAATCAATGCCATTCATTCTTATATAAGCAATGGTTTACTTAATCATGAGATAATTAATTTAAAATTTATTTAAATTAACTATCTCTATCTTTAATTAATTTAAAGTGAATTAAATTAATTACTTCATCTCTTAATTAATTTAAAGTAAATTAAATTAATTACTTCATTATAAACCTTACTTATATAATCATTAATTAATTACAAATAAATTAATTAATCTTTCTATAATTATCTATTTTAATTAATCACCTTTGATTAATTATACTTTAATTACATTTAAGTAATTATCTTAATTAATTTCACAAATTAATTATCCTTAACCAATACAGTAATTAACCTTTAATTACTTCATTAATTAATTAATTATAATCAATTACTTTAATCCTTAACTAATTACAATTAATCACTTATCATTTGATTAATTAATCTTAATTAATCAACTCTTAATTACATCATTAATTATAAACTAATGATCCCTAATTACACCTTTAATTATTTATTAATTACATTAAGTAATTATTCTTAATTAATCCATAATTATTAATCATCTTTGATTAATCTAATCCAGTAATTAACTTCCCTTAATTACTTCCATTAATTAATTACTTTAATTAATTACCTTCATAAATAATTAATTACATTATTAATTAACCTTAATTAAACCACAATTATTAATCATCTTTGATTAATCTAATCCTTTAATTAATTTAATTTAATAAATTATTAAATTAATAACAAGTGATTAACTCTTAATCACTTTCATTTAATAAAATAATTATCCTCTAATTACTTTATTAAATAATTTCCCTTTTACTTAATTACATCTAGTAATTATTCCTTAATTACTCCATCAAGTAATTATGCTTAATTAATTTATAAATGATTATCTCTAATTAATCATTAATTAATTACTTGGTTAATTATTTAACTAATTATTTAACTAATTAAATAATTTCTTAACTATTAATACTTAAAGATCTTAATTAAGAAAAACATTATCTTAATTAAATTATTATCTATTCTTAAATCATTTTCAATAAATAAATTATCCTTATTAATTTCACATATTAATTTCCTTTAATAAATCAAATCTTAATTACTTAAGATAAAATCTTTATTTTAATTAAACAATTACGACATTAATTTTAACCTTTAAAATCTTTGAAACCTTTCAAAGTTATTTAAATAAACTTTAATACAAAGATCATTTTGAAAATCCATTTATTTATCTTTTTTAAAAACTTATCTATTTAAATATTAAAACTTGTTATAACATTTAAATTTTGAAACAATTTATTTTACAATTAAAAACTTGTTTAACCTTTTGTTTTTAAAACTCAGAAAACATTAACAAAACAAATTTTCTTTTGTTTAAACTTTAAAACATTTCCTTATAAAATCTTAATACCAACTAATCCCAAACCCGAGTAAATCCCTAAAAATCTCGAAGTGACACTCGTGTCCAAAGCCCACTTTCCTTGCTTCGAGTAAATCTCGAATTCCCCCGGATAAAACCCGAGCCTCCAACCTTCTCTTCCAAGACCATCTTCCAGATGCACTCAAACGTGCACGTGCACGACTACGCTGATCGACGATGAACACTAATTCGACCTCCGGCAAGTCAGACTCCATCACGCTATCACGTACGATCATCCAAACATCCTCGATTTGCCAGAAAATCGAAAACGATACAATGAACCCATCAGCTCGAAAACGCCATCACCAAAAACCACCCTCCACGGCGACCCCAACCTCGAGAAACCCCGACACCTTAGCCGTAGCTCCCTCTCGACCTCCAAAATCTACGAAAACAAGAGCGATCACTTCCGGTTGCGCTTGGACGTCGCGACTACCTCAACAGTTCAACCCATTTAAAAGCAGCCTAAAACCCTACTTCGATCCAATTCGAAGAATTTATTCATCAGAAAATTTCTTATGCATTTTTCCTATGATCTCCACCTTCCCCTCCACCTTCGAGTTCAACCACGGCACCCAGATCATCTTCGTCCGCCGCCGATTGACCAAAATGCCCAAAAACATAAATTTCAAAATTCTCTTCAAATTCTAATCTAAAAATCTTGATATACATACTAAAATTCATGATTTCTTATAATGAATCAAATCCTATAGTCAATTCTTAAAATTGAATTAATAAAATTTTGACCAAATTTCCATTTCACTATTCTTTATAAAATTTCGAGGCCAATATTACTTTTAAATTCCTGTAATTATTTTTAGTAGTTATGTTACATAATTTCAAACATTTTTCATATACAAATCATAAGCTAATTATGATTCAAGGATGAGATATTGGTTTAAACAGAGATAACAAAACTGTTTAAAAACAACAGAGTTCATTTTTCATATCTACAGGCATTCAACACTAATACATACACATGCATCTATTTCAAATCCAAATTTTCATGCAAGCAACATTATTTATTCAGATGTCACAACAGTGAAATCCAGGTTTTAAACTGTTTTTAAATTTGTTTACTCACCCTTTCTAAAAATAGAGAACAATATATATGTATAAACAGACCTACTCACATACATATATATACACATCCAGATAAATTCGAGTTGAAGAACCTCAATACCAACAAATATCATCACATGCATTTTAGTTAAAACCAGATTAAACTGTTTTTAAAAATAAAATTTACTCACCTGTAATTTAAAACAGAAAACAGATTTTGTTTCCAGGCTTTCCAGTTTTAAATTTAAGCTTGATTTCCTTTTTTTTTGCTTGTTGAAATTTAAACTTGTTGTTGATCTTTGATTACTTGCTGTTTGATTTCTGGTTATTTGCTTGATTCCATTTTTCCTGATCTTCCAGTTGTTTTGAAGATTTGAACTGCTGTTTGGAATTGCTTTTCATCTTCTTATCTCAGATTTGCATTTGAATTTCCAGTTTTATTTCCAGATTTACATCTTCTTTGAATTTTTAGATTCGAATTATTTTAGTGGAGAAAGAAGAAGATAGTTTTAGAGCTGAAAAAAATGAATTTTAGCTGAAAAGTAAAATCAGATCTTTCCCTCTTTCATATTTTAATTTACTTATTTTAAAACTTTAATTAAAATATAGCCACTTGTCTTCTTTACTTAGCTTACACATATGTTTACAAATTACAAATGTCTTTAAACTACCTTTAAAAACTTACAAGTGTACATTCTTATTTTAATTAATTTACTTAAGCTATACCTATGTATTTATAAAATATTTACATGTATATAAAATGTATTTATCTTTTATAAATAAGCTTTTAGATTTTAATAAATGTACACATGTGAGAAACAATTATTTAAAACAACTTATGCTTTAACCAAATATTTATAACATATTTATAAATGCTTGAGAAATTGAGTTTAACTCTATGTATATTTTCACAAACCTATTTTGACTTATATTTGAATTTTTTAAAAATGAAAGAATCTTAAAAACAATTGAACTTCTTAATTTAAACCTTAACCAAAATAAAACTTAAAATATATGTTTATAATAAATAAGAAATTATTCTTGTTATTTAAATCTCAAATATCATTTTCAAAAGTATTAAACCAAATTACAAATTATATATATATTAAAGTTTGAAAACATCTTATTAAATTCAAATTCAATATTCTTTCCATTCCAATATATACAAATATATATATTCTAAATGGAAAATATTAACATTAGCTTTTTAAAATGAATAAACTTGTCAATTTATAAAATAAATCAACAAATCAATTAAATTATTAATAATGATTATTAAATTGATATTGCTAAATTTCCGGGATATCACATTCCTCCCCCCTTAAAATAATTTCGTCCCCGAAATTTAAAAGCAAAGATAATTTAATAACCCAGCAAATTTTTAATTTTAAACAGCAACCATACATATCAATCATACACTATCAATCATAGCAACCATATAAATCAATACAACAAACAAATTTAATTATCCAGTAAAAATTCTGGATAGAATTTCCTCGAGTTTCCCCAAGTATATATATACCGGGATACTCGTTCTACAGGATCTTAACTAACTATCTACAATAATCTAGAACTCCTTCCCATCTAGATTACAAATCTGAACAAGATATCAGACTAAACTCAAAACCATCTCAACTTCCATATCCATCTGAACTGCTGATCCCACAACCAGATGAATCACACACGTATTCCCTCAAAGATACGTGAAATACAATGAATTCCAGTTATCCGAACTGGCAACTCAATCCTGTAGATCAAAGAACTAATCCTTTTGAGAACACGGAAAAATCTCATAATACTTCCGGAGCTAGCTCTCCAGTCTTACCAAATCTTATATCTCCTTTGATCGGAGAAAACTTAAACAATATCCAAATTTCAACTTCAAATTCCAAATTCCATCCATTCTTAACTGCATAACTCTCCTGACGATCCTGAGTCACTTCATCCTTCCCTGATTAGCTTAGCTCTTGCTGATGCTTCCTGAAATAGACTAGACTAATATCAAACCAATTTCCGGATCCTACTCAACAAAATGGTTTCCCAAAAATCACCGAAATCCAGAACACAATTCTACTCCACAAACATTAGAGTACTTCGAACTACTTCTCCTTTCTAGAATAGCCAAACAGTTGCACTTGACAACCTTATCTCCAAATCCTGAAAATTCCTTCACACTTAGAGATATACTTGAATTTCCTATAGAAATCCTCTACTCCAAGAAAATTACAACTCCCGGTTGCTTCCGTTCTAGAATAGTTACTACCTTGCTTCTGCTGCACAACTCTGATCTGGAATAGATGAGAATACCATCGGAGAAACTCGAACACAAACTTGATCATTCACAGTTCATAAGACCCATAAAATCTTAGTGAACCATTCTACTTAATCAAAATATCCCAGCAGAACTCCACCAGAAAACTAGGTGTGATCAATCCATCTCCAAAGAATCCTGAGCTGCTTCACCAAATTCTTCTCTAGAAGACATACTTCTATTAAGCTGAACTTCCGGTAACTCCACGAATCAAGTCGATACAGAATCTCAATCTCCAATAACCCAAGAGAACACTCAAACCATCGCAAGTCACTTTTGCGATCAGCCGGCCTAATTTCCAAAGATATCGTTCTCTTTTCACAAATCAGAACAGCTTATGCCTTACTAACCAATCCATCGAAGAAATAGATCAACTTTGTTGCTTCTGGACTCCATCTCCAGAATATTGTTTTGCCAAAACTTCCTGCCAACACAGAACACTTCCGAGCCGCACTGCTAACACAGATACTAAAGACTTCTCAATCCAAAGCTCTTCGAGAAACTCGGACCTCAAAGCAAACAGAAACACCCCGCCGGACTCAGCCACAACACCGAAGCAGACCTACTTCTTTAAACTTGCTTCAGAAGAAACATCTTCAGAAACGTCCATAGTCACCGCGTCTCATCACACAGCTACTACTTCCTGAGGTTACCAAGATACTATCACTCGCTTCTGCTCATCCAATAGATCTAACTCTATTCATCCAACTTCACAGACAAACTCCGAACCTTAACAGGTTTCCTTCAGAGATTATGAAATCCTTACACAACTGTAAAGTTCACTCGAGACGGTATTAGGTTTACAGTCTCGACAAATACACTTCCAACCTCAACACTCAGACTCCTAATCCTAGATGATAAATTATTATCATCTCAATCAATCATCACAAATACCATATACATTTAAAATGATACTTTTTTATATAGAAATTATATCTGGGTAAAATTATTTCATCTACTTTTTTTTTAAAACAATATTGTGTCCGTTGGCCTGGTCTAAGTGTTTAGAGATCCCTATCAATAACGTTAGCTACTCGTATTGACCAGAATCCATATACCACTCAACCGATCAATTAACACAATATAAAACTATTTTATATAACTAACAAATACGCGCTCTCATATATATATACACTCGGACTCAAACAGGTTGCTACAGATCCTATTTCTAATGAACAATCCTTCCGAACCTAGGTATTCACTCAACCTAGTGTTCTGATATCCACTTAACCAAAAGCTTAGGCATTCGCTCAACCTATGCTCTGATACCAAATGTAACGACCCGCCTTCCTATGCCCAGGAAAACGCATCATTATTAAGAAAGAAAGTGATAGAAGAAGAAAAGAAGAGAAGAGAGAACAACAACACATCAGAATCTCACAGCGGAACGAATGAAATATAATATATCACATATGATATTACATAGTATCATATACATAAGAGTACACAACTTACATCACAAAATAGACAGTTATAAATTCTGTCTATTATACAACTCTACTACATCCATACAATACATCATCACAGCGGAAACTCTATATATCTACACGCTGAAGCCTCCTGCTCCAATCTCCTCCAGAATTCGTCAAGGCTAACCTAAATCCCTTGACTACTCATACAAATTTGAGTACCCAAGAGTTTAATAAAACAGAAAATAAACACTTGGGTCAGACATGGGTCTGGTGTGAGTAAACGGTTAAAAGTTGCTTAACTTTGAAAAACCTTTGAAAACAAAAGTATCACGTAAGACTTCCCACACATAAACATGGGTAAGTTTTTACCTTACGCTAACCAAAACTTTGATAGTAAATTCGATTATATTATAATAGGGTCTAGGGTTTTCAAATAAATACTCATATAGCTGAAATTGTTACATTATTAAATTCCAGCATACTAGCCACAAAGTGGGTTATACAATCAAAACCGTAGGGTCTCGTAGGAAGATGGGTTTCCATCAATGGCAGGGCTACTGGGGTACCGCCCGTCACAGTACGTGGCCTAGATCACCGTACCGAGGAGTACGCCCGCTCCCCTGCAACACAAAGCCGGAACCATCCCTTACTGGATAATCCCGAACAAGACAACCCCGTAGTTGGCTGCAGTTCCAACTACCCACTAAGCCGAAATATAGAAAGGGACCTCTAGACAGGGATCTATCTTGCTCTCAGTGGGCGCTACCCACGAAGCCTTGTTGCACCTCCCCTGTTTTAGCCATTCCCGGTTGATGAGGCTTGAGGTTACGATTACCTTTGATCAGAACATATCACTTAGAATGCTCATCGTCTGCCTGACGATGTGCTGAAAGCATTCAATCCATACAAGTTCGTTCCGGGTTCGAACGAAACCGAAGGCATTATCTCGTTACACTCGTTTTGGAATCACCCTCAGAGTTAACGACAATAACCCTTGCACTCTGAATCTTTATCTTCACTTGAGATTCACGACCTATCGTTAATTTGGATCGATGTGGTATTCGGGTCTCCAGACCTGGAATACCGGTATACGGAAACCCGATCCCGGTCTCATCGAAATCCAAAACGTATCTTTTAAGGCCAAGTTGTTTTAAAGGTTTAAACAATTTAACTTATCTATACAGATAGATAATTCACAAGTTACAATTGATAATCACATTATCATTTAAACAGATGATTCATAACCAAATAGGTAATCCATATCAACATCACAATAGTTAATCTATATTACCATTATAATGCAACCAAGTATTCATATCACCCAACATCTTATCTCATTTCTGAGATTACATCCATTCAATTCAAATCAATGCCATTCATTCTTATATAAGCAATGGTTTACTTAATCATGAGATAATTAATTTAAAATTTATTTAAATTAACTATCTCTATCTTTAATTAATTTAAAGTGAATTAAATTAATTACTTCATCTCTTAATTAATTTAAAGTAAATTAAATTAATTACTTCATTATAAACCTTACTTATATAATCATTAATTAATTACAAATAAATTAATTAATCTTTCTATAATTATCTATTTTAATTAATCACCTTTGATTAATTATACTTTAATTACATTTAAGTAATTATCTTAATTAATTTCACAAATTAATTATCCTTAACCAATACAGTAATTAACCTTTAATTACTTCATTAATTAATTAATTATAATCAATTACTTTAATCCTTAACTAATTACAATTAATCACTTATCATTTGATTAATTAATCTTAATTAATCAACTCTTAATTACATCATTAATTATAAACTAATGATCCCTAATTACACCTTTAATTATTTATTAATTACATTAAGTAATTATTCTTAATTAATCCATAATTATTAATCATCTTTGATTAATCTAATCCAGTAATTAACTTCCCTTAATTACTTCCATTAATTAATTACTTTAATTAATTACCTTCATAAATAATTAATTACATTATTAATTAACCTTAATTAAACCACAATTATTAATCATCTTTGATTAATCTAATCCTTTAATTAATTTAATTTAATAAATTATTAAATTAATAACAAGTGATTAACTCTTAATCACTTTCATTTAATAAAATAATTATCCTCTAATTACTTTATTAAATAATTTCCCTTTTACTTAATTACATCTAGTAATTATTCCTTAATTACTCCATCAAGTAATTATGCTTAATTAATTTATAAATGATTATCTCTAATTAATCATTAATTAATTACTTGGTTAATTATTTAACTAATTATTTAACTAATTAAATAATTTCTTAACTATTAATACTTAAAGATCTTAATTAAGAAAAACATTATCTTAATTAAATTATTATCTATTCTTAAATCATTTTCAATAAATAAATTATCCTTATTAATTTCACATATTAATTTCCTTTAATAAATCAAATCTTAATTACTTAAGATAAAATCTTTATTTTAATTAAACAATTACGACATTAATTTTAACCTTTAAAATCTTTGAAACCTTTCAAAGTTATTTAAATAAACTTTAATACAAAGATCATTTTGAAAATCCATTTATTTATCTTTTTTAAAAACTTATCTATTTAAATATTAAAACTTGTTATAACATTTAAATTTTGAAACAATTTATTTTACAATTAAAAACTTGTTTAACCTTTTGTTTTTAAAACTCAGAAAACATTAACAAAACAAATTTTCTTTTGTTTAAACTTTAAAACATTTCCTTATAAAATCTTAATACCAACTAATCCCAAACCCGAGTAAATCCCTAAAAATCTCGAAGTGACACTCGTGTCCAAAGCCCACTTTCCTTGCTTCGAGTAAATCTCGAATTCCCCCGGATAAAACCCGAGCCTCCAACCTTCTCTTCCAAGACCATCTTCCAGATGCACTCAAACGTGCACGTGCACGACTACGCTGATCGACGATGAACACTAATTCGACCTCCGGCAAGTCAGACTCCATCACGCTATTGTAACGACCCGGAATTTTGAACGAATTAAATTGAGAATATTTAATTAATTTTAAATATTTGAACGATGATTTAATTTGAATCCCCGATATAACTTTGAAATTTGCGATTAAACTTTAAAATTTAATCGATTGAATGCTGAATAAAAATTTGAATCTACAATTTTAAGCTGAAGAAAAATATTTCAAAAGCTTTTAAAATTCGTATTGGTATTACTGAAGATAACAGAAGCTTCAGAATCGAATTTAGGAGTAAAGTGTTCAGTTTGAAATTAGATCGTTCGAACCGATATTTATAAAATAGTCATTTTTCAAACAGTCTCAGAATTCGACGAAACCAGTTTCATTGGGTCCGTAATTTTGTATTATTACCGGATTTCCAATTTCGTATTTTTCGGAGTTAATACGTGACCGTACGGCGAGCAAACGCATTGAAGTTTTATCGATATTCAATTTAAATTTGAAATTTAAATTGTCAACTTCAGCACGTTATCTCCCCTAGAATTACGCCTAAATTCACGTCTGAAATCATGGAGAGAAATCGTGCCAGCCATCCTCATCTCGCTTTCAAATGCTACTCTCCCTCCCCAGTTCAAACGAACGAAACCCAAATACAAAATCAAATTAATGGCCACCGCATTTTCAACAACTCGCGACCACCTGGGGGTGTTCGAAGGCGCGCGAGAGAAGTAGGAGGGGGTCGCGACTAATCTCGTGAGTCTGGAGGTCTAGGGCGCGGCGGCAGGCGACTCAATAGCAATCTCTATGTCGCGATGCCTGAACCCGTGAAAACTAGGGTTTCGAAAATCAACGCCTTCAAGATAATCATCGCTGCATACTCGGCTATTCCATCAGCCAGCGTCGACGCGTCCTTGCCTCCTACGTGATATTTTCTACTGCCGATTTGAAGCCCTGCTGCAGTCTCTTTATACGGCAACCTGGAGGCGATCGAGCGCGATGACGACGGAGAGGCTCGAACAAGCTGGAAGGCGCGCGATCGAGTAGGGGGGGAACTCCAGCGTGGCGTGCACCATGGGGATGGTCTCGCGAAGCAAACTGGGATGGGTTCTCGAGTCGAGATGATGGCGAATCGATTAGGGCGTGAGGCAGAGGGTTTCTTCGATTTGGTCAGAAAGGTATTAACAATCCTAATTTTAAATTTAGTGTTTTGTTAAGAAAATAATAATAGTTTAATTTGTTGTAAATCATTCCTCTTATTAGAATTTTACAGTAAAATAAATTACTGGTTGGGTTGTTTTCCGGAAAGGAAAAAGAAAAAGAAAATAAATATTGATTGGTTCGACTGTTAATTTAAATTGTATAATATTTTGGAAGTTAATTTGGAATTTTAAAATGTTAAGTAGTATTTATAAATCGAAACTAATATAATTTATTTAGTGGAATATTTATTTAAAGGAAGAATAGTTTTGATTTAAAATTTTGTTAGATAAATTTATTAAAAGAAATTGGTTTAGGATTTAAAAGTATTAGTTAAAATATAGTTTTTGGTTAATTAGATTTATTTGAAGAGAAATAGAAAGGAAATTCTATTTTGATTTTATAAAAAGAAATATAATTTCAAATTTGTTTGTTAAGTTGTTATAAACAATAGTTTACGATAATAAATTTGTTTTATCTATTTTAGTTACTAAAAGGAGAAATTTTAGTTAAAACTAAATTTATAGTTAATTAAATTTATTTAAAGGAAACTGAGTTAAAAATGAGGTCATTGTATAATTAAAACATATCAAGTTAGAAATTTAATAGTTCGATTTATTTCGAATATTAATAAAATTGTATAATTATTTATACAAGGTATAAAGCAAGAAAAATCGAGAAAACAAGTCTGGGAAAACGGATTGCAAAATAAAAGCTAAGGTGAGATTTTCTCACTCGAAGGAAATTTGAATTTACAGTTATTATTGATTGATGATTGTTATTGGATGTGCTATTAGATATGATAGGATATATCTATATATATAGCAGTATATACATATTGGCATATGTATATATTGGATTGTTGATTTCCCGCCTCGTATAGCGGATGAGACCCTATTGCGCCGTTAGTAAGCGGATTTATAAAAACCTATATACCGCGATAATTCCATACTGGAGCGGAATTGGTATTGTGCTAACATCTGTGGATGCAGGGAAATAGGTTGGAGGGATCCAACTGGACCCCTCACATTGATTGAATTTTTATTCTACTGTGATGTGTTAATCTGTGAATGATTATTGATGTTATTAATCATGTTGATGTCTGGAAATTGATTGAAAGCTAAAATTTAGCTGAACGGATGTTTGATATCATTAGATTCCAAAAATAAACGAAATTGAATTTTTTTTGAATCAAAATAGAAATTTCTAAGTGAATTTAATTTTAGAAATTGAATAAATTTTGAAGAAAGGAATTTTAAAGTATAAAGAGTTAATTTTTATAATCTTATCAAATTAATTCCAGAATCAAGTGAAAATGTTAAATAAATGGATTTCGTAAAATAGTGATTATAAATTGAAGAATTTAATTTAAGAATCTGGATTTTTAAATAGATTGAAAGAAACGATTGAAATTTATTTTCTTAAAAAGAAATTTATTAAAAGAAGATAAGTTGGAAATCCGATTAGAAATTTACTTGGTAAATTGAAATGATTTGGGAAGTCAATGTAAAATGACTTCAATTTAAAGAATCCATTTAAAAACAGGATATTGAAAAATTTGAAGGAAAATAAGGAATTTATTTTAGTAGGAATAAATAAAATTTGAAATCAATCTGTAATTGATTTAATATTTGGAAATGAATTCTTGAGAAATCAGTATGGAAATTTTATTTAAGGTTGAAAATAAATTCAGAAATTGAATTGATATTGGAGTTTTTATAAATAGAATTGAAATTTATAAAAGTTGTTTAAAAATCCGAAATCACTTATTTTGATAAGTAAAAATATAGAAGTTGATAAAAGAAGATTTATAAGTCAAAGTCGTTATTAAAATGGAAATAGAATTTATAAACGTTGTTTTATAAATTCGAAATAGATTGAATTTGATAAATTAAATATAGAAGGACATTAAAGAAGATATATTCGCGATTTTAAATAGCGAATTTTTATTGAAATAAAATGTGTAGAAAAGACTGAAATGTGGTTAGTGAAGTATATTCACGATTTTGGACAGTGAATATATTTTTAAGTAAAATGGATATGGTTTTGGGAAGGTGATATTTGAAATGAAGTTAATTGTTTTAAAAGATGTTTTAAAACGTGTGAACTATCGAAATCATAGATTTCAACATTTATTGTTGAAATAGACGTTTTCGAGAAATATAAGGAAATGGTGGATTATAACACACTGTTGTTATAGTAAACGATTTCTGAAAGGAAATGTTTTATGTAGTATTGGGATTTATATATCTATTTTAATTTCGAATCCCTATACTAGTGATTTTGAGTCGTCGTAACGATGTTTTACGCAACATTCGTTTTGACTCAAATAGATGTTAAAATTTATGATTTCCTTAAAGAAGGTATATATACTTAATATTGATTTAAGTATATCGAACATTTTCAAATGTTGAAAATAAATGATTTGTGAAATACTTATTATTAAATAAGTAGGGAAATGTTTTTTTCCAATATGAAATGAACTGTTTTGAGATTTATCTTCTTTAAGATAAATTGAAATGGAATATTTGAAATCGATTTGAGAATCGTATATCAGTAGATATTTTGAAATATAAATTCAATATGGAATTTATAAAGGAAAGGGAAACTGTTTAGAAAAATAAACGTTGATTTATTTTCAAAGTGTGGAAATTTTATATCCAGTAAAAGAGATTTTTGAAGATGAAATAATTTGGAAATTATTTGGAATCTGATGATGTCGCGCATCTTTATTGATAGTTAAATAACCGACTATCAATAATTACCTTTAGATAGGTATTTGTTGTGAATTGAATGAATTTGAATGCCACACTTGTTTTTAAATAATCGCTCACTATTCGGGTTAGCCGGGAAAGGACCATGGGGTCGTATAACCCATTCCGAATATGTGATACGTCGTTATGAATTGCATTTGAAGACCGGTGTTGAAGACCGGATATTTTTGAAAACGGAAGGATTACCGTCGAGTTACTCTACATCGACTGATCTTCGATTTAGAGGTTTTATCACCCTTAGTGACGGGAAGTCCTGACGTGATTGAAAATTATCCGGATGTGCAAGGGCTTCGTGAGAAGTGCCTTCGGTTCTGTTCGATCCCGGAACAGACTTATATGGATTGTGTGTCTGACGTTACAATTTGAGATATAAAGCTGATTCCTTTCAAATACATTTCTGTTGGTGGCGGAGAATTTATTCTCTTAGCTTAACACCCTTCTCTGAGACGTACGAGCTCAGAGGTTATGTAGTTGAAATTTATCAGCGATATATCCCAATTTGGTAACGTGGCATACTGAGTGTTGCTGTGAAATGATCAGTGTTTGATCATTCGTGATATGATCATTTGTTTGATCTTATATCTTTGTGATCATAGGTTGATCATTTTGTTTGACCCGAAGCAGGGCTTTTTGAGAAAGCGTAGCTTTGTGGACGAGACTTCATCGAGCCTCACACCCCAGAAATGGTCGAAACAGGACGAATGCGGCAAGGTTCTAGGGAGTAGCGCCCCTTAGTGTATGTCATTCCTTCTGGATAAAGGTGGTATCATGGTATGGAGCCCAGATACTTAACCTCTGTGGTTGCTGCAAAATTTATTTCTTTGTGGTTGTTGCGAATCGGGGATCCTCGGGAAGATCGGTGACGATCGGGGGATGACATACGCGTGTCAGTAGTTACCTATTTTTGCAGAGGTAACCCGGCCTTGTGTTGGCAGAGATCCGGTTAGGTTCTCGGGTCGTCTATTCCAGGGACGTACCCATCGTGGATAGGAAGTTCCTTAGCCTGACCATTTGTTGGAAATCCAAAGAAACAATACGTGACTTGTACGGTTTTAGTTGTAGAACCTGCCATCTAATATGGCAGCTATAGCAAGCATACTATAATGGTACCTATGCTGGCTAAGATTTATATTCTACTTTCGAAATGTTTCCTACACTATGCACTAATAATAATATCAAAAAGAATTTGATTTTCGCGTAGTAAGCATCTTTGACTATCATAAGAAGAAATCTCCTCCAAGTCTGCGTTTGCATTGTGTGTGTGGCGGGAGGTCTTATGGTAGTTTCATTTTCCAAAAGCATTGCGAATTGACTTTAAAAAAAATTATCCTGTTGTTTATTTTAAAGAATAACTGTTTTACGATCTCACACCAGTCACCATGACTGACTCGGAGTTTATTGTTCCCTTCTAAACTCTGGGTGCCCACCAATTTCCACACGGGCAGTCTAGAGTTAGATTATCAGGATATTCTGGATATTCTGGAGCTTTGGAAGCAAGCTGGATGGCGAGACGTAGTATTTGTATCTGATAGTATTTATTCCGCTGTGTATTCTGTATGAGGACAAGTTATATAACTGTCCATTGTTGTATATTGACTCTGATGATTGATGTATATATAAACTGATATAGTTCTTTGTTTTAAAAGACTAGTGTTTATCTATTATATATTGTTCCGCTGCGATATGTGAGATTCTGATATTGTCTCTGTTCTGTGTTTCTATTGATGTCGTTCTGATGTTTTCTGTTGTCCTTCTTCTTTCTTTCTTCTCTTTTTCTTCTATCTCCTTCTTCTTCTACTTTTTCTTTTTCTTAAAACCCTCACTATTGGAGTTTCCGGCACTCGATTACTCGACAGTCGATAAAGTGAGTATCGATGTTGAATTTTCGAAAGTCGAAAATTTCAGGATGTGACAAAGTGGTATCAGAGCATATGGTTAAGCGACAACCCTGCTCTGTTGGGTGTTACTCATTAGAGATAGAGTTAGTAGTACTCTAGAATGAGTTGAGTGTAATAATAGATATGAGCGCGTATTTGTTATTGAATATAAAATTGTTTTGTATTGTGATGATTGGTTTATTTAGTGGTATATGAACCTTCGTCGGCACAGTCTTGCAAAACTGTATCGAAGGGGTTTCTAAACGCTCGAATAGAACAGTTCGGCACAATATTGTTTTTAAATAGGGTAAATGAAATAATTTTACCCAAAGCTATTTTTGTATAGAAAAGAAACGATTTTCTATGAATTACTATAGTATATGGTTGCATGGTTGCTAGAAATGATAACATTAAACTATTATCATTGAAATTAAATGAGAAATTGGAATTATAACTCCAAAGTTAAAATAAATTCACATACCAGGGAAATTTGAGAATATAAATTATAAATGTGAATTGTAATTTAAAACGGAATTCCAGAAAAGTTTTTGGAAATGTTTTGAGAAGAATTTGAAAATTTTGAGATTTGGAAAGTTTAAATTCTTTTTGGAGTTGAAAATGAATTTCAAAGGATTTTGAAAAAGTATTTTGGAGAGATAAAGCTCTAAACTCTTTTCGGTCGCTGGAAAATAACTTCGGTAATGACTGCAGCATCACTGATGTTCATTTTCGGGTTTCCAAAAGAGGAATTGCTGCCAAATTATTTTAAATGGAAAGTTGTCTGAAATTTGGGTTTTATTTGGAAATTCAAAAGGATAATTTGAAAAGACTCTGGAATTGAGTACTGAATTATGAAAATTGTGAATGAACGAATAAATTTGCAAGTGAATCAATTAAATAAAATGAGATTGAAAATTGAAATTCGTTTCAAATTTGTAAGAAATGAATTGAATTGAATAATTATAAATAAAAGATAAAATTCATAATGGAATGTAAATAAGTTAATAACTTATAGAATATTGGGTAATTTGATAGAAATGAGATTTAAATTGAAAATGAATGAATTAGTGGATGAATGAATAATTTGCAATTGTAAATGAAATTGAAGACAAATTTGAAATTGTAAGTGAATTGGAAGTTGTAATGAGTTAGTAATTGAAACTAAGCTAAAAGAGCAATTATGAATGAAGGTTGTTTGGTTTAGGGAATAAACCAAATGAAAATATGAAATGCAAATTAAATTGAATGGAATCAATTGCAAATGAAGTAGAATTAAAATAAATTGAATTTGTATCAATTTAAATTGGTTATAAACTAGAATGGATATGAATTCATTTTGTTTAAAAACGAATGTAACTTCAACCGTAAATATATAAGCATATATTGAAAATTTTGTAATAGAATTTGCAAAACGATTTGAATGTGTAACTAGATATTATGGCTAGTAGGATATACAGGTGTATAAAGGGATTGGAAAATTTATTTCACAGATAATTTGAATTGCTCGAAAAAGGTACGTATTTGAATTTCAATATGAGTTTTTGATGATTTCTCTCTAGCCGCTTGGCTTTTTCTTTTTCTTTTTGAAATCTGAGAGTCCGTAGGGACGTTTTGTAGTAGTGCCGTATTAGCCGCCCAAAGGAGACGCTGGCGAAATTTTTCGGAAATTTAGGGCATTAGAAAATTTTTGAGAAATTTTGAAAGTTTAAAATTTGAATTTAAACTTAAATTTGAATTGTTAAGTTAAACAATGCTGTTGAAACTTATAATTGAAGTTGGAAATTTAGTTGAATTAATAACAAATCTCTAGTAGAGAGATTTGTTTCGAAAAATTTGATAAAACTATCGGACGTTGAAAATAGTAGACGAGTTAAGGACATTTTTGCCTAACTTGTAATTTCGAGGACGAAATTCTTTTAAGGGGGGAAGTCTGTAACGACCCGGAATTTTGAACGAATTAAATTGAGAATATTTAATTAATTTTAAATATTTGAACGATGATTTAATTTGAATCCCCGATATAACTTTGAAATTTGCGATTAAACTTTAAAATTTAATCGATTGAATGCTGAATAAAAATTTGAATCTACAATTTTAAGCTGAAGAAAAATATTTCAAAAGCTTTTAAAATTCGTATTGGTATTACTGAAGATAACAGAAGCTTCAGAATCGAATTTAGGAGTAAAGTGTTCAGTTTGAAATTAGATCGTTCGAACCGATATTTATAAAATAGTCATTTTTCAAACAGTCTCAGAATTCGACGAAACCAGTTTCATTGGGTCCGTAATTTTGTATTATTACCGGATTTCCAATTTTGTATTTTTCGGAGTTAATACGTGACCGTACGGCGAGCAAACGCATTGAAGTTTTATCGATATTCAATTTAAATTTGAAATTTAAATTGTCAACTTCAGCACGTTATCTCCCCTAGAATTACGCCTAAATTCACGTCTGAAATCATGGAGAGAAATCGTGCCAGCCATCCTCATCTCGCTTTCAAATGCTACTCTCCCTCCCCAGTTCAAACGAACGAAACCCAAATACAAAATCAAATTAATGGCCACCGCATTTTCAACAACTCGCGACCACCTGGGGGTGTTCGAAGGCGCGCGAGAGAAGTAGGAGGGGGTCGCGACTAATCTCGTGAGTCTGGAGGTCTAGGGCGCGGCGGCAGGCGACTCAATAGCAATCTCCATGTCGCGATGCCTGAACCCGTGAAAACTAGGGTTTCGAAAATCAACGCCTTCAAGATAATCATCGCTGCATACTCGGCTATTCCATCAGCCAGCGTCGACGCGTCCTTGCCTCCTACGTGATATTTTCTACTGCCGATTTGAAGCCCTGCTGCAGTCTCTTTATACGGCAACCTGGAGGCGATCGAGCGCGATGACGACGGAGAGGCTCGAACAAGCTGGAAGGCGCGCGATCGAGTAGGGGGGGAACTCCAGCATGGCGTGCACCATGGGGATGGTCTCGCGAAGCAAACTGGGATGGGTTCTCGAGTCGAGATGATGGCGAATCGATTAGGGCGTGAGGCAGAGGGTTTCTTCGATTTGGTCAGAAAGGTATTAACAATCCTAATTTTAAATTTAGTGTTTTGTTAAGAAAATAATAATAGTTTAATTTGTTGTAAATCATTCCTCTTATTAGAATTTTACAGTAAAATAAATTACTGGTTGGGTTGTTTTCCGGAAAGGAAAAAGAAAAAGAAAATAAATATTGATTGGTTCGACTGTTAATTTAAATTGTATAATATTTTGGAAGTTAATTTGGAATTTTAAAATGTTAAGTAGTATTTATAAATCGAAACTAATATAATTTATTTAGTGGAATATTTATTTAAAGGAAGAATAATTTTGATTTAAAATTTTGTTAGATAAATTTATTAAAAGAAATTGGTTTAGGATTTAAAAGTATTAGTTAAAATATAGTTTTTGGTTAATTAGATTTATTTGAAGAGAAATAGAAAGGAAATTCTATTTTGATTTTATAAAAAGAAATATAATTTCAAATTTGTTTGTTAAGTTGTTATAAACAATAGTTTACGATAATAAATTTGTTTTATCTATTTTAGTTACTAAAAGGAGAAATTTTAGTTAAAACTAAATTTATAGTTAATTAAATTTATTTAAAGGAAACTGAGTTAAAAATGAGGTCATTGTATAATTAAAACATATCAAGTTAGAAATTTAATAGTTCGATTTATTTCGAATATTAATAAAATTGTATAATTATTTATACAAGGTATAAAGCAAGAAAAATCGAGAAAACAAGTCTGGGAAAACGGATTGCAAAATAAAAGCTAAGGTGAGATTTTCTCACTCGAAGGAAATTTGAATTTACAGTTATTATTGATTGATGATTGTTATTGGATGTGCTATTAGATATGATAGGATATATCTATATATATAGCAGTATATACATATTGGCATATGTATATATTGGATTGTTGATTTCCCGCCTCGTATAGCGGATGAGACCCTATTGCGCCGTTAGTAAGCGGATTTATAAAAACCTATATACCGCGATAATTCCGTACTGGAGCGAAATTGGTATTGTGCTAACATCTGTGGATGCAGGGAAACAGGTTGGAGGGATCCAACTGGACCCCTCACATTGATTGAATTTTTATTCTACTGTGATGTGTTAATCTGTGAATGATTATTGATTTTATTAATCATGTTGATGTCTGGAAATTGATTGAAAGCTAAAATTTAGCTGAACGGATGTTTGATATCATTAGATTCCAAAAATAAACGAAATTGAATTTTTTTTGAATCAAAATAGAAATTTCTAAGTGAATTTAATTTTAGAAATTGAATAAATTTTGAAGAAAGGAATTTTAAAGTATAAAGAGTTAATTTTTATAATCTTATCAAATTAATTCCAGAATCAAGTGAAAATGTTAAATAAATGGATTTCGTAAAATAGTGATTATAAATTGAAGAATTTAATTTAAGAATCTGGATTTTTAAATAGATTGAAAGAAACGATTGAAATTTATTTTCTTAAAAAGAAATTTATTAAAAGAAGATAAGTTGGAAATCCGATTAGAAATTTACTTGGTAAATTGAAATGATTTGGGAAGTCAATGTAAAATGACTTCAATTTAAAGAATCCATTTAAAAACAGGATATTGAAAAATTTGAAGGAAAATAAGGAATTTATTTTAGTAGGAATAAATAAAATTTGAAATCAATCTGTAATTGATTTAATATTTGGAAATGAATTCTTGAGAAATCAGTATGGAAATTTTATTTAAGGTTGAAAATAAATTCAGAAATTGAATTGATATTGGAGTTTTTATAAATAGAATTGAAATTTATAAAAGTTGTTTAAAAATCCGAAATCACTTATTTTGATAAGTAAAAATATAGAAGTTGATAAAAGAAGATTTATAAGTCAAAGTCGTTATTAAAATGGAAATAGAATTTATAAACGTTGTTTTATAAATTCGAAATAGATTGAATTTGATAAATTAAATATAGAAGGACATTAAAGAAGATATATTCGCGATTTTAAATAGCGAATTTTTATTGAAATAAAATGTGTAGAAAAGACTGAAATGTGGTTAGTGAAGTATATTCACGATTTTGGACAGTGAATATATTTTTAAGTAAAATGGATATGGTTTTGGGAAGGTGATATTTGAAATGAAGTTAATTGTTTTAAAAGATGTTTTAAAACGTGTGAACTATCGAAATCATAGATTTCAACATTTATTGTTGAAATAGACGTTTTCGAGAAATATAAGGAAATGGTGGATTATAACACACTGTTGTTATAGTAAACGATTTCCGAAAGGAAATGTTTTATGTAGTATTGGGATTTATATATCTATTTTAATTTCGAATCCCTATACTAGTGATTTTGAGTCGTCGTAACGATGTTTTACGCAACATTCGTTTTGACTCAAATAGATGTTAAAATTTATGATTTCCTTAAAGAAGGTATATATACTTAATATTGATTTAAGTATATCGAACATTTTCAAATGTTGAAAATAAATGATTTGTGAAATACTTATTATTAAATAAGTAGGGAAATGTTTTTTTCCAATATGAAATGAACTGTTTTGAGATTTATCTTCTTAAAGATAAATTGAAATGGAATATTTGAAATCGATTTGAGAATCGTATATCAGTAGATATTTTGAAATATAAATTCAATATGGAATTTATAAAGGAAAGGGAAACTGTTTAGAAAAATAAACGTTGATTTATTTTCAACGTGTGGAAATTTTATATCCAGTAAAAGAGATTTTTGAAGATGAAATAATTTGGAAATTATTTGGAATCTGATGATGTCGCACATCTTTATTGATAGTTAAATAACCGACTATCAATAATTACCTTTAGATAGGTATTTGTTGTGAATTGAATGAATTTGAATGCCACACTTGTTTTTAAATAATCGCTCACTATTCGGGTTAGCCGGGAAAGGACCATGGGGTCGTATAACCCATTTCGAATATGTGATACGTCGTTATGAATTGCATTTGAAGACCGGTGTTGAAGACCGGATATTTTTGAAAACGGAAGGATTACCGTCGAGTTACTCTACATCGACTGATCTTCGATTTAGAGGTTTTATCACCCTTAGTGACGGGAAGTCCTGACGTGATTGAAAATTATCCGGATGTGCAAGGGCTTCGTGAGAAGTGCCTTCGGTTCTGTTCGATCCCGGAACAGACTTATATGGATTGTGTGTCTGACGTTACAATTTGAGATATAAAGCTGATTCCTTTCAAATACATTTCTGTTGGTGGCGGAGAATTTATTCTCTTAGCTTAACACCCTTCTCTGAGACGTACGAGCTCAGAGGTTATGTAGTTGAAATTTATCAGCGATATATCCCAATTTGGTAACGTGGCATACTGAGTGTTGCTGTGAAATGATCAGTGTTTGATCATTCGTGATATGATCATTTGTTTGATCTTATATCTTTGTGATCATAGGTTGATCATTTTGTTTGACCCGAAGCAGGGCTTTTTGAGAAAGCGTAGCTTTGTGGACGAGACTTCATCGAGCCTCACACCCCGGAAATGGTCGAAACAGGACGAATGCGGCAAGGTTCTAGGGAGTAGCGCCCCTTAGTGTATGTCATTCCTTCTGGATAAAGGTGGTATCATGGTATGGAGCCCAGATACTTAACCTCTGTGGTTGCTGCAAAATTTATTTCTTTGTGGTTGTTGCGAATCGGGGATCCTCGGGAAGATCGGTGACGATCGGGGGATGACATACGCGTGTCAGTAGTTACCTATTTTTGCAGAGGTAACCCGGCCTTGTGTTGGCAGAGATCCGGTTAGGTTCTCGGGTCGTCTATTCCAGGGACGTACCCATCGTGGATAGGAAGTTCCTTAGCCTGACCATTTGTTGGAAATCCAAAGAAACAATACGTGACTTGTACGGTTTTAGTTGTAGAACCTGCCATCTAATATGGCAGCTATAGCAAGCATACTATAATGGTACCTATGCTGGCTAAGATTTATATTCTACTTTCGAAATGTTTCCTACACTATGCACTAATAATAATATCAAAAAGAATTTGATTTTCGCGTAGTAAGCATCTTTGACTATCATAAGAAGAAATCTCCTCCAAGTCTGCGTTTGCATTGTGTGTGTGGCGGGAGGTCTTATGGTAGTTTCATTTTCCAAAAGCATTGCGAATTGACTTTAAAAAAAATTATCCTGTTGTTTATTTTAAAGAATAACTGTTTTACGATCTCACACCAGTCACCATGACTGACTCGGAGTTTATTGTTCCCTTCTAAACTCTGGGTGCCCACCAATTTCCACACGGGCAGTCTAGAGTTAGATTATCAGGATATTCTGGATATTCTGGAGCTTTGGAAGCAAGCTGGATGGCGAGACGTAGTATTTGTATCTGATAGTATTTATTCCGCTGTGTATTCTGTATGAGGACAAGTTATATAACTGTCCATTGTTGTATATTGACTCTGATGATTGATGTATATATAAACTGATATAGTTCTTTGTTTTAAAAGACTAGTGTTTATCTATTATATATTGTTCCGCTGCGATATGTGAGATTCTGATATTGTCTCTGTTCTGTGTTTCTATTGATGTCGTTCTGATGTTTTCTGTTGTCCTTCTTCTTTCTTTCTTCTCTTTTTCTTCTATCTCCTTCTTCTTCTACTTTTTCTTTTTCTTAAAACCCTCACTATTGGAGTTTCCGGCACTCGATTACTCGACGGTCGATAAAGTGAGTATCGATGTTGAATTTTCGAAAGTCGAAAATTTCAGGATGTGACAGCTATCACGTACGATCATCCAAACATCCTCGATTTGCCAGAAAATCGAAAACGATACAATGAACCCATCAGCTCGAAAACGCCATCACCAAAAACCACCCTCCACGGCGACCCCAACCTCGAGAAACCCCGACACCTTAGCCGTAGCTCCCTCTCGACCTCCAAAATCTACGAAAACAAGAGCGATCACTTCCGGTTGCGCCTGGACGTCGCGACTACCTCAACAGTTCAACCCATTTAAAAGCAGCCTAAAACCCTACTTCGATCCAATTCGAAGAATTTATTCATCAGAAAATTTCTTATGCATTTTTCCTATGATCTCCACCTTCCCCTCCACCTTCGAGTTCAACCACGGCACCCAGATCATCTTCGTTCGCCGCCGATTGACCAAAATGCCCAAAAACATAAATTTCAAAATTCTCTTCAAATTCTAATCTAAAAATCTTGATATACATACTAAAATTCATGATTTCTTATAATGAATCAAATCCTATAGTCAATTCTTAAAATTGAATTAATAAAATTTTGACCAAATTTCCATTTCACTGTTCTTTATAAAATTTCGAGGCCAATATTACTTTTAAATTCCTGTAATTATTTTTAGTAGTTATGTTACATAATTTCAAACATTTTTCATATACAAATCATAAGCTAATTATGATTCAAGGATGAGATATTGGTTTAAACAGAGATAACAAAACTGTTTAAAAACAACAGAGTTCATTTTTCATATCTACAGGCATTCAACACTAATACATACACATGCATCTATTTCAAATCCAAATTTTCATGCAAGCAACATTATTTATTCAGATGTCACAACAGTGAAATCCAGGTTTTAAACTGTTTTTAAATTTGTTTACTCACCCTTTCTAAAAATAGAGAACAGTATATATGTATAAACAGACCTACTCACATACATATATATACACATCCAGATAAATTCGAGTTGAAGAACCTCAATACCAACAAATATCATCACATGCATTTTAGTTAAAACCAGATTAAACTGTTTTTAAAAATAAAATTTACTCACCTGTAATTTAAAACAGAAAACAGATTTTGTTTCCAGGCTTTCCAGTTTTGAATTTAAGCTTGATTTCCTTTTTTTTGCTTGTTGAAATTTAAATTTGTTGTTGATCTTTGATTACTTGCTGTTTGATTTCTGGTTATTTGCTTGATTCCATTTTTCCTGATCTTCCAGTTGTTTTGAAGATTTGAACTGCTGTTTGGAATTGCTTTTCATCTTCTTATCTCAGATTTGCATTTGAATTTCCAGTTTTATTTCCAGATTTACATCTTCTTTGAATTTTTAGATTCGAATTATTTTAGTGGAGAAAGAAGAAGATAGTTTTAGAGCTGAAAAAATGAATTTTAGCTGAAAAGTAAAATCAGATCTTTCCCTCTTTCATATTTTAATTTACTTATTTTAAAACTTTAATTAAAATATAGCCACTTGTCTTCTTTACTTAGCTTACACATATGTTTACAAATTACAAATGTCTTTAAACTACCTTTAAAATCTTACAAGTGTACATTCTTATTTTAATTAATTTACTTAAGCTATACCTATGTATTTATAAAATATTTACATGTATATAAAATGTATTTATCTTTTATAAATAAGCTTTTAGATTTTAATAAATGTACACATGTGAGAAACAATTATTTAAAACAACTTATGCTTTAACCAAATATTTATAACATATTTATAAATGCTTGAGAAATTGAGTTTAACTCTATGTATATTTTCACAAACCTATTTTGACTTATATTTGAATTTTTTAAAAATGAAAGAATCTTAAAAACAATTGAACTTCTTAATTTAAACCTTAACCAAAATAAAACTTAAAATATATGTTTATAATAAATAAGAAATTATTCTTGTTATTTAAATCTCAAATATCATTTTCAAAAGTATTAAACCAAATTACAAATTATATATATATTAAAGTTTGAAAACATCTTATTAAATTCAAATTCAATATTCTTTCCATTCCAATATATACAAATATATATATTCTAAATGGAAAATATTAACATTAGCTTTTTAAAATGAATATACTTGTCAATTTATAAAATAAATCAACAAATCAATTAAATTATTAATAATGATTATTAAATTGATATTGCTAAATTTCCGGGATATCACATTAACTGTAACGGTTAGCTACAGATGCATGTGGATTGAAACCATCCGTTGCTATTCCAAGCGTGACATTGAAAGTAAGTGCGGATAAGGATCTTAAGGTTTATTTAACACTAGAGGAGGGGTGAATAGTGTTTAATGGATTCTAAGACTTATATGGACTAAATTAAAATTATGACACAAACAAATGCAGAACTTAATCACAGAATCAAACACAGATGCAGAAAGTAAATAAAAAGCAATAAAAGGAAAGAACACACCGAATTTTATACTGGTTCGGAGTTACCCTACGTCCAGTCCTGTACCAAGGCAAACACCTCGTACAGATTTTTATTATACCAATGTCGAGATTACAATCCTCAATTTCTATAGGCCTTGAGGTACCCTCCTGTCTTTGAGTCCGGGGCAAACACTCTTGATTTACGGGACAGAAGATCACCCAATTGATTTCCAGGCACAACCACACCTTATAGAGAGACTCGATAAACTTTTGATTACAATTTGATCCTATAACTCTGAATAACACTTTGATCTTAGAGAGAGGGCAGAGAATCAAACAATAACGAGATTCTAATTTGATTCACTTGAGAATTCGGCAGAATTTCGACACGATCTTAAAAATATGAAAATTTTAGAATATGGATTTGTGGAGAAGGAGTGAAGAAAATAAGAAAATAGCTAGTCAAAAAATTCGTTTGTGAAGGCTATTTATAGACCAGTAATGGTCATAACCATTCGTCAAGAGATTTAAACGAATAGACACTTCTTTTGAAAATTGAAACTTTTGAATTTAACGGCCACCATGTCGACATGGGGTATCCCATGATGTCGACATCCCTTAGTTAAACACAATGTAAAATTTATTTTGAAAATGGTATTAAAAGGAAAACAAGATGAAATGATTCTAGTGTAAAATAAACTAATTTTCCTATGGTTTAAAATAAAGAAGAGTAGAAAAAAATATTTTTATAATATATATATAAATTTGATTTTAAATCTCAAGTATATATATTATAAAAGAATATTTAAAAATCAGAAGATAGTTTTAGAAATAAACGAAGTTTAAAACAAGAGTTTATTTAAAAACAAAAACAAAGAATATTTTAAGGCTAAAACATCTTTTTGAAAATCATTTGAAAAGATAATTTTTAAGGCTAAAACATTTTGAAAAGAAATTTTGAAAAACCATTTTAAAGTAGTTTTGCAAGCTTCTTCCTGTAGAATATCTCATCACATCAGGACTCGAGAACTTGTACAAAACCAGGATGTTCGTGGATTTGTAAGCCACTTGTCATAGGTTGGTAAGCTACTTGTCGTGGGTTTGTAAGCCACCAAGAAGATAGAAATGGGTTCCATCACAAATGAAATTTGGAATGAAGATTTCCATGCTATTATGAAGTTTTAACAAAAACTAGACACTTATCTTGAAATCTTGATCTTGATACTCTAGAGTCTTCAACCTTGATATCTCCATTTTGAATCTTGAGTCTTGAGTCTTTATACTGATTAGTCTTCAGTAATCAATACCTGCACATATATATATCCTGCATAGTTCATGCATATACATATCTATCTAGACAATAATATATTTAATAATAAGATAAATTAAAAAGGTTGTTGTCATTAAAACCAATATCTCAGTTCTTAACAGACATTTCATGGTTCAGCAGCAAACGTTTTGTCAAAAAAATCTATTGCTCGCCATTGAGAAAAGTCACATGGGTGACGCATTACAGCTGAATCAGACTTGGCACGGCCTTGCCAAGTGATAGCATATGCTATCCATGGTATAATATACAATCTCCTTAATCTAGAAATTAAAGGGAAATGTCTCAACGTCTTTTGAGGTACTTTGGTGGCTCTTTTCTCTTCGTTGAATGTTGTCTTATATCTTGGTTCATTGCAAATTGGACAAGAAACTCTATCTACATCATCTTTCCAGTATAAAATGCAGTCATTAATGCATGCATCATAAGTTTTGTAATCTATCCCAACTTGTTTAATCATCTTCTCCATGTCGGAGTACTTTGTTGGTAGTGAGTTACCTTCAGGGAGTAATTCATTCATAAATTCGAGGAGTGCAGTCAAACCATTGTCAGAAAAGCCGTACTAAATTTTCAAGCTATTCAGCTTCACAATGGCATACAATTTTGTTATCCCCTTTGGACATGAAGGATACAATGGCTCTTTTGCACTACCAAAAAGTGATTTATACTTCCTACTTTGATTGGCCTGCCAATCGACATCAACTGTAGGCGATTCTCCAATATTATCGGGCAACGAACTTGTAGGTTGAAAATGATGAAATCTATCGGCATCATTGACCAGATCTTCCATCCTAGGAAGTTCAGACTCATTGGTACTTATGGCTTGACTAATGGGTTGTTTTTGCTTCCCCGCCGACTCTTCCCCATGAAAATGCCAAACTGTGTATGATTGGACAATTCCCCATCTAAGTAGCTGATAATGAATGTCCTCTAATTTAATCTTCATTTTCATATTTTTGCAATGTGTGTAAGGACAAGAATAGATTTCCTTATTACCACTGTTTTCCTTAGCGAAATCAATAAACTTCTGCACTCCTTCCACAGATCGTGTAGTTCTTCGATCGGATTCTTTCATCCACTATTTGTCTATACTAGAAGACATACTGACCTGTTATATCATATATGATATGTTGTCAATTATTTTTCTATCATCTCATTATATTATCCTATGACATACACAAACACGTAACATGACTCAAACTATTTTGATGTATAAATTCTTATGTTCACTTATATGGATATCTAGCCCAATGAAAAATAAATATAGATCATTTTATGTTCACTTTCCCGGTAGCGTCATAGTTCATCTATTAATATTTTGTTGACTAATGGCACCATATGTCAAAAATAACCGATTATCTCTCGTCATATAATGGTACTTATTCTACAAAATAATATCATAAAATAACTGAAGTAGGATAGGAATTAACTTAGAATTAATTTATTCAATGAAAATCCATGGTATATAACAATGGTGTATGATACACAATCGTAGTTAACTAATAAGTAGAATTACTCTAACCAAGCATAAATTCTCTTAACGTCATTCGCAACATTGTTTCACTATAAATATGTAAGAAAATAATTTCTTTGTCCTACACTTTACCTAATGAAGACATCAAGTTACGTAATCATATACTTTCTTGTTTTTTCGAGCTTTTCTGCCCTTTATGAATGTAAGTCAATATTTGTGTATAGAGTTATCTTTTTTGTTTCTTAGTAGGATGTTCATGTAAAATGGTATGCACTATTTTCAAAGTTACAGTTTGCAATGATTTTTAGATAATATTTTATTTCATGAGCACATACTTGAGTGAGAACCAAAAACATGATATCCACATATTATTTTCTTTCATAATCTAAATAAAGTGTATCGGCAGATAAAAATATTCGCCTATCTTCGTACCACAACAATCTGAATTTAGATCAATCTTTGTATAACAGCACATAAAATCAACTTACAATATTTTTAACAAAGGTAGTAAGTTCCAAAACAAACGAGTCATGCAATACATGGTTTGATATTAGAATCCTAGCATGCTTCAGGTTTTATTTTTTATACTAAAAAGATAAAATTTTCAGCTGTTAATAATAACAGAAGAACAAGAAAAGAATTCGTTATCATGTGATGTGTGCATGTTTATAGTTTTTACACTAGCGCATGAATTTTATCCTCCTTGTCTACAGTAAAACAAAGACATTGACTAATAGGTTGATATATATGTTTATTGAATGTTTTTTATTATACGTAATGGTGAATTGTATTATTATATTAGGTCAACAGTCTCCCAATGGAAGTGCAAGGACAATTGCCCCAAGTTCGGCTGAGGACAGGATTGACATCCCATGTTTTGCGCCTAGAAATTGTAGCAAAATAGGCAATGCTGTATGTGGCCTGACAAGACTCTGATATCGCTCGGTTGCAGACTGTTTGAAAGAATGTCCTAGATGTCCTCTTATATGAGCTTCTATTGAAGTTCAACAGTGTAAAGTCGACCACTTAGTGATATGATTTTGAATAAACAAAACATTTATTGCAATTTTACATTGATTTCAATCTCTCAAATAATTCAATATGTTTGACAAATAAATTTAACAAAAAACATAAATATTAAAGAAAATATACAATTGAGAACAATTAACAATAAGTGTTAGAAATAATAAATATGTATATTTACGTACATACATTACCATATAATAACGAACCTCAGTTAACAGTGAGTAATCTGATTGTTATTCTAACAACTTATGTTACCAACTCATATTATGTAATCAAATATATAATTTTAAAATTTGCACTCTTTACTAAAACACACTAGATATGGTTGAAACTATAAATACAATGGCAGTCTAGGATACCAAAAAAAAACAGTGCCAGTATAGCAGTGTATATTTACCTCTAAGCCAAAAAAAAGTAATGAAAGAAAGAAAATTGTTGCGGCTCACATAATTGAATACTTCAACTTGTAAATGCATACTTTGAAGATTAATTTGTTAACCATTTAACAAGAATGTAAAAAGTATAAACTAGTACCTGACTCAGGGATTTATAAGAGCAGCCAACCTTTTCTCAAGCTCGTTAACCTCAGAACTGCAAACATACGAGTAAAATTATAAATAGACGACTACAATGATGAATTAACTATTATAGTTTAAAGACACTCAGGTTGTTAACCAAAGGTCTTGGTGCTAGACATATATTATATCAAAATTAAAAAATAAAAACTAAAATAAATAGAAATATAGTATCATGATAATAATCGATAAATATTGACTGAATTGAAGGAAATATTGAAAGATGAGAAGTCTCTTTTATTGTGTAATCGATTGACTTTAATTGAACGAGGAATTGAAGAATCATACATAAGAGACAGTAACAAGATGCATGCAGCTTTGTTATCAAGCTAGTTTTATAATGATATTTAATGTAAACTGTACCACCTACCCAGGGAGTTAAATTGCTCTATTTCTATAAATTCAAGCACTTTAGCTTCCTAGTTATCATGAGTCTGACCAATAAATCAGTATAACTTTTTTAATTATATATTTATAGTTATAAGAATAGAGGAATATTCTTGATTAACGTATAGAAAAGAGTTGTTCTTCATTACAGCATCATCAGTATGTTCTTACAAAATTCAGATGAGTGCATCGAACAAATGTTGAATAAAAAACTATTTAAAACAATTGATTTTAGTTTAGATAGACAGCGACCATCATAAAAATAAAACTGTCATAACTAGATTATTATAATCAAAGAGAGACGAATCACAATTATATCAAATATGTTATTTCTTGATATTTCAAATTTGTATGCATGAGCATTCGTGTATTGTATAGATTTTGGATCGCTTAGGAAAGTGGGAAACGGTTGTCTACAAGAATTGCATAAACTTACTATGATAAGATTCTTGAAAATGAAACGCACAGTACTAACTTAAGATCCAATAATGCATGAAATCGTTACAATACAGTGCAATTAACAATAATTAAGGAAGAAGTTTATATGCATTGCTTACTGATTAGAGCAATGGATAATCCACTTATGCTGATGTCATGAGCAATCCCACCAGTTAATAAGAAATAGCCTGTCATAACGGAAAAAAACAAAAGTTGTATCAATCATGTGACTCTTATGTATATTACATGAGTTGTACAAATGGGTAAAACAAACAGAAAAAAGAGAAACGAAGGATTCAATGCTTCAAGATTAGCATAGTAAGAGCTTACTGAAAATAAGCTTTAAAAATAATGCATATGTTTATTAGGTATTAAGTAAAAAAAATTAAATATGTTTTCAAGTTGCATGCTCAAAGGAGATAAACAGCTATGATCATGTAGATGCATGAGTCGGAATGAAGTTAGACACAATTTTAACAATGAGCTAAGCGTTGTCGATTTTGAATGGTTGGTAATAGACAAAATCGTATACTTCCAAAAAACTGAAGCTAATCCAACATTCCAGCTACCCTTATAAACAATATAGAGTGCCGAATAGTAGAATGGATGAAGGACTAGGATTTATGGCCCATCACAATCATTAGTAGTACTAAAATAGGCACACTGATCACAATTTAAAAGTCAACTTTATTGAATTTTTTCTCATGTTCCACAGTTACCGAGCATGCTCTGTATTTATCAAATTTACAAACATAGAGTTCCACTACTGTAGGAATTAGATTCTTTTGCACAGTATTCACTGAATACTATGCATTTATTACAAAGACCGTTGCATAAGAATAATACTTCATTTCACATAAAATATAAGATTGCCCTTTTCTCGTTTCCTACTAAAAGTAGTATATTATGTTATACTGAGCATAGTGAGAATTTAATAGGTCTGACTGCCATGTTCAGACATCCTCTTTAGAAAAACAAACAAAAATGCAAAAAAAAATTCTTTTCTTTTTATTGAGAAAAAAAAAAGGCACTATACAGAAAGTAGATAAATATACAAAGGCTGAGAATATGAGTTGTAGAGTATGATATAATCTTAATGAAATGAATGACCAGCGAATAAACTGCAAGGGGCATATGTCTACCTTCTCTATGTTCAAACTCTATGACTTTCTTCATACAACTTGGTGCTTAATCACACAACAAATCCTTGAAAGATTAAGATATAATATAACATCATAATGGAGAAAAGAATGCAGAGGTTCACTCATTGCTACAACATGAATCAAAGAAACTAGTCTTCCAAATAGATAGTCGAATATTACTCTGTTACCAAAAACACACCCAGAACAAAAATCAATTGACCATTATAATTATATCCACCTTAGCATTAAATTAATAAGTCAACGTCTTTTAGAAAAAAATATCAAGACAAAATAAGTATAAACTAAATCAAATCAAATAACATCTAAAACAGAGACGACCAAACAACATAACCCATGTATTTCTTATGATAAAAATCAAAAGAGAACGAACCTTATTGCTCAATTTCGAATAGCCGAGGGTTCCAACGGTTGATCTATGGTCGATGGATTTACAATCGCTTAGGTTGATGATGATTTGCAGTCACGGTCGATGACAATTTGCACGGTGTTAGGGCAGAGGAGGGAAATTGGGGCACGATTAATTAGGGCAAAACGGCAGAGGAGGGAAATGAAACTAATTTGGGACGTTTCGTTATGGGAAATGGGGGTTCTGTACGCAAATTTGCGTGTGGTCAACAAATTAAAAAAAAGGAAATGTAAAGAACGGCTAGTGGCCATTTGGAAATCAAAACGGTCCATAACCGTTCTTAAATATTATACAACGGCTTATAACCGTTGCTATTTAGCAATGGCTTTGAGCCGTTGCGATTATTCCGCATGGATTGCTAAACTGCCAATATGGTGTAGTGCATATCCATATATTCACTTTGAATATGAAAATTGGTTCGGAGTGGTCTTCGGATAAGAATCCGACCCCGGTTCCTTCGAACCAATCATCGATTAAAAGATGTCCTGCGAATAGGGAATCATTGTTTAATTGCTTATGTTTTTTTATCAAAATCTCCTTTGGAGATATATATTTCTAAAACACTCTGGTATATACAAAACCATTAAACCTCTCTTATCAAATCCTTTGATTACTTAAACCCTTTTTTAAATTTGGAATAATTCGAAATCATTTCATTTTTCGCTTAGGAAAATATTATAAAATCATTTCATTTAAATCTTAAGAAAGATTTCTTAATTCAAAACTCAAAATTTTGATAGAGTTAAAACCATGTTATCTAGGATGTAAATCCCAAAACTAGTAAATATTAAGTGAGTATAATTTATAGAAATCATCCAATTCTACTCAATATCAATTCTCGTATTCAACAAATAATATGGGTTGAATAATGATGAAATCACCTTCTAAATTCCACGAATAGTACGAGTTCACTCTTCGGGCTTTAACACCAAGTACAATAAGATTATCCCCATAAAATCCAAGTTATTTATATGTGGAAAATCATATCCTTTATACTTTGCAATGTTTTGATTCGAGTAAATCAAATTTACTATCCCATCCATCGGGCCAGTTCGGATAGCCGGGGAGAGTAGGAAACTGGTTTTCCAAACTCAAGCCTAGACACTATTTCTCTACCGCCCATAAGGCGGTCAAGTTATTTGATCGACTCTAAATCACTTAACATTTAATCATTCCATAAATCCTTCAAATCACCTTTAAAATATTTATTAATCATTTGAAAACATTTATAGAAGATTTGGAAAAGAGTGGTGGCGTTAAAAATTATATTTTAAGAGTTATAGAAAAGTGCTACGAAAAAATGCTATGGAAAGTGCTTTTTAAACTATATTGATCAAAATTACTTTTTATCATTTGGAAATTCATTTTTATAACTCAAATCGCTTTAAAAACATTTTAATAGATTTTAGAATTAATTTAATATTTTTAAACTATTTTAAAATATCATTTTCAAAGAAATCCATTTATGGATTCCGAACTGCAAAACCGTGATTTTTACAAAAAGTTGTTTTACTCATATTTCAAAATCTACTTATCGAAATCTTGATTTTATTTCTTTTTTTTATAACTATGGATATCATAGTTCGGAAAACTCTTATCTCGAAGAGTTTCGAGCTATATTCCATCCTATATACTCGTTTGACTTTTACGGCACGAAATCGCGAACAAAGGTTACGCGACGTGCCTAATTTTGACTAAATTTTCAGTTACCTTTCAAACTTCACCAAAACTCTTCCATATGTTTATAAAACATTTCAAACTCATTTTAAAACCTTTTTAAAGAGGTTTAACATTCCATATGCACCAATTCATTAAATTGAAGAATGTGATTTTATTTATGCTTATTGACGTGTGTTTCCTTGACATGCATATATATTCAACATTCATATGAAACAACCAAACTTGAAGATCAAAGCATATTAAACATCCATTGCAAACATCATCTCATCATCCAAAAATATAATATAAGCAAGAGTTTCTCACCTTGGGTTAAACGATTAACCTAAAAATGACTATAGCTTCGCTAACATAGATTTTTAGCTAATGATCACATAGGCTCTTGCCTTTGCAGGGCTTGGCCTTGGCTAGGGGGCTCATGGCCTTGGTTGTAGGGGAGGGAAGGGTCGGCTATGATGGTGTTGGATTGTGGCTGTGGGTAAAGAGAGTGAAGAGGAGTGGTTTTAGCTTGGTTTTGAGATGTACAGATATGTAATTCTTATGTTTATAATTTTTGCACTATTTCAGCATAACTTTCTTGCTATTTTCTTTATATGAAGAGAAGCCATTAGAGAGGCCATAAGAGCTTGAAAAGAAGTGGAAGAAGTAGAAAATGGCTTAGGAATTTTTGAAAGAGGGTAATGTATTTATAGGCGAATTTTGGAACAAAATATCAACACCGTCATTATCCATCACCATCACCAAAAAGAGCACTTACCATCCCTTTAAAATGGTTCCTTAAAACAAGGTTCCTTAAAATATGCTCCTTAAACAAGGTTCCTTGTTTTAAGGAATGTTGTCTTTTTTTTATTTTAGTTAATCATATTTAGTTTATTAAATTTCTGGTTAACTTATATGTTATTAAGTTGTATAAGTGCATATGTATGTCACATATAATCCACAATGTTGCACAACTTCTACACGTTGAATTGTTAAGAATTCCAATTTCGATTTCTGGTCATATTTCCACTTCTTAGTTAATATACATATATTTGTAAACAAAACTTGAAATCAAATTTCTTATTATATTAAATGAGTTAAAAAGATCACATTTGAATTTTAAAACCTTATGAATTAATATAAACAATTATTTACAAAAATCATTATTATACCGATGAATCGATATTAATTATTTTCCTTATATTTTCAAACCAAAAATATATATTTATAAAATTATTATAAATGATTTATTATCACTTTATAACTATTCAAAATGAATTATCATCATTTAAAATAATTATTTGAATAATTAAAATAATTATTAAATAATTAAATCCCAATTTAGATTCATAAATCTATATTTTAAATACGATGCCATTATTGGTGATGATATACTTAATTTCCAGAAAAAAATAATTAATTTTATTTCATATTATTGTTCAATTATAAAAATAATTATATGTATCCAACTCCGTGCGCGACGTTTTAAAATTATAGAGCTGGTTTTCAATAAAACAGTTTTCAGCTATTTTATGGATTTAAATTTCGAGGAAAATATTTCTATAAATATTTATTCAAAATAGGATTACTATTACATATTATCACTCAAAACAATATTATTTGTATTATCCATTTTTTATTTGAATAAATTTAAAAATAAATATAATTTATCAAAGTGATAAATTTGAGGGTCGTTACAGATTTCCCCCCTTAAAAGAATTCCATCCCTGAAATTACTCAAATGAAAAACCCAAAGATTTTGCCCAAAATATTTATTTTTAAACCTACACCAATATGATGTATATAGATCATCCATATGCAATATCTGATTCGATCTTTTATTCGAACTCACAACTTTAGTTCCAAATTAGCATTGATCCCCCGATCCTTTAGTGCGGACTCTGACTAGGCTTTCTGATTAGAACATAGTTTTCCTTGCATAGCTCTTAACTATGATAGAAAACTCAAGCATCCAACTATAAACCCTCATCAATGTTCGTCGTCAAGAATCGAGTGATAAATTCTTTTTCGGACAAGTGTCAAACACGTCAAAGCTCTGCACTTGAATCCTAGATTAAATCGTGCGACCAAATACTCCACATACTTCATATGTTTTTATTAACCTTTCCAAGTTCTTATGAAAATACTTCATAAAACTTTCATCTTCTATTCAAACTTCTATAAAGATACTTCTTTATACATAACCATTTTACATTTTTGTTTCTAAATATTTCTACTTAAAAACACATTTCTTTTCAAAAGATAAATATCTTTTTATTATAATACATTTCTAAACATATCTTAATGGTTTTTGGAAAACTTATTTTCAAAATAATTCATTAAATTGATAAATCGCCATAAACTTCCTTTAGCTAATATTAAATGTGAAAACATTCTTTATTTAGTTAAAACTTTCTTTATCAATTAACACTCCTTTATTAATAAAAACTTCCTTCATATATATATATATGTATATATATATTCTCTTTACTTATACCAGTTTAAATACTAAAAAAGTATTTATATACTTATTCAAATGTTATAAGTATATTCACAAATTACTTAACAAATTTTTTTCTTATCTTTAAAAGACTCCAATACTTTTATAAAAGGGTATTTTTGGCACAAGTCCTTATTAAGTTTCAAAATTTACGAAAAGTCCTTCACTAAATTTTAGTGTAAATTAGGTCCCTGTTTTTTATTCACGATTATTGCAGAGCATGATGCAACATTTCATAAAAGTTGCTGACATTTCCGCAACATTTCTGTACACTGTGAACATAGTATATGAAAGTTGCTGAAATATCAACACTTATTTATAAAAGTTGCTGATATTTCAGCAACATTTATGTACACTGTGAACACAGTTTATGAAAGTTGCTGAAATATCAGCACTTATTTATAAAAGTTGCTGACATTTCAGCAATAATTTTTCTTTGTTTTTACAATAAAACTTTGACACAGATAGTTACTGAAATATCAGCACTTATTTATAAAAGTTGCTGACATTTCAGCAATAATTTTTCTTCGTTTCCAGAAAACAGGGACCCGCTTTACAATGAAACTTTGACAGGGACCCGCTTTACAATATGAAAGTATGATAGGGATGCCTCCCTAATTTCCACTTTATAAAATCCCATTACTAAAGATCTAATTATACCCATAAGATTTCTTCCAAAGTGTCATTTAAGGGTTTAAAAACAAATTTTGCTAAAACATTGTTTACCATAAACCCAAAACCATTCATTAATAACTTTAAATATTTATTTTAAAGATCAAAGCATACCCATGCTTATCACTTAAGAAAATACACTATGATAAAAATTGACAATCATCACTTAATTTATCAACTAATGACTCACATTATGCTTTTTAACTTTAGAAAATTATATTGATCAAGTAACAAAAATGATACCAAGGAACTGGGTAGTACCAATAGTATCACATATTTCCTTAATAAGAAGGAGAATACTTAAGAGAAGCGTTTACCATCCGAACACATCTCTTGCCCATTTTTAGTTACTTTTGAGCCACTCGGATTAATTAGTCATAAGATTATTTTCCTTTTTAAAATACCATTTTAGAAATAATACTATTATCATTCCTTTTCCAAAAATCATTTGAAATTCCATTCAAAAATACAAGAATTTAAATTCTCAAAAAATTCCTTTATAAAGCACATTCTATAAATCCAGTTTATAAAATTACTCATATAAAACATATTCATAAGGTTTATTTATCTTAAATAAATTCCTTTAATCTTAAACTAACATTATTATTTAACGAATACCCCATAGTCCAATTGTGAAACTAAATTCACTAGATGTTCGTACTTAAACTTTTTAATTAAACAACCCATCAATTAATGATAATAACTGAGTATAATCTTTTCCTTAATCAAATAACTATATTAGTTGAAAAATATTCTTTATGTTCAAAATATAAACCTAGTTAAAATTATTTCATTTACAAATTTTCAAAACCAAAATCATTTGTATATATCATTATCAAATACGCTCTCATGTATAATACTCTCAAACTCATTCTAGGGTGTTACTAACCTTATCTCTAATGAGTCACTCATCTTAGGGTATTACTAACCCTATCTCTAATGAGACTTTACCCCACCAAAGCCAAGGTAATCTCTTAAACTTGCGCTCTGATACCAAATTTCACGAACCGGGATTTTTACCCTCAAAAATCAACACTAATACATCCTCGATATTCACGCCCTGTAAATCCAATTGCTGAAAATCCGATCGTTAAGGGTAAGAAAGAAAATAAAGATAGAATAGAATCTCACACGAATGAAATAACATATATTATTTCAACATATTATCTTTACAGTGGAAAATTTAAATGCATTTATCAGAGTTAAACATGGAATAGTATAAATATCCGTCGTTACAAATGCGGAATACATTAGTACATGAGTGTGGTGGAAATGGATGACAATCTTCATAAAAATCTTATGACTCCATGCTCCGAGCTCTTTCTGATTTCTTCTAACTAAACCTGACTACTAGACTACCCGGAAAAATTAGGGCACTTAGAGTTCAAGGGAAAAGGAAAACAAACACCGGGTTAGTCATGAGACTGGTGTGAGAAACTCAAAATACACGTTTTAAAAAGAAAAGGTATCTCATAATACCACACTACACATAAACATGGAACGGGTTTTTACCTTATAATAACCAAAACATTTGCTACGCAAAATATAGGAATATTATTTTTAATGACATTCTTTTGAAAACATTTGCAAGTAAACTTATGAATCTTAGCCAAAATTGTTACCATTATTAACTTCCGGATATGTTAGGCTCTACAAACAAAACTCTTACAAGACTCGTTCAGAGAATGGATTCCATACAAATAACAAGGTGAGGGATTACCTTCCGTACAATACCCCTCTAGAGGGATGTACCTAGGGTCCAGATACTAAACTCCTATACCAACACTGAACCGGCCTACACCTTAGCTGGATAGTATCGTATATGACATCACCCCAGTCCTTACCGACCTATCCGAGACGTCTCATAGCATACACAACATACTCAATATATAGAGGGTTATCTAGAAAGGTGATGACCATATCCTAATAGGAGCGACCAACTTAGCCCTGCCATATCTACCTTATTTTTTCCATTTCCGGTTGACGAGACCTGAAGTAACGTTTTACCTTTCACATAGCACATTCCACTTCGAATGCTACACGGCCATTCCATGATCACACAACTGATTTCTACAAATGAATAACTCCTGAGCTTGTATGTCTCAGGAAAGAGTGTTAAGCTATGAGAAGTTGCCTTCTCCGCCACCAAACAGATGATACGTATATAGAGATCAATTTGTGTAACTAGGAGTGCAACGTCAGACATTCGTCCATACAAGTTGTCTTGGAACAGGACAAACCGAAGGAAATCTCCTACCACATCATGTCGGGAGTTACCCCTAGGATTAGTAGCGAGACGTCCTTGCATTGAAGATCTTAAATGAAGAACTACTACAAAAAAATATGATATGATATTTTTCCCTCGAGGGTTAGTGACAAGCTTCCCTACACCCCATCTTCTGAATCATATCCATATCTTCAATTCGAATAAGTAAATTTGTTCGAAGTGGTCTTCGGCTAGGAACCCGACCCCGGTTCCTTCAAACAAATCATCGATAAAATTATGTTCTGCGAATAGGGAATCATTGTTTAATTGATTAAGTTCTTTTTATTGAAATCTCCTTTGGAGATATATATATATATATATATATATTTCTAAAACATTCCTTCTGGTATATACAGAAGCATTACACCTCTCTTATAAAATTCTTTGACTACTTAAACCCTTTTTAAAACTTGGAATAATTTGAGATCATTGCATTTTTTACTTAAGAAAATATTTCCAAATCATTTCATTTAAATCTTAACAAAGATTTCTTAATTCAAAGCTCAAAAATTTGATAGAGTTAAAACCATGTTATTTAGGATGTAAATCCCAAAACTAGTAAATGTTAAGTGAGTAGAATACATGGAAATCATCTAATTCTACTCAATATTAATTCTTGTATTCAACAAATACTATAGGTGGAATAATAGTGAAATCACCGTTTAAATTCCACGAATAGTACGAGTTCCCTTTTCGGGCTTTAACACCGAGTACAATAAGATTATCCCCATAAAATCCAAATTATTTAAATTTGGAAATCATATCCTTTATACTATTCAAATATTTGATCCGAGTAAATCAAATTTACTATCTCATCCATCGGGTCAGTTCGGATAGCCTGGGAGAGCAAGAAATTGGTTTTCCAAACTCAAGCCTAGACACTATCTCTCTCCCACCCATAAGGCGGTCAAGTTATTTGATCGACTCTAAATCACCTACATTTAATCATTCCATAAATCCTTTAAATCTCCTTTAAAATACTTTATTAATCATTTTAAAACATTTACAAAAGATTTGGAAATGAATGGTTGCATTTAAAACTATATTTCAAAAGTTATAGAAAAGTGCTACGGAAAAGTGTTTGGAAAGTGCTTTTTAAACAATATTGATCAAAACGACTTATTCTCATTCGAAAATTCAATTTTATAACTCTAATCACTTTTAAAATATTTTAAAAGATTTTTAGAATTTATTTCATATTTTTAAACTATTTTAGAATATCATTTTCAAAGAAATCCTTTTATGGATTCCAAACTGCAAAACCGTGATTTTTCCAAAAACTTGTTTTACTCATATTTCAAAATCTACTTATCGAAATATTGATTTTCTTTCTTTTTTGGAAACTATGGATATCTTATTTCAGAAAATTCTTATCTAGAAGAATTCCGAGCTATATTTCATCCTATATACTCGTTTGACTTTTACGGCATGAAATCGCGAACTACCGTTACACGAAGCGCCTAATTTTGACTAAATTTTCAGTAACCTTTCAAACTTCACCAAAACACTTTCATATATTTATAAAATATTTCAAACTCATTTTTTAAATCTTCTTAAAGGGGTTTAACATTCCATATACACCAATTCATTAAATAGAGGGAAGTGATTTCTTTTGTGCTTATCGATGTGTCTTTCCGTGACTTGCATATATATTCAACATTCATATTAAATAACCAAATTGGATGATCAAAGCATATTAAACATCCATTGCAAACATCATATCATCATCCAAAAATATAATATAAGTAAGGATTTCTCACCTTAGGTTAAACTATTAACTTAAAAATGATTATAGCTTCCCTAACACGGATTTTTAGCTCACGATCACTTAGGCTCTTGCCTTTGGAGGGCTTAGCCTTGGCTAAGGGGCTCACGGCCTTAGTTGTTGGGGAGGGAAAGCTCAGCTATGATGGTGTTTAGTGGTAGCTGTGGGTAAAGAGAGTGAAGAGGAGTGGTTTTAGCTTGATATTGAGATGTATGGATATGTATTTCATATGTTTATAATATTTATATTATGTCGGTATAACTTCCTTACTATTTTCTTTATACGAAGATAAGCCATTAGAGAGGGCATTAAAGCTTGAGAAGAAGGGGAATAAGAAGTAGAAAATGGCTTAGGAATTTAGGAAAGAGGGTGGTGTGTTTATAGGAAAATTTTGGAACAAAATATCCTAACACCATCATAATCCATCACCATCACCAAAAAGAACACTTACCATCCCTTAAAACAAGGTTCCTTAAAACATGCTCCTTAAAACGAGGTTTCTTGTTTTAAGGAATGCTGTCTCATTTTTTTATTTTAATTAATCATGTTTAGTTTATTAAATTTGTGGTTCACTTATATGTTATTAAGTTGTATATGTGCATATGTATGTCATATATAATCCCACAACATTGTACAACTTCTACACGTTGAATCGTTATGAATTCTGATTTCAATTTTCGATCATATTACCACTTCTTAGTTAACATATATATATATATATATATTTGTAAATAAATTTTTAAAATCAAAATTCCTATTATTTTAAATGAATCAAAATGATCACATTTGAATTATAAAACCATTTAAATTAATATTAAAAAATATTTACAAAAATCGCTATTATACCGATAAAGCGATATCGATTTTTTTCTTATATTTTCAAACCAAAAATATATCATTATAAAAATATTATAAATGATTTATTATCACTTTATAACTATTCAAAATGAATTATCATCATTTAAAATAATTATTTAAATAATTTAAATAATTTTTAAATCATTAAATCCCAATTTAGATTCATTAATCTATATTTTAAATACGATGCCATTATTGGTGATGACATATTTAATTTCCAAAAATAAAATAATTAATTTTATTTTATATTCTTGTTCAATTATAAAAATAAGTGTATGTATCCAGCTTCGTGCACGACGTTTTACGATTATAGAGCTGGTTTTCAATAAAATAGTTTTTCGCTATTTTATCGATTTAAATTCCGAGGAAAATATTTCTGTAAATATCTATTCAAAATAAGATACTATTACTTATTATCACTCAAAAAAATATTATATTTACTATCCACTTTATATTTGTATAATTTTAAAAATAAATATAATTTATGAAAGTGATAAATTTACGGTTCGTTACAGTCTTGACGTCCAGATTCACTTAGAAGCTGCTTAGTTCAAAGGCTGGATAATAGCAACCCAACTAAGAATGTTAATAGGAATTTCAATAATGGAGTATCTACCATGGAAAATATCAAAGCTAAAGTGCTTTCCCCAGTTAATACGTGCTTTCATATTAATGCTTTGTTACGAGAGTATATGGCAGGGAAGATAAGGCAAAATATTCCCGGGATGGCTGCTCCTTGACCCGTGGCAAGTAAAGAAGACTTTTCAAACTTGAACTTTTTTTGCATGAATTTTGGAAGCAGAATTTTCATTTGGAAGGTTACTGTAATGATGGTGCTGAACTGGCTTAAAATTTGTGGACATGTCTTCTTAGATTTTCACTTGTCTAAAGAGAAAACGAAAATGCTAGCTTCTATATAATTTCAAGGAGAAGCCTTAAATTAATGGGAGATTGTTATTAAACCCCCAAAGGGGAGTATCACATAGGATCACTTTAAGTAGAAGTTTGAGACTCGGTTCATTCTTGAGTCTAAAAAGTGTGCTTTATCCAAGGAATTTTATGATTTAAAGTAGGGTGACTTGTACTTGGCTAAGTACATATAATGCTTTAGCTGTTTAGCAAAGTGTTGTATGGTGCAAGTCAACATTATATTGAAGAAAAATGAGAAATTATTCATGTTATAAGGAATTGATTGGTTCATAAGATAATGAATCATTTCTTTTTCGCATTTGAAATAGTTCTTAAGGTAGCATGAATGCATAATAGTCTTTCTCAAGAAAAAAGGGATAGAGAAACCTAGGGTTAAGGTGAAAACGATATCCTCCTCGGTTTAAAAGGGAAAAGGAAAGAAGGATAGGGGAAAATACAAGGTCTTGAAGACTGATGTTTCATATATCATTTGTTGTAACAGTTAGTTAACAAGGCATAATGTAACACCTAAGACCAAAGGTAAGGAAAAGTTCTACAATTGCAATAGCATGGAACACAAGAATCTTGAATGTCTAGATTTAGAGTTTTTGCATTGGAAGGACAATCCAAGTGTTCTATGTTAAGTAAAAGGGAAAGGAAATCAACATCCAACGTAAGATCTCGACATGATATTACTATTAGCGCACTTTTTGATGTTAGTGCTACATACTTCTTTATATGAAAGGACTTACCTGATATAATTGGCTTAGATGTTACATACCTTGTTACATGCCTTTGTGTGAATAATCTAATAGAGAATTAAGAGGATTTAAATGTAATAGTGTTAATTTGCTTTTCTGTAGGCACACTTTTGCTTTTTATCCTTGCATGTTCTTCTTCTTATGATACAAAATTATTCTGGGTAAGATTAGTTGGTCCATTATGATGCTCGAATCTTTTGTGCTGATAGATTAGTTAAACTCTGATAACCTAGTAGTGGTAGAAGACCTATAGTCAAGCCCGATTGAAAGAGGGACTTGTCTAAAACAACTTTATTTGCATTGGAAACCAAAGATAACGCGGTTGCAAATGTTTATGTGATTAGAGAATTTCCTGATGTATTTGAACCAGTAATGTGATTTCCACCTAGGTAAGCTATAAAATTCAATACAGTATTATGCCTACTGCACAACTAGTTAGTATGTTGTCAAGTAGAATACCACCAAAGGAAATTGAGGAGTTAAAGAGACCATTTGTGGAACTTCAGCATAAAAATTTCATCAGACCAAGTAGTTCACATTAGAAAGCTTCAATTATTTTTGTAAAAAATTCAAATGGATCTATTCAACTATTTATCGACTGTCGGAAGTTGGATGAAGTGACCATTAGTAGTCAATATCCATTACAAAGGACTAATGAGACATGTTGGATCATTTGAGAGGAGCCAGAATATTTATGTAGTTGGATATGGTTATAAGATTCCATTAACTAAGAGTTGCTGAGGATAGTGTTCTGTTGACTACCTTTACGCCAAGATATAGATCATATAAGTGGCAGTAATGCCTTTTACTTTGATGAATGCCTATACATTCTTTGTAGATTTGATGAATAGGTTGTTTTAAGATCATCTGGATAAGTTTGTTTCAGATTCAATAATGATATTTTGTGTACTTAAAGAATGAGATGGAACATTAAGTACATCGAAGACTTATGTCAGATCATTGATACAATGTACGCTGAAATCAAGGTTTTCTTAATGATCATTTTGGAAAAAATAGGTAAAATTCTTAAGGCGTGTTGTATCCCAGAAGGGCTTGATTGTGGAACTATAGAATTGAGATAATAAATAATTGGAAATGACCAGAAACCACGGTAAAGAAACGAGCTTCTTGGGATTGGCTGGCTATTGTCTAAGATTCTTTAAGGATTTCTCTCAATTAGCCATGCCCATAAAAAAGTGGACACACAAGAATGAGAAGTTCAATTAGACGAATAGGTGCATAGAGTCGTTTCAAAACGTAAGCATTTATTGAATAATGTTCTCGCATTGGGGGTACCCAAGAATAATCATGATTTGGAACTAGCAACCGTGATTTATTCTTTAAAAGTTTGGAGCCAGTGTCTTATTAGGAGAAACTCTGAGCTATTTACCGATAAAAAATCCCTTATCTACCTATTGCCTTAAAAGGAGTTGAGTATAAGGCAACAAATATGGCTTGAATTCTTGGTTGGTTGTGACTGTGAGATAGAGTATATGCTAGGAAAAAAAGTTGCAAATGCATTGAGTAGAAAATAATAGACTGTAGTATTGGCAATGATTACCAAATGAAATGCTTTGGAGGCACTAACATCTTGTAGTGCACACTTTAGATCAAAATTTGGGTCCAATAGTAACTCTTAGATGTTTGAAAGAATGAAAGTGCAACCAACTGCTATGGATAAGATAGTCCCTAAGTAGAAAGAAGTTCTTAGATTGCTTAAAGGATTGAAAGGATAGAAATTTATACCAATTTGAATGACTTGAGAGGATTCAAGTTGGACTCTAAAGGTTTCCTTTGTAAGAAGAGAAGGTTATGAGCACTTAATGGTTGAGGTCTTTGTAAAGTGCTACTTAAAGAAAGTCATAATTTAATGTTTACCATTCATCCTAGAGGAACAAAGATGTATAAAGATATGAAACACGTATTCTTTTAGGAATTGATAAAGAGAGATATTGGTGAATGAGTTAAGAGGTGCTTCACTTGCCAACATGTAAAGGTTGAACATTAAAAGTTAAGTGGATTGCTTCAACCTTTGGATGTACCGACGTAGATGTGGGATTCCATATCGATAAATTTAATTGATGAACTACCTAGGTCATGATCAACTAAAGAAAATATTTAGGTAATAGTGAATAGATTGACAAAGATCATGCACTTTATCCCAGTTAATTCGATAAGGACAACATTCGGCTTAGCAATGCTACATAAATAATATTGTAAGGATATCGAGCAAACTGTAGGTAATTGAGATCTACTCTTCACTAGAGAGTTTCGATGGAGTTTACAAAGTGCTTTAGGCATAGAACTAGATTTGAGTATAATCTACTATATATACGGATTGATTGAGAGAGCAAAATGTGTTCTTGAGGACTTACTAATTGCATGAATCTTGGATTTTGTTTGATCTTAGGAAGATCATCTACTTAAAGTAGAGTCTTCTTATAACAATAGTTATTAGTCGAGCATTATTATGTCACCATTTGATGCACTTTATGGAAGGTCAAGAAGTCACCAATATGCTGGTTAGCTAAAGAGTTAGTGATTGATACATATATCTAACTCTGTAGTCAATCTTGCTCATAATAATGGTATTATCTTTCTTTTATATACGTTTTTATATTGTGATATAAATAATCAAGTAATTAGTTTAAAGTATATAGTGAGAAAATCCTTAAATAAAATGTTATGTGATTGTGGTTGCAAATAGTTACAATCGTCACTAATTAATCACGGTATGAAATATTGTTATGTTTTAAATATTCTTGGTCAAGATGTTTCAAGAAAGGATATCAATACATATGTTGAGACTAGTGTGCGTAACTCTCTCTAACTGTTGGACAATGTATTAGTCATGGCTGGTAGGATCACCAAACAGCTACATACGCATAGTTATTAGATAACTAGAATGACTAGTCCAAGAGATTTTTTATTGGCTGATAACAACTAGGACAAACATGAAATCTCAATGTGACGATATTAAGAAAAAAATTGACATAACACCAAAATGAATCCAAAAATGAGAATAACCAAGATAAAAAAAGATTAAATAGCTTGAGCACACGGATTTTTATAGTGGTTCGGCCTCAAATCAGTGTCTGCATCCACTTTAATTTTATTTCAAGAATTTTGGAATGAATACAAACAAGTTAAAATGCTTCAGTTCTAGAAAACAAAGTATATCCGAGTTTGATAGAAATTTGTGGCCAAGTCAGAGTAATAGGAAAGAGATAGGAGATCAAGAGTTCAAAAGTCCTTTTCATGTTGCTCCAATGGTGATATTTACAGGGGAATATATCCATCAAAGTCGCTATCTCATCGAAGACCAGGTAAAAGTTCAGATCCACGAAATTAGAAAGGAAGAACGAGTAAACTCATAACATAAATCATGTCGGTACCAACCATAATCATGTCATTACCAACCATAATATGCTTGATGTTACATCACTTTTCCTCACACTTGTTAACATCTTCAAGTTTCTAAACTTCCCTAAATTATTACCAAAGTTGAGATCTGGAAATGAGCACATTATAGTGTTACATCATCGTCTCGTGGACGTTACTAGTGTCGAGTCATCATTAACTCATGGTCGTTGATTCATATTTGACCCCAAATGGAAGCCCTTCTTCATGTATGGTCGAATAATGATGATTGCTTAGGAGTAGATCCACTCAACTCAAAGTTGACACCAAGTTTCCTTGGGTTAGCCCCTAAGTTTCTCCTTTCACTTGTGCTTGGTATTCACCTAATGTTTTCATGTTCTCACCATATGTTTTCCTTTGGTTGTTGTTGGTTCTTATAATGTGACTATCTATCACGTATGAGAGTAGAGTGACTAAAATCCATTGAATTTTGGTTGAATTTTGATTGATGACTTAACCTTGATCGGACCATTTCAAGAAACGGACACATAGAACACATTTTGACGTCCGACTGAATCACACGCCAACATTTAAGTTGATCGTCACAATCCTACATTCATGCACATTAAGATTTATATCGCTACAAACAATGGTTCCTTTATCATACGTTCAACAATAATGGGTAAAATCTAACATACAGCTTTATAGCATGATGAAGTTCGTTTGCCAGCATAAGCGAGTAGTCTACACAAAGTGTTCGGGCACACTGCTCCAAACACAGGACACGCATGAATGGATTTAAACATTTCACTACCTTGATCAATGTTTAGAATCTGATTGGTCAACATATGTCGACGTCCCTTAGATTCTATACATCGATTACATGGGTTTTAATCAAAGTGAAGTATTAAATAAAACATACCTGACCACGTTCGTCGTTTGGTTTTCTAGTTTAGACTGATCGATGCTAGAAGATCTCATTGCCGTAGAATCAGCACTAGCCTTTCCAACCCTTTGGAAGAAGCGGGCTCTTCTACTGCTTAAGTGTTTACTTCCACTCGTTTGGAGCAAGACGTTCTATTACACGAGGACTCAAACTCCAGGCTATACCAATAGCTTAGCCTCATGGCCTTGCCCAACCAAGAGAGGACCATCCTGTTCTCTATGTCTTGTATAATCCTCGAGATCAAGCACCTTCTAAAATGAATACCAAGGGGATGGAGATGATTTACATCGAGCATAGGATCCCTAAGGACAAGGTCCTTCTACATTATTCGAACCGGCCAATTTCCTATCGAGTTAGAAAACGGCCGATCGAATTTATAATAAAATTAACCACAAGCGCACGGCGTAAAATTTTAGTACGTGGCGAGTACAGATCGATCCGTAGGGAATTTTTTAGATTTTAAATTTTTACATTCAATCAAATTAGACCAAAGATGATAGAAGATTGTTAACTACAAATTTTAAACAAAATGAAACTAAAGCTAGAATGAAAATGAGATTAAAAACTATGAGATTAGAAAACAATTTAGAGGCAAATCCACTCTCATATTTTTGTAAAACAACAAACAAATAATCTATGATCTCTATTTTTGATATTAAGTGAAATAAGTGCTGTATTTATCATAAGTATGGTTTATTTATGTTATTAATTAACATAACTTAAACCATAAAACTATAATACAACAAATAAACCACTTATCAATTCTGATGAAAATGAAGTCAAAGCAAAAGCTATTTTAAGTATGATCTATTTACTATTGTAATTAGTAATATAGATCATCAAATTTTGTCGAAATCAAAAATAAATTAGCAAATGATGATGTAATTTGTGTTTATGTTGAATAAGAATAGCCCATTTGCAAATGCAACATAGGCTATCAAACTCATTTGTATAAACTTACATCAACAATTACTTTCATGAAGCACAAATGAGACCATAAATCAAAATGATTGTTGAATTTACATAATATTAGAGAGCTTCATTACCCCTAAATTGAAGAGGTTTAGCTACTCATTTGTGTTATCATATCAACAAATGTAAATTTCAACATTAAAAAACCAAAGAAGTAGAAACTAAACAAAGGAAGAAAAGGAGATTAACTACTAAACTACTTGCATAAAAAAAACTACACTACTTGCATGAATGGAAATCTAATCTACTAACAATGAAAAGAAGAGACCATAGAAATAAACATGAACATAAAATTAAATAAAAGCATGTAGAAAAGAGAAGGCTTAGGAAGCCATTTTTATTTCACTTTGATTTTTGTATTTACAACTTGCTTCTAATTTCCTAAGTAATTCAAAGAGGAAGAAGATTCTTTACATGTACATAAGTGGGCTATTTATACATGCATAAAATCCCAATTCAATTTTTAGGGTGCTTCCCAAAATGCCTTTTAGGAAATGTGGCCACCAAGTAACCATTAGCCTCTAATTAATCCATCATCAAGTATGCATGAAGCTTTAACCTCCACTTAGTTGTCCATTAGCTTCTAATTGTAGATTTAGGTAAGTGTGTAGGTGGGGTCCTCCATGATCATGAGTTTGAATTCTTTCCATCTTCATTCCTTTGTATTCTCTTGTGCATTGCATATATTCCATGAAAACCTCTTCCATTTAAATCAAAATTCCTGTAAAAATCAAAAAAAATATCCAAGCAAAAATTCTCAAGTTAACACATGCACAAAAATGACCATTTTACCCCTTTATGAAGATGAATATATGATGATTTGAAAATAATTGAATTTTGGTTTAAACAAGTTCAAATACCCAAATATGACATTTATTTAAATAAAAATAGATAAAATATGGATGTAAATATATGCACATTTACGTGCACATCAAATACCCCCACACTTATCTTTTTATTCGTCCTCGAATAAAGGAAAACTAAGTGAAATCTGTTTTCGTAGGGAGCACGATTGCATTGAGCATATGCAACAAGCCGTTAAACCTCTGGGTGTCCCGAGTAGGACGAGTGTTGTCTCGTGAGGGTTTTCAGTGGATAATACCCACAAAATCCTAATGCAAAGTGAAAACATTTACAAAATGTAAGATTTATTTACAATGGGATGAATGCAAGTTTTTGAAAATATTTACAAACGAAGGATTTACTTTCAAATCGACACGAATAAGTTAAATATAAGTTCTGGTCATTGACAAGAAATTTAAGTCCTTTTATTTATCAAAATTTCCAACAAAAATTAAGTTGTCGTAATAGATAGACTATAGTTTGGCTAGTTGTCTCGGTTGATAACACAATATAACTATGAAATGGATCCTCATTTGATTATCAAAGTTTGTCAAAGTGGTATTTTCATTTCATTTCAATAACAAGTTAAATCAAATAAGTCAAAATATTGCTTGGATTTCAATTGCTTACTCTCTCTTATTTGAAAATTTTATTGATAATAACAATATTTACATATGCCTAACTTAGAAGACTGAGGCCAAATATATTACCCATGCACTGCCTTTTGGGCTTATGTGAGGGGAATACAGAGCGTGGCAAGTGAACACACAAATGTGAGCACCTATCGACTGTAGGCTATTAATAAAAGGATTTTTATATACATATACCTAACTCAGATAAACTGAAGCCAGATATACTGATCATGCACTGCCTTTCGGGCTTACGTGAGAAGGGTACAGAGCATGGTGAGTGAACACACAAGCGTGAACACATGACTCTAGGTGTTAATAAAAAGTATATACATATTTACAAAAAAAATTTGTTTTTTGTTGTTTTTTGAAGTGAGAGTTTTGCAAAATAATCTTAGCACCATTTAACTTAGAAGATAAAAATGTTATATCTTTACTTTAAATCAACCACTTTTTTAAACAAAGATTTTCAATTAGGATATACTTCATAATTAATACATATGAACCTTCCTATATACTAGTTAAACCATTGTTATTTGTAATCAAACTTCATTTTTGTTAGGACAAATAAATTTTCAAAAATTTCAATTTATTAACCAAAACTTATACTTATCATATAGCGTTTCTTCAAAATAAATCAAAATGCTAAAAAGAAATTGTTTTTGAGATTTAGAAATTTTGAGATTTTTTTTGTTTTTTGTTTTTTTTTGGAAATTTTGAGTTAAAAGAAAATGAAAATTCAAAAATGTCATGAAACGTATGAAAATATGAAAATGAGACTCCTTCCCACACTTAATTTTGACTGTGTCCCCACAGTAAGTGCATGATATAATGAGTGTAACAGGGAAAGTATGTACATATTTACAAAAGAGGGTTAACATTTCTTACTAGACGTAGCATGGCCCATGAAGAATCATGAGCTCCTCCTCTTGGTTACTTGACAATTCCAAGAAAGGTTTCAAATGATGACCGTTGACTTTGAAAATCAATCTATCCCTGGGGTTTTGTATTTCTATGGCACCGTGTGGAAAAACAGTTCGTACCACAAATGGTCCGGTCCATCTCGATTTAAGTTTCCTAGGGAATAAATGAAGTCTTGAGTCGTATAAAAGAACTTTCTGGTTTGGTGAAAATGTTTTTCTTAGGATTGACTTGTCATGAAAAACTTTTGTTCCTTCTTTGTAAATTTTCTCGTTTTCATACGCGTCATTTCTATGTTCTTCTAGTTCGTTGAGTTGTAGTTTTCTGTTTTCGCCAAATTTCTCAAGATCAAAGTTTAAGTTTTTATTGCCCACAACGCTTTTTGTTTGATTTCAACAGGTAAATGACAAGCTTTCCCGTAAACTAAACGAAATGGGGACATCCCAAGGTTATTTTAAAAGCAATACGGTAAGCCCAAAGCGCGTCGGTCAATTTCTAAGACCAATCTTTTCGACTTTTATTTAACAGTTTTCTCCAAAATTTGTGTTATTTGTCGATTTGAAAATTCAACTTGGCTACAAGTTTGGGGATGATAAGGATTGGATAACTTATGGGTTATCGAGTATTTCTTCATCAATGTTTCAAAAGAGCGAGTGCAAAAATGGGTTCCGTTATCATTGATTATTGTGCGACGTGTGCCGAACATCGAAAAGATGTTTTCTTTAAGGTATTTCACAATAATTCTATGGTCGTTGGTTTTGCACGGAACGGCTTCGACCCATTTTGAGACGTAATCGACAGTGAGAAGAATATACAAATTTCCAAAAGAATTGGAAAAAGGTCCCTTAAGGTCGATACCCCAAACATCAAAGATTTCGACCGTAAGAATGGGGTTTAGAGGCATCATATTTAGTCGAGAAATTTGTCCAAGCATTTGACATCGATCACAAGTTTTGCAAAATTCGAATGAGTCTTAGAAAAGAGAAGGCCAATAGAAACCACACTGAAGCACCTTTTCTGCAGTTTTTTGAGGACCGAAATGTCCACCACACACTTGATCATGGCAAAATGAAAGAATAGTCCTTATTTCATTATCCGGGATGCAACATCGGATGATTTGGTCGGGACAATACTTGAACAAGTATGGATTGTCCCAATAGATTTCACTTGGGACATGAATTTGCATTTGTCCTGTTTGGACCAAGATGATGGAGTTTCTTTATTGATTAAGTAGTTCACTATATCAGCGTACCATGGATCGATAGAAATTGAAAGAAGTTGTTTATCGGGAAAGTTTTCATTGATAGGTAAAGGTGATGGTGCGTTGGGAAGACGAGACAAGTGCTCGGCTATGACATTGTCGGATCCCTTTTTTTCCTTGATTGTAAGATCAAATTCTTGTAGTAAAAGGATCCAACGAATTAAGTGAGACTTAGCGCACTATTTACCGAAGAGATATCGAAGCGCAGAATGGTCCATGTACACAATAATGTGTGAGCCTATCAAATATTGTCGAAATTTTTCGAGAGCAAAAACTACCGCTAGAAACTCTTTTTTGGTAGTTGTGTAATTGAGCTGAGCATCATTCAAAGTCATGCTAGCATAGTAGATAACATGAAGGATCTTGTTGATGCGTTGTCCTAAGACAGCACCAACTGCAACATTCGAAGCATCACACATTATTTCAAATGGGAGATCCCAATTGGATGCACAAATGAATGGAGCAGAAATGAGTTCGTTTTTAAGACGTTTAAAAGATGAGACACAATCGGAATTGAAAATTGAAAGGAATGACTTTTCCTAGAAGAGTAGTTAAAGGACGAGCGATTTTGTTAAAGTCTTTCACATAGCGTCGGTAAAAGCCAACGTGTCCTAAAAATGATCGAATGTCCTTAACAGATTTGGGAATGGGTAGGTTTGCAATTATGTCAACTTTCGCTTTATCTACCTCACTGCCTTTATTTGAGATGATATGTCCAAGGACTATGCCTTGTTTGACCATAAAATGGCATTTTTCCCAATTCAAAGTCAAATGTTTTTCTTTACATCGATTTTGAACCAACTCGAGATGATGTAAACATTTGGAAAAAGAATCACCAAAGATAGAGAAATCGTCCATAAAAACTTTTAGAAAGCGTTCAATCATGTCAGAAAAGATGCCAACCATGCATTGTTGGAAAGTAGCAGGAGCGTTACAAAGTTCGAATGGCATACGTCGATAAGCAAAGGTACCGAATGGACACGTGAAAGTCATTTTCTCTTGATCTTCGAGAGCGATTGGAATTTGGTTATAGCTGGAATAACCATCAAGGAAGTAGTAGAATTCATGGCTGGCTAAATGTTCGAGCATTTGGTCAATGAAAGGAAGAGGGAAGTGGTCTTAACGTGTTGCATCATTTAATTTTCGATAATCAATGCAAACACGCCAATCAGTTTGAGTCCGAGTAGGAATGAGTTCGTTAGCATCGTTTGTTATAACAGTAAGTCCAAACTTTTTAGGTACGATATGAATTGGGCAAACCCATGGGCTATCGAAGATGGGATATATGATACCGTTATCGAGGAGCTTATGAATTTTGTCATGAATCGCATCTTTCATTTTTGGGTTAAGCCTCCATTGTGCATCATGAGTGGGTTTGGCTTCGTCAATTAAGTGAATGTGATGTTGAAAAATAGCAGGGCTAATTCCCTTAATATCGATAATGGACCACCCAATTGATTCTTTTTTTTTGAAAGAATAGAGAGAAGAGAAGGTTCTTGGTCAAGAGAAAGATTGTTAGAAATTATGACAAGACAAGTTTCATTTTTGCTTAAGTGTACGCACTTAAGGTGAGAAGGAAGAGGTTTGAGCTCTAGCCTAGGAGGTGGCTCAATCAAAGAAATCGGTTGAGATTTGGAGTAAACCGTGAGAGGCTCGAAAGGAAGCATGTTTTCGATCTCACGAGGAACATCTTGAAAAAATTTCTCATACTCGACCTCACGTTCATCATTAAGATTAATCGATTCATTTTCAAAATTTTCTTGAATGGTACTAACTTCCAACGTGCTGTCGAATGGTTCATTCGATTGATTTTCTAAATTAAAGATGTTAAGATCGATGGTCATGTTACCGAAAGAAATTTTCATTGAACCGTTTCAACAATTAATTAAAGCATTTGAAGTGGCTAAGAAAGGTCATCCTAGAATCAAATGAATTTGGCTCGTCAGATTGTTTACAGGTTGAGTTTCAAGGACAATGAAATCGACGCTGAATATGAATTCCCCCACTCTAATGAGTACGTCCTCGATTTCTCCTATCGGTTTCTTTACAGAGCGATCAGCCAATTGAAGGGTGACCTTAGCCGGTTTAAGCTCACCTAGACCTAGTTACTGGTAAATTGAATATGGGAGCAAGTTTATGCTAGCACCTAGGTCTAACAAACATTTGTTGATACTCTTGTCTCCTATTGTACATGAGATCGTGGGGGCAACCGGGATCTTTGTATTTAACGGGATTGGATCGAGACAAGACTTAGCTTAGACCAACGGCTAAAAAGACTTTCTTTGGCACTTGAGTGTGTTGTTTTTGAGTACACAAGTCCTTTAAAAATTTGGCATAGGTCGGGACTTGATGGATGATATCTAAGAGAGGAATGTTCACTTTGACTTGTTTAAAGATTTCTAACATCTTTTCCATTTGTTTCGAATGTTTCTTAGGTCGAAGTTGATTTGGGAATGGGATTCGAAACTCGATCGGACGGTCTTCTTGAGTTGGAAAAGAATTAGACTTAGAATTTGGATCGGGGTTCGACTCGATGTTTTGATTGGTATCGTTTATTGTTTTCGAAGTGTCGAGTGGAACATCCGGTAAGTCGTTTGGATTAACAACTTGGTTATTGATTACATTACCGGATCACAAAGTTGTGATAGCATTCATTTGATTCAAATTGCTATCTTGAATGACATGAGCCTGGCTCGAGTTCGTGTTTTGATTCCTAGGGTTTGTAATTGGTTGGCTCGGAAATGTACCTCTTTCTCATTCATTCACGAGGTTGGTTTGTTTTGGGGATTCAGGTTTGAGGATGGGTTGCAACGACTTGATTGCAAGTGGTTCGACTTGCGGTGGTTGGCGGCGACTTGATTGAAGTGGGTGAAGTCGGAGGAATATTGACAGTGGAGTGTTCTGTGAAGTCGATTGCTGTTGCTGGGTTGCTGAAATAGCACGGTGATGTCGATGTTCGAATTGGGTAGTGATTGAATTGTAGTGAAGTTGTTGAGTGCAGACAGTGGTGAGGAGAGGATTGGTCAGGCTTGTGGTGTGGTGTGTTTGGGTAGGCTTGAACACTGTGGTTGAGTATGCTGTAAGGTCAGGTAAAGGGGGTAATAGTGTAGAAGTGTTTGCAGAGGCAAGAGGAGTAGTAGTGGTCTCAACTGTAAAGAGTGGAGATAAACTGCAGCTATGTGGTGGATGATAGAACAGTGGAGAGGCTGGGTGATGATGGTTGAATGGTCGAGAACAGTGGTGGCAGATGCAAAAAAAATTGAGCGGTGAATTTTTTTTTCTTTTTGAGTGGTTGTATATAGTTAATTGGTAGTGCGACATAGTGAGAGGTTGAAGAACTACAACTAGGTTTTGGGTGGCTGAGCAGTTATATTATGTAGGAGGTGTGAAGTGAAGAGGCAAATTGCAGTTATAATGATATGGTAATGGAGGGCAATGCACAGTAGTTTGAAGTAGGAAGACAACGGTCAGAGGCGAACAAATGATTGGAAGAGGGAGTATATGCAGTGATTGTTGTGAATAACTGAGGTGGTTGTATTATGTCAGTGATGGTGGAGAATGGAGTATAAGGCAACGGCAAGTTTTCAGAGTTGAAATGTAGTTGGTTTTCAGGATGGAGATGGTCAGTATGTTATCTGGTTGGGTATTTGATGTCGTGTGCAGATATGTGGTGGTTCGAGTATGGTTCTGTTGTGTTGTGTAGCAGTTTGTAGTGGTGGCAGGAATGCATGGAGATGAACTGATAGTCAATGGACTTTGTTGATAAGGGATTGTGGTCTGTAGCAATGATGTATGTGATAGTAATGTATGTGGTTGTAAAGTGGTAGTTTGTGGTCTGTAGAGGCTGTGAAGCTGGCAAAGCAGTTTGTTGCTGTAGGAGTTTGGGTGGTCGTGGCGAATAAGGAATGTCTGGTCTGGAGATAGTGTTCGATGTGGCAATTGTTTGTGATAGGTGATGCACAGTTTGTGATGAAAGCTGGTTGTCTTGGATGGCTGTGAGTTGCAGTATTGGTCGGTGAAATGTAGTGGTGACTGATGGGTTTGTAGATGATGGGGTAGTAATGGTTATAAAGGAGTGTTGTATTGATGTAATGGTGAAATGTGGTGAATGAGGAGGACTGCCCGGAAGATAGAGGATGGACTGTGCTTGTTGAAGTTGATGGTCAATGAGGGGAAGCTGCTGTGTTAGCAGTTGAAGAGGTAGATGGAAATGACAGGGTTGATGGCAGAACTGGTTGACGTATGTTAGCACCAAAATTGGTCACTAACCTCGTTCAGAAAGATTATGTAGAGATATAAGTGATGAAAGTAAATTAAACAGAGAAGACAATGCTAATTTAAATGCAGAAAGTAAGAACACCAAATTTATAGTGGTTCAGCGTAATTGCCTACGTCCACTTTGTTCAACTTTATTGATTTCCTTTATGGTTGATTACAAATACAATTCGTGAATCAAATGCTTGAGTGAAGTTGTTGAGTAGAGAAGATGAGTCTTGAAAATGGCAGAGTCTCCCCGGTGTTTTCTCTCCCAAAGAAAGGATCCATTTCACTGTGACCCTGCCCCTCTATTTATAGGCAAATATGGGCTGGACTTCCCAAGTGGGCTGGATAGCCGAACGCTCAAGCCCTAGTGCAGTGGTCGCTGTATGCCGAACCAGGTGTGCCGAACACCCTGATGCCGAACAATCCCTTCTATGCCGAACGATGTGGTTGATGTTTGGGAAGTGCAGGAAGTTTGTCAGTCGAAGCCGAACGCTCTTCTAGATGCCGAGTACTCCTGTTGCCGAGCACTCCAGATGCTGCCGAGTTCTCCTTGATACCGAGCAGTCTTGATGCCGAGCACTCTCGTATGCCGAGCAGTCTTGACGCCGAGCATTGGTTGACGCCGAGTACCATGGGATGCCGAGCGTTCTCGTATGCCGAGAAGTCTTGACGCCGAGCATTGGTTGACGCCGAGTACCATGGGATGCCGAGCGTTCTTGTAGCCGAGTTCTAATGATGCCGAACACTAACTGATGCCGAGTGTGACAACCCGCCCTTCTCGACCCTCGAAAATCGACACAAAATACTCAACAGTATAATATGCGGACGATCGAACGCCGGAAAAGACAGATTGTAGGAAAAGAAAGAAGGCAGAAGAAGAAGAAACTAAACAACATCAGAACCTCACAGTCGCAGCGGAATAAAATATAATATATATAACAGAACTTTACACAAATCAAAACTATATCTGTTTATATACAATACATCATCATCAGAGTATATCAATACAACCAATCATAACCAGTCAAACAATCTCAACAATCACAGCAGCGGAATAATACAAGTACGAGAAATACGTCTCGGACTCCAGCTCCTCTCCTGAGCTCCATAGCAACCTATCCTGTAAAATACTCGGTCTGACCCGAGCATTATAATAAAATAACACCCGAGTCAGTCTGGAATACCAGCGCATCATAAATACATCCAAACTGATTATTAAAGTTTCAAAAATCCTTTGAAACAAAAGCATCTCGTAAGACCACGCCACAAATAAACATGTCGGGTTTTTACCTTACGATAGCTAAAACACTTTTATATTAAAATCCTCTAATATTATAATAGTGTCTATAGAAAGTAAAATAGAATCTAGCTGAAATGCTTGCATCTCACATTTCAACAATAGTTGGGCACAATCAAAACCGTACAGGCACGTAGGGAGAATGGATTTCCAACGAATGACTAGGCACTGGGGTACCACCTGTCACAGTACGTGGCCTAGATCACAGTACCGAGGAGTACGCCCGCTCCCCTGCAACACAAGGCCGGAACCATCCCTTACTGGATGATCCCGAATAAAATCACCCCACGGTTGGGATCAGCAACCGCACCACTAAGCCGAAATAAAAAGGGACATCTAGACAGGGATGACCTTACCCTCCAGTGGGAGCTACCCACGAAGCCTTGCTGCATAACCCCTGATTTTCAGTCATTCCCGGTTGATGAGGTTCGAGGCTAAACGATACCTTTATAGCACATATCCCTTAGAATGCCCATCGTCCACCTGACGATGTCACGAAAGCATTCGTCCATATAAGTCCGTCCCGGGTCCGAACGGAACCGAAGGCACTACTCCTACTACATCCATTTTGGAAATATCCTCAGGATTAGTAGCGACTAGCCCTTGCACTTCACTGCTCCATCTTCGACTCCGAACACGTTACACGAAACGTACAAACCGGATCGAAGTGGTTTTCGAGTCTCCAGACCTAGAATCCCGGTATACGGAAACTCGATCCCGGTCTCTTCGAAACGATCAGCGCATTGTCCAATATTGATAGTCGGTGATTTAACTATCAATTAATGTTCACAAACATCCATACACATCCATCACACAATAAATAATATCACACATTATTTATTCTTTCTCTTTAATATCTTGAAAAGATATATTTTCACATTTCAAAACTCATTTGAAATCAATTTTCCAAACTCTTCCTTTACAAGGTAAATCCTTTACCCTTTATTCCCATCGGGAATAACCAAGTATAAAACAATTTGCATTTAAAACAGTTAAAAATACTTATACTGAAATATACTTTAAAATATGAAAATTACTTCTATTTATTTACTCAAAATATAAATTTAAAATATGTGAAGAAAACTAGTTATTAACACATAAACTTTGATTTAAAGATAAGGGTTTTAGTTTAACTAAATTCAAAATAGCGTTATAAGAAGAAAAATGCTAATTTTAACAACTTAAGCTAAAACCAACTTTTAAATAAATCCATTTGTAAAAATAATTGCTAATATACTCCCAAATTATTACGGTATTAAAAGTTATTAATTATTTCTTTAAAAATAACGATTTCTTAAAAATACTTTTAAAACGATTTAAAACTTAACCTTAGTCAAATAAAATCTTTTTATAAACATTTACTTGGTTTTCCCAGGGAAACACTTTCCCGTTCAAACATTCCAAAGTATTCTTTCATATAAATCCATCCGATTTATTTCAAATTCAGTTTATGTTTACGACATAAATTCCCAATTCCATACTTATCTATAACTTCATCCGAAGTTCCAACACAATTTCCCATATCCAGAAATTCATTTTAAAAATATAGTTTAAACATTTTAAAATAAACATTTGGTGAATTCTTCAATGAAACCAGATTTACAATTTACTTAAATAAAATTCCAATGGAGAAAACGGCAATTTAAAATATTCTATTTACATTTAAAACTGTAAATTTTACATTTGGAAGCTTCATTCCAACACATTTAAATTTCCGGATAACACTATTCATTATTAAAATAAACCATCGTTATTTAAAAACAAATTTGTAATTTCCCTAGAATTCATTTCCAGAAATTTATACTTCCCATTTATCCATTTCATAAACTTTCCATTATATTCAAAATCCCAATTTGGCCCAATTTACATTTTTCCTTTCAAATCCGATTTCAAATTTTATTCTTTGAAATTCTAAATTTAACAATTCACCTTATTTCGTAAAAACACTTTTTTAGCCATTTATAATTTAATTCTGTGATTATACTTTATACAACAATTTCACAGTACAATTAGATTTCCAGATTTATCAATCACAACATATAAACAGGTATCACTATCAATTATAAAATAATTGCTACAATTGTGAGGAATCCAGTTGGATCCCTCCAACCTGTTTCTCCCTGCATCACAAATATTAGCACATCACAATATAAATATCAATCCAGACTGATAATAACAATTATATTCAGCCATCCACACAGATATTTAAATATTAACTATTAAAATGCCTAGCATCCAGATGTGAGTGAGAAAAACTCACTTTGAGTTTCGGCGAGCGTTCGAAATTTAAATTAAACCGGACGATGTCCGATTTAACCCAAATTTCTACTTGCCCGGAATGACTCCGGATCTGCACCATCACGTAGCCCTCGTTCTTGCGATTCCAACGCATCCAGTTTTGTCCGAATCTGAGATCGTATGAGTTCGATATGAATTTACAAAGTTTTGATAACAATTTAAAAACAATTTCTCTTTTTCTTTTATTTAAAATAATACCAAATCTCAGCCGTTCGTTTTTGAAACGAGATCAAGGCCGCTTCTTTTCTTCTTCTTCCACACGCGCGTCACTACCAGTTGAAGCCGCACCCATCTAAACAATCTAGGGTTTAAAAGTCGCGATCACCTCAGCGTTCGAGAATTGATCGGAAGTCACCACAGCGAAGCCCTCCGCGCCACGCGTCACCGGCCTCAGTCCGGTCAAGCTCGACGCCGCCCCCTCCTTGAAATTCGCGCACGAACGTGCGACCTTCCCACGCGATTTGGCCTCAATCCAGAACCCTATTCTCCATCATAGCCGTTCGCTTCGAAGAGCTCGATATCCTCTTCGATTTTCCAGTTAGAATTTTCTGAAATCGTTGTTTGGATTGAATGAAAATGGAGAAAGAAATAAGAAGTGTTTTCGGCCATTCATCCTATTAGTGGCGGCCGATTCCTTGCTAGGGTTTACGAGAATAAACGTTAATATATATATATATATATTCTTAAATATTATTTTATTAATATAGATTCTCAATTTAACCGTTTCGCTAACGAACTCCAAACTACGCGTTTCGACAGGCAATTCTAGGGTTTTTCAGCGTTCCGGACACAATGGAAGAGGTTTCGTAAGCTGACTCGATCATATGCGCGAGATACGGAATAAAACGATCAATTTAAAATTAAATCGGTTAAATCGATTCCGATGCGTTTCGAGCCACCACGGTCAAACGACAACTCCGATTTCTACGAAAATTGAAATCCGATAATAACTAACTATTACGGATCCAATGGAACTGGTTTCGTCGAATTCCGAGACTGTGCCCCGGAAGGCTATTTTAACTCGTCTATTAAATCGAGCGATTTCTGAAAATCGTCGAAAACGCTTCAAATTTCACCTTTAAAATTTTATTAACTTAACAATAAATCATATAAAATTTATAATCACATTAAAAATCATTCTGGCTCAGGCCAGACCAAAATCTGATTAAATTGCATTTTAATAATATTAAATTCATTTTAAAATTAATATAAAATCCCAAATATTAATTTATCAACTTTAAAATCCTTCTAAAATTCCAATAATATTATTTATAACCAATTGAGCTTAGAAATACATTTAAACACCATTTTATAGCTATTTACACCCAAATCCACCTTTTTATCCCAATCCCGAATATTTAATTATTATTTTCCATTATTCAAATTCAACCAGAATTGCTATAATTAAAATTTATAGCTTATTTCATTGATTGAATATGAATCTATTCATTTTAAAATCAATTAAGAATTCACATTAACATTTAAAACGAATTAAATGTTCAAATTCAATAGCTTAAAAATACGGGATGTTACACCGAGTCTCCTGATCGCCGAGCACTACGGATGCCGAACGCTGTGGATGCCGAGTCCCACTGGATGCCGTGCGCTTCGCCGAGTCCTCCTGGATGCCGAACAGTCCTTCATGCCGAGTTCCAGCTGATGCCGAGCGCTCTTGTATGCCGAGTACTCCTGGATGCCGACCAGTCCTTCATGCCGAGTTCCAGCTGATGCCGAGTACTACACCGAGTACTCCTGGATGCCGATCAGTCCTTCGTGCCGAGTAGTGGCCAATGCCGAGCACTCAGTTGCCTGGTCAAATCTCCGGGAAACACTTGCCCCCCAAAGTGTATCGCGTGACCGAACGTGGTACACTTTGAATCATACAACCTTTTCGTCTCGTCTTAAACCCTTGGCTAACCTCGAGCGGAGATGCCACCTTTGAGTATTCCAGCGATTCAGGTGTGTGCCGAGCGTGTTCCCACTGGCGAACGAGACATTCGTAACCGAACGATGCCTCCTAGCCGAGCAATACTTCAGTGCCGAACTATTATGGGCCGAAGCCGAACGACATGACCTTGACCGGTTCCACCGGGTATGGCCTTTTCGACTTCCCTTTCTGTCTATAAAAGTCGAGGCCTTCTTCCTCCTTCTCTTTTCACGCTCACTTCTCCTATCTTGTCTTCGAGAAACTCACTTGTTACCAGCCTACAAAGACTTAACAACTCTTCCTAACCCACTTGGCGCTGATCAAAATTGCGGTCCTCAACCCCAAACTTCTTCAAGTCGTGATCTATCACATAGGTAACAATCCCTCTACTAAATCCTTAAAGGGGTTTCGACACGAGACACAGGTGATATGTGGATTTTTTTAGAGCCATACGATGCGGCGGAAGGTTGGAGTTGGTTAGAATGCCGAACAGGATGGTTCGGTGTGGATGGAGGAAGGAAAGAGAAAAAAAAGAAAAGGGAATGAAGTCACTGTGGAGGACGATGTGTTTAAGCTAAATAGGATGTCGGGTATGGTCCTGGTCGAACGAGATTTTTGGCCGGGCGATGCTTTTCCGAACAGTCACCCATGCCGAACAACATAAATGCCCAATTATAAATGCCGAACCACCACATATGTCGACCAATACAACTGCCGAATACCATATATGCCGAACGAGATAACCGCCTAGGCCGAACAATGTATGTGCCGAACAATATAACTGCCGAACACTATATTCGCCGAACACCAAAAATACCGACCAATATAAATGCCTAGGCCGAACAATACACGTGCCGACCTATACTTAGGATGAACAATACAATTGCCGAACAATAACTTAGCCGAACAAAAACTCAAGCCGAACATTCTTAGATGCCGAACAATATCGAGGCCGAACAATACGATTGCCAAACAGAACTTAGACCGAACAATCTCAATGCCGAACAACATTCAAATGACGAACAAACATATACATGCCGAACAATTTCAATGCCGAACACTTGACAATGACTTAACCGAACCAAGATACATGCCGAACTCTTCTCAGGACGAACAATGCAACTGCCGAACAACATTTAAATGCCGAACGATATAAATGTCAAATTAGACTTAAGCCGGATACTTCATAAATTACATGTTTTCTAAATCTGGGACTGTAACCACTACCAGGCGGGCTCTTCGAGATGGTCAGCGATGACGGTCTTCGAAGGCCACGATTCGAAACTCATTTTTATATCCTTGAAATCTTATTGCTTGCACTAGTTCACAGACCACGTGGGGGGAAAACTCGTGTTGCTAATTCTAACGTTCAACGTTTTTTAAGTATAGTTTTCTCAAGCACTTAGCCAGGTTCGTTATTTATTTGGGATGTCGAGAAAATCTAGCTCCGCCACTATATCCGACAGGCCTGGGCCGTCATCAAGGCAAGGAGCCGCTGATACTTCTAACCCATCGACTTCTCCTACTCATAACTTGGCGCCTGATGCTCTGGAGGCAACCATCTTACTAGACAACCCGATCGATTCTCAAGCCTCGAAGATCAACGAAGCTGCTCTGCGACGGATATGCTCCATTCATGGGATTCCTTTTGCCGACGTGTTAGTTCCTTCGAGACACGATCGTCCTCATCTGCCCCCAGTCGGGTACACTACCTGCAACAAGTTCATGTGTTGGATGGGCAGCGTGCCTCCGTTCAATTTATTTCTCCGGGATGTTCTGCAGTACATAGACATGGCTCCGTCGCAGCTGCACCCGAACGGCCATGCATTCCTATACGGGACTTACTTACTTTTCATGGACGTCTTCTCCAAACCTCCAACCCCCGGTGATATCAGATACATTTATATGTTCAAGAGACGGAAAGACAGTCCTTCCTTTATGTTCCTCGAGCCATACCACAAATGGCAGATCTTGACAGGGGCATGTAGCAAATTCGCCCTGTACAAACAGGAATGGTTCTATGTGCGCTGCCCTTCTGGTTTCGCTAGGAGATGGGTTGAAGGCAGTAAGTCTCTCTGCTGAATCACTATTTGTATTTAATAGGAGTCATGCTTTTCCTAACTCCTCATTTCATCTTTTCAGGTATCAACCCGCATCCGGAAGGCCGAGGATATTCTGAGGCTGTTGAAGCCATTAGAGCCCTTCCTACTGAGGATCGAGACATCCGGACTATCATTTCAAATGAATCGCTGTCGGGGTTTGGCTTGCTAGCCCCTGGTCGTCGGATCAGCCTTCCAGAAGGTGTCACCATTCCCAAGCCTTCGTCCGGTAAAGGGAAAAAACAGGCCGGACCGTCGTCGCGCCGCACTCCCGATACGCACGGAGAAAGCGAGCGTAGAGAGGATGATGCTCCCGAGACTCAGGGCGAGAACGTGGGTCCCGCTTGGAATCCGGCAATCGAAGTTCAGGATATTGAGACATCATCCTCCCCTTCGAAGGGAAAGAAAAAGTTGAAATATACGGTTCAAAAGGAGAAAGTTGGTGGCACCTCAAAAGTTACGCCTATCCCTCCTGAGAAAGAGGCTTCTTCGCAGCATCTGGAAAGTTCTGTGAGGGGTCTGTCCAACCTGTCCATCCCCGATGATTTACTTAATTACGGGTTCGATGATCCTGAAGCTCTCAAATTCTCTTCGCCCGCCAGAGGGAATGTAGGAGTTCAACTCCCGGCTCAAGGAGACAACACTCCGATTAGCAAAGATAAATGAACGGGTCCGTCGGGGGGAACACTAGGACACACACGCACATGCGCATTCCATAATATACTTCAAGTCTTTTTAGCTCGTGAATTCTCCTTAACTCGTTGTTATCTCCATTCTTTGCAGGTGATATGGGCCGCTCTCACGGACTTGATCGCCTTCAGGGGTCTTCTATATTCCATCACTCTGGATGGGATTCCGGTTCATGCAGACGCAGGGACCGAGGTGATTATGAAGATAGGGACAATCGTCCTCACGAGTCGTCTCACCGCAAGAAAGCACATTCTCAATCTTCCCAGTCCCGCGATCTTCCTCCTCCAACTGAGCCGGATAAAGAGAAGTCTTCGCAGAAGGGTTATCAGTCTGATGCTGCTCGAGAACAACACTCCAGTTCATCGAGTACGAGGCAAGCTCGAGAGCAACGTAAAAGAACGAAATTCTCAAAGCCTCCTCCTCCTACTCCTGCAGTGGACCCAACTGTTGCGGAAAAAATGGTCGACCTTAAGGCCAAGTTTCCGAAAATCTGTTTTGACGGCTTGAAATTCCTCCCAGCCATCCATCACATTCCTGGGCACGTGAAGCAAAGTGCCATTGCCTGCAACAACGACGTCTATGTTCAACATGACGCGTTCGTGCACTTGGTGGAGAAGATCTCGGAAGTGTCCGTCGAGCGTCAACACGAGATTGATCGCCTGAACCTAGAGGCTGGCAGCAATAAGAAAATCATCAAGCTCCAAGACGAAGAGCTTGCCTCGTATAAGTCGAAGCTAGAAGCCGCTGAACAAAGCGCAAAAGATACTACTGAGGCAGTTACTCGTTTAGAGGCGGCTCACAAAAAAGAGCTTGACGAAGCAGTCCAGCGCAGCGGTGCCCTCGCCCTAGAAAAAGACTCTGTCCAAAAGGAAAGGGACGCGCTCGCCACCCAAGTCAAAGAGCTGAAAGAATTACTCTCCAAGGAGAAAGAGGATAGGGTAGCTGCTCAAGAAGAATCACAACGATACTGCGATGAGATCGTTGCTACCCGACTTCTGAAAACGAAGCTCGATGACGAACTCGCTGGGGTCGAGAAAATGAAGGATGAGGCCCATGAGGAGGGCAAGAGAGAGGCTGCGGAGGAGATTGATTCTCGCCTCGAGGCGGCCGCGGAAGCCGGCAGGGAAGAGGTCAAAAACATGTTTGACCCGCTGATTGCTGAATATGGAGCCCGCGTCCTTATGCATCACGACTTAACATTCTTGGGCGACGGCTACCTTTAGTCCCTAGCTGAGGCCTGGGAAACTTTGATAAGGATCAGGAAGATTGAGTCGGGCTCCGAAGAGGTTGATGAGGAGGCCTTGGTGAAAGAGTTCCTTAGGGGGAATGAGCCATCGGATTTATCCGCATCATTGTCACTTTACAGCAGAGGCTCTCCCCTTCTGAAAGAGAAGAATGATGAAGCTGGCCCGACTGGGGTTAATATTACTGCTCTTCATGTTACTGCTCAACCTGACGCTCAATCGGTCGGTCGACCGACACTTGATCCATTCGAGCAGCATGTTGGTTATGACCCCGAAGACCCCGGGCTCGGTGCTCATGTGCTATCACCTATCCTGGAGGGTGAAACCCCACGCGCCACCGATAGCCAACCGGAACCTGGTAGGAAATTCTTCTTTCTCTAGAAGTTGAAAGATCCCGTCATTTTCAACAATGGTTACTGGCTCTAACGCCCATTCTTTATATTTTCATGTAGGTTGTTCTGACGCCGAGCCAACTCCGAGGAGCGATGACGCCAAGGAGGAAACAGGGAAAACAAGCGATGCCGCTCACGCGGGAGTAACTCCCGGTCCAGACGCTCAAGTGATCGGGGCGCTAGATGATGACAAGCTTGGTACTTCGTCTCCTCCCGAAGGAAACGACGAAATTGAAATTACTGGCGCCTCTGAGCATACTTCAGAGATGAGCATGAAGGACCGTCTCGCCGACGAGGAGAAGAAAAAGGTCAAAGTCAAAGTTGAATCTGAAATCCTTGAACTCACTGACCCGCGGAACAGACCTTTGAAAATCATTCTCCCGGGCAGGTCCAAATCACTAGATGTTCTGTCTCCTACTCCTGACTCCGTTTCTCTAGCAAGCAAAAAGTCCAAGAAAAAGCGTGAGGGAGAGGAGTCGTCGGAAACACCAAAGGAAGACAAGAAGAAGAAGTTGAAGAAATAATCGATGCACTTGTTCAACAAGTTTCCTGCTTAAGTTCTGTAATTGTTTTTATCTTCCACAACTCGTAGTTTGTATAGGTCTGAATTTTGTAGGAGTGATCGTGTATCCCCATTTTGGACTTATCGAATAAAACTTTAGTTTCTTTTTGTTTGAATGGTTCTCTTGTCTTTATTTGGTTTGTTGACACTGTGCTCCGGGGACTTGGAGACTGTTCATACTCTAGTCCGCGCTCTGGGGACTTAGAGTACTCCGTTCCGCACTCTAGGGATTCGGAGATTTGAAATCGTTTATACTCTAGTCCGCGCTCTGGGGACTTAGAGTACTCCGCTCCGCACTCTGGGGATTCGGAGATTCGTATTCGTTTATACTCTAGTCCGTGATCTGGGGACTTAGAGTACTCCGCTCCGCACTCTGGGAATTCAGAGATTTGAAATCGTTTATAATCTAGTCCGCGCTTTGGGGACTTAGAGTACTCCGCTCCGCACTCTGGGGATTCGGAGATTTGAAATCATTTATACTCTAGTTCGCGCTCTGGGGACTTAGAGTACTCCGCTCCGCACTCTGGGGATTCGGAGATTCGTATTCGTTTATACCCTAGTCCACGCTCTGGGGACTTAGAGTACTCCGCTCCGCACTCTGGGGATTCGGAGATTTGAAATCGTTTATACTCTAGTCCACGCTCTGGGGACTTAGAGTACTCCGCTCTGCACTCTGGGGATTCGGAGATTTGTATTCGTTTACACCCTAGTCCGCGCTCTTGGGACTTAGAGTACTCCGCTCCGCACTCTGGGGATTCGGAGATTTGAAATCGTTTATACTCTAGTCCACGCTCTGGGGACTTAGAGTACTCCGCTCCGCACTCTGGGGATTCGAAGATTTGAAATCATTTATACTCTAGTCCGCGCTCTAGGGACTTAGAGTACTCCGCTCCGCACTCTGGGGATTCGGAGATTCGTATCCGTTTATACTCTAGTCCGCGCTCTGGGGACTTAGAGTACTCCGCTCCGCACTCTAGGGATTCAGAGATTTGAAGTCGTTTATACTCTAGTCCGCGCTCTGGGGACTTAGAGTACTCCGATCCGCGCTCTGGGGCTTCGGAGATTTGGAATCGTTCGTACGCGTCTGTATGTCGTGCAGGATAATGTAATTTATCATCCAATTAAGAGATATAGAAACTTCATAGAAAATATGGCTTCAAGCCTTTATTAATGAAAATCAACTAAATTGCTTGATTACAACTTTAAAAGGAAACTAAGTCATTATTGAATGGAAACATGCAGGAAATAACAGTGCCTACAACAAGAATGGAAAACATGCTAAATGTAATAGTGCCGCAAATGTTCACTGTTCCATGCTCGGGGGAGTGTCGCGCCATCAACGGTCGTTAGCTTGAATGTTCCTTCTCCAAGCTTCCGTTCAATGGCGTATGGACCTTCCCAGCTGGGATTCATGCGTGATGGTACCGGGAAGACTCGTTTCAGAACGAGATCACCCACATCAAAGATTCTTGGGCGGACTCTGCCGTCGTAGTAACGCTTGACTCGATGTCTGTGCGCCGCCGCCCTTAATTCAGCTTCTTCCCGCTTTTCGTCGATGCTGTCCAGTGATTCCAGCAAGAGGTTTTGGTTCGTCTTAGGATCATAGTATGTCACTCGGTGCGATGGAACTTCAAGTTCCACGGGTATAACGGCTTCAGAGTCGTATGCCAAGGCGAACGGAGTGTGGCCGGTCGTGGACTTGTGGGTAGTTCTATATGCCCATAATGCTGTCGGGAGTTCATCTACCCACTTGCCTCCAACCTTCTCCAGACGCTTCTTCAGTATGGACTTGATTATTTTGTTAACGGCCTTGACTTGTCCGTTAGCTTTTGGGTGTGCAACGGCGACGAACTTTTTCTCGATGCCGTACTTTAACAGAACTCTTTGAACTCTCTACTTTCAAATTGCGTTCCGTTGTCTGTAATGATGGTGCGTGGAAGGCCAAAGCGGCATATAATGTTTCGTACAACGAAGTTAATGACCTTCTTAGAGGTGATAGTGGCCAAAGGTTCTGCCTCAGCCCATTTCGTGAAATAGTCGACTGCAACTATTGCGTATTTCGCACCACCTTTGGATAGAGGCAAAGAGCCGATTATGTCGATTCCCCAGATCGCAAATGGCCAGGGACTGATCATTTGTGTGAGTTCCGTTGATGGAGCCCTCGGGATTTTCGCATATCTTTGACACTCATCGCATTTTCTTGCGTAGTCCGCGGCATCCCGGTTTACAGTGGGCCAGTAATATCCATAGCGGAGGATCTTCTTTGCTAGCGTTTGCCCCCCAGTATGGTCGCCACATTCCCCTTCGTGAACCTCTCTCAAGACTCGCTTTGTTTCATCATGAGCGATGCATCGTAATAACGGGACTGAGAATCCTTTTCGATACATTGATCCATCCTGCATTATGTATCGCGCGGCCTTTCGAAGGACCTGCCGTCTTTCGCTTCTTTTTCCTGGTAAAGCCCCGGTCGTCAGGTACAGTTTGAATGGGGTTATCCACGATTCCTTCTCGATTTCTGTTCCCAACACGCGATCGACTTTCATTTCGTCTATGCTCGGGGCATGCAAGACTTCGACGGGATACAATCCCATTTGTTGCGCATCGTCGGTACTCGCGAACTTAGCCAATAAGTCGGCTTCTTTGTTCTGTTCGCGCGGGATATGTGAGATATCATAACGCTCAAGATTTGATAGTAGTTCTTGGACCTGAATGAGGTACGGAGCAAGCTTTCGTCCCTTTGCTTGGTAGTCTCCCCGTACTTGGTAAACCACCAACTTGAGTCACAAAAGATTTCGACTGATTCGATCCCGAGTTCCCTGATGAGCTTCAAGCCAGCGATCAGTGCTTCATATTCGACTTCGTTATTTGGAGCCGGGAAATCAAGCTTCAGGGCATAACAGATCGATTGGTTTTCCGAAGTTACAAGAACTACGCCCGCGCCGGAGCAACGGTCGTTTGATGCACCGTCAGTGTATAATTTCCATCGAACGGGGGGAATGATGTCGTGATCGTCCGGTTTGATGGGTATGGTAAACTCAGCAATGAAGTCTGCTAATGCTTGCCCTCGGATGGCTCTCCGTGGTAAGTACGCGATATCGAATTGGCTCAACTCGATGTTCCATCTTAGCAATCTTCCAGAAGTTTCCGGCCGTTGGAGTACCTGCCTCAGGGGTTGATCGGAATAAACACCGATTGAATGTGCTTGAAAGTACGGGCGAAGCTTTCGTGATGCAATCACCAAGCAATAAGCCAATTTCTCTATTTTAGGGTAATTCCTCTCGGCCCCTGTTAAATGTTTGCTAACATAATACACCGGCTTTTGGACTCGATCCTCCTCTCGTACCAAAGCCGCACTTATCGCATGTGGGGATACAACCAAGTATACGTACAACATCTCATGGTCAACTGGTTTTGATAGCATTGGTGGGCTCTCCAGATGCCTCACCAAATTCTGGAATGCTTCCTCACAGCTAGACGTCCATTCAAAATTTCTCTTTCCTTTCTTTATTATGTCAAAGAACGGGATGCACTTGTCAGTTGCCTTGGATATAAATCGACTCAGCGCAGCTACTTTCCCGTTCAAGCTCTGTACCTGCTTTATAGTCCTGGGCGCTTGTACATCTCGAATAGCTTGGATCTTTTCTGGGTTGGCTTCGATTCCCCTAGCGTTGACGATGAATCCCAAAAACTTCCCTGATGCAACGCCGAAAGAACACTTCAACGGGTTAATCTTCATGCCATAAAACCTGAGTATGTCGAACATTTCAGCCAAGTCTTGAATGTGGTCGTTTGACCGTCGTGACTTCAGGAGCATGTCATCCACATAGACTTCCATGGTTTTACCCAGCTGGTCCTTGAACATTCGATTCACCAGACGTTGGTAAGTTGCTCCAGCATTCTTCAATCCAAAGGGCATCACTACATAGCAATACAGTCCGACATTTGTAACGAAGCTGGTGTGTTCTTGGTCCGGAATATGCATTGGGATTTGGTTGTATCCTGAGTACGCATCCATGAATGACAGTAACTCATGTCCTACGGTGGAATCGACCAACTGATCGATCCTAGGCAACGGGAAACTGTCCTTAGGGCATGCTTTGTTCAAGTCGAAATAATCTACGCAAGTCCTCCATTTCCCATTCGCCTTCTTTACTAGCACGGGGTTGGAGACCCATTCAGGGTAGAGGGCGTCGCGGACGAACCCATTTGCTTTGAGTTTGTCCACCTCCTCTCCAAGAGCGGCGGATCTCTCCGGATCCATTCCTCTCCTTTTTTGCTTGACTGGGACGTATTTCGGGTCTATGTTCAACATATGACTCGTGATGGCGGGAGAAATCCCACACATATCAGAATGCGTCCAGGCGAAAACATCAAGGTTCTCCCGGAGGAAGTCGCCAAGGTCTTTAGTCATTACGGGGCCTAGCTGTGATCCGATCTTCAGTATTCGCGAAGGGTCGTCACGGCTAACTGAAATGTCAATTGTTAACTCAGCCGGTGCCGCCTTCTCTTCCCTGGGTTTCTCATCGTCGTCTCTCGGATCTATATCTCCGTAGATCCGAGAACTATGCCCGAGCCAGGGCTCGGGCACTACTTGTCAATTATCCGCATTGAGGATGCGGACGGGATTGTCCGCAACCTTTCCCTTCTCCCTCCGGTGGGCCTCTCGGAGCTCGGCCACATAACAGGAACGACCAGCTGCTTGGTCGCCGTGAACAATGCCTACTCCTTTGTCAGTCGGGAACTTCAAAGTTAAACACCACGGGGCTAACGCTGCCCTAAACTCCGCCAGGGCCGGCCGGCCCAAGAAAACATTATACGGAGATTCCACATCCAAAACTACAAAGGGTAGAATTCGCACTCTCCGACGCTCGCCTTGTCCCAGTTCAACTGGTAACTCGACATATCCCACTGCATCAGTTGCAGCGCCGTTAAAGCCGTGAATACGAGCTTTGGATGGTTTCAAGTCTTTTGTTTCTAGCTTCATTTGATCGTAGGCCTTCTTGAAGATGATGTTGACTGAACTTCCAGAATCAATCAGAATTCTTTTTACATATGCTGGTCCGATCGTTGCAGATATGACCATGGGGTCGATGGTCGGAGCCTCTACCTGATCAGCGTCTCTGCTTCTGAACACAATATCGTCTGTCATTACGCGCTGCTGCTTAGCAGGGGCTCCGTCCTCCATGTTCGAACAACACTCAAATCTGCATGCTTCAAGGAACTTGCATATCGCTCCATCTCCTGCCAATTCTTATCCGCGGGGTGAGGCCCGCCAATAATTGTATTTATGACCAGTCTACCAACGGTCCGGGCAGGCTCCTCGGGATGACGTAGAGCTGGTGCACGACCTGGGTTGGACGTTCCCCGTCCTCCTTCTTGTGGATCCTTCACAAATTCTTGCAATTTCTTCTGCCTGATCAACTTCTCGATAGCGTCGTGCAAGTGCCTACATTCTTCCGTATTGTGTCCATAAGTCTCATGGAAGCGACAATATTTCCCAGTCCGCTTCTGTTCTTCGGTTGATTCTTTTGGACGTGGTTTTCTGTACTGAAAAGTATTGCAGGTGGATAGGTAAATGTTTTCAAGTAGGGCGTTTAGCGGAGTGTACTCGCTGTAGCTTGGAATTCTCGACTTCCACTTTCTTGCTTCTTTTCTTTTCCCTTGACTCCTTCCTCCGGACTCCTTGGGTTGCCCAGGCTTGTTCTGGACATTGACTTGGACCTTTCCCGAGCTGTCTCCCGATTGCTTCACAGCGATGTTGCTCTTTATTGACTCTTGGACAGGCCCTGGCGCCTTATCTCGTCGTACCCACCTAGCTTCCTCTCTTCTTATGAACTGGTGTGCCTTAGAGTAGAAACGCTCTAGCGTAGATGGAGGTTTTCCTGCCAGCCAGTCTCCAAACTCAGAGTCTGGATCCACACCTCTCATTACAGCCATCAGAATTGCATGGTTATTGGGATTACTGACTTCAGTTGCTGCTACGTGGAATCTTTGCAAATATTCCTTCAACAATTCCCCAGGATTTTGGATTACACTTGACAGAGACATAACGTCCTTTGGGCGCGTAGTGTGTATCCTGAACTGCTCAATAAACTTCTTTGCCAACTCCTCGAAATTTGATACGGATCGCGGAGGAAGTCGGGTGAACCACATAGTAGCGATCCCAGATAGAGTAATCGGAAAGCACCTACACTTGGTGGCATCATTCGCTCTGGCTGAATCCATCATCCATTCGTACCTCATGACATGTTGTCTAGGGTCAGTCTTTCCTTCATATGCAGGAATAGTAGGCATACTAAACTTCCTGGGGTACGCCGCTTGCAACACAACATCCGTGAACGGAGTATGACTTCTTGACACTCCCCAGTCATCATTTGATAAGCCCTGATTCTCTTTCATCAGTTGCCTGATCATGGCTGTCAGATCGGGTGTCTGTATGGAAGGCGGAAGGTTGGAGTCTGTTCTACGCGCCTGTCCATGCTGATGCCTCCTCTCTTGGCGATCTGCCAATCGTTCATCTTGAGGTTCGACATCGTTAGCATTTTGATGATCTGGGCCTCTATTTTCCATCTGTATCCTAGTCCGGAAGCTTCCAGCTCTTGCTTGGTCGCGGTCTCCAGCTGTTCGAACAGCAGCATCTGCTCGCGCAGCATCAGTCTTACGGCGTCTGCGCCTGGGAGGTTCATCAGAGGAAGTAGAGCTGTCAGACGAGGAGTAAGCAGCGGGATTGCCCCCAGCATTCTGTTGCTGCTGTTGAGTAAGTTGTGCCATCAAGTTGGCATTGGCTTGCATCTGCTCTCCTAGTTGTCTCCTACTTTCCCTGAGCTCTCTCATCAAGTCGTTGAACTCTACTCTGGTGACAACTGGAGTTTGGTCCTGAGTGGCAACTCCTGTATTTGGAATTGCTGGTTGATTGCTAGGCCCTGCTTGTTGCACGCTAGCAGTCTCGTGGGCATCCGCATTGTGAGAAGCTGACCTGGTATGTGGTCTTGCCATTGTAGAGTTATTGGTATGAACTCTGAGTAGAATCAACGGATGTCCTATCAATGAGTCGGATCTTCTTTAGGGGATTTGTTCAATCCAGTAGCTTCAAAGCAGAACCTTGAGGTCTGAGAATTCAATTCTCAGTGAAAGCACCAAAGTGTTAGCACCAAAATTGGTCACTAACCTCGTTCAGAAAGATTGTGTAGAGATATAAGTGATGAAAGTAAATTAAACAGAGAAGACAATGCTAATTTAAATGCAGAAAGTAAGAACACCAAATTTATAGTGGTTCAGCGTAATTGCCTACGTCCACTTTGTTCAACTTTATTGATTTCCTTTATGGTTGATTACAAATACAATTCGTGAATCAAATGCTTGAGTGAAGTTGTTGAGTAGAGAAGATGAGTCTTGAAAATGGCAGAGTCTCCCCGGTGTTTTCTCTCCCAAAGAAAGGATCCATTTCACTTTGACCCTGCCCCTCTATTTATAGGCAAATATGGGCTGGACTTCCCAAGTGGGCTGGATAGCCGAACGCTCAAGCCCTAGTGCAGTGGTCGCTGTATGCCGAACCAGGTGTGCCGAACACCCTGATGCCGAACAATCCCTTCTATGCTGAACGATGTGGTTGATGTTTGGGAAGTGCAGGAAGTTTGTCAGTCGAAGCCGAACGCTCTTCTAGATGCCGAGTACTCCTGTTGCCGAGCACTCCAAATGCTGCCGAGTTCTCCTTGATACCGAGCAGTCTTGATGCCGAGCACTCTCGTATGCCGAGCAGTCTTGACGCCGAGCATTGGTTGACGCCGAGTACCATAGGATGCCGAGCATTCTCGTATGCCGAGCAGTCTTGACGTCGAGCATTGGTTGAGGCCGAGTACCATGGGATGCCGAGCGTTCTTGTAGCCGAGTTCTAATGATGTTGAACACTAACTGACGCCGAGTCTCCTGATCCCCGAGCACTACGGATGCCGACCGCTGTGGATGCCGAGTCCCACTGGATGCCGTGCGCTTCGCCGAGTCCTCCTGGATGCCGAACAGTCCTTCATGCCGAGTTCCAGCTGATGCCGAGCGCTCTTGTATGCCGAGTACTCCTGGATGCCGACCAGTCCTTCATGCCGAGTTCCAGCTGATGCCGAGTACTACACCGAGTACTCCTGGATGCCGATCACTCCTTCGTGCCGAGTAGTGGCCAATGCCGAGCACTCAGTTGCCTGGTCAAATCTCCGGGAAACAACGTAGTTGTTTTGTTTTGTGGCTGTTTCACTGTATATATGTAACAGAGATATGCAGAGACATGTAAAATGCAAATACAATGTAGTTCAAAATATAAATTGAAAATGAAATAAAAAAAATTCCTTTTCAAATGAGATTGTGAATTTTATTTTTTAAATAGAAATGATGGAAATAGAACAAACAAGCACATAAAAAAATTGCAAATAAAAATCACACAAACACACAATATTTTTTTCTTTTTTGAAAAAAAAATGCAAACACACACAAAAATTAAAACACACAAAATTCAAACAAAAATAATCCGAAGAATAGAAAATAAAATCAAAGCAATTCCCCAGCAACGGCACCAAAAATTAGTTCGAACCGGCCAATTTCTTATCGAGTTAGAAAACGACCAATCGAATTTATAATAAAATTAATCATAAGCGCATGGCGTACAATTTTAGTACGTAGCGAGTACGAGTCGATCCACAGGGAATTTTTTTAATTTTAAAATTTTCTATTCAATCAAATTAGACCAAAGTGGATAGAAGATTGTTAACTACAAATTGTAAACAAAATGAAACTAAAACTAGGATGAAAATGAGATTAAAAACTATGAGATTAGAAAATAATTTAGAGGAAAATCCACTCTCATATTTTTGTAAATCAACAAACAAGTCATCTATGATCTCTATTTTTGATATTAAGTGAAATAAGTGTTGTATTTATCATAAATATGGTTTATTTATGTTATTAATTAACATAATTTAAACCATTAAACTATAATACAACAAATAAACCACTTATCAATTCTCATGAAAATGAAGTCAAATAAAAAGCTATTTTAAGTATGATCTATTTACTATTGTAATTAGTAATATAGATCATCAAATTTTGTTTTTACTTTCATTTCAAAATCAAAAATCAATTAGCAAATGATGATGTAATTTGTGTTTATGTTGAATAAGAATAGCCCATTTGCAAATGCAACATAGGCTATCAAACTTATTTGTATAAACTTACATCAACAATTACTTTCATGAAGCATAAATGAGACCATAAATCAAAATGAATGTTGAATTTACATAATATTAGAGTGCTTCATTACCCCTAAATTGAAGGGGTTTAGCTACTCATTTGTGTTATCATATCAACACAGGTAAATTCAACATTAAAACAAAAGAAGTAGAAACTAAACAAAGGTAGAAAAGGAGATTAACTACTAAACTTCTTGCATAAAAAAATAAAACTACACTACTTGCATGAATGTAAATCTAATCTACTAAAAATGAAAAGAAGAGAGCATTGAAATAAACATGAACATAAAAGTAAATAAAAGCATGTAGAAAAGAGATGGCCTTGGAAGCTATTTTTATTTCACTTTGATTTTGTGTTTACAACTTGCTTGTAATTTCCTAAGTAATTCAAAGAGGAAGAAGATCCTATACATGTACAAAAGTGGGCTATTTATACATGCATAAAACCCTAATTCAATTTTTAGGGTGCTCCCCAAAATGCCCTTTAGAAAGTGTGGCCACCAAGTAACCATTAGCCTCTAATTAATCCATCATCAAGTATGCATGAAGCTTTAACCTCCACTTAGTTTTCCATTAGCTTCTAATTGTAGATTTAGGTAAGTGGGTAGGTGGGTTCCTATATGATCATGAGTTCGAATTATTTCCATCTTTATTCCTTTGAATTTTCTTGTGCATGCATATATTCCATGAAAACCACTTCCATTTGAATCCAAATTCCTATAAAAGTCATAAAAAATATCCAAGTAAAAATTCTCAAGTTAACACAAGCACAAAAATGACCATTTTGCCCCTGTATGAAGATGAATATATGATGATTTGAAAATGATGGAATTTTGGTTTAAACATGTTAAAATACCCAAATATGACATTTATTTAAATAAAAATATATAAAATATGGATGTAAATATATGCACATTTACGTGCACATCATACATACACCAGATCAAAGGGCTCATCTCCCACCAGTAGGCTACACCGCCTACAATAGATATATGTGCCTATCTAGAGCCATGCCTCCTTTTAATGAGTTCCTTAAATTATTTCTTCAAGGGATCAGTTTGGCTCGTACCCAATTGCATCCGAATGGCTTAGCATTTCTCGTCTCTCTCTCTATATCATCTCAATAATACACCTATCTTTTCCCCATTTTTGTGGAAGAGCTTACATTCTTACTCAGCTTCAAAAGGAGGCAAGACTTGCCTTCTTTACTAATAGCAGAAACCAAAAACTGTTGTAAGGTTATCGAGACACTCCATAACAAGTGCAGTTACTTTAAGAGCGAATATTTCTTCATTCGTTGTGTTGAACGCTTAGACCACCTCTAGTTATCTAGCCATAAGTTCCCGTATCTAATTCCTTCTCCAAATTTGGGTTTTCTTCACTTAAACATCTAATACACTTTCCATATCCTTGATGGATCTCCCTATATGAAACCCCACTGACGTTCTTGCTCGTCCTTTGGAATTCCTAATGGCAATTAGTTATAATTTTAGAAAAACAACATACCTCCTCACCAATGCTCAACTGTGGCAATACCATCTCCTTTATAATGAAAGGAGTGTTACCCTTAAACTATTTCCAATCAAATTGGCTTGAGCCGCTGCTGGTCATTCTGCTCCTATGGGTGACTTCGATAATGATGAATAGAGAACTTAAGATGGTCAAGAAGTCGAGGCAAATTTCGATTAAGAGAAGAGGAGGACAGAGGGGCCAAAAATATGAGTGAGGAAGGGATAATAGGAGGAGAGTGAAGTAGAAGCCGGGGATGAAGAGGTGGATGAAGGAGAGAAAGAAGGAGAGGATGAGGATAATGAAGACAAAGATAAGGATTATAACGTTGATGGAGATGAATCATTTGGGGAGACATTCCTCGAAGGCACCATGGTCACTTCATCTTAAAAGCCAAAAAGATTGGTGATCAGATCTTTGTCGTTTATAATTGAGCCATGCCCCGGTCCCATCTAATAGTTAACACCTCCAATGAGCGCATCCAAAAACATATTTTGCTCTCTAAGTGATCTCAGGACTCTCAACGACTTTCGTTTCAATGGGTTAGATTTCGAGGATATCCTTAATACCAACCCCCGTGAATTTAGCTTCCCTTCAAGATGTATTTTTGAGACCACCAAGGGTGATGAGACTCCATATTTACGCCCCCTGAACACGATCCGTAGTTTACCTAGGAATGTCAACACTTTACACACTTCTAGGATCACGAGCACAAACGCCTAGAACATGTTCTTGATCTAATGCTTTAGTTTTGACATAATCCTTTTTCTTTTTAAGTACAATGGGGAGACAACGTATGTGAACCTTCATGCAGGTGTTGACTAACACTGAGCTTTAGCTCCAGAATCCTACTATCAATTCCATGGCTCATATCAAGAGTCAGATATTAAAAGGCAAAGATGGAAGGAACAGGAAAGGCATGATGCCGAAGAAAGGTAGCATCACCGTGAGGTGCAAAAGCAATCGCGCGACCGCTTTGGGCACGACCTTAATTTATACCATCAACAACTCTCGCGAACTCACCATTCTTAGCACTTATAATCTTCCATTCACGACCCTCCATTGCCATCTCGATCAATCACTACCACTACCCCCATCTTCCTCTCAAATTCAAAGCCGTCGGCTCTACCCAATCTCTGCAATCTCACAGGGCCAACAAAGAAACTTCTACTCACTATGCTGCTCCTCCCCTACCATATGAAGGCTAATCCACCACTATCACAACTAGAATGTAGGCAGCTCTTCCTAGTTACTGCCTTGAGGTAGTTTTTTTGATGCAATGTCTAGGAAACCTTTCGTAGCTATGTTAATGAAGGCCTTGCAAGACATGTGGAGGCCGTAGGGCAACTGTTTGAGTGGAAAAAACTCGCTATAGACCTCTCTATTCTTAGTCGAGCTAATCTGTTAATCATTTATTCCTTCCACATGAGGAGGATCAATCAGAATAGGATATCCGAGGACTACAAGTAAGAACCAGCTGCAGTCACAAAAGAAAGAGAAGAAAAAGCAAAATACGCCAAGGAATCATAAGAAAGACTGCCCGAGTTGTCTAGGGTTCAAATTTAAGAGACCCTAGTTATAAATTCACAACCGAGGACCGTACATGCCACTAATGTTGAGCTTGAGAAAAATATCGAAGTGAAAGAAGATCAATACACGGCACTTTAGGCTAAAGTGGAGAAACCCAAGACCAAATTAAAGGCCTAAAAAAAACCGAAGAACATGTTCAATTCGAATTGGTCGACATATAAATGGAGAATAAAGACCCTAAAGGAAAAGATATCAAAACTGTGGAAGAGACAGAAGCTACTTTTCTCCAATTCTTTGCCAATGCAATAAAGAAGAAAAATCAAAAGTGGCTTTGAGATAGCTATCCTGAAACACCTGCTGATGCTTTGTAGGTAGTTATACGATTGGCTAAGTGCACTGGCCATGACATCGACGGGGAGTTTTTGAAGAAATGATTCTTGGATGAAGATGATTTGGTAACCAAAGAAAAGGGTAAGAAGAACTTGGCTGCAAACCACGGACATACTAAGGCTCACACTGGTCCTAGCTTAACGAATCATGTGGACGATCCCATCCCGATTCCTAAGGAGCCTTCAGTATATATCACCACTTCCGTGGCAACCAATTTGGAGGTTGCGGTAATTTAAACTCCTATATCTGCATCTCCCGACACTATCACTTTGAAGAGATACAATCCCAATGCTCTAGCTCTGTTTGCTCCAACAGATCCTTTTTTCATACCATAACCTCAAAAATCTCCGGACGAACGAGAAATCGCCAAATTTCCTTTCAATGACACACCAACTTCTAAAGGCATATCTTTATCACCCATGTTTTCAGGAAATTTCAATTCTTGCCAGAAGACGTCTCTAATCTTCACTTTTCTATCTATAAAGAATCATCCACGTTACCTCCTTCACCACCAACTACTTAGGCTTTAGGACCAAGTTCCAATACAACTACCTCTATTGCTATCACTACAACATCCATTCCTCTAGTTCTCCCTTTTAGCTCTGGCCCTATTACAGATTCAAAGAAAATAGTGGCGCTAGAGGCACTGTAGAATGTTGATCCATCTCACAAAGAAGATGTGACAGTCACTAGCGCAAAGGTCCTAAAACCACACCCATGTTGGAGAGAATAAATATTGACATCTCCAAAATTAAAATCAAACTGGAGCCAGGCACAGAAAAGCTCTAGTGGTTCCAACCCCTATCCTTCAGGCTATTGGCATATCTGCTAAAACTCCCAAATCCTACAGTGACTACGACTACGATTAGGAGGAAACCCTAAGGGTCATCTTGTAGCGGTAAAGGAAAGAAATGGATTGAAGAGAAAGTTTCCTTCCTCCAAGATGGAAAGGAAGAGGAAGTCAAAGAGGGGGAAGCACTAATAGGGATAGTTCTATAGCTCTTTTTGTATTTTGCTTCAGTTTTGGCTTTATTTTGTGTATTGGTCGACATTGTGCGGAAGCGACACCCGCAAACCTTGTATAAAAAGCTATGTAAATAAGGAGATCATTTTCTTTTCAACCTTTTTCTTATTTTCATTACTGCATTATTTATTTTTGTTGTCTATAAACTTGCATGCACGTGTAATATAATCATCTATAATTTAATTACTTATATACTTTCCATAAATGTGTTCATGCAGCGCCATTATTTACTATAACTTTGTACATAAAACAACTCTATGAAATTGCATAGAATCATTCCATTACCTAGTTATGTTTACCACTTATTTTAGTTAAACAAAACTATAATTCTTTGGCTAAATCTACTTATCTGCAGCTGAATGTATTTCAATCTACTGTAAATAGAGTCTTGTTTCTTTAGCCAACTCTAAGGCCATCCTCATTATTCTTCTGCTGGACTTATTCAATTAAGTTGTAAACAAGGTCGTACTTGCAAGAGATATACTACCAAACTGACTCAAATATCTAAAAATTGGCATCTCGGATGACTATCTTTGGGCATTTGCCTTTGATCTCACTATGTCAAGCTGATGATCAGAGATACTACATCCATCAACCATGTTTATCATTACATTGGGCTATAAACGGGGTTGTAACTACAAAATGTTCAATTATTCACCAATTCCTGTCTTCAAGAATCGGTGTCATGGATGTTTATCTCTGGACATCCATCTTCGACCCCGCCCATCTCTGAGCATTGGTCAAAGATGCTTAATTGAAATTCTTTGCTTATCATCAGTCAAGTATATCTCACAGCACCATAAGAGGGGTCATATATGCAAAAAAGATATAATTATACACCAGTTCCTATCTTCGGGATCCAATGTCTTAGATGCCAATCTCTAGACATCAATCTTTGACCTTGCCTATCTACGGGCACTGGTCAAAGATTATATGTGTAAGGTTAATCATTCCACCGACCCCACTATGATTATATTACAATGACCTGATCATGGATGGAAGGAGTTCATTGGTACCTATTTCTAGATAACTAAACATCTAGTTTTTCAAAACATAAAATGTCTAGTTTTGTTGCTGATCATGCAACACAAAGTCAAACATTTAAGAATATGGTCCCTTCGATTCTAAAAACCAACTTTATTTAAAAGTGAAAGAATGGTAGACTCTATCTTTTTACATCTCATCCCATAAACCAATATGTTTTGTTTGCAAAAAAGTAAATCTAAGTGAAATAGCATCATAAGTGCTCGCTATTCCATGCCTACGAAATTGAGGACCTTTCAATAGTCGATACCTTGAAAGTACCATCTCGAAGCTTCTTTTATATAACGTAGGGAAATTTTTAATTCAGACCAAGTGGCCCCATACCAGAAAATACCAATTCAAAATGAGGACATTTATCTCAAAGATATTGTTCTGAACTTGGGGTTAAAATGTCTCTCTACTCTCTTCTAATGAGCAAATACCCTTAGTTTATCCTCTTTTCTTTTCTCATCAGCCAATTCGAGGGACTCAAGAAAGAGTTCCTCACTTATCTTGGGATCATAATGCATTTCGTCAATGAGAAGGAACTTCCAATTCAATCGGAATTATGGCCTCAGCTCCATAGGCCAGAGTGAATGGGGTATGGCCAATCATGGACTTACGTGTTGTTTTATAAACTCTGCGAGTGGTAGCTCATCAATCCAATTCACCTTGGCTCTCTCCTATCTTTTATTGATGATGGATTTGATGATCTTGTTCACCATTTCCATATATCCATTTGCTTGAGGGAAATCTACTACAGTAAAGCTTTTCCAAAATTTAGTACTATGCATAGAATTATTTGAACTCAGCCCTCTTGAATTGAGTTCCATTGTCAATGATGATCTTCTATGGGCTTTATATATACATAAAAAATATTCACTACAAATTTAATCACCTACTTTGAATTGGCCAGTGCAAGTGGTTCCACTTCATCCCACTTTGTGAAATAATCCACAACCACTATTGCATATTTCATCTACCTCTCGACATCTACAACACATCGATAATATCATTTCCCCACATTGAAAATGGCCATGGGCTAAATGTTTGTGTAAGCACAGTGGATGAGGCCCTCTTGGTATCTTTGCAAATCTCTAGCACTTATAACTTCTTCTAGAATTTTCGGTTGCACCTCGGTTGATTATGGGCCAGAAGTATCCATAACGAAGAACCTTCTTTGATAATTTCTATCCCCAGTGTGATCATTACAACTCATGCACGTCTACTAGAATTTTCTTAGCTTCCTCTTCGGTGACAAACCTCATTAATGGGATCGAGAATCCTCTCTATACAACACCCCTTTTTTCTTTTGAATCAAGGTACTTTATAATAGAGTTTACGCTGTTTATTTCTTCCAATTCGGAGAGTTCCCTTCACTAAATATTATTTAGTTGGAGTCATCCGTGACTTCTTTTCCTCCTCATCCTATAAGATCCAATCAACATCTATCTCATCGATTCTTGGAGCCAAATAAACTTACACTTGAATAAGTCTCAAGAGATGCACATCCCTGGAGCTGGCTAGTATGGCTAACGAACCAACTTTCGTATTTTCTTCTTGGAATATACGTTATCGTATAGTGCTCAACGTCGGTCAGAAATTCTAGAACTTTCATCACGTAAAGGGAAAGTCTTGCTCCCTTCCTTCTTAGCCCGACAGACCACCAATCGAGATTTTCTAAATGTATGCAACATGACTCCCAGTTACTTTGTTACCTTGAGTGCCACAATCAAAGCTTTATATTCGACTTTGTTGTTTATTGCTGGGAACTTTAGCCATAAGGCAAAGCATATCTTCCACCCTTCTAGGATTACAAGAATCATCCTCCCTTAGAATCCTGTCCATTAAAGGGCCCATTTACATAAAATTTCCATTGAATTAGCTAGACTAAATCTTCTTCCACTTCTCCATCCCGAACGTTGAACTCGACAATGAATTCGACCAATGTCTAACCTCGGATTGCCTTCCTAGGATGGTCTATTATATCATATTGACTCAGCTCGATATTTCATTTTATTAGTCACCCCAAAGTCTCAAGTTAGTGTGGTACTTACCTCAATGGTTGATCACTAAGCACCCTTATATGGTAAATCTAGAAGTATTGCGTCAACTTCCTCGATGCAATCAATAAACAATACATGTAATGACCTAGAATTTCGAAAACTTCGTATTTATATATCTGGATTATACAAATATTTAAATCATGGATTTAATGTAATTAAAAGTAATTTTATAACCTTATTAACCATTTTGTAATTAATAACTAATGATTGTAAACTTATTTTTGAAAAATGTTTACAAAAATAAATAGTTTAAAGAAATATCGATAATGTGATCGAAAATCGGTTTATCGATAAAAGGCTTTTTACTCAATAGATGTAGTTTGAACTTGTTGTGCTTGCTTATAATATTAATGTGTCATTAATTAATAGCTAAAAATAAATTTTCTAATAAAAGCTTCTATAAGGTATTAGGAAGATATTTTAAGAGGAGGGTTGGTTTGGTAATTGGCTTAGGAAGGAGAAGATATCTTGTTTTAAAATGAGGTGTAAAGTGGTGCATATGGGAGGAGCATAGGGGAGTTTTTGGCTAGTGAAAAGGAGGGGTAAGGGGAGTCTTTTGACCTTGTTAATGTTTACACAAATATCTCGTTGGTTTCATAAGTTTATTTCCTAAGTTTTGGAAAAAATGACAAGTATTCTCATCTCTATTCTCCTCTTCAATCTTAATTTTCCTAAAAAAATCGACTCTAATCCTCTTCAAACTTGAACCAATGCTTTAGATCACCTTAGGAAGCATGAATATCAAGTCAAATATGGAAGGAAAGGAGCATAAGCTCCATTCAATATGAGGCACTAAGAAATAGTGGGGCAAAGGAGGTCGAGGCATTTGAGTGCTAAAGGTGGAAGCTTTGGATAGTGGGTGATGGTAGGAACAGTTCATATTATTCTTGTATGATTATACTTGTGTTAGAATGGATTTAGGTTAGTTTACTCAACATTAAACAAGGATATATTGTTTATATATATGTGTATGCTTGAATATAAATGTTAAAGTAAAGTATGAACCAATTAAAGTTATAACTTTGGATCCCCTTGCTTTTGAAAGCAAATGACAACTTTATATTATATATAATCACTTCTATGACCTTCTATAATATGTGTTATGGTATTGACATTATGTGTAAATGGTTTGTTAGCTTGTATGCTGAATTGATGTGAATATGAAGTGTTTGTATAGTGTTAGTCGCTATAAGCGCACTTTGAAATTTCCTTGCTTTAAACTTGTTTAAATTTATGACATGTTTATATATTGTAACATAATATATTTTGGTTGTTTTCTACATATTTTTTGGTGTATGGGATGGTAAAGAAATGGTTTGAAAAGTTGTAGAACTTGTGAAACATAGTTGTGAAAGTTAGAAGCGGAAAGGTCGCCATGGATGCGCTTTGAAAATGCCTTATATTCGGCGATTTTCAAAGTTAACTTTTAGAAGACATCCTTAGAATTTCTTTGCTATTTTAATAAGTAAAATGCATGTACTTATTAGTATAATAATATCAGGGTTTAAAAAATTATAGAATTGGTTGAACGAAGTGGAAAAAGTTATAGTGAAAATGGTCATTGTATGAGCGCTATGAAAATACCTTTTTTTCGGGAATTTTTAATATAATATTGGAAGATATTCATAGAGGTTTCTTTGCATGGTTTTTAAGAAGACTAAGTAATTACTTACTATAAAAAAATTGGATCTTAAGTCATTTATTTAAGTGATGAAAAATAGCCACAAACATTAATGCTTTTTCAAGTATTCTCTGTCCAGGACTTTTAGCAGCACTTATAAATGTGTCTTTGATCTACTATAGAACTTATGGGCTTGTTGGACTATTTTGTTTAAATGCGACATTTTAACTATTTTTTCATGATTTAAACGGTTTAAAATTCATTTTCTTTGTGGAAATTTTTAGGTAAGTTCTAATAACGTGGATTAGAGTATGAAAAAAGATTAGAAGTTTAAATATAGTTTTAATAATTAAATATGTATTTTTAAAGAAAATATTTTCCTTTGTAGCGTTTAAAATAAATGGTTTTTTAGTAAATTTCAAAATATATTATTTTTAAGTAATATTTTATATAGATATTTAAAATCTATTTATAAGTATTTTAAAAACATACATAAGTTTTGAAAAGTAAGTAAAGCATTTTATAAAAGGATAAGTGGTTTTGGGTATAACATTTTGGTTATAATAAATGGTTTTGTGAAGTTATGTAAAAGTTGCAAGTAAGTATCCTTAGATCTTTAAAAAGAATGTTTTAAAAATAATGTCAAGTAGAAATGGTTTTGGTGTTATAGTAAACAATGTTTAAGCAACATTGTTTTTAACCCTTTTTATTATACTTATGAATATAATTAGATTTTTAAAGAGAAAGTTTCAAACATAATTATAATTTAAATGGTTTTGGGTTTGTAGTGATAATATTTAAGTAACATTTTACTTTAACCCTTGTGAAAATACTTGACTCTTTATAAAGGATAAATTAAAGATAATAACAAGTATGGGATCTTTTACAAAAAGATAGAAAAAGTAAGGATTTAACTTATAAAAGAGAAGGGGTTTATAGTAACAGTGTTTTAGTAACATTTGTTTTTAACCTCTTTGATTATATTTCAAAGTAAGAAATCTTGATAAATGATTTATGAATATACTTATACCATTTGGGATAAGTATATGAATACTTTTTGAAGTTTTGAAAGAGTACGAATGTATAGTAAAATAATAGATAAATGTATATATCTTTTATAAGGTATTTTAAATACATATATACAAGTAGAAAAGGAAGTGAATAGAAGCATCGCGTATTCATATTGTGATAACTCGGATTTTTTTGACATCTGATAATTGGATAATTAACTGATTGTTACTATTGAGATACTGATTTTATTTAGTTGAACAAATAAAATTCTGATAATTAAAAATATCTGGATGTATATAAGTGGATTTGAAACTATAATAAATGTTGAATTATAAATATCGGAAATGATAAATCTTATAGTAAATTAATAAATATATAAATAGATGTATGCAAACTTTATAATGTTGAAAATTATAAGTGTATACATATACAAGTATATAAGTGTGTGTATATATATATATGTATATATATATGCCATGAGAAGTAGAATATATAGAAGTTTGTAAAAGTGTGGATATATATATATATATATAAATTCACATAAGATATTTCTAATTATAATATATATATATATATATGTATGTATATATATTGTGATTTGGAAGCATTGTTTTGAGTTTAATATAATAATTCTAAAGAGACATTTAAAGTTAAATTCTGTATTTTAAAATGCAAAAGGTAAATATTTATTAATTAAAGTTTAATAGTTTAAGCTTTAAATGAGATTTAATAAAAAGTTTAATATACTTTCTTTTAAATAATACATGAATAAATATAGTTTGTAAGTACAAATATAAGAAAATATTAAATAGGACATTTGTGAGCTAAGGATAACATGCAATTACAAGTGGCAATATATTTTATTTTAAGTTGAAATATAAATAATAAAATGATTAGAGAAACAAGGTTTTAAGCAGTTAAAACTTTTTCATATACAGTCTCTTCTTCTCCCATTCTTCTAAAACCAAAACCAGAGAAATAAAAACTAAAACAATCAAACTCTTCAAGTTTTCAACCTGAGAAAATTCAAAGATCAACTCAACATAATCAAGCTTCAGTTACAAGTAGATTCAAGTTCAAAATCAAGGCAGTTCCAAATAAAAGCCTGTTTCCCTATTCCCTGTTTTCCAAACCTGTGAGTAAACATTTGTTTCAAAATTTAATCTATTTATATCTTGATGCATGAGATAAATAATTGAAGTAGAAATGTTTGCATGGATGAATCAATGTGTCTGCATGTATATAAATATGAAGTATATGTGCATGTCTGTGTATATGTATATACAAGCCTCTGTTCTTGAATTATAGGCTTAGGAACACTTAAAATAATTCATATCTCCTCACCTAAACCATTTTTAGGCTATGATCTCTAAAGGAAAGATGTTTGTATGGATAATATTATTTTTAAAATTAGTTTCAAGTGAATATGTTGAGTAACTATTTAGAAAATAAGATATCACAGTGGAAGCTAATTTAAGTTAGAAAATCGATGGATTAAATTCCACGTTTTGATTTTATAATCTGATTCATGCTTAGAAATGGTGATTTTTAATAAAGATTTCTTGATTTTTAAGTTTGTGGTTGTTGAAAATTTGCAAGATGAACGGAAATCGAACTTTCGTCGATTTCTGGCAATCGGGGGAGGGTTGAGTGTCGTGCTCTTTGCTGGAGGTAGCTTCAGTATTGAGGATTGAGGGAAAAATAGTCAAAGGATTTTTAGATCGTCGGGGTGGCCTGGCGACGGCGATCTAGGGTTTATCGACCTGTTTTGATCGATGATGTTTGCGAGGCGATTTCGACGACGTGGGTGCATCAGAATGGACCGGAGTGAGGGGGATGGAAGCGTGGTTTTGTGACGAAGGGTTGGACGCGGCGGTGAGTTTCTGGTGGTCGGCGTTGGGCGGTGCTAGATGGTTCATGCGATTGGGTTTGTTCCTATATAGCTCATTTCACTTGATATTGATTTGCGAGTTCGATCGGGGTTTTGGGTGATTAGGGATGGTCGGCGAGTCGTCGACGATGGATTGGAGGAGTCGACGTTGGTCGGAGATGCTTGGGTATGGCGTGCACATGCACGTGTGTTCGTGTGTCAGGTTTGAGGTTGCTCTTATTAGTAAGAAGTAAGGGAAGAAAAGAAGAGAAGTAAAGGGGAAAGAAGGGGTTTGGCTCGGGTTTGCATAAGGTTTAGATCGGGTTGGACTCGAAGTGTTTGCTGTTGAGTAGAGAAGAAAAATAGGAAGAGAGGGTTGGGAAGTTTTGCTTTTGGCTCAAGAGTTTGATCGGGTAGTTTAGGCTTGGGCCCGAGTATTTTGAAATTGAATTTAACAAAGTTTTTAAAGAGACATTTTATTGAAGTTAAATGTTTTGAACTTAATTTGTTTGATTTAGGGTAATTATATATTAGGTTAATTTTATTTTACATTAATTCCTATGTGTTTCAAATGAAATTTAATGATGTAATTAAGTAAGTGATTAAGATAAATGGTTTATCTTAAATAATGTTTTTTAATTTATTCATTAACTTAAAAAGTCTTAAGTTAATTCATATGTTAATAATAAATTTATTTCAAAGGTTTAATAAAATAATAATAAATGGTTGAAATTAATTAATGTTAATTAAGCAGGATTTAAAAGTAATTAATTCATTTTGTGTTAATTAAATTAATTAGGAATGGTGACTAATTAAATCCTTGCTTATGAATGATAAACTTGAATTGGATGCTTTGGATTGTTGATATCTCTGGTATGTAATTTAAGATGTTCTACGATATGAAATGCTTTGGATTGAACTTTTGATAAGTGTGAATCATTTGTTTAATTGATATCTGTGATGAAATTTCTGTGTGAATATGATATGCTGAATTTAAATTAAATTGTTTAACTTAAACAACTTGGCTAAAAGGATGACATTTGATTCGAAGAGACCAGGATCGGATATCAGCGATATCCGGAACCACTTCGATTAGAAATCTATAATTCTTTATAGATTTGATTGTAAATCGAATAGGCTGGAATGGAATAAATTGAGTAATCTGGACCATTGAAACTAAGTAACGGTACTTAGAAATTATTTTGTTAAATAAGTGTTTGGCTACAGAATGATTAGAACTCGTAGTGATGAACGAGTTACCCTGGTTTTCAAAGAAGCTTTACAACCTTAGTATTTCAATTTAAATGAGTTTACTCACGCTAGTTTCCAGCCTGACTCCGGTATTACTTTATTGTAATGCTCGGGTCAGACCGAGTATTACAGATTTTCAGGTTATGACGTTCTGGATATCAGTAGGCGAGCTGGATGGTAGGGACCTATGGAGTATATTCCGTTGTGTATTAGAATTTGTATTAATAGTAGTCAGGGACAAGTTGTTATAACTGTCCAGTTTATTGTGAATCATTTTACTCTGATATATTGTATGTAAATTAACATTTACAGCTTTCTTCGTGTAAATGTTGTTATTTGATATTATATTTTGATCCGCTGCGATTGTGAGATTCTGTGCTGTTGTTTTCAGTTTCTTCTTCTAACCGTAACAATCTAAAATTTTCGATGTTCGATTGCTCGGCACTTCTACAGTGAACGTAATAGTGTCGAATTTTCGAGGTCGAAAATTTCGGGTCGTTACAGTTGGTATCAGAGCTGAAGGTTAAGCGAGAACCTTGGCTCTGGTGGGGTTACTCATTAGAGATAGGGTTAGTAGTACCCTAGAATGAGTTGAGTGTATTATATATGAGCGCGTACTTGTTATTTTCTTATATAAAGATTTTAAAAATGATTTGCATATAAGCCTATATTTTGATATATAAAGCAATAATTTTTCTAATTATTATATATATTAAGGTAATTGGTTGTTGATTATTGAAATTAAATATAATAATAAGAATTAATTGGTAATATATACAACCAAATAGAAATTGGGTATTGTATCTAAATAAAGGGATGTTTATTTTTCAAAAATAAACAATGATAAAGGAGATTGAAATGTTTAAGGAAGTAATATTTGATTAGTATGACTTGTAAATTGGAAGGGATTTAAATTGGGAAGTTTTAAATCTAAGTCCAAAAAATTTAAATTGTTTCAAAGTGTTAAAAAAATATTTTTTTTCTAGTTAAAAGAATAAACTTATATATATCTATATATATAAATGATTTTATGAGAATGATTTTTGGAAAAAGGTTTTTGGAACCCATTGATTTTGAAAGGCTTTTGATTTTTGGGAAAAAGCAAATTTTGGGAATTTGAAAAGCCAAGTTTGAGAATTATCGATTTTGGGATATCGATTTTGTATAAAGGAGATTTATATGTGATGCATATAAAGAGTATGATTTGAAAGATACTATATGTGTATAGTATAAAATGTTTTGAGAATGGTTGTGGGTAAAAAGGCGCTCTCATTTAAAGTTAAAACTTCTAGTAGGAGATCCATGGGGTGGTTCTGCTTTGAGCCCTAAAGTGGGGTGATGATTTCCAGAGCATTCTCTCAAAAATGTTTTCTAAGTATTTTCACTGGGTTTTGAAAACGGGTTTACCAAGTACTTATAGATTTTCAGTCCTACGCCTGATCAACGTATGACTGAATTTCTATGAGAACAAGGATGGACTTGTTGAGACATCAAGTTATAAACAGTATTTTTTATAAAAACTCTTTTGATAATATTATGTAGATTTTAAAGTGTTTTAAAACTTTAGAATAAAAAGAGTAAGGAGTTAAGAATGTTTAAGGGATAATTTAACTGATAATCAACATTGTAATAAAATTCTTGCTTCGTTCCTTTTCGAGAACGAAAAGATTTAAAAGGGGGAGGAATGTGATAACTCGGATTTTTTGGACATCTGATAATTGGATAATTAACTGATTGTTGCTATTGAGATACTGATTTTATTTAGTTGAACAAATAAAATTCTAATAATTAAAAATATCTGGATGTATATAAGTGGATTTGAAACTATAATAAATGTTGAATTATAAATATCTGGAAATGATAAATCTTATAGTAAATTAATAAATATATAAATAGATGTATGCAAACTTTATAATGTTGAAAATTATAAGTGTATACATATACAAGTATATAAGTGTGTGTATATATATATGTATATATATATGCCATGAGAAGTAGAATATATAAAAGTTTGTAAAAGTGTGGATATATATATATATATCAAAATTCACATAAGATATTTCTAATTATAATATATATATATATATATGAATATATATTGTGATTTGGAAGCATTGTTTTGAGTTTAATATAATAATTCTCAAGAGACATTTAAAGTTAAATTCTGTATTTTAAAATGCAAAAGGTAAATATTTATTAATTAAAGTTTAATAGTTTAAGCTTTAAATGAGATTTAATAAAAAGTTTATTATACTTTCTTTTAAATAATACATGAATAAATATAGTTTGTAAGTATAAATATAAGAAAATATTAAATAGGACATTTGTGAGCTAAGGATAACATGCAATTACAAGTGGCAATATATTTTCTTTTAAGTTGAAATATAAATAATAAAATGATTAGAGAAACAAGGTTGTAAGCAGTTAAAACTTTTTCATATACAATCTCTTCTTCTCTCATTCTTCTAAAACCAAAACCAGAGAAATAAAAACTAAAACAATCAAACTCTTCAAGTTTTCAACCTGAGCAAATTCAAAGATCAACTCAACATAATCAAGCTTTAGTTACAAGTAGATTCAAGTTCAAAATCAAGGCAGTTCCAGATAAAAGCCTGTTCCCTGTTCTCTGTTTTCCAAACCTGTGAGTAAACATTTGTTTTAAAATTTAATATGTTTATATCTCGATGCATGAGATAAATAATTGAAGTAGAAATGTTTGCATGGATGAATCAATGTGTCTGCATGTATATAAATATGAAGTATCTGTGCATGTCTGTGTATATGTATATACAAGCCTCTGTTCCTGAATTACAGGCTCAGGAACACTCAAAATAATTCATATCTCCTCACCTAAACCATTTTTAGGCTATGATCTCTAAAGGAAGGATGTTTGTATGGATATAATATTATTTTTAAAAGTAGTTTCAAGTGAATATGTTGAGTAACAATTTAGAAAATAAGAAATCACAGTGGAAGCTAATTCAAGTAAGAAAATTGATGGATTAAATTCCACGTTTTGATTTTATAATTTGATTCGTGCTTAGATATGGTGATTTTTAATAAAGATTTCTTGATTTTTAAGTTTGTGGTTGTTGAAAATTTGCGAGATGAACGGAAATCGAACTTTCTTCGATTTCTGGCGATCGGGGGAGGTTTGAGTGTCGTGCTCTTTGCTGGAGGTAGCTTGAGTATTGAGGATTGAGGGAAAAATAGTCAGAGGATTTTTAGATCGTCGGGGTGGCCTGGCGACGGCGATCTATGGTTTATCGACCTGTTTTGATTGATGATGTTCGTGAGGCGATTTCGATGATGTGGGTGCATCGGAATGGACCGGAGTGAGGGGGATGGAACCGTGGTTTCGTGACGAAGGGTTGGACGCAGCGGCAAGTTTTCTGGTGGTCGGTGTTGGGCGGTGCGAGGTGGTTCGTGCGATTGGGTTTGTCCCTATATAGCTCATTTCGCTTGATATTATTTGTGAGTTAGATCGGGGTTCTGGGTGGTTAGGGATGGTCGACGAGCCATCGGCGATGGATCGGAGGAGTCGACGTTGGTCGGAGATGCTTGGGTACGGCGTGCACGTGCACGTGTGTCAGGTTTCAGGTTGCTGTTATTAGTAAGAAGTAAGGGAAGAGAAATAGAGAAGTAAAGGGGAAAGAAGGGGTTTGGCTTGGGTTTGCATAAGGTTTTGATTGGGTTGGACTAGAAGTGTTTGCTATTGAGTAGAGAAGAAAAAGGAGGAAGAGAGGGTCGGGAAGTTTTGGTTTTGGCTCGAGAGTTTGATCGGGTAGTTTGGGCTTGGGCCCGAGTTTTTTAAAATTGAATTTAACAAAGTTTTTAAGGAGAATTTTTTTTGAATTTAAATGTTTTGAACTTAATTTGTTTGATTTAGGGTAATTATATATTAGGTTAATTTTATTTTACATTAATTCCAAAGTGTTTTAAATGAAATTTAATGTTGTAATTAGGTAAGTGATTAAGATAAATGGTTTATCTTAAATAATGTTTTTTTAATTTATTAATTAACTTAAAAAGTCTTAAGTTAATTAATATGTTAATAATAAATTTATTTCAAAGGTTTAATAAAATAATAATAAATGGTTGAAATTAATTAATGTTAATTAAGCAGGATTTAAAAGTAATTAATTCATTTTGTGTTAATTAAATTAATTAGGAATGGTGACTAATTAAATCCTTGCTTATGAATGATAAACTTGAATTGGATGCTTTGGATTGTTGATATCTCTGGTATGTAATTTATGATGTTCTGCGATATGAAATGCTTTGGATTGAACTGTTGATAAGTGTGAATCATTTGTTTAATTGATATCTGTGATGAAATTTCTGTGTGAATATGATATGCTGAATTTAAATTAAATTGTTTAACTTAAACATCTTGGCTTAAAGGATGACATTTGATTCGAAGAGACCAGGATCGAATATCAACGATATCTAAAACCACTTCGATTAGAAATCTATAATTCTTTATAGATTTGATTGTAAATCGAATAGGCTAGAATGTAATAAATTGAGTAGTCTGGACCATTGAAACTAAGTAGCGATACTTAGACATTATTTTGTGAAATAAGTGTTTGGCTACAGAATGATTAGAACTCGTAGTGATGAACGAGTTACCCTGGTTTTCAAAGAAGCTTTACAACCTTAGTATTTCAATTTAAATGAGTTTACTCACGCTGGTTTCCAGCCTGACTTGGGTGTTACTTTATTGTAATGCTCGGGTCAGACCGAGTATTATAGATTTTCAGGTTAGGACGTTATGGATCTCAGGAGGCGAGCTGGATGGAAGGGACGTATGGAGTATATTCCGCTGTGTATTAGAATTTGTATTAATAGTAGTCAGGGACAAGTTGTTATAACTGTCCAGTTTATTGTGAAAGATTTTACTCTGATATATTGTATGTAAATTAATATTTACAGTTTCTTCGTGTAAATGCTATTATTTGATATTATATTTTGATCTGCTACGATTGTGAGATTCTATGCTGTTGTTTTCTGTTTCTTCTTCTACCTCTTTTCTTCTTTACCCTAACAATCTGAAATTTCCGGCGTTCGATTGCTCTAAACTTCTTCAGTGAACATATTAATGTCGAATTTTCGAGTTCGAAAATTTTGAGTCGTTACACATATGGTTTGAGATCACCCAAGTATGACTCATTCGTTTGAATAGTCTCTTGCTTTTAGAATGTATGTATACAAGATCCCTCAAGGAGGACTTCTAAATATAGTTCTCTTACTTCTGAGGGAAGTAGTTATTAATGGATGATGTTTTAGTAAAGAAAAGAAGTTTTACTAATAAAATAGGTTTTAATTGATAAAATAATTAAATAAAAAAGGGATTAAATGTCCCTTATGTGACTTAATCATGCTTTGTGGGACTTAATCATGCTTTATGTGTTAACCTGACTATGGAAAATATTTAGTCGTGTACTTAGCACTAAAAGCCAACAAAGCAGACGTGTTCTATCTTTAAGAGTAAAGAATGATTTGAGTAGGGTGTAGAAGCAATAGTGCTCTAATCTACCAGGGTTCACTCTTGACCAAGGATAGCGTAAGTTAAGAAGGCCGGGAACGTGATAAATATATGAGATTTGGTTTCCATATGCGATCATTCCTATTGTTATTGAATTTGACCAAAATTAACTTAGGAAATATCTAAAAGAAACATAAGGGTTATATAGTAATCTTCGGTGATGCTATACTATACGTATAAACATGTCTTCCACTTCTTGCAAAATGATAAGGAAATCCATCCGGATAGGAGATGATCTCCACCCTTATGCTTTTCATGTTTATTTCTGAAAGAACCGGGGTTAAGTTAACCAAAAATATATTGATTGGTTTTGAAGCATCCGATAAGCAGGGGAGTGTACTTACACGAAATGACTCGAAACCGTAACCACTTCAAAACCATATATGTGATATATGTTTTAAAAGCGGCTGTGAAGTGAAATGCTATAGAATTGCACTGTCTATCCTAAGGTTAAGTCTAAGGGAAAGGTCAGCATTAACATTTTGAATGATGATATCGTGGGGAGCTGTCTATCTTTATGGTGATCCTAAGAGAGAGGAAAATTTTAGCATTTGTTAAAGGACTTATGTTGGAATCCATGAAGATATTCATGAACTATTTGATGTTGGAATCTATGGAGAAATTCGAGATCCGTTTGAAATGAAAGAATCCATGGAGAGATTCTAGATCTATTTGAATGATGATGACTTTGTGATGAGATGTTGAACATGACTTCGCCATCGATAATGACAAAAACCAGAGTATGACACATATCCAGGGGTTTAGCTAACCCATGGGTATATCAGCTCCATATCTAGTGATGCTTTCGGATATGCGTGTATGGATGATGATACTCAGTGGCATATGATCGGGCGTGGACTAGGTATGTTTATTTTATGATATATTTTATCTAGAGATATATACTACTTGCAAGGAAATCTCTGACCCTTGTCAGGAGGCCCATTCTCGACGTACTAAGGGTACCTCTAATGGAAAATTCATATATGCGAACGTACCTTAGCAGTTTTTATTGTATACTTAATATTGTTGTGGTGTACATGCAACACAATTATTTTTTCACTTATATTCTGCATCCTAGACATTATTTATTATATCACAATATGTACTTATTATATGGTTTGGCTCTTTTGATGGGAAAACCATTCTGGTGATTCGGTTGATCTTAAAAGGTGTTGTTATGTGGGCACATATTTCTTAAGTTTCTCACACTAATCTTTTATCTAACTCATGGTTTTATTTTTCCCTTAATTCCTTGATTGCGCTTTCGAGCAGTTTGAGAAAACGGGTTTTAGTTAGCTATCCTTTGGAGCTCAAGGAAAAAAGCTAGATGTTTCACCTACCATAGTATTCTTATTTTAACAGCATTACTAATGTCCATACATCAGCATCCGTGGGGACATGTTGTTATAACTGTCTAGGCTGATAATAGCACTTAGGATTGTAACTTTGAGATGTTATGTACCTTAGAGTGACACTTTATACTATCTTTTCAATATGATATGTTATCATTCCACTGTGAGTTACTGATGTTGCGTTCTTTCTTTTTTGTTCTATTTCTTTTTATTTACCCTGACAATTTGTGTTTTTGGCTCTTGAGTGCTTGACATATGAATATCATTGATGTATTAGTGTCAACTTTTGAGGATCGAAAAGGCCGTTCGTTACAGTACACCATCTTTTCTAGTTAGGGATAGTTCTTCTATGCTTTAGTGAAACGTTTGCTAATATAACACACCGACCTTTAAATTCCGCTCTCCTTACGTACTAAAGCTCACTTAGTGCATGGGTAGAGATCGCTAAGTAATAGAACAAATCTTCCCCTTCCAAAAGCTTCGACAACACTGGTGCTCTCTCTATATGTTCTAGCGAATTTTGAGACGCATCCTGACATTCTTTCGTCTAACCAAACTTCCCTTTTCCATCTTAAGTATGTTGAAGAACTGTATGCACTTATCGATCACCTTCAAGATGAAACAACTTGGTGTTGCGACCTTCTTATTTAGGCTCTATATTTCCCTATTTACCTTTAGGATAGTAGCCGCTTTCAACATTTTGATCTACTCTAGGTTAGCTTCAATTCCTCTCGAGTTAACAATGAAACCCAAGAACTTGCTCAATGCAACTCCGAAAGAACACTTTAGTGTAAGCTTCATTCCATACTTCTAAAGCATATCGAACATTTCTAAGAGATAATCCATGTGATTCATCTATCGGTGTGACTTCATAAACTTATCATGCACATAGACCTCCATTGTCCATTTTATTTGACATTTAAACATCTTATTCACCAATCGCTGGTAAGTAGCTCTAAAATTCTTTAAATCGAATGGCATCACTTACTAACAATACATCGTCAAATTAGGGTTGAAACTTGTATGCTCTTGATCTGGAATGTGCATTACTTTCTAATTGTAGCTAGAGTACGCATCCATAAATGATAGAAGTTCATATCTAGTCGTTCCATCTACAAGTTGGTTGATTCTCATCAATATGAAGCTATCTTTTAGGCATGCCCTATTCAGGTCTGGATAGTCAATACATTACTGCCACTTTCCATTTTCCTTTTTAACCAACATGGGATTTGACACCCATTTTAGGTATAAGGCATCGTGGATGAAACCATTTTCCTTCAACATATACACTTCTTCTTTCAACGTAGTGGATCACTCCAGACCTATGCTATGTCTTTTTTGCTTCATAGGAGGGTATCTTGGATCCATATTCAATGTGTGGCATGCTATCTCCGGTGAAATTCCACATATATCAAAATGTGTCCAAGTAAACACATCTAGGTTTTCCCTGACAAATCCTACCAATTCCTTTCTCATCTTAATGTCAAACTGAGATCTGATCTTCAAAACCCACATCATCATTATTGATTGGGATGTTGATTGTCAGCTCAGTTTTATTAATAAACAGCTCTCTAATTGTTAGAAGTCATGCACGGAGCTGGATACATACACTTATCTATCCATTTAAACAAAAATATGTTCTGAGGAATAAAATGTAATTATGACATCATCAATAATGGCATCATATATTTAATAATTGATTTATGAATTTAAATTGAGATTTAATAATTATAATTATTCAAATAATTGTTTTTAAAATTATAATAATCCATTATAATTAGTTATATAGTGATAGCAAATCATTAATAATAGTTTTATAAAGATATATACTTGATTTGAAAATATGAGAAAATTCATATCGTTTTATCGATACAACAACACTTTTTGTAAACAATTATTTAACGTTAATATATATGGTTTTATAATTCAAATGAGATCATTTTAATTTATTAATAATGATGGGAAATTATTTTTTAATTTTTTTTTACATTTATATGCAAATTAATTTATAAGTGAAAATATGACCGGGAATCGGCTTTTCGATTTTCAATGGTTTACCGAACGGAAGTTTTTCAAAGTTGTTGCAACCTTGGTTATATGTCTTGTATACTTATATAACATACACATGCACACCCTAATATATACATGAACACATATATACACACACATATAGACACAAATATACATATACACTTATATATATATATATTACAAAAGGTCTAAGATATTTTTTTACATAAAATTCATCTTTAAGCAAACCAAAATCAAACTCTTACTAACATCAACTCACACACATAGAAGAAAAAGGGCGATGGCATTGCCGTGCGTCTTGAAGTGATGGAAGGGGTGTGGGCAAGGGCATTTTGGTCCTTGCACATTTGGATATTTATTTCCAAAAATTTTACTATAGATACCCACCATTCTCTTCATAAATTTACCTTCTATTCTACTTCATCTTCTTCCTCATTCTCAAGCTTTTCAATTGCATCCTACCTTAAGGAAATTATGAAGAAAAATATTGCAAAAAGAAACTAAATTTATATAAGTATTTATAAATAAGCGATCCATTTTAAAACCAAGGCAAATCCCTCCTTTCCTCTCTCATAACCCACGACCACCACCTCCTACAACCAAGGTAGAGCCCACTTCCATTTGCAAGCATAGGCCAAGCCCAATCAAAGGTCCAAGGCTCGATTCCATAAGCTTTGATTCGATCATAGCGAAGCTATATCGAATTTTGTGAAGTTAGGAACCAATGAAGGTGAGAAACTCTATTTATATATATATATATATATATATGTATGTATGTATATGTGTAATGATGATATGATATAATTGCTATGGTTGTTTACTATGCTTTGATCATAAAGTTTGGTCGTATACTATAGTTGTTTAATTGTGTAAACATGTCACGTTAAATACACGTCGATATTACATAAGGTAATCACTTTTCGAATCAAGTTATAAAAGTGATATGGTATCATAAAACCCCTTTGAAATGGTTTATAAATGTTTTTTAAACACTAAAACCCAATTTTGTGACGTTTGGACAAGTTATGAAAGTTGAGTCCAAATAGGCGCGTCGCGTAACGGCAAATCGCGATTTCACGCCATAGAAAGTTAAATCCATTTATATGATTAATTCGGACCGGAATTCTTTGTAATAAGAACTTTCCAGACTCTTATAATCATAGTTTTTAAACAAAAGAAAATGTTCGAGATTTCATTTAGTAGATTTTTAAATATGAGCAAATAAAGTTTTCAAAATAGTCGCGGTTTGGCGGTTCGAAAACCAAAGCGATAAATTCTTTATAAATGATATTTTTAATTCTTTAAAAGTTATGGAATAAATTCTAGAAATATTTTAAAATGTTTTAAATGAGATTTGAGTTATAAAAATTTATTTTTAAATGATAGAAAAGTTGGTTTGATCAAATAAGCTTAAAAGAACTATTCGCAACACTATTTATAGCACTTTTTACAGCACTTTTTATAACTTTTGAAATATGGCTTTAAACTTAAGTTTTCTTTCCCAAATGTTTTATAAATATTTTCAAATAAATAATTAAGTATTTTAAAGATAATGTGGAGGTTTTATAATTTATTTCAAAAGAGTTTAAATAAATGATTTAAAGAAAAGCTGTTATAATTAAGTGATTTAATCTTGGCTCTAAAAGCCGATGAGTTAACAGGATTTTTCTATTCATGAGATCCGAACATGAGGTGCTTAAACTAAGGAGATGTTCAGGAGCAACCAGTGCTTTGGCTCACCTAGCCATCTTCAAGGGCGAGGGATAAATAAGGTCGAAATGTCAAAACGAGACAAGTATAACAGATTTAACTTTTCCAAATTTAATACAACTTGGATTGTATAGAAATAATCTTCTTATACTAGGTATTAAATTCCGATGAGGGAACCCATACTATCCACGTGAATTTAAAAGCTGATTTCAACACTATTGGACAAGTAGTAAAGGTTGAATACATAAATTAATATCATGTAAAATTAGTATAAATTCTGCTAATCCGTTTTACTCGAATACTAACTAATTTGGATTTACCATCTTAGATAACATGGTTTCAACTAATTAAACAGATATGTGTTGGAAATAAGAAATCTTTTCTCAAAATTTAAATAAATGATTTGAAATTATTTTAATTCCTATGGATCCTTTTACTTAAAATTAATTGTTTTAAGTTTACATTAAACGATGTCTTAAATAACATTGCTTTTAACCCGTTTAAAAGTTATGATTTGGAAATAAAAAACTTTGTTAGGATTTTAGATTTGGATATATTTTCCTCAGTAAAAGGTGAAATGATTTAGATTTACTCCAAGATTTTAAAAGGATTTAGTTAAATAAAGATTTGATAAATGAGGTTTAATGATCTCATATGTACTAAAAAGAAATAGTTTAAAAATATATATATCTCTAAGAAGATATTTTGGATAAAAGGATACAAATTAATGGAATACTAATCACCCACTTAGCATCTTTTTATCGATAATTGATTCGAAGAAATCGGGGTCGAATTTAGGCGATTCTTATTCAAAAACCACTTCGAACCAATTTACGAGTTCGAAAGTGAAGACATGTTAAAGATAATGAATTTGAAGGGAGGGATCTTCACAACGGAAGGACTACTCATTGATAATTTCAGAGTAGCTCCCTAGATTAATAAATAGCAGTAGTCCCTTCGTTCTGGGATCTTGGTATGCAAGGACTACTCGTTACTAATCCTAGGGGTAATTCTTGATAGGATGCAGTAAGGGGATTTATTCAGTTTGTCCTGTTCCTAGACAATTTGTATAGATGAATGTTTGACATTGCATTTCTAAGATCACAGTGCAGTAATCTCTATAAACATATATCTGTTTAGTGGTGTAAGAGGTAACTACTCTTATACTTAACACCCTTCTCTGAGATGTATGAGCTCAAAGGCTGTACTTTTTTTAAATCAATAGTGTGTTGTTGGAAATGGCAATTTTTTATTTTAAGTGAAAATGTTCTAAAAAAGGTAAACCTTACCTCTGGCCTCACACCCGGGGAATTGTGAAACAAAGGTGGCTTTAGGGCTGTGTGGTTCATAACCATTAGGGTATGATATCACCTTTCAAGATTTATTTTGCGCCCGCTATGACGTCAGGTAAAAAAAATATGTGGTGTATGGTATGAGAGCTCTTGGATAGGTCGGGAATGGTCGGGGTGATATCATATTCGGTGCTATCTGTACCATCTATTGGTCTTGGGTAGGCCGGTCATAATTCGCAGAGGTTTCGAAGATGTCAATCCTCGGTACATTCCTTTAGAAATGTAATATACAAGAGGTTGTCCCTTACCTCGCTATTCGTTGGAAATCCAAATCTCCAATAAGTTCCTTCGGTTTTAATTGTAAACCTATTATGCCGTCAAATTTAACCAATGTAATAATTTCGACTATTTGAATATATTTATTTGAAAAGTGCTTTCTAAAGAATGTCACTAAAAATAATATCACTGGATTTCACGTAGAGATGTTTTGGTTATCATAAGGTAAAAACCGGTTCCGGTTAATGTGCGGCGTTGTCTTATGAGATACCCTTTGTTTTCCAGTACTCGTATTTTGAGTTTCTCACACTAGTCCCATGACTAACCCGGAGTTTATTTTCATTCCCTTAAACTACGGGTGCTTTTTTTTCGAGCAGCCTAGTAGTCAGGTTTTGTTTGGAGCATTTTGGAAGAGCTCGGAGCATGGAGTTAGATGATTATTCTAAAGATTATTATCCATTTCCACTACACTCACGTACTATTGTATTCCACATTTGTAAGGGCAAATATTTATAACTGTCCATGTTAATATTAAGTAGACTCTGATAAATGTATTTAAAATTTTCCGCTGTAAAGATTATTTGTTGAAATAATATATTTTATTCCATTCATGTAAGATTATGTTCTGTCATTATTTTCTTCTTTCCCTTAATGGTTGGGTTTTCCGATACTTGAATTTGCGATACATGAATACCGAGGATGTATTAGTGTCGATTTCCAAGGGTTGGAAATCCCGTTCGTCACATTTGGTATCAGAGCTTAAGTTGAGTAAACACTTGAGGCTAATAGAGGTAAAGTCTCATCAGAGATAGGGTTATCAAAACCATAGGATGAGTAACTCATTAGAGAGGGTTAGTAACACCCTAGAATGAGTTAAGAGTATATTATATAAGAGCGTGTATTTGTTAGTGATATGCAAATGATTTTTGTTTTTGAAAAATATGGTAATTGAAATAATTTTATCTAGGATTATATTTTGTATATAAAGAATATATTTAAAAAAAATAGTTAGATATGTTATAACTTGAATGATAGTTTAAAATCAAGATTAGTCAAATTAAGTATAAACATCTTGTGATTAGAATTTCACAGTTTAACCATAAGATGTTTAATAATAACACTGAGAGGATTAAGTGTAATACCTTGGAAAAGGATTTGGATAATGAGAACATTTTTCTAAAAGTGAGTTTTTGAGAAGATAATTTTCGAAGGATTTTATTTGAAATATTCTAAGTATTGGTTGGGAGAAACAATATCATGTGCTTAGCAAACTATCACCCTTAACATTGTACAGTTAAAATGGATTTATGCTGGCATAAACTATGATTTATAACCAAACATTAGATTTAGTTAAGACAATTAAAAAGCTTAGTATCTAAGTGTTTGTTGTTGATAACTGTAGAAACCCACAAGCTATGGGAGAAAGTATTCAAAAGGGGAGACCTCAGAAGCAAACTGCGGTGAGAAGAATAATCTGATCATTCTTTCAAGTGTTGAGGAAGAACCCGAGAAATGGCCACTTAGGAATATTACGCCCATTATTAAAGGAGAATTAGATCCATACACTCGACTAGATAAAGACGGTTACCCTATGGCCAAAATACCTTTATCTTCGCCGACTCCAAAACTTATCAAAGTGTCTAGTGATGAAGAGACCCCTCGGGCCTTAGAAGGAATGTGGATCACTGACTTAGTAAGTTCAAAACTCAAACTGGAAGAAGAAATTTCTAAGGATGAGCCGATAGAAGAAGTATCTGTACCTAAAAAGGACTCAAACACTATGATATCCCATGAATCAAACAACAGCAATAGAGACTGTAACGTTATACGAGAGATGGGCGATGTCCATTTTATTTGGCATGAGGAGTCGTTAGATTCCCTCATTTATTGGGACAACATAGAGGACGAAGAGGAAGAATTTTAGGATCCCGAGGAAGAAGTGCAAGGTTTATAAGAACTAGAAGAAGGAGAAGTTATACATGAAGTACCAGCCAGACTTGGGCATGTGCCATGGAACCAGCCCTGGTTACTATATGAAGTGGATGTGATACCACAGATTGAGGACATAAACGAAGCTGATAAAAAAAGTTGATAGTGATGATGATGCAGAAGTCATGTTTGATTTTGGATACAGAAATGGACCGTCAGCATCAGACTTAGAGGAGTGATTATGATGTGAGATTGTAAGATTTGGAAATACCTATATTATGTAGTAGCATATATATGTATGGTTTGCAAGGTAGTTATGTTTGTATTGGTAATTTGAACACCTAAGTAGAAGGAATTAAGAATGGTTTAAGTATGTAAGGAGAAAAGATGTGTGTAAGATAAGGAAGAATGTAAAATGTTAAACATGTACAATATAATTATGTCCTTTGTTTTTGACTTTGTTCAAATGTAAATACAAAAACCACATTATAAAAATAAAACTATATCTTTATGAAATGTTTAAAAAGTTAAACCAAGATTTTCTAAATATGTTGGAAGAGATAAAAAGTATATGCATTTTACATGAATTATTTCATAACACAAATTTGGCCTAAAGATTTGAATGTAGGATTTTGATATCCGAGAAGAATTTATCACTTGATGCTTTAGGGAAAACATTGATGAGGATTTGTAATTAGATCCTTACATTTTCATCATACTAGAGAGCTATGCAAGGAAAATAGAAATCTCTAAGCCTGATCGGAGTCCGCACTATAAGATCAAGGGATCGATACTAGTTCGAAAGAAAAGTTGTGTATTCGATTAGTAGATCGAATCAGATATTGCGTACATATAATCTATATACATTACACAAGTATAAGTTTACAAAATAAATATTTTGGAAAACACCTTTGGGTTTTGCATTATAATTTCGAGGATGAAATCCTTGTAAGGAGTGGAGTCTATAACGACCCGCAAATTTATCACTTTGATAAATTATATTTATCTTTAAAATATTCAAATTTAAGCTTTTTAACATAGATTACGATGTCTTGAGTAATAAATAATGATGGTAATCTTATTTTACAGAAGTATTTATAAAAATACATACCTATGGAAAAATATCAATAAAAATGACCGACAACCATTTTATCAACAGCTCTATAATTATTAGAAGTTGCTCACGGAGCTGGATACATACACTTATTTATCCATTTAAACAAGAGTATGAAGTAAAATAATTTATTTTATTTTTGGGAATAAAATGTATTTATGACATCATCAATAATGACATCATATTTAATAATTGATTTATGAATTTAAATTGAGATTTGATGATTAAATAATTATTATAATTATTCAAATAATTGTTTTTAAAATGATAGTAATTCATTTTAATTAGTTATATAGTGATAGTAAATCATTTACAATAGTTTTATAAAGATATATACTTGATTTGAAAATATAAGAAAATTCGTATCGCTTTATTGATATAACAACACTTTTTGTAAACTATTGTTTAAGATTAATTTATATGGTTTTATAATTCATATAAGATAATTTTAATTAATTAATAATGATTGGAAATTTTTTTTTTATTTTGTTTACATTTATATGTAAATTAATTTATAAGTGAAAATGTGACCGGGAATCGGCTTCCCAATTTTCAATGGTTTAACGAACGAAAGTTGTTGCAACCTTATTTATATGTCTTGTGCACATAAATAATATATGCATGCACACCCTAACATATACATGAATACATATATACATGCAAATATACATATACACTTATATATATATATTACAAATGATCTAAGTTATTTTTTATATAAACTTCATCCTTAAGCCAACCAAAGTCAAACTCTAACACACATCAACTCACACACATGGAAGCATAAGAGGGTGGCATTTCTATGCGTCTTGAGGTGATGTAGGATATGTGGGAAAGGGCATTTTGGTCCTCAAACATTTGGATATTTATCTGTAAAGTTTTTCCTATAAATACCCACCATTTCTTCATAACTTAACACACTATTCTACTTCATCTTCTTCCTCATTATCAAGCTTTTTAATCGCTTCCTATCTTAAGGAAATTATGAAGAAAAATATTGCAAAAATAAATTAAATTTATATAAGTATATATACATAAGCAATCCACAACAAAACCAAGGAAAATCACTCTTTTCCTCCCTCATAACCAACGACCACCATCTCCAACCACCAAGGCCGAGCCCACATCCATTTGCAAGCATAGGCTGAGCCTATTCAAAGTTCCAAGGCTCAATTCCATAAGCTTTGATTTGATCGTAGCCAAGCTATAGTGAATTTTCATGATGTTAGAAACCAATGAAGGTGAGAAACTTTATATATATATATATATATATTATGGTAATATGATATGATTGCTATGGATGTTTACTATGCTTTGATCATCAAATTTGGTTATTTACTATAGTTGTTTAATTGTGTAAACAAGTCACGTTAAATACACGTCAATATCACACAAGGAAATCACTTTCCGAATCAAGTTATAAAAGTGATATGGTATCATTAAACCCCTTTGAAATGGTTTATAAATGTTTTTTAAACACTAAAACCCAATTTTGTGACGTTTGGACAAGGTATGAAAGTTGAGTCAAAAATAGGCACGTCGCGTAACGGAAGTTCGCGATTTCACGCCATAGTAAGTTAAATCCATTTATACGATGAATTCGGATCGGAGTTCTTTGTAATAAGAACTTTCTGAACTTTTATAATCATAGTTTTTAAATAAAAGAAAATGATCGAGATTTCGTTTAGTAGATTTTTAGATATGAGCAAATCAAGTTTTCAAAATAGTCGCGGTTTCGTAGTTCGAAAACCAAAGCGATAAATTCTTTATAAATGATATTTTTAGTTCTTTAAAAATATGGAACAAATTCTACAAATATTTTAAATTTTCTTTTTAAAAGAGAGTGGAGTTATAAAAAATGTATTTCTAAATGATAGGAAAGTTGTTTTGATCAAGTAAGCTTAAAAGCACTATTCGCAGCACTATTCGTAGCACTTTTTACAGCACTTTTAATAACTTTTGTAATATGGTTTTAAACTTAAGTAATCTTTCTCAAATCTTTTATAACTATTTTCAAATAAATAATTAAGTATTTTAAAGATAATGTAGATGTTTTATAATTTTTGTCAAAAGAGTTTAAATAAATAATTTAAATAAAAACTGTTATACTTAAGTGATTTAATCTTGGCTCTAAAAACCGATGAGTAGACTGGATTTTTCTATTCATAAGATATGGATGTGTTGTACTTAAACTAAGGAGATGTCCAAGAGTAACCAGTGCCCTAGCTCATCTGTCCTTTTTCTTAGGCAAGGGATAGATAAGGTTAAAACGTCAAAACGAGGCAAGTATAAAAGATTTAATTTTTCAAATTTAATACAACTTGGATTGTATAGAAATAACTTCTTATACTTGGTATTAAATTTCAAGGAGGCAACACATATATCCGTGTCAATTTAGAAAATGATTTCACCAATATTCGATGGATAGTAATGGTTGAATATATAAATTAGTATCGAGTAAAATTACTATAATTTCTATGGATCCGTTTTACTCGAATACTAACTAACTTGGATTTATTATCTTAGATAACATGGTTTCAACCTATTAAAAATATATATGATGGAATAAAAAATATTTTTTCAACATTTAATTAAATGATTTGGAATTATTTTAATTCCTATGGATACTTTTACTTAAAATAAATTATTTTGTGTTTATAGAAACGATGTCTTCATGATTTATAGATGTTTTCCTAAGTAAAGAGCGAAATGATTTAGAATTACTCGAAGTTTGAAAAAGGTTTTAATTAAATAAAGATTTGTAAATGAGGTATAATGATCCCGTATATACTGAAAAGAAATGGTTTTAGAAGATACATCTCTAAGAATATATTTTGGATAAAAGGATACAAATAAATTGAAAATTAATCACCCACTTAACATATTTTTATTGATAATTGGTTCAGAGAAACCATGGTCGGATTTGGGCGATTCCTATCTGAAAACCACTTCGAACCGATTTACGAGTTCAAAAGTGAAGACATGTTAAAGACAAAGAAGTTGAAGGAGGGGATCTTCATATCGAAAGGACTGCTTGTTGATAATTTCACAGTAGCTCCTAAGATAAATAAATAGTAGTGGTCCCTTTATTCTGGGATGTTCATATGCAAGGACTACTCGCTATTAATCCTCGGGTTAATTCCCGATAGGATGTAGTATGAGAGTTCCTTCAGTTTGTCATGTTCCTGGACAACTTGTATGGATGAATGTCTGACATTGCATTTCTAAGATCATAGTGCATTGATCTCTACAAACGTACATCGTTTTGGTAGTGTACGACGTAACCCCTTTTATACTTACCACACTTCTCTGGGACATACGAGCTCAGAGGTTGTGCTTTTGTTGAAATCAATAGTGTGTTATTGGAAATGGCAATGTGGCATTTTAAGTGAAAATGTTTTAAGAAAGGTAAATGTTACCCCTAACCTCACACTCGGGGAATTGTGAGACATGGGTTGCTTTAGGGATATGTGGTTCGCAACCAATAGGGTATGATGTCACCTTTCTAGATTTAATTTGCGCCCGCTATGACGTCGGGTAAAAAAATATGTGGTGCATGGTACGAGAGCTCTCAAATAGGTCGAGAACGACCGAAGCGATATCGTATTTGATGCTATCCGTACAATCTCTTGGTCTTGAGCAGGCCAGTCTTAATTCACGGAGGTTTCGAAGATGTCGATCCTCAGTACACTCCTCTAGAAATGTACTGTATGGAAGGTTGTCCCTTACCTCGCTGTTTGTTGAAAATCCAAATCTCCAATAAGTTCCTTCGATTTTAACTATAAACCTATTATGCCGTCAAATTTATCCAATGTAACAATTTCAGCTATTTGAATATGTATATTTTGAAAGTGCTTTCAAAATAATGTCATTAAAATTAATATCACTGGATTTCACGTAGAGATGTTTTGGTTGTCCTAAGGTAAAAACCCGTTCCGTATTTATGTGCAGCCTGGTCTTACGAGATAGCCTTTGTTTTTCAATACTCGTATTTTCAGTTTCTTACACTAGTCTCATGACTGAACCGGAGTTTATTTTTTTTCCCTTAAACTCTGGGTATCGTATTTTTCCGAGCAGCCTAGTGTTAGGTTTTGTGTGGAGCATTTTGGAAGAGATCGGAGCATGGTGTTAGAAGATTCTTCGAAAGATTATTATCCATTTCCACCACACTCGTGTACTATTGTATTTCGCATTTGTAAGGACAGATATTTATAAATGTCCATGTTAATGTTAAGCACGCTCTGATAAATGTACTTAAAATTTTCTACTGTAAAGATTATATGTTGAAATAATATATGTTATTCCATTCGTGTAAGATTCTATTCTGTCTTTATTTTCTTCTTTCCCTTTACGGTTGGGTTTACCAACACTTGAATCTGCAGCACGTAAATACCAAGGATGTATTAGTATCAATTTTCAAGGATCGAAAATCCCGTTCATCACAGTATGTATGTATATGGTACTATTAATATATGCATACAAACCATATACATATATTGTAGTATAATTAAACATAGGTATATACTTATGCATTTATATTCACGATATGCATGAGAATTTGTCACATGCATATGTAAGTATAATATATATACACACATTCACACACACAAACAATGGATATAAATCCTAATATCCATATGTATGTATATATAATTATATGCATTCTTATATTCTTTGTATTATCCTATGGTGTCGGAATATGTATGTAACATATTCAAATAACCGTTCAAACAAATTAATTAAGATTGTTAATTAACAAATATGAAATAATTTTGAATAAAATATAATATTATTTAATAATTAGTTTGGATGTAATGCTAGTTTATAAACTTCATAGGCCATTAAGATACAAATAAGGTATTGTTTTTGAAATTTACCCATTTCACAAACTACAAAATAGGACGGGTTCCTAATTGTATCAGAGCTAGTATAACCTATGCAATCTAATTAGCTAGCATAAGGGGACAACTATTAGACTTTTCTATTTGATGGATTTATATAAAAATGGTGTCTAGGCTTCGGGTTGGATAAACAAGTATCCTCCCCTACTTGGCAATTGGCCTGATCCAATAGGTGGAGTAAGTCAAAAGGTTGCCTCAGATGTAAGGGTCAAATAAATTCTAGGCCTAGGGATACTTTCCAAATTAAGATTTCAAAATTTAAAATGTACTTTAAGTTTAAATGTTAATTTAAAATATAAAAGGAAATTATATAAAGGTTATAAAATAAATTAGAAATTTCTCAAAATTGTTTCAAGAAATTAATTTAATATTTTGTTTTAAAATTAAATATTTAATTAATTTTATTAATTGAATAAGTAATTAATTAAAAGTTTATCAATTATAATATACATAATTATAGTGCTATATGTATATGTGATTATAAAGGCTATAGTTGATAATTTATTTTAATTTGTTTAAGGTGAATTAAAATAAAATTTTGAAATTTATTAATTTATATAATTAAAATATTGACTCAAATATATGTTATATTATAATTAATTAAATGTTAATTAATTATTTTATATAGGCTGATATATATGTATGTATGTGTGTATGTAAATAAAACATAAAGGTTTAGTTCAATAACTTAAATGTTTTGATTTTATCAAAATTGTTTTGAGAAATTAAACTAAATAAAAATTTTAAATTTATTAAATATTTGAGTAAATTTTTTAATTGAATAATTAATCAATCAAATTGTTAATTAATTAACATATATATATAACGATTATAGTTGAGTATTCTTCTTAAATAGTTTAAGATGATTAAACTAGAATTTCTAAAATTTTAAATAAAACTTAATAAAATCGTTAATTAAATCATAAAAATAAAATTAATTAAATATGTTTTATACATAAAGATACATGCATATATTATATAATTAAATTAAATTATTATAGTTATAAATAAATTTAACTTATATAACGATACATGTATGAATATAATGAAAGTGGAATTGATATAAATCCAAAAAAGACAGTTCAACTCTACAACATTTCACTCCATAACCACTTCCAAAACATAGAATTCATATATTGGTTTTGAAGTGGTATTATGTAAGTAATACCTAAGTATACTTATCTGATCCATGACTCTTCAAAATCAAATCGGTGAATTTCCGAAAAACTCAATTCTGGTTCTTTTAGAAGTAAGTGAACGATATAAAGGAGTCCTCCCCAGGGGATTGTATATATATATTCTTAGAGCAAGAGACGTTTCATACAAATACGTTCTCCCTAGGGGATCTCAAACCTTATGAAGCCATGAAGCTTTTATATAATGTGACGACCCACCTTTTAGACCATTCAAGTCGACAATAATCCACACATGTCCAACTCAAATTGTCCAAAAAACAGATTATAAATGGGTTTTATACTAAAGAAATAAGATGCAGAAGAACAAATTATAGAATCTCGCAGCGGAATGACAAAATATATAAATACATAAATAGTTCATGAAGTTGTTTTACAATATATGTTTGATTTCATTTTTCAATATCATCAGAGTTATACATTTATTAGACAATTAAAAACAATGCAGTTGAAATATGCTAGTAAATATGGTATTCAAACTCCATCTTCATCTTCGAGAACAAATGTATTCGAAACATTGAAATACCCAGGCTGACCCGAGTACAAAGGAAAACAATACACTCGAGTCAGAACTAAAAATTCTTATGAAAGTTAAATCAAAGTAGGGTGAAATATGGGTGCAAAGGACTTCATATTCCTTCAAGAATTCACAGAAAAAGTTTCAATCCATTCAAACATCTTTTTAGAATATTTAGTAAGTTCATAAATTTCCAATCGATTTAATAATCTTCATAATTTTCAAACAATTGACTTCAAGGTTTAAATTTTTAAAATCTATTAAATCATGAAAATAAATACTGGTACTTTTACCATATATTCTTCAGATAACTTACTAAAGTTTCAGCAAAAGTTTCAGGTTACTTTAACAATTTTACAAAATCCCGAACCCCACAACTTCCATTTTTAAAGTATAAAGTACCAAAATCATTAAACAGTAGGATTAAATATAGATTTCTTTAAAAACATTTTCTTTTGCTACAATAAAGTTTTAGAAACTTTTCAAAACATTTAAGTACACTTTTCAAAAGTATACTTATTCTTAAATTTGAATTTAAAATTCTATAAATGAATTCCAAACGATTATTTGAAAACTAGATTTAACCAAAATTTCCAAAATTAAATTCTTTATAACGTAGAAATTTTCAAACTTTCATAATTCAATTTATGAAAAATCTAATTTAAAATTTTCTAAAATCTAATTTAAAAATCGATTTTCACTTTAAAAATAAAACAGCAGTTGATTTTTCAAAATTTATTTTTATGGCTAAAGCAAGACATCTAAATATTTCCTTAAGACAATATCAGGTGTCCAAGGGTTTATATCATAATCCAATACCCAAAAAAAAATATGATAATTTATATAATGACGATGATAAATAGGGTGTAACGACCCGGATTTTTGGTTGTTGATTTTGAACATTTAATTTATTTTAAATGTTGAGTGTTGAAATGTGAATAGAATTTTAATATGGAATTTAACGATCAAATAAGTGGAATAAAACTTAAGTTCCAAAAATAGCGATTTATTGGATAAATTTAATTGTTTAATTAATAATTGGAAATCATTTAAATAATTGAATTGGAGTAGAATATGAATCAAAAACGATTTCTAATGTTGATATAAATTCTAATGGAATTATAATTGAGTTAGTAAGTTTTTAAAACTGAAATTTTAAGCGATTTCGTAAAAATAGGAAATCGTCGATTTAATCGACGATTTAAAATAGCGATCAGGGGCATAGTCTTGGAATTCGAAGAAACCAGTTCCATTGGATCCGTAATAGTGTATTATTATCGAATTTCAAATTTTGTAGCGTTCGAAGTTATCGTTTGGCCGTACGGTATATAAACGCGTTGAATTTAATATCAAAATTCAATATAATAATTAAGTCCAAAAAGTTATCTTCTCCATACGATCGAATTAGGACTCAAACCATTTTCCATTATGTTCGAAATAGGGGTATAACATTATGAACGCCTAGCGGCACACCTCGATAGAGGTTTGAGATTTTAAGTTACGAAATCGAGACGGATTGAAAATTTAAATAATATATATAATTGATTGACTTGACTATATTTTCACATCAGCCCCTTTATTTCACTTTAAGCCACTGTAGCCTTTCCCCTACATGCAAACATCACGTCTCCCTTCTCTTTTAAAAATCATGTGTTTCCCCTCTTCTTTTCTTTTAGTTCAATTTCAATTCAAAAAAAAAGCAAAACCGAAATCGAATTATAAATCGCGAATCCCCTTCAGTTCTTCCTTCTCAAAACAAACGAAAAATAAAAAACATCTCTCTATAAAAAAAAGATTCACGAATCAGTTCTAAATCGCGACCACATCGCGATTCCTTATGATCGCTCAAGTTAAGGAAGGTGGAGGTGTGGAGATGAGGCGGAGTCGAGTGGGCGAAGTGTGGTGGTTTGAGTCGCGAGGCCGATGCCGTTCGTGGCGGGGGAGCGATGGGATGTGGGTCGATGGAGAAGCTTGCGAGGTGGCATCATGGTAGCGTGCGCTCATTCGATCGATGTAGGGTGCTGCTAGAGTCGCGTGCGGCGCGTGTGCATGGACGAGGAGGGGCGATGAACGAAGGGAAGCGACATCAAATGGCGTGCACGAGGCAAATAGGGAGTTTGTCAGGGCGGCGACGATCATCGGAGATGGCCGATCAAGGTTTCGGTCGAACCGAGGAGGCTCGTGCGTGTTGATGAGTTGAGTGCATATGAAGGAAGGGGGAACGGACGAGTCGGTGAGGGGTTTGACGAAGTCGAGTCGCGTGTGTTGCGAGCCTGGACTGTTGCGAGCTTGTTTTGGGAAGAAGCTGTTAAGGTATACATAAGTATATTAAAGTCAAATGTTAAATTAGTTATTAAATTCAAATGTTTAAAAGTCGTATAACTTTTTGATAGCGAGGTTCAAAAATCACAAAATCAGTTGCGTGGGATTCGAAATGGCATAGGATACGAAATAAAATTTGACCGGGTAGCAATTAAAAATCAAGGTGAGCAAAATCTGACTCATTTGGATTACTAGAATTTATTCTAAATAATTAAAATAAATTATTGAATGCTGGTTGAATTTATAAATTATTATCTGTTGAATGTTAAAATTATATATTAGTAGTTGGATTGATTATTATCTGTTGAATGTTAAAATTTATAACAATGGAATTTTTAAAAATGATATCCTAAAAATTATGGAAAGACGTTGAAATCGATATTAAAAATAGATTTTGGAAAGTAAATGGAAGTTGTAAAGAAGTGGAGTTATAAAATGGAATTTTATAAGTGAGATTTGTTTATAAAAAGGTGAAAACCCAAAGGAGTTATAAAAATTTGTAAACAATGTTTATAAATAAAGAGAATGCTATTAGTTGATAAATTGGAATATAAATTCACAAAGTAAATTTATATCGAGATATGAGGATGGGTTTGGGAGAATTATATTTTTGAAATGTGAGAATGGTTAAGGGAATGGAAATGAAATCGACGTGTAGTGAATCAAGAGGGATTTATAAATTGAAATTGGACATTGGAATTTTAAAAATATATTTTTGTTGACAAATTAAATTGTTTTTCAAAAGAGAATTTTTATATATTCAAACTATGTAATTTAAAGCCGCTTTGGTAATAAAACACTTCGAAAGTGTATTTTTCAAAATATTTAATATTAATTGAAATAAATTTCTAATTTTTATAATAAGCTTCGTAAAATCAAATTTGTTATTTGAAAATGAAATAGGGAATGAAGTGTCAATGTTTATTTAAATATTTTAAAATTTTAAATAATTACTTAAACGTGTTTTAAAAATAAATTATCATTCTTTAAAAATACTTATTATACATCTATAGAGTTTTGAAAATGATTTGAATTTATTTATAAACTCTCTCGAGATGTGGAAATAGATATGATTTTTAGAAGTTGAAAATGAACAGACGAGATTATAAGTGAGTATAATCGACTTTGGAAAATGTAAAGGAATTAATATAAGTTCCGAAAATGTAGGAGATAGGATAAGAAAACTCCTAAGTATTGATATTTGAAATGATTTCGGGAAAATGGGTTATAATATTTTCCTAAGTGAGAAAATGGAAGGTTTTTGGAAATATTTAGAGACGAAGGATTTACATCGAGATATTATCTAAGAAATGGATTTTAAATCAAAGTTGGAAATATTTCACTGTTAACTCCTCTTTTAAAGCGACCTAACTTCACAAGCAACCTAGCGACCTAATGGACTCAACGACCTAATGACTTAACGAGCTAAAGGTTCTGGAGATCATAGCGGGTTAACGAGCTAAGAAGCTCAGCGACCTAGAAAGTTAAGAGGTCTTGCGACCTAATGAGCTAACGACCTAAGTTACTCAACGAGTTAACGACTTATTAACTCAATGAAGCAACGACCTAACAACCTAAAGAGGGCAGCGACCTAGCGACCTAGCGAGTTATCACAGAATAAAGCCGCTTGCTTATAGGCCGCTCCCAACCTTAAGTCGCCAACCATTTTCCCCTAGGTCGCTCACGACCTAAACAAACCAAGACAACTTCTTATGCCGCTTCTCCCCTAGGTCGTTCACGACCTATGACCTACCAATGTGTTCAAGTGATCAAATGCACCCCTGTGAAGCCATAAACCGTGCCCACTAGGTCGCCCACGACCTACGACTTACCCCTAGGTCGCTCACGACCTACGACCTAACTCCAGATTCTCCGTATAAATACCCCACCTACTCCAACTGAAAGAGGATTTTTGGGATCATTTCTGGAAGGTCGAGACTTTGCCATTTTCTCGACTCATTCAACACTTCAAACACCGAAGACGCTTCAACGAACTTGAAGAAGAGATCTAACACATTCAACATGAATTCGAAGAGCTCTTCTACATCAAGTTCTAGCTACTCGTCTCAATTGTGTTGAAATCATATTGTAATTGAAGAATTGTTGTAAAACTTGTAATCGAACCCGTGATAAAGAAGATAAAGTGGACGTAGGCTTAATTTCGAGCCGAACCACTATAAAACTGCTGTCTCTTTACTTTTCTGCTATTTTCTGCTTATTTCTAGTTCCCGTACCAACGGGTGGTGCTTTCACTTTACTAATACTCACATCGGGGTGTTAGCGTCGATTTTTACGTTAACATTTTTGGTGCTTTCACTGAGAACCCAACTTAGGAATATTATCACCATTGCTTCGCAAAAGTTTGCTGAAAGAATCTCTCTAAAGACTAGAAGTCTATCTGAAATCATGGCTCCTGGAAGAAAGAGTAGATCTACGAGATCCGGAAATGCTAATGACAGGGCTGCCTCTTCTCCAACGCCAAATCAGGAGACTCCGACTATTGGGGTCACAAGGGCCGAACTTGATGATGTTGTGTCGGGGTTATACCAACAAATGGAAACTCAAAATGCTTTGATGATGGAAAGGTTAAACGCTCTGCCTGGGGTTCACCAACAATCAGAAAATAATGAGCCAACCTTTGCAGAAGATACTCATGATTCCCAAGACAAAAGCATTCCTCAAAGAGCAGCTGGCACCGCCGAAGGGGCACCTCCCTAAGCTGGAGGTTCAAGGCCGCAACCGCCTCTTTGCGGACGTTTGTTCAGGCAAACTTCCGAAAAAGTGGCTGACATCTGCCCGGCAAGGCCTCTGAACGATGAGGAATACTTATCAGGAATAGTTCGTCAAATTATGAAAGAAAGTATGCAAAGGGATGAAGATGAAAATGACTGGGGATTTGCTCCAAGCAAGACTCCGTTTACCGAAAGAATTCTAAAAGCAGAATTTCCAAAGAAATTTGTTCCTCCTACTATCCCAGCCTATCGGGGAACTAGCGACCCAAATCAGTTCTTGTACAAATACGACTAGCATATGACAGGTGCCAGGGCAACAGATGAGATTAAATGCAGATATTTTCCTATCTATTTGGAGGGAGTGGCTCTACTCTGGTTTACAAAGCTACCGGTCCGATCTGTGGATCAATTCTCTGACTTGACTCGTAAATTCAAGGATCAGTTCAGGATGTATGCTACAAAGGCCAAGGACATAATGTCACTGTCCAGCCTAGAACAAGCATCCGGCGAATCTATCAAATCCTTCTTGAATCGCTTTAACATAGCCTTGGCTGAAGTGGATAATGCTGAGCCTCGAATGATTCTAACTTACTTGATGCGAGCCATCGATAAAACAAGTGAGTTCGGGAAATGGTTGAAGATGAAGGAACCGAATTCACTAGAAAAGTTTTATACGAAGGCTGACGAATTTATGCGTTTGGAAAATATTTCTGCACCAGCAAAGGTGGTTGTGGCTGAAATTGAAAACAACCATGTGGCTGAAGCTTCTAACAAAAAAGAATCTGGTGGTCAGAAAAGGGAAAATAACGGTGGGAAAAAGCAGAAAGACATGAAGAAACCACGCCGTTTTTCGGGTTTTACTCCTTTGACTGAGACTCCAGAGAACATCTTCTTCGCAACCAAAGATGCTATCGAGTACCCAGAGCCACCTAAGTTAAAGCTTGGGAAAAATTTCGTGGTTAATGGAAGATTCTGTCGGTTTCATAATCAGCCTGGCCATGACACTAATGAGTGTCGCCATCTGAAGAATTTAATTGAAGAGCTGCTACGATAGAATAAACTGCAACAGTATGTCAAAAGGAATAGAGGTGGTCATGCCTCATCTACTCAGGGGCAGCAACTTCCTGCTCATCAATCTGGCTCGGGTGAAAAGGCTGTAGTGCAGGAATCTGAAAGGCCTGTTATTAATATAATCACAGGGGGTCCTCACCCAGCAGGCAGAAGTTGGGGAGAAATGGAAAGATATGCTCATGCTTTGAGACATGCCCCGAAAGAAGAAACTGTTCTTGTTTTGGAAGATGTTGTGCCTTCAAAACAGCAAAGAACCTGTCACGATGACATCGTATTCAGAGCTAGAGATCTATGGGAGTTGAGGCTCCTACCATGGATCCGTTAGTAATAACCGCCGGTATCAGACCAGCTATTGTGAAAAGAGTGCTTGTCGATTGCGGCGCTTCTTGTAATATCCTCTTTAAAAAGACCTTTGATCAAATGAAGATTTCGATGGCTGATGTTCAAGCTTCTTCGCAAAAGATTGTTGGGTTCACTGAGGAACTGAAATAGCCCATCGGAACCGTCGATTTATTTGTGGAAATTGGTGAAGGGGAAAGAAAAGTGGTCCGTAAGCAAACTTTTGTTATTGTTGATGAATTTTCTGCTTATAACGCCTTCTTGGGACGACCAACTCTTGCTGCATTCAAAGCTATTCTCGCCCCATGGTGCCTAATAATGAAATTCCCCACTGATAATGGTGTTGGTGTTTTGAAAAGGGACCAGGATGCCGGGCGGGAATGTTATTTCACAGAGTTGCAGGAGGCGAAGAAGAGAGAAATGGGAAAGAGTGCGGCAGCTCCGCTCCGCATCAAAGAACCCACCTTGTAGCAAGTACGGGGTGGACCCTGCACTGGTGAGCATAGTGGTGCACGAAAAGAAATTGATCCCAAAAAGACCAGTGCAGGGGAGAATAGAGTGGTGTCGGTAGAAGTGACGGTGCCAATACCTATTGATCAGAAAGATCCAAACAAAGTGCTAATTGTGGGTTCACAACTCAGTGTGACAGTTCAGAGTATGTTAATATCATTCTTGAAAGCAAACCTGGATGTATTCTCTTGGAGTCATGCTGACATGTGTGGAATCTCTCCAGAAATTGCAGTACATGCCTTAAATATTGACCCAAAATTCACACCCGTAAAGCAGAAAAGAAGAACCCAAGGTCCTGAAAGCTCAACAGCATTGAAAGAAGAAGTAGATCGGCTCATGGAGAATGGTTTCATCAGAGAATCCACTTATCCAAATTGGGTTTCTAATCCAGTGTTGGTTAAAAAAGCAAATGGAAAGTGGAGAGTATGTATCGACTTTTCAGACTTGAATAAAGCATGTCCCAAAGACTGTTTCCCGTTGCCCAGAATCGATCAATTGGTGGTTGGAACAGCAGGGCATGAATTAATGTCTTTCATGGATGCTTACTCAGGATACAATCAAATCATGATGCATGAGCCGGATCAGGAGGACACGAGCTTCATCACTGATGTTGGTCTTTACTACTATAAAGTCATGCCCTTCGGACTAAAGAACGCGGGGGCAACTTATCAGAGACTCATTAATGCCATGTTCAAGCCTCAAATTGGCAAGACTATGGAAGTATACATTGATGATATGCTAGTGAAATCAAAGAAGGTAGTGGACCACATGGACCATCTGGCAGAAATGTTCACGATCCTCCGAAAGTATGGAATGAAGTTGAATCCTCTGAAATGCTTGTTCGGGGTTGAGTCTAGAAAATTCTTAGGTTTCATTGTGAGTGCTAGGGGCATTGAAGCTAATCCTGCTCAGATCACTGCCTTAAGAGAAGTCAAACCCCCTAGAACAAAGAAGGAATTACAAAGCCTCAACGGGAAAGTCGCTGCTTTAAGTCGGTTTATTTCCAAGGCCACGGATAAATGCATTCCCTTCTTTGATGCTCTGAAGAAAGGAAGGAAGAATTTCGAATGGACTCTTGAGTGTCAAAAAGCTTTTGACGAGCTGATTCATCATATGGAAACGCCTCCAGTACTTTCTAAGCCCAACGATGGTGAAGATCTATTCATATACTTAGCAGTTTCATCTCATGCTCTCAGTGCAGCGTTGGTACGAGAAGACGCAAAAGTTCAACGTCCGGTTTATTACATCATCAAAAGATTCACTGGGGTAGAGATGAATTATTTGAAGTTAGAAAAGCTCGCCTATTGTTTATTGATCGCATCCATAAAGTTGAGGCCGTACTTCCAGGCTCATCCTATTAAAGTCCTTACTGATCAACCTCTAAAGCAAGTCCTATTCCGCCCTGAAACTTCGGGTCGTCTTCTGAAGTGGAATATTGAACTTAGTCAATACGATATCACCTACCATTCCCGAAGAGCAATCAATGGACAAGCTTTAGCAGATTTCATTGCAGAATGCACCGACAAGGGTGACAGTGAGGAAAAGGTAACTGATGATATCCCGATCCGATGGAAATTATATGTTGATCGTGCAAGAAATGACTATTGTTTCGGAGCTGGGGTTGTGCTTGAAACCCCTGAAGGGCGGTCATTGTGCTATGCACTGAGATTAGAATTTCCTTCGACAAATAATGAAGCCGAATATGAAGCTCTTATTGCTGGTTTGTGGATTGCTAAAGAACTGAGCATCAAAGTATTGCAGATCTTCAGTGATTCCCAGCTTATTGTATGCCAAGTCAAGAAAGAATTTCAAACTAAAGGAGGAAATCTGCCTGCTTACCTGTCAAAAGCCTTTGAACTTCTCGATGATTTTGATCACTATACGATAAACCATATCCCCCGGGAAGAAAACATGAAGGCAGATTCTCTCGCGAAATACTCAAGCTCTGGCGAAGCTCAATTATTGGGATTGGTCCCTGTAGAAGTCTTGACAGCTCTGAGTATTGATGAGATGGATGTTGATTGGATCATGGCTGTATCTCAAGAACAGGAGTCATGGATGACCCCAATCAAGGAATATCTACTCAATGGCTCCTTGCCAGAAAACTCAAAAGAACGCCAAAAGCTGTTAAGAAAAGCCCCAAGATATGTAATTCAAGGCGACCATTTGTATAGACGAGGATTCTCAATGCCGTTACTCCGATGTGTAACTAAAGAAGAGGCTAAGACAATTTTGGCTGAAGTGCACGGAGGAGAGTGTGGAGATCATTCAAGCGGCCAAACCCTTGCTAAGAAAATTCTTTGCTATGGTTATTTTTGGCCGGATATTAATCGAGATGCTGCTAGCTACTCCCGAAAGTGTGACAGATGCTAGAGATTTGCAAAAATCCCAAGAGCACCTTCCACCATGCTAACACAGATGGTCAGTCCATGGCCATTCGCCATTTGGGGAATAGATCTTATTGGGCCTATGCCGATTGCTAGATCCGGAATCAAATATGCCATTGTCGCTGTTGATTATTTTACTAAATGGGCTGAAGCTGAACCATTGGCTACTATTACCTCTAAAAAGATGATAAATTTTGTGACTAAAAATATCATTTGCAGGTATGGTGTGCCTCAGAAAATAATAACAGACAATTGTACCCAATTCGAAAGCGAAGAATTCCATGAGTTTTGCAGGCAATTTAAGATCCGAAAAAGCTTCTCAGCAGTGGCTCATCCGTAGGCAAACGGGCAAGTGGAAGCAGTGAACAAAATCATCAAATCGACCATCAAAAAGCAACTTGAAAAAGAAAAAGGTGGTTGGGTTGATAAACTGCCACTAGCACTATGGACATATAGGACTACCCACAAAACTACGACTGGGCACACTCCATTCTCATTAGCATATGGATCAGAAGCAATGATTCCAGTGGAAATAGAAGTCCCTTCACACAGGAGAGTTCATTTCAACCAAGCTGAAAATGAAAAGTTGCAACTTGAAGCACTTGACTTGCTTGATGAAAGAAGGAAAGAAGCTGAACTCAGAGTTGAAGCTCAACAGCAGAGAATAGCCAGGCACTTCAATTCTAAGGTTCGCCAATGCAGCTTTGAAATTGGGGATCTAGTCTTGAAAAGGATCATGAAAGCAACAGGAGTGTTTGAGCCAAACTGGGAAGGGCCGTATGTCATAGGCAAAAAACTTCTCGATGGCACTTTCAAACTCACAACTGTCGAAGGAGATCCAATCCCGAGAACCTGGAACAGCAATCACTTGCGTCCATATTTTACGTAGAAGCAATGCTTAAATTTGTAAAATGATAATGGATGTATCATACTTGTATTGTAAGCCATTGTAAAAGCAGTGCAAAGTGATAATATGAACTATAAAGTGGATGTAGGCCCAATTCTTGGCCGAACCACTATAAATCTTGTGTCTTTTATTGCTTTAAAATGCCTATCTTATTTCGATGTGCAAATATTTTAAATGTGTTGCTAAAATATCGATTTAATATTGCAGGCAATCAAAGCAAAAATTACCTATCCAACATGTCACAAACCCAAGCGATTCCCATAAATCACTCAACAAACAAATGTCAGGCCACAAAAATTCCAGACTTAATTCCTACAAACGGTTGGTGATTCCACCAAAGTGGCACCTTCCCAAAAGGAAGGCACCAGGCCTTTGCTAACTGACTGTGATCGTTTGTACAAACAGACATCTGGTTAAGTGGCTTGCGTCTAACCGTGGATTCACTCGACCACGAAGTACACTTCTCTGGAAAAATCAAACAGCTTATCAAAGAAAAGAACATGCATATGAGAATGATGACGAGGAATCGCTAAGCGGCAGTTGATGAAAAGACCTCTTCGTAGGCAGAAAACTGCTTCGGAGACACAAGCCCTCTTCGGAGGCACACCAAACAAAAGACCTCTTCGTAGGCAGAAAACTGCTTCGGAGACACAAGCCCTCTTCGAAGGCACACCAAACAAAAGACCTCTTCGTAGGCAGAAAACTGCTTCGGAGGCACACCAAACAAAGACCTCTTCATAGGCAGAAAACTGCTTTGGAGGCACAAGCCCTCTTCGGAGGCACACCAAACAAAAGACCTCTTCGTAGGCAGAAAACTGCTTCAGAGGCACAAGCCCTCTTCAGAGGCACACCAAACAAAAGACCTCTTCGTAGGCAGAAAACTGCTTCGGAGGCACAAGCCCTCTTTGGAGGCACACCAAACAAAGACCTCTTCGTAGGCAGAAAATTGCTTCGGAGGCACAAGCCCTCTTCGGAGGCACACAAACAAAGACCTCTTCGTAGGCAAAAAACAGCTTCGGAGGCACAAGCCCTCTTCGGAGGGACACAAACAAAGATCACTTTGTAGGCAAAAGACTGCTTCGGAGGCATAAGCCCTCTCCAGAGGCACAACAAAAAAGCCCTCTTCGGAGGCACAAAGCCTTCTTCGGAAGCACTAAACAAGTAAAGCCCTCTAACGAGGCACATCCAAAAACTTCATCGATGGAACCACCAAAGGGGCACCTTCTCAAAAAGAAGGTTCCAGGCCGCAGCTGAATACTTATGATTATTTGTACAAACAAATATCCGATAAAACAGCTGACGTCTGTCCCGTGGACCCAGTCAACGATGAAATATAACTTTTTGGCAAACAGATCAAAGCATTCTTCAGAAGCCCGCTTCACTGCGTAGGGGAATCCACTTTTCAACAAATAAAAGTGATCATCCCCGAAAGTTGAAGTGTTCTTTTAAAAAAAAAGAGAGAAAGAAAAACTTCTCCGATACAAGGCATACTCTATTAAAAGCAGAATAATATTTCCTCAAAACGAAAGAATTATTCTCTAAATTAAGAGTACAAGTCTTTTCAGAATATTGCAGTAAGCCGTGGTATGGGGGCATATAGCTATATTAATAAAAACAACACTCAAACATCATACCTCAAGCTCACTACAGTATCATATAAAGTAAATAAAGAAACTTGTGCAAAATTAAGGAATAAATGCATTCACACATATACTGACAAGAAATTGTACTAGTAAAAAGAATCATTTTATTCCAAACTATAAAATTTTTGTACATGTGCAGGTTTCAAGCAGGGGCCGGTACTCGCACAATCTCCGGTCAATACATGCAAAAAGCAAAAAAGCAAAACAATAAGTGTAAAGTCAAGCTTATTACTCCTTCTTCCCACCACCTTTAGATGTAACGACCCAGAATTTTTATTAATTTAAATTTGAATATTTAATTGATTTTAAATATTTATAAGTAGAATTAATAAGTCGAATAATTTAAAATTCGAATGTTGGATTTAATTTGACAATTAAATCGATAATATAATAGTTAAATTCCAGAAATAATTGAAATCTGGATTAAATGTGATTAAAAATGATTTGTAAAATTTTATTTAATCATACTGGAGTTATAGAGATGTTACAGGGCTTTTAAAACTGAATTTAAAGTAAATCTGTGAAAATCGAATATTTTAATATTTAATTATCGATTGAAAAATAGCCAATTTTCGAACAGTCTCAGAATTGGACGAGACTAGTTCCATTGGATCCGTAATAGTTAGTTATTATCGAATTTCAATTTTCGTAGCAATCGGAGTTGTCGTTTGACCGTGGCAGCTCGAAATGCTTTGAAATCGTTTTAATTTTAATCCGGCGAGTTAAAATAGTCATTTTTCAAACGGTCTCGGATTTCGACGAAACTAGTTTCATCGGATCCGTAATGTTGAATTATTATATGGTTTCAAATTTCGTGTCAATCGGATTTACCATTTGTCCGGGGCAAGCCAAAACGCCTCGAAATCGATTTAAATCGGTTTAATTTAAATTGATCATTTAATTTCATAACTCGCACAGACGATCGAATTAGCTTCCGAAACCTGTTCCATTGTGTTCGGAACGCGGGGTAAACCTTAGAAAATTCAGCCGGCATGCTCGATTTGGAGTTCGGAAAATCCGGGATGAATAGTGTTTTGGAGTTTTTCTATAAAAGGACCTCCATAATTTCTTTTGCAAACAAACCCTAGGGTTTCTTCTTCAGCCGCCAGTTACAAAATTAATGGCCAGAAAATCATCTTCTTTCTCCCCTAATATCTCAAAATCCGTCGACTTTCATCACGAATCTCCAACTAGAAAAGTGTAGAGCATAGAGTGAACTACAAATCCAACGGCCAAGATGTAAAATAGAGATGTAGATCGAGAGCTAAGGGGCCACGTTTGTGCACGGGTCGAGCACGATTTTCCACGAAAAGGGGTAGCCGAGTTTGATGGGGGTCATGCCATGGGTGAAGCTCGAGTTGGCAAGCGTTTTGGTGGTAGTGGATCGACTTGAAAGTGATCATGGTGGAGGTAAAATTAAACCCTAGGGGTGGCGGCATGGGTTAATTGGGTGCGTGTGTTTCTCACCTGGAAGAAAAAAGGCGGACGGCCTGATCTGGAGACACAAAGATCAATGGCCCAGATCGTGTTAGGTTAAAATTTAAAAATGAAATTGTAAATTAATTTATATAAAATCCGTGAAAACTTTGTAACGCGATATCTTTTTCATACGAGATCGAAAAAAGACGAAACGAATTGTGGTGGCTTGATTTTGACGAGCACTATGCGATGGAATTGGATTGGAGTTGTTGGGAGCTAGTTTGAATTTCGGGTAAAATTAAATGTCCGTTTGGTTTTATTCGAAATAAAACGCTACAACCATTTTTAAAAGCAAAGGTGAGACCTTCTCACTCAATCGAACAGATTCGATTTATATTTTAAATAGTAGATTTAAAATTGTTGATTGTATGCCTGGATGATATATTATTATCTGTTGTTGATTGTTAAAATAGACATTATACGCCGTTATTAAGCGGATGTTAATTATTAAAAACATATACCGCGAATATTTCACCTTTGTGTGAAATTGGTATTATATATATATATATAGCAATATATACATATTGGCATATGTATATATTGGAGTTGTTGATTTTTCCCGCCTTGTGTAGCGGATGAGACCCTATTGCGCCGCATAATAGAGGATAATATTTATTGAACCTATATACCACGATAATTCCGTACTGGAGCGGAATTGGTATTGTGCTAACATCTTTGGATGCAGGGGGACAGGTTGGAGGGATCCGACTGGATTCCTCAACTGTATTGATTGATTACAGATATTGTGATATTTGTTGATTATCATATTGATATATGATGTTTTGGATGTCGTGATTGACTATTTGATGTGTTGCATCATCGGATCCATTTTTGAAGTTTAAAAATAACGATTTTGGATTTTAAAAGGGTTTTTAAAAGTGATTTGTAGAAATATACGTTTATTTAATTTTTGAATTGGTTTATTTTAAATAAATAAATGTTAAAATTTTAATGTTAGTAAAAATTGTGATTTTTGTGAAATACGACCAAAATGTTATTTTTGAAATAAATAATTGATAAAAATTATGAAATAGTTTAAATTGGAATTGTTGAAGTATTTTAAACAATTCATATATAAAAAGATTTATAAAAATTTGATATTTTTATAAATTAAAAATATTGGAATTATGAAATAAGTTTTATTAAGTGTTAAAGTGAAATAAAAATGGATTTCATTAGTGAAGTGAAATTTATAGATTTATGAATTGTAAAGGTATAAAATGAATAGATATTTGTAAAATATCAGATTTATCAGTAATCAACTTATGAACTGATTTTGGCATTTAAATGGGTTATTAATAGAAATCTGTTAATTCAGGAATTTTTATAAATCGATGTTTATAAATAGGGATAGAATTTATAAACATTGTTTATAAATTCAAAATCAATGGAATTTGATAAATTAAACATAGAAGTTTAATAAAGGAGATATATTCGTGATTTTAGATAGCGAATTATCCTTTAAGTTAAATGTTGTAAAAATAAGAGTTGGTTGGGAATTTTATTCATGATTTTGGACAGTAGATAATTCTTTAAATAAAATGTGTAAAAATGTAGAATTTTGATAACGAAGTATATTCACGATTTTGGACAGTGAATATATTATTAAATAAAACGGAGATGTTTTGGAGAAATGATATTACGAAATGAAGTAATTGTTTTAAAGATGTTTTAAAACGTGTTAAGTATCGAATACATAGATTTCAACATTCATTGTTGAAATAGACATTTTCGAGAAATTTAAGGAAATGGTGGACTATAACACTGTTGTTATAGTAAATAGTTTCCGAAAGGAAATATTTTGTATAGTATTGGGATTTTTATATCTATCTAAATTTCGAATCCCTATACTAGTGATTTTGGGTCGTCGTAACGATGTTTTACGTAACATTCGTTTTGACCCAAATAAATGTGTTAAAAGAATATTTTCCTTAAAGAATGAATATATACTTAATTTTTGATTTAAGTATATCGAATATTTTCAAACGTTGAAACTAAATAAATTTGTCAAATACTTATTATTAAATAAGTAGGGAAATGTTTTTCCAATATGAAATAAACGTTTAGGAATTTTCTTTCTAAAGATAAGTCGAAAGGGAATATTGAAATCGATTGAAAATCGTATATCAGTAGATATTTTGAGATATAATTTCACTATGGAATTTATAAAAGAAATGGAAATTCGTTTTAAAAATAAACGTTGGTTTATTTTTGAAGTGTGGAAATTATATATCTAATAAAGATATTTTGGAAAATAAATAATTTGGTAAATTATTTGGAATCTGATGATGTTGCGCATCTTTATTGATAGTTAAATAACCGACTATCAATAATTACCTTGAATGGGTATTTGTTGTGAATTGGATGAATTGGAATGCCACACTTATTTTTGAATAAGCGCTCACTATTCGGGTTAACTGGGAAAGGACCATGGGGTCGTATAACCCATTTCGAATATGTGATACGTCGTTATGAATTGCATTTGATGACCGGTGTTGAAGGCCGGATATTTTTGAAAACTGAAGGATTACCGTCGAGTTACTCTACATCGACTGATCTTCGATTTAGAGGTTTTATCACCCTTAGTGATGGGAAGTCCGGACGTGATTGAAAATTATCCGGAATTGCAAGGGCTTCGTGAGAAGTGCCTTCGGTTCTGTTCGAGCCCGGAACAGACTTGTATGGATTGTATGTCTGACATTACAAATTGAGATATAAAGCTGATTTCTTTCAAATACATATCTGTTGGTGGCGGAGGATTTATTCTCTTAGCTTAACACCCTTCTCTGAGACGTACAAGCTCAGAGGTTATGTAGTTGAAATTTATCAGCGATATATTCCCAATTTGGCAATGTGACATGCTGAGTGTTGCTGTGAAATGATCAGTGTTTGATCATTTGTGATATGATCATTTGTTTGATCATTTATCTTTGTGATCATAGGTTGATCATTTGTTGACCCAAGGCATGGCTTTGTGAACAGAGCGTAGCTTTGTGGACGAGACTTCGTCGGACCTCACACCCCGGAAATGGTCAAAACAGGAAGGATGCAGCAAGGTTCTAGGGAGTAGCGCCCCTTAGTGTATGTCATTCCTTCTAGATAAAGGTGGTATCATGGTATGGATCCCAGATACTTAACCTATGTGGTTACTGCATTATTATTCTTATGTGGTTGTTGCGAATCGAGGATCCTCGGGAAGATCGGTGATGATCGGGGGATGGCATACGCGTGTCAGTAGTTACCTATTTTTGCAGAGGTAACCCGGCCTTGTGTTGGCAGAGATCCGGTTAGGTTCTCGGGACGTCATTCCAGAGGCGTTTCCATGTGGCAATGGGAAGTTCCTTGGCCTGACCATTTGTTGGAAATCCAAAAAAAACAATACGAGCCGTGTACGGTTTTAGTTGTAGAACCTGCCATTTAATATGGTAGCTATAGTAAGCATACTATAATGGTACCTATGCTGGCTAAGATTTATATTCTACTTTCGAAATGTTTCTACACTATGCACTAATAATAATATCAAAAAGAATTTGATTTTGCGTAGTAAGCATCTTTGACTATCATAAGAAGAAATCTCCCCCAATTCTGCGTTTGCATTGTGTGTGTGTGGCGGGAGGTCTTATGGTAGTTTCATTTTCAAAAGCATTGCGAAATTGACTTTAAAATTTCCTATTGTTTGTTTTTTTTAAATATAAGATAAACTGTTTAAGTTCTCACACCAGTCACCATGACTGACTCGGAGTTTATTGTTTCCCTTCTAAACTCTGGGTGCCCACAATTTCCACACGGGCAGTCTAGAGTTAGGTTATCAGGTTATTCTGGATTCGGGATGCTGTGGAGCTTAGTGGCGAGCTGGATGACGAGACGTACCACTTGTATCTGATATTATTTATTCCGCGGTGTATTCTGTATGAGGACAAGTTTATATAACTGTCCAGTGTTGTATTGTTGTTGTAAACTCTGATGATGATGTAATGTATAAAATGATATAGTTCTTTGATTTAAAGATTATTCATTTATCTATTATATGTTGTTCCGCTGCGAATGTGAGAATCTGATATTGTTTCTGTTTCTGATGTTGTTCGGTTGCTTCTTCTTTTTTTCTTCTGTCTTTTCTTCTATTTTCTTCTTCTTCTACCTTTTTCTTCTTTCTAAACCATAACATTTCGGGTTTCCGGCATTCGATTTCTCGGCAGTTGATAAAGTGAGTATCGATGTCGAATTTTCGAAAGTCAAAAATTTTCGGGATGTTACATTTGGTATCAGAGCAAATGGTTAAGCGACAACCCTGCTCTGTTGGGTGTTACTCATTAGAGATAGAGTCAGTAGTACTCTAGAATGAGTTTGAGTGTAATAATAGATACGAGCGCGTATTTGTTAGTTAATATAAAATTGTTTTATATTGTGATGATTGATTTGTTGGGTGGTATATGGATTCTGGTCAATACGAGTAATTAACGTTATTGATAGGGATCTCTAAACACTTGTATAAAACAATTCGGCACGATATTGTTTTAAATTGGGTAAATGAAATAAATTTACCTTGATTATATTTTATATATAAAGGAATAGTTTTTCAAGAGTTATTAAAGTGTATATAATTGATTTCTTGGTTGTTGAATAAGTTAAATAAAAACAACAGTTGTAAAAGAGTAAATTGTATAAGCAAATGAATTATAAGTATGAAGTTATAATTAATATGATTTACAATTGTGAAATAAGTCTTATATATAAGAAGTGAAATTATATGAGAAAAGTGATTTATAAATGGGATTTATAAAATAAAATGAAATTTTTGAAAAGAATTTAAGGACTGAATTCACTATTGTTGCTGGGAAATAGTACGGTGATGACTGCAGCATCATCAGTATCATTTTCGAGTTTCTGTGTGATTGATTTGCTACCCATAGTAAATTGGAAATTGAAGTTTTGTTGTGATAAACAGATTTGATTTTAAAATCCAAGTTGAAGTTGATAAATATAAGTTGTATAACTTATTAAAAGTGAGAAAATGTAAGTAAAACAGATTGTTAAAAATGGTTAAACAATTTTGTTAAGCAAAATGAGATGTGAATTTGAATAAGTGATGAATTAGACTTAAGTAAAAGTTAAATAGAAATTTACCTCAAAATTGAAATCTGAATTGGATTTATAAGTGGAAACTTAAGTTAATTTGAACAAATGATGTTTGAAATGGAAAATAACTTAAGTGATGTTGAACGAAGTTGATTTTGATATCAAAGTAAATTAATAAAGTGAGTTTATTAAATGAATGTGAACTTGAGTTATATAAATGAAATTCAATTTATTTGTTAAAATGAATTAGCAATTAAATGAATAAATGGATTGAATGTTAATCAATTGAATGTAAATAATTGATATGAAACAATGAATATAAGTGTAAATTCATTAAAGTTAATGTTATTGGAAGTTAATTAAATAAATTGAATGGAAGACAATTTAATTTAAAGTGTTGAACCAAATCGAATGTAAATGAATAATTTGGTCGTGTTGAATGACAATGGTTGTTATTTGATTGTTAGTTGATTGTGTATAAATTCATTAAGTATTAATGAAATTGAATTAGCAAATTGGAAAGCTATGTAATTGAATCCAAATTGGAAGTGATGTAAAATTGGTGAATGTAAACTAATTGAGAACGAATATGTGTAAAAATCCAATGTTAATAAATCAACTGTGATTAAATTGAAAACCAATTCAATGAATATAAATTGAAAAGTGAATCAATATTGATTTGGTATGGATTTATTGGATGATGGTTGCATTTGTTGTTTGTTGCATTTGCTATGTTAGCACATGTAGTTATTATGTTGCTATATGATGTATATTGATATGATTTTCTATATACATGTTCTCATTAGTTTGATTGAGTGTTTAGTAGGTGCGGATGGCGTTTGCTTCGCATTTGGAGCTCGCTTTCGCGCTATATTAGTCGTATACGCTCGCTAATAATATATAAGGTACATATCTCGGATTAAATATCGTACTTTTACACTTTTTTCCCTACGGGATGCCTCATCACTTGATGAGATGTATATTTGTGATATATATACACTGTCATTTTTTTTCGGATCGAGCCGCGCAAAGGAGGCTATGGCGAAATTTTCCGAAAATTTAAGGCGTTAGAATATTTTTGAGAAAATTGGAAAATTGAAATTTTTTGGAAACTTAGTAAAGATTTTTGTAAGAAGTTTAACTATTGAATTTTGGAAAAGTTAAACACTTAAGAGATTTGTAAATCTAATTTGAACAGTTTGTTTTGAAAAGTTAATGGATTTTGTATCTTCTTCTTGCTTGGTAATTTCGAGGACGAAATTCTTTTAAGGGGGGAAGTTTGTAACGACCCGGAATTTTTATTAATTTAAATTTGAATATTTAATTGATTTTAAATATTTATATGTAGAATTAATAAGTCGAATAATTTAAAATTCGAATGTTGGATTTAATTTGACAATTAAATCGATAATTTAATAGTTAAATTCCAGAAATAATTGAAATCTGGATTAAATGTGATTAAAAATGATTGTAAAATTTTATTTAATCATACTGGAGTTATAGAGATGTTACAGGGCTTTAAAACTGAATTTAAAGTAAATCTGTGAAAATCGAATATTTTAATATTTAATTATCGACTGAAAAATAGCCAATTTTCGAACAGTCTCAGAATTAGACGAGACCAGTTCCATTGGATCCGTAATAGTTAGTTATTATCGGATTTCAATTTTTGTAGCAATCGGAGTTGTCATTTGACCGTGGCAGCTCGAAACGCTTTGAAATCGTTTTAATTTTAATTCGGCGAGTTAAAATAGTCATTTTTCAAACGGACTCGGATTTCGAAAAAACCAGTTTCATCGTATCCGTAATGTTGAATTATTGTATGGTTTCAAATTTCGTGTCAATCGGATTTACCATTTGTCCGGGGCAAGCCAAAATGCCTCGAAATCGATTTAAATTGGATTAATTTAAATTGATCGTTTAATTTCATAACTAGCACAAACGATCGAATTAGCTTCCGAAACCTATTCCATTGTGTTCGGACCGCAGGGTAAACCTTAGAAACGTCAGCCGACACGCTCGATTTGGAGTTCGGAAAATCCGGGATGAATAGTGTTTTAGAGTTTTTCTATAAAAGGACCTCCATAATTTCTTTTGCAAACAAACCCTAGGGTTTCTTCTTCAGCCACCAGTTACAAAATTAATGGCCAGAAAATCATCTTCTTTCTCCCCTAATATCTCAAAATCCGTCGACTTTCATCACGAATCTCCAACTATAAAAGTGTAGAGCACATAGTGAACTACAAATCCAACGGCCAAGATGTAAAATAGAGCTGTAGATCGAGAGCTAAGGGGCCACGTTTGTGCATGGGTCGAGCACGATTTTCCATGAAAAGGGGTAGCCGAGTTTGATGGGGGTCATGCCATGGGTGAAGCTCGAGTTGGCAAGTGTTTTGGTGGTAGTGGATCGACTTGAAAGTGATCATGGTGGAGGTAAAATTAAACCCTAGGGGTGGCGGCATGGGTTAATTGGGTGCGTGTGTTTCTCACCTGGAAGAAGAAAGGCGGACAGCCTGATCTGGAGATGCAAAGGTCAATGGCCCAGATCGTGTTAGGTTAAAATTTAAAAATGAAATTGTAAATTAATTTATATAAAATCCGTGAAAACTTTGTAACGCGATATCCTTTTCATACGAGATCGAAAAAAGACGAAACGAATTGCGTTGGCTTCGTTTTGACGAGCACTACGCGATGGAATTGGATTGGAGTTGTTGGGAGCTAGTTTGAATTTCGGGTAAAATTAAACGTCCGTTTGGTTTTATTCGAAATAAAACGCTGCAACCATTTTTAAAAGCAAAGGTGAGAACTTCTCACTCAACGAACAGATTCGATTTATATTTTAAATAGTAGATTTAAAATTGTTGATTGTATGCCTGGATGATATATTATTATCTGTTGTTGATTGTTAAAATAGACATTATACGCCGTTATTAAGCGGATGTTAATTATTAAAAACATATACCGCGAATATTTCACCTTTGTGTGAAATTGGTATTATATATATATAGCAATATATACATATTGGCATATGTATATATTGGAGTTGTTGATTTTTCCCGCCTTGTGTAGCGGATGAGACCCTATTGCGCCGCATAATAGCGGATAATATTTATTGAACCTATATACCACGATAATTCCGTACTGGAGCGGAATTGGTATTGTGCTAACATCTTTGGATGCAGGGGGACAGGTTGGAGGGATCCGACTAGATTCCTCAACTGTTTTGATTGATTGCAGATATTGTGATATTTGTTGATTATCATATGTTTTGGATGCCGTGATTGACTATTTGATGTGTTGCATCATCGGATCCGTTTTTGAAGTTTAAAAATAACGATTTTGGATTTTAAAAGGGTTTTTAAAAGTGATTTGTAGAAATATACGTTTATTTAATTTTTGAATTGGTTTATTTTAAATAAATAAATGTTAAAATTTTAATGTTAGTAAAAATTGTGATTTTTGTGAAATACGACCAAAATGTTATTTTTGAAATAAATAATTGATAAAAATTATGAAATAGTTTAAATTGGAATTGTTGAAGTATTTTAAACAATTCATATATAAAAAGATTTATAAAAATTTGATATTTTTATAAATTAAAAATATTGGAATTATGAAATAAGTTTTATTAAGTGTTAAAGTGAAATAAAAATGGATTTCATAAGTGAAGTGAAATTTAAAGATTTATGAATTGTAAAGGTATAAAATGAATAGATATTTGTAAAATATCAGATTTATCAGTAATCAACTTATGAACTAATTTTGGCATTTAAATGGGTTATTAATAGAAATCTGTTAATTCAGGAATTTTTATAAATCGAAGTTTATAAATAGGGATAGAATTTATAAACATTGTTTATAAATTCGAAATCAATGGAATTTGATAAATTAAACATAGAAGTTTAATAAAGGAGATATATTCGTGATTTTAGATAGCGAATTATCCTTTAAGTTAAATGTTGTAAAAATAAGAGTTGGTTGGGAATTTTATTCACAATTTTGGACAGTAGATAATTCTTTAAATAAAATGTGTAAAAATGTAGAATTTGTATAACGAAGTATATTCACGATTTTGGACAGTGAATATATTATTAAATAAAACGGAGATGTTTTGGAGAAATGATATTACGAAATGAAGTAATTGTTTTAAAGATGTTTTAAAACGTGTTAAGTATCGAATACATTGATTTCAACATTCATTGTTGAAATAGGCGTTTTTGAGAAATTTAAGGAAATGGTGGACTATAACACTGTTGTTATAGTAAATAGTTTCCGAAAGGAAATATTTTATATAGTATTGGGATTTATATATCTATCTAAATTTCGAATCCCTATACTAGTGATTTTGGGTCGTCGTAACGATGTTTTACGTAACATTCGTTTTGACCTAAATAAATGTGTTAAAAGAATATTTTCCTTAAAGAATGAATATATACTTAATTTTTGATTTAAGTATATCGAATATTTTCAAACGTTGAAACTAAATAAATTTGTGAAATACTTATTATTAAATAAGTAGGGAAATGTTTTTCCAATATGAAATAAACGTTTGAGAATTTTCTTTCTAAAGATAAGTCGAAAGGGAATATTGAAATCGATTGAAATCCGTATATCAGTAGATATTTTGAGATATAAATTCACTATGGAATTTATAAAAGAAATGGAAATTCGTTTTAAATATAAACGTTGGTTTATTTTTGAAGTGTGGAAATTATATATCTAATAAAGATATTTTGGAAAATAAATAATTTGGTAAATTATTTGGAATTGATGATGTTGCACATCTTTATTGATAGTTAAATAACCGACTATCAATAATTACCTTGAATGGGTATTTGTTGTGAATTGGATGAATTGGAATGCCACACTTATTTTTGAATAAGCGCTCATTATTCGGGTTAACCGGGAAAGGACCATGGGGTCGTATAACCCATTCCGAATATGTGATACGTCGTTATGAATTGCATTTGATGACCGGTGTTGAAGACCGGATATTTTTGAAAATGGAAGGATTACCGTCGAGTTACTCTACATCGACTGATCTTCGATTTAGAGGTTTTATCACCCTTAGTGACGGGAAGTCCGGACGTGATTGAAAATTATCCGGAATTGCAAGGGCTTCGTGAGAAGTGCCTTCGGTTCTGTTCGAGCCCGGAACAGACTTGTATGGATTGTATGTATGACATTACAAATTGAGATATAAAGCTGATTTCTTTCATATACATATCTGTTGGTGGCGGAGGATTTATTCCCTTAGCTTAACACCCTTCTCTGAGATGTACGAGCTCAGAGGTTATGTAGTTGAAATTTATCAGCGATATATTCCCAATTTGGTAATGTGACATGCTGAGTGTTGCTGTGAAATGATCAGTGTTTGATCATTTGTGATATGATCATTTGTTTGATCATTTATCTTTGTGATCATAGGTTGATCATTTGTTGACCTAAGGCATGGCTTTGTGAACAAAGCGTAGCTTTGTGGACGAGACTTCGTCGGACCTCACACCCCGGAAATGGTCAAAACAGGAAGGATGCAGCAAGGTTCTAGGGAGTAGCGCCCCTTAGTGTATGTCATTCCTTCTGGATAAAGGTGGTATCATGGTATGGAGCCCAGATACTTAACCTATGTGGTTACTACATTATTATTCTTATGTGGTTGTTGCGAATCGAGGATCCTCGGGAAGATCGGTGACGATCGAGGGATGGCATACGAGTGTCAGTAGTTACCTATTTTTGCAGAGGTAACCCGACCTTGTGTTGGAAGAGATCCGGTTAGGTTCTCGGGACGTCATTCCAGAGGCGTTTCCATGTGGAAATGGGAAGTTCCTTGGCCTGACCATTTGTTGGAAATCCAAAAAAACAATACGAGCCTTGTACGGTTTTAGTTGTAGAACCTGCCATTTAATATGGTAGCTATAGTAAGCATACTATAATGGTACCTATGCTGGCTAAGATTTATATTCTACTTTCGAAATGTTTCTACACTATGCACTAATAATAATATCAAAAAGAATTTGATTTTGCGTAGTAAGCATCTTTGACTATCATAAGAAGAAATCTCCCCCAATTCTGCGTTTGCATTGTGTGTGTGGCGGGAGGTCTTATGGTAGTTTCATTTTCAAAAGCATTGCGAAATTGACTTTAAAATTTCCTATTGTTTGTTTTTTTTAAATATAAGATAAACTGTTTAAGTTCTCACACCAGTCACCATGACTGACTCGGAGTTTATTGTTTCCCTTCTAAACTCTGGGTGCCCACAATTTCCACACGGGCAGTCTAGAGTTAGGTTATCAGGTTATTCTGGATTCGGGATGCTGTGGAGCTTAGTGGCGAGCTGGATGACGAGACGTACCACTTGTATCTGATATTATTTTATTCCGCGGTGTATTCTATATGAGGACAAGTTTATATAACTGTCTAGTGTTGTATTGTTGTTGTAAACTCTGATGATGATGTAATGTATAAAATGATATAGTTCTTTGATTTAAAGATTATTCATTTATCTATTATATGTTGTTCCGCTGCGAATGTGAGAATCTGATATTGTTTCTGTTTCTGATGTTGTTCGGTTGCTTCTTCTTTTTTTCTTCTGTCTTTTCTTCTATTTTCTTCTTCTTCTACCTTTTTCTTCTTTCTAAACCATAACATTTCGGGTTTCCGGCATTCGATTTCTCGGCAGTTGATAAAGTGAGTATCGATGTCGAATTTTCGAAAGTCGAAAATTTTCGGGATGTTACATTAGAGCTCTTGCCCGGCTTGATGATTAATTTTTGAAGCCGGTGTGGACGGGTTGGGGAGGAAGGAGAAGGAGGTGTAGCCGGATCTGCTTCCACTTTTTCTTCACCAGCAGAAGCGCTTTTCTTCTTCTTCTTTGAAACTGCGTGTTTCCCATTCTTCTTTGAAGAAAACTCATTTCCCGGAGTAATCAATGCAAAAAGCTTTGTGTCATCGTCATAAGGTTGCTCCGGGGTCTTCTCACCTTCCTCAAGTTCTCCCGCCTGCTGTTCTTGTGAAACAACCGGATCATCCAAGCCTTGAAGAGCTCCTATTTTTTCTTCTTGCGATCCTGGTTGAAAACCAGAAGGAGGAGTAACTTGAGAAGATGGAGGGGCGACATCTGGAGGAGAAGTTTGTGCAGCACTTGGTATTTCCGCTACAGAAGAAGAAAAGTAAAAATCAGTATTCTTCGTAAAAAGAGAAGATATTGGCTCATCGAGACTTAAGTAATAAGCAAGAAGTTCATCAAGCTCAGCCGAGGCGAATGAGTGTCTACTCGACTTGGATCAACATTGAAGTTACCTGGCAAAGTTGGCTGTATCATTTCAACCTCATAGTCGTGTGCTTCGGCGCTTTGTTTGCCTTCGTCTCTGCTCTGTGCAATTGCAATTTTAGTTTCAACTTTAGCAGGAAGCGAAGAATGAGAACTGGAGCCAATAATGTCAACTTCAGCTGATACCGGAGGACGAACAGGGGAAGTTGGAGGCACTTTCTGTCCCGGATTCTCCTCTTCCGCCGCTTCAGCTCGCGCTTTAGCAAGTTGCTCTTTTCCTTTGGCAAGAGCTGCACGGGCCTCGTCATCTAAATAACATGCTTCAAGGTCCGCTTCAGCATAGCCGGCACCTCCGAGCATGTCAATTACCGCTTCCCATACTTCGGCCAAAGTGATTTCGTATTTCGGCCCCAAAAATTAGAGGCTTCCGCGCCCCAAGATTCTATGGATGTAAAAATCAAATAGAGCAGAGCTGATGTCGGTCTTTGTTGCTTCATGCGACTGTTCAGCTGCTTCTTTTCCAGCAATAGCCTCATCACGCTCTTTTTCAGTTTTTGACAGTTGAGCTCGCAACCGCATAAATTCCAAATTGTGGGAACTTGCCTTCTCCCGTAGCTGGGCAATATCGGTGCGATAGATTTCTGTCATATTCTGTTCAGCTTCAAGTTGAGCCTCGGCATACCGTTGAGCAGCATGAGCATCGCGAACTTGTTTTTGAAGTACTTCTTCCTTTTGAGTATAGGAAGTAGAAGAAGTAACAAGCTCATGTTTAAGTTTCTCGACTTCTGCTTCAAGCTCTTCATTGTGAGCGGTGATATTTTTCATCTCAGTGTCGTGCTGGTCGAGAATTTTTTGCCACTCGGATTTATCATTCTCCATGGTCAGCATGGCTTCGAGATTTGCACGATTGACTCTTTGAAGCTCGTCGACAAGTTTTTGCCATCCGGACATTCTTTCGATATCAAGTCGGACGGCATCAAGATTCCTTAACATGGCTTGTTTGTCAATGGGAACCAAGTCAAGATCAAAGCGCACTCCCTTCAAGCACCACTGCGGGAACCGACTTTGAAGAGTAGCCGGACCTTGTTCAACTCGGTACTGAGGCCTGCTAATGATTGTCTGAATATCAGTTTTCTCAAGAGTAGGAGAACCGGAGGGGATGTCAAGAGGGATAGGAGCAGCGGGTTTTCCAGAAATTGCAGAGGCGTCCCTTTCGCTGAGCTTCGCCCGCTTGCTCGGATCTTCAACAACATGACTCTTTCCTCTATCATCATGTGATTTCCTTTTATGGGAATCATCACCTCTTTGAGAAGAATCATGACGTTCATCTCTTCTTTCATATCGCTCCTCGTAGGCCCTCCTTTATTGAGCCTTCCTAGCAGCTCTTTCTTCGTCAGTTTCCCTAGGGGCAGGGAGATAGCGCCTTGTGTCATAAGCGCCACGCCTTCCATAGCACTGGAAATCATCATAGTATGAGCTACTGCGCCCCATCGGAGAATCTGAAAATGAAAAAGATACGAAACTTCAAAATCTTCGAAGTAAAGAAGCTAAGTGCGTATAAGTGCCAAAAATCCTAAGTGTGTGTGATGTTCAAACTACGCGCGTCAAACTACAAACCACTCTTTGGTTTAGGAGCGGTGACAACTTTTGCAACCGGTGTCAACTCTTGAGCTGACGGAGCTTGTTGCAGGGTGGATGTCGGCTCAACTACTGGAGAAATAACTTTAGTAGTAACTGGGTCATCCTTAAAAAGCTCCTGTGAAGTTATCATCAGGTCACTTAGTCCACCATAAATATCGTCACCGTCATGCCCATCGGAGCTTTTTTTTTCAACTCCTTCTTCAATTAGCGGGGAATGTGTAAGTTTGCTAGACGATCCCGCAATATCAACGGGAGTAGAACACTTCACCAATGCAGCCTCTACAGCAGGTTCTGTCGATGCAATTTCTTCTGTAGAAACTGGGGCATCTGATGTCTCTGCTTGAGAACCAGGGGCATCATGAAGCTGAGTAGTCCGAGAAGGGTGTAAAAGTCCGAATTGGTGAAGAAACTCGTCTTTCAGCAAAAATTTAATGCTTCTCTCTTCAGAAGACACAACACTTAGTCTTTCGAAGGTCGGTTTGTGGCCAAAATCTCTAGAAGGAGGAGGAAGTGCTACAGAAGTAAAGAATGAAGTTCAGTACTTGACAATTCGAGTTTCAAGAAATTCAGAAAAATGAAGCGAGCGGAAATAGGCAATCTTACTTCCTATTCTCCAGATGGCATAGAACCCCGGGGGGCAACGAACATAGAAGAATTGACTTAAAAACCCATGTGCACTCTCGGGCAAGTCTAAAATCAGTTTACGGTTTCTCGCGCCTCTAACGAGAATAATTGAAGGATGATCTTTGTTCTTTGCGAAAGTGCACAAATAGCAGACTTCTTCGAAGCTCGGAAGACGATCAAGTGTCCTCCTGAATAACACACACAACCCCATCAAGATGGCGTAACCATTGGGGTGTAGTTGGAAAGGAGAGATGGTTAATCGGAGAAGGAGCATTTGAAGAATGTCATTGAAAGGAGGAATAGCGCCATTCAAGCACATCTGTCGGTTAACTGCAATGAAGCCATGAGGTGGCCTATCAGCAGTATCATTTATCCCGGGAAGCCGAGCATCTGCTTCAGCAATGCCGAACTGAGCGCACAACTGACTGAAAACCCTGTGATTCAAAGTGGTCAAAGTTCTTTCCGGAGGATCATTCAATGGGTTAGCAATTGGAAAGACCTCTCCAGCTTGTCCTATTTCTTCTTGTTGAGAAGACATTCTACACAAGGAACTGGATATTCAAATGTGAAGGTGCACGTTTCCTAAAAGTGTGTGAAGTGTTGTGCAAAGCTACTGAAATAACAAGTAAATAAAATAAAATTTGAAATAGTACTGATTTGATGCACATCAATTCAGGAAGTTTCGAGGCTTGTTATCAAACCAAAGTTAAGTGTGGTATCAATGCAGATGATATTTAGTAATAAGCAGTTATAACTATATGAATATTGCGTTGATACTTCATTTAATCAGTTGATTCACATCACTTCATCTTTAGCCAGTTTCATACTATTTTACTTAAGTAAAATATTGAGTTCTTTAATCTAATCCATCACTCGATATGGGTGGTCGATGATGAGTATATTCATCCCATTTTTCTGCAAATGTTGTGTTTAACAGGTTATTAGCGTTAAAGTTAATATAATCTGTAAAGAAATGCAACGAGTTCAGGCAAGTTATCTCGACAGTTCAAGTTGAGGATTCAAGTTAAATGTTGTCATATTTTTGCAAGTAAACAAGTTCAAGCGACTTAGCATAGGTCGAAGTTCCATTAAGTCGTTTTGTTCAAATCAAAAGTTCATTATTCATGTTCCTACAAGTTAAAGTTATGATGCATATTAAGGAATAAGGCTTCAGGTCAAGATAATGCAAATTTGTCTAAGTACTAGCTCGACCGCGACCTAAAACCTATGCCGCAAGAAGTTAGGTCGTTAATTTGTTAAGTCGCTCTGCTTTAAGCTTTATGCTATTCTGGCAAGTTAAGACACAACAAGGTCGCGAGTTACATAAGTCGAACTCTTTTTAAGTCACATTGTTCAAGACAAAACAATGCAAATCTGACTAAGTCTTAGGTCACGAAGGTTTCTAAGTCGCTCAGATTCACTAAATCGCTAACTTCTTCTCCACTAAACAGCTCGCTATCTCGTTAACTGATAACCCGATAACTCGTTATCACCTAACCAACGAAATCCACCATCTTCTCAGCAAGACCATTTATCTATCCACACCATCAAATCGCCCAATGCGGATTCAAACCTTCTCTTATCCATCATAGATCCAGCGCGCTGCTATGCTTTCGTGAATCGCAATGGCAACATAGCTAATGGCGATCGAAACCGACCGCAACATGACTCAAAAATGAAGCACGGCGTACAGAGTTGGTCTGGGGTTTGAAGATTGGAATTCGTGGTTCGACGGTGATCGTGGGATGGATAAAGATCAAGTTTACTTATGCAATATGATAGCAAGGATGAATCGTCGACTGATTAGCTCGAATTCGCCTTTGAAATCACGAAGTTTTGTTAATGGCAGAGCGGGATATCGAAGCAGTTAAGTAAGGAAGAAGCAGCGAGCTAGCAGTTTATATGGGGCAAAGAGAAGAAGGCGAACGGGCACGCGAGTTAGCATATGTTTTAGGTCGCTCATGACCTAGCAAAATTAGATCGAAGCACATGACCTATGACATAGGCCTGTACTTCGAGGGGCAAGTGTTAACTCCTCTTTTAAAGCGACCTAGCGACCTAACTTCACAAGCGACCTAGCAACCTAATGGACTCAACGACCTAATGACTTAATGAGCTAAAGGTTCTGGAGATCATAGCGGGTTAACGAGCTAAGAAGCTCAGCAACCTAGAAAGTTAAGAGGTCTTGCGACCTAATGAGCTAACGACCTAAGTTACTCAACGAGTTAACGACTTATTAACTCAATGAAGCAACGGCCTAACAACCTAAAGAGGGCAGCGACCTAGCAACCTAAAAGATCCAGCGACCTAGCGAGTTAGCATAGAATAAAGCCGCTTGCTTATAGGCCGCTCCCAACCTTAAGTCGCCAACCATTTTCCCCTAGGTCGCTCACGACCTAAATAAACCAAGGCAACTTCTTATGCCACTTCTCCCCTAGGTCGTTCACGACCTATGACCTACCAATGTGTTCAAGTGATCAAATGCACCCCTGTGAAGCCGTAAACCATTCCCACTAGGTCGACCACGACCTACGACTTACCCCTAGGTCGCTCACGACCTACGACCTAACTCTAGATTCTCCGTATAAATACCCCACCTACTCCAACTGAAAGAGGATTTTTGGGATCATTTCTGGAAGGCCGAGACTTTGCCATTTTCTTGACTCATTCAACACTTTAAACACCGAAGACGCTTCAACGAACTTGAAGAAGAGATCTAACACATTCAACATGAATTCGAAGAGCTCTTCTACATCGAAGTTCTAGCTACTCGTCTCAATTGTGTTGAAATCATATTGTAATCGAAGAATTGTTGTAAAACTTGTAATCGAACCCGTGATAAAGAAGATAAAGTGGACGTAGGCTTAATTTCGAGCCGAACCACTATAAAACTGCTGTCTCTTTACTTTTCTGCTATTTTCTGCTTATTTCAAGTTCCCGTACCAACGGGTGGTGCTTTCACTTTACTAATACTCACACTGGGGTGTTAGCGTTGATTTTTACGTTAACATTCACTAAGTGTTGAAGTGAGGTACGGGTAGAGATATCCTATTATGGAGGCAAGTATTCGAAAATGTTTTCAAATATTGATAAATTTGAAAAAGATTTGAATATATATCTTGTAAAGATATTTTGAAATGGATGTTTTAAAGAATTATAAATAATGGCCTAGTGACTATTTATGGATGTTATTTGATAGTTAAACAACCGACTATCAATATTGGCCAATTTCGTTAATCATTTCGAAGAGACCAGGATCAGATTTAATTATTCGAAAACCACTTCGATCCGGTTTGAACGTCATGAATGGATACCGTGAATATAGTGAAGATGGTGATTTGGTTTGTCCAGACCCAGGACAACTTTTATGGACGAATGCTATCAGAACATTGTCATTGGAGGACGATGAGCATTCTAAGTGAAATTATCCTTGAAAGGTAATCGTAGCCTCAAGCCTCATCAACCGGAATGACTGAAAATCATGGGAGATGCAACAAGGCTAAGTGGGTCGCACCCAATTAGGGTATACTATCACCTTTCTAGATGCCCTTGGATATATTAAAATTATGGATATGGTTGTGCATGGAAAATTAAACGCACGATTTTAAGGGTGGGAACACCCAGGGTGATTACATATTCGGTTCTATCCAGGTTAGGGATAGGGCCGGTCTTGTGTTGTAGGGGATCCTGGCAAGGTCCTCGGTACATTTTTCTAGAAGTGTACTGTGATAGGTGGTACCCCAGTGCCTAGTCATTATATGAAATCCATTCGCAAAGCGCCATACAGTTTTGATTGTGCCAAACTATGCTGAAACGTGAGATGCAAGCATTCCAGCTATTTTCTATTTACTTTGTTTAGACACTATTACAATATCGGATGATTTTGATAAAAATGTTTTGGTTATCGTAAGGCAAAAACCCGTCGTGTTTATGTGTGATGCGGTCTTACGAGGTACCTTTGTTTTTCAAAGGATTTTGAAAATAGTAATAATTCAAATTGAGTGTGTTTTCTCACGCTAGTTTTCCAGACTGACTCGGGTTTTATTTTATTATAATGCTTGGGTCAGACCGAGTATTACAGATTCAGGTTAGGATGCTAGGGAGCTCAAGAGACGAGCTAGATGACAAAGACGTGTTTTCCGTACTTGATTTGTATTTCCGTTGTGAAAGGACAAGTTATTAAACTGTCTAGATTGATTGTTGTATATTGTACTCTAATAATGGTATGTAAATTAACAGTACAGTTCTCGTATTTAAAATCTGTTATTATATATTATATTTTGTTCCGCTGCGATTGTGAGATTCTGTGTTGTTGTTTTTCTGTTTTTCTTCTTCTACCTTTTCTTCTCACCCCAAATGAACTGGTGTTCCCGGCACTTGATTGTTCAACATTCTATACAGTGGACGTATTGATGTCGATTTTTAAGGATCGAAAATCTCATTCGTGACAGTTGGTATCAGAGCTGAAGGTTAAGCGAGAACCTTGGCTCTAGTGGGAATTACTCATTAGAGATAGGGTCAGTAGTACCCTAGAAAGGGTTTGAGTGTATTAATAAATATGAGCGCGTATTTGTTAATGAATATAAAATGTTTTATATTGTGTTGGTTGATTTATCGAGTGGCTTATGAACTCTAGTCGGCACAGTCCGTACAATTGTATCTGTAGGGGTTTCTAAACACTTGAATAGAGTAATTCGACACAGTATTGTTTTGAATGGGGTAAATGAAATATTTTTACCCAAATTATATTTTGATATAAAAATAATAATTTTCTAAAAATAATTATAGTTATGTGTTTGATTGTTATTATATAATCAAAATAAGATTATAAAATTGAAATGGTTTATATAACGAAATGAAAATAGTATAAGTATAAATTATACAAATGGATTATAATTAAAATGGATTCAAGCTAGAATTTGGAAATTTAAAGTCCGGAAGCTTTGAGAAATGTTTAAAATGGGTTCGTACTAAGTATTTGGGAATTTTGAAATTCCAGAGATTTTTGAAAATATTTTCTATAGTGGTTGGAAAGAGAAATGGTGATATTATTGGGATATTTTCGAATGGAAATTATTTTAAATGGATTTTGGAATTGATGAAGCACTGAACTCACTACAGTCGGTGGAAAATAACTCTGATGCTGATGGTCGCATCATTAGTGTTCATTTTCGAGTTTCTATGTGACAGATTGCTACCGAAATAATTGATTTTGATATTTTTGTTGGAAAACAAACGTTGTTTTAGAAATTCCAAGGGAATTTATTTTGGATAAAACCGAATTTGAGTTTAAAATTTCAATGAATGGTTTGTTGAAAACAAAGAGTTATATATATGTATATATTTGATTTCAAGTGGTTTGAAATAAGTACCGGGTGCTTAAAAATTTTGGAATTTGAATTTTTAAAGTGAGAAAGTTAAAAGGGAATTTAGCTTAAGTTGAAGGGATTAAATTTTAAAAATTTAATTGATGGTGGTTTGAATGGAATTTATGAAACGGTGAATTAACTTAAGCAAAGTTAAATGGAATAAATAAGTAAAGTGAACTAATTGAATTGTAAAGAATTAGATGTGTATAAATGAAGGAAACTAGTAATATGAATTGAAACAAATATAAATAGTTGATTGAATTGAATGTGATGGAAGATATTGAATATAAAGTTTGAGTTGGGAAATGGATATATAACTAGAAGTTATAAAATTTGAAATGGAATCAACTCAAATAAAGAATATGAAGATGTGGAAAATAAATTGTAGGAGTTGGAATTTAACTTAAGCAAAAGTTAAAGAAAAATAAATTAAATGAAGTGATTTTAATAAATATAAGTAAGGAAACGTGGAGAAGCTTGAAATTGGAATTGAATTCTTACTTAAATTAATTAAAATAAATGGTATGAAATTTAAATTTAACGTAAGTTAAGTTAAATAAAAATTGAATTGGAATTAGAAATGAAATCGAATGGAATTATATATAGAACTTGAATGGTAAAGCAATTTTATAACCATAAGTTATAAAATTTGAATGGCATATGAATTGAATTTGAATAAATAATTTTGAATAGCTTTTAAAATTTGGAATTAATGGAATAAAAGTATATTTAAGCTATAAAGTGATGTACAATCATGAGTTAAAAATAAAGTGTGGATATACTCGAGTATAAAATTGAGGGAATGTGAGAAAATAAGTTATGTAACTTATAAAAATTGGAAAGTGGAATAGAAAAACCAAAAATTAAAATGGTTTGATATTTTGGTGAAGGAAATAAAATACAAACTTGAATTATAAAAATGAATTTGTACCCAAGTGTAATGACCCGCCCTTCTATACATAGAAAGACGCATCATCTTTAAGAAAGAAAGGGATAAAAAAGAGAAAAGATAGAGAAGAAAGAACTAAACAACATCAGAATCTCACAGCGGAAACGAAACAAAATGTAATACATCACATAACTATTACATAGTATCATATACATCAGAGATACACAGCTTATACATCACAAATTTGACAGTTATAAACACCTGTCTTTCATACAACTCAAAACATCACAGAGATACAACACAGCGGAAATACACATAAACACTAACACAGCGGAACCAATATATATCTATACGCCGAAGCCTCTTGCTCCATTGCTCCTCCAGAATTTGTCAAAGCTAACCTTAATCCCTTGGCTACTCGTAAAAATTTGAGTACCCGAGAGTTTAAGAAAAACAGAAATAAACTACGGGTCAGACATGGGTCTGGTATGAGTAAACGGTTAAGGTTGCTTAACTTTAAAAACCCTTTGAAACAAAGGTATCACGTAAGACTTCCCACACATAAACATGAGTAAGTTTTTACCTTACGCTAACCAAACATTTGATAGGAAATTCTATGATATTATAATAGGTCTAGGGTTTTCAAGCATACTAGCCAACAAGTGGGTAATACAATCAAATCCGATGGCACTTATTGGAAATTGGATTCCATACAATGGCAGGGCTACTGGGGTACTGCCCGTCACAGTACCTGGCCTAGATCAGCGTACCGAGGATTACTCCCAATCCCCTGCAACACAAAGCCGGAACCATCCCTTACTGGATAATTCCGAATAAAATCACCCCACGGTTGTGATCAGCAACCGCACCACTAAGCCAAAATAAAAAGGGACATCTAGACAGGGATGACCTTACTCTCAAGTGGGTGCGACCAACGAAGCCTTGCTGCACCTCCCCTGTTTTAGCCATTCCCGGTTGATGAGGCTTGAGGATACGATTACCTTTAGAGAACACATCTCTTAGAATGCTCATCGTCCAATTGACGATGTTCTAAAAGCATTCAATCCATACAAGTTCGTTCCGGGTTCGAACGAAACCGAAGGCATTATCTTATTACACTCATTTTGGAATCATCCTCAAAGTTAACGACAATAACCCTTGCACTCTGAATCTTCATCTTCACTTGAGATTCACGACCTATCGTTAATTTGGATCGATGTGGTTTTTGGATATCCAAATCTAGAAACCCGATCCCGGTCTCATCAAATCCAAATCGTATCTTTTAAGTCCAAGTTGTTTTAAAGTTAAAACAATTCAATTTTATTATCTATATACACAGAGATAGATAATTCATATCATCACAATAGATAATTCATATTATCATCACAAACAGATAATTCACATTATCATCATATTCAACCAAAACATCCATATCACACAACATTACTTATCTCATATCTGAGATCTCAAACCATTCAAGACAATCAATATCATTCAACATCCATAAGCAAAGATTTATTAATCACCATCTGTAATTAATTTAAAGTGAGTTAAATTAATTACTTCCATTTCTAATTAATTTAAATAAATTAAATTAATTACTTTCATCACATAAATCTTGCTTACTTAATCATTAATTAATTACAAATCAATTAAACAATTATCATCTACTTATCCATCTTAATTAATCATCTTGATTAGTTATTCTTAACTACTTTAAGTAATTAGCCTTTTATTAATTTCACAAATTAATTAACCCTTAACCATTCCTAGTAATTTACTATTAATTACTTCATTAATTACCTTAATTTATGATCCTTAATTAATTATTTCCATTAATTAATTATTTATATTTAATTACATTGATCCTTAATTAATTACATTAATTAATCTTTAATTAATCACTTTCATTAATCAACCTTAATCATAAACAGAAATTACCATCCTGTAATTACTTACCTTAATTAATTAACTTCTTAATTAATTATATAAATCCTTTGACTAATTACACTAAGTAATAAATCTTTAATTACTTCTACTAAGTAATTATACTTTAATTTACTTCCCATTAGTAATCCCCTTTAATTAATTACATCCTGTAATTATACATTAATTACTTCGCTGAGTAATTACACTATTAAATTTCATTAAGTATTTATACTTAATCAACATCAAATGATTATCTTTAATTAATTAGTAATTAAATTATCTTGAATTAATCACATTCATTTGATTAATTACAATTGGGTAATTCATCCCTTAATTACCTTTAAAACAAATTGATTAATCTTAAGTTTAGATAAATTATCCTTTAATTATTAATTAATAAAGCTTAATTATTAATTCATAAAACTTAATTACTGAAAGGAACGCGGAAGATGATCTTAAGGCTATTTAACACTAGAGGGGGGGTGAATAGTGTTTTAAGACTTTCTTTAAAACTTCTTTGATTTAAATTGAATTAACTAACTTAATGCAAATACACAATCACAGATCAAATCACAGAATCACAAACAAATGCAAATATAAATAAAAAGCAAGTAAAGGAAAGAACACACCAGGAATTTTATACTGGTTCGGTGTTACCCTACATCCAGTCCCGCACAACCCGTACGGCTTTCTATTCAACAATAATCTAGATTACAATCCCTCGATTCCAAGGCAACGAGGTACACCCTCCAGATTCTCAGGTCTCTGGGTAGAACCACTTGATTCACAGGACACAAGTTCACCCGATCGATTTCCAAGAACACGATCACACCTTTATAACCCCACACAAGTTTCTTTGAGTACAAATATATCTATAACTCTGATAAGCACTGAGATTCTTTGGAGAGAGTGGCAGAGAATCAAACTAGAGATATTCTGGTTTGATTCACTTAAGATTTCGGCAGAATATGGATAGGATGATTAGAAAATAAGATAAGAGAGTAAAGAGGAGAGAAAAATGAAGAAAGTAGTTTTTGGAAAACGTCCATAACAGTCTCTATTTATAGAGAATGAATGGATGTGTCCATTCGAAGAGGTTTAAACGAATAGACACTTCTTTTGAAAACAACCTTTGCTGTAACGGGAAGCATGTCGACATGACAGGTAAATAGGATGTCGACATGGTCTAGTAAAATGTGATGATTTGCTTTACTTTGAAAATGATGATTTAAAACATATGCAACTTTATTCAAATGGACTCTATGTATTTGTAGAAGGTATTTAGAAGTAGAAATACTTATGAATGTATATATGTATATATACTAAAATATATTTAAAATCAAAGTAAATAAACTAAAGTAAATATAATATTAAAATAGATTTTGAGGCTAAAATATCAAGGACAATTTTGAAATCAAAATATAACAAAATGAGAAATATGATTTTGAGGCTAAAACATTTTTGGAAATGTGAACGAAGGTTTTTCTTTTGAAAAGGAATATTTGAAAATCATTTTATAAAACAAGAGATAATTTTGAAAATCATTTTGAATCAAAATTAGTGGATAACAAAATAGGGCTACTATCCGTTCCACTAGATATTTCGTGAGTTCCATCTCACTAGGGTTCCATCCCTTTAACAAGAACGAAGTGGATTCCATTCCACGAGTAAATTGGATAAAAAAGAATGATAGTGCTTTCAAGGAGTTTTAACAAATATCTAACCTAACTATATTATTTGTCTTGAACTCTTGAATATCTTGAATCTCATGAGTCTTCAATCTTGAACTCTTGATCTTTGTCTTCATCAATTTTGTTTTCTTTACTGTACAGTCTTCTTCTGTTGATACCTGCATATAGATTTCCTGCACATATATATTTTATAACACTTCTATAGTTGTTGTCATCAAAACCACTATCCTATGGACTAACATTCTCCCCCTTTTTGATGATGACAACCTTTGTTTATAAAATATTTATATTCTCCTTATAACTCCCCCTAAATCTAATAACTCCCCCTTAATCTATGCATAACTTACCTATTTTATACTTCTCCCCTTTGTCATCAACAAAAAAATGACACTAACTCCCCCTAAATCTATGATATTAATGATAGTGTTATCATTAATAATACTGAAACTAGATATAACAATGCTAAATATTGTATACTCAGAATGATATATATGAGTAATATAAGAATGAGAATAATAAGTGTAACCACAAATTATTTTATTCATATCACTATATTCATAACTGTTAAATGAAAAAAAAATGCATACAATAAGTAGACAAATCAATCAAACATAAGCACACCTATTTATGTCTTATTACATAATCAATATAGTAAGTTATCATAAATCAACCATGTTTAAAACCAAACCAAATCAAGTATTTCAAATCAAATCAATTTTAAACCAAATCAAACAAGTTAAATGTTACGTGGAACTTCAACCCATCCCTCTTTTTCAAAGATGGGATCCGCTTTGATTACTTACCAATCTTCATCGTCCTGGAGCAATGTCTTCGGTGGATTTACTTGGAGATCCTCTTTGTTGAGAGCGGAGATCATCCATCGTAGTGCATCGAAATGCCTTTCTTGTTCCTTTATCATCTGCATTTGACTCAGTTCTAAGTGCCTCTGATTTCGTAGAATAAAAGTAAGAATATTTTTGAAGGATTTGAGAGTCTCTTCAAGATTATCACTTAGATTTGAAGAGGATGAAGCCATTTTGATGATAAGTAAGAAGGAAATAAGTAGATAAGAGTAGAGAGAAGTTATGAGAAGTTTTCTGGAAGAAAATAGGACTTAAATAGACAGGAAAGTCGTTTGAAATGAATAGACATAAGGAGTTATTTTGAATTTCAAATTGAAATGTCCATTCAGAATATTACCAGTATATGTCGACATGACCTCTATAGAGTATGTCGACATACACAGCAGATTTTGCACATCTTATTTTTGAATTTTCAGTGTATATACATATGATTTATATATATTACTTGATATAAATAAGAGTAACAGTAAGATAAACAGAGAATAAGCTTCATTTCATACTAGAACAGAGAAGTACATGAATTTCATAAAGAAACCATAAAGATACAACTTTCAATACACCAAATTTCATTGATATACAAAAAGTAAACTCTAGAAACTAGTAGATGAGGATGAAGATGATGAGATATTTAGCTTCTCGCTGACTTTGGAGAAGAACTTGTTCATAGTATTGGACATTTTGTCCAATTTTTTGTTTACGGAGTGTTTGAGAGCTTTTTGATTTTTCACAATCACTCGTTGATTGTGAAGGAGAGTCTTGTTTGATGGTCGTGTGGGAAAATCAATACTCTCTAAGGAAGTTTCTTCACTTTCTTCCTCTTCTTCTTCCTCACCTTCTTTTTCCTCACCTTCTTCTTCCTCCTCTTCCTCTTCTTCTTCTTCCTCCTCATCTTCTTGCATTTCCTCATACCCCAATCGTGCTTCTTTTTCCGTTAGTGTTTCGTATGGTTGAAACACGTGCGGAATTTTCATAAGTGAAATATTGGAATGATTAAAAACCTTTCGTGGAAAGAATTCTTCACCTCTCATATCCACTCCAAAGTAATTAAAAATTCTAGTGAGGTATATTCCATGATATAATGCATTCTCTCCTGAATCCAAGTTTTTGTGTCGAAATTCATCCAAGATAACTTGTGCCCAATTAATATCATAATTTCCAAAAATTGCAAAAAGAGCCTTACACACTTTTTGAGTTGGGTTATTGTAATTTCCCGATCTCGGAGTAATAGTGCGTTGAAGGAGAAGATTAACAATACGAGCTTTTGGTCGAAAAAATTTGTTTTTTAAATCCATTTCTTCCTCAAAAATATTGTGAAAAGTTTCACGATCGGTTTCCTCGATTTCAAAAGAAGAAAGATTGGAACCGGTACTTTTACACTCAAGTATGGTTCCTAAAACATCAGTATCCAAAACAATTTGTGTCCCCTTGACACTACTCCACACTTCATCATCCCTTCCATTATAAAAACTACGATTTAAATTTGCATAAAACATTTTGACAAGGTTTGGATAGCAAACAAAATCATTTTGGTTAATGTCAACCAAGCTTAGAATACCATTGTTTTGAAAGAGAGCATCAATTTCATAAGAAGCGAAGTCATTAAAAATAGCAAAATTACCCGAATGAACTTTTCCATAAGTTGCATAAATAATGTATGCAAGTATGGCATCTCTATTATTGTAGAGATGATCTTTGGTGGCTCTTGACAGCCTCATTCCGGCTACGTTGCTAGTGGATGCCATTTTTGAAGAGATAAGAGTGTTTGAAGATAAAAGTTGTTTTGAATTTGAATTGAAGATGGAGATAAGTGTTGATAGAAGATAGATATAAAGAGGTTGAATAGGTGGATTCTCTAGTCAAAGAGTCATAACTATTCAGAACATAGGAGTTAGTGAAAAGGTGGAGGGAAATTTGAATTTTGAATTCAAATTTAGAAATCTGATTTGCTACAGGTATGTCGACATTACCAATAAGTGCCATGTCGACATGCACATCAGATTTTGCAAAAATGATTTCAAGCATGTACAAGATTTATATATATATATATATATACTTATATATATTATGATTATTGTCTGAATATATTTTGAAAATATATTATACAAAAAATATATAAAAATAATATTTTATAAATTTTTTAAAAGATATTTAAAAAATTTTAAGTTAATAAAATCAATTATATACTTAACTAATAAACTATTCTAAGCAACCAATTTTCAACCAATTAAAATAGTAAACGTGTACCTTGTTTGAGTTCCATATCATCCTGATTATCTGAATTCTGAGTTGTCATAAAACACATATTTGCCAATTCTGTTTTCTGTTCATCATCACTTGAGGACGTATCTGAATCATCCAGTGTTGCTGCAAATGCTTTCTTTCTTTTCTTTGAATATTCTTTGTTTGATTGAGGAGTTTGCTTTTCTAGATGTGGACAGTCTCTTTGATAATGACCAAACTCATTGCAATTGAAGCATTTGATGTTGTTGAGTGATTCAGTGTTATTCCAAAACTTTTTCTCTTATGATTATTCATTTTTCTATACTTCAAGAATTTTCGAAAGTTTCTTGTCATGAAGGCTATTTCTTCACCATCATCACTAGAGTCTGATTCACCAGTTAGTGCATTGAAGGCAATGGACTTTTTTTTGATGACTTATTCTCCCTTCTTCCCTGAATTTGAACTTCATATGACATCAGATTTCCAATTAATTCATCAATCTTCAAGGTACTGATGTTATTTGCTTCTTCAATCGCCAGTGTCTTCAAATCCCATTCTGGAGTGAGTGAATTCAGAATTTTCCTGACTTGATCTTCTTCGGAGATTGCTTTTCCCAGAGATACTAGTGAACGAACAATATCCTGAAAACGACTATACATATCTGGAATAGATTCACTAGGCAACATCTTAAATAATTGAAATTGATTAGTAAGAATAGAAATTTTGGTCTGTTTAACTTTGCTTGTTCCTTCATGAGTAACTTGCGCAGAGTTTTCCAGATTTCATATGCAGTTTTACAAACAGATACCCTATTAAATTCATTTCTATCTAGTGAACAAAATAAAATATTCATGGCTTTTGAATTGTTTTGAGCCACTTCTCTTTGAACGGTCGTCCATTGAGCAAAATCAGTTGTGGGCTTAGTGTATTCAGTTTGTGTCATATTCCATGTTTCTAAACTAATGGATTGTAAATATATCTTTATTCTACATGCCCAATATGCATAGTTACTGCCATTGAAAAGTGGTGGTCTGGCAGTGGACTGACCCTCTACAAATGAACTAGAAATACCAGTGTTGGTAGCCATTGTTACTTTTCAAAAATCAGGTTATGAATACTTTGAAAAACTTGCTCTGATACCAAATGAAAGGAACGCGGAAGATGATCTTAAGGCTATTTAACACTAGAGGGGGGTTGAATAGTGTTTTAAGACATTCTTTAAAACTTCTTTGATTTAAATTGAATTAACTAACTTAATGCAAATACACAATCACAGATCAAATCACAGAATCACAAACAAATGCAAATATAAATAAAAAGCAAGTAAAGGAAAGAACACACCAGGAATTTTATACTGGTTCGGTGTTACCCTACATCCAGTCCCGCACAACCCGTACGGCTTTCTATTCAACAATAATCTAGATTACAATCCCTCGATTCCAAGGCAATGAGGTACACCCTCCAGATTCTCAGGTCTCTGGGTAGAACCACTTGATTCACAGGACACAAGTTCACCCGATCGATTTCCAAGGACACGATCACACCTTTATAACCTCACACAAGTTTCTTTGAGTACAAATATATCTATAACTCTTATAAGCACTGAGATTCTTTGGAGAGAGTGGCAGAGAATCAAACTAGAGATATTCTGGTTTGATTCACTTAAGATTTCGGCAGAATATGGATAGGATGATTAGAAAATAAGATAAGAGAGTAAAGAGGAGAGAAAAATGAAGAAAGTAGTTTTTGGAAAACGTCCATAACAGTCTCTATTTATAGAGAATGAATGGATGTGTCCATTCGAAGAGGTTTAAACGAATAGACGCTTCTTTTGAAAACAACCTTTGCTGTAACGGGAAGCATGTCGACATGACAGGTAAATAGGATGTGGACATGGTCTAGTAAAAAGTGATGATTTGCTTTACTTTGAAAATGATGATTTAAAACATATGCAACTTTATTCAAATGGACTCTATGTATTTGTTGAAGGTATTTAGAAGTATAAATACTTATGAATGTATATATGTATATATACTAAAATATATTTAAAATCAAAGTAAATAAACTAAAGTAAATATAATATTAAAATAGATTTTGAGGCTAAAATATCAAGGACAATTTTGAAATCAAAATATAACAAAATGATAAATATGATTTTGAGGCTAAAACATTTTTGGAAATGTGAACGAAGGTTTTTCTTTTGAAAAGGAATATTTGAAAATCATTTTATAAAACAAGAGATAATTTTGAAAATCATTTTGAATCAAAATTAGTGGATAACAAAATAGGGCTACTATCCGTTCCACTAGATATTTCGTGAGTTCATCTCACTAGGGTTCCATCCCTTTAACAAGAACGAAGTGGATTCCATTCCACGAGTAAATTGGATAAAAAAGAATGATAGTGCTTTCAAGGAGTTTTAACAAATATCTAACCTAACTATATTATTTGTCTTGAACTCTTGAATATCTTGAATCTCATGGGTCTTCAATCTTGAACTCTTGATCTTTGTCTTCATCAATTTTGTTTTCTTTACTGTAAAGTCTTCTTCTGTTGATACCTGCATATAGATTTCCTGCACATATATATTTTATAACACTTCTATAGTTGTTGTCATCAAAACCACTATCCTATGGACTAACAATTACATATTTCTTAATTACCAATAAAACAACCTCTAATTACTTAATTAAGTAAATTCTAATTACAAATTAATTAATCTCTAATCATTAATTAATCAATCATAATCATTAGTTAATTTAATTAATTAATTATTCTTAATTAATTACTTAATTAATCCTTATCCTTAATTAATTAAATAAATAAATTATACTCAATTTCCCTAGTTAACTTAATTAATTTCCAAGATAACAAAACTTCTTTAACTTAAGATAAACATTATCTTATAATACCTTAATTACCATTTACATTTGTAATCATTATAACTTTATAATTAACTTTACCTAATTAAATCAATAATTAAGTATATAAAAATATCATTAACTTGATAAATTAATGTTAACAAAACTTCCTTTAAATACTTAAAATATTATCAAGTAATAGTTTTAAAAACTAATTTAAATTTGAATTTCAAAAACTTGCTTTTATATGCTTTTAAAAACCTGGTTATAGATCTGCTCAGCACTCGCTTCGGGTCAAACCCGAAAACCACTCGGGTCTATCCCCGAGTTTTCCTCTGCTATTCCCCTTAATTTCAAACTTAAACTTATTTTAAGTTTCTTTTAAAATCCTACAGGCTACGCTTCAATTCTACTCGAGTATCCACTCGAGTCTCAACCCCAAAATCCCACTATCCACTTCGAGAAAACTCCCACCCAAGACACTGACACGCAAGCCATCTCATGCACATGCACCATCGTCGGAGCCATCTCTGACCTCTGACGAACTCTCTGGCACGTCACTCATCATCGATGCACCAAGAATCGATCACCAGAACTTTCGTACGAGCCTCAAAACGAAATCGAGAAATGGGAAAGAAACTGGAACTCGTGACCACCACCAGAAAACGCCTCAAACTGCCCACGCCGATCACCGGAACACCAGAAACTCTGGCCACACACTCTCCGACCATCTACGAAGCCATCCCCAGAGTCCCATCGAACTCGAAACAACAGAGAAGAAGCAACACGCAAATTCCAGACTCGACAAAAATTAGGGTTAGCAACCTAAATCTATACGCCGCCGACGCCTCGATGATCAGACAACCCACCATCCATTTTTGCCGTACTCCCCGTACCTTCACCTAACTCCAAACAAAGCTCTGACCATCCCAGTCACTTAGATCATCAGGAAACTCTCGAAAACCCATTTCTGGTCATATCCAAAATGCACATTCATTTTAACACTAAAAATTGTGATTTTAGTTTTAAAAATCTTAACTTTCAAAGTGTATTCGAGTTATAGTCCTGAACCAACAAATTAAAATGATCGATTTTTAACAAGATTTTAAGAATTCCACTGTCTTTCCATTTTTCCAGTTAAACATCCAAATATTTTACTTAACTTCATTTTAAGTTTTAATCTATGACTAAACAAACATTCCTTGTTCGAAAACTAAGTCATAATAGAGATCAGAGGGAGAGAGAATGGGTTTCGAACTAAATTTGAACTCTGTAATTTGAAAACAGAGAAGATGAATGCAACAGACATACACACCTGAATACATACATATGTACAGAATTCTACACTAATAAATACACCTGCAAATCATATTTTAAATCCAAGAATCCATTCAACAGATTATCACTTATTATTTTTTTATTAAAAAAAAGTTTACTCACCAGATTTGAAAAAGGCAGAGGGTTTGAAACTTGATTTGTAACTTTGCATACTTGATTTCCTTCAAACTGAAGAAGCTTTGAAACATTAAGACTGAAGTGCTTTGAACTGGAAACTTGAAAGTTTAACTGGAACAAAATGATGATGATGACTCAAGACTTGATTCCAGGCTTTTGATCACAAGGTTTGATTTCAGGAAAGTAGAAAAATGATTACAGGCTTTTGAAAAGGTTTGAAACAGAGGTGAATTTGGCTTTTGAACTTGAGTATGCCAAGTTTTTAAATGAACGAAAATGAAAAGGAGCTTTGTTATATAATAAAACAAGTAGGCAGAGGCTAAGTAATGCCGGTACAAGATTTTTATATTTATTTGATCAGTGATTTTCTTCATAGGGTGGCTGAAATGATACCATTGTACAAGCATTTATTAACTATGTCATACTTATCCCCTTTATTTCAAATTCGTATGTACTTATATCTGTACAAACAAATGAAGATATCTTTTCCTTATCTCTTTCAGCCTTGCATTCTACATGTTTACAATACCATTATTTTTACTTTATTTTGCAGGTACAAATCTTGTATGTATATTTTGTCTTGGTTTTTGACTTATTTCTTCTTGCCTGCAAATACAAGTATACCTCTTTATTTCCTTGCATAACCCCATATTGCCATAGTATAAATTATTAGCCTAATTGCTTTCTACATATGCTTCTATAAAGTTAGAATTATCTTATGCTTCTATAAGTTATATTTATTTTTATTATGTTAGCTTGTGTATTTATTCCTATTTTTTCATGACCATTATTTTTATTTCTATTTATAAACTTAATGTATTTAACTAATGTATATCTTTCTATTTTAACCTTAATTTACCAAACACTTTATTTATATTTATTTATTTATTTTATTTTATTTTTACTTATGTTCAATTTGTTTATATATTAATACTTACATTTATGACCATATATTTGTTTTATATTTATATTTAATATTGACAAGATTTATTTTAATTTAAACATTATTACCAAAATTACATCAAATTATTATATAGATCAAAATGTAATAAGTAGAGTTTTACTTTAAATTTAAGATAAATTTTATTGTAATTATATTGGAACACTTTTTATTTTAAATTCTCAAATCATAATTTTCTTCTAAAATACACACATATATATACACACATTTAAATAACACTTATTAAATTAGAAATAATAGGACTATTTAAATCTATTTATAAAATAACACAAATTAAATTATTATTCTTATTTAAAATCAATTTTGTAATGACCCGTATTTTTAACACTTTAGAAATACGAATTAAAATAAAAAATTTGGATAAAAATCCAAAGGAAATAAAATTTTGTGTTGTTAAATGTGAATTACAAGTTAAAATACAAAACTGAATTGTGAAATAACTTATTTGTAAATTAAATATGGATGTTAACTTGTATTGAATGTAAATAATGAATTGAATTTGATTGTAAACCAAATTGGTTATGATTGTAAACAAAGAATAAATAAAATGGTAGATTTAATAATGGAAGTTTATGTTATTGAAACTGTAATTTGATAAAGATGTTAACTTGTAATTGAACGTAAGTAAAGATTTAAATTTGAGTGTAACAAGTAATTGAAACGAATTGAATTTGATTGTAAACAACGAAATAAATAAAATGTTACATTTAATATTGAAGTTATAATATTTAAATCAACGTAAATGAATGTAATTTAATATTACTGTGAATTTAAATGACGATAGCTGAAGAAAATGAAAGTAAATGAATTATAAACTATTGATAATAATGTATAAGTAAATGGTTGATTCAATAATGGAAGTGTAAATCGAAATAAAAGAATTCAATTGGAATTAAATAACTTGAAATTTGAATTACAATATAATTGAACGCTGAATCTAATATAATCTTTTATACTGAATTTATAATGGAAAACTGCATTGTGAAAGATTGTTAATTACTGTGAAATTAAAAATGAAATTTGTGAACAATTGAAATTTGATTTAAAAGTTAATAATTTAAATTTGGAATTTTATATTGAAATTAAACAGTAGAAATAGCCATTTTTACAACTGTCTCGGATTTCGACGAAACCAGTTTCATCGGATCCGTAACAGTGAATTATTGTAAGGTTTCAATTTTCATAGCAATCAGACTTGTCGTTTGGCCATGCGAGCTTGAAACGCGTAGAAATTTAACGTCGAATTTAATTAAAATAATCGACTTCAAAATCTATCTTCCACATACGATTGAATTAGGCCTTGGGACTAGTTCCATTGCGTTCGGAATATGGGTAAAACCTTATAAATGCATGGCGGCACGTCTCGTTTGGAGTTCGGATGATTTTGGACCTACCTTTATAAATACGCTTGAAAACCAAGACAGTTTTAGTATTATTTCATCTCAGAAACCGTAATTTTAAATCATGGCCGCTACCTTTTCCATGGCCAGAAATTGCCGATCTTCTTTCCTCTTTATCTCTCAATCCGTTCAACGAAATCGAAAAATTCCAAAAGAAAAAGTGTAGATCTCGTCGAGCTCTTCAAATCCATACAGTTGATCTATGCTAATTCGTCAAGGATTGGTCCAGATCTGGCTTTGAATGTCGTACGTATTTCACGTTTTTTGAGAAAACGGTGGCGAATGGGGTGGCGAAACTTGGCGCGTAGGTGGAGCAAGGAGAGGCGCACGCGATGGCATCCCCTGATCAACGTCCGGTCGCTCCTAGTTGCGTGCGTATGGAAGAAAGTGGCGCGGTGTTGGGTTCGTTCGTTCAACCCTAGAACGTGTGGAGGGAGAAGATAACTTCGGCCCAGATTCTCCAACCCTGAAGTCAACGGCTCTGATTTAACAAAGGTTAAATAAAATAAAAAGGTGTATAAATTATATTATCTAAAAATCGTGTAATCTCCTAAAATGCAATAACTTTGTCATACGAGGTCGGAATCGGACGAAACAAGAAGCAACGGAATCGCAGCGACGAGTGCTGCGCTATAGTGCAGATCCGAAGACATTTGGAGCTTGTTAAAAATTTAGGTTAAATCGAACGTCGTTCGATTTGATTTAAAACCGTAGATTCAAGGTGAGTGTATTATAACGCTCACAACATACTGAATATCTTTATGGTAGTTAAATTTGACATTATGAAGTGATATGAAGTTATTTGTCATTGTTTGATAAAAATTTAATTGTCATATAGATTGTCATTTGAATTCACCGTTGAAAATTAAATTGACAGTCAAATTGAAGTTAAGATTTAATTGCGATCAAATTACCTGATATTGATAATTATGAAATTGTTGTGAATGTTATTGGCTTTATGGTTGATTGGTTGTGATGGATGCTATTGGTCGATATTGGTTTTTTATTTATTTTGATATATCATGCTATCATCATGTATATTGTTTATTGCATATAAATCCGTAAATTGAATCATTTCTTATAAATTAAGGAATAGGTTGAAATGATATAACTATGACATCTATTTGGATTGAAATGATATATATTCATCCTTGAAATTAAAATTGAAACAATTATCCACTTGTCCATAGGTTAGAAAATTATATACGGACACCGGGTTGGTTAAATTAAATGATTTTAAAAGTTGTTTTGAAATTATTTAAATGAATTGATTTTAAGAATAAAATCCAATTTATGAAAATTGAATTATCACAAATTGAAGCTCGAAATGTTGGAATTTAAACTTGGTAAATGAAATTGTTTAATTATTTGAAGTTTAGATTTTTAAGTAAAATTTGAAATACGGCGTAAATTTTCGAAAGTTGATTTGTTTTAAAAGATTGGACTTTTAATCGAACTTTGAATATTTCTAAGAAAATTTATATGAAATGATATTTCAAGTTTGAGTTTGGAATTGAAAATTAATTTGAAATTGAGATTTAATTAATTTGGAATTGAAATTTAAAGAAATGTGAATATTTAAAGCTTTGAGATATATTGAAATTGAAATGGCTTATTTTGTGGTTCAAATATGTATTTGAAATTGATAATTTGAAATGGTTTATTGAGAAGCTGAATCGAGTTGAAATTGATGATTTGAAATTTGATTAAATTTTAATTTTGGAATTCGAGTTTATGTGAATCGTTTTGTGGAATTTGAGGCGAAAATGATTTTGAAATCGAAATGAGATATTTAGGCGAAAAATGATTTTGAAATCGAAATGAGATATTGAGGCGAAAAATGATTTTGAAATCGAAATGAGATATTGAGGCGAAAAATGATTTTGAAATGGAATCTTACATCTTGAATAGATATGATGATATTTGAAATGGATTTGATTTCGAAGCGAATATGATATTTTGATATCAATTATGAATTGATTTTTGAAAATGTAAAAGAGCCACCGGTGTAATAATACGTAGTTATTAAAGAGACCGGGATCGGATATGGACATACTCTCTATCGATACCGAAAACCACTTTAATAACTAGTATACGCGGAGTGTTGATCCAGAACGAAGTGGATGGTTTTGGTGAACGCGTTGACTGAAGAAAGAGAACGATTTTGGATGACCCCTGACATGACTAAAACAGGATCCGCGCCGGGCCATTGAGGTTCGCCACCTCTAGCGGACGCACTTCTTCGTTACCATATCTATTACTGTTGTGATTCGATTTGGGTGCACCCCTCGATTTTGGGAGTGTTGTTTCGCGGTGTTGGGGTAGTAGCTGCTATGCCCAACATCAGTCCGGATCACGCAACTACTAGTATCCTAGTTGGTATCGCCTCATGTACCTTGTCATACTGATTATCCTATTCGCGACCACTACGTTTTGGTTTGTACCTTTAGTATATGGATTGCCCTCTGGTGACTTCCGGTTTTGGGGAAACTACGGTCTTGTATATGCTCTTGGGAACAAAAATGTGTTAAGGGTGGAATGGGCCATGGCTTAACGCTAGTTTGATATTTTACTTTATGATAGACATTATTGTATATAGCGTATTCTATTATATAGTAGATAGTTTAACGGATCCTTAGGAGATGGAAATCCCGAACATCTCTTAAGTTAATGCACGCACGTTAAACACTGGATAGGAGGTGTCTAAAACCCGTAAACATCTCCGACGCCGTCACACTCATATTTACTTATTCGATTTAACTTACATGAGATATTTTAGTCCTGACTCGAGTGTTTTGTCTTTTCATTGCGCTCGGGTCAGCCTGAGCATTTCAGATTAGGTTGAAGGTATATTCCGGAGGATGAAGACGGAGTTTGGTATTACATCATTTGTATTCTACTACTGTATTATTTTTCCACTGCATTGTTGTTTTATCTCTGATATGTATGTAACTCTGATTTATGATGTATAATAATAATCAAAAATATTTATTTAACAGCTTCATGAACTGTTATTTTTTTATTATATCTTGTCCCTTCCGCTGCGAGATTTTGAGTTTGTTTCTGTTCTTTCTTTTCTTTTCTTATTTAACCCCAATAACTATCTGTATTTTGGATTGTTTGAGTCGGCATGTGTGTATGTTTTGTCGACTTGAACGGTCGAAAATGTGGGTCGTTACAGTTGGTATCAGAGCTTTGGTTTAGATTACCTTGGCTCTAGTGGGGAATAACTCATTGAAATAGGGTTAAACCTTATGAATGAGTTTGAGTGTATATGAGAGAGCGTATTTGTAATTTTGGTATAAAAATGATTTTATATTGTGTTAATTTGTTCCGTTGAGTATCTATGAATTCTGGTTGGTACTTGGGACACCAAGGCATCGATAGGAATTTCTAAACACTCGAATAGGACAGATTGACATAATATTGTTTTAGATTATATTTTATATATAAAAGAATTATATCGAAAATTTATAAAATTTGATTGTATTGGTTGTTAAAAGATGATAATATTAGATTATCATCATTTATTGTTGATTAGTCAATATTTCTAACTATTGACTATTGGATGATTTTAAGAAATGAAACTTGTAAATATGATTGACAATGAATATAAATGGTAAATAAAATAAAATAAAAATGAATTTAAATTAAGATGGAGAATTTAAATTCCGGTGTTTTGAAAATTTATTAACAAAATTTTGAAATGTATAATATAAGTATTATATGATAGTATATTCGATTAGAAATTGTTTTCAAAGGATTTTCAAATGAGGTAAGTGTTATACTCCCCACTTGACACTAGAGAATGATTTCAGTGATGAGTGCACGCATCATCGACGTTTATTTTCGAGAGTCCAAGTGGGGGAGATCACTTAATAGTTTTTCTAAACCTGTTTTGATTAAAAATTGTAATTTTCTAAAGTACGAAATGAAAATAAGTATATATATATATATTTCAATGTTGATTAAAATTCTTCTAAAAAGTATGATTTGAGATATAAAGATATTAGTGTATATCTATAGATATTTAAAAAAATGGTTTAAATCGAATACGGAGTTGAAATTCTTAAGTTCTCTAATAAGGAATGATTTTAATTATTAAACTTAAGTAAATCTTGAATTGTTAGAAACTTATGAATTGAAAAAGGTGAAATTGAATTTAAGTGTTAAAAAAATTTAAATTAAAATTGTAGTAGTAACCCTTAATTTGGAAGATAATAAATTGGAAATTTATTTAATAGGTATAACACTCAAATTGAATGAAAAGAATTTGTATATTGTTTAACTACATTCTATTTGCATAGCTATAACTTACCAAATACTTAAAAAGTTTAAAATGCTAATAAGGATAAGTAAATGAATAATATACAAGTGTGATTGCGAATAATAAAATGTGAAGATCTATTGATAAATATAAAGGAAATTTAAGTTGTAAAATGAATTAAATTTAAAATTAATTAAAAATAAAATTAGTAAATGGAAACTAATTAAATTTGAATAAAACTAAATGTCAACAAACTTGGAAGTGTATGAAATTAAAATTTTCACTTGGAAATGTATAATTGATTTAGTGTAGATTTTGGATGGATGTTAATGTTTGATATGCATTGGTTATTAGATGGATGGTAATTGATTAAATAGGATTCATTAGTGCAAATGGAATTGAATAAACGGAATAAAAAATTTAAATAATTAAATTCAAATTTGAAGCAAAGTGAAATATAATATAATTTAATTCAAATTAAATTGAAGCAAATTAACTTGAATTTAAATTATGAATGAAACAAACTTGAATAAATCGGAAATAAATCGAATGTAAACTTATTTCATGGATAAATAAGAAAATAAACGACTTTGTGTTTGTGATTGTTTCTTTAGAAAATTTGAAGTTTGATGGTTTGTACTTTCAAATAATAAAAGCAAAGTTTTGGAAAAATCCAAAACTGTCCAATATATGCTGAAACAAAAACAACCATTACTTTTAAATGGCTGGACGAAATTCAACGATATTAGACTTTTCAGAAAGCCTAGAAACTGTGCTACATCTTTTGTTTATAATGTTTTGATAAATACCTTCATCCACTAGGCTTAAAACACCAATATTAGTCGCTGGCCTGTGCGAAGTAGAAATCTGAAGCACCTTAGTATTCTCGCCATAACTTTTTACTGGTGTATCATATTTTGACGATCTAGCACTTTCTGGAAAGCTAAGAACTTAAGTTAAAACTTTTGCTTTAAGTGTTTTGTGTTTTGCTGTCATTTAGATGGTCGAAAAGGGGAGTGAATGTCGCTGACCTGCGCAATTCATTGCCCAGGCTGAGGCGTATCCTTTTAGTAAAACGGCCGTAAATTTTGAACGGATGGTCCGAATTCGATGATTTTGGACATTCCGGAAAGCCTGAAACGAATGAAATAACTTTTGTTTAGATTCCATTGCCGAATTTTATCGTTTAGGTGACCAAAAACTAAGATTCATTTGCTGTCCTGGAATTGGAATTTCAGTTTTGAAGCTAAACATGTTATATGTATGTTGTTTATGCTAAGTATATCGATCTATCTTTATATGCATGGTTCTAACTTGGTTATTGAGCAGTTTAGTAGGTAGAAAAGGGGTTGCGCTTCGCTTGTGGAGCTCGCTTCTGCGCTAAATGCAAAATGTAAGTTAAAATGCTAATAAACGCTTAATAAAAGGTACGTTCTCGGATTACAGTTTATGTTGTGGTATATTATTGTGTTCCCTATGTTTTGGGATGCCTCATTCTTGTAATGAGATGTATATCATGCAATTATTACCACTGTGAAATTTTTCGGTCCTAGCCGCGCAAAGGAGGTGCTGCCGAAATTTTTCAAAAATCCGGGAGTTAGAAAATTTTGAGATTTTAAAAATCCTATAACTAAATTTTGCAAATAAGTCGAATATTTTGAATGAATTATATCTAAATGATGGTTTCCCCTTCTCCGTTCCTTTTCGAGGACGAAAAGTTTTAAGTGGGGGAGAATGTAACGACCCGTATTTTTAACACTTTAAAAATACGAATTAAAATAAAAAATTTGGATAAAAATCCGAAGGAAATAAAATTTTGTGTTGTTAAATGTGAATTACAAGTTAAAATACAAAACTGAATTCTAAAATAACTTATTTGTAAATTAAATATGGATGTTAACTTTTATTGAATGTAAATAATGAATTGAATTTGATTGTAAACCAAATTGGTTATGATTGTAAACAAAGAATAAATAAAATGGTAGATTTAATAATGGAAGTTTATGTTATTGAAACTGTAATTTGATAAAGATGTTAACTTGTAATTGAACGTAAGTAAAGATTTAAATTTGAGTGTAACAAGTAATTGAAACGAATTGAACTTGATTGTAAACAACGAAATAAATAAAATGTTACATTTAATATTGAAGTTAAAATATTTAAATCAACGTAAATGAATGTAATTTAATATTACTGTGAATTTAAATAAGATGATAGCTGAAGAAAATGAAAGTAAATGAATTATAAACTATTGATAATAATGTATAAGTAAATGGTTGATTCAATAATGGAAGTGTAAATCGAAATAAAAGAATTCAATTGGAATTAAATAACTTGAAATTTGAATTACAATATAATTGAACGCTGAATCTAATATAATCTTTTATACTGAATTTATAATGGAAAACTGCATTGTAAAAGATTGTTAATTACTGTGAAATTAAAAATGAAATTTGTGAACAATTGAAATTTGATTTAAAAGTTAATAATTTAAATTTGGAATTTTATATTGAAATTAAACAGTAGAAATAGCCATTTTTACAACTGTCTTGGATTTCGACGAAACCAGTTTCATCGGATCCGTAACAGTGAATTATTGTAAGGTTTCAATTTTCATAGCAATCAGACTTGTCGTTTGGCCATGCGAGCTTGAAACGCGTAGAAATTTAACGTCGAATTTAATTAAAATAATCGACTTCAAAATCTATCTTCCACATACGATTGAATTAGGCCTTGGGACTAGTTCTATTGCGTTCGGAATATGGGTAAAACCTTATAAATGCATGGCGGCACGTCTCGTTTGGAGTTCGGATGATTTTGGACCTACCTTTATAAATACGCTTGAAAACCAAGACAGTTTTAGTATTATTTCATCTCAGAAACCGTAATTTTAAATCATGGCCGCTACCTTTTCCATGGCCAGAAATTGCCGATCTTCTTTCCTCTTTATCTCTCAATCCGTTCAACGAAATCGAAAAATTCCAAAAGCAAAAGTGTAGATCTCGTCGAGCTCTTCAAATCCATACAGTTGATCTATGCTAATTTGTCAAGGATTGGTCCAGATCTGGCTTTGAATGTCGTACGTATTTCACGTTTTTTGAGAAAACGGTGGCGAATGGGGTGGCGAAACTTGGCGCGTAGGTGGAGCAAGGAGAGGCGCACGCGATGGCATCCCCTGATCAACGTCCGGTCGCTCCTAGTTGCGTGCGTATGGAAGAAAGTGGCGCGGTGTTGGGTTCGTTCGTTCAACCCTAGAACGTGTGGAGGGAGAAGATAACTTCGGCCCAGATTCTCCAACCCTGAAGTCAACGGCTCTGATTTAACAAAGGTTAAATAAAATAAAAAGGTGTATAAATTATATTATCTAAAAATCGTGTAATCTCCTAAAATGCAATAACTTTGTCATACGAGGTCGGAATCGGACGAAACAAGAAGCAACGGAATCGCAGCGACGAGTGCTGCGCTGTAGTGCAGATCCGAAGACATTTGGAGCTTGTTAAAATTTTAGGTTAAATCGAACGTCGTTCGATTTGATTTAAAACCGTAGATTCAAGGTGAGTGTATTATAACGCTCACAACATACTGAATATCTTTATGGTAGTTAAATTTGACATTATGAAGTGATATGAAGTTATTTGTCATTGTTTGATAAAAATTTAATTGTCATATAGATTGTCATTTGAATTCACCGTTGAAAATTAAATTGACAGTCAAATTGAAGTTAAGATTTAATTGCGATCAAATTACCTGATATTGATAATTATGAAATTGTTGTGAATGTTATTGGCTTTATGGTTGATTGGTTGTGATGGATGCTATTGGTCGATATTGGTTTTTTATTTATTTTGATATATCATGCTATCATCATGTATATTGTTTATTGCATATAAATCCGTAAATTGAATCATTTCTTATAAATTAAGGAATAGGTTGAAATGATATAACTATGACATCTATTTGGATTGAAATGATATATATTCATCCTTGAAATTAAAATTGAAACAATTATCCACTTGTCCATAGGTTAGAAAATTATATACGGACACCGGGTTGGTTAAATTAAATGATTTTAAAAGTTGTTTTGAAATTATTTAAATGAATTGATTTTAAGAATAAAATCCAATTTATGAAAATTGAATTATCACAAATTGAAGCTCGAAATGTTGGAATTTAAACTTGGTAAATGAAATTGTTTAATTATTTGAAGTTTAGATTTTTAAGTAAAATTTGAAATACGGCGTAAATTTTCGAAAGTTGATTTGTTTTAAAAGATTGGACTTTTAATCGAACTCTGAATATTTCTAAGAAAATTTATATGAAATGATATTTCAAGTTTGAGTTTGGAATTGAAAATTAATTTGAAATTGAGATTTAATTAATTTGGAATTGAAATTTAAAGAAATGTGAATATTTAAAGCTTTGAGATATATTGAAATTGAAATGGCTTATTTTGTGGTTCAAATATGTATTTGAAATTGATAATTTGAAATGGTTTATTGAGAAGCTGAATCGAGTTGAAATTGATGATTTGAAATTTGATTAAATTTTAATTTTGGAATTCGAGTTTATGTGAATCGTTTTGTGGAATTTGAGGCGAAAATGATTTTGAAATCGAAATGAGATATTTAGGCGAAAAATGATTTTGAAATCGAAATGAGATATTGAGGCGAAAAATGATTTTGAAATGGAATCTTACATCTTGAATAGATATGATGATATTTGAAATGGATTTGATTTCGAAGCGAATATGATATTTTGATATCAATTATGAATTGATTTTTGAAAATGTAAAAGAGCCACTGGTGTAATAATACGTAGTTATTAAAGAGACCGGGATCGGATATGGACATACTCTCCATCGATACCGAAAACCACTTTAATAACTAGTATACGCGGAGTGTTGATCCAGAACGAAGTGGATGGTTTTGGTGAACGCGTTGACTGAAGAAAGAGAACGATTTTGGATGACCCCTGACATGACTAAAACAGGATCCGCGCCGGGCCATTGAGGTTCGCCACCTCTAGCGGACGCACTTCTTCGTTACCATATCTATTACTGTTGTGATTCGATTTGGGTGCACCCCTCGATTTTGGGAGTGTTGTTTCGCGGTGTTGGGATAGTAGCTGCTATGCCCAACATCAGTCCGGATCACGCAACTACTAGTATCCTAGTTGGTATCGCCTCATGTACCTTGTCATACTGATTATCCTATTCGCGACCACTACGTTTTGGTTTGTACCTTTAGTATATGGATTGCCCTCTGGTGACTTCCGGTTTTGGGGAAACTACGGTCTTGTATATGCTCTTGGGAATAAAAATGTGTTAAGGGTGGAATGGGCCATGGCTTAACGCTAGTTTGATATTTTACTTTATGATAGACATTATTGTATATAGCGTATTCTATTATATAGTAGATAGTTTAACGGATCCTTAGGAGATGGAAATCCCGAACATCTCTTAAGTTAATGCACGCACGTTAAACACTGGATAGGAGGTGTCTAAAACCCGTAAACATCTCCGACGCCGTCACACTCATATTTACTTATTCGATTTAACTTACATGAGATATTTTAGTCCTGACTCGAGTGTTTTGTCTTTTCATTGCGCTCGGGTCAGCCTGAGCATTTCAGATTAGGTTGAAGGTATATTCCGGAGGATGAAGACGGAGTTTGGTATTACATCATTTGTATTCTACTACTGTATTATTTTTCCACTGCATTGTTGTTTTATCTCTGATATGTATGTAACTCTGATTTATGATGTATAATAATAATCAAAAATATTTATTTAACAGCTTCATGAACTGTTATTTTTTTATTATATCTTGTCCCTTCCGCTGCGAGATTTTGAGTTTGTTTCTGTTCTTTCTTTTCTTTTCTTATTTAACCCCAATAACTATCTGTATTTTGGATTGTTTGAGTCGGCATGTGTGTATGTTTTGTCGACTTGAACGGTCGAAAATGTGGGTCGTTACAGTTGGTATCAGAGCTTTGGTTTAGATTACCTTGGCTCTAGTGGGGAATAACTCATTGAAATAGGGTTAAACCTTATGAATGAGTTTGAGTGTATATGAGAGAGCGTATTTGTAATTTTGGTATAAAAATGATTTTATATTGTGTTAATTTGTTCCGTTGAGTATCTATGAATTCTGGTTGGTACTTGGGACACCAAGGCATCGATAGGAATTTCTAAACACTCGAATAGGACAGATTGACATAATATTGTTTTAGATTATATTTTATATATAAAAGAATTATATCGAAAATTTATAAAATTTGATTGTATTGGTTGTTAAAAGATGATAATATTAGATTATCATCATTTATTGTTGATTAGTCAATATTTCTAACTATTGACTATTGGATGATTTTAAGAAATGAAACTTGTAAATATGATTGACAATGAATATAAATGGTAAATAAAATAAAATAAAAATGAATTTAAATTAAGATGGAGAATTTAAATTCTGGTGTTTTGAAAATTTATTAACAAAATTTTGAAATGTATAATATAAGTATTATATGATAGTATATTCGATTAGAAATTGTTTTCAAAGGATTTTCAAATGAGGTAAGTGTTATACTCCCCACTTGACACTAGAGAATGATTTCAGTGATGAGTGCACGCATCATCGACGTTTATTTTCGAGAGTCCAAGTGGGGGAGATCACTTAATAGTTTTTCTAAACCTGTTTTGATTAAAAATTGTAATTTTCTAAAGTACGAAATGAAAATAAGTATATATATATATATTTCAATGTTGATTAAAATTCTTCTAAAAAGTATGATTTGAGATATAAAGATATTAGTGTATATCTATAGATATTTAAAAAAATGGTTTAAATCGAATACGGAGTTGAAATTCTTAAGTTCTCTAATAAGGAATGATTTTAATTATTAAACTTAAGTAAATCTTGAATTGTTAGAAACTTATGAATTGAAAAAGGTGAAATTGAATTTAAGTGTTAAAAAAATTTAAATTAAAATTGTAGTAGTAACCCTTAATTTGGAAGATAATAAATTGGAAATTTATTTAATAGGTATAACACTCAAATTGAATGAAAAGAATTTGTATATTGTTTAACTACATTCTATTTGCATAGCTATAACTTACCAAATACTTAAAAAGTTTAAAATGCTAATAAGGATAAGTAAATGAATAATATACAAGTGTGATTGCGAATAATAAAATGTGAAGATCTATTGATAAATATAAAGGAAATTTAAGTTGTAAAATGAATTAAATTTAAAATTAATTAAAAATAAAATTAGTAAATGGAAACTAATTAAATTTGAATAAAACTAAATGTCAACAAACTTGGAAGTGTATGAAATTAAAATTTTCACTTGGAAATGTATAATTGATTTAGTGTAGATTTTGGATGGATGTTAATGTTTGATATGCATTGGTTATTAGATGGATGGTAATTGATTAAATAGGATTCATTAGTGCAAATGGAATTGAATAAACGGAATAAAAAATTTAAATAATTAAATTCAAATTTGAAGCAAAGTGAAATATAATATAATTTAATTCAAATTAAATTGAAGCAAATTAACTTGAATTTAAATTATGAATGAAACAAACTTGAATAAATCGGAAATAAATCGAATGTAAACTTATTTCATGGATAAATAAGAAAATAAACGACTTTGTGTTTGTGATTGTTTCTTTAGAAAATTTGAAGTTTGATGGTTTGTACTTTCAAATAATAAAAGCAAAGTTTTGGAAAAATCCAAAACTGTCCAATATATGCTGAAACAAAAACAACCATTACTTTTAAATGGCTGGACGAAATTCAACGATATTAGACTTTTCAGAAAGCCTAGAAACTGTGCTACATCTTTTGTTTATAATGTTTTGATAAATACCTTCATCCACTAGGCTTAAAACACCAATATTAGTCGCTGGCCTGTGCGAAGTAGAAATCTGAAGCACCTTAGTATTCTCGCCATAACTTTTTACTGGTGTATCATATTTTGACGATCTAGCACTTTCTGGAAAGCTAAGAACTTAAGTTAAAACTTTTGCTTTAAGTGTTTTGTGTTTTGCTGTCATTTAGATGGTCGAAAAGGGGAGTGAATGTCGCTGACCTGCGCAATTCATTGCCCAGGCTGAGGCGTATCCTTTTAGTAAAACGGCCGTAAATTTTGAACGGATGGTCCGAATTCGATGATTTTGGACATTCCGGAAAGCCTGAAACGAATGAAATAACTTTTGTTTAGATTCCATTGCCGAATTTTATCGTTTAGGTGACCAAAAACTAAGATTCATTTGCTGTCCTGGAATTGGAATTTCAGTTTTGAAGCTAAACATGTTATATGTATGTTGTTTATGCTAAGTATATCGATCTATCTTTATATGCATGGTTCTAACTTGGTTATTGAGCAGTTTAGTAGGTAGAAAAGGGGTTGCGCTTCGCTTGTGGAGCTCGCTTCTGCGCTAAATGCAAAATGTAAGTTAAAATGCTAATAAACGCTTAATAAAAGGTACGTTCTCGGATTACAGTTTATGTTGTGGTATATTATTGTGTTCCCTATGTTTTGGGATGCCTCATTCTTGTAATGAGATGTATATCATGCAATTATTACCACTGTGAAATTTTTCGGTCCTAGCCGCGCAAAGGAGGTGCTGCCGAAATTTTTCAAAAATCCGGGAGTTAGAAAATTTTGAGATTTTAAAAATCCTATAACTAAATTTTGCAAATAAGTCGAATATTTTGAATGAATTATATCTAAATGATGGTTTCCCCTTCTCCGTTCCTTTTCGAGGACGAAAAGTTTTAAGTGGGGGAGAATGTAACGACCCGTATTTTTAACACTTTAAAAATACGAATTAAAATAAAAAATTTGGATAAAAATCCGAAGGAAATAAAATTTTGTGTTGTTAAATGTGAATTACAAGTTAAAATACAAAACTGAATTCTAAAATAACTTATTTGTAAATTAAATATGGATGTTAACTTTTATTGAATGTAAATAATGAATTGAATTTGATTGTAAACCAAATTGGTTATGATTGTAAACAAAGAATAAATAAAATGGTAGATTTAATAATGGAAGTTTATGTTATTGAAACTGTAATTTGATAAAGATGTTAACTTGTAATTGAACGTAAGTAAAGATTTAAATTTGAGTGTAACAAGTAATTGAAACGAATTGAACTTGATTGTAAACAACGAAATAAATAAAATGTTACATTTAATATTGAAGTTAAAATATTTAAATCAACGTAAATGAATGTAATTTAATATTACTGTGAATTTAAATAAGATGATAGCTGAAGAAAATGAAAGTAAATGAATTATAAACTATTGATAATAATGTATAAGTAAATGGTTGATTCAATAATGGAAGTGTAAATCGAAATAAAAGAATTCAATTGGAATTAAATAACTTGAAATTTGAATTACAATATAATTGAACGCTGAATCTAATATAATCTTTTATACTGAATTTATAATGGAAAACTGCATTGTAAAAGATTGTTAATTACTGTGAAATTAAAAATGAAATTTGTGAACAATTGAAATTTGATTTAAAAGTTAATAATTTAAATTTGGAATTTTATATTGAAATTAAACAGTAGAAATAGCCATTTTTACAACTGTCTCGGATTTCGACGAAACCAGTTTCATCGGATCCGTAACAGTGAATTATTGTAAGGTTTCAATTTTCATAGCAATCAGACTTGTCGTTTGGCCATGCGAACTTGAAACGCGTAGAAATTTAACGTCGAATTTAATTAAAATAATCGACTTCAAAATCTATCTTCCACATACGATTGAATTAGGCCTTGGGACTAGTTCCATTGCGTTCGGAATATGGGTAAAACCTTATAAATGCATGGCGGCACGTCTCGTTTGGAGTTCGGATGATTTTGGACCTACCTTTATAAATACGCTTGAAAACCAAGACAGTTTTAGTATTATTTCATCTCAGAAACCGTAATTTTAAATCATGGCCGCTACCTTTTCCATGGCCAGAAATTGCCGATCTTCTTTCCTCTTTATCTCTCAATCCGTTCAACGAAATCGAAAAATTCCAAAAGCAAAAGTGTAGATCTCGTCGAGCTCTTCAAATCCATACAGTTGATCTATGCTAATTTGTCAAGGATTGGTCCAGATCTGGCTTTGAATGTCGTACGTATTTCACGTTTTTTGAGAAAACGGTGGCGAATGGGGTGGCGAAACTTGGCGCGTAGGTGGAGCAAGGAGAGGCGCACGCGATGGCATCCCCTGATCAACGTCCGGTCGCTCCTAGTTGCGTGCGTATGGAAGAAAGTGGCGCGGTGTTGGGTTCGTTCGTTCAACCCTAGAACGTGTGGAGGGAGAAGATAACTTCGGCCCAGATTCTCCAACCCTGAAGTCAACGGCTCTGATTTAACAAAGGTTAAATAAAATAAAAAGGTGTATAAATTATATTATCTAAAAATCGTGTAATCTCCTAAAATGCAATAACTTTGTCATACGAGGTCGGAATCGGACGAAACAAGAAGCAACGGAATCGCAGCGACGAGTGCTGCGCTGTAGTGCAGATCCGAAGACATTTGGAGCTTGTTAAAATTTTAGGTTAAATCGAACGTCGTTCGATTTGATTTAAAACCGTAGATTCAAGGTGAGTGTATTATAACGCTCACAACATACTGAATATCTTTATGGTAGTTAAATTTGACATTATGAAGTGATATGAAGTTATTTGTCATTGTTTGATAAAAATTTAATTGTCATATAGATTGTCATTTGAATTCACCGTTGAAAATTAAATTGACAGTCAAATTGAAGTTAAGATTTAATTGCGATCAAATTACCTGATATTGATAATTATGAAATTGTTGTGAATGTTATTGGCTTTATGGTTGATTGGTTGTGATGGATGCTATTGGTCGATATTGGTTTTTTATTTATTTTGATATATCATGCTATCATCATGTATATTGTTTATTGCATATAAATCCGTAAATTGAATCATTTCTTATAAATTAAGGAATAGGTTGAAATGATATAACTATGACATCTATTTGGATTGAAATGATATATATTCATCCTTGAAATTAAAATTGAAACAATTATCCACTTGTCCATAGGTTAGAAAATTATATACGGACACCGGGTTGGTTAAATTAAATGATTTTAAAAGTTGTTTTGAAATTATTTAAATGAATTGATTTTAAGAATAAAATCCAATTTATGAAAATTGAATTATCACAAATTGAAGCTCGAAATGTTGGAATTTAAACTTGGTAAATGAAATTGTTTAATTATTTGAAGTTTAGATTTTTAAGTAAAATTTGAAATACGGCGTAAATTTTCGAAAGTTGATTTGTTTTAAAAGATTGGACTTTTAATCGAACTCTGAATATTTCTAAGAAAATTTATATGAAATGATATTTCAAGTTTGAGTTTGGAATTGAAAATTAATTTGAAATTGAGATTTAATTAATTTGGAATTGAAATTTAAAGAAATGTGAATATTTAAAGCTTTGAGATATATTGAAATTGAAATGGCTTATTTTGTGGTTCAAATATGTATTTGAAATTGATAATTTGAAATGGTTTATTGAGAAGCTGAATCGAGTTGAAATTGATGATTTGAAATTTGATTAAATTTTAATTTTGGAATTCGAGTTTATGTGAATCGTTTTGTGGAATTTGAGGCGAAAATGATTTTGAAATCGAAATGAGATATTTAGGCGAAAAATGATTTTGAAATCGAAATGAGATATTGAGGCGAAAAATGATTTTGAAATCGAAATGAGATATTGAGGCGAAAAATGATTTTGAAATGGAATCTTACATCTTGAATAGATATGATGATATTTGAAATGGATTTGATTTCGAAGCGAATATGATATTTTGATATCAATTATGAATTGATTTTTGAAAATGTAAAAGAGCCACCGGTGTAATAATACGTAGTTATTAAAGAGACCGGGATCGGATATGGACATACTCTCTGTCGATACCGAAAACCACTTTAATAACTAGTATACGCGGAGTGTTGATCCAGAACGAAGTGGATGGTTTTGGTGGACGCGTTGACTGAAGAAAGAGAACAATTTTGGATGACCCCTGACATGACTAAAACAGGAGCCGCGCCGGGCCATTGAGGTTCGCCACCTCTAGCGGACGCACTTCTTCGTTACCATATCTATTACTGTTGTGATTCGATTTGGGTGCACCCCTCGATTTTGGGAGTGTTGTTTCGCGGTGTTGGGGTAGTAGCTGCTATGCCCAACATCAGTCCGGATCATGCAACTACTAGTATCCTAGTTGTTATCGCCTCATGTACCTTGTCATACTAATTATCCTATTCGCGACCACTACGTTTTGATTTGTACCTTTAGTATATGGATTGCCCCCTGGTGACTTCCGGTTTTGGGGAAACTATGGTCTTGTATATGCTCTTGGGAATAAAAATGTGTTAAGGGTGGAATGGACCATGGCTTAACGCTAGTTTGATATTTTACTTTATGATAGACATTATTGTATATAGCGTATTCTATTATATAGTAGATAGTTTAACGGATCCTTAGGAGATGGAAATCCCGAACATCTCTTAAGTTAATGCACGCACGTTAAACACTGGATAGGATGTGTCTAAAACCCATAAACATCTCCGACACCGTCACACTCATATTTACTTATTCGATTTAACTTACATGAGATATTTTAGTCCTGACTCGAGTGTTTTGTCTTTTCATTGCGCTCGGGTCAGCCTGAGCATTTCAGATTAGGTTGAAGGTATATTCCGGAGGACGAAGACGGAGTTTGGTATTACATCATTTGTATTCTACTACTGTATTATTTTTCCGCTGCATTGTTGTTTTATCTCTGATATGTATGTAACTCTGATTTATGATGTATAATAATAATCAAAAATATTTATTTAACAGCTTCATGAACTGTTATTTTATTATTATATCTTGTTTCTTCCGCTGCGAGATTCTGAGTTTGTTTCTGTTCTTTCTTTTCTTTTCTTATTTAACCCCAATAACTATCTGTATTTTGGATTGTTTGAGTCGGCATGTGTGTATGTTTTTTCGACTTGAACGGTCGAAAATATGGGTCATTACAAATTTATAACCATAACTTAAAACATCACATTATCAATTAATTGACAATTTTATCAATTTTAAATAATTTAATTAAGAGATTATCACAATTTAAATTCCTCGAAATTCCGGGATATCACATTCCTTCCCCTTAAAAGAATTTCGTCCTCGAAATTTAAAACAAAAGATAATCCAAAGTTTTATTTTATTTTCAACCAATTCAGGCATACATATCAGCCATACACAACCAAACAAACAATTTCAATCAACAAAAGATCCAATCAAACAAACAACACTAGCTATTCGGACATAGATCCGGATAAGCTTCCTAAAAATTTCCCGAGTTTCCCAGGTACAGATATTGGAATAACCGCTCTATTGAATCCAAACTAGCTATACTACTGAGCTACTAAGCACCTACTCATCTAGATCTAAAATCTATACAAGAGATCTGACCACACTCAAGACCTAATCAACAACCAAACCCTTCTGAACTACCGGTTCCAAAATCAGTGATGGATCATACACGTATTCCCTCAGAGATACGTGAAATACCTTGAATCCCAGTCTTCCAAATGTAATTCACTCCTGTAGTCCAAAACACTTATCCTTACAAAAATACAGAAAGATCCAATATACTTCGGAGCTAACCTCACAGTCTTACCCAATCTTATTGCTCCCTTTTACCAGAGAAAATTTCAACAACATCGAAGTCTCCAACTTCGAATTCCAAATTCTTCCATTTCTTATCCACATTACTCCTTTGGCGATCCTGGACTGCCTACAACCTTTCCTGACCAGCTCAAACTTCGCTGATGCTTCAATAAACAAACTGGATCAAAATAACTCAACAAAAATATCCTCTCCAGATTTATCAAAAAAATCCAGAGTACAACTCTGCTCCACTATCATCAGTAGATTACAACTTACTTCTCCTATCCAGAAAAGGCAAAACAAAAACAATTGCCAAATTTGGCCTCAACTCCAGAAAAATTCCCTATAGAAATTCTCTAATCCCAAAACATTGCAACTTCCGGTTGCTTCGACTCTAGAACAGCTACCACCTTGCTTCCGCTACACAACTCTGATCTGAAGTAGATGAGAATGTCGATGAATTCGAGCAAAAATCTTAACCAACACCTCCTGGACACATAGTATCAGATCCACCACAATCGAAAACGAACTGCTCAAAGAAACAGATGAGTCCTCAGTCATGGGTACTGTCTTCAACTACCCTTAGCTAGAAGAAACTTGAAACTAGATACAGAAGAGAAAACGCAAATGCTCCACCAAATCTTCTTAAGAAACCATCGGTACCACTTCTGGAATCCAGTGGATACCAAACTCAATCTCTAGATTTTGACAAAACTCTAACTTCCTGAAGACATCCAGAAAAATCTCTGACAAACCAAGAGAACACTCAGACTATCACAAGTCACTTTTGCGATCAATCCGGCCTATTTCCAAAGAAAAACTGCTCTCTCTTCGCCAATCAGAACAGCTTATGCTTATGAAGCCAATCCATCGAAGAAACGGAACCACTCTGCTGCTTCTGAAATTACCTCGAGAAAATCTGCCAAGCCAGAAGACTTCCTTAACGGCACATATAACACTCCGAGCTACAACGCTGCTGCTGATGCTAAAGACTTCCTAATCCAAACTCCTCGAGAAACTCAGGCCTCAAAGCCAAACACAAACACCTAGCTGAACACAGCCGCAACACCGAAGCAGGCCCACTTCCTGAACTTGTTCCAAGAAACATCTTCGGAGACATCCATAGTCACTGTGTCTCATCACACAACTACTACATCCTGAGGTATCAAGATATCATCACTTACTTATGTCCAACCGATAGATCCAAACTCTCAAAAATCCGCTCACACGAGCACGATCAAACTTGCACTTCAGTGATGAACTCCGAATCCTTAACAGGTTTCTTCAGAGATCAATAAAATCCTTACATCAAGCAAAGCTCATTCGAGACGGTATTAGGTCTATAGTCTCGACATATACACTTCCAACCTCAAACATTCAAACCCCAACCATTGGTAGTCGTGTTACACACACCACTACCCTATCTACCTTTATAACTTATATTGGAAAACCCGAACAGGTAACCCAACAGATAGGTAGAAATATATATATATATATATATATAGATAAAAATTACAAGTACACTCTCTCAAGAAAGAAATCACTTAAGAGCCTAGGTATTCACTCAACCTATGCTCTGATACCACTGTAATGACCCGCCCTTCTATACACAGAAAGACGCATCATCTTTAAGAAATAAAGGGATAGAAAAGAGAAAAGATAGAGAAGAAAGAACTAAACAACATCAGAATCTCACAGCGGAAACGGAACAAAATATAATAATCACATAACTATTACATAGTATCATATACATCAGAGATACACAGCTTATACATCACAAATTTGACAGTTATAAACACCTGTCTTTCATACAACTCAAAACATCACAGAGATACAACACAGCGGAAATACACATAAACACTAACGCAGCGGAACCAATATATATCTATACGCTGAAGCCTCCTGCTACATTGCTCCTCTAGAATTTGTCAAAGCTAACCTGAATCCCTTGGCTACTCGTAAAAATTTGAGTACCCGAGAGTTTAAGAAAAACAGAAATAAACTACGGGTCAGACATGGGTCTGGTATGAGTAAATGGTTAAGGTTGCTTAACTTTAAAAACTCTTTGAAACAAAGGTATCACGTAAGACTTCCCACACATAAACATGAGTAAGTTTTTACCTTACGCTAACCAAACATTTGATAGGAAATTCTATGATATTATAATAGGTCTAGGGTTTTCAAGTAAATAAGAAATAGCTGAAATTGTTACATGATTAAATTCCAGCATACTAGCCAACAAGTGGGTAATACAATCAAATCCGATGACACTTATTGGAAATTGGATTCCATACAATGGCAGGGCTACTGGGGTACCGCCCGTCACAGTACCTGTCCTAGATCAGCGTACCGAGGATTACTCCCAATCCCCTGCAACACAAAGTCGGAACCATCCCTTACTGTATAATTCCGAATAAAATCACCCCACGGTTATGATCAGCAACCGCACCACTAAGCCGAAATAAAAAGGGACATCTAGACAGGGATGACCTTACTCTCAAGTGGGTGCGACCCACGAAGCCTTGCTGCACCTCCCATGTTTTAGCCATTCCCGGTTGATGAGGCTTGAGGCTACGTTTACCTTTAGAGAACACATCTCCTAGAATGCTCATCGTCCACCTGACGATGTTCTAAAAGCATTCAATCCATACAAGTTTGTTCCGGGTTCGAACGAAACCGAAGGCATTATCTTGTCACACTCATTTTGGATTCATCCTCAGAGTTAACGACAATAACCCTTGCACTCTGAATCTTCATCTTCACTTGAGATTCACAACCTATCATTAATTTGGATCGATGAGGTTTTCGGATATCCAAATCTGGAAACCCGATCCCGGTCTCATCAAATCCAAATCGTATTTTTAAGTCCAAGTTGTTTTAAAGTTAAAACAATTCAATTTTATTATCTATATACACAGAGATAGATAATTCATATCATCACAATAGATAATTCATATTATCATCACAAACAGATAATTCACATTATCATCATATTCAACCAAAACATCCATATCACGCAACATTACTTATCTCATATCTGAGATCTCAAACCATTCAAGACAATCAATATCATTCAACATCCATAAGCAAAGATTTATTAATCACCATCTGTAATTAATTTAAAGTGAATTAAATTAATTACTTCCATTTCTAATTAATTTAAATAAATTAAATTAATTACTTTCATCACATAAATCTTGCTTACTTAATCATTAATTAATTCAAATCAATTAAACAATTATCATCTACTTATCCATCTTAATTAATCATCTTGATTAGTTATTCTTAACTACTTTAAGTAATTAGCCTTTTATTAATTTCACAAATTAATTAACCCTTAACCATTCCGAGTAATTTACTATTAATTACTTCATTAATTACATTAAGTTATGATCCTTAATTAATTATTTCCATTAATTAATTAACTATAATTAATTACATTGATCCTTAATTAATTACATTAATTAATTAATCTTTAATTAATCACTTTCATTAATCAACCTTAATCATAAACAGAAATTACCATCCTGTAATTACTTACCTTAATTAATTAACTTCTTAATTAATTATATAAATCCTTTGATTAATTACACTAAGTAATAAATCTTTTATTACTTCTACTAAGTAATTATACTTTAATTTACTTCCCATTAGTAATCCCCTTTAATTAATTACATCCTGTAATTATACATTAATTACTTTGCTGAGTAATTACACTATTAAATTTCATTAAGTATTTATACTTAATCAACATCAAATGATTATCTTTAATTAATTAGTAATTAAATTATCTTGAATTAATCACATTCATTTGATTAATTACAATTGGGTAATTCATCCCTTAATTACCTTTAAAACAAATTGATTAATCTTAACTGTAGATTAATTATCCTTTAATTATTAATTAATAAAGCTTAATTATTAATTCATAAAACTTAATTACATATTTCTTAATTACCAATAAAACAACCTCTAATTACTTAATTAAGTAAATTCTAATTACAAATTAATTAATCTCTAATCATTAATTAATCAATCATAATCATTAGTTAATTTAATTAATTAATTATTCTTAATTAATTATTTAATTAATCCTTATCCTTAATTAATTAAATAAATTAATTATACTCAATTTCCTTAGTTAACTTAATTAATTTCCAAGATAATAAAACTTCTTTAACTTAAGATAAACATTATCTTATAATACCTTAATTACCATTTACATTTGTAATCATTATAACTTTATAATTAACTTTACCTAATTAAATCAATAATTAAGTATATAAAAATATCATTAACTTGATAAATTAATTAACCAAACTTCCTTTAAATACTTAAAATATTATCAAGTAATAGTTTTAAAAACTAATTTGAATTTGAATTTCAAAAACTTGCTTTTATATGCTTTTAAAAACCTGGTTATAGATCTGCTCAGCACTCGCTTCGGGTCAAACCCGAAGACCACTCGGGTCTATCCTCGAGTTTTCCTCTGCTATTCCCCTTAATTTCAAACTTAAAAACTTATTTTAAGTTTCTTTTAAAATCCTACAGGCTACGCTTCAATTCTACTCGAGTATCCACTCGAGTCTCAACCCCAAAATCCCGCTATCCACTTTGAGAAAACTCCCACCCAAGACACTGACACGCACGCCATCTCGTGCACATGCACCAACGTCGGAGCTGTGACGACCGCCCATGACCCCTGCACTGAACCTAGAGAAAGTGCGCTGTAAAGTGTGCCAGGCAGCCATGGACGATTGTCAAGGTAAATTAAAAACAACAGAATCTATCGTATTACTCACAGCGAATGGACAAAATACAATAGAACATATATATAGTGAAGCTTCACAGAATAGAATCTCATCAATAAAACTTCATAATAGTTGAATACAACCATCTGAATAGTCAATACAACAAGCCTCACTACATATCACTCAGAGAATACAAAGCAGCGGAACATCCAGTACATATTATAAGAAGATAATATGCAACCCTCCAGCTCGTCTTCGATATCAGCATCGTGAAAAGCAAGAACATCACCTGTCACCTGCTACCTAGTATGCCCGTCCCAAAATGGACGAACAGCCCAAGGCAATAAGAATTAAAACATAAAGCCTTGAGTCAGACAACAGTCTTAGTGAGCAGTAAATTAACAATCAACATACCAAAAGAGCATAATGGAAAAGGAATAGGAATACAACCCTCCCACTCCAACCTCTTTCTACAGTGATAGGCCCCAGACACACAATAAGCAGAAGCGAACATAGCAGAGCATACAATTTAAAGTAAAGCAATTATCACTCGAGTCAAGGGCGATGTTTTCCAAGCACAAACCCCAAGGCCTAAACCAAGATCAGATAAGCACCCAGAAAATACCGCTCTTGAGACCGAATGACGATACAATCAAACATCCATGACTCTGGCTATCACTGTTATCATTGCTTCGGTATCACCGTTAATTGAATGACCGGCACATTCTTTCAGCCGTCCGTCAAGGGCTAATGGTAACCCCGGTTCTAGACATAACTCCCGCACGTCATCGTGACCCGTGCCTAGGACTATCGAATCTGCCCAGAGTACTCGACCATCAACAGTTGGTCGTTGGGACTATCGAATCTGCCCAAACGTACTCTTGCTTAGAGCATGCTAGAACCTTCAACAACGATGAGACCCAAGCCTCCTAGTCATCCTCCTTGATGACCATTCTCATATCCATCCATTATCCTCAACTCGAACCATTCACCGGGTTATCAACATGCTTGGAATGATCCCGTCTGGATTAGACCAAGTCTTCATCACATGATGCCTCGCTTCATTACATCCTCGCAAAGCCTCATCTCAACATCACATCATCAAATCTATGCATAAGAGCTTCATCATCCCGCTACATATGCCACGAGCAGCTTTCCCAATTCAAGAGCCTTTCCCTTAGCTTTTGAATCGTCTTCGGTCTAAATCAAATCATCAATCATCTAATTCATAGCAATCAACCAAGTCAAACATTAATCCAAACAATCAAGCATTCAAATATGATCTAAGAAGACAATTATCACAATAATGGCAATTTCGTAATTAAAGAGTTGAAAGTCTAACAAGCATGAAATCATGAGAAATATCTCTACAATCTTGACGAATGAACTTGCATAGGTTAACACTTAGTAAAATGGTTGTCAAATCATCACGAACAATGGATCTACATGGATCTACACTTAAGATGAAGAAAATGCATAAAAATCACTATTTTAACACCAAATCGAGCCAACAATCCGATATACTCCTTTGGATCCGTGTGAGAGATAATCACCACTCACCAAATCACCTAAACAACCCCAAATCAACACGCTTCAGATCTGGACAGCGAAGGATCAAGCTTGATCTATCACGAATCCGCTTCAAACGACGAAATCTCACTTCAAAGGATGAAGATCTTCAATCTAAGCTCTTGATTCTTCAATTTGATCTTCAACTTGGATGGATGGAAGCACTAGATTAGAGTGGAGAGAAGAAGTGAAGAAGTGTAGAAGTCGAGCTCTCAAAATGGCAGCACTTCGTCGCTTCGAAATCCGGATCCCAAAAAGTGAGAAAAACCCTTCCTATTTATAGCAGAAATTTCCTTAAGTCGTAACTCGGCTATCTCCATAAGTCGTCTCCGACTTATAACCTTCCGACCTAAGCCCCACCGACCTACGACTTAACAAAACCCTACAACCTAACCAGATAACACCTCAACGACCTAACTATTAAGCCCATACGCGACCTAACACTCACGCGCATACGACCTAACTATTAAGTCGACCTACGACTTAACTAATATGCGCGTCCTAACAGAAGATACGACTTACGACTTAACAGTTATGCCCCTAAGTCGTCTACGACTTAACACGTAGGCTACGACATAACAGATCAACTCTTAAGTCGCTCGCGACTTAACAACTACTAAGTCGCTCACGACCTAACGCTTAGGCAAAAACCCAGCGACCTAACGCTTACGACTTATCAAAACACATGCTACAGTAACCCAACGACTTAACACAGGCACACTACCTCACGACCTAACAGACTTACGACTTAACTCCTTAAGTCGTCTACGACCTAACCGCTCAAACACGCTAACTACTAGGTCGCTAAATACTGGGTTGTTAACTCGCTAACTCTTAGGTCGCTAACATCTTATAGGTCGCTCCAAAATACTAGTCTACTTAGGTCGCGCTACCTCTTAGGTCGTCTATGACCTAAACCACTACCCTTCTTCCCTAGGTCGCCAACCCCCATAAGTCGTCTACGACTTAACTGTTATACGACCTAAGCTCCAAACAACCTAAGCCTCAATATACGACTTAACTCAAACCTTAGGTCGCCTTTCCTTCTTAAGTTGGTCACGACTTATCTCTTAGGTCGTTCACGACCTAGGACTTAGAAAAATTATGCCTAAAATCTGAAATGACTTGAAAATGCTAAAATTCCAGATTTTGACGAACTTGTCGATCCGTAAAAATACGGGTCGTTACATTCTCTCCCCCTTAGGAATTTCGCCCCCGAAATTCCAAACAAACAAAGCAATCAAAGACTATTCTGCATGCCTACCATCCATAGCTATCAGCCAACCATGCATCCAATTCTAGCTTAGCATGCAGAATTCTAAAACTTAGAACAAGTTACAATGTTGTTAGATGATACGGCACCTTAGGGCCATACCTTGAAGAGTTCGGGATGAGCTGCTTTCATCCTCTCTTCCACCTCCCACGTACAGTCGTTATCATCGTCACTCCATTGTATCTTGAGAAACTTAACTACCTTCCTCCTAAGTTGTTTCGTGTCGGTTCCCACAACACGAAGCGGCTTGCGAGGTCTTCTATAGACTGGATCAACTTCGAAATCTTCACAGCTATCAGCAGAAACCACCATATTCGAGTCGTGCACGTACTTCCGTAGATACGATACATGAAAAACATTGTGCACACCCGACATCTTCTCCGGTAATTCCAATCTATAAGCGAGCTTTCCAATTCACTCGATAATCGGGAATGGTCCAACAAATCTCGGAGTCAATTTTCCTTCTTCCCGAATCGAATAACATTCTTCAGTGGAGAAATCTTCACAAAAACCATATCACCAACGTCGAATTCCAAATCCTTACGACGTTTATCGGCATAACTTTTCTGACGATCTTGAGCTGCCTTCATTCGTTGCCGAATGATCTCTATGCAATCTGAAGTCTGACGAATCATCTCTGGCCCAAGTATCAACTTTTCTCCAGTTTCTATCCAACACGTCGGAGAGTTACACGGTCTTCCATACAATGCCTCATACGGTGCCATACCAATGCTTGACTGGTAACTGTTGTTATATGCAAACTCCACCAAATGAAGATGATCTTCCCATGATCCTCCGAAATCCAAAACACAAGCTCTGAGGAGATCTTCCAAAACTCGGTTGACTCTCTCAGTCTGACCATCTGTTTGAGGGTGATAAGCTGTACTCAAGCACAACTCGGTTCCCAAAACTTCCTGGAAGCTCTTCCAAAATCCACTAGTGAACAATGGATCTCGATCGCTCACTATACTCTTCGGAATACCATGGAATCGAACTATCCACTTAACATACAACTCAGCCAACTTTGATGCAGTCCTAGTCGATCGAACAGGAATGAATCGTGCACTCTTAGTCAAACGATCTACAATGACCCAAATCCCTTCATTTCCCGTTCTGGTTCTAGGCAATCCATCGATAAAATCCATCGATACCTGCTCCCACTTCCATGTAGGAACTTCTAATGGTTGAAGCAATCCACTTGGCTTCTTCTGTTCAGCTTTTACCAACTGGCAGTTCATGCACTTGGAAATAAAATTTCCAACATCCTTCTTCATACCTTCCCAATAGTAGGTTCTCTTCATATCCCGATACATCTTATTTCCACCCGGATGAATTGTCAACTTCGAGTGATGACTTTCCTTCAGAACTTCATCTCTCAATCCATCTATATCGGGAACAACTAGTCGTCCTTGTTTTCGAAGCCAACCCTCTCGATCGACCTCGAATCCTTTATCCTTTTCTGGATCCAATCCAGATTCCAAATCACGGATAATCCTGACAATCTTATCATCCCGCTTTTGACTCTTGCCAATCCTTTCCACAAGAGTCGGTCTTATTGATAAGTTTGCCAACATCTCAGGTTCCAATTCGCATCTAGGCCTGAAGTCAAATCCAGCTAAATACTCGAGATTCTTCCATTCTGAAAACATGGCTCCCAGTCCTGCATGTCTTCGACTTAACGCATCTGCCACTGCGTTACCTTTTCCCGGAGTATAAGCTATACCAAAATCATATGATGCCAAAAACTCTAGCCAACGTTGTTGCCGAAGATTCAAATCCTTTTGGGAGAAAAGATACTTCAACGACTTATGATCTGTAAACAACTCGAATCGAACTCCCAATAGATAATGTCTCCACATCTTCAGAGCAAAAACAATCGCCACTAACTCCAAATCATGAGTCGGATGATTCCTTTCATGCGGCTTCAGTTGTCGACTTGCATACGCAACAACTTTATCCCTCTGCATCAGCACTGCTCCAAGTCCAGTACCACATGCGTCGGTGTAAACCACCATCTCATCATTTCCACTTGGAATAGTCAAAACAGGAGCACTCGTCAATCGCTCTTTCAGGATTCTGAAAGCTTGCTCACACTTATCATCCCATCTGAATACTAAGTTCTTTTTCGTCAATCCTGTTAACGGTGCAGCCACCTTAGAGAAGTCTTTGATAAACCGTCGATAATATCCTGCTAATCCAAGAAAACTTCTCACATCAGATGCATTCTTAGGTCTAACCCAATCCTGGATTGCTGCCACCTTAGCGGGATCAACCGCTATTCCATTTCCAGAAATCACATGTCCTAAGAACCTCACTTCACTCTTCCAGAAGTGACACTTCGAAAACTTAGCCTTCAGCTGATGTTTCCGCAAGATTTCCAAAACAATACGCAAGTGCGTCTTGTGCTCTTCTTCCATTCTGGAATAAATCAGAATATCATCCACGAACACAAGTACGAACTTGTTCAACTGATCTCTGAACACTCTATTCATAAGATCCACAAAATATGCTAGCGCGTTAGTCAATCCAAACGGCATTACCAGCCACTCAAAGAAACCGGATGGTGTCCTGAAAGCAGTCTTCGGCACACTATCCTTAGCCACTCTCAACTGGTGAAATCCCGTTGCCAAATCCATTTGAGAAAACACCTTAGCTTCGTGAAGCTGATCAAACAAGTCATCTATTCTCGGCAATGGATACTTGTTCTTCTTAGTCACGTTATTCAGCTCACGATAATCTACGCACAACCTCAGCGATCCATCCGCTTTGGTTACAAACACAACTGGTGCACCCCATTCGGACACACTACGCCGAATGAATCCTTTCTGCAAAAGATCATCAACTTGCACCCTCAACTCTTGCTGTTCTCTAGGCGCCATCCGCCTAAGAGGCATCACAATAGGTCTGGCTCCTTCAACTAGATCTATACGAAACTCGATCTCTCTATGCGGCGGCAACCCTTTGACTTCATCAAAGACATCCTCGAATCCATTTGCGATTGGCACTAATGACAGTCCATCCCGTGGAACAACCAGCGAATACATGAAGCTCATAAAGACGCCTTCTTCATGCTTACATCGTATCACAACCTTTCGCCCCTCCACATTCTCGACTGTCACTTCCAACCTCTCGCAATCAACCTTCGCCGCATACTTCCTAAGCCAGTCCATTCCCAAAATAATTCCGAACCCCGCAAAGTTCAGAACAAAGCAATCACAAACAAAAGAGCAATCATGACTCGATACGACTAGACCACGGCATAACATACACAAACAAGACGAACCCCCAACTGGATTAGTCACAACTAATGGCCTATCAACAATATCCGGTTCCAAACCCAACCGGTCTACAAGTTCGCTACAAACAAACGAATGCGACGCCCCAGTATCAAACAGGACTCTAACTGGAACACCACATAGGAAAAGAGTACCTTGAACCACCACACTCTTCCCCTTCTCTTCAGCGGTAGGAGCTTTCGAAGACGACGGAACAGCTCCCAAAGCATAAGCTGGCACAATCTGCTTGTCCCTCCTCGGTTCTGGACAATTCTTCCTGAAATGCCCTGGCTTGTCACAGTTGTGACACTTCATCGGTGCCTTCGGATTCTTACAATCCTTCGAGAAATGGCCCTTCTGCTGACAATTGTAGCAAGTCACCTCGCCTTTCGGCTTCTTCTGGCCATCCTTACCCTTCTGCTGCTGCTGCTTCCTCTTCTGGTTTCCACCCTGCTGTGGTTTAGACTCTCCTTTGGTCACAGCAACAACAGATCCTTCCTTAGGAAACAGACTCTCATGCCTGAGAGCTTTCTCCACAAGCTTCTCAAATGAATCGTCCAAATGATCCACTAACTGTCTCCCAAGATAGCTATCCAAGCCTGTCACAAACATCTCATTCTTCTGATAAGCAGATTCAATATATGACCGGGCATACTTGGACAAAGCTTCGAACTCAGAAACATACTCAAGAACTGATCTTCCACCTTGCTTGAGCTCCACAAACTTCTTGAACAGAACAGACTTCTGAGCTGTAGAAATGAACTTAGCTTCAAATCTAGCTTGGAATTGCTCCCAAGTAATCTCTTCCTCCGCAGTATTGATGGTAATAGAGTTCCACCAATCAGAAGCTCTCCCTTGAAGCTGCCTTGATGCCAACTTCCTCTTAGTTGCATCATCAATTCCCAAATCACCAAAGATCCTTCTACAAGCATCTATCCATCTCTGGACTTCGATAGTTGATTCTATTCCCAAGAAAACCTTTCCTCCAAGAGCAGTATAATCCTTACACAACTTAGCGAAATCCACCGGCTTTGGAGTTTGGACTTGAACTCCAACATCAACTGCTGCCCCCGGAACTGGTATCCTTCTCATGATCGAAGTCATCATAGCTTCGAACATAGCTGCGTAATCAGCAGTTCCTTCAGCAGCACGGCCTTCCCTAGCAGCTGCTCTCCCTCTTCGACTCATTCTCAATATCTATAAAAAGGAATGATTAGAACATCTTAGAGAAACAACTGCATAAAGGACTCAAACTCTACTAATCTACAATATTGTATATAGTAGTCATCCATCAAAATTACAATTACGTCTCTCATACGTAGTTACGTCAGCGAGCGTTGGGTTAAATCGATTAACCTGGCTCTGATACCAAATGTGACGATCGCCCATGACCCCTGCACTGAACCTAGAGAAAGTGCGTTGTAAAGTGTGCCAGGCAGCCATGGACGATTGTCAAGGTAAATTAAAAACAACAGAATCTATCGTATTACTCACAGCGCATGGACAAAATACAATAGAACATATATATAGTGAAGCTTCACAGAATAGAATCTCATCAATAAAACTTCATAATAGTTGAATACAACCATCTGAATAGTCAATACAACAAGCCTCACTACATATCACTCAGAGAATACAAAGCAGCGGAACATCCAGTACATATTATAAGAAGATAATATGCAACCCTCCAGCTCGTCTTCGATATCAGCATCGTGAAAAGCAAGAACAGCACCTGTCACCTGCTACCTAGTCTGCCCGTCCCAAAATGGACGAACAGCCCAAGGCAATAAGAATTAAAACATAAAGCCTTGAGTCAGACAACAGTCTAAGTGAGCAGTAAATTAACAATCAACATACCAAAAGAGCATAAAGGAAAAGGAATAGGAATACAACCCTCCCACTCCAACCTCTTTCTACAGTGATAGCCCCCAAACACACACTAAGCAGAAGCGAACATAGCAGAGCATACAATTTAAAGTAAAGCAATTATCACTCGAGTCAAGGGCGATGTTTTCCAAGCACAAACCCCCAAGGCCTAAACCAAGATCAGATAAGCACCTAGAAAATACCGCTCTTGAGACCGAATGACGATACAATCAAACATCCATGACTCTGGCTATCACTGTTATCATTGCTTCGGTATCACCGTTAATTGAATGACCGGCACATTCTTTCAGCCGTCCGTCAAGGGCTAATGGTAACCCCGGTTCTAGACATAACTCCCGCACGTCATCGTGACCCGTGCCTAGGACTATCGAATCTGCCCAGAGTACTCGACCATCAACAGTTGGTCGTTGGGACTATCGAATCTGCCCAAACGTACTCTTGCTTAGAGCATGCTAGAACCTTCAACAACGATGAGACCCAAGCCTCCTAGTCATCCTCCTTGATGACCATTCTCATATCCATCCATTATCCTCAACTCGAACCATTCACCGAGTTATCAACATGCTTGGAATGATCCCGTCTGGATTAGACCAAGTCTTCATCACATGATGCCTCGCTTCATTACATCCTTGCAAAGCCTCATCTCAACATCACATCATCAAATCTATGCATAAGAGCTTCATCATCCCGCTACATATGCCACGAGCAGCTTTCCCAATTCAAGAGCCTTTCCCTTAGCTTTTGAATCGTCTTCGGTCTAAATCAAATCATCAATCATCTAATTCATAGCAATCAACCAAGTCAAACATTAATCCAAACAATCAAGCATTCAAATATGATCTAAGAAGACAATTATCACAATAATGGCAATTTCGTAATTAAAGAGTTGAAAGTCTAACAAGCATGAAATCATGAGAAATATCTCTACAATCTTGACGAATGAACTTGCATAGGTTAACACTTAGTAAAATGGTTGTCAAATCATCACGAACAATGGATCTACATGGATCTACACTTAAGATGAAGAAAATGCATAAAAATCACTATTTAACACCAAATCGAGCCAACAATCCGATATACTCCTTTGGATCCGTGTGAGAGATAATCACCACTCACCAAATCACCTAAACAACCCCAAATCAACACGCTTCAGATCTGGACAGCAAAGGATCAAGCTTGATCTATCACGAATCCGCTTCAAACGATGAAATCTCACTTCAAAGGATGAAGATCTTCAATCTAAGCTCTTGATTCTTCAATTTGATCTTCAACTTGGATGGATGGAAGCACTAGATTAGAGTGGAGAGAAGAAGTGAAGAAGTGTAGAAGTCGAGCTCTCAAAATGGCAGCACTTCGTCGCTTCGAAATCCGGATCCCAAAAAGTGAGAAAAACCCTTCCTATTTATAGCAGAAATTTCCTTAAGTCGTAACTCGGCTATCTCCATAAGTCGTCTCCGACTTATAACCTTCCGACCTAAGCCCCACCGACCTACGACTTAACAAAACCCTACGATCTAACCAGATAACACCTCAACGACCTAACTATTAAGCCCATACGCGACCTAACACTCACGCGCATACGACCTAACTATTAAGTCGACCTACGACTTAACTAATATGCGCGTCCTAACAGAAGATACGACTTACGACTTAACAGTTATGCCCCTAAGTCGTCTACGACTTAACACGTAGGCTACGACATAACAGATCAACTCTTAAGTCGCTCGCGACTTAACAACTACTAAGTCGCTCACGACCTAACGCTTAGGCAAAAACCCAGCGACCTAACGCTTACGACTTATCAAAACACATGCTACAGCAACCCAACGACTTAACACAGGCACACTACCTCGCGACCTAACAGACTTACGACTTAACTCGTTCGACTTAACTCCTTAAGTCGTCTACGACCTAACCGCTCAAACACGCTAATTACTAGGTCGCTAAATACTGGGTTGTTAACTCGCTAACTCTTAGGTCGCTAACATCTTATAGGTCGCTCCAAAATACTAGTCTCCTTAGGTCGCGCTACCTCTTAGGTCGTCTACGACCTAAACCACTACCCTTCTTCCCTAGGTCCCCAACCCCCATAAGTCGTCTACGACTTAACTGTTATACGACCTAAGCTCCAAACAACCTAAGCCTCAATATACGACTTAACTCAAACCTTAGGTCGCCTTTCCTTCTTAAGTTGGTCACGACTTATCTCTTAGGTCGTTCACGACCTAGGACTTAGAAAAATTATGCCTAAAATCTGAAATGACTTGAAAATGCTAAAATTCCAGATTTTGACGAACTTGTCGATCCGTAAAAATACGGGTCATTACAGGAGCCATCTCCGACCTCTGACGAACTCTCCGGCACGTCACTCATCATCGGTGCACCAAGAATCGATCACCAGAACTTTCGTACGAGCCTCAAAACGAAATCGAGAAATGGGAAAGAAACTGGAACTCGTGACCACCACCAGAAAACGCCTCAAACTGCCCACGCCGATCACCGGAAAACCAAAAACTCTGGCCACACACTCTCCGACCATCTACGAAGCCATCCCCAGAGTCCCATCGAACTCGAAACAACAGAGAAGAAGCAACACGCAAATTCCAGACTCGACCAAAATTAGGGTTAGCAACCTAAATCTATACGCCGCCGACGCCTCGATGATCAGACAACCCACCATCCATTTTTTCCATACTCCCCGTACCTTCACCTAACTCCAGACAAAGCTCCGACCATCCCAGTCACTTAGATCATCAGGAAACTCTCGAAAACCCATTTCTAGTCATATCCAAAATGCACATTCATTTTAACACTAAAAATTGTGATTTTAGTTTTAAAAATCTTAACTTTCAAAGTGTATTCGAGTTATAGTCCTGAACCAACAAATTACAATGATCGATTTTTAACAAGATTTTAAGAATTCCACTATCTTTCCATTTTTCCAGTTAAACATCCAAATATTTTACTTAACTTCATTTTAAGTTTTAATCTATGACTAAACAAACATTCCTTGTTTGAAAACTAAGTCATAATAGAGATCAGAGGGAGAGAGAATGGGTTTCGAACTAAATTTAAACTCTGTAATTTGAAAACAGAGAAGATGAATGCAACCAGACATACACACCTGAATACATACATATATACAGAATTCTACACTAATAAATACACCTGCAAAGCATATTTTAAATCCAAGAATCCATTCAACAAATTATCACTTATTATTTTTTTATTAAAAAAAAAGTTTACTCACCAGATTTGAAAAAGGCAGAGGGTTTGAAACTTTGCATACTTGATTTCATTAAAACTGAAGAAGCTTTGAAACATTAAGACTGAAGTGCTTTGAACTGGAAACTTGAAAGTTTAACTGGAACAAAATGATGATGATGACTCAAGACTTGATTCCAGGCTTTTGATCACAAGGTTTGATTTCAGGAAAGTAGAAAAATGCTTACAGGCTTTTGGAAAGGTTTGAAACAGAGGTGAATTTGGCATTTGAACTTGAGTATGCCAAGTTTTTAAATGAACGAAAATGAAAAGGAGCTTTGATATATAATAAAACAAGTAGGCAGAGGCTAAGTATGCTGGTACAAGATTTTTATATTTATTTGATCAGTGATTTTCTTCATAGGGTGGCTGAAATGATACCATTGTACAAGCATTTATTAACTATGTCATACTTATCCCCTTTATTTCAAATTCGTATGTACTTATATCTGTACAAACAAATGAAGATATCTTTTCCTTATCTCTTTCAGCCTTGCATATCTACATGTTTACAATACCATTTTTAACTTTATTTTGCAGGTACAAATCTTGTATGTATATTTTGTCTTGGTTTTTGACTTATTTCTTCTTGCCTGCAAATACAAGTATACCTCTTTATTTCCTTGCATAACCCCATATTGCCATAGTATAAATTATTAGCCTGATTGCTTTCTACCTATGCTTCTATAAAGTTAGAATTATCTTATGCTTCTATAAGTTGTTATATTTATTTTTATTATGTTAGCTTATGTATTTATTCCTATTTTTACATGACCATTATTTTTATTTCTATTTATAAACTTAATGTATTTAACTAATGTATATATTTCTATTTTAACCTTAATTTACCAAACACTTTATTTATATTTATTTATTTATTTTATTTTATTTTTACTTATGTTAAATATGTTTATATATTAATACTTACATTTATGACCATATATTTGTGTTATATTTATATTTAATATTGACAAGATTTATTTTAATTTAAACATTATTACCAAAATTACATCAAATTATTATATAGATCAAAATGTAATAAGTAGAGTTTTACTATAAATTTAAGATAGATTTTATTGTAATTATATTGGAACACTTTTTATTTTAAATTCTCAAATCATAATTTTCTTCTAAAATACACACATATATATACACATTTAAATAACACTTATTAAATTAGAAATAATAGGACTATTTAAATCTATTTATAAAATAACACAAATTAAATTATTATTCTTATTTAAAATCAATTTATAACCATAACTTAAAACATCACATTATCAATTAATTGACAATTTTATCAATTTTAAATAATTTAATTAAGAGATTATCACATTTTAAATTCCTCGAATTTCCGGGATATCACACCAAGTAAATTAAATGGAGTGATTTTTGAAATAAAAATCAGATATTGAGTTATAAAATGGAAGTGAACAAATTAGCTAAATAAATTAGTTAATTGAATATGGGAATGGAACTTAACTTGGATTGTGGATTAAAAATTGAATATTGAAATGTGGAACTTGAGTTATAAATAAAATTCGACTTAATTATAAGCGAATTAAATATATTTTTAAAGGTTGTCGAATAAAATGGAATTAGATTGAAATAGTAATGATTTGAGTTATAAATAAATTCAATTTAAGTGTAAATTAATTGAATATGGCCTTGATATCATTTAAATGAATTTGAGAGTGAATTTGAGTACGGAATTAAAATTTTGAAGTGGATTAAGTGAATGAACTAATTAAATTAATTAGTAAAATGGAATGGAATTTGATTGAATAAAAATCAAATCAAAAATTTGAATTGGAATTTGATTGAATAAAAATCAAATCAAAAATTTGAATTGGAATTTGATGGCAAGGGAAACAAACTTAAGTATATGATTGAATAAATTGAAAATAAACAAATTAACTTAAGTTAATATTTTTGATGGATTGGCTCGAGTAAATTGTGAAATGTTTATTAAATAAATAGCGTGGAGTGATTCCGAGCTTAATAAAATGGATTTGAATATAGTGAATGTGGATATGAATGGAATGCAACAGAATTGATCGTGAATAAATTTGAAATAGAATAAAATTAAATATAAATTGATTTGGAATCAATTTAAAATAGCTATAAGCTTAAATGGTTATTTTATTAAATGAATAGTGCCGAATTTGTATATAAAATTATCGTTTGACGTGAACGGAAGTATGTAAAATTCTATGAATTAATAGAAAGTGAATAAATTGATTTTTAAATCAATTTGGAATAGATATGGGTTTGTTTGTTATAAATATGAATTGAATGCAATAAATTTGGTTGTAAATCATTTCGAATTTAAGGAAATGATATATGGATCGATTGAAAGTAATTGAATTAGTATCGGAACCTTTAATGGCTTATAAATTTTTGTTTGGCATGTTGTTTATGAAATTCATATGTTTAATTAGTTAAATGAATGAAATGTTAGTGAGTTTCATATTTTGATACTTACGTGGTTTAATTGAGTAAGTACAGGTACCCAGAGGCTATTGGGCTAGAGTTGGGTTGCATAATTGCATATAAAATAAGTCGCTCGCTTAAAAACACTAAAATAAGGTACGTTTTCGGATTAAACATAGCAAATATAAAATATTGATATATATTTTGTTTTACGACCGTGTGGGTCAATGTATACATTTTTATCTCTCTTGTTATATTGCAAGGCTCTCCGTGCAAAGGAGACTACCAAAAAATTTCAGGAATTTAGGGAGTTAGAAAAAAAATTGAAAATTTTGAAAAATTTTGTTAACTAAAAAGTTGATGTTCAAATTGAAATTGAAATCAGAGATTTTGGTTTAGAAATGGAAACTAAATGTTTTGGATAGGACTGAAGGGTTAAGAAAAGTGAATGTCAAGTTTTAACTAAGTGGGTTTTGTTAAGTAAATGGGTTTGGAGCATCTTCCTGCCTTAGCAATTTCGGGGACGAAATTCTTTTAGGGGGGGAGGAATGTAACGACCCGGATTTTTGGTCGTTGATTTTGAACATTTAATTTATTTTAAATGTTTAGTTTTGAAATGTGAATAGAATTTTAATATGGAATTTAACGATCAAATAAGTGGAATAAAACTTAAGTTCCAAATATAGCGATTTATTGGATAATTTTAATCGTTTAATTAATAATTGGAAATCGTTTAAATAATTGAATTGGAGTAGAATATGAATCGAAAATGATTTCTAATGTTGATATAAATTCTATGGGAACTATCATTGAGTTAGTAAGCTTTTAAAACTGAAATTTTAAGCGATTTCGTAAAAATAGGAAATCATCGATTTAATCGACGATTTAAAATAGCGATCCGGGGTATAGTCTCGAAATTTGACGAAACCAGTTCCATTGGATCCATAATAGAGTATTATTATCGGATTTCAAATTTCGTAGCGTTTGGAGTTATCGTTTGGCGGTACGGTTTATAAACGTGTTGAATTTAATATCGAAAATTCAATATAATAATTCGGTCCAAAAAGCTATCTTCTCCATACGACCGAATTAGGACTCGAAACCTTTTCCATTATGTTCGGAATAGGGGTATAACTTTATAAACGCCTGGCGGCATGCCTTGATAAGGGTTCGAGATTTTAAGTTACGAAATCAAGACGGATTGAAAATTTAAATAATATATATAATTGATTGACTTGACTATATTTTCACATCAGCCCATTTATCTCACTTCAAGCCACTGTAGCCTTTCCCCTACACGCAAACATCATGTCTCCCTTCTCTTTTAAAAATCACGTCTTTCCCCCCTTCTTTTCTTTCAGTTCAATTTCAATTCAAAAAAAGAAAAGAAAAGCAAAACCGAAATCGAATTATAAATCGCGAATCCCCTTCAGTTCTTCCTCCTCAAAACAAACGAAAAATCGAAAACGTCTCTCAATAAAAAAAAGATTCACGAATCAGTTCTAAATCGCAACCACGTCATGATTGCCTATGATCGCTCGAGTTAAGGAAGATGGAGGTGTGGAGACGAGGCGGAGGCGCATGGGTGAAGTGTGATGGTTTGAGTCGCAAGGTGATGCCGTTCGTGGCAAGGGGAGTTATAGGATATGGGTCGACGGAGGCGCTCGTGAGGTGGCAGCATGGTAGCATGCGCTCATTCGATCGATGTAGGGTGCTGCTAGAGTCGCGTGAGGCGCATATGCGTGGACAAGGAGAGGCGGCGAACGAAGGGAAGCGACATCAAATGGCATGCGCGAGGCAAAGGTGTTTTCAGGGCGGCGGCGATCATGGGAGATAGGCCGATCAAGATTTCGGTCGAACCGAGGAGGCTCGTGCGTGTTGATGAGTTGAGTGCGTATGAAGAAAGGGGGAACGAACGAGTCAGTGAGGGGTTTGACGAAGTCAAGTCGCGTGCGTTGCAAGCCTGGACTGTTGCGAGCTTGTTTTGGGAAGAAGCTGTTAAGGTATGCATAAGTTAATTAAAATTAAACGTTAATTTAGTTATTAAATTCAAATGTTTAAAAATCATATAACTTTTTGAATGCGAGGTTCAAAAATCACAAAATCAGTTGCATGGAATTCGAAATGGCGTAGGATACGAAATAAAATTTAACCGGATTACAATTAAAAATCAAGGTGAGCAAAATCTTACTCATTTGGATTATTAGAATTTATTCTAAATGGTTAAAATAAATTATTGAATGTTGGTTGAATTTATAAATTATTATCTGTTGAATGTTAAATATATATATATAGTAGTGTATATTAGTAGTTGGATTGATTATTCCCGCCGTTGGAGCGGATGAGACCATATGTGCCCCGCATAATAGCGGATGACCCTATATACTACGATATCCCTCTCGAAATAGGATTGGTATTTTTATGTTGTATTAACATCTGTAGATGTAGGGAAACAGGTTGGAGGGATCTAACTGGATTTCTCAAAAATGCTGATTTTAATTTCATATATAGTGATATATGATGTGTGTGGATAATCTTTTATAGATTATTGTTGTGATTTGAATTATTGGATGTTATAGTAGCACTGGATTTAATTTTGGTATTTTAGATACCATAAATATTATTTTGAAATTGAAAGAATTATAAAAAGGAGATTTTGAACATAAAAAAAAGTATATCGAAGTTTGGATTATTTTAAAAGATATTGATTTGGATAAATTAATAATTTGATTTGGAGTTGTACTTAACTATTCGTAAAATATTTTAATTAGAGATTTTAAAAGTAAATTATATAAAGGATTTTTAACAATGGAATTTTTAAAAATAGTATCCTAAAAAATATGGAAATACGTTGAAATCGATATTAAAAATAGATTTAGGAATGTAAATGGAAGCTGTAAAGAAGTGGACTTATAAAATGGAATTTTATAAGTGAGATTAGTTTATAAAAAGGTGAAAACCTAAAGGTGTTATAAAAATTTGTAAACGATGTTGATAAATAAAGAGAATGCTATTAGTTGATAAATTAGTATATAAATTCACAAAGTAAATTTATATCGAGATATGTCGATGGGTTTGGGAGAAATATAGTGAATTATGTTTTGAAATGCGAGAATGGTTAAGGGAACGGAAATGAAATCGACGTGTAGTGAATCAAGAGGGATTTATAAATTTAAATTGGACATTGGAATTTTAAAAATATATCAAGAAATTAAATTGTTTTTCAAAAAAGAATTATTATATAGTCAAACTATGTAATTTAAAGCTGCTTTGGTAATGAAATACTTCAAAAGTGGATTTGTCAAAATATTTAATATTAATTGAAATAAATTTCTAATTTTTATAATAAGCTTTATAAAATCAATTTGCTATTTGAAAATGAAATAGGGAATGATGTGTCGGTGTTTATTTAAATATTTTAAAATTTTAAATAATTACTTAAACGTGTTTTAAAAATAAATTACCATTCTTCAAAAATACTAATTATACATATATAGAGTTTTGAAAATGATTTGAATTTATTTATAAACTCTCTCAGGATGTGGAAATAGATATGATTTTTAGAAGTTGTAAATGAATAGACGAGATTATAAGTGAGTATAATCGACTTTGGAAAATGTAAAGGAATTAATATAAATTCCGAAAATGTAGGAGATAGGATAAGAAAACTCCTAAGTATTGATATTAGAAATGATTTCGGGAAAATGGGTTATAATATTTTCCTAAGTGAGAAAACGAAAGGTTTTTGGAAATATTTAGAGACGAAGGATTTAGATCGAGGTATTATCTAAGTAATGGATTTTAAATCGAAGTTGGAAATATTTCACTAAGTGTTAGGTACGGGTTATCCTGTTATGAAGGCAAGTATTCGAAAATGTTTTCAAATATTGATAAATTTGAAAAAGATTTGAATATATATCTTGTAAAGATATTTTGAAATGGATGTTTTAAAGAATTGTAAATAATGGCCTAGTGACTATTTATGCATGTTATTTGATAGTTAAATAACCGACTATCAATATTGGCCAATTTAGTTAATTATTTCGAAGCGACCGGGATCGGATTTAATTATCCGAAAACCACTTCGATCCGGTTTGAACATCACGAATGGATAATGTGAAGATAGTGAAGATGGTGATTCGGTTTGTCCAGACCCAGGACAACTTGTATGGACGAATGCTATCAGAACATCGTCATTGGAGGACGATGAACATTCTAAGTGAAATTATCCATGAAAGATAATCGTAGCCTCAAGCCTCATCAACCAGAATGACTAAAAATCATGGGAGATGAAGTAAGACTAAGTGGGTCGCACCCAATTAGGGTATGTTATCACCTTTCTAGATGCCGTCGGATATATTAAAATTATGGATATGGTTATGCATGGAAAAGTGTACGCACGATTTTAAGGGTGGGAATACCCAGGGTGATTACATATTCGGTTATATCCAGGTTAGGGATAGGGCCGGTCTTGTGTTGTAGGGGATCCCGGCGAGGTCCTTGGTACATTTTTCTAGAAGTGTACTGTGATAGGTGGTACCCCAGTGCCTAGTCATTGTATGAAACCCATTCTCCAATAAGCACCATACAGTTTTGATTGTGCCCAACTATGTTGAAACGTGAGATGCAAGCATTTCAGCTATTTTCTATTTACTTTGTTTAGACATTATTATAATATCGGATGATTTTGATAAAAATGTTTTGGTTATCGTAAAGGAAAAACCCGTCGTGTTTATGTGTGATGCGGTCTTACGAGATACCTTTGTTTTTCAAAGGATTTTGAAAATAGTAATAATTCAAATTGAGTGTGTTTTCTCACGTTGGTTTTCCAGACGGACTCGGGTGTTATTTTATTATAATGCTAGGGTCAGACCGAGTATTACAGATTCAGGTTAGGATGCTATGGAGCTCAGGAGACGAGATGGATGACAAAGACGTATTTTCCATGCTTTATTTGTATTTCCATTGTGTGAGGACAAGCTATTAAACTATCCGGATTGATTGTTGTCTATTGTACTCTGATAAAGTTAGGTATATTAACAATACAGTCCTTAGATTTAAAATCTGTTATTATGTATTATATTTTTTTCCACTACGATTGTGAGATTCTGCGTTGTTGTTTTTCTGTTTTTCTTCTTCTACCCTTTCTTCTCACCCCAAATGAACTAGTGTTCCCGACACTCGATTGCTCGGCATTCTATACAGTGGATGTATTGATGTCGATTTTCGAGGATTGAAAATCTCGTTTGTGACATCGGGTGATATCAAGGATATATCAAATCAATGAACAAACATACATCAAATCACAATATCATCCATCACAACATCAAAACGTTCATTCTCTTTTAACATAAAAACCTATGTTTCTTACAACTTATTAATCACAATTTATTCCTTTCTTTTAATTAAAAGATTTCAATAAATTTAATTGCAATTAACTTTAATATCAAACTTTAGACGACCCTAATTAATGATAAAGGAACAATAGTTTCGTTTTATAATAATTCAACATATTTAGACAAGTTATTGTGTACAACAAAAATTATAAATTACTACTAATTAAATGTTTACCTTATTATTTGAAATCAAACTTATTTAAAAGAACAATTTAAATAAATAAACATATGTTTTACTTTTATTAAAAATCTATTCAATTCTTTATTCAAATTCAATATTTGTTATTTCAATTCTTGTTATTAATTACATACAAATCAATGTCATAAAATTTTAAATTCTAATATAAGTTATAACATGTATCTTATTGTAATTTGTTGTCATTTAAGAATTCAATTTAAGTTCATAACTTACAATTTAATAAATTTTTCATTTGTAAAATCATAAATTTTTATTTCTAACCATTTTTATTCAACAATTATATTTAATTTAAGATTTTTAAATTTTTTAAAATATGGGTCGTTACAATATCCCCTACTCAAAAAATTTCGTCCTCGAAAAGGAACGAAGAAATTATCTTGCAATTTGATATATCAAAATAATCAACTTATATTTATTCAAAATTACTTAGCTTTATTACAAACATAAAAAATTTCTCAGTCTTATAATTTATGGAAAATTTCTATAGTACTTCCTTTGCGCGGCTGGGTCGGAAAAACTACAAACTGCCTCTACAGGCCCAAACCAATTAAAGAAAACAAAAGCCTAGCAGCTCACAACATCAGGGATAGAAAATCATCAACCAACCAATAATATAAATATGTATCTATTTGTCGGGCAACCAATTTACTTACAGATCTTAATCCTCAAATTAATCTTTCTTCAATATACCTGAATTGCACTTACATAATTCAAAGAGTGTTAAATATGACAAAACAATACACCAACTATTCCTACCAAAAGTACAAACAACAATAATGCAGTGTAACAACTATATGCAACCAAAGAAACCATAACACATCGATACATAATAGTATTAAATATTATTAGTAAACAAAGCTAATGGTTTTCCAAAGTTCAAAAATCTTCTCATCACACAAGGATGATAAATAAACCACTAAGCATACCTTACGCATAACAGCCTTAAGTAATAACTTAATCGATTATTTATACTACCTCGAACAATTTAAGTGTTATTTTCTTTCAATATCAAAATCATTACTGAACCATTTATTAAAACATTACTTAAGTTTCTCAAAATTATTTATTATGAATTTGAATTATAAAATAAAACTTTAAGTTTTTGGTATTCATCTTTGAAGAGGATGAAGTATTTCAATATATCTTAAAATTTAGGCTTATAAAACATTTAAACTTACTTAGTTGGTTTAAACATAAGATATACATAAAATATTATCATAATATTATGCAAAGATTTTCCTCAAAAAAATTAAAATAATATTAGAAATTGATGTCAAAACGTTTTAAACAAACTTTTAAATTAACATTTGTTTAAGACCAATTGATTTATTAAATTCATCATTTAAAATAAGTCTACACACAAAGATCATTAAATTAAAACTAATAACATACTCAACTCTTACACTAAATTTCTATTCCAAATCAAGAATATAAAATTTCATATCTTAGTAACTATAAAATACTTATTTTAAAATAAGTATTTAAATTATGGAAAACATTTACTTAGGTTTATTATAAATTTAAATAGTACATAACCTTTATATTAACTTTATTATTACTTCAAAAATGAAATAAAATACTTCAAAATCTCATTTTCTTTCAAATAGTTATTCAAAAATATATTTTCATCAAACAAATTATATTATAAATAATAACTTTCCAATCATTTGTTCTATAAAATTCTAAAACGGAAAATTTTATATATATTCTATTTATATAATATCACAAAATTTTATTTAAAAAAAACTTATATAAATCTCATTTGAAAAATTCATTTGACAATCCATTTGCAAAAATCCATTTGCAAAATCAATAATCTTCAGTATTTCAATAGTTTCCAAAATTCATTTGTAAAATTCCTTACTTTACATAAGGTAAATTTCATTTCTAAATAACATTTAAAAATTCACAATAGTCATCCTTATAAATATGTGTAAAATGTTAGAAAATAATTATTAACATCATTACTTATATTTAAAGAGAGGCAATTTAAATTCTTAAATCCATTATTTATAATTTTCCTACTTTACTATAAAATACTTTTTCAAACATTATTTATAAAACAATAATAATCAGTCTTTAAACATTATTATACTAAATAATAATTCATTTCCAAACATTTTAGCGATTAACAATAATTAACTCAAAAACTTTATTAATAAATAATAATTATTAGCTTCAAACGATATTAGTTATTTAATTAACTTGTCACTATATTAAAATACTGGTAAATAGCTTTTAAGCAATATTAATTAAACAACCCTTTTAAGCATTTCAACTTGGGTTAGAAAAGAAAGATACATTTATATCAAAATACTTTTTTATCTCAATGTCTTAACAGATTTATCCTCGTTCTTACAGACTTTAATCATATGTTAATCAGGCGCAAGGCTAAAAATCTCTAAGTACTTAGAAGACCTGTTTCCATATCTGGTGAAAATACTTGAAAACCTTTCAAAACAAATATGGAAAGTACCACTCGATAACCAATCACGGATCACAGTTACACAGTGGTTACATCTCTATCCTAGAGAATCCATGGTAACTGTAGGCTATCTCTGCCCCTCGATTTACGCCATGAAATACCATGGATCGTAGTTACACAATGGTTAAGTTGCTATCCCAGCGAATCCATGGTAACCATAAGTAATCTCTGCCCCTCGACTTACACCACAAAAACCTCCATGGATCGTAGTTGCGTAATGGTTACATCGCTACCCCAGTGAATCCATAGTAATTGTAAGCAATCTTCGTTCCTCGATTTACGCAATGGGAAAAAATAAAAGTCAAAAGAACTCATGAGTTTATGTCCGGACAACCTAGATCAAATTCAGTTGAATACACCGAGTAGATCAACCTAGATCAAATTCAGTTGAATACACCGAGTAGATTTCCAATTGGATCCACCTAGTGGATCTCCGATTTTTTGATTTCCATGGAGGGTACTTCTCCATATCTTCGATTTCAAAATATATCATACTATACATAGTTCACTTCCATATCATAAACTTCGTATATATCATACTTATATAGACTCCATTTATACAAAATCAATATTTTCCAAATCGAATACCTTTCAAATTCAATAGTCTTTAAAATAACTTCATACTTATATAAAATCCTCTTTAAAATAATCAAAAACTTCCAAATTGAATATTTTATGACATCAAGGTCTTCAAAAATAAGTACGTTTCAAAATATAACTTAAGTTTTATATTTATATAAAATCTCAAAATCATTTTTTCCCATCTTCCTCAAAATAAAATACCATTCAAAGTTCATTATTTTCAAAGTTAATAGTTTTCAAATATATAATAGACACCTTATATAAATCAAATTTTCTTTAAAATCGAATATATTTCAAAAATTATTTTACAATCAAATAAAATGTATAAAACATTAACTAAGTTCACAAACATTTCTTAAAACATAATTTCATTATAAAATGTTTCAAAACTTAATTTCATACTTGTATAATACAAAATATTCTTATTCATTTTACTTAACAAGAATATTTAACTGTTTAAAACTTTATTTTAAATTCTATTATTTTTTTAATTTAAGAGGTACAAAACTAAACTTTTATAATTTCACTAAAACACTTAACTTCAATTCTTATCTCAATTTGAAATTTCCTGATTATTCAAAATTGTCGAAAGTTCCATTTCATTTCAATAATTGAAAATCACCAATCAATATCTCAAACAAATGCACAATCAAACTATCCTAATGCAAAGGATACATGCGTCCATAATATCACTTAACAAAATACTTAAGAACTAAACACCGGATTTATCTCAAATCATTTGAAATAAATATATACATATATCTTATGAATACCAAATCATATTTCAGGGACTTAAATAAAAATCCATTTTCAAAATAATCACGTAGCAACATACTTAGTGGCCTCCCCCACTTGAAACTCGAAAATGAATGTTGATGATGCTGCAATCATCATCAAAATTATTTTCCAACAATAGAAGTGAGTTTGGTATTTTTTATTCCTTTTGAAATCATTTTGAAAACATTCTATTTGTAAATAATTCAAAATAATACTAATATTATTTTCCAAATCTTAGAAAACTAATTTAAAAAAAAAACCCTGGAATTCAAGTTCTAAAATTCTCAGTTTGAATTTCTCTTTAGTTATAAACCATATTTATATAAGTAACTTTCTTGAATAAAATCATTTCCCAAGTGTAAACCTTTATTCGGATTAAAATAAACAACTTTTATCAAATTTAATTAAATTTTAACCCAACATTGTCGTCAAACGCCTTGTAGTAAAATTGTGAAACTTAACTAACGAGGTGTTCGATTCAATGTTCCCAGCAAAATAATATCTAACCATCCCCGGTTGAAAAGGCAAATTACTTAAAATTGGTTAAACACAATTCAAAAATCAACAACTGATAGTCAATGCTCATAAATTTGCCAAGCACCACTAATCAATGGATAAATAATGATAAGTAAATGTTATCGCTTTTATCAAATAAACACATTATGAATATCCTTATCAATTATAGGAATTTAATTTTATATATGTATAATATAATCTTAGGTAAAATTATTTCACTTACTAATTTCCAAAACAATATTTTATAATACTAACAAATATGCTCTCTCGTATATATATACACTTAACCTCATTCTAAGGTATTACCAATCCTATCTCTAATGAGTTTACTCTAAAGGTTCAGGTGTTCGCTCAACCTAAGCTCTGATACCAACTATGACGATGCACCTTTTAGACCATTCAAGTCGACAATAATCCACACATGTTCAACTCAAATTGTCCAAAATACATAAATGGGTTTTCTAATAAAGAAATAAGATATAGAGGAACAAATTATAGAATCTCGTAGCGGAATGACAAAATATAATAAATACATAAACAGTTCATGAAGCTGTTTTATAATATACATTTGATTTAATTTTTCAATATCATCATAGGTATACATATATTAGACATAACAAACATTGCAGTTGAAATATACTAGTAAACACGGTCTTCAAACTCCATCTTCATCTTCGAGAACAAATATCTTCAAAACACTGAAATACTCAAGCTGACCTAAGCGTAAAGGAAAAGAATACACTCAAGTCAGAACCAAAAATTCTTATGCAAGTTAAATCAAAGTTAGGTGAAATATAGGTGCAAATAACTTCAATTTGATTCAAGAGTTCACATAAAATTTAGAGCTTTCAAACATCTTTTCAAAATTTCTAGTATGTTTCATTAATTTCCAACCGATTTCATAATCTTCACAAATTTCAAATGATTGACTTCAAGGTTTAAATTTTTAAAATCTATTAAGTCATTGAAATAAATACCTGTACTTTTATCAAATATTCTTCAAATAACTTACTAAAGTTTCAAAAAAGTTTCAAGTTATTTTAAAACAATCCTAAAATCTCACAACTTCCATTTTTAAAGTATAAAATACCAAAATCATTAAATGGTAAGATTAAATATAGATTTCTTTACAAAAAATTTCTTTTGCTATAATAAATTTTTAGAAACTTTCCAAAACATAAATACATTTTTCAGAAGTATACTTATTGAATTAAAATTTTATAAATGAATTCCAAATTATTATTCGAAAATCCGATTTAACTGAAATTTGCAAAATTAAATTCTTTATAACATAGAAATTTCCAAAGTTTCAAAATTCAATTTATGAAAAAATTAATTTAAAATTTCTCTAAAAGATCTAATTTAAAAATCAATTTTCACTTTAAAAACAATACAGCGGTTCATTTTTCAAAAAAAAAATTTTTGGCCAAAGCAAAACATCCAAATATTTCCCTAAGTCGATATCAGGTGTCCAAGGGTTCATATCATAATCCAATACCCAAAAAAATCAATATGATAATTTGTATAATATTGATGATAAATAGGGTGATATCAGGGATATATCAAATCAAAGAACAAACATACATCCAATTACAATATCATCGATCACAACATCATCCATAAGCATCCATGCTCTCTACATTCATATCAACCAATTCAACCATATACCACAGTAGTCATTAATTATCAAATGTTAGGTTATTTAACTAGCCATGATATTCAGCTTCAATGTTAATTTAAATGTCAATTTAAATTAAAACAACAATCAATATCATTTTTCACTTCATGAATCGGATTAATCTGTAGTAGAATTTTAGTATTGTGTGAGTGTGTTTAAGCACCCACCTGTTAATAAATCTGAAAATTGCACTGAAATGAATCCACCCAAATCTAACTCCATAACGTAGACATCGTCGATACAAATCCAACGTAAAAGACCATGTCCAAATCCGACCTTGTACGGAAAAATTACGAATTAATAACCATTTGAAATTAAATAGATTTAATTAAACAACTTAATTAATTAGTAAAAATATTGATTATCACTAATTAATAGGGATTAGCCACTCTAATCACCTCGTTCTTCCCCAGATCACGATCTTCCTCATCGACATACGCCTTTTCACCTACAACCACCATTAACTACCACCATCGACCATCGCTTAATTACAGCCGCTAGCCCTGACCTCAACCTAACCCACGCCGCCGATCTGGTCTAACATTTTGCCGCCTCGAATTTGATTGAACGCAAAAGAACAACACGATCAGCTCCAAAAACTGACCGCCATCATCGCCCGTTGACCACCAAACTTCGCCAGAATATAGCCCTGGCTATCCCCTTTGACTTTGCTTCAGGCGCAACTGGCCAAAGACCATCAATGATGGAGAAAAACGCAACCCTAAGTGCGCCAATCACGAGCAATTCACGATCGCCTTGCTCCTTTAATCGACGATCCAACCGGTCATCTTCTACACCTCACCAAAATGAACACTTCTCTAGTTGGGCACTTCGCCTGAATCAGCCTCTAGTGGTGCCGATTGACGATGGCCGTTAGATGAGAGGGTTTATTTTTGGTAAGTTGTGCAAATAAGAGAGGGGGGAGGAGACATATAGATTTTATTCGATTACTGTTCATCTAAAATCACGGATCATAAACATGACATGCTCACCAACGTACCTAGCCAAGTATCTCTATTACGGACTCAATGAAAGTGGTCTCAAGTCCTAAATATATATATATATACTTTATAAATACTTATAAATAGGTTTTAAATATCTATATAAAATATTACTTAAAAACAAATAATTTCAAACTTAAAAAAATCATAAAAAAAACATATATTTAAAATTAAAACCACTTTAAAACACTTTAATTAATGGTATTAAACATCCCTAAAAGATTATAGAAAAATACTTTGTTTAAATGTCACTTTTAATCGTTAAAATTTTTAAATAACAAACAACAACATTTAACAGAAGTGTTGTCATAAGTTCAGAAACAACTAGAAAGTGTTTTAGTTAGAAATCATTGTAGTTTCCTATTTATGCCACAAATCCAGTTTTTAACCCTTGAATGTTTAACCAGTTTTCACCTAGCAGATAATTGATTTAAGGTGCAATTTTTTCGTAGTGAGTACTTTACTTATTTTAATTAATACCCATGTAAAGAAACCCCTAATGATGTACTTTATTTCTACAATTTTCCAAATTGTTTCCTAACCATTTAATACATTGTTATAAGTGTTGAGCATAACCAAATTGTATACTTTGCAATATACTCATATATAACCATTTAACAAATTTCAAACACAAAGGATTTAATGTGCACTTTTAATGACTTTTCTCGCTTAAAACACTTTCAGACACACTTCAATGTCACACCCAACGAAACCAAACATGCATTCCACATTACATGTTGGAGAGTGTAATAGAAAAGATAATATACAAATAGATTTGTTATTTGCTTTCAAAAATAATTATGGTCCAAAATTATAACTTCATTAATTCATTGACTTCATATTTATACAAAACATATATAACACAATATATACAAACAATGGTTAGTAAACTCATTCGAAAACCAGCTAACATAAGAATACACCATCAAGAACTAAGAACACTTCCTACCTTACCTAGACATGCCAAAGCTTCCAACTTGGCTTCGCTTTTTCACTTGGCCACCTCTCTCCTCCGCTATTATCTCATGGCCTCAACAAGGTTTCCCATTCCTTCTACTTTGAGTTTCTTTTCCATGTTGCCATAATACTTTAAGGCCTTTGCCAAAGTTTGAGAGGGGTTGAAAAAAATTTACTTTGATTAAGGAATGATTAGTGAAGATAGAAGAGGATTAAGAATAAGTTATTTCTATCTTTGAAAATTAGCAAATGTGTCAATTTAATCATATGAAGAACCTTATGTAGAAGTGGCCAAGAGTTAACCTCTCACCTGTCATCCTCGATGGAAGGTCACAATGCATTCTCCCTTTCACGTGACTCACTTTCCATCTCACACCCTTAAGAAAATATCTTTTACTATTCAACAAAATATCTTCTCATTAGTCCTCCACTAATCTTTTTTACTATTCACATTTAGTAAGCCATAAACCCTAAAAATATTTTTAGTTTCTAATTAATTACACATTAATATATTATGAAAGCACAACAACTTTGAACAACTATTATCAAGGAAAAAGCTATTTATCGATAAAACAATTTTCGAACACATTATCAATATTCCTTCAAACTATTTATTTTTGTAAATATTTTTCAAAACACAAGTCTACCATCATTAGTTATTAATTAAAACGATATTAACAAGGTTATAAAATAAATTTAATCACATTAAACCAAGATTCAACTATTTAAATAATTCAGATATTTAAATACGAAGTGTTCGAAATTCCGGGTCATTACAATAAGATACTAAGGTTAGACTTGTTCTTGAACCATATTTGGTTGGAGATGCTATTGAAAAGAATGAGTTGATATGTGAAATGGTGAAAGTGGTGCAATCAAGGCGAAATAGTTTTGCTGATAAGAGGTGCAAGCAATTATGATTGGCAGTTGATAACCATGTTTCTATGATGTTGTCACCCCTGAGAGGTGTTATGCACTTTGGAAAGGTGTGGATCAACTAGATACATAGGACAATTTCTTTTTATTGGGAGGATCGATGAACTTGTTTTATAGTGGATTTGGTTAATATTTTAACATAAGTGCATAATATCTTTCACATTTCACATTTGAGTAAATGTGTGCATGACTCTAGAACCGTAGTGGAACCAAGTCTACTAAAGAATTATCTATTTTAGATTTTACTTATGTACATAGGTAGCAAGGAATAGTAGGTCATAATACAAAGGACTTATTGAACAAAGTTATTAAAGTTGTTCAAGTACAATGGAGTGATTACACTGATGATGCTACTTAGGAAGTAGAAGATAGGATTAGAAATTTTATCTGTATTGGTTAATGCTTGATTTTCATTTAGTTATGTGATATTTTGGTTGTTTATTTTGAACATTAGTGACACTAGTATGTGTTAACGTAGAAAATGGATCAACATCCAAAAATCACATGAAAGCACCAGTTCTATTCAAATAAAGCAAAAGTAATATAAACAACAGGAAAGTAAATGGAGACACAAGATTTTCCATAGTGGTTCGACGTAATCTCCATCCAACATCCACTTTAATCTCTTTTATTAGTTAATCTATCTCTGGATTTCAACTAGTTTTATCTAGTCTGAGCATAATCTAGTGGATCTCAAATTTACAATGATGTTCTAGAGATTTTCCAGTCTAAGTCCTAGAGCAACGAACACTAGCTTCTTAGGAAACTTTAATAGAGGAGAGGAAAGATGTGAAGAAGGAGAAGAAGTCTCCAATGGCACAGAGATCTGATTCCGTTTTGGTTGCAGGTAGGATTGTGAAGACCCAAATTATTGAGATGAGAATAATTTTAATAAAAATCAGAAAAAGGAAAATTTTCAAGGAAAAAAATATATAAATCTGAAAATAAATATTGAGAATGAGTTAATTAAAAAAATAACTAAGTATGAGTAAGTCTTATATTCATATGTGTATATATATATATATCTTGAATATAAATAATAAGAACGAAATGGTATTTCAGAGGGAAGAGGAAATATAACTAAGTGTATATATAGATTATACATTACCATATGTTGTATTTATATACCCAAAAAGAATAAACATAAAGTAATACGAAAAGAACACCAGGGTAATTAAAAATATGAATATATTTATATATCAAGAGAAAACAGATAGCTTGAGATATTAACAAGGGGTTAATTGATAAAAGGATATACATGTATACATTACAGTTTAACATAAAGAAAATAAAATAATTCAGTAAAGAGAAAATTGTTTTCAACAATTAAGTGATAAGGAGAAAATGATATATTCTTTGGTAAATTAAAATGCCTAAAAACCAGTTTAATATTAGTGGTGCATAAGTACAATTTTGAAATAAGTCAAGAGTAAACAAATAGGCTGAGGTAATAGCTAGGAATGGGAAATAACTCAGGCATAATGAAAGGTATTAAAAAAAATAAGCCACATGACAATAATATACAGGTGAATCATGCAAATTGCATGCATACAGGAAAAGAAGTGGATAACTGCTTTTACCAGAAATAGAAACCAAGGGAAAATGACACATTTAGCCATAACAACACACACATAATTCTCTGAGTAATGTGAGGATAAAATGGGGTTTTCCTTTAGTAAAACCCTAGTAAAATGATTTAAATCAAGAGAGAAAGCAGAGGTTTTCTCTGAGGGAAAAAAAACAGTAACACATTAAAATAAAAAGAAGAGAAGAACTCACACTATTTTGCAAGCTTAGGCAAGCTCGGGGAAAAGAAGGGAAAGGTGAGTGATTAATCAATCTCATGAGGTTAAGGAATTAAGACCCAAGGTAAGGGCAGCCATTTTATTTTTAAGCTTGATCAATTTGTTTTTCTCTGAATAGACGAATGCTGAGAATGGTTGGTGTATTGATAAATCTTTGGTTGATACTTTGATTTGTTTTGGTTGATTGTTTGATAAGAATAATGCCATGATCTCTGATATGGATCCAGTACCTTAAACCATCAGTTTGTAAATATGTTTAGTAAGATAAATACATTTTATTATGAAGTAGGGTAATACTGGAAGATAAGCTAGGCAGTGTGAACAAAGGAGGTTCATGCTTATGTCTAGATTGTTTTAAATTGGAGATGAACAATGCAATAAATTATTTATGTGCTGATTTGTTCAAATCTAAAGCTAAAATGTTTTATGGGTTTTTCTCTAAAAACCTTACCCAATGTTCACAATAGAATTAAGTATAAGAATTTTAATAGAATTCTACTGGATTTGTTTAAGAGATCATGACATTCTTGAATATAGGAGTTATGCAAGTGATAAAACAAATTTTGAATGAGACAACTGGAAAAATGAAATAAAGCATTATTTTCATGAATGAAAGTATGGTCAGTTGAAATCCCTGAGTGAGTCTAACTCTCTCTGATTCATGGAAAAAGAAAGAAAGAATGTAAAAGCAATTCAAGAGTTAATAAATCTTTCTGAAATAAGAAATGAGACTGGTCACTAGATTATAAAATTAATCTAGGAGAGAAGCCTTGATCTATACATCATAAGGAGTATGATGGGTATGTGCATGACTTGTGTAAGTCCTATAGGCCTTTGTGCAGGGGTTAACAGAATTGAGTCCCTTGCAATGCACACATGGTGTTCAATGGCAAAGAGATATGACCAAATTAAATTGATAAATCAAGATTTAGAGCTGAATTATGGAATTAAAATGAGTTAATTCCATAAGAGTATGTGTACATGTATACTGTTTTGAATGATTGAATGGTTGCTTGTGTGCATGAGTGTAGTAGGAGCTTAGATATATATATATACCCAGTTACATTATAAATCCAAATTGCATCTAGCATATGAATACTTTGCATAACAATTTAAAAAAAAATGACAAGTTATTATATTTTGATTTCCCTTATACCAGAATTTTATTTCTGACCCTATTTGTTGCTTTGTAACATTTGGGGTGTCTCATTTTTATTGAGGCAGCTCTAGATGTTGCTGTAGGAAAGGAAGCATAAGAAACTTGTATGCATGGACAATTGAAGATTTACTTGCATTTAGAATGTTTAAGGAGTTTGGCAGAAATGTTGTAATAATAAGGCAAGGCCAAAAATATTATTATGTTTTAAGTATTTTCTGGATTGATATGTGTTTGTTTTGTTGAGAAGAGAACATGTAAGAATTTTAGTATTATATATATATGCATATGTAGGTTTCTGTTTTAAGTAGCTGATCTGCATAGTCTCTGGTGAAGTATGATATAAGAGATCATGCCATGTAATTTGATATGTGATCATGTCTCCCTTGGCAATGTCTGATGAACTCTTAAAAGGATAAAGTAGAAATAATCATAGGAAGAAAGGAATATAGAGCAATCAATGAATCTTGTAAAGGTTGGGTTGAACAAAAACTGGGCTAACCAGAAATACATGAGTATGACTTATAATTGATATAAGTACATGTCTAACCTGAAAATGAAATTTATAGCTTTAGTCTAGGCATTTAAATTGAAGTAGAAGTTTGCATTTGCTCTGTGAAGTAGATCCATATACAGTTTGGTAATACTTGTAGGTCTCACAGCACCATGCTTTATACATTTTATTACCTAATACAAGACTCAAGTCTGAGTGCATTGATCATGATCAACCTGAGGCTATTAAAAATGACTTGCAGTCCTGTTTGTAATAGACAAGACCATCACCACACAACTCTTTAGACACTACCACATATTGTTTAGAATACTTCAGTTGTCTACTGATAAGTTCACCTGAGAATTTTGTATTAATTTGGTCTGTAACATGGATTTAATCATTTTGTCTTCAATCATATGCTAAGTCTTAGATTAGTATATTTTCTTGCATATGTACTCTGCCTAAATATATATTGATTTCTCTGCTTGGTCTTCAATCCAGTCTAACACTTGATTATTCTTATGATCCTTGTACAATATATAAATCAAAATATGAATACCCTTACCAGACACAAAATTGTTTGAATATGAATTATGACCCCGGGCTAATCTGCATTGAATGAGTTATCTTAAACACCCTGATATTTAGCACAGAATCAAATAATGTAAATTACAAAATCCTAGAATCCAAATATATGGCTTGTAAAATTCAGGGATCAAATAATCTGAGAAGGGAAACAAGAAAATAAGAAAAATGGTATTACTTGATTTTATAATCAAGTTTGAGTTTTAAAAAAAAAGGAATGAACAGAAAAGGCTATGTGACACCATATCTCTGGAATATGAGAAATAAGGTGTGATTGAATTTCTTTGTCAATTTAAATCACTCTGATAGACAAAGAGCCATATATATATATATATCTTCATATATATATATATATGAATTAAATTGATTTTATATACTAGTATTTTTATATTGGTAAAATAAGGAATCCTGGAAAGATTAAATTAAGAGAAGTGAACCATTGAAGTATATAAATTTATATATACACATGGAAAAAAAACTTAACAGAAAATTCTCTAAAAATACTTAAAGAAGAAGTGGGTCACTTCAGTTGGTATCAGAGCTATGTTGTTAAAACATAGCATAAATATATTATCCAATTTTCTTGTAGGGATAAAATTCTAAAAAATAATAATAATAAATATATACAATAATGATAGAAATAAATATCCGCAGTAGAAATAAATTGCAGAAAATAATTAAATTAGAAATATGACTAACTAGCTATGCAATTGAATAGTGAATCATGGTAGGAAGACCACCAAGTCATGGAGCAGGACCCTCCAATACAACACCAATGGTTAACTTGCAAGATTGGTGAGGGCATTTAGAGAAGGAGCAGTGCACAGGAAAGAGAATCCTCATGAGGAACTAGCCAAACTATTGAAGACATTTTCAAATTTAGGAGGCAAGGATTTTGAAGGCACTGAGGTAGTTATGGGAGTGCAGACATGGTTGAGAACTTTGGAAACGATATTTGCAGATATGCAAATTAATGACCAAAGGAAGAGGCAGATAGCTTCAAGGAGACTCAAAGGAGCAGCCTTAGATTGGTGGGAGGTGATCATCACAGGAAGGCCGGAAAATGAGATAACATGGGATCAATTCAAGGAGATGCTTGAGGCAAGGTTTGTTCCAGCAATAGCTAAGGCAACATTGCTTGAGGAATTCATAAGGCTGAGGCAAGGACCAATGAGTGTGACTGAATACACTCAAAAATTTGAGAGTTTGTCCAAGTATGGAACTATGCTCATAGGAGATGAAGAATCAAAGAATTCAAGATTTATCCAAGGATTAAATGCAGGTCTGAGTAGAGCAATGTTACCATACAAGGATAAAACATTTGATCAATTCATAGACCTTGCTCTTTCTTTTGAACAACATGACAATGCAAGGGAAAAATTTAGGAGCATGAGGGCTAACAATCAAAAGAAGGGGAAAAATAGAGCATATCCCTATGACAAAAAGAATATGGATAAGAAAAGGGAGGGAGCAACCACTTGGGAAGCTAAGAAGAAGGTTACTTGTTATAATTATGGCAAAGAAGGACACATGAGTAATAAGTGTCAAGCAGCCAAGAAGGCACCATTCAGTTGCTATAATTGTGGGAAGGAAGGTCATATTAAAAGAAACTGCCCAGAATTCAAAAAGGGAGCAAAGGTAGGAGCACTTGAGGGCAAAGAAAAAGCAACTGCAGTGGGAAGTTCTGGACAATTGGAAGGTATACTTCTAATTAAAGATCACCCCATCTCAGTTATATATGACACTGGAGCAACACATTCACTAATATCCCAAGACATAGTGAATAAATTGACTCTCACATGCTATTTAGTTGATAATCCCTTGTTTATTCAAAGCCCACTAGGTAGCTCTTGTTTGCTAGGATTAAAATGTTTGGGAGTGGAATTAAACATAGGAGGAAATGTGTTTAAATCTGATTTGTTTGTATTGAAATACCATGGAATAGGAATTATTTTAGGGGTAGATTGGTTGAGCAAATTCAAAGCAGTTTTGAATTTGGAAAATTTCACTATTTCTCTGAAAACAGAAAATGGTAAAAATATTATAGTCATGAGTGAAATTGCTAAAATCAATTATTTTAACCAAATATGTAGCATGACTGAGAAAGAATTAGAACTGGAAGACATAAAAATTATAAATGAATACCCAGATGTCTTTGGTGAAGTCATAGGTGTTCCAGAAAATAGGCAAGTAGAATTTCAAATAAGGCTAATCCCAGGAGCAAGTCCAATCATCAAGAAACCTACTAGGATGGGTCCTAACGAATTAGTGGAGTTGAAACATCAGTTGGAAGAACTGGAGCAGAAAGGCTTCATAAGGCCTAGTAGTTCAAACTGGGGTTCTCCAGTTGTATTTGTGAAGAAGCATGATGGTACTTTGAGGATGTGCATTGATTATAGGGAATTAAACAAAGTCACCATTAAAAACAAATACCCACTCCCCAGAATTGATGATCTATTCGATCAATTAAATGGAGCAAAGGTCTTTTCAAGGCTAGATTTAGCCTTTGGGTTTCATCAGATGAAGGTAGAAGAAGAAAGCATTAAGTATACTGCCTTCAACACAAGGTATTGATTATATGAATTTTTGGTGATGCCTTTTGGATTGACAAATGCACCATCATATTTTGTAGATTTAATGAATAGAACATTTAGAGATTTTATAGACAAATTTGTGGTTGTCTTTATTGATGACATATTAGTGTATTCAAAATCATAAGGAGATCATGCAAAACACTTGCATCTGGTTTTGTCTAGACTGAGGGCACATGATTTAAAGGCCAAATTCTCTAAATGTACATTTTGGCAGAATGAAGTAAAAATTTTGGGGCATATTGTATCACAACAAAGGGTTAGTGTAGACCCAAATAAGGTGATGGCAGTGCAATCTTGGAGTAGACCCAAATCAGTGACTGAGGTGAGATCATTTTTGGGAATGGCAGGCTACTATAGAAGATTTATAAAAGACTTTGCAAGAATAGCCATCCAATTGACCAAGTTAACTAAAAAGGAGCAACCATATGTGTGGACAGAGAAGTGTGAACAAGCTTTTTCATCACTAAAAAAGGCACTGGTGGAAGCTCCAGTCTTACAGGTTCCAGAGGGTAATGAAAAGTTAGTGGTTTATACAGATGCTAGTGGATCTGGATTAGGGGCAGTGCTTATGCAACATGGTAGAGTCATAGCATATGCATCAAGTCAACTCAAGCCAAATGAAACTAGGTATGCTAAACATGACTTAGAACTAGCTGTTGTAGTATATGCATTGAAACTATGGAGACATTACTTATTAGGTGCTAAGTTTGAATTATTTACAGATCACAAGTCACTTAAATATTTGTTTTCCTAAAAAGACTTGAACATGAGGCAACATAGGTGGGTAGAATTTCTAGCTGCCTATGATCTTGATATATTATACACCCCAGGAAAAGCCAATAAAGTGGCAGATGCATTGAGTAGGCATCAAGCAAAAGTGGCAAGCTTAATGATGAGTGAATTCAAGGATTTGACAATCCTCAGTGAAGTAGAAATAAAACCAGAAAGTAGAGTAGCAGATAAGGCACATAGTGATATGATTGAATATGGTAAGCCAAGCCTCATTTCCTTAAGGTCAACTCTGGTTGATAAAATAGGACAAATGCAGGATCAAGACACAAATTTAAAAGAGAAGAAAGACATGATGTCACAAGGCATGACAGTAGAGAATTATGAAGTAGATGATAAAGGATACTTAAGGAAAAAGGGGAAGCTCTGTCTACCAAATGTAGAGGAACTGAAGCAAGAAGTTATGGATGAGCATCAAAAAAAAAATATACTATCCATCCAGGTGGTACAAAAATGTACCATGATCTCAAGAGAAATTACTGGTGGCCAGGAATGAAAGGAGCAGTGGCAAGATATGTGGCAAATTATTTAACATGCCAACAAGTTAAGGCAGATTATCAAAGACCCTCAGGTTTACTGCAACCTTTGGAAGTGCCTACTTGGAAATGGGAAAGTATATCAATGGATTTTGTGGAAGGTTTGCCAAGAACAAGAAGGGGCAATGATAGTATTTGGGTAGTGGTTGATAGACTCACAAAAACAGCACACTTCATCCCAATAAGTTCAAACAGAAATGCTCACAAGCTAGCTCAATTGTTTGTGAAGGAGATAATGAGATTGCATGGCATCCCCAAGACTATCATTAGTGATAGAGATACTTTGTTTACTTCAAGGTTTTGGAGTAGCTTTCAAGAAGCTATGGGGACAGAACTAAGTCTAAGCACATCCTACCACCCACAAACAGATGGGCAAACAGAGATTGTTAATAAAGTTTTAGAAGATTTGTTGAGAGCTTGCATACTCGATTTTGGAGGAAATTGGGAGGATCATATTTATTTAGTCGAGTTTGCTTATAATAATAGCTACCAGACCACCATAGGAATCGCTCCATTTGAGGCTTTATATGGAAAGCCTTGTTTATCTCCTGCATGTTGGATGGAGGCTGGTGAAAGGGTGTTCCTTGGACCAGACCATGTAAAAGAAACTTTTGCAAGAATTGAACTAGTGAGGCAAAGAATGAGAGTAGCTTAAGAGAGACAGAAAGCCTATGCAGATAAAACGAGAAGGCCAGTAGAATTTGAGGTGGGAAACTATGTGTTTCTCAAAGTTTCACCAATGAGGAAAATATTGAGATTTGGCAAAGCAGGGAAACTGTCACCAAGGTATATAGGACCATATGAAATTATTCAAAGAATAGGGACTTTAGCTTATAGGTTGAAGTTACCAGAGGAATTGAGCAAAATACATGATGTATTTCATGTATCCCAATTGAGAAAATGGGTGCATGATAAAGAGTCCATACTTGAATCACCTACACATGTTGAAATTCAAGAAAATCTGGTTTATAAAAAGGAACTAGTGGGCATTGTGGCTAGAGAAGAAAAGAAACTGAGAAATAAAATAATTAAACTAGTTAAAATCCAATGGAGTTTGGATGGGAATGATTGCACTTGGGAGGCTGAAGAGAGGATAAAGGATAAATATCCTAATTTGTTTTCTGCTTAAAGGTATGTTTAAAATTATGATGAGACTTTAAAATTATTTATGTATGTTTGATTGATTTAGAATGAATGAGTTCCTGAAATTTCATTCAATTGAAATTATGCTTTGTATACATTTGGATGGAAGTGTACGAGAGAATAATTGTGGGACACAATTCCTTTTAGGAGGAGAGTATGTGAAGACCCAAATTATTGAGATGAGAATAATTTTAATAAAAATCAGAAAAAGGAAAATTTTCAAGGAAAAAAATATATAAATCTGAAAATAAATATTGAGAATGAGTTAATTAAAAAAATAACTAAGTATGAGTAAGTCTTATATTCATATGTTTATATATATATCTTGAATATAAATAATAAGAAGGAAATGGTATTTCAGAGGGAAGAGGAAATATAACTGAGTGTATATATAGATTATACATTACCATATGTTGTATTTATATACCCAGAAAGAATAAACGTAAAGTAATAAGGAAAGAACACCAGGGTAATTAAAAATATGAATATATTTATATATCAAGAGAAAACAGATAGCTTGAGATATTAACAAGGGGTTAATTGATAAAAGGATATACATGTATACATTACAGTTTAACATAAAGAAAATAAAATAATTCAGTAAAAAGAAAATTGTTTTCAACAATTAAGTGATAAGGAGAAAATGATATATTCTTTGGTAAATTAAAATGCCTAAAAACCAGTTTAATATTAGTGGTGCATAAGTACAATTTTGAATAAGTCAAGAGTAAACAAATAGGCTGAGATAATAGCTAGGAATGGGAAATAACTCAGGCATAATGAAAGGTATTAAAAAAAATAAGCCACATAATAATAATATACAAGTGAATCATGCAAATTGCATGCACACAGGAAAAGCAATGGATAACTGCTTTTACCAGAAATAGAAACCAAGGGAAAATGGCACATTTAGCCATAACAACACACACATAATTCTCTGAGTAATGTGAGGATAAAATGGGGTTTTCCTTTAGTAAAACCCTAGTAAAATGATTTAAATCAAGAGAGAAAGCAGAGGTTTTCTCTGAGGAAAAAAAAACAGTAACACATTAAAAAAGAAGAAGAGAAGAACTCACACTATTTTGCAAGCTTAGGCAAGCTCAGGGAAAAGTAGGGAAAGGTGAGTGATTAATCAATCTCATGAGGCTAAGGCATTAAGAACCAAGTTAAGGGCAGCCATTTTATTTTTGTGCTTGATCAATTTGTTTTTCTCTGAATAGATGAATGCTGAGAATGGTTGGTGTATTGATAAATCTTTGGTTGATACTTTGATTTGTTTTGGTTGATTGTTTGATAAGAATAATGCCATGATCTCTGATATGGATCCAGTACCTTAAACCATCAGTTTGTAAATATGTTTAGTAAGATAAATACATTTTATTATGAAGTAGGGTAATACTGGAAGATAAGCTAGGCAGTGTGAACAAAGGAGGTTCATGCTTATGTCTAGATTGTTTTAAATTGGAGATGAACAATGCAATAAATTATTTATGTGCTGATTTGTTCAGATCTAAAGCTAAAATGTTTTATGGATTTTTCTCTAATAACCATACCCTATGTTCACAATAGAATTAAGTATAAGAGTTTTTATAGAATTCTACTGGATTTGTTTAAGAGATCATGACATTCTTGAATATAAGAGTTATGCAAGTGATAAAACAAATTTTGAATGAGACAACTGGAAAAATGAAATAAAGCATTATTTTCATGAATGAAAGTATGGTCAGTTGAAATCCCTGAGTGAGTCTAACTCTCTCTGATTCATGGAAAAAGAAAGAAAGAATGTAAAAGCAATTCAAGAGTTAATAAATCTTTCTGAAATAAGAAATGAGACTGGTCACTAGATTATAAAATTAATCTAGGAGAGAAGCCTTGATCTATTCATCATAAGGAGTATGATGGGTATGTGCATGACTTGTTTAAGTCCTATAGGCCTTTGTGCAGGGGTTAACAGAATTGAGTCCCTTGCAATGCACACATGGTGTTCAATGGCAAAGAGATATGACCAAATTAAATTGATAAATCAAGATTTAGAGCTGAATTATGGAATTAAAATGAGTTAATTCCATAAGAGTATGTGTACATGTATACTGTTTTGAATGATTGAATGGTTGCTTGTGTGCATGAGTGTAGTAGGAGCTTAGATATATATATATATATACCCAGTTACATTATAAATCCAAATTGCATCTAGCATATGAATACTTTGCACAACAATTTAAAAAAAATGACAAGTTATTATATTTTGATTTTACTCATACCAGAATTTTATTTCTGACCCTATTTGTTGCTTTGTAACATCTGGGGTGTCTCATTTTTATTGAGGCAGCTCTAGATGTTGCTGCAGGAAAGGAAGCATAAGAAACTTGTATGCATGGACAATTGAAGATTTACTTGCATTTAGAATGTTTAAGGAGTTTGGCAGAAATGTTGTAATAATAAGGCCAGGCCAAAAATATCATTATGTTTTAAGTATTTTCTGGATTGATATGTGTTTGTTTTTCTAAGAAGAGAACATGTAAGAATTTTAGTATTATATATATATATATGCATATGTGGGTTTCTGTTTTAAGTAGCTGATCTGCATAGTCACTGGTGAAGTATGATATAGGAGATCATGCCATGTAATTTGATATGTGATCATGTCTCCCTTGGCAATGTCTGATGAACTCTTAAAAGGATAAAGTAGAAATAATCATAGGAAGAAAGGAATATAGAGCAATCAATGAATCTTGTAAAGGTTGGGTTGAACCAAAACTGGGCTAACCAGAAATACATGAGTATGACTTATAATTGATATAAGTACATGTCTAACCTGAAAATGAAATTTATAGCTTTAGTCTAGGCATTTAAATTGAAGTAGAAGTTTGCATTTGCTCTGTGAAGTAGATCCATATACAGTTTGGTAATACTTGTAGGTCTCACGGCACCATGCTTTATACATTTTATTACCTAATACAAGACTCAAGTCTGAGTGCATTGATCATGATCAACCTGAGGCTATTAAAAATGACTTGCAGTCCTGTTTGTAATAGACAAGACCATCACCACACAACTCTTTAGACACTACCACATATTGTTTAGAATACTTCAGTTGTCTACTGATAAGTTCACCTGAGAATTTTGTATTAATTTGGTCTATAACATGGATTTAATCATTTTGTCTTCAATCATATGCTAAGTCTTAGATTAGTATATTTGCTTGCATATGTACTCTGCCTATATATATATTGATTTCTCGGCTTGGTCTTCAATCCAGTCTAACACTTGATTATTCATATGATCCTTGTACAATATATAAATCAAAATATGAATACCCTTACCAGACACAAAATTGTTTGAATATGAATTATGACCCCGGGCTAATCTGCATTGAATGAGTTATCTTAAACACCCTGATATTTAGCACAGAATCAAATAATGTAAATTACAAAATCCCAGAATCCAAATATATGGCTTGTAAAATTCAGGGATCAAATAATCTGAGAAGGGAAACAAGAAAATAAGAAAAATGGTATTACTTGATTTTATAATCAAGTTTGAGTTTTAAAAAAAAGGAATGAACAGAAAAGGCTATGTGACACCATATCTCTGGAATATGAGAAATAAGGTGTGATTGAATTTCTTTGTCAATTTAAATCACTCTGATAGACAAAGAGCCATATATATATGAATTAAATTGATTTTATATACTAGTATTTTTATATTGGTAAAATAAGGAATCCTGGAAAGATTAAATTAAGAGAAGTGATCCATTGAAGTATATAAATTTATATATACACATGGAAAAAAAACTTAACAGAAAATTCTCTAAAAATACTTAAAGAAGAAGTGGGTCACTTCAAGGATGGTATATATATATATAAGAGTTAAGGAGTCAGAAGCTCGCTTGCAACATAGTTAAGACATCGACCCGAAGTCACAATAGACGTCGCAACATCCCCCGAGTTATTGAAATAACATGGTACCAAGTTATTTAACTCGATATCAAGTTATTTCCTTAGTTGGAAATAACTTCAACTCTCGTGCATCAATATTATTACTTCATATTGATGTGCCCCATGTTGTTTTCGTTGATTATTGGTTGATTCTGGCAATAGTTTCTTCATCACTTGAGTTATCCAGCCATTTTTGTTGTCGTCTCTTCAACTCTTGGAATTGGTCGTCCCTAACTCTTGAAAATAATTGGTCACATATATAATTAGAGGGAAATAACTCTTATGAAGTTGGAATGGTGAAATGGGTGATGAAAATAACTCGGCTCCCGAGTTAAATAAGTCGATGCCGACTTATTTACTTAGTCAATTTCTTTATGAAACTCCTTCGAGCTATTTCTTTGCCTTTCCTAGTATGCCTCCAAGTTTGTGAACCATTTCATCCTTGCTTTGATCTTCTAAGTTCGGTTGAAATCAGCTTTGGCTCAAAAGTGGTTTAACACTTGCCCCTCAAAGTATGTCTTTCGAATGTAAGCTGTGCTTTGCTCAAGAACAAGCTCCAATAATCAGTCTTTGATAGTTGAGCTCTCCGACTATCCATCTATCTTAATCTCGATAAATCATCTAGTTCCTTCAGATTCTCTAGCAAGTCAGAGGTCATTCTAGATCTGTTATAGGTTTTGGACTCCAGTCGCTTAAGTGTTGTTTATAGATAATTTTCATTCTAATTTAATTCAGAGTTGTTACATCACATATCAAAATCGTTCCATGTTCATCCAAGATTTATCTATTTTACTCTAATTACAAGGCATTCAAGTCCTTTTATCAAATCTGTTTTGCTTCTAAGGTTCGATCTCTCCAGATCATTTTACAATCAATTTAACATTCGATTTTTCTGAGTTGCTCAAGACCTAATCTAGGATTCGATCTTTCTAGAGCCTCTAACTAATTCGAAAGGTATAAATGCGGCACATAAGTATCGAATTAGTTCAAAAGCGGCAACTATTTCGAAAGCTTCTTCTAAAAACAAAGGCAACTTGATTGATTCGAAGGCTAATAAAAGTGGTTTCAACCCCTTCTAAAGAATGCCTTCGACACAGTCCCTTCCTCCTTTCTCCAATCCACTACATACCAATTGCTTGATACCATATGCATTGGTTTCAAATGAGTGTAAAAGGTCTACTTGGCACGGTGACCGAAGCAAGCTAATGGAAGTGGCGAAGTTGTTATTCATAACAAAACCGATTTTATGCCTTTCAAAGTAGTTCCTGTTTACCTAACTTGCCTAATTTGTCAAAATATGATTGACGGTCAATTCTTTATCAAAATTCTTTTCTAAAAGGGCTGCCGAATTCAACAATTAAAAATGTTTTAGCAAATAAGCCCTTCTCCTTTAAAAACGATTAAAACATTTAAGTCCTATAACTTAAATAATTTAAAAACCATAGTAAAACACTTCGGAAAAATCCCCTAAAAATCACGATTATTCAATTTTAATATGTTTTCTAACATATATAAATTTCTGAGCCGAAAACATTACTTAATTGCCTTAAATAATTTATACCCAGAATTAACCGTTCCTTTTCATTAAAAATTCATAATAAATTATCCATAGCTTAATGTAACGACCCAAAATTTTGATTAATTGAAATTGGAATATTTAATGAATTTTAAATATCTAAAAGTTAATTTTATAGATTTAATAACTTGAATTTCAAATATAACGATTTTATTGGATAATTTAATTTTTGAATTTAATAATTAAAAATCATTTAAATAATTTAAAACTTAGATTTTATCTGGATAAAATTGATTTAAAGGCTTATTAAATTTTTATTAATAAGAATAAAGGTAATAAAGCTTTTTAATTTGATTTAAAGGTGACATTACTAATTAATTTAATTATATCGTTTTAATTAATAAGTGAAAATAGCCTTCTGGGTCATAGTCTCGGATTTCGACGAAACCAGTTCCATTGGATCCATAATAATGAATTATTATCGGATTTCAAATTTCGTAGCATTTGGAGTTATCGTTTGGTCGTACGGAATAGAAACGCATGGAATTTAATATCGAAAATTTAATATAATAATTGGGTTCAAAAGCTATCTTCTCCATACGATCGAATTAGGGCTCGAGACTTATTCCATCGCGTTCGGAATAGGGGTAAAACATTAGGAACGCCAGGCTGTACGCCTCGATCGCGGTTCGAAATAAATATCCAGATATTTTGGAAAATTTAAATAATATATTTCTTTTCAACTTAACTTCACAAGCCACCCTAACCCTAAAAAGCAGCCGACCTACCCACTGCTCACCCCTTTTTCATCATTCCCTTCATATTTAAACCCGTACTTTTCCTTTTTCTCATGAAAATTCGAATTGACCTCCTCTCAAATCCTACGGTCTGAAATCGAAGGTGCCATTAACATCAATTTCAGGCAAGATGATCAACTAGAAAGTTGTAGAGGGGGAGGAGCTCAATGACTTGGATGGTGGAGATTGATAATGGTGGCATGTGGTGGCAGCTATCAGTGGTTGAACGTGAAAAGGTAGGTTTCGAGTTTTGCTTAAATTTCGGTGGTGTCGTTGATCAAGGGGTAGATGGGTCTGAAGAGGAATGGTAGAAGGGAGTCGTGGCCACTTGGTGGTGGAGGCGCGATGGTCCCAGGTGATCGAAGGTGGCTGGATTTTCAAGTTGAACGGAAATTTCTTTCCGTGCTAGCTCAGGCGAACGGTGGCGCAATAGGAGTCGAGACCACTGGGTTGGACGTGGAATGGCAAGAGCTTTCTTCTAGTGGAGTGCGGTGAGGTACTGTGGCCTACGACGGCGGTGGAACGCGGTCAAAAGAAGCTTGGGTTTGGTCGACACGAGATGTAGAGAGAGAGGGAGGTGGGTTAAGGTTTTCAAATAAGGGATTAAGTTAATATATTTTGGTTGATAATTTATATTATTTAAATCATGTAATCTTTAAAATATGATAACTTACTCGTTTAGGCTCAAATTCGAAAAAAACGAGTTGCCTTAGGATCATATCGTCGCATACTACGAGATGGAATTGGGTTGGTGAAAATTTAAGCTTGTTGGATTTTTCCCTGGATTCGGGTGTCATTCGAATTCAACGAAACGATTTGGGAACTTCTAAAATAAAAGTGAGGAAATCTCACTCAGGTTGGATAACTAGTTTTATTTTAAATAGTTAAAAAAAATTATTGGATGGTTGGATGAATTGGTAAATTTTTATTATCAGTTGGATGTTATATTATATATATTAGAATATATATTAGTAGTTGGGTATACGTCCCGCCGTTGGAGCAGATGAGACACTATGCGCCCCTCATAATAGCGGATGACCCTATATTACCACGATATCCCATCTCGAAGCGGGATTGGTATTTTATGATTATATAACATCTGTGGTTGCATGGAAACAGGTTGGAGGTATCCAACTAGATTCCTCAAAATATTGATTTTATTTCCATATATAGTGATATATAATGTGTTGAATAATCGGTTATAGATTATGATGTGATTTGATTTATTGGATGCTATAGTAGCGTTGGCCCTAATTTTGGTATTATAAATACCATAAATAATATTTTTGATTTTAAAAATGGAATTTAAAAGCGATTTTGGAAATGAAAATATTTATATTGGAATTTGGAATTTTTCAAAAAGAAATTGATTTGGATAAAATAAATAAATTTAATTTTAGATATTTAATTAGCTATTTCGTAAAATGGTTTTCAAATAGAGAATTTTAAATTTAGAATTTTTAAATAATGGATTTTAAATGAGATATTTTAAAATAGGAAAAGGAAGTCGAAATCGAGAGTTTGAATGAATTTGGATTATTATTGGAACTTGTTAAGGAATAGATTTCCAAATGAAATTTTAAATAAAAATCGATTTATAAATGAAGTTTGTTAATATAAATCTGTTATTAACAGAGAAAAACTAGAAATGAGTTTATAAATTTATAAACGATGTTTATGAATAAAGTGAAATGATTATCACTTGATAAATTGGAAAAATAAATTCATAGTGAGAATTTATAATGAGTTATGGAAATTGGGTTAGAAAGAAATAGTGGATTCCATTTTGGAATTTGGAAGAGGGTTATGAAATTGGGAACGTAAATCAAATTTGTGATAAATCGAAAGAGATTTATAAATATAAAAGTGAAAATTAGCTACAAGGGCCTCTTTAGCAAGTGGAATTAGTTTCTAGGACACACAACTGAAATAATTACTTTCAAGGACAAAACGTAAAATAATTAGTTTCTAGAGCCTAAAAACCTATGAAATTATGTCCTTGAAAGTAATTGGACTGCTGACTTTGTCCTTGAAAGTAATTATTCTGCTGACTGTGGCCATGAAAGTAATTTTTTTGAATGCGTGTCCTAGAAACTAATTGGACTGCAAAGTTTGTCCTTCTGGTGAAATGCCCCAATATAAAATTGTTATATTGGAATTTAAAAATATATTCGTATAAAGAAGTGAAGTTTGTTTTTATAAGGGATTTTTATTTATTTAATTATGTAGTTAAAAAATTGTTATCGGTATTAAAATATTTCGAAAAGTTTGTTTTCAAATATTTAATGTTAGTTGAAATGAATTTGTAATTTTTATAATAACCTTTGTAATTCGATTAGTTTTATATAAATTAAATTGGAAATGAGTCATTGTTTATTTTTTTAAATTTTTTTTTTGATGTTTTAAATAATTACTTAAACATGTTTTAAAATAAATTATTCTTTAAAAATACTTATTATTTTTATATATAGGATTTAAAGGTTAGTGTTTGGAATGTATTTATAAATCTTTTCGAGGTTTGTAAAACCAGGTTTATTTTACGAATGAAATTTGATACGAGATATCTTATAAAGGAATTCTAGAAATTTAAAAGAAATTTTCAAATTGTTTAGATACGGGAAATTCAAAAATGAATCAGATTCATTAAGGGAGTTATAAATTGTTAGTTGGATTATAAATAAGTATAATCGATAATTTTTGGAAATTATAAAGGGAATTAATGAAAATTCCAGAGATTTATGAGTTAAGTACAAAATATTTTCTCTATTGATATTAGAAATGATTTTGGGAAAAATATACTTATAATATTTTCCTAAGTATTGAAATGAAGGGTTTTGGAAATATTTTAACCATGAAATGATTTTTATAGAAATATTTTTCTAAGTAATGCATTATAAGTTGGACTTGGAAATATTTCTAAGTGTTGATATGGGTTGAAATATCCAGTTATGGATTTAAGTATTTGAAATCGTTTTCAAATATTGAAATACAGGAAGAGATTTGAATATAAACCTTTGTTAAGATATTTTGAGATAAATGTTTGAAAGAATTATAATATGGGCCTAGTGACTGCTTATGTGTGTAATTTGGTAGTTAAATAACCTACTATCAAATCTGGCCAATTTCGTTGCTTGTTTCGAAGAGACCGGGATCAGATATAATTATCCGAAAATCACTTCGATCTGATTTGTGCATTACGAATTATGATATCGTGAAGATAATAAAGACGGAGATTTTGGAGATTTGGTTTGTTCAGACCCATAACAACTTGTATGGATGAATGCTATCAACACATTGTCATTGGAGGGCAATGAACATTCTAAGTGTAAATTTCTTGAAAGGTAATCATAGCCTTAAGCCTCATCAACCAGGAAATGACTAAAACAGGGCATGCAGCAGGGCTAAGTTGGTCGCTGCCATTAAGGTATGTCATCACCTTTCTTGATTACCCTATATTATTATGGATTTGGTTGTGCATGAGAGATCTTGATTAAGGTCGGAAGACCGGGATGATGACATATTTGGTACTAGTAATCAAGTGCTAGGCCAGTTCAGTGTGGCAGGGTACAAGATGTTCTTATCAGACCTGGGTGCATTAATCTAGAGAGGTACCCATCGAAGGTAGTTCCTTACCTGGTCATAGTATGGAATCCATTCTCCAATAAGCACTGTACGGTTTTGATTGTGCCCAACTATGTTGGAATGTGAGATGCAAGCATTTTAGCTATTTTAATAAGTATTTGTACTCAGACACTATTATAATATCACAGGATTTTTATATAAAAGTGTTTTGGTTATCGTAAGGTAAGAACCCATCGTGTTTATGTGTGACGTGGTCTTACGAGGTACCCTTTTGATTTCAAAGTCTTTCTTATGGCTTTAAATCCAATTGGGTGTGTTTTCTCACGCTGGTTTTCCAAACTGACTCGAGTGTTATTTTATTATAATACTCGGGTCAGACCGAGTATTATAGATTCAGGTTAGGAAGCTATGGAGCATAGGAGACGTGCTGGAGGATTCTGAGGCGTATTATACGTACTTGGTTATTTCCGCTGTGTGTAGGCTGTATATTCAGCACTTATGAGGACAATATATTATAACTGTCCAAAATTGTTTGTTGATTGTTGTACTCTGATGATGGTATGTATAATAACAGTTATAGCTCTTTTTGTATAAAGATATGTTATTATCTATTATGTATCATTCCGCTGCGATTGTGAGATTCTGTGTTATTGTTTCTGTTTTCTTATCTTCTTCCTTCTTTCTTCACCCTAACAGTCCGCCTTTTTGTTCAATTTGAGTTGACATGTGTGGTTATTTGTCAGCTTAGAATGTATAGAAAAGTGGGTCGTTACAACGTGGTATCAGAGCTGAAGGTTAAGCGAGAACCTTGGCTTTGGTGGGGTGCTCATTACAGATAAGGTCAGTAGTACCCTAGAATGAGGTTGAGTGTATATATATGAGCGCGTATTTGTTAGTGGTATAAAAATTGTTTTATATTGTGTTGGTTGATCTATTGAGTGGCTTATGGATTCTGGTCAATATGAGTAATTAACGTTATTGATAGGAATCTCTAAACACTTGAACGGAGCAATTCGATATGGTACTGTTTGAAATTGGTTAAATGAAATAATTTTTCCCTGATTCTAGTTTTATATATAAAGAAATATTTTTTTAGAAAATTATTATGGTATATATGGTGCACTTGGTTGTTAGAAAATGGTAGTATTTGATTATTATCATTTATTGATTATTGTTTATGATCGAATAAAGGTTGATACTATAATGGAAACAAGATTAACAGTTAAAAGTGATTTTATATAACCAAGGTGAGGGTACATGAATATATAGTTTATAAATGTGATTTATAAATTGAAATGAAATGAAATTCCAGAAGTATATTTTAAATATGATTTATTAAAAGGGTTTAAAGGCTTGGAATTTGGGAATTTAATTCCCGTTGGTTTTGAAATGTTTTTCAAAGTTTTGGAAAATAATAGTGATATTATTTGGAAAATATTTTTAAATGGTAATATTTTAAAAGGGATTTTAAAGAGAATAAAAGCACTAAGCTCACTTCGATCATTGGAAAATAATTTCGGTGATGACTGCAGCATCATCGACGTTCATTTTCGAGTTTCCAAGGGAGGAATTACTACCAACTGGAGTTTTGTTTGGTAAAACTGAATTTGATTTTTAAATCCAAAGAATGATTTGATTTACCAAGGGATTCTGTGTATATATATGTATATATGATTTCAAAAATGATTTGAAATACTTTTGAACCAGGTGTTTAAACTCTGAGAATTTTCATTGAGTATTTAATAAAAATATAGGAAAATAAGTTGTATGACTTAGAAATTTCGAGAAATTAGCAAGTTAAAGCAATGTTTTAAATTGTTGCATGTGAATGTAAGGAAGGAAAATTTGGAATTGAACTTAAGTTAAGTATAAAATGAATTATGAAAAGAAATTTAGCCTAAATTAGGTTAAATAATTTTTTTGGAAATGAATTAAGGAATGAACTAATTGAATGAATTAGTGGGTGAATATGATTTTGGAATATGGTTGAAATTTAAACAAATGGATTGAGTCAATAGAAATTGGATTTGATTTAGTAATGGATAATGACTTAAGTTGTAAAGTGGTAATAAACATAAGAAGTTGTATAAAATGCTTATAAACTTAAGAAATTTTTTATGGAATAATTCATAAATGAAGTAAGTATGAAGTGAAATGTGTTGAACATAGAATTTGGTGGAATGATTCTTAAATGATATCGGTATGGAAAGGATATACTAAGTAAATAATTTAATGTGGATAATTGAATGCAGATCAAATAAATGTGAATAACTGAAAGTGAAAAATTGAAATGATGGTAAATAAAAGGAATTTGTTATAGTTAGAAATCAATTGGAAATAAATACGTAAGTTGTACGTATATTATTTTATTCGCATAACGATTTGATCCAGATTTGAGCACAGAATTTCGAGATAATTTATATCGATCCGAGTTAGGATTTTTCACTCTATTTTCGACGGTGAACACTGGATATGGATTTTTGATTGATTCTGGGATTCTCCATCATAGTATATGGCTATGCAAGGAGAATGACAGTTTCTATTCAAGGAACCAGATCTGAGTCCGCACTAGAGAGTCGTGTGAACGATACTAGTTCGGAAGTGAAATTGTGTGATCGAGTGAGTGATCAGATTTGATATTGCGTACGGATGATATATGTACATCGTACGGGCTTAAGTAAAGCAAATGTTGGAAATTGGAAATGCAGAGTAATATAATTATAAACTATATGATTTTATATCATTGGTAAATAAGATGTAGGTATATAAAAGCAAGAGCTAATTTATGTCTTTGATATCATAAGAAAACTGAATTGCCCGACAAAAAGGTACATTCTTAAATTGTTGTTTGATTTAATGGTTTTATGGTTGAGCCACTTCGCTTTGTTTTCTTTTTCATATTTGGGCCCATAGTGGCGATTTGTAGTTTTTCTGATCTAGCCGCGTAAAAGAGATACTGGCGAAATTTTTCGAAAATTTAAAAAGTTAGAAATTTTGAAGAAATTTTTGATAACTAAAATCTGATTTTGAGTTATAACTTAAAACGGTTAAATGAGATGATATTAGTTGGAATCTATGGATGAATTTGGAAGCTTAGTAAAATTAATGACAGGGTTTCAACAAATTGGTTATGGAAAGTTAAAGATTTAAGTGGATTTGGGAAGTGATTTCAACTAATTTGTTTTAGAAAAGAAATGGGTTTGGGGCATTTTTCCTATCTTGGTAATTTCGAGGACGAATTCTTTTAAGGAGGGAAGAATGTAACGACCTAGAATTTTGGTTAATTGAAATTGGAATATTTAATTAATTTTAAACATTTGAAAGTTAATTTTATAGATCTAATAACTTGAATTTCAAATAAATGATTTTATTGGATAATTTAATTTTTGAATTGAATTATTAAAAATCATTTAGATAATATAAAATTTGGATTTTATTTAGATAAAAATGATTTAAGGGCTTATTAAATTTCTATTAATAAGAATAAAGGTAATAAAGCTTTTAAACATTATTTAAAGGTGATTTAACTAATTAATTTAATTATCTCGTTTTAATTAACGAGTGAAAATAGCCTTCCGGGGCATAGTCTCGGATTTCGACGAAACTAGTTCCATTGGATCCGTAATAGTGAATTATTATCAGATTTCAAATTTGTAGCATTTGGAGTTATCGTTTGGTCGTACGGAATAGAAACGCATGGAATTTAATATCGAAAATTTAATATAATAATTGGGTTCAAAAAGCTATCTTCTCCATACGATCGAATTGGGGCTCGAGACATGTTCCATCGCATTCGGAATAAGGCTATAGCATTAGGAACGCCAGGCGGTAGACCTTGATCGGGGTTCGAAATAAATATCTAGATATTTTAGAAAATTTGAATAATATATTTCTTTTCAACTTAACTTCACAAGCCACCCTGACCCAAAAAAACAGCCGACCTACACACTGCTCACCCGTTTTTCATCATTCCCTTCATATTTAAACCCATGCTTTTCCTTTGTCTCGTGAAAATTCGAATTAACCTCCTCTCAAATCCTACGGCCCGAAATCAAAGGTGCCATTAACATCAATTTCAAGCAAGGTGATCAACTAGGAAGTTGAAGAGGGGGAGGAGCTCAACGACTTGGACGATGGAGATTGATAATGGTGGCACATGGTGGCAGCTATCGGCGGTTGAACATGAAAAGGTGGGTTTCAGGTTTTACTTAAATTCCGGTGGTGTCGTTGATCGAGGGGCAGAGGGGTCTGAAGAGGAATGGTAGAGGGGAGTCGTGGCTACCTGGTGGTGGAGGCGTGACGGTCCTTGGTGATCGGAGGTGGCTGGATTTTCCTGTTGAACAGAAATTGCTTTCCATGTTAGCTCAGGCGAATGGAGGCGCAATAGGAGTCGAGATAAGTGGGGTTGGACATGGAATGGCAGGAGCTTTCTTCTGGTAGAGTGTGGCGGGGTACGGTAGCCTACGGCGGCGGTGGAACGCAGTCAAAGGAAGCTTGGGCGTGGTCAACACGAGATGTAGAGAGAGAGGGGGACAGGTTAAGGTTTTTAAATAAGGGATTAAGTAAGTTAACATATTTTGGTTAATAAGTTATATTATGTAAATCATGTAATCTTTAAAATATGATAACTTACTCGTTTAGGCTCAGATTCAAACAAAACGAGTTACCTTAGGATCATATCATCGCATACTACGAGATGGAATTGGATTGGTGGAAATTTAAGCTTGTTGGATTTTTCCCTGGATTCGGATGTCATTCGAATTCAACGAAACGTTTTGCCAACTTCTAAAATATAGGTGAGTACATCTCACTAATGTTGGATAACTAGTTTTATTTTAAACAGTTAATTTTTTTTATTGGATGGTTGGATGAATTGGTAAACTTTTATTATCAGTTGGATGTTATATTATATATAGTAGAATATATGTTAGTAGTTGGGTATACCTCCCGCCATTGGAGCGGATGAGACACTATGCGCCCCGCATAATAGCGGATGAACCTATATTACCACGATATCCCGCCTTGAAGCGGGATTGGTATTTTATGATTATATAACATCTGTGGTTGTAGGGAAACAGGTTAGAGGGATCCAACTGGATCCCTTAAAATGTTGATTTTATTTTCATATATAGTGATATATGATGTATTGAATAATCATTTATAGATTATGATGTGATTTGATTTATTGGATGCTATTGTAGCACTAGCCCTAATTGGTATTATAAATACCATAAATAATATTTTTGATTTTAAAAATGGAATTTAAAAGTTATTTTGGAAATGAAAATATCTATATTGGAATTCGGAATTTTTCAAAAAGAAACTGATTTGGATAAAATAAATAAATTTGATTTTAGATATTTATGTAGCTATTTCGTAAAATGGTTTTCAAATAGAGAATTTTAAATTTATAATTTTTAAATAATGGATTTTAAATGAGATTTTTTTTAAATAGGAAAAGGAAGTCGAAATCGAGAGTTTGAATGAATTTGGATTATTATTGGAAATTTTTAAGGAATAGATTTCCAAATGGAATTTTAAATAGAAATTGATTTATAAATGAAGTTTGTTAATATAAATCTATTGTTAACAAAGAAAAACTGGAAATGAGTTTATAAATTTATAAATGATGTTTACGAATAAAGTGAAATGATTATCAGTTGATAAATTGGAAATATAAATTCACAGTGAGAATTTATAATGAGTTATGGAAATTGGGTTAGAAAGAAATAGTGGATTCTATTTAGGAATTTGGAAGAGGGTTATGAAATTGATATTTTAAATAATTACTTAAACATGTTTTAAAAATAAATTATTCTTTAAAAATACTTATTATTTTTATATATAGGATTTATAGGTAAGTGTTTAGAATGTGTTTATAAATCTTTTCGAGATTTGTAAAATCGGGTTTACTTTATGATTGAAATTTGATACAAGAAATCTTATAATGGAATTCTGGAAATTTAAAGAAATTCCCAAATTGTTTAGATACGTGAACTTCAAAAATGAATTTGAATTCATTAAGGGAGTTATAAATTGTTAGTTGGATTATAAATAAGTATAATTGATAATTTTTGGAAATTATAAAGGGAATTAATAAAAATTCCCGAGATTTATGAGTTAAGTACGAAATATTTTCTGTATTGATATTAGAAAGGATTTTGGGAAAAATATACTTATAATATTTTTCTAAGTATTGAAATGAAGGGTTTTGGAAATATTTTAACTACGAAATGATTTTTAAAGAAATATTTTTCTAAGTAATGCATTATAAGTTGGACTTGGAAATATTTCTAAGTGTGATATGGGTTGAAATATCCTATTATGGATTTAAGTATTTGAAATCATTTTCAAATATTGAAATACTGGAAGAGATTTGAATATATACCTTTGTAAAGATATTTTGAGATAAATGTTTGAAAGATTTATAATATGGACCTAGTGACTGCTTAAGTGTGTAATTTGATAGTTCGACTATCAAATCTGGCCAATTTCGTTGATCGTTTCGAAGAGACCAGGATCAGATTTAATTATCCAAAAACAACTTCGATCTGATTTGTGCGTTACAAATTGTGATATCATGAAGATAAGGAAAACGGAGATTATGGAGATTTGGTTTGTTCAGACCCAGAACAACTTGTATGGATGAATGCTATCAGCACATTGTCGTTGGAGGGCAATGAGCATTCTAAGTGTAAATTTCTTGAAAGGTAATCGTAGCCTCAAGCCTCATCAACCAGGAAATGACTAAAACAGGGCATGCAGCGGGGCTAAGTGGATCACTCCCATTAGGGTATATCATCATCTTTCTAGATTACCCTATATTATTATGGATTTGGTTGTGCATGAGAGATCTCGATTAAGGTCAGAAGACCGAGATGATGACATATTCGGTACTAGTAGTCAAGTGCTAGGCCGGTTCTATGTGGCAGGGTACAAAATGTTCTTATCAGACCCGGGTGCATTAATCTAGAGAGGTACCCATCGAAGGTAGTTCCTCACCTGGTCATTGTACCCATTCTTCAATTAGCGTTGTATGGTTTTGATTGTGTCCAACTATGTCGGAATGTGAGATGCAAGCATGTCAGCTATTTTAATAAGTATTTGTACTTAGACACTATTATAATATCACAGGATTTTTATATAAAAGTGTTTTGGTTATCGTAAGGTAAAAACCCGTCATGTTTATATGTGACATGGTCTTACGAGATACCCTTTTGATTTCAAAGACTTTCTTATGACTTTAAATCCAATTGGGTGTGTTTTCTCATGCTAGTTTTCCAAACTGACTCGGGTGTTATTTTATTATAATACTCGAGTCAGACCGAGTATTACAGATTCAGGTTAGGATGCTATGGAGCACTGGAGACGTGCTGGAGGATTCTCAGGTGTATTATACGTACTTGGTTATTTCCACTGTGTGTAGACTGTATATTCAGCACTTGTGAGGACAAGATATTATAACTGTCCAAAATTGTTTGTTGATTTATACTCTTATGATGGTATGTATAGTAACAACTATAGTTCTTTTTGTATAAAGATATGTTATTATCTATTATATATCGTTCCGCTACGATTGTGAGATTCCATGTTATTGTTTCTGTTTTCTTATCTTCTTCCTTCTTTCTTCACCCTAACAATCCGATTTTTTGTTCAATTTGAGTTGACATGTGCGGTTATTTATCAGCTTAGAATGTACAAAAAAGTGGGTCTTTACACTTGGAATATAATGAAAATTTAAACACATCTCCAAAATAATGTTTTACATAATATATTTAAACATTATGGCATTTGGAAATCGATTTGCAAGATTTTAAATCCAAAATCACTACAACAAAAAATGTCTTTTATAGCGGCATATAGCCGCTCTTAATCACAACCATAGCGGTTTGATAAGCGCTGTATATCGACATGTTATAAAAAACTGTTGAATATTTATAACACAAAATACGCCGCTATGGTTGAGCTTAGTTTTATAACGCAAATTCGCCGCTATGGTACGTTAATTCAATAGCTCATTATAGCCGCTATAATACAGCTAAATCTCAACGGAACTGGAAATCTTTATAACACCATGTTGCCGCTATAAAATATTTATTCAATAGCTCATTATAGCCGCTATAATACAGCTAAATCTCAACGGAATTGGAAATCTTTATAACACCATTTTGCTGCTATAAAATATTTATTCAATAGCGGTCATTTCACGCTATTAAATCAACATGTTATAGTATTGATAAATTCTTTTACAGCTCATATATGCCGCTATAAAAATCGTAGATACACTTTTCAAGAGCTATGCCTATATATTACATTTTAATAATAGCAATCAAACTAAATCTTCATAAACGAATAAAGATTATAATCAACAAATATAACACAAGAGCATGCTCAGAAAGAAATGTGATATATTTTTCATTACAGTGTAAAAACATTAAAGCAATCCTTCCAAATATTACACAGTACAAACATTACATAGTTCCAACATGCAAGATCTGATCTAGTTGCGTACTAAGGACCTTGCTTCCTTCTAAATAAGCCTGCGAAGTTAACACAAAGAAACAGAAAATGTTAAAACAAGTGCATGCTTAGATAGAAATGTGATATATATTTTTCATTTACCTAATTAATGTGATATTAATTTGTAGACTTTGCTCGATTACTTCTTTTCACTGAGAACTCGTTTTGCCCTAAATACTCAGTTGATGGGTATTCAAAAATGCGTTCCTAAGGTCATTTATAAAGGGAATTGGCTTTTATATGTGAAAAGGTTTTTGATATAAGGTCATTGAATTTAATCATGCTTTTGACGGATTGATAAGGTTGTCAAGTGTAGTGTATATTTTTTTCAATTGGAGATTCGTCAAAACTTTTTGACTTTATCACATTCAAAACTGAAGTCCTTTTATCAGTTCCGTTCCAAATGCTAGATGGTGAGAGGGGGTGCCGATTGGACGTGGGTTGATATAATTGATATAATATAACATACTGTTAACTTTTCAAATTATTTCCAAAAAACCTTGATATAAACAAAACGTAAACGACATGAAAGCACGTAGGAACATAGTTCATTGTACCATTTTTCGATATCCATGTCCAATATGGAACAAACATCAGGTAGATACAGCTTTCATCTTGAGTAGATATACATCTAGCTTTCCCCACACTGGAATATAGTTACTCCTTCACCAAGGTTGGTGACTTCTAATATGAATAGTTAGCTCAATTACAGATGTACTACATAAAAGAAAATATGTGATTCAATTTGGTGTTGCTCAGTAAGTTGTTTATTTAAAATGGTTGTAAAAATATGAAAACAAACCTACCTATACATGTAAAATTCAATCAATAGGATGCTTATCTGCTTGTCTAGAAGTATGTTGTGCATAAAGCAATAGCAAAGAAAGAAACGCGCTTGCCACAAATATTGCATCAAACCAACGGTGGTAGAAATCAACTTGAATTTCACCGCCCAATACATCTGTAATAATAATCCTGCAACCAAAATTTAATTGAACTTTATTAAATACATAGGTAAAACATTAACCATGTACTGTCATAGTTGAATAGTTTATGCATAATGGGCATATTCAAGATCGCCCTAATATCATCATTGACACATATAGCCATCGCCCAAATTGATTAGAACTTGCCTGTATTCAGTAGCTAAGCTCTTTCTTATTAAAAGGATGGACGAAACAAAGTACATTCCCATAATCTCTGACAAGAAAAGTACAACGTTGGTAGATAAGTGGAGTGTTTTCTAATGCGGGCCAAATGTTTGCTCCAGTCAAGAATTATAATTCCAAATGAAAAGGAGAAGGAAAAAATATACCCGAGACAAGAGTTGAGCATCAATGCCTATGTCGAAAAACTGTAAAAATAACTTGATTGTCAATGTAACCGGGTCAACAGCGCCAATCTGGTACAAAAGAAGAAAATAAGAATGATAAATAGAACAGTAAACAAACAAGAGCAGCATAAAAAATTGATCTAATTCTTAGTTTAGAGGATCAAGAGGATTTCTCAAGCATTTATTCTCAAACAAGGTAAAATATGATTATTCATCAAGGATAATAGACAAAACCATACTTCCTTGAAAATCACACTCTGCAGAGACTACAAAAAGAAAAATAAAAATATCAGTACCTATTCTTAGAGAAGATTTAAAAATGCTCTAAGATATACATAAATTTATTTTCAATTATTAGGTTGGAGTTGTATTGTAACAGAATTACATCTAAATTACATTTCATGTTAATTGTCTTTTCCATCGAAAATATTGATCTGCATTTCCTGCTTCAAAATACCCATCCTCTCGAAATACCCAATTTCATTTGAAATGAATTCTAAAATATACCGAACGTAACAAAATTTTGTTTGGCGATGTGCTGGCTTTATATTGTCGAACAAGAAAAAAACATTATGTTCGGTAATGTATTACCAAGGAACCTATAATTCATCGAACAATGTTTTGTTAAATGCCTTTAATTCATACTGTAATGTATTCTCTAACAAGCTGAGTATTTGGAAGTGTAAATCTATTATAATTTTAATGTTTTTAGCGGCTGGTTATTTTGAAGAATGTAAATCAGCAATCCTAAGAGCTGAAAAAATAAATAAAAAATTGAGCATGAAAATAAATAAAATATTTCTTTATATGTTATGCAGAAATTAAAACTGCATAATAGTCACATGATACCTTTATCATTTTATACACACAATAAACTGACAAAGCATATCCAAGCAAATTTTGCAAGTGCCCCCTACATGTCCTAGAAAATGCATCAGCTTCCTGAAATTTTGGACCGAATAACAAAAAGGGGCATGCAAATTCAATGTTACAAACTAATGGATGGGAAAATAAATGTTTGACTGCAAAACCTAGATATAAACTAAATTATGAAAACTTCATTTAGCCATGAAATGATATTAAGAAGAATGTTAGTGTTAACATGTGCCCATGGACAATGCAGCAAAATAAAATAAAAAATAAATAAAAAACCTCAATAAATGCTTTATTTCATTTACCTATGCATAGGTCAACATGATAGCAATAAGCACACAGCAGACATTTACCGATGTATAGGAATATGTAATCATGCATTGGATGTCCTTATTATAATGTACATAATGGCGAAGTGACAATATTACCCTACGAAGAATACCTTGGCTTGACGAAGTTCATAAACCTCAAGAAACAACTGCTTTGAGAGTTCTTCCAAAGCTTGTACCTCTGCTTCCATGGTCTTGATATCTTCAAAACAGGAAACATTCACATTATGCTACAAAAGAACAAAGACAAACAAAAAAGAAGATATATTTTTGTGCAAAAACACGAAGGTTGCAAGAATTGTTGTTTGGATGCAACTTAGGGACATCAATCAGTACATACAAAGTATAAAATATATTGCATAATATTCATTCATAAAAAAATAAGGGTTGCAATAAGCTGGAGGGAGTAGATCATGATGGGTCTCTATGCGCCAGATCTTATACACTAAGAGATAATACCTTCATGTGTGTGTTTATTTTATGAAACTTAGTTAATTTTATGAACATAATTTGTTTATTAGTATTATTATTATTATGATTATTATTGTTAGTATTATTATTATAAACTGTAAGTTAATTTTATCATTATAAACTTAGTTAAATTATGTTGTTATTATTATAAACTTAGTTAATTTCGATTGTATTGGGAAGCACATGATCCGAATAAATAAGCATAAAAAACATGAAGAATACCTGATAGCATTAGCCTAGCATTGTTTACCATCCAGAAGGTCTACGCAGTAGTTAAAAAAGCAGTTTCGTTGGTAGTTGATTCATTTGTAAGAAATTAAAAATATAATTTATTGGCATAAACTTATGAATAGATTGCTCAAAGTTGATTAGCACACACCAGCAAGCTGCGAACCTTCCTCCTTTGTGTTCCTGTCAACTGATAGATAAACGTAGAACATATTAAGCAATCAATTCATATATTATACATACGAATTCAATAATAATAAAGATATGATGAACTCGGTAGAATTTACAAAATTTAAAGAATAGGACCATCAACATTGGACACCATATCTGATAATATTATTTCACTCTCAACAAAGGTGCTAAAATCTTGTTCAAGTATTACCCTATAGATAAAATATGAATATTTATAACCTCTGCTCCGTCTATGATTTTTCATAAATTAGGTCTATGCTCCTTTAACATCAACCACATCCGTCAATTCATTTAAATTCAATCTTTAAAATGTTATAACATCTTGTACATTAATCAGATTTAAGAATCAGTTTTACCATTATATCACAAGTCTAATAAACTTTCTAGTTTAAACCTAAAAATAAATATTTGAATACCTGGCCGATGAGCTGCCAGAGGGAAGCATTGAAGGAAGCGGCGGTGGTGATGACTTGAGGAAAGCTAACGGCACCAGGAAAAGCACCCCCGAACTTGACGCAAGGGCCGGTGTTGGAGACACCGTGCAGGATTTAATTGGATTTGATTAGGGTTTATGAAGGAGGAGTGGATCTGAAGAGTGATTTGGGGATTTGATTTCACTGGTATGGGAGACTAAGGAAAAATGGAACGAAATGAAAGTGGAAAGATGGAGAGGGAAATAATTGAGAAACCCACGACCACGAAATAATTAGGAGATTTCGCGCTTTGTGAAGCGTTACATGTGAACAGTACAAAACAAATTGAGTATAAAAACAAATAATTAAAGGCAAACAATAACGCTTTAGAATAATGCGTTATTAAATGGCGTTATTAATAATATATTTTCTTGTAGTGAATCGAATTATATTATCCCACAAAAACCTTTGTTTAAATTATGACATATCATGTAAATCAAAGCATATCATCATACATCTAATCATATGGTTTTAAACCTCAAACCCAAATTTAAAACATTCAAGATGACTTATATGAGATGGTTTAGATCATTGTTCACCTTGTTTGGATAAGGAACTTGAGATTTATTCCTGCTTTAATTTTCCTAGCTTGAATCTAAGCCTCTAAATGGATTTTACTCATCTTCTTCTTCTTAGAATTATTTTCGGCCTTCACTCTCTTTGATTATGTTTTTGGTTTATGAAAATGTGAATGAGAATGAGGTAAGGGCTTTAGGGGTTCTGGTATATAGCTCTTCCCTTTTTGCCCTTGCCTTATTCTCTTAAATTACTAATTTACGAATCACACTTATATATTCATTTAGTTAAGGCATGACCTTAATTAGTTTTCAAATCTCAATCTCCTTATCACTCTAGTCTCGACATTATTCTACTTAATTTATCTAATTAAATCTTCTCAATAATACTAATAAAAATTAGAGGTGTTATAGGCTGCCCTCCTTAAAGAATTTTGTCCTCGAAATTTAGTAAGGACTAAATATTAATCATAGTAATCATCTATAAAATCTCCTAGCTACCATACTAGCCTATCTGACTAGTAAACAATCTATATATATCAGTTATAGAACATACCCTTATAATATATCAGGATAAGTATCTCTAATCCTGTCTTCTATCTCCCAAGTACAGTCCTTCTCGTTGTCGCTCCACCGAACTTTCACCAACTTGACTGTCTTGTTTCTTAACCTCTTCTCATCTCTCGCTACAACCCGAACTAGTTGCATAACAAAGGTCAGATCTGTTTCTACTATTAATCCTTCCAATGCAGTCGGAGAATAGTAGTCTCTAAGTCATGCATATACATACGAAGATGAGACACATGAAATACATTATGAACACCAACCAAATTGCTCGGTAACTTTACTCTATATGGGAGTGTTCCGATCCTCTCTATAACTAGGAACGGTCCAACATATCTCGGTGCCAGTTTTCCTGACTCTCCGAATCATACCCCACCCTTCATCGGTGATACTTTAATGAAAACCCTATCTCTAACTGAGAACACTAGATACTTACGCCTCTATCGGCGTAACTCTTTTTTCTGGACTGAGCTTCCTTCATCCTACCTCGAATCAAGTTAATCTTCTTTGTTGCCTCTCTCACCAGATCTGGACCTAAGACTAATCTATCTCTAATTTCCAACCAACATGCTGGTGACTTACATGGCCCTCCTTACAAAGCTTCGAAAGCCGCAATTCGTGTACTAGTCTGATAACTGTTATTATAGGAGAACTCAACTAAGTGTAGGTGATCTTCCCATGATCCACCAAAATATACCACACAAGCTCTTAACAAATCCTCAAGTACCTTGTTGACTCTCTCTCTGTATGCACATCTATTTAAGGATGATAAACAACACTCATCCTGAGCTTGGTACCTAACACATCTTGTAAACTCTTCCAGAACTTGCTAGTATAAAAAATATCTCTATCACTTACTATACTACAAGGAATCCCATGTATTCTAACTATGTTCTTCATAAACAACTTAGCTAAAACATGTGCCATCCTAGTTGACTTAACTTGAATGAAATGGGCACTCTTTTGGGTAACATGTCCGCTATGACCCATATACTTTCATTTCCTCTATTCGACCTTGGCAATCCATCTATAAAATCCATGGATATCGAATCCTATTTCCAAACTGGTATCTCCAAAGGTTGAAGCAACCCACTCCACTTCTGATGTTCGACCTTCACTTGTTGACAGTTCACACATTGCTTTACCCACAAGCCAACATCCTTCTTCATACCTTCCAAATAGAAACTTCTTTTTATGTCTTGAACAACTTGGTTCCCCTAGGATAAATCGTAATTTTGATCGATGACATTCCCTAAGAACTTCTCTCCTTAAGTCCCCAACATTCGGAACACAAAACCATCACTTCTTTCTTAACCATCCCCTCTGGTCAAGACTAAAATCTTTTAGGTCATCAATATCCAATCCAACCTCAAGCCTTTTAATCTTCTCGGCTAACAGTGGATCCTATTTCTACTTAGAAGCAATCCTTTCGATAAGAATTGGTCGAACTTCCAAGAAGGATAACATGGCAGTGCTCTGACTAGAACTAGCAGTCGATCTTAACTGCACACTACAAGTAGTCAAAGCCTCTAGGTCCTTCCATTCTGTTAACATAGCTAACACCACATTCTTATGTTTTCTACTAAGAGCATCCGCTACTTTTTTTCCTTTTCCAGGTGTATACTCTATACAAAAAACATAAGCTGCTAAAAACTCCAGCCACCTCTACTGCCTCATATTCAACTCCTTCTGAGAGAATAGATACCTTAAGGACTTATAATCTGTGTAAAACTCAAATCTCTCCTTTAAGAGATAATGTCTCCATATTTCAGTGCGAAGATCACCGCTACCTACTCTAGATCATGAGTAGGATATCTCACTTCATGCGGTCTAAGCTGTCATGAAGCATAGTCAATTTACCATTCTGCATCAACACGGCCCTTAATCCGGTTCCACATGCATCGGTATACACTATAATCCTTGAATCCCGTCTGGAACTAATAACATAGGTGCATTGGTTAACAAGTGTTTTAACTTAAGGAATGCTTTCTCGCATTTGTCAAACCAAATAAACCTTAGTCCTTCCTAGTTAGCTTAGTCAAAGGCGCTACTATTTGGGAGAAATCCTTAATAAACCTTCGGTAGTAACCAGCAAGCCCAATAAAGCTTCTGATCTCAGTCACCATCTTTGTTCTTTTTTAGTTGTTAACAGCTTTGATCTTATCTAGTTCAATTGACAAACCCTTCTCTGAAACCACAGGACCAAGAAACTTAACTATTTTTTTCCAGAAATAACACTTTGAAAACTTTTATTTCAGTTGATACTACCTCAACATCTCAAGCACTACTCTAAGATGAACTTCATGCTCTCTTTCATCCTTAGGTATATTAAAATGTCATCTATGAATACCAATATGAACCTATCCAAGTGCTCTCGGAAAACTCCATTCATCAATTTCACGAAAAGGCTAGTACATTCGTTAACCTGAATGGCATCACTAACCACTCGTACAAACCATACCTAGTCTGAAATGTCATCAACGGAATATTGTCCTCTGCCACTCTTAATTGATGGAAACCTGTCACCAAATCCAATTGAGAATATACTCTATCTCCACTCAATTGATCAAATAAATCATCGATTCTGGGCAAAGGATACCTATTCTTGATCATCTACTAGTTCAAATTACGATAGTCGGTACACATCTTTAATGACCTATCCAGTTTCTTCACGAACACCATGGCTGCTCCCCAAAGGCGAACTGCTTGATCTAATAAAATTATTTCCTTCTAAATCCACTAGCTGCACCTTTAATTCCTTCATCTTGGTAGGTGTCATCCTGCTAGGTGGTCTACTTATAGGTTCTACTCCTGCACAAGATCTATCCAAAACTCAATGACTCGCTTCGATGGTAGTCCTGCAACTGGCTCAAAAATGTCTACAAACTCTCTTGCTACAAAACCTTATTCATCTCTTCTTCTAGTTCCATTGTAGGCAAAGCTCAAGCACTTAAGTCTGATTTGTCCACTAAGTATATAAATCGGTCATGACTATTTGGGTGTCTTAGTGATATTTCCCTATCTTGGCAAAATATCCTAGCATCATATTTATCTAACCAATCAATACCCAAAATGATCCCAAAGCCTACGAAATCAAAAAGGACAAACTGCATGCAAACTTGTGACCTAACAATTCAAGTTCTAACTGGTCACATCTCGTCCCTATAGTTGCATAACCTCCTATTGGATTCGCAACCCTTAAGGAAGTAAAAGGTATGAGGGTTATAAACATAACTTATCTACCAAACGCTGAGATATAAATGAATGTGATGCATCAGTATCAAATAATACCCTAACTGGTATACTATGAATCAAAAGCATACCTTCCATCACAGTCTTTTCCTTCTCAACAGCAGTTAGTCTAGAAGATGATGGTTCCAATGCAAAAACCTTTCCCTTATCCGCTTTGACTAGTTCTAGACGCTGATTCTTGTAGTGTTCAATCTGGTCACAGTTGAAGCACTTCACTCCTTTCTTATCTGCAACCTTTTTCCCTTTCCAGTTCAACATTCATGAGCATAATGTTCTTTCTTATCGCACCTGTAGCAAACTACATCGGCCTTCCCTTTCTTGGAAGCTCCTTTTTTCTGAGCTCCTTTCTTCTTAAGGAATTTCCTCTTCTTGCCCTTAGAATCATGGGTTTCAACCTGCTTCTCTTTCCGAAAAGTAGAAATCATCTCTTCATTCCTAATTGCCATCTGCACTACAACTATACTAGGATCACAATTCGAGTCTTAACCCTCGAATAAACTTCTCATTCCTTTTAATGACGATGACAATGGTAGCATATTTGTATCTGGACAACTAATCAAACTTTATAGCATACTCAATCACCAACATATCCCCTTTCACTAAGTCCATGATTGTTCTCAGCAATACTGACTTGGCAACTTCAGACAAGAACCTCTCTTCGAATCTCCTACGAAACTCTGCCCAAGTCAACACTTCCTCGGAAACTCCCATAGTAATACCATCCCACCAATAAAATGCTGCTCCCTACAACTATCGTGGAGCAAGTCTCCTCTTTTTCTTATCATCTAATCCCAAGTCGAAGAAAATTATTTCACGGTGGAATAACTAGTTTTCTACTTCAACATAGTCCTTTGTTCCTAAAAACGGGTTCCCACCAAGAGTAGTATAATCCCTTCTCAGCTTGGCATATTTATTGCCAACTGACGCCATAGGATTAGCTCCTCCAACATTCACCGCATTTCCCATAGCCACTCCTGCAGCTGCTCTAGCTTGCATTAGATTGATGAAGAACTGATACATCATCCCCATATCTACTGGCGGGGTTCTAGCACCTACATTGGCATTTGCATTTGCATGTCGACTCAGATTTCTCCCAGTATTGGGTCGAGCATTTCCACTAGTTGTGGTGCTTCCTCCACCTAGATTTCCTCTTCTGTTTTCTGCCCCCATATCTTCCTTTCTCGTATATCTGCATATCAGCTTTAGTAATATACAGAAGAACGGTCTAAGAGAGAGTGGAATACGTACTTATAGATATATATGTAACAAATGCAAGTACGTTGCTATAGTGTTAGCCCCAAACCCGGTCTCATTTTCTGATTCTTTGGGTTATGTTTTGATAGCCTTTTAGGTTCAAATTTTATTTTAAATTTTCATAAACCTATGCTCTAATACCAACTTGTAACATCCCCCATTTGGCGGCCCAAAACCAACAGCTATGAATGTTGCAGTCATCCATATTTATTAATTCTCGGTGATCAAATGCGATAATGTTATATACATCGATTTACAAGAAACACATGAATAAAAAAATAAAACTCAATTTTAAAACTAATTTCTCATTTCATTTCAAATCGCATTTCAAATTCATTACATATACCCATACGTAAGTCGTGTTCAAAGAAATTACAATTTATTACAAAATATGCCAAGAGCGACATATGAAGTGCCCCCTTGGTTGATCAGAGTATAAATATAAGCACTAAACAACTTTGCCATTGCATCCAATAAAATAGTAAAATCAAACAGAAAGAACTCCTAATAGCCAGCTTGCCATTTACACGTCTCCAGAAGCTTACTTGTCTAAAGGAGAACCTAAAATCCTTAACTCTCAAACTACTCAAAATCAATTGAGCACCCGAGAGTTCGTTAGGAAAACATAAACTTCGAGTCAAAGAAAAAGTCCGGTGTGAATAATAACCTACCATCTCTAACCATATAGATATCTAGTGAGACCAAGCCGCTTAGCGGAATGGGTTTTCTCCTCATTAGTATTTTAATCCTAATTTATAATAATCATATACTGTGCACCTGCATCCACAATGGTTAAGGCATATCATAATAAAAAGTATCATGATTATATGCAAACATGCAATATGCTTTGGATTTTCCATCCTCATTCTCCTGACTATCCATCTCATGTTATAGTTTCTAGAGTCACTGTTAACGTATTAGTTTTCATGGGCTAACTAATAACCTGTTCAATTCTTTATGGATTTCCTATCCACTTTTATAGTTTACATGGGCTAATTATGAACCAATTGGTTTCTACCATTGCTATCATCCAATCGTAGTTTTCATGGGATCACTATGAACCTATTGGTTTCCACCAATAACATCTCTCATGTCATAGTTTTCATAGGGTGTCTATGAACCTGTTGATCCCTCTCAATAACTTATTCCGGACATAGTTTTCATTGGATCACAAAAAACCTATTGGTCACTCTCAATAAATTATTTCAGACATAGTTTTCATAGGATCACTAAGAACCTATTGGCCCCTGCCAATAACAATTTCCATAATATAGTTTTTATTGGCTTACTGAGAACATGTTTACCAATAATCCTTTGATTAGTCTTGGGCATCCTATATTCTTGTCTGTCTGACCTCCTAGATGCAATTCTACTCTCACAGGAGTTAAATTCAATATGTACATATTTATTACTGAGCCAACCTAGCATGTTATTCTGCCCTTACCCTAAGATGCAGTTATAGGTTATAAATGAATCGAATATAGTTACACAAGAATTATTAATAACTGATTGAATAACATAACAATATAGACATCCATGGTTAAATTCATTGTAATCATTTTTCTAATGAAATATGGTTAATACCCTTAACCCACAATCTTTATCAAGGAAAGCTTCCTATAAAATTTCACATTTAAATGACATTTCAAAACTCTTTCATATTGCCATGTATTTACTTTAAAAATGAGATTCGATTCTCAAATATTTGAAAACTAAGGCTTTCGACTATATCCTTTGTATCATTACTCCAAACCTTAGACATTCTCTTTCGAAACCATCCAACATATTTTTCAAATACTTGGAACCATTCCTTTCGAAACACTGAAGAATATACCTTTCGAAACACTGAAAAACATACCTTTCAAAACAATGAAACATACCCTTCAAAAGTATTGGTTTCAAGTAAGAGTTTTTGGAAATATATCTTCGAAACCATTTAAAAGTATTCCTTTCGAAACCATTGGGTTTAACATTTTGTATAACTATAGGGTCAAGGAGAAAAGAAGCAAAAGTAACCCTTTTGAAAGTATTGATCTCAAATAAAAGAATTGGGGAAGAGGATAGCTTCGAACCAACCTTTCAAAACCATTGCCTCTGAAACTCTTATTCAAAGTGGCTAAAACAACACTTTCCAAAGCATTAAGGAAGCAGCTTTAAAATTTAAAAGTGGCTTCTAGCTAATTCAAAAGGTATGAATGCGGTAGCTAGATATCGAATAGGTTCATAAGCGGCAACTATTTCAAAAGCTTCTTTTAAAAACAAAGGCAAGTTGATTGATTTGAAGGCTAATAAAAGTGGCTTCAACCCCTTTGAAAGCATGCCTTCGACATAATCTATTCCACCTTTCTTCAATCCACTACGTACCAATTGCTTGATACCATATGCGTTAATTTCGAATGGGTACGAAAGGTCTACTGGGCATGGTGACGGAAGCAAGCAAATTGAAATGGTGAGGTTGTATTTTAGAACAAAACGGATTTTATGCCTTTCAAAGTAGTTCCTTTTTACCTAACTTACCTAATTTTACAAAATATGATTGGTTGAAAATTCTTTATCAAAATTCTTTCCTAAAAGGGCTTCCGAATTCAACAATTAAAAATGTTTTAGCAAATAAGCCCTTCTCCTTAACAAAACAATTACAAGATTTAATTCCTCTAACTTAAATAATTTTAAAAACATAGTAAAATACGGAAAAGTCCCCAAAAATCATGATTATTCACTTTAAATATGTTTTCTAACATATATAAATTTCTGACTCGAAAACAATACTCAATTATCTTAAATAATTTAAACCCAAAATTATTTATTCCTTTTCATTAAAAATTCATAATAAATTATCCATAACTTGGAATATTATGAAAATTTTAACCCATCTCCAAAATAATGTTTTATATAATATATTTAAACATCATGGCATTTGGAAATCAATTTGCAAGATTTTAACTTCAAAATCGAATTAAATTATCCCACAAAAACCCTTGTTTAAATTATGACATGGCATATAAATCAAAACATATCATCATTCGTCCAATCATTTTAACCCTCAAACCCAAATTTAATACATTCAAGATGACTTATAAGAGATAGTTTAGATCATTATTCACCTTGTTTGGATAAGGAACTTGAGATTTGTTCCTGCTTTAATCTTCCTAGCTTGAATCCTAGCCTCTAAATGGATTTTGCTCTCCTTCTTCTTAGGATTATGGTTGGCCTTCACTCTCTTTGATTATGTCTTCGGTTTATGAAAATGTGAATGAGAATGAGGTAAAGGGTTTAAGGGTCATGGTATACAGCTATTCTTTTTTGCTCTTGCCTCATTCTCTTAAATTTCTAATTTATAAATCATACTTATATATTCATTTAGTTAAGGCACGATCTTAATTAGTTTTCAAATCTCAATCCCATTATCACTCTAGTCTCGACATTATTATATTTAATTTTTCTAATTAAATCTCCTGAATAACACTAATAAAAATTAGGGGTGTTACAAATAGCTTCTTAAAGTCTCTCCGGGCCTATGTCTCATGTTTGATAGCGTCATCACATTCTTCGGTCGCGAGACATGAACTTTGAACTATCTTAAGAACTTACTCACCAAGTTGGCCCATGTGCTTATGGACCCATTCTCCAGCTGTCTAAACCACATCGCCACCAAATCTATTGAATATAAAGGGAAGAACCATCCCATCACCTCCTCCAAACCACCCAACACCTCTATATGTCAGATATATTGCATCAAATGGACTATCAGATTCATCTTTCCATGATACATTTCTAGCTTCGGAAGCTTTAAATCAGGAGGTTTTCTCATATTCCTGATATTATGAGTGAATGGATTCATTATCACATCCTCCAAATTCTGATTTGAGTGTCCACCTTTAATGATTATCCTTACCAATTCAGAAATTCGGTTTTCACCGTCCAACGAAGGTCTACGACCAAAAGTGACGTGCAACCCACTACTCCTTTAGGGGAACTCGAGCACATACTCTAGCACGTACTCCTCTAGCTGCACATTAGCATTCTAACCTGCTCCTCTGGCTCTATTTTGTCCTCCGTTCCAATGTGGAAGCTATGTCACATACCTTTCTGGTAGTTGTGCATTTGCATTCTGATCTCCATTTCTAAGTCCAACATCATTTGCTTTTGGCATTCCAACATGTCACAAGTTAACGTCAGCGTTGCCCTAAGTATAATTCTCTCAGTATAGAGTTAATTTGGGTCAGCATCGAGTTGTATTGTTTATGGGGCATCGTTCCAGTTTGCTTCGCTCCAACTCTAGATATTCCTGCAATAGCCCACTATCCTTGGTTCAAATTCCAGCAGTCCTATCTTTTTCTTGTTGTCTCATCCTTTAGAGAAATCCTTCAAGCATTTCCAGTTGTCGAGCCATTAGTCCATCCTTTATCTCCTTCATCATTTTCTCTATCTCTTCTTTGGTTATATAGATGGATTGATGGGAATTTGAGGATACCTCCTGGCTACCCCCATGCTCTGGTTAGCTTGCTCCAGCCTTAGATCTAGTGTTAGGTCTCTTCATCTTCTCCAAATCTCATATCCAAGCTTTAGGTTGTGAAATCTAGCTTCCTTCTCGATGAAAGCACCAATGGCTCCTTGCAAGATCTAACATAGTTCCAACATGCAAGATCTGATCTAGTTGCGTACTAAGGACCTTGCTTCCTTCTAAATAAGCCTGCGAAGTTAACACAAAGAAACATAAAATGTTAAAACAAGTGCATGCTTAGATAGAAATGTGATATATATTTTTCATTTACCTAATTAATGTGATATTAATTTGTAGACTTTGCTCGATTACTTCTTTTCACTGAGAACTCGTTTTGAGTTTTGTCACCCTAAATACTCAGTTGATGGGTATTCAAAAATGCGTTCCTAAGGTCATTTATAAAGGGAATTGGCTTTTATATATGAAAAGGTTTTTGATATAAGGTCATTGAATTTAATCATGCTTTTGACGGATTGATAAGGTTGTCAAGTGTAGTGTATATTTTTTTCAATTGGAGATTCGTCAAAACTTTTTGACTTTATCACATTCAAAACTGAAGTCCTTTTATCAGTTCCGTTCCAAATGCTAGATGGTGAGAGGGGGTGCCGATTGGACGTGGGTTGATATAATTGATATAATATAACATACTGTTAACTTTTCAAATTATTTCCAAAAAACCTTGATATAAACAAAACGTAAACGACATGAAAGCACGTAGGAACACAGTTCATTGTACCATTTTTCGATATCCATGTCCAATATGGAACAAACACCAGGTAGATACAGCTTTCATCTTGAGTAGATATACATCTAGCTTTCCACACACTGGAATATAGTTACTCCTTCACCAAGGTTGGTGACTTCTAATATGAATAGTTAGCTCAATTACAGATGTACTACATAAAAGAAAATATGTGATTCAATTTGGTGTTGCTCAGGAAGTTGTTTATTTAAAATGGTTGTAAAAATGTGAAAACAAACCTACCTATACATGTAAAATTCAATCAATGGGATGCTTATCTGCTTGTCTAGAAGTATGTTGTGCAGAAAGCAATAGCAAAGAAAGAAACGCACTTGCCACAAATATTGCATCAAACCAACGGTGGTAGAAATCAAATTGAATTTCACCGCCCAGTACATCTGTAATAATAATCCTGCAACCAAAATTTAATTGAACTTTATTAAATACATAGGTAAAACATTAACCATGTACTGTCATAGTTGAATAGTTTATGCATAATGGGCATATTCAAGATCGCCCTAATATCATCATTGACACATATAGCCATCGCCCAAATTGATTAGAACTTGCCTGTATTCAGTAGCTAAGCTCTTTCTTATTAAAAGGATGGATGAAACAAAGTACATTCCCATAATCTCTGACAAGAAAAGTACAACGTTGGTAGATGACCCACTAGCAACTCTTGAAACTTCAAAGAAGAACTGTGCAAAGAGAATGTGTATAAATCATAAAAAGCCAGTACAATAACTCCTATGATGAGAATGTCTTTAGTGCCTCATAGAGGATTACCTTCATCAGATTTGTCAAGAAGCCCCTAACTGATACAACAATCAGCATGCCTATGAATATGAGTGATATATACTGTCACAAGAAAGGACGCAAAGTCAAAATGTTGGATTTTTTATGTTAAAAGAAATAGGGACATATTGTTTTTTATGTTAAAAGATATGGGGACATATTGAAATCGATACTATACATCTTTGTAAAGAGAACATGGAAAATGGAAACATGCATATATGTCCATTCTTAGGACAATTTATTCACTAGAAGGCCCATAATTTTCAGAAATATTTACATCTTATCGCAGGTACAAAAGTTCAGAAAAATTATAGAAGGTGAACACTATACACTTGAAAAAAGAAATATGGAGACTGCTCACTAATTTTGAGTAAAATATACAAAAATGGTTCCCTTTATATGAACTGTTGATAAGTTGACAACTTGGTTGCCCTTATGGTCTGCACCATTGGCCGAACAACTATCATACTGCTATAGATTTCAATATGTAAATATCATCCATCTAAATGTACAAAACTATTTGTCGGATGATAAGTGGAGTGTTTTCTAATGTGGGCCAAATGTTTGCTCCAGTCAAGAACTATAATTCCAAATGAAAAGGAGAAGGAAAAAATATACCCGAGACAAGAGTTGAGCATCAATGCCTATGTCGAAAAATGGTAAAAATAACTTGATTGTCAATGTAACCGGGTCAACAGAGCCAGTCTGGTACAAAAGAAGAAAATAAGAATGATAAATAGAACAGTAAACAAACAAGAGCAGCATAAAAAATTGATCTAATTCTTAGTTTAGAGGATCAAGAGGATTTCTCAAGCATTTATTCTCAAACAAGGTAAAATATGATTATTCATCAATGATGCAGCCCAGAAGGATGCTCAGAAGGATGAAGAGTTAGGTCGCATACGACCTAACGAAACCTCTAAGTCGTTACTGGTTGTTGAAGCACAAACTGGTAAAGGGTTAGGTCGCGAACGACCTAACAAGACCTTTAGGTCGTATCAACGACCTACTGAAGACCGGCAACGACCTAGCGAAGTACTACGAGCTAACAAAGAGACTAACGAGTTAGCAGGGTGTGAAGATTGGCGGGGAGCTGAAGTATTAGGTCGCGAGCGACCTAACGAATCCTTTAAGTCGCACCAACGACCTAACAGTCTGAAGAGAAAGGTGATACGACCTAACGAGTTACGACCTATGTTAGGTCGCAAGGAAACGGAACGAGCTAAGTTAGGTCGCGAAAGCTTAGGTCGCAAAGTCTTAGGTCGGGGAGACTTAGGTCGTGAAGAATTTCTGAAGCCGCTTCTGTTAGGTCGCAGACGAAGGGATGCCGTTCATTCTTAGGTCGCAAAGCTCTGGATGCCATTGATTTCCTTAAGTCGTTGGGTTGGGATACCGCAAAGTCCTTAAGTCGCAAAGCTCTGGAGATTGTTGATTCTTATGCCGCATTGATCTCTACCGTTGCTTCCTTAGGTCGCTGATGGACACAAATGTATGTCGTGTGATTGTATAGTTCTTAAGTCGTATGTTGTCTTGTATGTTGGTTGCATTGTAATATGAACTGTTAAGTCGCTGCCGACCTATACTAAGTCGTGTCTGTTCTTAGGTCGCGCCATGTTAGGTCGTAGGTCGTTTCCGACCTAAGTACTTGTATTTTTTTGAAGTTTTGCGTGTTGAGTTGTAAAGCTATAAATAGCAAGTGTATGGCCATTTGTAAGTTGTTGAAAATTGAATAAAATTCTCTTTTGATTGCTTTGTGCTTTCATTCAAATTGGTAGTTGAGTGTAATCTCCTATCTCCTCTTTCGGTTAATCGAGTGCGCTCGATTCAACGATTGTAGAAGCCGATTCGCGGAATCAAGTGCGCTTGATCAACGCTTGAAGAATTGAAGATCTTTGAACCCGGTATCGTGCGCGATCAACGAGTTCGGGATAGCTAGAATTCGGTATCTTCGGATCAACGAATTTGGGCATTTTAGTATCTTCCATTCCACCGATTGCTACATTCAACGATCTACATTGTTTTTGTTTTATCCGCTGCGCCAGTTTTGGTATCAGAGCTTGTTCTAGCCAATCATAGCTAGATCGAGACTTGGAGCCTATTCATTTAGAAGTTGAAGTGATTTGCTGAGCTGGAAGGGGAGGTTTGAGTTGTGTTTATCACGGTCGAGAGTAAGAGGAGTGTTAATCATTGTTCGAAGTTGTTTGATCGGATTTGAATTGGAGGCCGAAACTTTGTCCATCGTGTTCATCGTGATTTGCTACAAAGTGGAAGTTTTCGATCCATTTCATTTTGGATCAAAGTCCGAATTGTGTTTGAATTTTGAAGAGTTGTGAAATTTTAAAGTATGCCGCCAAGAAGAGCTAATCGCCACCAAAACGTAGAAGCTTTGTATCGAAGAGAAGAAGCTGATGAGATGGAGCAAAGAATCAATGAGAACTTTAGTGAAAAGCTTAACGAAGGAATTGGCCGGTTAGAGAAGCTTATGACGGAGATGAATCAAAATCGGAGAAGGGTTTCACCTGAATCTAACCATGGGGGTAGTAGAATCTCGCCACATTCCAATCGAGACAGAAGTATTGAAAATGATCAAGGGCGTGGGAGGAACGTGAATGATCGTGAAAGGAGGAATGTTGATAGAAGGGATGATGGTGGAAGACGTAATGGTAGTAGAGATGTGGGTGGACGAGACAGACAACGATATACATCTGATTTTGAAGAGGAGTATGAGGGTGATAGTGTTCGAGGACAAGGACGAGGACAAGGAAGAAATTACTCTGAGTATGATCACAAGTGGGAGACGGGGATGAAGACTGAAATTCCTGAATTCAAAGGTGGTATGCAAGCGGAGGAGTTTCTAGATTGGATGGCTAATGTCGAGGAGATTTTTGACTTCAAAGAAGTTCCAGAACAGCGTAGAGTGAAGTTGGTTACTACGAGGTTGAGGGGTAGAGCTTTGGCATGGTGGCAGCAGACCAAACTTACACGTGATCGGATGGGAAAGTCAAAAGTTGAATCTTGGGAGAAGATGAAGAAATTGATGAAAGCAACGTTCTTACCATACAATTATCAATCTTTGATGTATCAACGTTTGCAGAACTTGAGGCAGGGCACGGAGACAGTTAACGACTATGCTGATGAATTTTACCAACTGATTGCTCGAAATGATATTATGGAGAAGGAATAACAACTGACAGCTAGATTTGTTGGGGGATTACGAATGCAGATCCAGGATATGGTTAATATGTTTGATCCAAGATCTGTAGCGGAAGCACATCAGAAAGCGTTGGCTTGGGAGAAACAGGGACGACGAGGAAGTGGTGTGTTTACTAATTCTAACAATCAAGCGAAGAGTGTTGGAGGAAGTTCTAATGTTTCTAAACCTATCAGTAGACCAGTGGTGAAGGAGGCTGAGAAGGCGAAAGTTAACAATGGTTTCAAATGTTACAATTGTCAGGAATTGGGTCATAAAAGCAGTGAGTGTCCAAAGCCAAAGAAGAGAACCATGATTGCAGAAGTTGAGGATGAGGATGGTGATGGGGATTGTTCTAGTCCAGTTGAGGAGGATGAGCAGGATATTGCATCAGGAGACGAAGGTTGTAATCTAATGCTGAGGAGATCGTGTTTAACACCGAAGCAGGAGGAAGCTAGTTGGTTGAGGAGTAATATCTTTCAGTCAACATGTACTATTCTGGGGAAGGTGTGTAAGTTTGTGATCGACGTAGGAAGCTGTGACAATATTGTTTCAACCGAGGCTGTGACAAAATTGAAGTTGAAGACAGAGAAACATCTGAATCCATACAAGTTAGCATGGTTGAGAAAAGGAGGAGAAGTGAAAGTGGATAGACGAGTTCGTGTTCCATTCTCTATCGGGAAGAAATACAAAGACGAGATCTGGTGTGATGTCGTAGAGATGGATGTTTGCCACTTATTATTGGGAAGACCATGGCAGTATGATCGAGCAATACAACATGACGGTCGGACCAATAGCTACAGTTTTATGTTTGAAGGAACGAAAATTATCCTAGTTCCGAAGAAGAGATCACAAGGAGAAAGTAAGTCAGAAGAGATTGAAGAGCTGAAAACTTTGTTATCTTTGAAGGAGTTTGTGAAGGAAGTAGAGGAGGAGCCTGAAGTGTTTTTATTGATTGGACGAGAGAGTCAGGAAGTGGTTGAAATCCCAGAAGAAGTAAAACCAGTACTGAAAGAATTTGACGATGTATTTCCAGAGGAGTTACCAACGGAGTTGCCAACGTTGAGGGATATTCAACATCAGATAGATCTTGTTCCAGGTGCTGTGTTGCCACACAGACCACATTATCGAATGAGTCCGAAGGAACATGAAGAGTTGCGGAGGCAGGTAGAGGAATTGCTTGAACAGGGGAGTGTGCAGGAGAGTCTGAGTCCTTGTGTTGTACCAGCTTTATTGGTACCCAAAAAGGATGGAACGTGGAGGATGTGCACAGATAGTAGAGCATTGAATAAGATCACAGTTAGATACAGATTTCCGATGCCGAGGCTTGATGATTTATTGGATCAAATCAGTGGTTCCGTAATCTTTTCTAAGATTGACTTGAAGAGCGGTTATCATCATATTCGCATTAGACCAGGGGACGAATGGAAGACAGCATTCAAGACGAGGGAAGGCTTGTATGAATGGCTGGTAATGTCGTTTGGTCTATCGAATGCACCGAGTACATTCATGAGGGTGATGAACCAAATTTTCAGACCGTATATTGGGAAATTTGTGGTGGTATATTTCGATGATATTCTGATATATAGTGGAAGTCCAGAGGAACATTTGAATCATCTGAGGGAAGTGCTGATGGTATTACGACAAGAACAATTTTATGCTGCAACGAAGAAATGCGTGTTCATGACGCATAGTGTGTTGTTTATGGGGTATGTTGTGTCGAAGGAAGGTATACAGGTGGACCAGAGTAAAGTTAAGGCGATCAGAGATTGGCCACAGCCCAAGACGATAACAGAAGTTCGTAGTTTTCACGGGTTGGCTTCATTCTATCGAAGGTTTATACCACATTTTAGTAGTGTGATGGCACCTGTTACTGATTGCATGAAGGGTAAACAGTTTGCATGGACGGAGGAAGCCGGGGTTGCTTTTGAGCGAATCAAAGAACTTTTGACGTCTGCACCAATTCTAGTATTACCTGATTTTCAGTTAGTGTTTGAACTACATACTGATGCATCCAAGGTTGGGATTGGAGGAGTGTTGAGTCAGAAGGGACGTCCAATTGCATATTTCAGTGAGAAGTTGTCAGGAGCGAAGATGAGGTACAGTACGTATGACGTGGAATTCTATGCTGTTGTACAATCTATTAAACACTGGAGACACTATCTATTTCAGAAGGAGTTTGTTCTGTATACTGATCATGAGGCATTGAAACATTTGCAAGGGCAAGACAAGATTTCAGCAAGACATGCATCGTGGATTGCATATCTGCAACAATTTACATTTGTTGTGAAACACAAGTCGGGAGTGACGAATCGTGTTGCGGATGCGTTGAGTAGAAGAAATCACTTGTTAACTACATTGAAGGTTGAAGTGACAGGGTTTGAAATATTGCCAGAATTATTTACCGATGATCCTTACTTTGCAAAGTTTGTTGATAAAGTCAAGGAGGGAGAGACGGATGAGTTCGTGATGGTAGATGGTTTTCTTTTTAAAGGAAGTCGATTGTGCATACCAGAGGGTAGTTTGAGAATGAAGATTATCAAGGAGTTACATGAAGAAGGGCATGTTGGAAGAGACCGTACCTTACAGTTAATTTCACAATCCTACTTTTGGCCATCAATGAGGAAAGAGGTGGAAAGGTTTGTGGAGCGTTGTCATATTTGTCAAGTTTCGAAAGGAACTGCGACTAATGCTGGTTTATATATGCCGTTACCGGTACCAATTAAACCATGGGTTGATGTGAGTATGGACTTCGTGTTGGGATTACCGAGGACACAGCGTGGTAACGATTCCATATATGTGGTGGTGGACAGATTTTCGAAGATGACACATTTTATTGCTTGTAAGAAGACGGCGGATGCTGTTCATGTTGCTCAATTGTTTTTCAAAGAGATCTATCGACTTCATGGATTGCCAGAATCTATTGTGTCGGATAGAGATACTCGGTTTCTGAGTCACCTTTGGTTGAGTTTGTGGAAAATGGTGGGAACGACGCTGAAGTTTAGTAGTGCTTATCACCCGCAAACTGATGGACAGACTGAGGTGGTAAACAGATCATTGGGAAACTTGCTGAGGTGTCTTGTACAAGATAATCTGAAGAGTTGGGATGTGAAGTTATGCCAGGCAGAATTTGCTCATAATCATGCTGTGAATCGAAGTACTGGGTTCAGTCCATTCCAGATTGTTTATTCGAGCTTACCGAAGGGACCGTTGGATTTGACGGTAGTGCCACAATCAAAGAAGACAGTTAAGAAAGCTGCTGATTTTTTTGAGGGGTTAGCAGAATGTCATAAAATAGTTCAAGAACGATTGGAGAAAGCAAATGAGAAATATAAACGATCTGCAGACTTGAAGCGAAGGAATGTTGAGTTTAACGAAGGAGATATGGTTTATGCAGTGTTAACGAAAGATCGTTTTCCAGTAGGCGCTTACAATAAATTGAAAGCACGGAAAATTGGTCCGGTGGAAGTTGTGAAGCGAATTAATGAAAATGCTTACAAATTGAAACTACCAGATGATGTGTATACGTCTGACGTGTTCAATGTCAAACATCTCGTACCATATCACAGGGATGAATTTGTTATGGAAGAAGAGAGTACAAATTCGAGGTCGAATTTTTCTCAACCTGGGAAGGATGATGCAGCCCAGAAGGATGCTCAGAAGGATGAAGAGTTAGGTCGCATACGACCTAACGAAACCTCTAAGTCGTTACTGGTTGTTGAAGCACAAACTGGTAAAGGGCTAGGTCGCGAACGACCTAACAAGACCTTTAGGTCGTATCAACGACCTACTGAAGACCGGTAACGACCTAGCGAAGTACTACGAGCTAACAAAGAGACTAACGAGTTAGCAGGGTGTGAAGATTGGCGGGGAGCTGAAGTATTAGGTCGCGAGCGACCTAACGAATCCTTTAAGTCGCACCAACGACCTAACAGTCTGAAGAGAAAGGTGATACGACCTAACGAGTTACGACCTATGTTAGGTCGCAAGGAAACGGAACGAGCTAAGTTAGGTCGCGAAAGCTTAGGTCGCAAAGTCTTAGGTCGGGGAGACTTAGGTCGTGAAGAATTTCTGAAGCCGCTTCTGTTAGGTCGCAGACGAAGGGATGCCGTTCATTCTTAGGTCGCAAAGCTCTGGATGCCATTGATTTCCTTAAGTCGTTGGGTTGGGATACCGCAAAGTCCTTAAGTCGCAAAGCTCTGGAGATTGTTGATTCTTATGCCACATTGATCTCTACCGTTGCTTCCTTAGGTCGCTGATGGACACAAATGTATGTCGTGTGATTGTATAGTTCTTAAGTCGTATGTTGTCTTGTATGTTGGTTGCATTGTAATATGAACTGTTAAGTCGCTGCCGACCTATACTAAGTCGTGTCTGTTCTTAGGTCGCGCCATGTTAGGTCGTAGGTCGTTTCCGACCTAAGTACTTGTATTTTTTTGAAGTTTTGCGTGTTGAGTTGTAAAGCTATAAATAGCAAGTGTATGGCCATTTGTAAGTTGTTGAAAATTGAATAAAATTCTCTTTTGATTGCTTTGTGCGTTCATTCAAATTGGTAGTTGAGTGTAATCTCCTATCTCCTCTTTCGGTTAATCGAGTGCGCTCGATTCAACGATTGTAGAAGCCGATTCGTGGAATCAAGTGCGCTTGATCAATGCTTGAAGAATTGAAGATCTTTGAACCCGGTATCGTGCGCGATCAACGAGTTCGGGATAGCTAGAATTCGGTATCTTCGGATCAATGAATTTGGGCATTTCAGTATCTTCCATTCCACCGATTGCTACATTCAACGATCTACATTGTTTTTGTTTTATCCGCTGCGCCAATCAAGGATAATAGACAAACCCATACTTCCTTGAAAATCACACTCTGCAGAGACTGCAAAAAGAAAAATAAAAATATCAGTACCTATTCTTAGAGAAGATTTAAAAATGCTCTAAGATATACAGAAATTTATTTTCAATTATTAGGTTGGAGTTGTATTGTAACAGAATTACATCTAAATTACATTTCATGTTAATTGTCTTTTCCATCGAAAATATTGATCTGCATTTCCTGCTTCAAAATACCCATCCTCTCGAAATACCCAATTTCATTTGAAATGAATTCTAAAATATACCGAACGTAACAAAATTTTATTTGGCGATGTGCTGGCTTTATATTGTCGAACAAGAAAAAAACATTATGTTCGGTAATGTATTACCAAGGAACCTATAATTCATCGAACAATGTTTTGTTAAATGCCTTTAATTCATACTGTAATGTATTCTCTAACAAGCTGAGTATTTGGAAGTGTAAATCTATTATAATTTTAATGTTTTTAGCGGCTGGTTATTTTGAAGAATGTAAATCAGCAATCCTAAGAGCTGAAAAAATAAATAAAAAATTGAGCATGAAAATAAATAAAATATTTCTTTATATGTTATGCAGAAATTAAAACTGCATAATAGTCACATGATACCTTTATCATTTTATACACACAATAAACTGACAAAGCATATCCAAGCAAATTTTGCAAGTGCCCCCTACATGTCCTAGAAAATGCAGCAGCTTCTTGAAATTTTGGACCGAATAACAAAAAGGGGCATGCAAATTCAATGTTACAAACTAATGGATGGGAAAATAAATGTTTGACTGCAAAACCTAGATATAAACTAAATTATGCAAACTTCATTTAGCCATGAAATGATATTAAGAAGAATGTTAGTGTTAACATGTGCCCATGGACAATGCATCAAAATAAAATAAAAAATAAATAAAAAACCTCAATAAATGCTTTATTTCATTTACCTATGCATAGGTCAACATGATAGCAATAAGCACACAGCAGACATTTACCGATGTATAGGAATATGTAATCATGCATTGGATGTCCTTATTATAATGTACATAATGGCGAAGTGACAATATTACCCTACGAAGAATACCTTGGCTTGACGAAGTTCATAAACCTCAAGAAACAACTGCTTTGAGAGTTCTTCCAAAGCTTGTACCTCTGCTTCCATGGTCTTGATATCTTCAAAACAGGAAACATTCACATTATGCTACAAAAGAACAAAGACAAACAAAAAAGAAGATATATTTTTGTGCAAAAACACGAAGGTTGCAAGAATTGTTGTTTGGATGCAAATTAGGGACATCAATCAGTACATACAAAGTATAAAATATATTGCATAATATTCATTCATAAAAAAATAAGGGTTGCAAAATGCTGGAGGGAGTAGATCATGATGGGTCTCTATGGGCCAGATCTTATACACTAAGAGATAATACCTTCATGTGTGTGTTTATTTTATGAAACTTAGTTAATTTTATGAACATAATTTGTTTATTAGTATTATTATTATTATGATTATTATTGTTAGTATTATTATTATAAACTGTAAGTTAATTTTATCATTATAAACTTAGTTAAACTATGTTGTTATTATTATAAACTTAGTTAATTTCGATTGTATTGGGAAGCACATGATCCGAATAAATAAGCATAGAAAACATGAAGAATACCTGATAGCATTAGCCTAGCATTGTTTACCATCCAGAAGGTCTACGCAGTAGTTAAAAAAGCAGTTTCGTTGGTAGTTGATTCATTTGTAAGCAATTAAAAATATAATTTATTGGCATAAACCTATGAATAGATTGCTCAAAGTTGATTAGCACACACCAGCAAGCTGCGAACCTTCCTCCTTTGTGTTCCTGTCAACTGATAGATAAACGCAGAACATATTAAGCAATCGTTTCATATATTATACATACGAATTCAATAATAATAAAGATATGATGAACTCGGTAGAATTTACAAAATTTAAAGAATAGGACCATCAACATTGGACACCATATCTGATAAGATTATTTCACTCTCAACAAAGGTGCTAAAATCTTGTTCAAGTATTACCCTATAGATAAAATATGAATATTTATAACCTCTGCTCCGTCTATGATTTTTCATAAATTAGGTCTATGCTCCTTTAACATCAACCACATCCGTCAATTCATTTAAATTCAATCTTTAAAATGTTATAACATCTTGTACGTTAATCAGATTTAAGAATCAGTTTTACCATTATATCACAAGTCTAATAAACTTTCTAGTTTAAACCTAAAAATAAATATTTGAATACCTGGCCGACGAGCTGCCAGAGGGAAGCATTGAAGGAAGCGGCGGTGGTGATGACTTGAGGAAAGCTAACGGCACCAGGAAAAGCACCCCCGAACTTGACGCCAGGGCCGGTGTTGGAGACACCGTGCAGGATTTAATTGGATTCGATTAGGGTTTATGAAGGAGGAGTGGATCTGAAGAGTGATTTGGGGATTTGATTTCACTGGTATGGGAGACTAAGAAAAAATGGAACGAAATGAAAGTGGAAAGATGGAGAGGGAAATAATTGAGAAACCCGCGACCACGAAATAATTAGGAGATTTCGCGCTTTGTGAAGCGTTACATGTGAACAGTACAAAACAAATTGAGTAAAAAAAACAAATAATTAAAGGCAAACAATAACGCTTTAGAATAATGCGTTATTAAATGGCGTTATTAATAATATATTTTCTTGTAGTGAATCGAATTATATTATCCCACAAAAACCTTTGTTTAAATTATGACATATCATGTAAATCAAAGCATATCATCATACATCTAATCATATGGTTTTAAACCTCAAACCCAAATTTAAAACATTCAAGATGACTTATATGAGATGGTTTAGATCATTGTTCACCTTGTTTGGATAAGGAACTTGAGATTTATTCCTGTTTTAATTTTCCTAGCTTGAATCTTAGCCTCTAAATGGATTTTACTCATCTTCTTCTTCTTAGAATTATTTTCGGCCTTCACTCTCTTTGATTATGTTTTTGGTTTATGAAAATGTGAATGAGAATGAGGTAAGGGCTTTAGGGGTTGTGGTATACAGCTCTTTCCTTTTTGCCCTTGCCTTATTCTCTTAAATTACTAATTTACGAATCACACTTATATATTCATTTAGTTAAGGCATGACCTTAATTAGTTTTCAAATCTCAATCTCCTTATCACTCTAGTCTCGACATTATTCTACTTAATTTATCTAATTAAATCTTCTCAATAATACTAATAAAAATTAGAGGTGTTATAGGCTGCCCTCCTTAAAGAATGTTGTCCTCGAAATTTAGTAAGGACTAAATATTAATCATAGTAATCATCTATAAAATCTCCTAGCTACCATACTAGCCTATCTGACTAGTAAACAATCTATATATATTAGTTATAGAACATACCCTTATAATATATCAGGATAAATATCTCTAATCCTGTCTTCTATCTCCCAAGTACAGTCCTTCTCGTTGTCGCTCCACCGAACTTTCACCAACTTGACTGTCTTGTTTCTTAACCTCTTCTCATCTCTCGCTACAACCCGAATTGGTTGCATAACAAAGGTCAGATCTGTTTCTACTATTAATCCTTCCAATGCAGTCGGAGAATAGTAGTCTCTAAATCATGCATATACATACGAAGATAAGACACATGAAATACATTATGAACACCAACCAAATTGCTCGGTAACTTTACTCTATATGGGAGTGTTCCGATCCTCTCTATAACTAGGAACGGTCCAACATATCTCGGTGCCATTTTTCCTGACTCTCCGAATCATACCCCACCCTTCATCGGTGATACTTTAATGAAAACCCTATCTCTAACTGAGAACACTAGATACTTACGCCTCTATCTGCGTAACTCTTTTTTCTGGACTGAGCTTCCTTCATCCTACCTCGAATCAAGTTAATCTTCTTTGTTGCCTCTCTCACCAGATCTGGACCTAAGACTAATCTATCTCTAATTTCCAACCAACATGCTGGTGACTTACATGGCCCTCCTTACAAAGCTTCGAAAGCCGCCATTCGTGTATTAGTCTGATAACTGTTATTATAGGAGAACTCAACTAAGTGTAGGTGATCTTCCCATGATCCACCAAAATATACCACACAAGCTCTTAACAAATCCTCAAGTACCTTGTTGACTCTCTCTCTGTATGCACATCTATTTAAGGATGATAAACAGCACTAATCCTGAGCTTGGTACCTAACACATCTTGTAAACTCTTCCAGAACTTGCTAGTATAAAAAATATCTCTATCACTTACTATACTACAAGGAATCCCATGTATTCTAACTATGTTCTTCATAAACAACTTAGCTAAAACATGTGCCATCCTAGTTGACTTAACTTGAATGAAATGGGCACTCTTTTGGGTAACATGTCCGCTATGACCCATATACTTTCATTTCCTCTATTCGACCTTGGCAATCCATCTATAAAATCCATGGATATCGAATCCTATTTCCAAACTGGTATCTCCAAAGGTTGAAGCAACCCACTCCACTTCTGATGTTCGACCTTCACTTGTTGACAGTTCACACATTGCTTTACCCACAAGCCAACATCCTTCTTCATACCTTCCAAATAGAAACTTCTTTTTATGTCTTGAACAACTTGGTTCCCCTAGGATAAATCGTAATTTTGATCGATGACATTCCCTAAGAACTTCTCTCCTTAAGTCCCCAACATTCGGAACACAAAACCATCACTTCTTTCTTAACCATCCCCTCTGGTCAAGACTAAAATCTTTTAGGTCATCAATATCCAATCCAACCTCAAGCCTTTTAATCTTCTCGGCTAACAGTGGATCCTATTTCTACTTAGAAGCAATCCTTTCGATAAGAATTGGTCGAACTTCCAAGCAGGATAACATGGCAGTGCTCTAACTAGAACTAGCAGTCGATCTTAACTGCACACTACAAGTAGTCAAAGCCTCTAGGTCCTTCCATTCTATTAACATAGCTAACACCACATTCTTATGTTTTCTGCTAAGAGCATCCGCTACTTTTTTTCCTTTTCCAAGTGTATACTCTATACAAAAAACATAAGCTGCTAAAAACTCCAGCCACCTCTACTGCCTCATATTCAACTCCTTCTGAGAGAATAAATACCTTAAGGACTTATAATCTGTGTAAAACTCAAATCTCTCCCTTAAGAGATAATGTCTCCATATTTCAGTGCGAAGATCACCGCTACCTACTCTAGATCATGAGTAGGATATCTCACTTCATGCGGTCTAAGCTGTCATGAAGCATAGTCAATTTACCATTCTGCATCAACACGGCCCTTAATCCGGTTCCACATGCATCGGTATACACTATAATCCTAATCCCGTCTGGAACTAATAACATAGGTGCATTGGTCAACAAGTGTTTTAACTTAAGGAATGCTTTCTCGCATTTGTCAAACCAAATAAACCTTAGTCCTTCCTAGTTAGCTTAGTCAAAGGCGCTACTATTTGGGAGAAATCCTTAATAAACCTTCGGTAGTAACCAGCAAGCCCAATAAAGCTTCTGATCTTAGTCACCATCTTTATTCTTTTTTAGTTGTTAACAGCTTTGATCTTATCTAGATCAACTGACAAACCCTTCTCTGAAACCACAGGACCAAGAAACTTAACTTCTTTTTTCCAGAAATAACACTTTGAAAACTTCTATTTCAGTTGATACTACCTCAACATCTCAAGCACTACTCTAAGATGAACTTCATGCTCTCTTTCATCCTTAGGTATATTAAAATGTCATCTATGAATACCAATATGAACCTATCCAAGTGCTCTCGGAAAACTCCATTCATCAATTTCACGAAAAGGCTGGTACATTCGTTAACCTGAATGGCATCACTAACCACTCGTACAAACCATACCTAGTCTGAAATGTCGTCAACGGAATATTGTCCTCTGCCACTCTTAACTGATGGAAACCTGTCACCAAATCCAATTGAGAATATACTCTATCTCCACTCAATTGATCAAATAAATCATCGATTCTGGGCAAAGGATACCTATTCTTCATCATCTACTAGTTCAAATTACGATAGTCGGTACACATCTTTAACGACCTATCCAGTTTCTTCACGAACACCATGGCTGCTCCCCAAAGGCGAACTGCTTGATCTAATAAAATTATTTCCTTCTAAATCCACTAGCTGCACCTTTAATACCTTCATCTTGGTAGGTGTCATCCTGCTAGGTGGTCTACTTATAGGTTCTACTCCTGCACAAGATCTATCCGAAACTTAATGACTCGCTTCGATGGTAGTCCTGCAACTGGCTCAAAAATGTCTACAAACTCTCTTGCTACAAAACCTTATTCATCTCTTCTTCTAGTTCCATTGTAGGCAAAGCTCAAGCACTTAAGTCTGATTTGTCCACTAAGTATATAAATCGGTCATGACTATTTGGGTGTCTTAGTGATATTTTCCTATCTTGGCAAAATATCCTAGCATCATATTTATCTAACCAATCAATACCCAAAATGATCCCAAAGCCTACGAAATCAAAAAGGACAAACTGCATGCAAACTTGTGACCTAACAATTCAAGTTCTAACTGGTCACATCTCGTCCCTATAGTTGCATAACCTCCTATTGGATTCGCAACCCTTAAGGAAGTAAAAGGTATGAGGGTTATAAACATAACTTATCTACCAAACGCTGAGATATAAATGAATGTGATGCATCAGTATCAAATAATACCCTAACTGGTATACTATGAACCAAAAGCATACCTTCCATCATAGTCTTTTCCTTCTCAACAGCAGTTAGTCTAGAAGATGATGGTTCCAATGCAAAAACCTTTCCCTTATCCGCTTTGACTGGTTCTAGACGCTGATTCTTGTAGTATTCAATCTGGTCACAGTTGAAGCACTTCACTCCTTTCTTATCTGCAACCTTTTTCCCTTTCCAGTTCAACATTCATGAGCATAATGTTCTTTCTTATTGCACTTGTAGCAAACTACATCGGCCTTCCCTTTCTTGGAAGCTCCTTTTTTCTGCGCTCCTTTCTTCTTAAGGAATTTCCTCTTCTTGCCCTTAGAATCATGGGTTTCAACCTGCTTCTCTTTCCCAAAAGTAGAAAGCATCTCTTCATTCCTAATTGCCATCTGCACTACAACTATACTAGGATCACAATCTCGAGTCTTAACCCTCGAATAAACTTCTCATTCCTTTTAATGACGATGACAATGGTAGCATATTTGTATCTGGACAATTAATCAAACTTTGTAGCATACTCAATCACCAACATATCCCCTTTCACTAAGTCCATGATTGTTCTCAGCAATACTGACTTGGCAACTTCAGATAAGAACTTCTCTTCGAATCTCCTACGAAACTCTGCCCAAGTCAACTCTTCCTCGGAAACTCCCATAGTAATACCATCCTGTCACGACCCTGAAATTTTGAATTTATTTAAATTAATAATTAAATGAAATTTTGAGTTAAATTTATGATTAAATAAATTTTTGAATAAAAATTTTGAAATTTAATTGATTAAATGGAGCGAGTTTCCCCGATAGCCAAGTATAGTCTGTATAAATCATTTGAGATTAAAATATTGTAAATAGTGTATATGTGAGTATATGTGTATATATTGAGTGTATATATATATATATATTTAGGTATATACGAGCAAATTTAATATATATTTCTATTTGGATTTAAAAGTTAAAAATAAATGGTTTAGAGATAAATGATATATATATATATATTTGAATTAATGGTTAAAGATGGTTTGAGTTTATAAAATAGATATAAGACAATAAATATTAGGTGAATGTTGATAATTAAACTTTAAATAGAAAATAAAATTTTAAAATGTATGTTATAATAAAATACTTTTAAGTATGATTTAATTAAGTGAGTATAAAACAAATAAAAATAATAAAGAAAGATTTAATAAAAATTCGAAGTTCACTTGTATTTTAAAAGTAATCAAAACAAAACAAAAGGGAAACAACTTACATTCAAATAAGTAAATACAATTGTTAAAAATATAACAACATTTAATTCATTTATATTGCAAAGTGATAGGATTTAGGAAACAAGACAACATAATAAGTGCAGCCACCATTTTTAGAAAGAAAAGAAAATAGCAAAGAAATGTTATGTAGGGAAGAATAGGAAAAGAAGACAAATATGCAAATAAAAGAAGAAAATAAACAAAGTAAGTAGATTTAAAATAAAATGTAAAACCCAACATCATCATCCCTCAGCCGAAAACAAAAGCAAATCAAGTCACAAAGATATTAAGTATAAATTGTACAAAAGTAAGATGCAGCCACCAAAACAAAGCAAAGGAAATAAAATATCTTTTTACAAATAAACAAAGTACACAATATAATACATATCAGCTGAGCAATAAATGCAACATGCTCTAGCAATTAATGAATGCCATAACTTTAGTACAAAGCAAAGGTAACAATCCCTCTGTACAAATTCCTATATACCAACTCCTCAACATCAGTTCGTTCAAAACAACTAAGGCCTGAGGGGAAAAAAATGAAGTGAATGTCATTTGTAAACAAAACAAGCATCTCAAATTTAAACATCAAAACAAATCAATGGAAAACCAGAGATGAAGAAATGATTTCTTTCCAGTTTCCAGTTTTCAAATTCAAGCAAATCCAAGCTTCTCTGTTCTAAGTATAAACAGGTGAGCAAACACTAATTTTAAACCAACTTCTTTGCCAAGTGAGTAAACTTATTCTTCTACATGAGATCTGCTTGAAAAGTCTGGTTTGCATGTGTTATCTTGAAAGTCATATGCTAATATGGTTATGTGTTATGGCCTGTGTGTATATTTTAATTTGTATGCATATCTCTGGTAATAGGAAGTATGGCCTCTGTTATCAAAGTACATGTTATAACTTAGTTCAAAATTTAATTGCACTTGTTCAGATCATTTTTAGCTAATGATGTCAAAGCAAAATATGTTTGTTTGATTATGAGTTAAGATTTAAAAATTCATTCAAGTTATAACAACTAGTATATGTCTATGGAAATCGATGGAATGAGTACAATCTTTCAAATTGTCAAAATTTAAACACTTTAATTTACGAATTCAGGATTATGAACTGAATCCTCATACTAAGTTATGATTTTTAGAGCAAAATGTAAAATTTTTAGAAGAAGGGATTAAGTGCAGTTCGACCTTAAGTGAAAAATGGATTTTTAGCAAATTCAGGCGATCGGAGGAACTGGGGGTGGTCGGGCCATACGAGGTGGTGGAGAAGCTTACCGGGGTGGTAGGAAAAATGGGTAGGGATGGTCACGTCGTTGGAAGCGTCGGCGGTAGTTGTTTTTAAATTGTAAACCTAATTTTCCTGATGTTCGAATAATTTGTACGCCGTGGTCAAGTTCCGGCGTCGAGTGAAGCGAGGCTTTGGGGGATCGAAGCTCGATGGGCGACGATGCCATGGCGGGGAGCTCGAGTCTTCAGGTGGTCAGAGCTTCGTAGGCGAAGCGATGACAGGTTGGGTGTTGAGGTGGCTTCAGTTTCCAAGTTGTGTCTGTGAACTCGATTTTGATTCGAGGCTGATGGTGATGTTTTTGGGATCGGTTTTGGTTGGAGGGTGATCGGCGACTGATCTGGGTCTGGAAGGATGGTCGGCGATGGGTGGAAGTGGCGTGCACGTGTACGCGTGTACATTTGTACACTGGGTAGTGTTGCGCTTCGGGGAAGTTTGAATTTGGCTCGGGTAATCTGACATTCGACTCGAAGAAGTTGTACATTGTCCTGGGAAAATATTGCATGGGCTCGGGTTGATTTTGTGGGTTACAGGTTTTAAAAGAAACCTGTTATGTTTTTTTTTTAAAAACTGAAATTTTAAAATATAGAGTAAAGGTTTGAACTAGACTTTAAATCAAAGTTTAAATATAATTTCGAGATAGTTTGAACACTTAGTTGTAAATAAATAAAGTTCTAAGTTAAATAAATTTCTAACTTAAAATGGTTAAGTGTTTAAAAGTGTTTAATAAAAAAAGGAATTTGACTTTTAAATTGGAGTTTGAAATGTAAAGAAATGATTTAAACAAAGTTAAATCAAAGTGGTAAATTTGATTCAAATCTAAATTTGGAATAAATTTTAGTTTATAAATTAATAAAGGCCTTATCGTGATTTATTAAAAGTTAATTAATCAATGTAATTCATTGAAGGTTTAATTACTTAATTATTAAGGATAATCAATTCGTGTAACTGATTAAGAATAAATAAATTTAACGGTTATTAATTTATTAAGGGTTAATTAATAAATTAAAAATAATTACTTAATTAAAAGTAATTAATAAATAGTTAAAATTGATTAAGTGATTAAGAATAATCACATGTTTCAATCAATTAAGGAGAATCAATTAAATGGTAATTGATAAAGGGTTAATTTATTAATGGAAGATAATTAATTAAATGGTGAGTTAAATAATTAAAGATTAATTATTTAAAAAATTTAAGATTGATGAATTATAATAGAAGGCTAATTAATTTATTATTAATGGTTAATTAATAAATGTCTAAAGAATAATTAATCAAAATAATTGGTAATTTATTAATAATTGATTAACCAGGATTAGTAATAAATTCATAAGAAATTAATCTGATTTGAATTAATCAGATATTAACTAACCTTACTTATGAATGTTTAGATTCTATTGATTTGATTGATATCCCTGATATATGATGCTTTGTGATACGTCCTGATTTATGTCATGATCTGTGATTTCTGTTTCTGTGATATATTTCTATGTGAATATGAAACCCCATGGCCCGTAAAACGGCATTTGAATTTCGATGCGACAGGGAGTCGGATTCCAGTTGGTTATCCGAAACCCACATCGAATTATAATTGTGAATCTTTGTGACCGATAAATTTATTATATCTGTGATTTGTGAATGAAGATAAGCGTTATCGATTATACCGCTTATCGATATATCTGTGATGATTGATGTTGCACTATTATGTGTTAAACCCCTGGACTACACTTTACACACACAAATATGGATTTCACGTGAAAATCGGTTAAGTCACAGATAATTTAAATTTGATGTTTTTGAAATTGAAATTTTAATTTCAATTGATTTTGAAATTAGAAATTTCGGTTTAAAAGTGAAAAAGCTTTTGAAATGGAATTTCAAAGATAAAAGTTATTTTGAATAACTTAATCAAGTTTTGAAAATTTAAATAATTGGATTTGAATTCAAGTTTGAAATTGAATCTTAAGATTTGAAACTAGGAATATAAGGGTTAAACCATTTTAAACGTATTGATTTTGAAATGTGAATATAATTCAAGGACTTTAACCCGTGCAAATAAAATTGGATTTTTCTTAAACGAAAACTGTTTGTTTTCAAATGATAAAAGCTTTCGTATATATATAAGAAATGAAATTCCAATTTAAAGGAATTTCAAGTATGAATTGAAAGATGGTTTCCCAAGTTATAAATGAATTCTTTTTGAAAGCTAAATTTGAATCTGTTTATTTTTAACAGATTTAAAATGATGATTTGTTTAAAACATTCGAAATGAAATTGTTTTGAAAGCTATAAGTTGAATCTATATTTTAAGGATTTAACGAGTTAATCCAATTGAAACAGAAATTGTTTTGGAAAAACCGTGAATGAATCTTTGTGAAAATTAAGTGAACTCTGTAAATAAATCTTTTTGTTTAAAAGATGTGAAATGGTAATCGATTGAAACCATTTAAAAAGAAGTTGAATTATTAAGTTGTGACTTAATTGAAATCTCATATCCATATGTTTTAAAGATTTCGCTCGTTATTCGGGTTAACCGGGAAAAGAAATTTGTGTCATATAACCCATTCCGAATAATGATACGTCGTATATGGATGGCATTTGAAGACCGGTGTTGAAGACCGGATATTTACGAAAACGAAAGGACAACTCGTCGAATGTCTCTGCACCGACTGGTCCCCGGTATAGAGATTTTATCACCCTTTGTGATGGGAAGTCCGGACGGGATTGTGAATACCCGGAATTGCAAGGGCTTCGTAAGAAGTGCCTTCGGTTCTGTTCGAACCCGGAACAGACTTGTATGGATACATGTCTGACATTACACTTTGAGATATAAAGCCGATTTCTTTCAAATACATATCTGTTGGTGGCGGAGAATTTATTCTCTTAGCTTAACACCCTTCTCTGAGACGTACGAGCTCAGAGGTTATGTAGTTGAAATTTATCAGCGATATATCCCAATTTGGTAATGTGGCATGCTGAGTGTTGCTGTGAAATGATCAGTGTTTGATCATTTGCGATATGATCATTTGTTTGATCTTATATCTTTGTGATCATAGGTTGATCATTTGTTTGACCCGAAGCATGGCTTTGTGAACAAAGCGTAGCTTTGTGGACGAGACTTCGTCGAGCCTCACACCCCGGAAATGGTCAAAACAGGAAAGATGCAGCAAGGTTCTAGGGAGTAGCGCCCCTTAGTGTATGTCATTCCTTCTGGATAAAGGTGGTATCATGGTATGGAGCCCAGATACTTAACCTCTGTGGTTACTGCATTATTTTTCTATGTGGTTTGTTGCGAATCGGGGATCCTCAGGAAGATCGGTGACGATCGGGGGATGGCATACGCGTGTCAGTAGTTACCTATTTTTGCAGAGGTAACCCGGCCTTGTGTTGGCAGAGATCCGGTTAGGTTCTCGGGTCGTCTATTCCAGGGACGTACCCATCGTGGATAGGAAGTTCCTTAGCCTGACCATTTGTTGGAAATCCAAACTCCAATACGAACTTTGTACGGTATTAGTTGTAGAACCTGCCATTTACGTACGGTGGTCACCACTGTTTAGATGGTAGCTATAGTAGGCATACGATACTGGTCGTATGTTGGCTAAGATTAATATTATACTTTCGAAATGATTTTTCTACACTATGCACTAATAATAATATCAAAAATGATTTGATTTTTGCGTAGTAAGCATCTTTGACTATCATAAGAAGAAATCTCCTCCAATTCTGCGTTTGCATTGTGTGTGTGGTGGGAGGTCTTATGGTAGTTTCATTTTCAAAAAGCATTGCGAATTGACTTTAAAATTCTCTGCTATTTGTTTTAAAGATAAACTGTTTTTGTTGCTCACACCAGTCCCACGACTGACTCGGAGTTTATTGTTCCTTTCCTAAACTCTGGGTGCCCACTATTTTCCACACGGGCAGTCTAGAGTTGGGTTTTTCAGATAGTCAGATCGGTAGATTTTCTGGAGCTAGTTCAGTCTTTGGATCGGACTGCACTTGCTTATTCTTGGTGTATCTTTATTGGGAGTTCGAGCTACTGCTGGAGTTCTCTCTTGAAGACTATCTTAGAGTTATTTGTTCCGCTGCTGATATTAGTTATCTATTTTTCTTTTCCGCTGCTATTTGTTGTATCATATCTCTGATGTATATTGATATTCATTGTATCACTCTATTGTATCAGATTTTGTATCTGTCATTGTATATCAATGTATTATTCATTTATTCCGCTGTGTTATTTACTTAACTGTGTTATAAGCTCCGAAGAACCAGATTTGGCATTTGAATCTACGGCATTTTGAGTACAAGTGGAGTACGGGTGCCGATTTTCGAAGGCCAACTTTTGGGTCTTCACATTTGGTATCAGAGCTAAGGTTGAACTTTAGCTCAGGAGTATAACACGTTAAGTAGCTCATTAGAGATAGAGTGAAGTAAACTCTAGAATGAGTGTATCTTCAAGATATCCGTTTAAATGTCTCAGTGAATTCTCTTACTATCCACTGATAGTGAGTATGAGTGCAAGAAGAAGACGAGATAGGGGACAGGGGAGTACGACTATAAAAGGTCAATACCCTGTAACAGTGGAAATAACCTTCTTATCAATCTTCTTTGATTCGTTTCCAAATTCTTTGATTTCTTCGTATCAGCTATAAGAAGAAGTTTCGGCGTGGTGATGGCTCTACGAATCGTTGTAGAAAATCCTTACTTCGTATCTTCATCGGTTTCTTATCAGCTTTTCGTTTTTAAACTTTAAGGAAATTGAAAAATTATGAATTGGAAATTTTAAATGGAGTTAAATTGATTAATCGAATATGTAGCTAAAATTGAATTGAATCAATAAAACGATTTCGTTTGAAACCGAATTTTGAAATTCTATTGAGATTTCTGTGAATACCAAAGTCCGAAGAAGGACAAAATTGGTATGTATTCTGAGATATTCCGACTTGAATTCGGAATCCGTATCTTATGTTTGAGGAATTATAGGAGATCAAATTTATCTTTGATCTATCTGTCTTTGTTTTCGTGCCTGCGAATTTCGAGGACGAAATTCTTTTAAGGGGGGAAGTTTGTCACGACCCTGAAATTTTGAATTTATTTAAATTAATAATTAAATGAAATTTTGAGTTAAATTTATGATTAAATAAATTTTTGAATAAAAATTTTGAAATTTAATTGATTAAATGGAGCGAGTTTCCCCGATAGCCAAGTATAGTCTGTATAAATCATTTGAGATTAAAATATTGTAAATAGTGTATATGTGAGTATATGTGTATATATTGAGTGTATATATATATATATTTAGGTATATACGAGCAAATTTAATATATATTTCTATTTGGATTTAAAAGTTAAAAATAAATGGTTTAGAGATAAATGATATATATATATATATATATTTGAATTAATGGTTAAAGATGGTTTGAGTTTATAAAATAGATATAAGACAATAAATATTAGGTGAATGTTGATAATTAAACTTTAAATAGAAAATAAAATTTTAAAATGTATGTTATAATAAAATACTTTTAAGTATGATTTAATTAAGTGAGTATAAAACAAATAAAAATAATAAAGAAAGATTTAATAAAAATTCGAAGTTCACTTGTATTTTAAAAGTAATCAAAACAAAACAAAAGGGAAACAACTTACATTCAAATAAGTAAATACAATTGTTAAAAATATAACAACATTTAATTTATTTATATTGCAAAGTGATAGGATTTAGGAAACAAGACAACATAATAAGTGCAGCCACCATTTTTAGAAAGAAAAGAAAATAGCAAAGAAATGTTATGCAGGGAAGAATAGGAAAAGAAGACAAATATGCAAATAAAAGAAGAAAATAAACAAAGTAAGTAGATTTAAAATAAAATGTAAAACCCAACATCATCATCCCTCAGCCGAAAACAAAAGCAAATCAAGTCACAAAGATATTAAGTATAAATTGTACAAAAGTAAGATGCAGCCACCAAAACAAAGCAAAGGAAATAAAATATCTTTTTACAAATAAACAAAGTACACAATATAATACATATCAGCTGAGCAATAAATGCAACATGCTCTAGCAATTAATGAATGCCATAACTTTAGTACAAAGCAAAGGTAACAATCCCTCTGTACAAATTCCTATATACCAACTCCTCAACATCAGTTCGTTCAAAACAACTATGGCCTGAGGGGAAAAAAATGAAGTGAATGTCATTTGTAAACAAAACAAGCATCTCAAATTTAAACATCAAAACAAATCAATGGAAAACCAGAGATGAAGAAATGATTTCTTTCCAGTTTCCAGTTTTCAAATTCAAGCAAATCCAAGCTTCTCTGTTCTAAGTATAAACAGGTGAGCAAACACTAATTTTAAACCAACTTCTTTGCCAAGTGAGTAAACTTATTCTTCTACATGAGATCTGCTTGAAAAGTCTGGTTTGCATGTGTTATCTTGAAAGTCATATGCTAATATGGTTATGTGTTATGGCCTGTGTGTATATTTTAATTTGTATGCATATCTCTGGTAATAGGAAGTATGGCCTCTGTTATCAAAGTACATGTTATAACTTAGTTCAAAATTTAATTGCACTTGTTCAGATCATTTTTAGCTAATGATGTCAAAGCAAAATATGTTTGTTTGATTATGAGTTAAGATTTAAAAATTCATTCAAGTTATAACAACTAGTATATGTCTATGGAAATCGATGGAATGAGTACAATCTTTCAAATTGTCAAAATTTAAACACTTTAATTTACGAATTCAGGATTATGAACTGAATCCTCATACTAAGTTATGATTTTTAGAGCAAAATGTAAAATTTTTAGATGAAGGGATTAAGTGCAGTTCGACCTTAAGTGAAAAATGGATTTTTAGCAAATTCAGGCGATCGGAGGAACTGGGGGTGGTCGGGCCATACGAGGTGGTGGAGAAGCTTACCGGGGTGGTAGGAAAAATGGGTAGGGATGGTCACGTCGTTGGAAGCGTCGGCGGTAGTTGTTTTTAAATTGTAAACCTAATTTTCCTGATGTTCGAATAATTTGTACGCCGTGGTCAAGTTCCGGCGTCGAGTGAAGCGAGGCTTTGGGGGATCGAAGCTCGATGGGCGACGATGCCATGGCGGGGAGCTCGAGTCTTCAGGTGGTCAGAGCTTCGTAGGCGAAGCGATGACAGGTTGGGTGTTGAGGTGGCTTCAGTTTCCAAGTTGTGTCTGTGAACTCGATTTTGATTCGAGGCTGATGGTGATGTTTTTGGGATCGGTTTTGGTTGGAGGGTGATCGGCGACTGATCTGGGTCTGGAAGGATGGTCGGCGATGGGTGGAAGTGGCGTGCACGTGTACGCGTGTACATTTGTACACTGGGTAGTGTTGCGCTTCGGGGAAGTTTGAATTTGGCTCGGGTAATCTGACATTCGACTCGAAGAAGTTGTACATTGTCCTGGGAAAATATTGCATGGGCTCGGGTTGATTTTGTGGGTTACAGGTTTTAAAAGAAACCTGTTATGTTTTTTTTTTAAAAACTGAAATTTTAAAATATAGAGTAAAGGTTTGAACTAGACTTTAAATCAAAGTTTAAATATAATTTCGAGATAGTTTGAACACTTAGTTGTAAATAAATAAAGTTCTAAGTTAAATAAATTTCTAACTTAAAATGGTTAAGTGTTTAAAAGTGTTTAATAAAAAAAGGAATTTGACTTTTAAATTGGAGTTTGAAATGTAAAGAAATGATTTAAACAAAGTTAAATCAAAGTGGTAAATTTGATTCAAATCTAAATTTGAATCTTAAATTTGGAATAAATTTTAGTTTATAAATTAATAAAGGCCTTATCGTGATTTATTAAAAGTTAATTAATCAATGTAATTCATTGAAGGTTTAATTACTTAATTATTAAGGATAATCAATTCGTGTAACTGATTAAGAATAAATAAATTTAACGGTTATTAATTTATTAAGGGTTAATTAATAAATTAAAAATAATTACTTAATTAAAAGTAATTAATAAATAGTTAAAATTGATTAAGTGATTAAGAATAATCACATGTTTCAATCAATTAAGGAGAATCAATTAAATGGTAATTGATAAAGGGTTAATTTATTAATGGAAGATAATTAATTAAATGGTGAGTTAAATAATTAAAGATTAATTATTTAAAAAATTTAAGATTGATGAATTATAATAGAAGGCTAATTAATTTATTATTAATGGTTAATTAATAAATGTCTAAAGAATAATTAATCAAAATAATTGGTAATTTATTAATAATTGATTAACCAGGATTAGTAATAAATTCATAAGAAATTAATCTGATTTGAATTAATCAGATATTAACTAACCTTACTTATGAATGTTTAGATTCTATTGATTTGATTGATATCCCTGATATATGATGCTTTGTGATACGTCCTGATTTATGTCATGATCTGTGATTTCTGTTTCTGTGATATATTTCTATGTGAATATGAAACCCCATGGCCCGTAAAACGGCATTTGAATTTCGATGCGACAGGGAGTCGGATTCCAGTTGGTTATCCGAAACCCACATCGAATTATAATTGTGAATCTTTGTGACCGATAAATTTATTATATCTGTGATTTGTGAATGAAGATAAGCGTTATCGATTATACCGCTTATCGATATATCTGTGATGATTGATGTTGCACTATTATGTGTTAAACCCCTGGACTACACTTTACACACACAAATATGGATTTCACGTGAAAATCGGTTAAGTCACAGATAATTTAAATTTGATGTTTTTGAAATTGAAATTTTAATTTCAATTGATTTTGAAATTAGAAATTTCGGTTTAAAAGTGAAAAAGCTTTTGAAATGGAATTTCAAAGATAAAAGTTATTTTGAATAACTTAATCGAGTTTTGAAAATTTAAATAATTGGATTTGAATTCAAGTTTGAAATTGAATCTTAAGATTTGAAACTAGGAATATAAGGGTTAAACCATTTTAAACGTATTGATTTTGAAATGTGAATATAATTCAAGGACTTTAACCCGTGCAAATAAAATTGGATTTTTTCTTAAACGAAAACTGTTTGTTTTCAAATGATAAAAGCTTTCGTATATATATAAGAAATGAAATTCCAATTTAAAGGAATTTCAAGTATGAATTGAAAGATGGTTTCCCAAGTTATAAATGAATTCTTTTTGAAAGCTAAATTTGAATCTGTTTATTTTTAACAGATTTAAAATGATGATTTGTTTAAAACATTCGAAATGAAATTGTTTTGAAAGCTATAAGTTGAATCTATATTTTAAGGATTTAACGAGTTAATCCAATTGAAATAGAAATTGTTTTGGAAAAACCGTGAATGAATCTTTGTGAAAATTAAGTGAACTCTGTAAATAAATCTTTTTGTTTAAAAGATGTGAAATGGTAATCGATTGAAACCATTTAAAAAGAAGTTGAATTATTAAGTTGTGACTTAATTGAAATCTCATATCCATATGTTTTAAAGATTTCGCTCGTTATTCGGGTTAACCGGGAAAAGACATTTGTGTCATATAACCCATTCCGAATAATGATACGTCGTATATGGATGGCATTTGAAGACCGGTGTTGAAGACCGGATATTTACGAAAACGAAAGGACAACTCGTCGAATGTCTCTGCACCGACTGGTCCCCGGTATAGAGATTTTATCACCCTTTGTGATGGGAAGTCCGGACGGGATTGTGAATACCCGGAATTGCAAGGGCTTCGTAAGAAGTGCCTTCGGTTCTGTTCGAACCCGGAACAGACTTGTATGGATACATGTCTGACATTACACTTTGAGATATAAAGCCGATTTCTTTCAAATACATATCTGTTGGTGGCGGAGAATTTATTCTCTTAGCTTAACACCCTTCTCTGAGACGTACGAGCTCAGAGGTTATGTAGTTGAAATTTATCAGCGATATATCCCAATTTGGTAATGTGGCATGCTGAGTGTTGCTGTGAAATGATCAGTGTTTGATCATTTGCGATATGATCATTTGTTTGATCTTATATCTTTGTGATCATAGGTTGATCATTTGTTTGACCCGAAGCATGGCTTTGTGAACAAAGCGTAGCTTTGTGGACGAGACTTCGTCGAGCCTCACACCCCGGAAATGGTCAAAACAGGAAAGATGCAGCAAGGTTCTAGGGAGTAGCGCCCCTTAGTGTATGTCATTCCTTCTGGATAAAGGTGGTATCATGGTATGGAGCCCAGATACTTAACCTCTGTGGTTACTGCATTATTTTTCTATGTGGTTTGTTGCGAATCGGGGATCCTCGGGAAGATCGGTGACGATCGGGGGATGGCATACGCGTGTCAGTAGTTACCTATTTTTGCAGAGGTAACCCGGCCTTGTGTTGGCAGAGATCCGGTTAGGTTCTCGGGTCGTCTATTCCAGGGACGTACCCATCGTGGATAGGAAGTTCCTTAGCCTGACCATTTGTTGGAAATCCAAACTCCAATACGAACTTTGTACGGTATTAGTTGTAGAACCTGCCATTTACGTACGGTGGTCACCACTGTTTAGATGGTAGCTATAGTAGGCATACGATACTGGTCGTATGTTGGCTAAGATTAATATTATACTTTCGAAATGATTTTTCTACACTATGCACTAATAATAATATCAAAAATGATTTGATTTTTGCGTAGTAAGCATCTTTGACTATCATAAGAAGAAATCTCCTCCAATTCTGCGTTTGCATTGTGTGTGTGGTGGGAGGTCTTATGGTAGTTTCATTTTCAAAAAGCATTGCGAATTGACTTTAAAATTCTCTGCTATTTGTTTTAAAGATAAACTGTTTTTGTTGCTCACACCAGTCCCACGACTGACTCGGAGTTTATTGTTCCTTTCCTAAACTCTGGGTGCCCACTATTTTCCACACGGGCAGTCTAGAGTTGGGTTTTTCAGATAGTCAGATCGGTAGATTTTCTGGAGCTAGTTCAGTCTTTGGATCGGACTGCACTTGCTTATTCTTGGTGTATCGTTATTGGGAGTTCGAGCTACTGCTGGAGTTCTCTCTTGAAGACTATCTTAGAGTTATTTGTTCCGCTGCTGATATTAGTTATCTATTTTTCTTTTCCGCTGCTATTTGTTGTATCATATCTCTGATGTATATTGATATTCATTGTATCACTCTGTTGTATCAGATTTTGTATCTGTCATTGTATATCAATGTATTATTCATTTATTCCGCTGTGTTATTTACTTCACTGTGTTATAAGCTCCGAAGAACCAGATTTGGCATTTGAATCTACGGCATTTTGAGTACAAGTGGAGTACGGGTGCCGATTTTCGAAGGCCAACTTTTGGGTCTTCACACATCCCACCAATAAAATGCTGCTCCCTACAACTATCATGAAGCAAGTCTCCTCTTTTTCTCATCATCTAATCCCAAGTCGAAGAAAATTATTTCACGGTGGAATAACTAGTTTTCTACTTCAACATAGTCCTCTGTTCCTAAAAACGGGTTCCCACCAAGACTAGTATAATTCCTTCTCAGCTTGGCATATTTATTGCCAACTGACGCCATAGGATTAGCTCCTCCAACATTCACCGCATTTCCCATAGCCACTCCTGCAGCTGCTCTAGCTTGCATTAGATTGACGAAGAACTGATACATCATCCCCATATCTATTGGCGGGGTTCTAGCACCTACATTGGCATTTGCGTTTGGATTTGCATTTGCATGTCGACTCGGATTTCTCCCAGTATTGGGTCGAGCATTTCCATTAGTTGTGGTGCTTCCTCCACCTAGATTTCCTCTTCTGTTTTCTGCCCCCATATCTTCCTTTCTCGTATATCTTCATATCAGCTTTAGTAATATACAGAAGAACGGTCTAAGAGAGAGTGGAATACGTACTTATAGATATATATGTAACAAATGCAAGTACGTTGCTATAGTGTTAGCCCCAAACCCGGTCTCATTTTCTGATTCTTTGGGTTATGTTTTGATAGCCTTTTAGGTTCAAATTTTATTTTAAATTTTCATAAACCTATGCTCTAATACCAACTTGTAACATCCCCCATTTGGCGGCCCAAAACCAACAGCTATGAATGTTGCAGTCATCCATATTTATTAATTCTCGGTGATCAAATGCGATAATGTTATATACATCGATTTACAAGAAACACATGAATAAAAAAATAAAACTCAATTTTAAAACTAATTTCTCATTTCATTTCAAATCGCATTTCAAATTCATTACATATACCCATACGTAAGTCGTGTTCAAAGAAATTACAATTTATTACAAAATATGCCAAGAGCGACATATGAAGTGCCCCCTTGGTTGATCAGAGTATAAATATAAGCACTAAACAACTTTGCCATTGCATCCAATAAAATAGTGAAATCAAACAGAAAGAACTCCTAATAGCCAGCTTGCCTTTTACACGTCTCTAGAAGCTTACTTGTCTAAAGGAGAACCTAAAATCCTTAACTCTCAAACTACTCAAAATCAATTGAGCACCCGAGAGTTCGTTGGGAAAACATAAACTTCGAGTCAAAGAAAAAGTCCGGTGTGAATAATAACCTAGCATCTCTAACCATATAGATATCTAGTGAGACCAAGCCGCTTAGCGGAATGGGTTTTCTCCTCATTAGTATTTTAATCCTAATTTATAATAATCATATACTGTGCACCTGCATCCACAATGGTTAAGGCATATCATAATAAAAAGTATCATGATTATATGCAAACATGCAATATGCTTTGGATTTTCCATCCTCATTCTCTTGACTATCCATCTCATGTTATAGTTTCTAGAGTCACTATTAACCTATTAGTTTTCATGGGCTAACTAATAACCTGTTCAATTCTTTATGGATTTCCTATCCACTTTTATAGTTTACATGGGCTAATTATGAACCAATTGGTTTCTACCATTGCTATCATCCAATCGTAGTTTTCATACGATCACTATGAACCTATTGGTTTCCACCAATAACATCTCTCATGTCATAGTTTTCATAGGGTGTCTATGAACCTGTTGATCCCTCTCAATAACTTATTCCGGACATAGTTTTCATTGGATCACAAAAAACCTATTGGTCACTCTCAATAAATTATTTCAGACATAGTTTTCATAGGATCACTAAGAACCTATTGGCCCCTGCCAATAACAATTTCCATAATATAGTTTTTATTGGCTTACTGAGAACATGTTTACCAATAATCCTTTAATCAGTCTTGGGCGTCCTATATTCTGGTCTGTTTGACCTCCTAGATGCAATTCTACTCTCACAGGAGTTAAATTCAATATGTACATATTTATTACTGAGCCAACCTAGCATGTTATTCTGCCCTTACCCTAAGATGCAGTAATAGGTTATAAATGAATTGAATATAGTTACACAAGAATTATTAATAACTGATTGAATAACATAACAATATAGACATCCATGGTTAAATTCATTGTAATCATTTTTCTAATGAAATATGGTTAATACCCTTAACCCACAATCTTTTTCAAGGAAAGCTTCCAATAAAATTTCATAGTTAAATGACATTACAAAACTCTTTCATATTGCCATGTATTTACTTTAAAAATGAGATTCGATTCTCAAATATTTGAAAACTAAGGCTTTCGACTATATCCTTTGTATCATTACCCCAAACCTTAGACATTCTCTTTCGAAACCATCCAACATATTTTTCAAATACTTGGAACCATTCCTTTCGAAACACTGAAGAATATACCTTTCGAAACAATTAAAAACATACCTTTCAAAACAATGAAACATACCCTTCAAAAGTATTGGTTTCAATTAAGAGTTTTTGGAAATATATCTTCGAAACCATTTAAAAGTATTCCTTTCGAAACCATTGGGTTTAACATTTTTTATAACTATAGGGTCAAGGAGAAAAGAAGCAAAAGTAACCCTTTTGAAAGTATTGATCTCAAATAAAAGAATTGGGGAAGAGGATAGCTTCGAACCAACCTTTCAAAACCATTGCCTCTGAAACTCTTATTCAAAGTGGCTAAAACAACACTTTCCAAAGCATTATGGAAGCAGCTTTAAAATTTAAAAGTGGCTTCTAGCTAATTCAAAAGGTATGAATGCGGTAGCTAGATATCGAATAGGTTCAAAAGCGGCAACTATTTCAAAAGCTTCTTTTAAAAACAAAGGCAAGTTGATTGATTTGATGGCTAATAAAAGTGGCTTCAACCCCTTTTAAAGCATGCCTTCGACATAGTCCCTTCCACCTTTTTTCAATCCACTACGTACCAATTGCTTGATACCATATGCGTTAATTTCGAATGGGTACGAAAGGTCTACTGGGCATGGTGACGGAAGCAAGCAAATTGAAGTGGTGAGGTTGTAATTCAGAACAAAACGGATTTTATGCCTTTCAAAGTAGTTCCTTTTTACCTAACTTACCTAATTTTACAAAATATGATTGGTTGAAAATTCTTTATCAAAATTCTTTCCTAAAAGGGCTTCCGAATTCAACAATTAAAAATGTTTTAGCAAATAAGCCCTTCTCCTTAACAAAACAATTACAACATTTAATTCCTCTAACTTAAATAATTTTAAAAACATAGTAAAATACGGAAAAGTCCCCAAAAATCATGATTATTCACTTTTAATATGTTTTCTAACATATATAAATTTCTGACTCGAAAACTATACTCAATTATCTTAAATAATTTAAACCCAAAATTATTTATTCCTTTTCATTAAAAATTCATAATAAATTATCCATAACTTGGAATATTATGAAAATTTTAACCCATCTCCAAAATAATGTTTTATATAATATATTTAAACATCATGGCATTTGGAAATCAATTTGCAAGATTTTAACTTCAAAATCGAATTAAATTATCCCACATAAACCCTTGTTTAAATTATGACATGGCATATAAATCAAAACATATCATCATTCGTCCAATCATTTTAACCCTCAAACCCAAATTTAATACATTCAAGATGACTTATAAGAGATAGTTTAGATCATTATTCACCTTGTTTGAATAAGGAACTTGAGATTTGTTCCTGCTTTAATCTTCCTAGCTTGAATCCTAGCCTCTAAATGGATTTTGCTCTCCTTCTTCTTAGGATTACGGTTGGCCTTCACTCTCTTTGATTATGTCTTCGGTTTATGAAAATGTGAATGAGAATGAGGTAAAGGGTTTAGGGGTCATGGTATACAGCTATTCTTTTTTGCCCTTGCCTCATTCTCTTAAATTTCTAATTTATAAATCATACTTATATATTCATTTAGTTAAGGCACGATCTTAATTAGTTTTCAAATCTCAATCCCATTATCACTCTAGTCTCGACATTATTATATTTAATTTTTCTAATTAAATCTCCTGAATAACACTAATAAAAATTAGGGGTGTTACAAATAGCTTCTTAAAGTCTCTCCGGGCCTATGTCTCATGCTTGATAGCGTCATCACATTCTTCGGTCGCGAGACATGAACTTTGAACTATCTTAAGAACTTACTCACCAAGTTGGCCCATGTGCTTATGGACCCATTCTCCAGCTGTCTAAACCACATCGCCACCAAATCTACTGAATATAAAGGGAAGAACCATCCCATCACCTCCTCCAAACCACCCAACACCTCTATATGTCAGATATATTGCATCAAATGGACTATCAGATCCATCTTTCCATGATACATTTCTAGCTTCGGAAGCTTTAAATAAGGAGGTTTTCTCATATTCCTGATATTAGGAGTGAATGGATTCATTATCACATCCTCCAAATTCTGATTTGAGTGTCCACCTTTAATGATTATCCTTACCAATTCAGAAATTCGGTTTTCACCGTCCAACGAAGGTCTACGACCAAAAGTGATGTGCAACCCCCTACTCCTTTAGGGGAACTCGAGCACATACTCTAGCACGTACTCCTCTAGCTGCACATTAGCATTCTAACCTGCTCCTCTGGCTCTATTTTGTCCTCCGTTCCAATGTGGAAGCTATGTCACATACCTTTCTGGTAGTTGTGCATTTGCATTCTGATCTCCATTTCTAAGTCCAACATCATTTGCTTTTGGCATTCCAACATGTCACAAGTTAACATCAGCGTTGCCCTAAGTATAATTCTCTCAGTATAGAGTTAATTTGGGTCAGCACCGAGTTGTATTGTTTATGGGGCATCGTTCCAGTTTGCTTCGCTCCAACTCTAGATATTCCTGCAGTAGCCCACTATCCTTGGTTCAAATTCCAGCAGTCCTATCTATTTCTTGTTGTCTCATCCTTTAGAGAAATCCTTCAAACATTTCCAGTTGTCGAGCCATTAGTCCATCCTTTATCTCCTTCATCATTTTCTCTATCTCTTCTTTGGTTATATAGATGGATTGATGGGAATTTGAGGATACCTCCTGGCTACCCCCATGCTCTGGTTAGCTTGCTCCAGCCTTAGATCTAGTGTTAGGTCTCTTCATCTTCTCCAAATCTCATATCCAAGCTTTAGGTTGTGAAACCTAGCTTCCTTCTCGATGAAAGCACCAATGGCTCCTTGCAAGATCTGACATAGTTCCAACATGCATGATCTGATCTAGTTGCGTACTAAGGACCTTGCTTCCTTCTAAATAAGCCTGCGAAGTTAACACAAAGAAACAGAAAATGTTAAAACAAGTGCATGCTTAGATAGAAATGTGATATATATTTTTCATTTACCTAATTAATGTGATATTAATTTGTAGACTTTGCTCGATTACTTCTTTTCACTGAGAACTCGTTTTGAGTTTTGTCACCCTAAATACTCAGTTGATGGGTATTCAAAAATGTGTTCCTAAGGTCATTTATAAAGGCAATTGGGTTTTATATATGAAAAGGTTTTTGATATAAGGTCATTGAATTTAATCATGCTTTTGATGGATTGATAAGGTTGTCAAGTGTAGTGTATATTTTTTTCAATTGGAGATTCGTCAAAACTTTTTGACTTTATCACATTCAAAACTGAAGTCCTTTTATTAGTTCCGTTCCAAATGCTAGATGGTGAGAGGGGGTGCCGATTGGACGTGGGTTGATATAATTGATATAATATAACATACTGTTAACTTTTCAAATTATTTCCAAAAAACCTTGATATAAACAAAACGTAAACGACATGAAAGCACGTAGGAACATAGTTCATTGTACCATTTTTCGATATCCATGTCCAATATGGAACAAACACCAGGTAGATACAGCTTTCATCTTGAGTAGATATACATCTAGCTTTCCACACACTGGAATATAGTTACTCCTTCACCAAGGTTGGTGACTTCTAATATGAATAGTTAGCTCAATTACAGATGTACTACATAAAAGAAAATATGTGATTCAATTTGGTGTTGCTCAGGAAGTTGTTTATTTAAAATGGTTGTAAAAATGTGAAAACAAACCTACCTATACGTGTAAAATTCAATCAATGGGATGCTTATCTGCTTGTCTAGAAGTATGTTGTGCAGAAAGCAATAGCAAAGAAAGAAACGCGCTTGCCACAAATATTGCATCAAACCAACGGTGGTATAAATCAAATTGAATTTCACCGCCCAGTACATCTGTAATAATAATCCTGCAACCAAAATTTAATTGAACTTTATTAAATACATAGGTAAAACATTAACCATGTACTGTCATAGTTGAATAGTTTATGCATAATGGGCATATTCAAGATCGCCCTAATATCATCATTGACACATATAGCCATCGCCCAAATTGATTAGAACTTGCCTGTATTCAGTAGCTAAGCTCTTTCTTATTAAAAGGATGGATGAAACAAAGTACATTCCCATAATCTCTGACAAGAAAAGTACAACGTGGGTAGATGACCCACTAGCAACTCTTGAAACTGCAAAGAAGAACTGTGCAAAGAGAATGTGTATAAATCATAAAAAGCCAGTACAATAACTCCTATGATGAGAATGTCTACAGTGCCTCATAGAGGATTACCTTCATCAGATTTGTCAAGAAGCACCTAACTGATACAACAATCAGCATGCCTATGAATATGAGTGATATATACTGTCACAAGAAAGGACGCAAAGTCAAAATGTTGGATTTTTTATGTTAAAAGAAATAGGGACATATTGTTTTTTATGTTAAAAGAAATGGGGACATATTGAAATCGATACTATACATCTTTGTAAAGAGAACATGGAAAATGGAAACATGCATATATGTCCATTCTTAGGACAATTTATTCACTAGAAGGCCCATAATTTTCAGAAATATTTACATCTTATCGCAGGTACAAAAGTTCAGAAAAATTATAGAAGGTGAACACTATACACTTGAAAAAAGAAATATGAAGACTGCTCAATAATTTTGAGTAAAAAATACAATAGTGGTTCCCTTTATATGAACTATTGATAAGTTGACAACTTGGTTGCCCTTATGGTCTGCACCATTGGCCGAACAACTATCATACTGCTATAGATTTCAATATGTAAATATCATCCATCTAAATGTACAAAACTATTTGTCGGATGATAAGTGGAGTGTTTTCTAATGCGGGCCAAATGTTTGCTCCAGTCAAGAATTATAATTCCAAATGAAAAGGAGAAGGAAAAAATATACCCGAGACAAGAGTTGAGCATCAATGCCTATGTCGAAAAACTGTAAAAATAACTTGATTGTCAATGTAACCGGGTCAACAGAGCCAGTCTGATACAAAAGAAGAAAATAAGAATGATAAATAGAACAGTAAACAAACAAGAGCAGCATAAAAAATTGATCTAATTCTTAGTTTAGAGGATCAAGAGGATTTCTCAAGCATTTATTCTCAAACAAGGTAAAATATGATTATTCATCAAGGATAATAGACAAAACCATACTTCCTTGAAAATCACACTCTGCAGAGACTGCAAAAAGAAAAATAAAAATATCAGTACCTATTCTTAGAGAAGATTTAAAAATGCTCTAAGATATACAGAAATTTATTTTCAATTATTAGGTTGGAGTTGTATTGTAACAGAATTACATCTAAATTACATTTCATGTTAATTGTCTTATCCATCGAAAATATTGATCTGCATTTCCTGCTTCAAAATACCCATCCTCTCGAAATACCCAATTTCATTTGAAATGAATTCTAAAATATACCGAACGTAACAAAATTTTATTTGGCGATGTGCTGGCTTTATATTGTCGAACAGGAAAAAAACATTATGTTCGGTAATGTATTACCAAGGAACCTATAATTCATCGAACAATGTTTTGTTAAATGCCTTTAATTCATACTGTAATGTATTCTCTAACAAGCTGAGTATTTGGAAGTGTAAATCTATTATAATTTTAATGTTTTTAGCGGCTGGTTATTTTGAAGAATGTAAATCAGCAATCCTAAGAGCTGAAAAAATAAATAAAAAATTGAGCATGAAAATAAATAAAATATTTCTTTATATGTTATACAGAAATTAAAACTGCATAATAGTCACATGATACCTTTATCATTTTATACACACAATAAACTGACAAAGCATATCCAAGCAAATTTTGCAAGTGCCCCCTACATGTCCTAGAAAATGCAGCAGCTTCCTGAAATTTTGGACCGAATAACAAAATGGGGCATGCAAATTCAATGTTACAAACTAATGGATGGGAAAATAAATGTTTGACTGCAAAACCTAGATATAAACTAAATTATGCAAACTTCATTTAGCCATGAAATGATATTAAGAAGAATGTTAGTGTTAACATGTGCCTATGGACAATGCAGCAAAATAAAATAAAAAATAAATAAAAAACCTCAGTAAATGCTTTATTTCATTTACCTATGCATAGGTCAACATGATAGCAATAAGCACACAGCAGACATTTACCGATGTATAGGAATATGTAATCATGCATTGGATGTCCTTATTATAATGTACATAATGGCGAAGTGACAATATTACCCTACGAAGAATACCTTGGCTTGACGAAGTTCATAAACCTCAAGAAACAACTGCTTTGAGAGTTCTTCCAAAGCTTGTACCTCTGCTTCCATGGTCTTGATATCTTCAAAACAGGAAACATTCACATTATGCTACAAAAGAACAAAGACAAACAAAAAAGAAGATATATTTTTGTGCAAAAACACGAAGGTTGCAAGAATTGTTGTTTGGATGCAACTTAGGGACATCAATCAGTACATACAAAGTATAAAATATATTGCATAATATTCATTCATAAAAAAATAAGGGTTGCAATAAGCTGGAGGGAGTAGATCATGATGGGTCTCTATGGGCCAGATCTTATACACTAAGAGATAATACCTTCATGTGTGTGTTTATTTTATGAAACTTAGTTAATTTTATGAACATAATTTGTTTATTAGTATTATTATTATTATGATTTTATTGTTAGTATTATTATTATAAACTGTAAGTTAATTTTTATCATTATAAACTTAGTTAAACTATGTTGTTATTATTATAAACTTAGTTAATTTCGATTGTATTGGGAAGCACATGATCCGAATAAATAAGCATAGAAAACATGAAGAATACCTTATAGCATTAGCCTAGCATTGTTTACCATCCAGAAGGTCTACGCAGTAGTTAAAAAAGCAGTTTCGTTGGTAGTTGATTCATTTGTAAGCAATTAAAAATATAATTTATTGGCATAAACTTATGAATAGATTGCTCAAAGTTGATTAGCACACACCGGCAAGCTGCGAACCTTCCTCCTTTGTGTTCCTGTCAACTGATAGATAAACGTAGAACATATTAAGCAATCGTTTCATATATTATACATACGAATTCAATAATAATAAATATATGATGAACTCGGTAGAATTTACAAAATTTAAAGAATAGGACCATTAACATTGGACACCATATCTGATAAGATTATTTCACTCTCAACAAAGGTGCTAAAATCTTGTTCAAGTATTACCCTATAGATAAAATATGAATATTTATAACCTCTACTCCGTCTATGATTTTTCATAAATTAGGTCTATGCTCCTTTAACATCAACCACATCCGTCAATTCATTTAAATTCAATCTTTAAAATGTTATAACATCTTGTACATTAATCAGATTTAAGAATCAGTTTTACCATTATATCACAAGTCTAATAAACTTTCTAGTTTAAACCTAAAAATAAATATTTGAATACCTGGCCGATGAGCTGCCAGAGGGAAGCATTGAAGGAAGCGGCGGTGGTGATGACTTAAGGAAAGCTAACGGCACCAGGAAAAGCACCCCCGAACTTGACGCCAGGGCCGGTGTTGGAGACACCGTGCAGGATTTAATTGGATTCGATTAGGGTTTATGAAGGAGGAGTGGATCCGAAGAGTGATTTGGGGATTTGATTTCACTGGTATGGGAGACTAAGGAAAAATGGAACGAAATGAAAGTGGAAAGATGGAGAGGGAAATAATTGAGAAACCCGCGACCACGAAATAATTAGGAGATTTCGCGCTTTGTGAAGCGTTACATGTGAACAGTACAAAACAAATTGAGTAAAAAAACAAATAATTAAAGGCAAACAATAACGCTTTAGAATAATGCGTTATTAAATGGCGTTATTAATAATATATTTTCTTGTAGTGAATCGAATTATATTATCCCATAAAAACCTTTGTTTAAATTATGACATATCATGTAAATCAAAGCATATCATCATACATCTAATCATATGGTTTTAAATCTCAAACCCAAATTTAAAACATTCAAGATGACTTATATGAGATGGTTTAGATCATTGTTCACCTTGTTTGGATAAGGAACTTGAGATTTATTCCTGCTTTTATTTTCCTAGCTTGAATCTTAGCCTCTAAATGGATTTTACTCATCTTCTTCTTCTTAGAATTATTTTCGGCCTTCACTCTCTTTGATTATGTTTTTGGTTTATGAAAATGTGAATGAGAATGAGGTAAGGGCTTTAGGGGTTGTGGTATACAGCTCTTCCCTTTTTGCCCTTGCCTTATTCTCTTAAATTACTAATTTACGAATCACACTTATATATTCATTTAGTTAAGGCATGACCTTAATTAGTTTTCAAATCTCAATCTCCTTATCACTCTAGTCTCGACATTATGCTACTTAATTTATCTAATTAAATCTTCTCAATAATACTAATAAAAATTAGAGGTGTTATAGGCTGCCCTCCTTAAAGAATTTTGTCCTCGAAAGTTAGTAAGGACTAAATATTAATCATAGTAATCATCTATAAAATCTCCTAGCTACCATACTAGCCTATCTGACTAGTAAACAATCTATATATATCAGTTATAGAACATACCCTTATAATATATCAGGATAAGTATCTCTAATCCTGTCTTCTATCTCCCAAGTACAGTCCTTCTCGTTGTCGCTCCACCGAACTTTCACCAACTTGATTGTCTTGTTTCTTAACCTCTTCTCATCTCTCGCTACAACCCGAACTAGTTGCATAACAAAGGTCAGATCTGTTTCTACTATTAATCCTTCCAATGCAGTCGGAGAATAGTAGTCTCTAAGTCATGCATATACATACGAAGATGAGACACATGAAATACATTATGAACACCAACCAAATTGCTCGGTAACTTTACTCTATATGGGAGTGTTCCGATCCTCTCTATAACTAGCAACGGTCCAACATATCTCGGTGCCAGTTTTCCTGACTCTCCGAATCATACCCCACCCTTCATCGGTGATACTTTAATGAAAACCCTATCTCTAACTGAGAACACTAGATACTTACGCCTCTATCGGCGTAACTCTTTTTTTCTGGACTGAGCTTCCTTCATCCTACCTCAAATCAAGTTAATCTTCTTTGTTGCCTCTCTCACCAGATCTGGACCTAAGACTAATCTATCTCTAATTTCCAACCAACATGCTGGTGACTTACAGGGCCCTCCTTACAAAGCTTCGAAAGCCGCCATTCGTGTACTAGTCTGATAACTCTTATTATAGGAGAACTCAACTAAGTGTAGGTGATCTTCCCATGATCCACCAAAATATACCACACAAGCTCTTAACAAATCCTCAAGTACCTTGTTGACTCTCTCTCTGTATGCACGTCTATTTAAGGATGATAAACAGCACTCATCCTGAGCTTGGTACCTAACACATCTTGTAAACTCTTCCAGAACTTGATAGTATAAAAAATATCTCTATCACTTACTATACTACAAGGAATCCCATGTATTCTAACTATGTTCTTCATAAACAACTTAGCTAAAACATGTGCCATCCTAGTTGACTTAACTTGAATGAAATGGGCACTCTTGGTCAACATGTCCGCTATGACCCATATACTTTCATTTCCTCTATTCGACCTTGGCAATCCATCTATAAAATCCATGGATATCGAATCCTATTTCCAAACTGGTATCTCCAAAGGTTGAAGCAACCCACTCCACTTCTGATGTTCGACCTTCACTTGTTGACAGTTCACACATTGCTTTACCCACAAGCCAACATCCTTCTTCATACCTTCCAAATAGAAACTTCTTTTTATGTCTTGAACAACTTGGTTCCCCTAGGATAAATCGTAATTTTGATCGATGACATTCCCTAAGAACTTCTCTCCTTAAGTCCCCAACAGTCGGAACACAAAACCATCACTTCTTTCTTAACCATCCCCTCTGGTCAAGACTAAAATCTTTTAGGTCATCAATATCCAATTCAACCTCAAGCCTTTTAATCTTCTCGGCTAACAGTGGATCCTATTTCTACTTAGAAGCAATCCTTTCGATAAGAATTGGTCGAACTTCCAAGCAGGATAACATGGCAGTGCTCTAACTAGAACTAGCAGTCGATCTTAACTGCACACTACAAGTAGTCAAAGCCTCCAGGTCCTTCCATTCTGTTAACATAGCTAACACCACATTCTTATGTTTTCTACTAAGAGCATCCGCTACTTTTTTTCCTTTTCCAGGTGTATACTCTATACCAAAAACATAAGCTGCTAAAAACTCCAGCCACCTCTACTGCCTCATATTCAACTCCTTCTGAGATAATAAATACCTTAAGGACTTATAATCTGTGTAAAACTCAAATCTCTCCCTTAAGAGATAATGTCTCCATATTTCAGTGCGAAGATCACCGCTACCTACTCTAGATCATGAGTAGGATATCTCACTTCATGCGGTCTAAGCTGTCATGAAGCATAGTCAATTTACCATTCTGCATCAACACGGCCCTTAATCTGGTTCCACATGCATCGGTATACACTATAATCCTTGAATCCCGTCTGGAACTAATAACATAGGTGCATTGGTCAACAAGTGTTTTAACTTAAGGAATGCTTTCTCGCATTTGTCAAACCAAATAAACCTTAGTCCTTCCTAGTTAGCTTAGTCAAAGGCGCTACTATTTGGGAGAAATCCTTAATAAACCTTCGGTAGTAACCAGTAAGCCCAATAAAGCTTCTGATCTCAGTCACCATCTTTGTTCTTTTTTAGTTGTTAACAGCTTTGATCTTATCTAGATCAACTGACAAACCCTTCTCTGAAACCACAGGACCAAGAAACTTAACTTCTTTTTTCCAGAAATAACACTTTGAAAACTTCTATTTCAGTTGATACTACCTCAACATCTCAAGCACTACTCTAAGATGAACTTCATGCTCTCTTTCATCCTTAGGTATATTAAAATGTCATCTATGAATACCAATATGAACCTATCCAAGTGCTCTCGGAAAACTCCATTCATCAATTTCACGAAAAGGCTGGTACATTTGTTAACCTGAATGGCATCACTAACCACTCGTACAAACCATACCTAGTCTGAAATGTCATCAACGGGATATTGTCCTCTACCACTCTTAACTGATGGAAACCTGTCACCAAATCCAATTGAGAATATACTCTATCTCCACTCAATTGATCAAATAAATCATCGATTCTGGGCAAAGGATACCTATTCTTGATCATCTACTAGTTCAAATTACGATAGTCGGTACACATCTTTAACGACCTATCCAGTTTCTTCACGAACACCATGGCTGCTCCCCAAAGGCGAACTGCTTGATCTAATAAAATTATTTCCTTTTAAATCCACTAGCTGCACCTTTAATTCCTTCATCTTGGTAGGTGTCATCCTGCTAGGTGGTCTACTTATAGGTTCTACTCCTGCACAAGATCTATCCGAAACTCAATGACTCGCTTCGATGGTAGTCCTGCAACTGGCTCAAAAATGTCTACAAACTCTCTTGCTACAAAACCTTATTCATCTCTTCTTCTAGTTCCATTGTAGGCAAAGCTCAAGCACTTAAGTCTGATTTGTCCACTAAGTATATAAATCGGTCATGACTATTTGGGTGTCTTAGTGATATTTCCCTATCTTGGCAAAATAACCTAGCATCATATTTATCTAACCAATCAATACCCAAAATGATCCCAAAGCCTACGAAATCAAAAAGGACAAACTACATGCAAACTTGTGACCTAACAATTCAAGTTCTAACTGGTCACATCTCGTCCCTATAGTTGCATAACCTCCTATTGGATTCGCAACCCTTAAGGAAGTAAAAGGTATGAGGGTTATAAACATAACTTATCTACCAAACGCTGAGATATAAATGAATGTGATGCATCAGTATTAAATAATACCCTAACTGGTATACTATGAACCAAAAGCATACCTTCCATCATAGTATTTTCCTTCTCAACAGCAGTTAGTCTAGAAGATGATGGTTCCAATGCAAAAACCTTTCCCTTATCCGCTTTGACTGGTTCTAGACGCTGATTCTTGTAGTGTTCAATCTGGTCACAGTTGAAGCACTTCACTCCTTTCTTATCTGCAACCTTTTTCCCTTTCCAGTTCAACATTCATGAGCATAATGTTCTTTCTTATCGCACTTGTAGCAAACTACATCGGCCTTCCCTTTCTTGGAAGCTCCTTTTTTCTGAGCTCCTTTCTTCTTAAGGAATTTCCTCTTCTTGCCCTTAGAATCATGGGTTTCAACCTGCTTCTCTTTCCCAAAAATAGAAAGCATCTCTTCATTCCTAATTGCCATCTGCACTACAACTATACTAGGATCACAATCTCGAGTCTTAACCCTCGAATAAACTTCTCATTCCTTTTAATGACGATGACAATGGTAGCATATTTGTATCTGGACAACTAATCAAACTTTGTAGCATACTCAATCACCAACATATCCCCTTTCACTAAGTCCATGATTGTTCTCAGCAATACTGACTTGGCAACTTCAGACAAGAACCTCTCTTCGAATCTCCTACGAAACTCTGCCCAAGTCAACTCTTCCTCGGAAACTCCCATAGTAATACCATCCCACCAATAAAATGCTGCTCCCTACAACTATCATGAAGCAAGTATCCTCTTTTTCTCATCATCTAATCCCAAGTCGAAGAAAATTATTTCACGGTGGAATAACTAGTTTTCTACTTCAACATAGTCCTCTGTTCCTAAAAACGGGTTCCCACCAAGACTAGTATAATCCCTTCTCAGCTTGGCATATTTATTGCCAACTGACGCCATAGGATTAGCTCCTCCAACATTCACCGCATTTCCCATAGCCACTCCTGCAGCTGCTCTAGCTTGCATTAGATTGACGAAGAACTGATACATCATCCCCATATCTACTAGCGGGGTTCTAGCACCTACATTGGCATTTGCGTTTGGATTTGCATTTGCATGTCGACTCGGATTTCTCCCAGTATTGGGTCGAGCATTTCCATTAGTTGTGGTGCTTCCTCCACCTAGATTTCCTCTTCTGTTTTCTGCCCCCATATCTTCCTTTCTCGTATATCTTCATATCTGCTTTAGTAATATACAGAAGAACGGTCTAAGAGAGAGTGGAATACGTACTTATAGATATATATGTAACAAATGCAAGTACGTTGCTATAGTGTTAGCCCCAAACCCGGTCTCATTTTCTGATTCTTTGGGTTATGTTTTGATAGCCTTTTAGGTTCAAATTTTATTTTAAATTTTCATAAACCTATGCTCTAATACCAACTTGTAACATCCCCCATTTGGCGGCCCAAAACCAACAGCTATGAATGTTGCAGTCATCCATATTTATTAATTCTCGGTGATCAAATGCGATAATGTTATATACATCGATTTACAAGAAACACATGAATAAAAAAATAAAACTCAATTTTAAAACTAATTTCTCATTTCATTTCAAATCGCATTTCAAATTCATTACATATACCCATACGTAAGTCATGTTCAAAGAAATTACAATTTATTACAAAATATGCCAAGAGCGACATATGAAGTGCCCCCTTGGTTGATCAGAGTATAAATATAAGCACTAAACAACTTTGCCATTGCATCCAATAAAATAGTGAAATCAAACAGAAAGAACTCCTAATAGCCAGCTTGCAATTTACACGTCTCCAGAAGCTTACTTGTCTAAAGGAGAACCTAAAATCCTTAACTCTCAAACTACTCAAAATCAATTGAGCACCCAAGAGTTCGTTGGGAAAAAATAAACTTCGAGTCAAAGAAAAAGTCCGGTGTGAATAATAACCTACCATCTCTAACCATATAGATATCTAGTGAGACCAAGCCGCTTAGCGGAATGGGTTTCTCCTCATTAGTATTTTAATCCTAATTTATAATAATCATATACTGTGCACCTGCATCCACAATGGTTAAGGCATATCATAATAAAAAGTATCATGATTATATGCAAACATGCAATATGCTTTGGATTTTCCATCCTCATTCTCCTGACTATCCATCTCATGTTATAGTTTCTAGAGTCACTATTAACCTATTAGTTTTCATGGGCTAACTAATAACCTGTTCAATTCTTTATGGATTTCCTATCCACTTTTATAGTTTACATGGGCTAATTATGAACCAATTGGTTTCTACCATTGCTATCATCCAATCATAGTTTTCAAGGGATCACTATGAACCTATTGGTTTCCACCAATAACATCTCTCATGTCATAGTTTTCATAGGGTGTCTATGAACATGTTGATCCCTCTCAATAACTTATTCCGGACATAGTTTTCATTGGATCACAAAAAACCTATTGGTCACTCTCAATAAATTATTTCAGACATAGTTTTCATAGGATCACTAAGAACCTATTGGCCCCTGCCAATAACAATTTCCCTAATATAGTTTTTATTGGCTTACTGAGAACATGTTTACCAATAATCCTTTGATCAGTCTTGGGCATCCTATATTCTGGTCTGTCTGACCTCCTAGATGCAATTCTACTCTCACAGGAGTTAAATTCAATATGTACATATTTATTACTGAGCCAACCTAGCATGTTATTCTGCCCTTACCCTAAGATGCAGTTATAGGTTATAAATGAATTGAATATAGTTACACAAGAATTATTAATAACTGATTGAATAACATAACAATATAGACATCCATGGTTAAATTCATTGTAATCATTTTTCTAATGAAATATGGTTAATACCCTTTCATAGTTAAATGACATTTCAAAACTCTTTCATATTGCTATGTATTTACTTTAAAAATGAGATTTGATTCTCAAATATTTGAAAACTAAGGCTTTCGACTATATCCTTTGTATCATTACTCCAAACCTTAGACATTCTCTTTCGAAACCATCCAACATATTTTTCAAATACTTGGAACCATTCCTTTCGAAACACTGAAGAATATACCTTTCGAAACACTGAAAAACATACCTTTCAAAACAATGAAACATACCCTTCAAAAGTATTGGTTTCAAGTAAGAGTTTTTGGAAATATATCTTCGAAACCATTTAAAAGTATTCCTTTCGAAACCATTGGGTTTAACATTTTGTATAACTATAGGGTCAAGGAGAAAAGAAGCAAAAGTAACCCTTTTGAAAGTATTGATCTCAAATAAAAGAATTGGGGAAGAGGATAGCTTCGAACCAACCTTTCAAAACCATTGCCTCTGAAACTCTTATTCAAAGTGGCTAAAACAACACTTTCCAAAGCATTAAGGAAGCATCTTTAAAATTTAAAAGTGGCTTCTAGCTAATTCAAAAGGTATGAATGCGGTAGCTAGATATCGAATAGGTTCAAAAGCGGCAACTATTTCAAAAGCTTCTTTTAAAAACAAAGGCAAGTTGATTGATTTGAAGGCTAATAAAAGTGGCTTCAACCCCTTTGAAAGCATGCCTTCGACATAGTCCCTTCCACCTTTCTTCAATCCACTACGTACCAATTGCTTGATACCATATGCGTTAATTTCGAATGGGTACGAAAGGTCTACTGGGCATGGTGACGGAAGCAAGCAAATTGAAGTGGTGAGGTTGTAATTCAGAACAAAACGGATTTTATGACTTTCAAAGCAGTTCCTTTTTACCTAACTTACCTAATTTTACAAAATATGATTGGTTGAAAATTCTTTATCAAAATTCTTTCCTAAAAGGGCTTCCGAATTCAACAATTAAAAATGTTTTAGCAAATAAGCCCTTCTCCTTAACAAAGCAATTACAACATTTAATTCCTCTAACTTAAATAATTTTAAAAACATAGTAAAATACGGAAAAGTCCCCAAAAATCATGATTATTCACTTTTAATATGTTTTCTAACATATATAAATTTCTGACTCGAAAAAAATACTCAATTATCTTAAATAATTTAAACCCAAAATTATTTATTCCTTTTCATTAAAAATTCATAATAAATTATCCATAACTTGGAATATTATGAAAATTTTAACCCATCTCCAAAATAATGTTTTATATAATATATTTAAACATCATGGCATTTGGAAATCAATTTGCAAGATTTTAACTTCAAAATCGAATTAAATTATCCCACAAAAACCCTTGTTTAAATTATGACATGGCATATAAATCAAAACATATCATCATTCGTCCAATCATTTTAACCCTCAAACCCAAATTTAATACATTCAAGATGACTTATAAGAGATAGTTTAGATCATTATTCACCTTGTTTGGATAAGGAACTTGAGATTTGTTCCTGCTTTAATCTTCCTAGCTTGAATCCTAGCCTCTAAATGGATTTTGCTCTCCTTCTTCTTAGGATTATGGTTGGCCTTCACTCTCTTTGATTATGTCTTCGGTTTATGAAAATGTGAATGAGAATGAGGTAAAGGGTTTAGGGGTCATGGTATACAGCTATTCTTTTTTGCCCTTGCCTCATTCTCTTAAATTTCTAATTTATAAATCATACTTATATATTCATTTATTTAAGGCACGATCTTAATTAGTTTTCAAATCTCAATCCCATTATCACTCTAGTCTCGACATTATTATATTTAATTTTTCTAATTAAATCTCCTGAATAACACTAATAAAAATTAGGGGTGTTACAAATAGCTTCCTAAAGTCTCTCCGGGCCTATGTCTCATGCTTGATAGCGTCATCACATTCTTCGGTCGCGAGACATGAACTTTGAACTATCTTAAGAACTTACTCACCAAGTTGGCCCATGTGCTTGTGGACTCATTCTCCAGCTGTCTAAACCACATCGCCACCAAATCTATTGAATATAAAGGGAAGAACCATCCCATCACCTCCTCCAAACCACCCAACACCTCTATATGTCAGATATATTGCATCAAATAGACTATCAGATCCATCTTTCCATGATACATTTCTAGCTTTGGAAGCTTTAAATCATGAGGTTTTCTCATATTCCTGATATTAGGAGTGAATGGATTCATTATCACATCCTCCAAATTCTGATTTGAGTGTCCACCTTTAATGATTATCCTTACCAATTCAGAAATTCGGTTTTCACCGTCCAACGAAGGTCTACGACCAAAAGTGATGTGCAACCCCCTACTCCTTTAGGGGAACTCAAGCACATACTCTAGCACATACTCCTCTAACTGCACATTAGCATTCTAACCTGCTCCTCTGGCTCTATTTTGTCCTCCGTTCTAATGTGGAAGCTATGTCACATACCTTTCTGGTAGTTGTGCATTTGCATTCTGATCTCCATTTCTAAGTCCAACATCATTTGCTTTTGGCATTCCAACATGTCACAAGTTAACGTCAGCGTTGCCCTAAGTATAATTCTCTCAGTATAGAGTTAATTTGGGTCAGCACCGAGTTGTATTGTTTATGGGGCATCGTTCCAGTTTGCTTCGCTCCAACTCTAGATATTCCTGCAATAGTCCACTATCCTTGGTTCAAATTCCAGCAGTCCTATCTATTTCTTGTTGTCTCATCCTTTAGTGAAATCCTTCAAGCATTTCCAGTTGTCGAGCCATTAGTCCATCCTTTATCTCCTTCATCATTTTCTCTATCTCTTCTTTGGTTATATAGATGGATTGATGGGAATTTGAGGATACCTCCTGGCTGCCCCCATGCTCTGGTTAGCTTGCTCCAGCCTTAGATCTAGTGTTAGGTCTCTTCATCTTCTCCAAATCTCATATCCAAGCTTTAGGTTGTGAAATCTAGCTTCCTTCTCGATGAAAGCACCAAAATGTTAAATTAGAAAATGGATCAATACCCAGAAATTAGATGAAAGCACTACTTCTATTCAAAATAAAGAAAAAGCAGTAGAAATAGTAAGAAAGTAAAAGAAGACACAAGAATTTTTATTGTGGATCAACGTAATCTCCAGCAAACACCCACTTTAATCTCTTTTATTAGTTATTCTCTCTTCGGATTACAACTAATTTTATCATATCTGACCACAATCTAGTGGACTTCAGATTACAATGATGTTTCTAGAGAGTTTGAGAGTCACTATGACTAGAGATTTGCTGGTCTAAGTCCTAGATCAGCAAACAGTTGCTTCCTAGGAGAATTTAATGGAGGAGGGGAAAGATGTAAAGAAGGAGAAGAAGTCTCCAATGGTAGAGAGATCAGATCCCATTTTAGTTGTAGGTAGGCTGGTACTTATAGAGAAACAAAGGTACGGAGTCAGAAGCTCGCTTGCAATAGAGTCCAGACATCGATTCAAAGTCACACGAGAAGTCGCAACGTCCCCCGAGTTAATAAAATAACTCGGTACCGAGTTATTTAACTTGGCACCAAGTTATTTCCATAGTTGGAAATAACTCCAACTCTCTTGAATCATTCTTTTTACTTCAAGTTGATGTACCTCATGTCATGTTCATCGATTATCGGTTGATTCTGGTGATCGTACCTTTATCACTTGAGTTATCCCGTCGTTTTAGCTGTTATCTCTTCAATTCTTGAAATTAATCGTCCTGAACTCTTGAAAATCATTTGATTTCATGTATAATAGGTGGGAAATAACTTGTATGAGTTGGAGTAGTGAAATGAGTGGTGAAAATAACTCAGGCCCCCGAGTTAAATGAGTCGGTGCCGACTTATTTACTTAGGCAACTTCTTTATGAAACTACTTTGATCTATTTCCTTGCCTCTTCCTAGCGTGCCTCTAAATTCAGGAATTATTTCGTCCTTGCTTTAATCTTCTAAGTTCGGTTGAAATATGCTTTGGCTCAAAAGCGGGTTAATAGTATGTTTGATATGTGATAGTAGATGCACTAATACATTATGTTGATTTTATCTTTGTATATAATTGGTATATTATTTGTACTTATGTTAAACACTTGATATGCACGTGTGAGCATTTACTCACCTTATTTGAATTTTGGGGATGAAATTCTTATAAGGAGGTGAGATTGTAACATCTCATATTTTTAGTGACCTAACCATGGGAATATTATAAGGAGCAAATTAATTAAAAAATTAATTTAATTTAAAATGTAAATTTAGTTGTTCAACTGATAATTTGATTAATAAAGTGAATGATACTTAGATCGTTAATTATATTAAATATTGGGTAATTAGTTATGATGTAATGAAATAAAATAGTGTATAAAGAAAAATAAAATTTAACAAGTTCATTTTTGGCTATATAGTTATTTTAATTTAATGAAATGTTATGGATTTAAGTGTAATAAGATATGTCAAGGAAGTAATAAATTAGATAATGGTATTGAGTCCAAAGTTCATGCCATTAACCCTTAGACTTCTTGAAACTTTTACGTCCTTTCATTTCATTTACTCTAAACAAAAAAATACGCAAGAGAAGCAAATCAACTATAAAGGAAAACATTCATCTACATAGAATATAGTATTTTTCATCAACTTTCTTCAACTAGGTGAGTAATGCTAAAATATTTTCTTATCCAAATCTAACTTGTATTGGATTTAATGTTTAGTCGCTTTTTATGATAACTATTATAAGTTTGAATGATGATAGAATGATTTCATATGAAATGTGATGATAAATGGTTAAGATTAAGACTAAATTAAAAGTGAACCATATATTGATCACATTTATATGACTTGAAATTTGGAGATGATGTTTATAAAGTTAAATCACAGATATTTTTTAATTTAATAATTTTGTCATGTGCATATTAGTTATTATGAATTCTTTAAGGTGAAAATAGGCAGGTTTTGGTAGTAAAAGAATGTTTGTAAATATTGAAAATTATTATATTGACATAATTTTAATTAATGATAGAAAAATGTGTTTATGTTTTTCAGTGAATTTTCGAAAACTTCCCTAAAAAATTTCTAGTTGATATGATTTAAATGCTACGACAATGATTTACCTTTATTAAGAACTAACTAAGTAATCAACTAATTTAATGAGAAATTAATGAGGACAATTACTAAACATTTAATTATTTACTTTAAAAATTTAGAAATAATAGTTATAGTTATCTTAAGTGTAAAGATTAAGTGAAAAAACATTACTTTATTAGGCAATTTTTATAATTTAAACTTATATATGAATATACCACCATGTCCTTATCCTCTATGTTCCCATCTCCTATTACCTTATCACTAGAAGATAAATTGTGACTATCACTAGAAGACAAGATTTAACTATCACCAGAAGATAAAATGTAACTACCACAAGAAGTTATGTCCTTATCACCAAATATATATGACATTTAGTTAAGGATGAACCCACGGTACATTTTGATGTAAAGTTATGAAATTTATAAGGACACATAACAAACGATAAGACCATATTGTATAAATTAAAAAGGAGTGTCGATAAGCTTATTGTATAAGTGTTGTGACCTTCGCTTGACCCTATATAGAACTTGAAGCAAGCATAGAAAAAACCTAAAGTTAACCCGAAGTAAAACCCACAGCTAATACGACCATGTCCTGATCGCTTAGTTGTAGGTACATCACACCCATCTTTGTCCCAACCACTAAAGAAATCCCAATGCTGATAAGGCTATACCCAGTGGTGACCATTGCATGGAATCGAAGCTAATCGATGATCCCATCATGTGTTCCTATCACATGCTCCATTTCTTTCCATTAAACCCATAATTGATGTTGTCTTAGTCGATAATCGCCTATCAATTTCATCAAAACAAACTCGATGCGACCATCATTTGTTGATAAGACTCTATCACATAGTACTCCAAATTGAACTTGAGATAGATGTTACAATACCCTGAAGCACCCATTGCATGACCCAAAGTGTCCCCATTGTGTAACACCCAGTAATTTCAATGATAATTAGTTAAAATGTAAATAATAACGGCAAAATTAGAATTTTTGTAAATGTCTGAATTTGGCTATGAAACTTGCAATGTTAGGGTTATGATGATTTTCTGATCAATTATCATAAATGAAGTTTTCTGATCAGAGTTCAAATAAAGAAGTTTTCGATGTTTGAAGTTTTTAAATCCAAATAATTATATATGTAATTAAGGAAATAAAATGTAGTTAAGAAAATAAATTAATGCTAGTGGTCACTTAGCATTTAAGTAAAATTACACAAACAAAAACAAAAACAAATTGTCTCAAACGAATGTATAAGTAATTAAATTAACAAATGTTAATAGTGGTATTAATTAACCTAATTAAAACCAATCGATCGATTGCTAAGTTGGGCCAGTCGACTGCTAGCGGTCAACCGATAGGGGCACGATAGTCGATCGGTGGTATATAATGGCTTTGAATTTTGACGTGGCCGAATGGCCCAGATTTAAAATAATTTAATCTAATGGCTGGCATTGATTCGAACCCCTATAAATATGGGCCCTACCACTTACTTCTCTTCTCATATTTTCTGATGCAACGAAGAAACTCCGCCATTTTCTCTTCTCCACAAATTATTAATTCTTCATAAAATAATAGTTTATGTACGTATATACAACTAGAAGATAGCAAAGGATAATTGAGAAGAAGAATAGGGTTGAATCAAATTGTCAAACCCAAGGTAAATTATAAATCCCTATCACAATTTAAATTAAATCCAAATCTCTTTTTAGATCTAGATTTTCGGTAGATATATGTATGCTTGCATTATATGTATTCGAATAGGGAGAATAAGGGGAGTCAAATTTGAATAAAAGGGATTATAAAAAGGTGAGTGGAGAATTATATAATTTATACAATATTGGATTTAAATCATTATAAATATGTTTTGCCCAAATATAATTTTGAAGTTGTAGGCCTAATTATATATATAATGAATTTATAAACCATGCTTACATATTCTACGATTGATAACTTTATTTAATATTGTATGTACTTGAATCTTGAAAGTACTGGTTAGAAGTAGTCCCGAATTTGATAAGTTATATAGTAGTTCTGTATTTGTTGATTAAATGGTTTATGCAAGTAAATATAAATTAGAAGCCATCGTAATAAATTATTAGGATTTATGTAGTATTTTAATTTGTCGGAATGTTGGATGTTACAATGTAAATTTCTATATATTATCAAGTTCAGATTCATAAATAAAAGTGTATCGTTTGAAATAACAAGGAATACGCCTAAAAGAAAGAGATGTATAAAATAGGGATTTTTACTGTATTTTGTAGTGCCTATTTCAATAGCTATAAAATGATAATTCCTTGTAATTCCAAACGTAACACAAATCCCCTTTTGGATAAGGTATAGAAATTTATAGTCTTAACCTTTTCTTTTGAAGGAGACGTAATTATAATGCGTCAAAATGCAAAAGTCCCTAAGTATGAATTAAAGAATTGTAATTGTGATAATAAAAATGGTTAAGTTGTAAAATTAATATATGTACACTAAAGACAAGATAGAAATCTAATAATAAGTGATAAAAAGGTAGGCACGTAATAGAATGAATAAGGGCAAGTAATAATTTATATAAAAGAATAATGGTAAGTCCACAACATAAGGAAAGGTAGTAAAAGTTAAAATGAATGAAAATAAAGATTTAATCATGAGAAAGGTAAGTAAATAAAAAAAGGTACTTAGATCCTTTAAAGAAAATGATAAACGACATTAAATCGGCATTAATGAAGTAAAGAGTCGGTCAAATAAAAATAATTGAATGAGAGCAGTTGAATATTAGAGTCCTAATAATGAAATAAGAATGAATATATATTGTTTGATCAAAAATGGTACAAACACCCAAAAAGGAATGAGAGTAGAAATAAATGAAGAATGTTAATGAAAATAAGAGAAAAACAACCGCATACAGATTTTATAGTGGTATGGCAATCTTGGCCTATATCCACTTGAATGATTCTCTATTAGTTTTCCACTAATTTGTGATCACAGTTGATTGGGATCCATTTTGTTCCTTGACTATAATGAATTTTAATGGTTGTCTAAGGAGAAGTTAGCTAAAAAAGAGAAGACCCCCTTAATGAAGATTGCCTGGAGGGGTAAACGATGAAATATCTCCCTCAAATCTCGCCTATAGAGCCTTGTCGCATAGAAGAAGTCCTTCAAAAATCCTTGACCCATATGTGCTAAGTATGAGAATCGACACCGATCCTTAAATAAGTGGAGTAGAATCCTCATGGTCGCTCACCTTGACGTCTACTTCATGATTCCAGAGTTGTTTTGCATAGTCGCATAGACGTTTTTTTGAGATATTAATGGAGTCGTAGAAGAACGGAGTTGCTGATTTAGGAGTTCGCGGAGATCGATGGAGAATTGCATCAAATTAACATAACAACCTTGGAAATAGGCTCTTGGCATCAAGATTGACATATGGTAAGAAGATGGGGTCCTCCCAAGCTATATTTGGGAGTCGGTACCAATCCTTAGGTGGGAGTCAGTACTGATCCCCAACTTGGAGGATCCCGTCGTTGTGTTGTCTTAATTTGGGTTGTTTTGGTTTTGGTTGAACTTGCTTGGAGTCCAATTCGAAAATTTTGAGTGTTTTCTTGGGGCTCGACCTAAAGATTCTCTAAGATTTTGGTGTATTGAGTTTTCCTTTGCCTGCTTGGAGTCAAACCCAAGAATTTTGGGTGTTTGACCCGAGTTTGACTCGAGTTCGCTTGCTTGGAGTCAGACTCGATATTTTTGTATGTCTGACTCGAGTTTTTAATAGTCGTTACTGATCCTTGGGCAGGACTCGGTACTGGGGTTTCTACATGATTTACTTGGGGTCACGCTTGGAGTTTTTCCATGGCTATCATGCTTCAAGTCAGAACTGAGTAGTTTTTGGGTTTGCTTTGAGTCAACCTATCCACAAACTTTAACTTCCAAATTTTTAACTTATTTCGCTCATTTTTTGAAATTTCTCTTTTCTTGCCTTTTTATAATATTCCTAAAGTCCTTGGGTCATTTCTCCATCATTTTCTCGTCTAGATCGATCGTTTAAGTCCATTTGGCTACTGCCTGGTCAAAAGGCTGGATAACATTTGCCTCCCAAAGTACAACTTGTTGCAAACATGATGTGCTTTCAATTGAGACATGTTAGGATTGCTGGAATGGATTTCACATAGTACCTCGAATTGTCGTTATAATTCCGTCGAGTGGATTTCACAAAGATTCGTATCTCTAACTGTCCATTGTGATGCTTAGTCGATATCAGACATTGCAAAATTTGAATGTATTCTCTAGGTAATTGTCTGTGATTGATTCCATTAAGCTAGTTGATTGAAATAGTAGATCTCAATTGTCTAAAATTGTTTCTTTTTTGAAAGTCTCAAGTAAGAATTCGATTTCATCTATTCTAGAAATTGTATGTTGGGTATGTCGTTGGCTTCCAAGCACGTTCACATGCCTATAGGTCATTGCAAAGTTGTATTGGATTATAACTGCAAGTTTTTTTCGGGCTAGTCTGATGAAGAGCAGTCGTCAGGGCGATTAATTCCATTTTCTAACTAAAGTAATTACTGCTTGAGTTATCAGTATGACATCTTATTCTAGGATGTTTGGTTCTAATCATGCCCCTAGTCCTCAGTCAGGAGGTTGAGGAAGCTAAGGATGATGTTAAGGAAGATGAAATGGAAAGTGTTGATGACAAGGCTGGCCCTGACATCATGGATTCAAGTCATGGGTCAGTGATCGAACGACTCTGATCGTTCCATCTTGAGGCTTCCTTTCAGTCGTAGCCTTAAGTTGGATCAAACACTAGGCATGAGCTACCGTGTTGAGCTATCGTGTTCGGCTATAAGATGATGATATTCCTCTGTCCTAAGTCTAAGCTCAACCGGATTGGTACACAGATGGTCAAGTCTCGTCCTTATTTAATGATATTCTTCCCTGTCAGGTCTTAGGTCTGAGTTGAAGAATAGGCAGTCGGGTCACACCCATCCTGCGTTTGTGCTCCCTTTTATGGATCAAAGATAGGAATAGGTGAATGAATAGTCAAGTTACATTCATTCTATGTTTGTATTCTAGTGAAGCCATGAAAAATAAAGTTGATGGATGAATGGTCGGATCACATTCGTCTTGGTTGGACGGTCATGTCACGTCCATTTTGGATTTGAACTTCCCCTTGTCAGATCAAGAGTAGAAGTTAGGAGACAGACAGTCTGGTCACATCCGGTCTAGGGTTGTCAATGGACGGTCGGGTCATGCACATCTTGAAATTCATTTTCCCTTATTGGATCAAGGGAAAGAGTTAAGTTGATGGATGGTCAGTCATATCCATTTTGATTTGAACTCCCCCTATCGAGCCAAGGTAAAGAGTTAAGTTGATGGATGGTCAGTCACATCCATTTTAGTTCGAACTCCCAGTGTCGAGTCAAGGGAAGGAGTTAAGTTGATGGATGGTCAGTCACATCCATTATGGTTTAAATTCCCTTGTCGGGTCAAGGGAGAGAGTTACGAGATGGACGATCAGTCACATCCATCTTAGATTATGTTTCGTGCCACCCCCCCCCCCCCCTCTCCCCTCTCCCCCACCCGGTTGGGTCAAGGGGAAGGACTAGCAGATCGACGGCGAGTCGAATCCATCTTAGATTATGTTTTGTGCCCCCCTTGTCAGGTCAACGGAAAGGTGTAACAACCCAACTTCCAGTGGGTCTGGATTTTTCGCAAAAATGTTAAAACCCAAGCCCACTGAAACCCAAGTTGGGAATCTGGTATCCTGCAAATAGGCAAAGACAAATATATCATAGCTCAATTAAATATCTCACAGTGGAATTGACTAAAATATAATAGTAAGTAAATGCTCACCAATATAATAACACTTTCTAAACAAGTGTCTTAAAGCTGGGAAGTCTCTGCCGTCTACCTAACATATAGGATGTTATGAGGAGGGGGTCAGAACTAAAGTTCTGGTGAATGTATAAATTATACACTTTTAAGCTTAATTCTACATATATCGTTTTATTTCCATTTACTCTTATATTAGGTTCATTAGGTTATAATACTCTCGCCTTTGTTCGTGAACCGTACCCATCTACTCCATAGTAGATTAAAATCTAATAACTAATATATACATATATGTAGCTATATGCCCAATGACCATATTGGTCCTAGGTACCACCTATGGTACCTTCCATATCCTCCTCGAAAAGGGCTCCATCGTCTTGTTCCGCGAGCGTTTCGTAGCTACATCTATAAATTACTACTTTGTAAGGCCCACAATACAGATGCTCCACTACTTGCTATGAAAACGTAAATTGCATTCGTACTAGTCTATGCCAATGCTCGAACATCCACAATGTACCACCCAATGCGTACTACGTAATCGTTCTGCCTACTATCTGAATCCCACCAACAAGGTCTACCTTGCATGAAATTCAGTCGGGGATTTTCTATATCTGTAAAGGACTACTTCGTTAGGCCTACAATACAAATTTTCTAGTTGGTCTGTCTCTTTTTCATCGTGGCTATGGCCACACGCAGCCACCCCTCAACTAATTGAAAGACCTCTAAAGATTTAAGTGGTCGTGCTCTACTGCAAATAATCTAACATCCAAATGGAGGTGCCCCTCATCCAATGTCTCGATAGTGAAAGAATCATTGGACTGATGGTTTAACTCTAGTCTTTCCCGAAATCGCTCTTGGTCTTGATGCTGGTCGATATCCGCATGCGACTATCCTTAAACTTACTTGCAAGTACTGGACATATGAATACCCTACTCCGAACACCAAACCCTTCTGACTGCCTACAAAGGTCTGCTTCGTTAGGCCTACAATGCAAATGCAGTCAAGGCATACTCTCTTGATGGAACACCTACAGACCTGCCTCCGAGGGTGCAGCTTCGTTAGGCCTACCCAGAGGGCCATCCTAGAGTATCCTCACGTCCCGTTGAAGTCTTGTACTTCCTTGAAACCTAAAAATTCTAAGTTGGACGTGCTTCTCCATTTCTGAAATCCGTGATGAACTGCTTCGTTGGGCTCTTCGTCCTCTGGGCTACTCCAAACACATCTCTCTCTTCTATTAGACCCTAAGTCTAGCCTTTTAATTTGCGTTTAGTTTACTTTTCTTATTTTGTTGGCTACTAGTTTACCCTAATTAGCATGTTCTTGCCCTCATCTCACTTTTGGCTATTATGAGACCACCATTGATCTAATAGGGGATGCTATCGGTATTGCCACTTCTATTAACTTGCTTATTAACTTAATTTAAGTCTTAAGTTTATTAAGTAAGCATCTTTTGTTATCTTTGTTCTATTTGCTTATTAACATGCTATAAATCTTAAATAAGCTTCTACTATTTGCTTATTTATTCTAAGTTTGAAAATAAGCCTTTCTATTCTTTTATTTAATCATAACCTATGTTATAATTATACTTGTAATTGTCACTATTATTTCTTCTATACTCTGTATAACCATAAGTGTTTCTCTTCTGTTCTAGTCTGTCCTCTTTTATTTTTATATAGAATTCTTTTTAAATTTTCTTTTACTATATAATTCGCTTATTTTCATAATAACTGTCTCTTTATATAATCTGCGCGGTAAATGCAGATCTAGCTTCGTTATCGTTTACAGCCCCAATTTCTTATCTGACAATTTACTTGATCCACTTCATAATTTACTTTATTTTCTTTTAAGTAATTCTATTTTATTTGGTTGGTTGTGAAAACTATACTAAAAATCCATTTCCATAATTTAATACTAAATAAAACTATAAACAATAATTCATAACTGCAAGATATTTCTTTTATTATTTTGGGATAGTGTAAAATACAGTGGTTTCACTATTTTACACTAGTTCCCTTTTTCTTTCTTTTATTCTTGCAATTACGTTTATCGTTGTCTTTTAATTATTAAATTATTGAAATGTATCCTAGTTTCTAAACCAACAAATTAATCTATTACCTACTCCCAAACTAAACTATTAGATAATTCTATTATTTCTGTTTAGCGTAATTTATTACAAAATCCCACTTTTCTAATTGTATTCCAATTTTCCAATTTTCTTATTTTACAAATATTTCATAAAGTCTAGTATCTTAATCCATAACCACGAATTCTCTTACTAAATATATTATTCGCGTATAAAGGGAATAAAAAGGAACTAGTATTAAGGCTAAATTATGACTTTAGAATAGATGTGAATAACTGTAAATTTCTTACTTTTAGGCTTACGCCTTTTTCTAACTGTCAAGCCTAACTAAATATAAATGCTCTTTAAAATTTACAGTGTTTGCATGGCTAATTAACAGAATTAAATTACTGATATAATTACTAGAATAAATTATCTAGCGGGAATTCAACGATAATATATTATAAACGTAAAAGAATATAATTAAATCCACTCACCTATCGTCCTTAGCTTTGCCTGTGCTCAGCTTGGCTCCATGGTCCTTCTGGATCCCTCTCCAAGATGCATAATATTTAAATTTGAAGATCTTCCCCTTAGAAATATTTTCTTTTTAGGGTCCAGCCTTTTGGCCAAGGACCCAAAGGAATATTTTATATTTAGGGTTCATCCTTAGGCCAAGAACCCATTAGGAGAAAATCTAATTGTGAGAAAAGAGCTAGGCCTAGGGTTCTATTTATAGGGGAGCTTGGGGATCTCGGACCGTTGGATTCTTGGATTGAATCTGGAGCCACCATGTCATAGGGCAATCTGGAGCCATCGGATTAAAGAACATACGGCTTAGATCGCTAAAAACTAGAAAATTCGTCACTGCGCGTACCTAGACCAAACTTCGTCCAGGTCGCTACGCGGGTCAACCGCCTAAAGCCACCGGTCGACCATGCGGTCGACTGTTGGGCTAGTTGGGTCGACCTTCTGGTCGGCCCATGCACGTATATTTTATTATTATTATTTTCTTCCTTTTGTTACTCGTTCTCATTTCGTTCCTAACTTCTTCATATTGGCTCGGATTTTGACGAGTTATATATGGAAACTGGTTAGAAAATCGCCTCGGATGCAATAGTACAAGTTCCAAAGCCATATTTCGATAATTCCAAAAATATTTATTTTCATTGCTTATCGTTTATTCGTTAATTTTTAACTAAATAAAAATGCGGGGTGTTACAAAAGGGCTAGGAGATGGACGGTCAGTCACATCCATCTCGGATTATGGGATTGCCCGCGAGTCAGGGATAAGAATTGGCTAAGGAGTAGTCGAATCTCATCTCGGTGGAGCTCTGAAGCTCGAGCCATGGGCTGTGGATATTTGGTAGGCACTTGACTCTAGGCACCTGAACACCTGCATTGTTTATATGAATTTTCGTTCAAGTCGGACACTTTTCATGACTCATCTTGCATGCAAAGACAAAGTTGCATAAGTGGAAAGCAAATTCATTGAAAATAGAAAATAAAAGAGGTTGTTAGAGTTCAAAAAATAGAAATAATTCTTATTCTCAAGTGAAGTAATGTTGTAGATGCTTGCTACTCTAATTTGCTCCAGCCCTTCTTAGTTGGAAGATGACCGTCAGTGGTCTAATTTATAACCAGTCTTCCCCAGGCCGCCTAGGTCTGTTAGCATTAGGAGCGGCTATCCTCTCTAGGGGTCGGATGTCCCCTACCCACCATCTTACAGGGCTTTCATAAATTGTTGGAGCCTTTTGTTTTGGATCAGCTCTTCGATCATATTTGGAGTTGTCTACATTTGTTTGTATCATGACTGTGGGTTTCGTGAAATATTCCAGACTTCCTCTGGCTTTTAATGGACTCTCTCGAGGCTAGTTTCCTATACTGCTCTGAGTCGCGAGTAGCTAAGTAGATGATTTTAGATGAATCGGTCGGGAGGGTATACGCGTCAAATCTCAGGACTCTCAGTTGTCTCCTAAAATCCAAATTCTCATCTGGGGCTCTATTGCGGCCTTTGCTCTGATTCTCATTCTTGTTCTGTACATTAATGTAAACGTTCCCGGGATCCACTCCTCACTATTTCACAGTAATTATTTTTGAATTCCTTCGGCTGGATGGATTGTTCTATCTCTTTATCTGGTCCATAGAGCCTCCTTCTTGTGCAAGTACTAGGCGTCCTTGTTGTAAAAGTGATCCAAGGTGGAGGGAGGCTTTCTTGATAACCATTCTTTGAAATCTGTGTCGAGGTGGATTCCTCTTATCAAAGCCATAAAGATGATATTATCCTGAGGGTTGCTCACCTTAATCTCTATGGTATTGAATCTATGTAGAAAATCCTTAGGTTAATCCCTTAGTCCTTGGAATGTGTTAGATTAAGATATGACATCCTTTAGGCAAGTCGTGTGAATTTTGAACTGCTCGAAGAATTTCCTTGCCAGCTAATCGAAAGAAGAGATGGACCTAGGTGGTAGTCTATTAAACTACATGGTCATCACTCCTTCTAGGAAGATTGGGAAGCACCTGCACTTAATTACACCTCACGCTCTAGCGGAGTCCATATGCCGCTTGTACTTTATGTGATGTTGTCTAGGATCAGTCTTTCCTGAATATGCCGGCATAGTTGGAAAAGTGAATCTCCGTGGACACTCTTTATGAAAATTAGCTTCAATGAAGGGATTTTGACTAGGGGAAGTGCCCTAGTCGTCATTAGTTTGGCCTTGACTTTCTCCCACAAGTTGCCTTACCATCTTAGCCAATTTCGGCTCTTGAAAACCTATTGGGTTGTGTAATAGTAATCTATCCCTTGTGCTTGGCCCAGTAAAAGAACCCAGTTCGTGCCTCATCTCCCAAGTTCCCTTAATTTTGGAAGAACCGTGTGCTCGGCAGCTCCACATCCATTCCTTGGGGGCAATTTAGCTGCAAAATCCTAATTTTTGGTGCCCTAGCCTGTCATAATGCGCACATGCTGCATACAATCGCCGAATCGAGAATCTGACCCTCGGTTAAATTTCTCCACACTGACCCCTAGTGGGATCAGTACTGACTCCTAAGGTGGGATCTGTACCGACATCCACGCCTTGGTGGGGATCGGTCCTCAATTCCTGCCTTAACGTCCCAGCTTCATATGCATCTGTCTATTGCCTTCTACTCCATTGGAAATGGCTATATGATAAGGAACTTCCTGATTCTAAGTATGAAGGAGTTGGCTCTCTCCTGGTCCTTCTACATCCAGTATTCAACTGGTTCGTCAAGCTCCTATTCTCTTGGATTTGCCGGTTCAGCTCTGCATGGCTCTCCTATAATTCTTTCATCGTACGTTCAAAATCCACCCTAGTGATAGCATCAGAAGGATTTTGAAGATCCGTAGCTCCTTAGTGTGTACCTTCTTCCGGAATGTTCAAATCAGTATTGTCTGCTTCATCATTGGCTCTTGAGGAGGCAAAAGCTTTGTCTTTCCCGGGGGCCACTGAAAATAGCTTCCTATAGACTTTGGTCAAATTGAGTTGTAGGGAGACTAGTTGAGAAGGAATTGGATATATTACTTGGATTTTAGGTCCAATACTAGACAAGGATCCAAATATTCTAAGAGTCATCAACTAAGTGAAAGCACCAAAATATTTGAACCAAAAATAGCAGAAACACCTAAAAGAGAAAGAGAGTAGAGAATAAATGAAGAATGTAAATGAAAATAAGAGAAAAACAACCACACTAGATTTTATGGTGGTTCGGTAATCTTGTCCTATGTCCACTTGAATGATTCACTATTAGTTTTCCACTAATTTGTGATTACAAGTGATTAGGATCAATTTTAATCCTTGATTATAATGAATTTTAATGGCTGTCTAAGGAGGAGTTAGCCAAAAATGAGAAGATCCCCTTAATGAAGATTTCTTGGTGTATTTATAGGGGTAAACGATGAAATAACTCCTTCAAATCTCGCCTATAGAGCCTCACCGCATAGAAGAGTCCTCCAAAAAATATCAACCCTATATGTGCTAAGTATGGGGATCGATACCGATCCCTATAAAGGGATCAGTACCTATCCCAAAATAAAAGGAGTAGGGCCCTACGACTCCTCGTGGTGGCTTGCCCTAATGTCTACTTCATGATTCCATAGTTGTTTTGCATGCCCAGATGTTTTTTGGAGATTGATGGAGTTGTAGAAGAACGTAGTTGTTGATTCAAGAGTTTGCGAAGATCGATGGAGAATTGCATTGAATCAACAACACAACCTTGGAAATAGGCTATTGGAAATAGGCTTACATGTTGAAAGAAGATGGGGTCCACCCAAGCTATATTTGGGAGTCGACACCGATCCCTGGTAGGAGTCAGTACCGATCCCTAGGTGGGAGTCAGCACTGATCCCTAACATGGGTGGATCCCATTGTTGTGTTGTCTTGATTTGGGTTATTTTGACTTTGGTTGAACTTGCTTGGAGTTCGACCTGAGAAACTTGAGTGTTGTCTTGGGGCTTGACCTGAAGATTCTATGAGATTTTTATGTTCTAAGTTTCACTTTGCTTGCTTGGAGTCAAACTCAAGATTTTTGTGTGTCCGACCCGAGTTTGCTAGCTCGGAATCTGGCCTGAGATTTTTGTATGTTCAACTCGAGTTTTCAGGAGTCGGTACCAATCCCCATATAGGACGTGATACCGACCCCTAACTTAGGTTTTCTACATGGTTTTCTCTGGGTCACGCTTGGAGTTTTCTTATGGCTATCCTGCTTCAAGTCAGACCTGAGGATTTTGTGGGTTTGCTTCGAGTCAACCTTTCCACAAACTTGAACTTCCAAATTTTCAACTTTTTTGCTCATTTTTCGACATTTCTCTTTTCTTTCCTTTTTATGATATTTCCAAAGTCCTTAGGTCATTTCTTTATCATTCACTCATCTGATTCGATCGTTTTAGCTTATTCGGGTACTGCCTATTCAAAATGCTGAATAACACACACATACTTACATAGCCTTAAGTATGCGTTTATGATGGGTATGAAGTGTTAAAGTTAGCTAAAACTTACTTTAGACAAGAATGACATAGTCATTAAAATGGTTTGGAATGCAAGGTCAGTAGTATTACACAAACAGAAGTATACCCACCGCAAGGGGCTACTAGAACTTTTGTATACATTATACTAATGTAGGACATATCCAACTGTAAGACCCATAGAATTACATGTTTGCATATAAGTGAAGGAATACTCAAGTAGAGTCTACTTCAATCATTTAGGGGTATTGCCTTGATTTCATTAGTCACTCTAAATTGGACGGCAAGCAAGGTTCGTAAGTTAGTGTGTTTAGTACCATCTTTAGGAGTAGGAGTTATACATAGGTCGAGAACGTCGTTGGTCATAAGTAGTCAGTGGAAAGACAAGGGTTACATCTAGCGGGTTACACCTCCTACTTGTGTAGATCGAGTTTAGGTCATGCACCACCACAGTTGTTTGCTAATCTATTCAAGGCAAGTCTAGATAACCCTTAAGAGAGGTGTTTCAAATGATTGGGATAGTCCGAGAAGCTGAGTCCTTAGTAGTCCGAGAAGCTGAGTACTCAATAGTCCAAGGAGCTAAGTCCTCAATAGTCTATGGAGCTAAGTCCATAATATGAAACATTTAGATAAATCCTCATGACGAAATAGAATACGGCTAAAAAATTAGGATGTCATTATTAGGCACAACGGGAGTTACCTGGTATGCACGGTGATGAGGACATGATACTACGTTGGCGATGGATCCTGATGATATGATAAGTTAAGGATAATAACAGGGAAAGTATCCTGGTCCAAAGAAGGACTGTGGTACTTACACGCGCACACACACACATACATGTATGTGGTTATGGTCTACTTCGAGTAGATGTGGCATATCATATGCGTACATAGAGTCGACACAACTAAGTAAAATAAAAGGCCATAACATGCAATGGATAGAAATTGGCATAAACTTTTGTTATGTATAAAATGTGTAATTTACCATTCAACAAAATTTTGTTCTGACCAACATCCTTATTACAACCAACGTGATAGCTTTAGAGGGACATGTACTGGTACAAGGCGGAAACGGTGGAAGGATAAATTTTCTTATGCATGCTCGACACTGACAAGGGCATCAAAGTTGAACGGTGTCAGCCATGATCGGTAATTATATGTATATTATACTTTATTTATTTATTGTGATTTTATATCGATAGTGCTCTGACATGAATTTATTTATTTGTAGGATACCAAAACTAACAATCCATATTTTGGTGGACTTGAATTTTCAATTTAGTGATAATTCAGACCTATTAAGGTGTGGGTTGTTTGCACATAGTGTGACCCGATGTACCCCATCGCACACTAGGTGACTTAGGTCGATACTCTAATCAATATGATTGATGATGCTCTATGTTGACGAGACCATCAGAATAAATATCTATATCGACTAATTAATTGGAACGATATGATGATGGCCCAATGCGGTACGATGAGGTCTGGAGTGACTTCAAGATGCAACCAGTAGTAGTATAAGGGATGAGCTAAAGTAGGTGTTGACAAGGCAAACCTAAGGATAACCAAAGAGGAGGACCAAAGAGGACCAAGGTAACACCCAAAGTAAATGTTTGAACAATGAAAATAATTTATTTTGGTCGATGTAACCTAAATAAGTTGAAAAATCTTTTTAAAATATAAAGGTAATTAAGTAATTGATCAAACTTTAAGACAACATTAATAAATTTGTAATTTAATTTATAAATATGAAAACGATAAATTAGTTAAATCTAAGTTAATAAATTGATGGTGAACAATGAATTAAATTTATTTCCATTAAAATGATAAAAATATAGAAAACTAATCTTGTATGCTTCAATATGACAACATATGGATGTGTTTGGTTACTTATTATTGGTAAATGGTTCTTATAAAAGAACCTAATTTTAGATTTTGTGCTCAATTATGATGAATATTTGTGTACATGATAAATAAATAGCTTATGAATGTTTTAAAAAGCGGGTTTAATTAAGATTGACTCTCGAGTGAGTAGAATTGCAACTAGGAGATCAAATAGATCTAAAGTGGGATGTAATTAACTAATGGTAATGAATAAAGTGTAATAAAAAACCAATGGGTTTTCATCTTAGGAGGCCTATATAAGCTCATGGAAAGGACACTTTTCAAGTTGTGTTACCCATGGTGATGAGTGTGTAAAACCTTCAAAGTGTGTGTTGTAACTTAGGATAGTGTGGTCCACAGAAATGTATTGCACGAAAAAACTAAAGAGTGGTAGTAATTTAGGCATTAGGTTAAATCTTTATTCAGATGGATTAATGAAATCTAAATTAATATAGTATGATGTTGGATTGAATTGGGATAAATATTAGTGTAGACATTTTATTTACTATTCAATTTTAATTGTTGATATTCCATTTATATGTTCATGATTGGATATAATTAGATGATTTTGTTTTGTTAGGATAACGAGGGAAACAAGCTCTGCTCGACGTTGTGGTCTAACTATCATATGTTTATGTTTTTACGAACTACTATTACTCATTCCAGACAATTATTGGACCTATTGTTTATTATTTTTTCCCCATGAAATCACGTGTGCTCATTTGGGCAAGTTGAGTTTACAGTCTATAGGTTAGACATGTTCACTTTGGACTACGAATAAAGGGGTCGATAACAAAGTTGGAGGCATCATTATATATCTAATTGTTTCTGCTATGTAATTAACCAAGATAATATAACTAATTAAGATGAATGTGTGACATCTTCATATGTCAACACATCATCTCAATTTATGTTTTATTATATTTATCCCTACGTGATAATCAATTTGCATTACTATTATCATAAAAATTTGAAAATGTAGAAAGTTATTTGTTTGCTTTGTTTTCTTCTATTATGAAAAATCTACGGATCTCATTTGTTCTTTGAAAATAATTCTAGTAATGGTTGTACCATCATCGACATTCATTTGCAAGTGCAAAAATAGGGGAATTTATTTTCCTAGTTGCCAGAAAATGCTTAAATTTTGTCATTCATACTATTTTCTTGCTATGAATATATTTGTAATAGACATATATAAAATATAATAGAGGATAATAAGGAGAATACTAATTACTTATGGTATACCGAAATTGTGAGGGAATTTAAGAAAAAATAATAGAGAGAATTAAAGAGAAAAATTAACACAAGAGAATTTGGTAGAAGATACTATTTTCTTCTTACTCCATATTATTTATTAATAGATCATAAATGATAATATGTATATGCATTCGAATTATAAGTATATAAATAATAAATTTTGATTTTAAAATATTACTTTCTAAATAAAGATAAAAATTATACATTTAAGTATGATGTTTAATTAATTTTTAAGTATTAAACAAATATAAATAATTTATAAAAGAATATACTATTATCATCGTTAGACCTACTGGAAAAATAATATTTTATTATAAAATAATTTTAACATAATAATTTTGAAATTATATGGATTATTTCAAATATCATAATTAATTAATTTACATATTTTAAATAATTATATATCATTATTTAAGATTCTAATCATTTAAAATAACTAAAACTGTACCGAATAGCTGAAAGCCCAAAATAAATTTAACCAAAAGGTAAAACTGGAGGAACCATATTGGAAAAAAAGTTGGGATAAATTGTTTGATACATGAGATATCCTTATACTCGTATAGATCTTAAGGCTATTATAACACTAAAAGAAGGTGAATAACGTATTTAAACTTGTTAATATTTTAACTTGCATTTTTGTAGCTTATTGATTTAGAATCACAATCACAGGCAGATAATAATATAAATGCAGAATAAAAGCAGTAAATTAAAAAGAGTTACAGGAGAATTTATATGCTAGTTCAAATTCTCAATCCTACTTCCAGTATTGTACCCATACAAAATTTCCATTATAACAGAACTTTACAATTCCGCGGCTGGCAAGTACACTTATATGACTTAGTTTTGAATCAGGTGGCAAGCATACCTATCTTGAATTTCCACGGGTGGCAGGACACATCTTGCCTCTTGACATGCCATAGGTAGTCAAGAACACCTATAAATTTCCCGAATTTTGATGTGTGGTAGGATACACTCTTATAATTCAAGTTGTAGAGAGCAATTCTACAAGAAATCAAATCTTTCAAATACAAATTTTTGCAATCTTCTGTATAGTGATCCTATAGACATCTGATAGTAGTTTGTAACTAAAATCTTTGAGGAATAGGATGAGATTAATGATAAAATAATAGTGAATTCAAGTAAGAGACCTCTAAACTTTTGTAGTTTTCAAATTTGTGAAGAATGAAAGCAAAAGAACATGAATTCACAAATTATGTACATAGTAATAAGAGGACTTGACTATAAAGCAGTAGAGAAGAAAGAATGAGATAAAATAATGGGAATTATTAAAAAGATTCATTTTCTAGAGCCTTTATACAGAAGATGAAGAGAAGTGTCTTTTGGAAAAGGGGTGAGAGGATGTGTCTATTCAATTTAATTCAAAGGTTGCATTAATGCCTAGTATGTCGACATATATTCAAAAAGTATGTCAACATATCAGTGTTGATTTTAGAAAATATTTAAGCAACTACTATGTCCATATATATTTTCAGTATATGTCGACATATGCTAATTGATTTTGAAAAACATTTCAAAAAAAAGTTTTAAACTTTATAATATTTAAAATCAATATTGTACTTCTATTAAAAGTTTCTAGAGAAGAAAAGATCTTTTAAAGAGAGATTTTAAAGATGTGCTACTGGGTTTATAACAAATATTTCTTAGGCTCTTTACATATAGTTTTGACTAATTGAATGTCCTGTACTCTTTCAGTCTTTGTTTCTTCAATATCTTGTATCCTTCTAGTATTGTCCTTGAGTCTTTGTCTCCTTGATCTGCTTAATTCTTCTTGGTCTCCTTAATCTGCCTGATTCTCCTTGATCTCCTTAGTTCATCCCCATTCCTCTTAGTCCCCTTGATTCATCTGTATCCCTATAATACTTTTGAGTAGTATACCAACATTTCCTGCACTATAGTCAGCACAGCTTGAAAAGTCATTGGTAAGAATATTTATATGGTTGTTGTTATCAAAATCCATACCTGTGGTACTAACAATCTTCTCATTTTGATGATGATAACCATCTAAATATATTTTATATAAAATATAGTAATTTTGTATGTGATTTTAATTTAACTCCCCCTAAACCTATTAACTCCCCATGACTTAATATATCTATTACTCCCCTAATATTTTTCACTAATATATATTATATTTTGTACTTACTATTCCTTTTCACCCCCCCTTGTCATCAACAATAAATAGGTATAAAAAGTGTATAAGGTTTGTAACGACCCGATATTTTCAACCATTCGCATCCATTATAAGTGTATAGGTAGGCACTCATGCCGGAGTTGAATTGCTCAAAATACCGCGTTGTAAATAAAATTTGGCAAATCTCAGAATATACAGTAAATAAATATAATCACAGATCACAGACACAGAGTAAAATAATGCAGCGGAAGTAAAAGAAATAGTAGTTCATGAAGCTACTATATAAATATAACAGAGTTACATAAGATACAACAGAAGAAATAGAGTACAACAAAAGTCTCAATAAAATAACCAAGTACAAGCTGAGAAGAACAACGGAACTGAAATAGATAGGACATGACAAGCAGATAATCTCCAGCGATTCAAATCTCCAAGAGAGTGGAAATCCAAATCTGTGAATAACTCAGGCTGACCCGAGCGTAAAGCAAAACACAAAACACTCGAGTCAGGACAATATATACTTATATAATGTAAACCAACTCAAGCGAACTATAATAAGGGTACAAGTAACTTAGAAGATGCTTGGGACCGCCCATCCTCTAAGGATCCGTTAAACTATCTACTATGTAGTAATATACGCTATATACAGTAGTGTCTAATCAGTAAAGTATAATCATATAGAAAATAGCGTTAAGGGGATGGAGAACCTTAACGCGGTCGGATCTTAAAATCATAATCGTAGTAAAGCTCGATATGGTAGGTGACACGGCACAACTAGGCAATGCCAGGGTAGATATACCAATTACGCATCCGGACTGGTGGTGACGCATAGCAGCCACTACCGCCCACCTCGAACAACACTCCCAAATCAAGGGTGCGCACCAAATCAATCACAAGTAATAGAATGGTATCGAAGAAGTGTGTCCGATCAGAGGTGCTACCTCATTGGTCCGTCAATCGCTCCTGTTTTAGCCACCTTATGCCAACTCACGGGAGTTGGGTCCACGTATATACCTTAGGATCGTCGCCACCATCCTACTTCATTCTGGAATCTCCACCGCGTACACGGTTGCCAAAGTGGTTTTCGGTAAGACAGAGAGTATGTCCATATCCGATCTCGGTCTCTTTAACAACCCAACGTTATTATAACTCGTGGTTATAACTTTTAAAAACAATACTTTACTTCAAAATAAAATATCATTTCAAACCATATCTTTATCAAAATAAAGATTAAATCAATTCCAAACCATTTCCATATATTTAAATTTTCATATAATTTCAAAACTTCATTTCAAATCATTTTAATATAATAAAATATCATATCCTTACAAAACTTCATTTCAAATCATTTTAATAAAATAAAATATCCTATCAGTTCAAATCCAATATTCAACTTTAAATACCTTTTAAATTCAAAGATATCGTTCATTTACTATCATTTCAAATCACCTTTAAATAGTTTATATTCCAATCAAAATAATTCATTTAAACCTTTTAAAAGTGTAATTATTATATTTTCAAATCAAGTATTTAATTTCCAAAGTTTCAAACCATTTTGAGTTCGTTTACTAAGTCAAAAACCCTAATTATTAAAATTTCAGCATTTCACAGCATTTAAAAACAACTGCTATAAGTTATATTTGAAAACATTTTTAATTCAGCAAAGACAGCACTTAAAACTGCTGTTAAAACTCAGTTGAATTATAGTTCAAAACAGAAAAGACAGCAATTCAGAAGTGCTGCGGTAGTTCAGATTTCAAAACAAGGGTTAAATTTGGTTTCAGCAAAGACTGCAAACCATTATAGCATTTCCAGAGAATGCTATAATAGACCTGGATTCAATATTAGCCTATAAGTTCAACTGCAGCAACTGCAGCATTTCAGAAATGCTGTAGTAGCCCTTTTATTCAAATTTTAGTGTAATTCAGAACCATAGCATTTCTGAATGCTATTAAAAGTGATTTCCAGCTTTTTAGTGTATTTCCAGCAATTAAATAACTTCATTTTAAACTCTTTAAACATTTTAAAAAATCATAATTTAACATTTAAAATGTTTATTTACATATCATTTAACATGTATCTTTTTCACAATAAATTTCTTATAATTAAATCCAATTTTCAACAATTTACTTAATAAATTTAAGTATAAAAGTTTCCAATTCTTCACATTTCAACAAATAACTTAACACTTCAAATTTAAATTACCATTTCACAAATTTAACTAAATTTCCAATTTTATTTAATTAACTAAAACCTTTAATTAAAACCAAATTTCACATTTCCAAGTCAAGTTATATTTTAAAAGATCACTTTTAAACATTCATTTATTTAACCACTTAAATTCATAGAAAAAATCAATAATACTTTAATAAATCACTTAAATTCACATTTAATCAAATTATCATATTTACCATTTCCAAATAAAATTTAATATCCATTTTATTTATATAACTTAAATATCATTTTTAACCAAATTCCAAATTTCCAACTTAAGTTATATTTCAAAAATCCAGTTAAACCATTCATTAATTACATTTTTAACATATAGAAAAATCATAATTTCTTTATTTTAAACATTTCAAAATCTATTTAAATCAAATTTCATAAATTTATATTTTTAAAATACTTAAAAAATATTCAAAACACTTTATAAAATAACCACGGGCCTGTATATAATTTTCTAACCTAGGTCAAGTGATACGGATATGTATCATTTCAATCCGCAGTTAAAAAAGAAAAATCCGGGTTCTATCATTTCAAACCCGCAATCCCAAGTTAAAATAATTTAAATAAAAATCATTCAGGCCTATCATTTCAGCCCATAACGATTTTTCCCTATTCTAAAGTCCGTTCGGGTATGTATCATTTCAACCCATAGTGATTCTAATCTACAGGGAACTTGCAATGGTGATAACAGATATAAATAACAGAATAACATTAAATAATAGTAACATATGATATAATAAGTGTAATAACAGGTGTGAACATCATATGATAATAATATAAACATATATAACATGATGATATACATTACAGATTCAAATGGTGTTGGTTTATCAGTTATATAGGTACATATTGTCTGGTGAGAATAACTCACCGTTTTGTGCTGGAGATACGACGACGACTGCACGAATGGGATCCAAACAAGCACGATAACACGAATATGATTTGATATGGGAGATCCAAAGATAAATTCCCTTGTCACATTCAAACAAAACAAATACAGACAACATGAGTTTTTAACTCAAAATTCAATAAAACAATGTTAGAAATGAATGCATGAACCAAAGCCAAAGTGATTGCACATGCTTTCTACCATCTATGCTTCAGCTCCAGATCTGAAATGCATGGCTAAGGGGTGGGTTTGGATCTGGTTTTGGGTTCCATAGGGTTGGCCAAACATGTATGGTGATGGTGCAAAGATATGTGAGCATGAACTACACCACAAAGGCAAACTACATGGTTTCTAAGCCACATAAGGTCACGGCTAAGGCAATACAAGTCATGGTCAGGTCTGTAGTGGGTTAGGTACAGGTGTGGCAGTGGTGTCAGGGTCCACTATGGCAGGCGGTGGTGATGTAGGTGGCGGCCAAGGAGGAGTTGGAGGTGGTGGTGATGTATGGTGCTCGACTAGGAAGATATAGGTGAAGTTTGCTCATTTTTGTGTGGATCAACATCATGGGAGGCCACGGCTTGGGCTTGGGGTTGGGCTGGAGGAGGTAGTGATAGGTTCAGGTGGTGGTGGAGGAAGCCAAGGTGCTGGAGTTGAGAGGAGCCGAGCCTAAAAGGAGAAGAGAGCAAGTGCAAAATCAACAAAACAAGTAGAAAACAATGGAAAAGAAAGGGAATTTTACCAAATCTTTGAACAAGGGAGAGGCCGTGATTTTTTTTCAAGTTAGAGGTGAGAATTCACGTGAAAAATGAGGAAGATGTTGCTGGAAAAGAAAAGAAAAGCACGGAAAAAAAAATCATTAAGGTGGAGGTTGAGAAAATGAAAGGTCGGAAGATTAAAGGACCTTAAGCAACTAAAGAGACATAAACTTTTCAAATTTCCATTATATATTTATATATATTTATAAATATGAAAATAGCTGAAATAAAGATAAATAAACTCAGAAATAAAGTAAATAAGAAAAATAAATAAATAAATTTTATATTAATTAAATTAAATGAAGAAAAATAACACTATATACAAACTAGGTTAAATAAACTGAAACAAATTCAAATAATCTTTGGAAAAATCTATTCTAATCTAAATACATGTAAAGTGAATGTTAATAAAGTAAAACAAAGAAAATAAAGTGAATGTATAAAATAAATAAATAAATTTTAATTATATATAGTTAAATTAAGAAAATAGCAAAGAAAATAGAAATTAGGCTTTAAAATTACAAAATAAATTCAACAAGCTTTGGAAAAATTTTATAATCACTTTAAAATTATTAAAAGACAAAATTATACATAAAATAAAATATTAACATATATTAGAACAAAATATGACAAATAAAATATAATTTATATGTTTTAAAATAAATAATATTGCAAAATAAACAGTTTATACACAAAATTGAAAATTACATAACTTCTACAATATAAGTCCGTTTTCAACGAAACGAAAAGCAGTATTCATGGAATTAAATCTATTTTCATAATAAAAGATAAAATTTAAGAATTTTAAATATTTAAATTTAAAGTTTAAAAGTCAAAGTTTGACCAGTTTGAACAGAAATTCACTTTACAGTAAAATATCCAATTTTTACCAGTTTGAAATTATAATTTACATAACAATCAAAATATATTTTTAGAAATGAAATATTTGAAACAAAACAAGTTTAAAATAATTTCAAATTAAAATAAAGTTTTTCAATCAGGAAATTCAATTTAACAGAAATAAAATATAAAATAAAATAAGCCTAAAATGTAGGGTTGTTACACTCTCCCCCACTCAAAACTTTTCGTCCCCGAAAAGGAATGAGGTACAGGAAAGCACAGAAAAAGAAAAAATGAAATAGAATTAAGACAAGATGATAAGAAGATTGGAATTACACCTGATAACTATTGTTATAGGTAAGTTTGACAAGATGGAGGTGATCAAATCAAGAATATAAGCACGAAAAAGATCCTCTAGAGTCTGAATCTCCCTTTTCACTTGACTGACGGTCTATGAATGGAAAAACAGTGTTCAGATCCAGATGAGTAACAAAGGTTATCAAAGATTACAGAAAGATTTCTAAATAGACTAGTATAAGCAATAGCCTTCCCATTCTGTAACAAGATAAGAGAAATAAGGACAACCAAAAGGTAGTTTGAAAAACAAAATAAGATAATAGATTGGTAACCATAATGTTTTGAAATCATAACAATTTAGAGATGTTATCATTTAGAAATCGTACTACTTAAATCATAACACTTTGGAAATGTTATTCCTAAAAAAAAAACATAATACTTTGAAAATCATAACACCTTTTTAAAAATAATCTTCATTTAAACCATTTAAATCCAATGTCAAATAATATTCATTTCAAAGCTGTAACATTTCTAAGTTCATTCAATTATAAAATTTCCAAAACATTGTATTTTCAAAACAGCAGCACTTATAAAATGCTACAGTAGATATATTAATATTTCAAATCAGTTTAATTTCAGAAATATTCATTTGGATATCATTTAACTTATGACTTATTAAAACAAACCTTTATGAATGAAATATCCAAATAAACTATACTTCATTTATTAAGTCAAAAGCTCACTATTTTAGTTAGCTCTTAATTTAACACATAACCTAACACTTATTTAAAATACCCATTTCATAAATAGATATTCCTTTAATAAGTTACACTTAAAATTCCATTTGAAAACCAAATTTTCAATTATCAAATTTTAGTGATGTTAAAATACATTTTAACTATTTAAATCATAATTATTCAATTTCCAAGACATATCTATTTCATAAATAAACATTTATATAGCAAATATAACAATCAAATTTCTTTACACATTTATTCATTTAGACATCAATTAAACTATGAATTCAAGTTAAATAAACTTTATTACCAAAAGTCCAATTCAAATGTATTTTATTTTATCTATTCAAAGATACATTATTTATTATACAACATATTCATTTCAGGAAATAACCTTTATTAAAATTCCTAGGTTAGACTTAAGGTTCCATATTAAATCAATTTGATTATTAAGTTATTTAAATAAAATCTCTTTAAATTCCTTTTCACTATTTACCTCTGTTAATCTTTTATAACTAAAATTTAAGTGTATAACATTTATTATAACCACTCAAATTTTATTTATAAAAATCCTTTCTATATTGTATATTATCCAAGTTCATATTCAACTTCTGTGTAATTTTGGTAAGTTATATTGGAATGAAATTGTATGTTATACAAATAAAACTTTCCAATTCAATTATCTCAAGTTTGAATCATTTATTCAAAAAATTTAATTTTCTTTTTATAACTGAAATTATTCTTTAATATAAAATGTAAGAATTAAATTTCTGATTCCCTTCAAACCATTAAGAGATAAATAAATATATGTATATAATATGTCAAATCAAATTTAAATCATATATATATATATATTATAAATTCAGTCATATTTTAGAAATTCAAATCAATCAGATTTTCCAAAACAAAGCTGTAGCAAGACTACAGAATGGTTTCTTCACTTCGAAACTCGAAAATGAACGTCGATGATGCTGCAGTCATCACCGAAATTATTTTCCAGCGACAAAGAGAAGAGCACTAAATTTTTAAACTTTAAAATTCTTTAGAGACAAATTTTTATTCAAAATACTTTAAATAATATCCTTTTAAAAATTTTAAACACAAGGTTTGAAACCATCGGAAATTAAATTCTTTAACTTTCTTGTTTTAAATTCATTTCAGTTCCCAAATAAATTTATAAACAACTATTTATAAATTCATTTGTAGAACAATAAATGATAAATCAAGTATTATCATTTCAAATTATCAATTTAAATCAATTTATTAAGTTCCATAAAATTATATATCCAAATTTATTTCATAAACCAAATTTTAAAATAATATTGTGTCAGTTTGTTCTGTCAAAGTGTTTTAGAAATCCTATCGATAGCGTTGATCAGACGAATCGATCGGAAACCCAAATCAACATTAACAACTCAAACAACACAATATAAAACAAAACATTAATTTACAAGTACAGTTCAAAATGTTTGGAAGATAGATTGGAACAAAAGACAAGATGATTAAACAGAGTAGAGAGATGGGTAAGCTTAGATAAATCGCGGACAACCTTAACTGGGTCAACCGTGACTCAATGGATAAGATCAAACGTGGATTTTCTGGGGTAAATCTACCTTCAATCTCAAGAGATAGAGTTTGGAATAATAAAAGATATTAGCATCTAAACCAAGGATAAATATAAATCTCTGGTGAATCGATGCTGATTATAAAGAATTTTCACCCTTTTATAAGAAAATTAGAATATTGGCGAGACCGCCAATTCACTATAAAGATCATTGGAAGTGGAGTCATGGGATACTCCAGAATCAAAAGATGATGAATAGTGAGGGACACGAATGAATTTCGGAACCGCAGGGAACGTTCCAAAATTCAAAGGAAAACGAATCAAAGGAAGAGATTCAAACTCGAACGAAAGTGATTCTGTAAATAAATTTACCATACATTCTAAGTTTTGCCTCAAAGCCAAAGCTCTGATACCAACTGTAACGACCCGATATTTTCAACCATTCGCATCCATTATAAGTGTATAGGTAGGCACTCATGCCGGAGTTGAATTGCTCAAAATACCGCGTTGTAAATAAAATTTGGCAAATCTCAGAATATACAGTAAATAAATATAATCACAGATCACAGACACAGAGTAAAATAATGCAGCGGAAGTAAAAGAAATAGTAGTTCATGAAGCTACTATATAAATATAACAGAGTTACATAAGATACAACAGAAGAAATAGAGTACAACAAAAGTCTCAATAAAATAACCAAGTACAAGCTGAGAAGAACAACGGAACTGAAATAGATAGGACATGACAAGCAGATAATCTCCAGCGATTCAAATCTCCAAGAGAGTGGAAATCCAAATCTGTGAATAACTCAGGCTGACCCGAGCGTAAAGCAAAACACAAAACACTCGAGTCAGGACAATATATACTTATATAATGTAAACCAACTCAAGCGAACTGTAATAAGGGTACAAGTAACTTAGAAGATGCTTGGGACCGCCCATCCTCTAAGGATCCGTTAAACTATCTACTATGTAGTAATATACGCTATATACAGTAGTGTCTAATCAGTAAAGTATAATCATATAGAAAATAGCGTTAAGGGGATGGAGAACCTTAACGCGGTCGGATCTTAAAATCATAATCGTAGTAAAGCTCGATATGGTAGGTGACACGGCACAACTAGGCAATGCCAGGGTAGATATACCAATTACGCATCCGGACTGGTGGTGACGCATAGCAGCCACTACCGCCCACCTCGAACAACACTCCCAAATCAAGGGTGCGCACCAAATCAATCACAAGTAATAGAATGGTATCGAAGAAGTGTGTCCGATCAGAGGTGCTACCTCATTGGTCCGTCAATCGCTCCTGTTTTAGCCACCTTATGCCAACTCACGGGAGTTGGGTCCACGTATATACCTTAGGATCGTCGCCACCATCCTACTTCATTCTGGAATCTCCACCGCGTACACGGTTGCCAAAGTGGTTTTCGGTAAGACAGAGAGTATGTCCATATCCGATCTCGGTCTCTTTAACAACCCAACGTTATTATAACCCGTGGTTATAACTTTTAAAAACAATACTTTACTTCAAAATAAAATATCATTTCAAACCATATCTTTATCAAAATAAAGATTAAATCAATTCCAAACCATTTCCATATATTTAAATTTTCATATAATTTCAAAACTTCATTTCAAATCATTTTAATATAATAAAATATCATATCCTTACAAAACTTCATTTCAAATCATTTTAATAAAATAAAATATCCTATCAGTTCAAATCCAATATTCAACTTTAAATACCTTTTAAATTCAAAGTTATCGTTCATTTACTATCATTTCAAATCACCTTTAAATAGTTTATATTCCAATCAAAATAATTCATTTAAACCTTTTAAAAGTGTAATTATTATATTTTTAAATCAAGTATTCAATTTCCAAAGTTTCAAACCATTTTGAGTTCGTTTACTAAGTCAAAAACCCTAATTATTAAAATTTCAGCATTTCACAGCATTTAAAAACAACTGCTATAAGTTATATTTGAAAACATTTTTAATTCAGCAAAGACAGCACTTAAAACTGCTGTTAAAACTCAGTTTTAGTTGAATTATAGTTCAAAACAGAAAAGACAGCAATTCAGAAGTGCTGCGGTAGTTCAGATTTCAAAACAAGGGTTAAATTTGGTTTTAGCAAAGACTGCAGACCATTATAGCATTTCCAGAGAATGCTATAATAGACCTGGGTTCAATATTAGCCTATAAGTTCAACTGCAGCAACTGCAGCATTTCAGAAATGCTGTAGTAGCCCTTTTATTCAAATTTTAGTGTAATTCAGAACCATAGCATTTCTGAATGCTATTAAAAGTGATTTCCAGCTTTTTAGTGTATTTCCAGCAATTAAATAACTTCATTTTAAACACTTTAAACATTTTAAAAAATCATAATTTAACATTTAAAATGTTTATTTACATATCATTTAACATGTATCTTTTTCACAATAAATTTCTTATAATTAAATCCAATTTTCAACAATTTACTTAATAAATTTAAGTGTAAAAGTTTCCAATTCTTCACATTTCAACAAATAACTTAACACTTCAAATTTAAATTACCATTTCACAAATTTAACTAAATTTCCAATTTTATTTAATTAACTAAAACCTTTAATTAAAACCAAATTTCACATTTCCAAGTCAAGTTATATTTTAAAAGATCACTTTTAAACATTCATTTATTTAACCACTTAAATTCATAGAAAAAATCAATAATACTTTAATAAATCACTTAAATTCACATTTAATCAAATTATCATATTTACCATTTCCAAATAAAATTTAATATCCATTTTATTTATATAACTTAAATATCATTTTTAACCAAATTCCAAATTTCCAACTTAAGTTATATTTCAAAAATCCAGTTAAACCATTCATTAATTACATTTTTAACACATAGAAAAATCATAATTTCTTTATTTTAAACATTTCAAAATCTATTTAAATCAAATTTCATAAATTTATATTTTTAAAATACTTAAAAAATATTCAAAACACTTTATAAAATAACCACGGGCCTGTATATAATTTTCTAACCTAGGTCAAGTGATACGGATATGTATCATTTCAATCCGCAGTTAAAAAAGAAAAATCCGGGTTCTATCATTTCAAACCCGCAATCCCAAGTTAAAATAATTTAAATAAAAATCATTCAGGCCTATCATTTCAGCCCATAACGATTTTTCCCTATTCTAAAGTCCGTTCGGGTATGTATCATTTCAACCCATAGTGATTCTAATCTACAGGGAACTTGCAATGGTGATAACAGATATAAATAACAGAATAACATTAAATAATAGTAACATATGATATAATAAGTGTAATAACAGGTGTGAACATCATATGATAATAATATAAACATATATAACATGATGATATACATTACAGATTCAAATGGTGTTGGTTTATCAGTTATATAGGTACATATTGTCTGGTGAGAATAACTCACCGTTTTGTGCTGGAGATACGACGACGACTGCACGAATGGGATCCAAACAAGCACGATAACACGAATATGATTTGATATGGGAGATCCAAAGATAAATTCCCTTGTCACATTCAAACAAAACAAATACAGACAACATGAGTTTTTAACTCAAAATTCAATAAAACAATGTTAGAAATGAATGCATGAACCAAAGCCAAAGTGATTGCACATGCTTTCTACCATCTATGCTTCAGCTCCAGATCTGAAATGCATGGCTAAGGGGTGGGTTTGGATCTGGTTTTGGGTTCCATAGGGTTGGCCAAACATGTATGGTGATGGTGCAAAGATATGTGAGCATGAACTACACCACAAAGGCAAACTACATGGTTTCTAAGCCACATAAGGTCACGGCTAAGGCAATACAAGTCATGGTCAGGTCTGTAGTGGGTTAGGTACAGGTGTGGCAGTGGTGTCAGGGTCCACTATGGCAGGCGGTGGTGATGTAGGTGGCGGCCAAGGAGGAGTTGGAGGTGGTGGTGATGTATGGTGCTCGACTAGGAAGATATAGGTGAAGTTTGCTCATTTTTGTGTGGATCAACATCATGGGAGGCCACGGCTTGGGCTTGGGGTTGGGCTGGAGGAGGTAGTGATAGGTTCAGGTGGTGGTGGAGGAAGCCAAGGTGCTGGAGTTGAGAGGAGCCGAGCCTAAAAGGAGAAGAGAGCAAGTGCAAAATCAACAAAACAAGTAGAAAACAATGGAAAAGAAAGGGAATTTTACCAAATCTTTGAACAAGGGAGAGGCCGTGATTTTTTTTCAAGTTAGAGGTGAGAATTCACGTGAAAAATGAGGAAGATGTTGCTGGAAAAGAAAAGAAAAGCACGGCAAAAAAAATCATTAAGGTGGAGGTTGAGAAAATGAAAGGTCGGAAGATTAAAGGACCTTAAGCAACTAAAGAGACATAAACTTTTCAAATTTCCATTATATATTTATATATATTTATAAATATGAAAATAGCTGAAATTAAAGATAAATAAACTCAGAAATAAAGTAAATAAGAAAAATAAATAAATAAATTTTATATTAATTAAATTAAATGAAGAAAAATAACACTATATACAAACTAGGTTAAATAAACTGAAACAAATTCAAATAATCTTTGGAAAAATCTATTCTAATCTAAATACATGTAAAGTGAATATTAATAAAGTAAAACAAAGAAAATAAAGTGAATGTATAAAATAAATAAATAAATTTTAATTATATATAGTTAAATTAAGAAAATAGCAAAGAAAATAGAAATTAGGCTTTAAAATTACAAAATAAATTCAACAAGCTTTGGAAAAATTTTATAATCACTTTAAAATTATTAAAAGACAAAATTATACATAAAATAAAATATTAACATATATTAGAACAAAATATGACAAATAAAATATAATTTATATGTTTTAAAATAAATAATATTGCAAAATAAACAGTTTATACACAAAATTGAAAATTACATAACTTCTACAATATAAGTCCGTTTTCAACGAAACGAAAAGCAGTATTCATGGAATTAAATCTATTTTCATAATAAAAGATAAAATTTAAGAATTTTAAATATTTAAATTTAAAGTTTAAAAGTCAAAGTTTGACCAGTTTGAACAGAAATTCACTTTACAGTAAAATATCCAATTTTTACCAGTTTGAAATTATAATTTACATAACAATCAAAATATATTTTAAGAAATGAAATATTTGAAACAAAACAAGTTTAAAATAATTTCAAATTAAAATAAAGTTTTTCAATCAGGAAATTCAATTTAACAGAAATAAAATATAAAATAAAATAAGCCTAAAATGTAGGGTTGTTACAAGGTTAATAGTATAAAAAGGAGTATATGGTGTTAATTTTAGGTGGTGTATAACTACATATCTTTCATTAAAATTAATCATAGATAAATAAGGTATTCTATTTATGAATTAAAAAATAAACAATCATTCAAATTTAAACATACATAAATATTCAATTATTTCAGCAAACATACATGTACACGAATATAAACTATAATGAACAGCATACATAATAACAAAGTAGTCAAACTATATGGTTTCTTAGATGGAACTTTTACCCATCCGTCATTGGAACCGAATAACGGATCAGTTAAAATAAATTTTTAATCTTTAAGGTAATTCTCATTTTTTCCCTTAAGGACGTAAGCAATGAAGCAACGAACAGAGACAAAATTGTCTTTCTTGTTCAAAACCCATTTTTCGATTCATTTCCGAATGCTTTTTATTTTTAAATATGTTATGAAGTGCTTTGTTGATGTTTTGGGGAGTTTCTTCAAGATTTTCACTCAAATTTTCTTTAAAATGCTCTTTCCCCATTCCATATTTGAAGAATTTAGTTTAAATTAAAAGGAGTTTTAGAGGGAAGTTGGATTAAGTTTTCTAGTTTAAAATGGTGTTTATATAGTGTTTAATTTGAATTAAAAATTGTTCCCATCAATCATATTAACTAACTTATGTTTTAAATTTTAAATTTTAAATTTTAAATTACTGTTGTATATGTCGACATACAGTTTTAGTGCATGTCGACATACAGTCTTTTTTTGATATCTCAGCATATATTTTCAATGTATGTCGACATACTTATGTATTTTATTATTCTCCTTTTATTTTAGTTTATATTTTTTTTGTTAATATAAATATTTATTATTTTTGTAAATTCTTATGTTTAAATATTTAGTTTTATTAATTACTAATAATATTTTTTATTTTACATATGAATACATATAACTTATATATATAATTATTTTTCAAAAAATATGACAAATTCATTTAATACTTTATAGGTTATAAACTTTAAAAATTTATGTATACTTATATATTCATTTTTTTAATCACCTATATTTCCAAAAATTTAAAAAAAATTAAAGACATAGTAAGGTTCAGTGTTACCGATTAACTGGCGCTTTGTTCCTTTTCTACCATGAAACACAAATAAGCATTTTCATTATCTAAACTGGTGTTGCTTGATGTTATGTTGGAATCATCATATATTTCCATTAACGCTCGCTTCATCTTGATTGAATCAGTTTTGGGTGAATTATTTGATTTCGCTTCAGATGTCCAAATTTGTTGTATTCAAAGCATTTAATAGTGCTCTCATTTCCTAAGTTGTTTGCATTGTTGTCCACCTTCGTAATTTGTTCCTTTTCCTATATTTCAAAAAAAAAATTAGAAGTTTCTTGCCATGAATGCGATTTCATCATCATCTTCGTTTGGTCCTTGCTTCTCCGGCGTAGCGTTAAAAGCTAGATATTTCTTTTCATTTGCTTAACTTTCCTTCCTTCCGAATAACTGTACCTCATATGACATTAAATTACCAACTAACTCTTCTACTTTCATCGTACAAATATTATTCATTTCTTCGATCGCCAAAGTCTTATAATCACATTCATTAGAAAGCGAGTTTAAGATCTTATGCACTTGGTCCTCTTCGGTGATAATGATATTAGTGTATGTAACATGTCTTAAAATCTTAAATATATGTCAGAAATATATTCATTTGGTTTCATCTTGGAAAGTCGGAATTGATTAGTTATCATCAAATTCTTCGTTTATTTTACTTTACTAGTGCCTTCATGTGTGGCTTGCAATGTTCTTCAAATTTCATATGTACTTTTATAAACATAAACTCTATTGAACTTGTTTTTCTCTAGTGTAGAATAAAATGTTCATAACCTTTGAATCATTGAGTGCTTGTGCCTTTTACTGATTAGTTCCCTTGTGCAAATTTAGTCTAGGGCTAATGTACTCAGTTTGTGTGATATTCCATATATATCTAAACCATAAGATTGTAAATAAATTTTCATTCTATATGACCAATATGCATTATTACTACCATTAAATAGTGATGTTTTAGCAGTAGATTAAACTTGTACAAATGTGTTAAAGAGAGTGTTTGTAGTGATACTAAGCAATTGAACTTTTCAAAAATTAGATAATGAGTTTTTGAAAACCTTGTGCTCTGATACCAAATGGGGGTTATATGCGATACCCTAATTGTAACATCTCAGTAAGGAGTTCAATAAAATAGATATAGTGAAATGTATTTTGGATTTTAAAATTTTAATTTAGATGAGGGAAATGGATTTGAGTTATGAAAATTTATTTTAAATGAAAAGGAGTTTATTTGACAAAATGAAATTAAAAGTTAAATTGTAACGACCCGTATTTTTACGGATCGAAAAGTTTGTCAAAATCTGGAATTTTCAGCATTTTCTAGTAGTTTCAGATTTTGGTGTAATTTGTCTAAGTCCTAGGTCGTGAACGACCTAAGAGCTAAGTCGTGACCGACCTATAGGATGGTAGCAAGTTAAGAGCTATGTTGTAGACGACTTAGGAATGTGGTGCGACCTAAGGATGTTGGGTTTAGGTCGTAGACGACCTAAGATAGGAGACTTAAAGGTTTTGAGCGACCTAAGGGATAGGTCGGCAACGACCTAAGGAAATGTTGTGAGCGACCTAAGTGTTTGGGTGAGTTAAGTGTTAGGTCGGCAGTTCGAGTTAGCGACCTAAGAGATAGGAGGTAGCGACCTAGTAGAGTTAACGACTTAGGGGATAAGCAGTTAGCGACCTATGGGATTGACCGACCTAAGTGTTAGCGTAGTTAGGTCGTAGGCGACCTAAGATGGTTAGGTCGTGTGTGTTAGGTCGCGAGTTTGCTAAGTCGTAGGTCGCGTGAGTTGTTAGGTCGCTAGGATAGTTTAAGTGATAGGTCGCGTGGGGCTATGTGTTAGGTCGCATAGAAGCCTGAGTTGTTAGGTCGCACGGTATATCTTAAGTGTTAGGTCGCGAGATTTCTAAGTCGTAAGTCGCGCACTTGTTAGGTCGTAGGTCGCGCGAGTTGTTAGGTCGTTGGGCTTTGTCTTTGTAGTTAGGTCGTAGTCCAGTTGTCTGTGGCTTGTGTTAGGTCGTGAGATTGTTAAGTCGCGTAAGTTTTAGGTCGCGTGCTAGCGTTGTTGAGTTATTAAGGCACGCTAAATCGTAAGTTGCTAAGTCGCGCATAGGCTAAGTCGTTAGGTCGAAGACTGTTATGTCGCGTGCATCTGTTAGGTCGGAGAGGCTTAGGTCGGAGAGGCTTAGGTCGGAAACGACCTAGGGAGATAGCCGAGTTACGACTTAAGAGATTTTCTGCTATAAATAGGAAGGGTCTTTCTCACTTTTTGGGATCCGGATTTTGAAGCGACGAAGTGCTGCCATTTGAGAGCTCGACTTCTACACTTCTTCACTTCTATTCTCCACTCTAATCTAGTGCTTCCATCCATCCAAATCGAAGATCAAGATTGAAGATTCAAGAGCTTAGATTGAAGATCTTCATCTTTTCAAGAGAGATTTCTTCGTTTAAAGCGGATCCGTGATAGATCAAGCTTGATCCTTCGCTGTCCAGATCTGAAGCGTGTTGATTTGGGTTTGTTTAGGTGATTTGGTGAGTGGTGATTATCTCTCACACGGATCCAAAGGAGTATATCGGATTGTTGGCTCGATTTGGTGTTAAAATAGTGATTCCCATGCATTTTCTTCATCCTAAGTGTAGATCCATATAGATCCATTGTCCATGATGATGTTACATCCATTTTATCATATGTTAACCTATGCAAGTTCATTCATCAAGTTTGTAGAGATATAATCCATGTTTTCATGCTTATTGGACTTTCAACTCTTTAATTACGAAAATGCCATTATTGTTATAATTGTCTACTTAGATCATATTTGAATGCTTGATTTCTTGGATTGATGTTTGATTTGATTGCTTGTTATGAACTTGATGATTAATGATTAGATTTAGATCGAAGATGATTCAAAAGCTAAGGGAAAGGCTCTTGAATTGGAAAAGCTGCTCGTGGCATATGAAGCGGGATGATGAAGCTCTTATGCATAGATTTGATGATGTGATGATGAGATGAGGCTTTGCGAGGATGTAATGAAGCGAGGCAATCATGTGATGAAGACTTGGTCTAATCCAGACGGGATCATTCCAAGCATGTTGATAACTCGGTGATATGATTCGAGTTGAGGATAATGAATGGATACGAGAATAGTCGTCGAGGAGGATGACCAGGAGGCTTGGATAGCATCGTTGTTGAAGGTTCTAGCATGCTCTAAGCAAGAGCACGTTTGGACAGATTCGATAGTCCCAACGGCCAACTGTCGATGGTCGAGTACTCTGGGCAGATTCGATAGTCCTAGGCACGGGCTGCGACGACGTGCGGGAGTTATGTCTAGAACCGGGGTTTCCATTAGCCCTTGACGGACGGCTGAAAGAATGTGCCGGTCATTCAATTAACGGTGATATCGAAGCAATGATAACAGTGATAGCCAGAGTCATGGATGTTTGGTTGTAACGTCATTTCGGACTCAAGAGCGGTATTTTCTGAGTGCTTATCTGATTTAGGCCTTGGTACTTGGAAAACATCGCCCTTGATTCGAGTGATAGTAGCTTTACTTTAAATTGTATGCTCTGCTATGTTTGCTTCTGCTTAGTGTGTGTCTGGGGGCTATCACTGTAGAATGAGGTTGGAGTGGGAGGGTTGTATTCCTATTCCTTTTCCTTTATGCTCTTTTGGTATGTTGTTAGTTAATTTACTGCTCACTAAGACTGTTGTCTGACTCAAGGCTTTATGTTTTAATTCTTATTGCCTTGGGCTGTTCGTCCATTTTGGGACGGGCAGACTAGGTAGCAGGTGACAGGTGCTGTTCTCTTCTCACGATGCTGATACCGAAGACGAGCTGGAGGGTTGCATATTATCTTCTTACTATATGTACTGGATATTCCGCTGTTATGTTTTCTCTGAGAGATATGTAGTGAGGCTTGATGTATTGACTATGTGGATGCTTGTATTCAACTATTATGGAGTTTTATATGATGTCATTTTGTTCTGTAAAGCTTCACTATACATATGTTCTATTGTATTTTATCCATGCGCTGTGAGTAATACGATAGATTCTGTTGTGTTTATCTTACCCTGACAATCGTCCATGGTCGCCTGGCACACTTTACAGCGCACTATCTCTAGATTCGGTGCAGGGGTCATGGGCGGTCGTCACATTTGGTATCAGAGCTTTGGTTAATCGATCTTACCCAACGCTCGCCGTCGTAACTGCGTATGAGAGACGTAATTGTATTTTGATGGATGATTACTATATATAATGTAGTAGCTTAGTAGAGTTTGAGTCCTTTGTGCAGTTGTTTCTCTAGATGTTCTAATCATTTCTTTTTATAGATATTGAGAATGAGTCGAAGAGGGAGACCAGCTGCTAGGGAAGGCCGTGCTACTGAAGAGACTGCTGATTATGCAGCCATGTTCGAAGCTATGATGACTTCGATCATGAGAAGGATACCAGTTCCGGGGGCAGCAGTTGATGTTGGAGTTCAAGTCCAAGCTCCAAAACCTGTGGATTTTGCTAAGTTGTGCAAGGATTATACTGCTCTTGGAGGGAAGGTTTTCTTGGGAATAGAATCAACTATCGAAGTCCAGAGATGGATAGATGCTTGTAGAAGGATCTTTGGTGACTTGGGAATTGATGATGCAACTAAGAGGAAGTTGGCATCAAGGCAGCTTCAAGGGAGAGCCTCTGATTGGTGGAACTCTATTACCATCACTACTCCGGAAGAAGAGATTACTTGGGAGCAATTCCAAGTCAGATTTGAAGCTAAGTTCATTTCTACAGCTCAGAAGTCTGTTCTGTTCAAGAGGTTTGTGGAGCTCAAGCAAGGTGGAAGATCAGTTCTTGAGTATGTTTCTGAGTTTGAAGCTTTGTCCAAATATGCCCGGTCATATATTGAGTCTGCTTACCAGAAGAATGAGAAGTTTGTGACCGGCTTGGATAGTTATCTTGGGAGACAGTTGGTGGATCATTTGGACGATTCATTTGAGAAGCTTGTGGAGAAAGCTCTTAGGCATGAGAGTCTGTTTCCTAAGGAAGGACCTGTTGTTGCTGTTACCAAGGGAGAGTCTAAACCACAGCAGGGTGGAAACCAGAAGAGGAAGCAGCAGCAACAGAAGGGTAAGGATGGCCAGAAGAAGCCGAAAGGCGAGGTGACTTGCTACAACTGTTAGCAGAAGGGCCATTTCTCGAAGGATTGTAAGAATCCTAAGGTGCCGATGAAGTGTCACAACTGTGACAAGCCGGGACATTTCAGGAAGAATTGTCCAGAACCAAGGAAGGACAGGCAGATTGTGCAAGCCTATGCTTTAGGAGCTGTTCCGTCGTCTTCGAAAGCTCCTACTGCTGAAGAGAAGGGAAAGAGTGTGGTTGTTCAAGGTACTCTTTTCCTATGTGGTGTTCCAGTTAGAGTTTTGTTTGATACTGGAGCATCGCATTCGTTTGTTTGTAATGAACTCGTAGGCCGGTTAGGTTTGGCACCGGATATTGTTGATAGGCCATTGGTTGTGACTAATCCAGTTGGGGGTTCGTCTTGTTTGTGTATGTTATGCCGTGGTCTAGTTGTATCGAGTCATGGTTGCTCTTTTGTTTGTGATTGCTTTGTTCTGAACTTTGCGGGGTTCGGAATTATTTTGGGTATGGACTGGCTTAGGAAGTATGCGGCTAAGGTTGATTGCGAGAGGTTGGAAGTGACAGTCGAGAATGTGGATGGGCGAAAGGTTGTGATACGATGTAAGCATGAAGAAGGCGTCTTCATGAGCTTCATGTATTCGCTAGTTGTTCCACGGGATGGACTGTCTTTAGTGCCAATCGCAAATGGATTCGAGGATGTCTTTGACGAAGTCAAAGGGTTGCCGCCGCATAGAGAGATCGAGTTTCGTATAGATCTAGTTGAAGGAGCCAAACCTGTTGTGATGCCTCTTAGGCGGATGGCGCCTAGGGAACAGCAAGAGTTGAGGGTGCAAGTTGATGACCTTTTACAGAAAGGATTCATTCGGCGTAGTGTGTCCGAGTGGGGTGCACCAGTTGTGTTTGCAACCAAGGCAGATGGGTCGTTGAGATTGTGTGTGGATTATCGTGAGCTGAATAAGGTGACTAAGAAGAACAAGTATCCATTGCCGAGAATAGATGACTTGTTTGATCAGCTTCACGAAGCCAAGGTGTTTTCTCAGATGGATTTGGCAACGGGATTTCACCAGTTGAGAGTAGCTAAGGATAGTGTGCCGAAGACTGCTTTTAGGACACCATCCGGTTTCTTTGAGTGGCTGGTGATGCCGTTTGGATTGACTAACGCACCAGCATATTTTGTGGATCTTATGAATAGAGTGTTCAGAGATCAGTTGAACAAGTTCGTACTTGTGTTCGTGGATGATATTCTGATTTATTCCAGAACGGAAGAGGAGCACAAGACGCACTTGCGTATGGTTTTGGAAATCTTGCGGAAACATCAGCTGAAGGCTAAGTTTTCGAAGTGTCACTTCTGGAAGAGTGAAGTGAGGTTCTTAGGCCATGTGATTTCTGGAAATGGAATAGCGGTTGATCCCGCTAAGGTGGCAGCAATCCAGGATTGGGTTAGACCTAAGAATGCATCTGATGTGAGAAGTTTTCTTGGATTAGCAGGATATTATCGACGATTTATCAAAGACTTCTCCAAGGTAGCTGCACCGTTAACAGGATTGACGAAGAAGAACCAAGTGTTCAGTTGGGATGCTAAGTGTGACAAGCTTTCGGAATCCTGAAAGAGAGATTGACGAGTGCTCCTGTTTTGACTATTCCTAGTGGGAATGATGAGATGGTGGTTTACACCGATGCATGTGGTACTGGACTTGGAGCAGTGTTGATGCAGAAGGATAAAGTTGTTGCGTATGCCAGTCGACAACTGAAGCCGCATGAAAGGAATTACCCAACTCATGATTTGGAATTGGCGGCGATTGTATTTGCTCTGAAGATGTGGAGACATTATCTGTTGGGAGTTCGATTCGAGTTGTTTACGGATCACAAGTCGCTGAAGTATCTTTTCTCCCAAAAGGATTTGAATCTTCGGCAGCAACGTTGGCTAGAGTTTTTAGCATCATATGATTTTGGTATAGCTTATACTCCGGGAAAAGGTAACGCAGTGGCAGATGCGTTAAGTCGAAGACATGCAGGATTGGGAGCCATGTTTTCAGAATGGAAGAGTCTCGAGTATTTAGCTGGATTTGACTTCAGGCCTAGATGTGAATTGGAACCTGAGATGTTGGCAAACTTATCAATAAGACCCACTCTTGTGGAAAGGATTGGCGAGAGCCAAAAGCGAGATGATAAGCTTGTCAAGATTATCCGTGAATTGGAATCTGGATTGGATGCAGAAAAGGATAAAGGATTCGAGGTCGATCGAGAGGGTTGGCTTCGGAAGCAAGGACGACTAGTTGTTCCCGATATAGATGAATTGAGGAGTGAAGTTCTGAAGGAAAGTCATCACTCGAAGCTGACAATTCATCCAGGTGGAAATAAGATGTATCGGGATATGAAGAGAACCTACTACTGGGAAGGTATGAAGAAGGATGTTGGAAATTTTGTTTCCAAGTGTATGAACTGCCAGTTGGTTAAAGCCGAACAGAAGAAGCCAAGTGGATTGCTTCAGCCATTAGAAGTTCCTACATGGAAGTGGGAACAAGTGTCGATGGATTTTATCGATGGATTGCCTAGAACCAGAACGGGAAATGAAGGGATTTGGGTCATTGTAGATCGTCTGACTAAGAGTGCACGATTCATTCCTGTTCGATCGACTAGGACTGCATCAAAGTTGGCTGAGTTGTATGTTAAGTGGATAGTTCGATTCCATGGTATTCCGAAGAGTATAGTGAGCGATCGAGACCCATTGTTCACTAGTGAATTTTGGAAGAGCTTCCAAGAAGTTTTGGGAACCGAGTTGTGTTTGAGTACAGCTTATCACCCTCAAACAGATGGTCAGACCGAGAGAGTCAACCGAGTTTTGGAAGATCTCCTCAGAGCTTGTGTTTTGGATTTCGGAGGATCATGGGAAGATCACCTTCATTTGGTGGAGTTTGCGTACAACAACAGTTACCAGTCAAGCATTGGTATGGCACCGTATGAGGCATTGTATGGAAGACCGTGTAACTCTCCGACATGTTGGTTGGAAACTGGAGAAAAGCTGATGCTTGGGCCAGAGATGATTCGTCAAACTTCAGATTGTATAGAGATCATTCGGCAACGAATGAAGGCAGCCCAAGACCGTCAGAAAAGTTATGCCGATAAGCATCGTAAGGATCTGGAGTTCGACGTAGGTGATATGGTTTTCATGAAGATTTCTCCACTGAAGAATGTTATTCGATTCGGGAAGAAAGGAAAATTGACTCCGAGATTTGTTGGACCATTCCCGATCATCGAGCGAATTGGAAAGCTCGCCTACAGATTGGAGTTACCAGAGAAAATGTCGAGTGTGCACAATGTTTTTCACGTATCGTATCTACGGAAGTATGTGCACGACTCGAGTACGGTGGTTTCTGCTGATAGCTGTGAAGACTTCGAAGTTGATCCAGTTGATAGAAGACCTCGTAAGCCGCTCCGTGTTGTTGAAACTGACACGAAACAGCTTAGGAGGAAGGTAGTTAAGTTGCTCAAGATACAATGGAGTGATGATGATAACGACTGTACGTGGGAGGTGGAAGAGAGGATGAAAGCAGCTCATCCTGAACTCTTCAAGGTATGGCCCTAAGGTGTCGTGTCATCTCACGATATTGTGACTTGTTCTAGTGTTAGAATTCTGTACGCTAAGCTAGAATTGGATGCATGGTTTGTTGATTGCTATGGATGGTAGGCGTACAGAATAGTCTTTGATTGCTTTGGTTGTTTGGAATTTCGGGGGCGAAATTCCTAAGGGGGAGAGAATGTAACGACCCGTATTTTTACGGATCGAAAAGTTTGTCAAAATTTGGAATTTTCAGCATTTTCTAGTAGTTTCAGATTTTGGTGTAATTTGTCTAAGTCCTAGGTCGTGAACGACCTAAGAGCTAAGTCGTGACCGACCTATAGGATGGTAGCAAGTTAAGAGCTATGTTGTAGACGACTTAGGAATGTGGTGCGACCTAAGGATGTTGGGTTTAGGTCGTAGACGACCTAAGATAGGAGACTTAAAGGTTTTGAGCGACCTAAGGGATAGGTCGGCAACGACCTAAGGAAATGTTGTGAGCGACCTAAGTGTTTGGGTGAGTTAAGTGTTAGGTCGGCAGTTCGAGTTAGCGACCTAAGAGATAGGAGGTAGCGACCTAGTAGAGTTAACGACTTAGGGGATAAGCAGTTAGCGACCTATGGGATTGACCGACCTAAGTGTTAGCGTAGTTAGGTCGTAGGCGACCTAAGATGGTTAGGTCGTGTGTGTTAGGTCGCGAGTTTGCTAAGTCGTAGGTCACGTGAGTTGTTAGGTCGCTAGGATAGTTTAAGTGATAGGTCGTGTGGGGCTATGTGTTAGGTCGCATAGAAGCCTGAGTTGTTAGGTCGCACGGTATATCTTAAGTGTTAGGTCGCGAGATTTCTAAGTCGTAAGTCGCGCACTTGTTAGGTCGTAGGTCGCGCGAGTTGTTAGGTCGTTGGGCTTTGGCTTTGTAGTTAGGTCGTAGTCCAGTTGTCTGTGGCTTGTGTTAGGTCGTGAGATTGTTAAGTCGCGTAAGTTTTAGGTCGCGTGCCAGCGTTGTTGAGTTATTAAGGCACGCTAAGTCGTAAGTTGCTAAGTCGCGCATAGGCTAAGTCGTTAGGTCGAAGACTGTTATGTCGCGTGCATCTGTTAGGTCGGAGAGGCTTAGGTCGGAGAGGCTTAGGTCGGAAACGACCTAGGGAGATAGCCGAGTTACGACTTAAGAGATTTTCTGCTATAAATAGGAAGGGTCTTTCTCACTTTTTGGGATCCGGATTTTGAAGCGACGAAGTGCTGCCATTTTGAGAGCTCGACTTCTACACTTCTTCACTTCTATTCTCCACTCTAATCTAGTGCTTCCATCCATCCAAATCGAAGATCAAGATTGAAGATTCAAGAGCTTAGATTGAAGATCTTCATCTTTTCAAGAGAGATTTCTTCGTTTAAAGCGGATCCGTGATAGATCAAGCTTGATCCTTCGCTGTCCAGATCTGAAGCGTGTTGATTTGGGTTTGTTTAGGTGATTTGGTGAGTGGTGATTATCTCTCACATGGATCCAAAGGAGTATATCGGATTGTTGGCTCGATTTGGTGTTAAAATAGTGATTCCCATGCATTTTCTTCATCCTAAGTGTAGATCCATATAGATCCATTGTCCATGACGATGTTACATCCATTTTATCATATGTTAACCTATGCAAGTTCATTCATCAAGTTTGTAGAGATATAATCCATGTTTTCATGCTTATTGGACTTTCAACTCTTTAATTACGAAAATGCCATTATTGTTATAATTGTCTACTTAGATCATATTTGAATGCTTGATTGCTTGGATTGATGTTTGATTTGATTGCTTGTTATGAACTTGATGATTAATGATTAGATTTAGATCGAAGATGATTCAAAAGCTAAGGGAAAGGCTCTTGAATTGGAAAAGCTGCTCGTGGCATATGAAGCGGGATGATGAAGCTCTTATGCATAGATTTGATGATGTGATGATGAGATGAGGCTTTGCGAGGATGTAATGAAGCGAGGCAATCATGTGATGAAGACTTGGTCTAATCCAGACGGGATCATTCCAAGCATGTTGATAACTCGGTGATATGATTCGAGTTGAGGATAATGAATGGATACGAGAATAGTCGTCGAGGAGGATGACCAGGAGGCTTGGATAGCATCGTTGTTGAAGGTTCTAGCATGCTCTAAGCAAGAGTACGTTTGGGCAGATTCGATAGTCCCAACGGCCAACTGTCGATGGTCGAGTACTCTGGGCAGATTCGATAGTCCTAGGCACGGGCTGCGACGACGTGCGGGAGTTATGTCTAGAACCGGGGTTTCCATTAGCCCTTGACGGACGGCTGAAAGAATGTGCCGGTCATTCAATTAACGGTGATATCGAAGCAATGATAACAGTGATAGCCAGAGTCATGGATGTTTGGTTGTAACGTCATTTCGGACTCAAGAGCGGTATTTTCTGAGTGCTTATCTGATTTAGGCCTTGGTACTTGGAAAACATCGCCCTTGATTCGAGTGATAGTAGCTTTACTTTAAATTGTATGCTCTGCTATGTTTGCTTCTGCTTAGTGTGTGTCTGGGGGCTATCACTGTAGAATGAGGTTGGAGTGGGAGGGTTGTATTCCTATTCCTTTTCCTTTATGCTCTTTTGGTATGTTGTTAGTTAATTTACTGCTCACTAAGACTGTTGTCTGACTCAAGGCTTTATGTTTTAATTCTTATTGCCTTGGGCTGTTCGTCCATTTTGGGACGGGCAGACTAGGTAGCAGGTGACAGGTGCTGTTCTCTTCTCACGATGCTGATACCGAAGACGAGCTGGAGGGTTGCATATTATCTTCTTACTATATGTACTGGATATTCCGCTGTTATGTTTTCTCTGAGAGATATGTAGTGAGGCTTGATGTATTGACTATGTGGATGCTTGTATTCAACTATTATGGAGTTTTATATGATGTCATTTTGTTCTGTAAAGCTTCACTATACATATGTTCTATTGTATTTTATCCATGCGCTGTGAGTAATACGATAGATTCTGTTGTGTTTATCTTACCCTGACAATCGTCCATGGTCGCCTGGCACACTTTACAGCGCACTATCTCTAGATTCGGTGCAGGGGTCATGGGCGGTCGTCACATAAATATTTTTTTTGAATTTAATTCGATGAAGGTGAATTGTTGAGTTTAGTTTAGAATTAAATGTGAGATATTGACTTAAAATTCAAATGTTAAATTGGAATGGTGAAGTGTGAATTTAAAAGTCACTTAAAATTAGTATTTGTGAAATAGAATACATTTGTGAATTTTCAATTATATTTGAAAAATAAGCAAATATTTTAATATTTGTTTATAAGTTCAAAGTCATACTTGTGCAGTTGAATCTATCTATTACTTAAAACTTAAAGCAGGAACAATTCATTGCTGATGTGGACACACCAATATGTCTCATTTTAAAATACTGCTCCGTCCTCCACTCTTCGTTTTTTTACTAGGTTAAAAACTGCTTCCGAACGTGTCTACCCCAAAAATAACCGCATAACTCCTTTCTCCTTACCTTGGTCAATTTTTAGGCCCTGCACTTAACTTAATTTCCCCGTCCATGCCTCTCCTACGCAACTATTATCTACCGTACCAATCGTACCTAATTAGGTCATCGGAAAAAATTGTACTACCATCGCAGTCGCCTATGCTGGCTGAAGCGGATTGGAGGATTATCGTTTTTTACGACTGCTGATCCACCGTTGCAGCACAAAATCGTTTTGTGGTAAGTGGCAAGTTCTACCCTACTGTATTTGCTACGTTCCAATCCTCGGTTCATGTGTTCTACTGTGCAAAGGTTAGGTAATGAGTTTCACTGTATTTCCATTTGCTGTTCATACCAAGGTTCGAGATTCCGGCCGGTACGCCGGAATCCCGACCATTCCGGCCCGGTTCCGGCAGTGGCCGGGCTGGAATTCGTCTAGAAACCCGTTTCCGGTGCTGCAATCAAATTAAAAGAAAAAAGATGATTTATACCCGTAGATACATGTGAAAAGAGATTAAAGAAGAGAGAGGAGAAGAGAGCTGGAAGAGAAATGGACGCGGCGGCATCTTGAAGGGAGGCGGCATCGTTCTCAACTTTCTCTCGTCTGTTAGGGTTACAGCAAATGTGATATTGGACTAAGCATCTAACCTAAATAATTAGGTTAGTTGTTGGGCTGGGCTTTTAAAGTTTTAACCTATTATTATTATTATGGGCTGTGATAATAAAATTGTAAAATAACTTGTATTAAGTTATTATATTAGAGAATTATTATAAGATGATTTATATAAAATTCATATTAAGTTTATTTTTATTTAATTTGAATTAAGTTCAAATTATTTATATGAAAAATATATATTAATTAATGTATATATAAAAGAAGTACCGGAATTCACACACCGGAATTAAACCGGAATTTTCAAAATTTTCGGAACGGAACCGAAATTCAAAATTTCTTGATGACCGGAACGGAAACGGAAAGCGGAATTTCGAACCTTGGTTCATACTTTATTTTCATTTGCTGTTTAGTCGATTCTTTAATATACTAACTTTTTGGTATCCACGGTCTAAGTCTTAGCTTTGACAAAAGGCGTGTTTCTGTTGCAAGTAACTATGCTAACGATTGAAGAAGTTAGAAAAAAAACCAGGTAATAATTAATAACCATGATCCTGAACTAAACTAACCATTTTCCATTTTCTACTCCATGATTTTGGATATAAACGCTGATTTCTTCATTATAGCATGCTTATTTAACTTAGTGGCCATTGTCATTCTTTTAGAGTTTTGAAAATATTGTTATTAAAATCAAGCATGAAGGAACATCTCACGTATGACAATTAGTTACAACTGAGTTGTACATAGTTTTATATAGGCTTTTGTATCACTTGTGCATTTGAGTTATATAAGAGGTTATCAGTAAGCATTTAAAACTCATTATTCACAAATGATATAAACTTATTGATATTACATGATAGTACTTTGCAAGTTTATGACGGATGAATGTATTAAAAATAATACAAAATGAACTGAGGCCATACCCAAATTGCATTACTCTTCAATATACATGGGTAAAATATTGATGCAGAAAAAACAACTTAGAAGAAGTGATTGAATCAATCTTATCTTCGGGTTCAGATCAATTAGGAGTCATTATATGTCATACTATTTCACGTAAACTATATCTATAAAAAATAGCTAATTTTGTTTTTCTGGATGTTTGTTATGTGTTGATTTTATAATTGTATATCTACGTGGAAGACTATAAAATTAATATACTTCCTTGGTGCATGGAGGTACACTTTCCTATGAATATTATTTTTTATTATATTATATTATCACACACAGATATACATGCATACACACACATATATGAAAAAGACCTCCACGCTTAGCCATGGGGTAAGGTTATACATTGAGGATTATATTTATATTATATAAACAACTCCCGATAACGCTCTTCTAAACATGAATAAGTTGCTTTAATGTGATATCAACATTTACATGGATTTTTATGAAAATATAAGGGATATCTCTTTTGTTCCCACTCTATAAATTTGCTGAAACTACAAGGAAATAGCTCTTGGATGTACGAAGTCTATGGGGTCGTATTTAGACAGATGGTTGCAACTATATATATATATATATATATATATATATATATATATATATTAACAATGCTTTAAAGAATAATTTCTAACATTTATATTATTTTTCAAATTTAAAGGCGGTGGCGATTAACTTACATTAAGTCAAAAGAAAGTACATTACTAATAGTCATAGTGAAAATGTGAAGTAGTTAACTATTGTAACATGTGTGTAATGGAGATGGTTAGCAAAGGTAACATGATATCAAGAATGTTAAGTTATCAAATTAAGAAATAGCTTTATCACCTATCATCAAATTCCCCACAAGTTTTTTTTCTTCTGTTATTTGTTCATAGCTTTTGATTCATATATAGGTATATATTAATATGTCCAGGTTTATTCAGTAACCTCAATTTGTCATAGTCATTTGAATCGACTGGTGAAATCTGCTATATATACAGATTTATATATCTTTTAAAATATCATTTGATTACCTTCTACTTACTGCTATCACAAATATCATATAATATGGCTAAAAACGTATTTATATTTATATAACTCAAATGCACAAGCGATACAAAAGCCTATACAAAACTATGTACAACTTAACTGTTACTAATTGTCATACATGGTGATAAATGAATTATTGATTGCAATTTTGTATTTGTTTGAACATAGGAATCCGGTACAAATAATACCCGGTTATCTGTTTCTTCATTACAAATGATGATGTAAGTCATGTTCATCTTTGTATTTTTTTAAACCATGAGTCACGTTCATTTTGTTATAAACATCATTTGGCATCACTCAATTATCATACTAACTAATACAACAGCATCGTTTGCTTTCTATATGTTAGTAAAGACTGTTTGATTTTTGCTTTTTTTTTGTGAATGTGGGATTTGTCATTGCATTATGATAGTAGGATACTCATCAGTAAATGGGTCGATTGAGAGAAATATACAGATTATGAAGCATATGAAAACAATGGACGACCTATGGGACCAACTGTAATACGACATCCTACAAATATACGTGCAGCATGATGTCATGATATTGATGCTGCCAAATTTTTTATTTTTCTTTGTTTTTCACATGATATTGTACATCTTAATGGAATTATAGCTGTTACTTAGTACTGATATGTTAGGGAGTGACAATAAGAATAGATTGTTATTTTATATCTTCGTGGTGTTTTCTGAAGCCAAAAGTACATATCATATTCAGATGGTGTTCCATGAGCTGTTAGAGGATACAATTCATTGGTTCTGTTTAAGATGCGGAAATGAATTTTAACCATGTTCATATTTACAACACTACCTATGAAATACGAATTCAATAAATAGTTAACAATATGTCATATTTGGTTTGATGTTCTTTAACTTCAACGGTTACTGTTTTAGTTAGATATGTTTTATTCATCATATGTTCAAATTAAAAAACTTAACATAGATGGTAAAAGTGCAATAACAAAAAGTGCAACCTCTGCTACTATATGTTGTTTGTATTATATTTTGGAGTAACAAAATAAATTCAAACAGTTTAGTTTGACAATGCTTTGGGTCGGCGCTGAATGAGTTTGAAATGAAGGTGAAAGGGAGTTTCTTTCATGATGCTAGGTTGGTATTATCTTTATAGACAATAGTTGTAGGTTACCAATCTTCACAATCATTCTGTAAAATATATTACTTAAAAGTTAAAGACGTGAACAAAACTCTACCGACATTAACAAAACTCTTTTGCTTCCCATTTCAAAATAACACATCCCAATGCCTCCCCTTTTCACTTTATCCTTTAGTATGTGAAGCATGGGCCTACGAATAACATGATGTTGTCTATTCCATCCAAGTTATAGTATTCCTTCATGTTCACTTTATCCATTGATTTGTATATGACATGCATGTAAGTTCGAATCTGAGTTGATATGTTAACTGGATTCTTCTTTCTATTGACTCTATGTTTTTAGATTTTTGAGCGAATTACGAGTTTTTCGATATACTTAAGTTGGAAATACATTGATTCTGTGTCTAAGATAAAATAATTGGATGTTATACAGTGAATTGATTGTTCCACAAGCCTATTAATCAGCATGTTTCTCTAACTAATACACACACATATATTTCTATTTACTTAATAATTTGAGTTCAATCCATGTTTCAGTTGCAGATATCTTCCACGATCTGACAGGACTGATGGAGATTACGCCCTCTTAGTCTTTGCCCAAGCACTTTGTGGAACTATTTTTTTAGGTATTCAATAAACTTCACCCAAGTATTTACATAATAAAGTTATACTTTGTTCTTACATACATAGATAACTACATGCGCAAAATAAATTCATTGAATGCTTATACTTGCTCATATTATTTTTCCATAACTATTGTCCTTTTAGCATATATGTAGGAGCAATATGTAGGAATCACGATCCTTCGAATGTTGTTAATTATAGCTTAAACCTTCTCATGGCAGCTGCACATTATTCAAAACAGTCACAGTCAATGATTTGGATATATTAGCTAAATGACCGGTAGAGTAGCACAATAACATTAAACCTTATCTCGATTTAATATCGAACTATGCAAACAAAAAAAAGCAATCTAACTGGGTTTGAAAACCAGAAGATCGGTGATATTACTAAATCAGATACAAAACTGTTTGCATAATTGGGTGTATGGATATTACTAAAATATTGGTTATTTTGACAAATTACTAATTTATGGATTATACATGAGATTAATCTTTTTATATGGTGAGGTTTAGGGATAACAAGTTGAAAGCTGTGCCAATATAATTTTGTTCATCTATCATATTACTAATTTATGGATTATACATGAGATTAATCTTTTTATATGGTGAGGTTTAGGGATAACAAGTTGAAAGTTGTGCCAATATAATTCTTGAAAGAGATTTGATTGTTTCAGGTACTATATCATTGAATATCAGTAAACGTACTCTTTAATGTTATACACGGAAACAAAAGTTTCATGCACTCAATGCTGATATCTAAGCTAAATACCGTTCAAGGATTTTAATGATAAGATCATCTATACTTCCCTTCATCTTATATTTACATCCCTTGCTGCTAATTGCAATGACACTTTCTGCTCTCTTTGATGGATCAGTCACTGGACAGCAGAAATAAGTCTATACCGAGAACTAATCTGATCCACAATTAGTGACAACCGAAAGCCTCGACCTTCTACTATTCAATGACTATAATACACACACACATAGTAGTCATTGGACACACAAAATCTTTCATGCAAACTTATGCATTTTGATTTTCATAAGAAGGGACATCACAAATTTACAATGGCCTACAACAACAAAAGGAGTTATCATAATTCAAAATTCTTAACATCGTCAAGGTATATACTGCAGGAGCTGTCGAACTTCAGTATATGAGAAAAGTAACCAGAGCCTAGAATATGAGCATACAACCACAATCGATACTTGCTCTCAACTGAAAAACCGAGGAAGGAAGATATGAATCTTGCAATAAAAAGCATTGTGCCGATTATGTTTCTTTTTATTCCTTCTACTATAAAGAAAACTAACTAATTTTACTCTGTTTCCTAATCGGAGGGAAGATGGTTATGTTACATATTATATTGATGTTCATGGGCACACAACTCTCCATCATGCATTGCTTTAATTAGCATATACAATTTGTTAGATAAAACCATTATTCAGTTTGTTACTACACAGGCCATACCGGTTCTAATTGTTTTGCTAAATAGGATAAATAGTAAGTATGTTAGATCAGTATAAAAGGTAGGAAAAATGATTTGATACGTCTTCTCTAGAGCCATGCTCATATGCAACATATTCTTTGTTGTAATGCCTGCTCATAAGCCACATATTCATTTTTGTTCCTGAATTAAAATTACGTAGCAGCAATACGAAAGACATGATGACGTTGGGATCGACCCACTCTCATCATTGATCTACTTGCTCTCTTCATATGACTAACGATAATAGGGTATAGAATTTCCCATATGCGTAGCATGGGGCACACACTAGTAATTATTTAAGATAGGAATAAAATGTGGGAAAAAAAATTTATTAGCTTGGAGAATTTTATCTATCTTTTAAATGATTAAAATAAATTGAAAAATGGAAATTTGTTTTTAAATAAAAGGAAATATTAATATCTTTAAAATGAATGGGCTTAATAATAACCTAAGCTTACTCACCGACATCCTTATCCCGTAACCTGATAAATCTTATCTTTCCCCATCCTTACCCTTACTTCAACTTATTTACTAAACAAAAAGAAATCATAGCATACTTTTCGAAACTATTGTTTATGCTTTCATTAAGTTTCATGGATAGTTTCAAGCTAAATTAAAGCCAAGCATAAGGGAAAAGTGAGTTAACTATACTAGGTAAATTAACTTCTCTAATTTGATTTCAATTTGATTTAGTATGATTTTACATTGAATGGTGATGGCTTGGTATCTTAATATGCTTAAATTATTGCTAGTAGATGTTTGATTTTGTTGATCGTTTGATTATAGATTAGTTATACAGTAACTTGATGAACCTATGTTATTTGATATGTTTCTGCCTACACTAAACCCTATATAGAAACTTGAATTTTGATGCCAATAAATGATGATCTGAATCCAAACTTTGGTTGTAGTAAGAAGTGTACAAGTAGCTAGCCAAGTTCATGTCAAAGTTGGTCGGAGGCGACTAGAATTCGCCAATCAATCAGGCAATTTCCTACAATTAACTACTCTATATCGACCTGACCGATCGATCGTAAGTACATCAAGCTGTTGATTGGTCAGTGCATTCTAGAGCAATAAGCTCCAGGAACAGAAGCCATTATATTTTTTTATTTTAAACTTTTAAAAATGTTGATTTGAGGAATCATGGACTTTTTGGAAAATTTTAGAAATATATTTTAAGTTTAAATAATAATTTAAAACTTCAAACTTTAAAATTTTCAAAGTAATTTAAGGATTTGAATTAAATTATAAAGAGGGATATGAATTTTAATATTTAATAAAAATAGAAAGTGCAAATTCATCTAAAATAATTTCATAATCTTTGTGACTTGAAAATTTTAATAAATGAATTTGAATTGAATTTTGAATTTAAATCATAAGAAATGAATGAAATGATATATATGTGTGTGTGTAAATCATGAATCCTTTTCTTCGATGATGGCAACCTCCAATACAACTGTAACACAAGAAGCTGGAGAGGAATTAGAAGAGGATGGGACAAGAGGGTGAAGGTAGTGGGGCAAAATGGGAAGGCCAAACTAGACGGTGGTGGTGCTAACCTTACTGGAGTTAAGCTATCGGGGGTTAAAGGAAATCTCCTGGTGTTTGGGAGACAAGAAAGGCTTACGGGTTCTAGACTCGCCCAAAAAGGAAGATCTAAGGTAGAGACATAAAGCTAAGTGGGTGGAGGGCTCGGTTGTGGGGATTGATGTAGCAAGGGGCTCAAATTGGGTGAAGAGGGCAGCTGTGAAACCAAAGGTTAGATATTGGGTGGAGGCATTTGGGGCTAAAACAAAGATTAACAATGACACTCAGTTTGTGAGTACTCAAATGGATGAAGAAGGAGCATTTGCTGAAATAGACGATGAAGACCATGTGTATGCAAACATTGTAGAACTCTATTGACCTTTACATGGAAGGTAAGCGCCCATATTATGTTCACTTTAATGCCTACGTGAAGAGGGAATGGAGACCAAAAGGAAAATAGGACGTGTATTATAGGTATAATGGCTTCTACCTTGTTAAATTTGAATTGGAGAAGGATTTCTCATGCAATTTTTATGAAGGATCGTGATTTCGTGGATAGTAAGCTTATATTCATGAGTAAGTGGAGAGTGGATTTTACACTAGCCAAAGATATACTGGCCATTTACCCAATATTGGTGAAGTTACATAATCTAGACTTATCGCTAAGAACTCTAAGGGCATAATTAAAATTGAAAGTACGATAGGAAGGCCAATTGACATAGACCACAACACTAAGTTCATTAGAAGACTAGACATTGGTAGAGTTCTGGTAGAAATTAAGACCTCATCAAACTTCCAAACTACATTTAGAGCCAAGGACAAGGCAAACATTATTTACAAACAAGTGGAAGAATACGAGGCAGTGCCTCCTTTGCAAGAATTGCAATTTTTTAGGCACAAAACAGAAACACGCGACACTAAATTTAGGCATGAGGCGTGGAGAGTGAAAAACAGTAAATAGAATAACTTTTTAATTGAGCAACCGGAATGGGATGTTACTAAAGAGCAAAGCAAAGCGACGACACAAGATAAAATACCAAATAAAGTACATCAAAATATAAGGGCCCGTTTGGTTCGTTTTGAGTTTTTTATTTTGTGTTTTCAATTTGCACTACGAAGTACAAGAAAAAACAAGAATTTTTTTGTAATTCTTAGCCATTGCGGCGATGGACGGACAATGAAGAAGATGAATTGTTTTTCATCCTTTTGTTACGTCTCAAAACACGAAAAATCAAATAAAATTGTTTTCTATTTTCTATGTTAATATCATTTTTCAAAATTTTTTGTTTTCCAACGATACACAAGAAGTGTGCATTATTTTTAGACGGAAACACGAAACTAAAAACGACAAGCCAAACGGGGCCTAAGTTTATCAAGCCCAGAACAGAAATCAAGTCACTCCAGCAACAATAAAAAGTCTAAATCCAGTTCAACCACAATCCTTGTCAGAATCAAAGATTAGCCGAAAACAAATAAGAGTTCAGTCCCAAATAATTACACGAAAATGTCTCCGTTTCAGATACAAGACAGAAGGAGATAAATAGTTCAAGCATATCTCTAAGCAAGTCAGCGGAGTAGGTGGAGGAAGGCTATTGTACAATTGCCAAAGACAACTCTAGTGATTCTCCAAAATCAAAAATGGGCAAGGAGCATTTAGAAAGTCCAAAAGGTGTAGAAAATTTGGATGATATGCCATAAAACATAGTAGACCTGGGCAAGATGCAGATTGACATCCCTGAGGAAGCAGATGACAATTCTGATGGTGAGCAGTTTTTAGGTAAATAGACTAAAAATAATAAAGAGTACAAAAAGCAGTTTCTCTCTACGCAGAAAACTAGATTGAGCAAAGACAAAGGAGCAGCTCCAGCTCAAAAACTGAGGAGCAACCTGAAGATTACATGTTCAAGTGACTTATCTAAAACCATAGACAAAGCATGGATAGTGGTTGGAGATTTTAATGCTGTGCTAAATTCAAATGAAAAAAATGTGGTTCTAGTTCTACTCTCAAAACTTGCTCAAGTGGCAGACTTTAATAACTATTTATTAGTTGTAGGACTAATTGAAGCATTTCATATCGGGCTTAATTACATTTGGTGAAGCGGTCAAGTTAGGAAAATTACGTGTCGCTTGGATAGAGCTTTGGCAAACCCAGAGGCTCTCCACAAGTTTGCTAATTTGAAAATACCTATCTTACCGTCTTCCGCTAGCGAGCGTTCTCCACTGCTGATTGAACACATGAAAAATGAGAAAAATCCAAAGGGTGGTCCATTTAGATATAAGAATAATTGGCACTTATATGACGACTATTATGAAGCAGCTGCTTGTTATGACAATTTTCCAGTTGAGGGTAGTATAAGGTTATAATTTTCTATAAAACTTAAGGTTATCAAAAATAGATTAAAAATATGGAATCACCCGAGAAGTAAAGAATTTGAAGAGGTTATCCAACTTTAAAAAGATTGTGACGATGTTCTCTATTTATTAGATTCTGATCCCTTTAATGATGCATTAAATTCTGCCTACCATGAGCTATAGTCTAACCTCAGAAAAGCACTTCACTCAGAATCTATTGAATTAAAACTAAAATCTAAGGAAAAATGATTGACGGAAGGGGATGGGTGTTCAAAAAAAATTTATGCAAAAATGTCCTTGAGAAGGAACCAAAATAACTTATTGAATATGATTAATTCAAATGGGGATAGCTTTATGATTTCAAAGTAATCGAAGAGGAAGCAATTAAATTTTATACTGACCTGTTCAATATGCAGGCTGCAAACTCTACTTTTCCAGAAATTCATTATCTAAGAATAGTGAATTCTGAAGAGGGTTATGACCTACTTTCTACCACTGTAATTGCTGAAGAAATCCGAGGGACATTATGGAAAATGGATGATAACTCTTCTCCCTGGCCCGATGGGTTTAACACAAATTTTTTTAAAACTTCACTAGGAGGAGGTGAGCAAGAAATTATACATGCAATTCAACAAGCATTTCATAGTGGTCAAATCTTGAAAGAAATTAACCATACGTTCATTTGCTTAATTCCTAACATCCAAAATAGAGGAGTACCGGCCAATATCTTATTGTAATTTGATGTATAGATTACAAAGATCATTTGCAACAGGATGAAATACATATCGCCAGATATTATTTCTCTTAGTCAAAGTGCATTTATTCGTGGTATAAATATCTTAGAGAATTTAGTTCTCCCGCACGAACCGGTTAGACGTTTCAATAAAAAAGGTGCAAATATCTTAGTCAAAGTGGATTATTTTTCATTACGATTAGAGATGGTAGTGCATAATCAAATGATTGAACCAATAGTGAATATTACTCCGAAAGCTGTTAGCTGTATCAAATGGATTTTTCTCAATCTCGATCTCTGTGTGGGGCTCAAAGTTAGTGAAAACAAGACCAAATGCTATTTTAACAAATATTGTAAAGTTAATAATCAAGTTACCCACCTGCTTGGGGTAGTAGAAGGGAAACTCCATGTTAAATACTAAGGAGTTCCGCTTTCTTCCAATACGATCACAGATAGGGAGTGTTGTGAATTGCTGTCTTAAATTAGAGGAAAACTACAAAGTTGATGTTCTAAATTTGCCGGAAAAGTGGAATCGGTCCTGTAACGATCCCGGATTTTTAATAAGTTTGCATTGATAGTTAAATTAATTTTTAAATAAATTTTGTGGAATTAATTGATAAATTGATTCGAGCTTCCCCGAAATCAAATCAATAGGCACAAGGATAAATTTTCATAAAAATTTTGGCTGAAGGACAACATGTTTCATTTTTAGGCTGAAGGACAAACTTTGAAAAATAATTAGGCTGAAGGACAATGCTAATACAACTAGCATTTTGTACAATATAAAACTGAATATAATGCTAGTTATAATTAGCATTTTGTACAATGTTTGCACTGTACAAAATGCTAACTATATTTAGCATTGTCCTTCAGCCTAAACTTCTTTCAAAGTTTGTCCTTCAGTCCAAAAATGAAACTTTGTGTCCTTCAGCCTATTTTTTTTTTAAAGTTTGTCCTTGTGCCTAATTCCCTCCAAATAAAAATGTGTTAAATCATTTGAATTTAAATCTTGTCTATATATGTGAATATATATGCATAAATAAGTTTGAATTTATATATATTTATTCCTATTTTAAGTTAAAATAGGAATAAATATATGAAGTAAAATTACAAAACAATGTAATACAAAATAGACTACAAAAATAAAAATAGAAATAGATGTATATAAGATATATTATAAAATATAAAGCAAACAAATTAGTTAAATTCTAACAACATATTAAAGTTAGAAAATTATTTATATTATAAAATAATAAGACTAAAGAAAAATAAAATACACTTAAATATGAAAATAAATATATGAATACACTTGTAAAAGAAAAAAAAAACTAACATATTCAAGAATGAAACAAGCAAATGAAGATAAGTGTGAACAAACAAAAAGAAGACACTAGAGTAAATATCCATGTATAAAAACCAAAATTGGATAAGTATGTTTGTACAAGGCAATTAATGAAGTCATCACGTTCAATTATATCAGCCACCAAAACAAAGAAAAATCATCTGACTATTGTACAAACAAATAAAAAATATCACCCTGTACTCATTTTCTATATATCAACTTCTTCATCTTAGTTCGTCCATTCCAAACTGTGAAAAATCTGAGATACATATCATTCAAAATTTAAACCAAATTCAACTAAAACAAACAACAAATCAACTACAAAGCCAAAGATTAAAGAAGAAGGGTTTCCAACAGCAAAATTTAAAAGCCTGTTTCAATGAAAAGCTCTGTCCATTTGCAAATACAGGTGAGTAATACTTGTTTTAAAATTAAAAAAATATAGGTATCTGTTGCTTGTATATCTGTGGATAAGTATAATTATATACACATATAAGTCCTCTCTGTATATTTAAAAAATATGCATGTATGTGTGTGCAAAGCTGTTTCCAGTGACATCATACCCCCTATTCAACTTCAGTTTTAACTTTAAAAACCATTTCCTCTTAATTAAGGAAGGATTTGGATGCAAGATTTAAATAAAACTGGGTTGTTTTATTATAAGCTTTAACTTAAAAATCTATTTAAGTCAACAATAAACTGGATTGCATTGTGTGTGTGGTGGGAGGTCTTATGGTAGTTTCATTTTCCAAAAAGCATTGCGGATTCCAATGTTTAAAATTCTTTGTTGTTGTTTAAAGATAAACTTTTTTTGTTACTCACATCAGTCCCATGACTGACTCGGAGTTTATTGTTCCCTTCCTAAACTCTGGGTGTCCACAATTTTCCACACGGGCAGTTTATAGTTGGGTTTTTCAGATAGTCAGGTTTAGTAGATTATTGGGAGCTAGTTCGGGGTTCGGGGTTCACGGATGACTGCACCTGCTTATCTTTATGCATCGTGAAGATGGTTTGAGCTTGATATTGGAGTTATTGGTCTCATTCTCTTTGTCGGATCACTTGGAGTATCACTTCTGTTGTTTCCGCTGTAACATTATTATTTATCTCTGATATTCTTGTATCATATTGATATCATTGTTGTATATCATTCTGGATATTGTATTCGTTGGAGTTGTATATGATATCATTGATTTCTTTATTCTGTTGTGTTGTTATACTTACTGTGTTATAAGCTCCGGAGAGCCAGATTCGGCGTTTGAATCTGTGGCATTTTGAGTACAAGTGAAGTACGGGTGCCGATTTTCGAAGGCCGAGTCCGGGATCTTCACAGGTCCACACCTTGATCACAACTAAGGTACTTTTTGGGTCCAAACTTTTCATATTCCTAGCCCCTTATTTCGAAAATTAATAGAGCCAATGCCAACTTCATATGAAGGGGAAGAATGCATAAAATTAGTTATGATACCCTCTGTAGACCGAAGAAGGAAGGGGGTGTGGGTCTAATTAATCTGGACTCGTTGAAAAAAACAACTACAATGAAGCTTTTTAGGAAAATATTTTCTATAGAAAGTCTATGGGTTTGCTGGATGAGAGCGAGATACTTGAAAAAGTGTCATTTCTAAAATGTATGTATGATACAGTTAGGGGTATGCAATAGGGGCAATTATGTAATTATTATATATATCTAACTCAATAACCAATCTTTGTTGAAATAAAACGTATTTTCTTTCTATTATATACTTCATATAATATGTTATATTAATTAATTTAATTAATAGTATATTAATAGAAAATCCCTAAATGGTATGTTTTTTTTATAGTAGTTACAATGTGTTGCAACGATGAGTAATTTATCGCAATGAAAAGAAGCATATCGTTTTAAATATTCCTAGTCAAGATGTATTGAGACTGGATATCGATATATCCGTTGAGACTAGAGTATGCAACCCTCTCCAAATTTTAGGCAGTGTATTACTCATGACTGTTGGAGGCACTAAGGGATTATTGTAATGATCCGCCTTTCTTACTACCCAAAACGACATTTAATACATACTTGGTATTCGTGTGCCGATCATTTAGTCGTCTTAAAGACGGGTCATTAGGGGTGAAAGAAAGATAGAACAAAAAAAACTAAACAACACAGAGTCTCACAACGCAACAGAGCAATATATGTTACTCAACATAATATATTACAAAATCATTTCAAAATGTTATATCATAGTCGTACTAATACAAATTCTACTCTAGGACAGTTATTACAGTCTGTCCCTACCTAACGGATACCATATACATATAATAGAGCGGAAGGCAAAGTAATAACTAGCTATTGATGATGCCACCTGCTCCAAGCTCCTTTAAAATGATTCTACGGAAAAACCTAAACTACTTGGCTGCTTATTCAAATTTGAGCACCCAAGAGTTCAGGAAAAGAGAAAATAAACTCCGGGCCAGACATGAGTTTGGTTTGAGTAAAACATGTCTTTAACTTTATAAAAACCTTTAAATCAAAGGCATCTTGTAAGACCACGCCGCATGTAAACACGGATGGGTTTTTGTGATGACCCACTATTTTGGACCATTCAAATTGACAATAAAACCACACATGTCAGACTTGAATAATACAAAACAATAGATTGTAATAAATTTGGAGAAAATAAAACCAATCACAGACACAGAATATTAGAATAACTCGCAGTGGAAAATAAAATAGATAATGGTTCTTGAAGCCACTACAATACATAGTCTCAAAACAGATTCAAAATACATAGTCTAAAAAACAGATACAACAGAAGTCTGAATACATAAGTATAGTAGAAATCCCAAATACATATGTCTTTAATACAAAGCTGAAATAAAAGATGATCTCCAGCAGTCCTAGCTCCAGAAGGTGAAATCCAAAGCTGATACTCAGGCTGACCCGAGCGTAAATAAAACACAAACACTCGAGTCAGGACATACATACTTATACAATGTAAACCAACTCAAGTGAACTGTAATAGAAAGGCACAAGTAACTTAAAGGATGCTTGGGACCGCCCATCCTCTAAGGATCTGTTAAACTATTTACTATGTAGTAATATTCGTTATTATAATAATGTTTAATAGTAAAATAAGCTTACTTTAAAATAGCATTAAGGAGTGACCCAATATTCCCCTTAACACATAATGGTGCCAATAGTCTATACAGTACGTGCATACCTCGAGAGGCTACGAGAAGATACTCCATAGGTACGACACAAATAGAAACTCGTAGAAGGCGCGCTAGGGTAGGTGACACGGCACAACTAGGCAATGCCAGGGTAGATATACCAATTACGCAACCGAGCTGGTGGAAAAGCATAGCAGCCAGTACCGCCCACCACGAGCCACACTCCCAAATCAAAGGGGTGCAACCAATCAATCACAAAAGTAATATAATGGTATCGAAGAAGTGTGTCCGATCAAAGGTGCTACCTCATTGGCCCGTCAATCGCTCCTGTTTTAGCCACCTTATGCCAACTCATGGGAGTTGGGTCCACGTAAATATACCTTTAGGATCATCACCTCAAACCTACTTCATTCTGGAATCTCCACCGCGTACACAGTTGTTAAAGTGGATTTCGGTATCGACAGAGAGTATATCCATATCCGATCCCGGTCTCTTTAACAACCAATCGTTATTATAACCCGTGGTTATACATTTTATATTGGTTTATATTTCAAATCAAAATACATCATTTAAACCATATAAAAGTAAAGTCATTATACTTACAAATCAAATATTCAATTCCTAAAATTTTAGCCTTTTTTGAGCTCATTTATTCGCTTAAATACTTTAAAACATTGAAATTTCAGCTTTCGCAGCACTTAGAAAATGCTGCAGTAAGATATATTTGAAAATAATTCATTTCAGCAAAGACAACATTTATAAACTGCTACAATAGTTCAATTACATTTGAAAACTAGTTCAATTCAGAAAAGACAGCATTTACAAAATTGCTGCAGTAGTTCAGGGTTTAATTTGAAAGTTTTAGTCCAATTCAGCAAAAACAGCATTTACAAAACTGCTGTAGTAGTTCAATTACATTTGAAAATCTCATTTCAGCAAAGACAGCATTTACAAAACTGCTGCAGTAGTTCAATTACATTTGAAAATCTCATTTCAGCAAACTGCAGCATTTATCAAGTGCTACTGTAGCTCTTTTAATTAATTTCAGACTTAGATTTTTTTCTGCAACCACAGCACTTACCAAGTGCTGCAGTAGCCCTTAGTTAATTTAGCCTTTAGTTCATTTGCATCAACCATAGCACTTACAAAGTGCTGCAGTATCTATTAGTTCAGATTTTAAGTTAATTCCAAAAACGATAGCATTTCTGAAGTGCTACTAAATAAATTTCCAGATTTATACAAAATTCCAGAAACAATTAAACTTCAATTTTTACCATTTTAACTTAAAAAAAATCATATTTTCCCACTTCAAAAATGTTCATTTAAATACCCTTTAACTCATGGTTTTATAAAGTAAAATTTCATAAATAAAATCCAATTTTCAATAATTCACTTATTAAATCCAAGTGTACAATTTTCCTATTCTTTGCATTTTTAACAATTAACTTAACACTTAAATTTAAATTTCCATTTCATAAATAAAACTTAATTTCCATTTTTTTTACTTTACTTAAACTTACCTTTTTTTAAAACAAATCTCACATTTTCAAATTAAGTTATATTTCAAATTACAATTTTTACCATTTATTTATTTAACCTTTTAAATCATAGAAAAATCACTAACACTTTATTAAATCATTTTAAATTCAATTTAAATCAAAATATCATTTTTACATTTTAAAATACTTAAAATTTTCTAGAAAAATATATATAATAACTACGGGTCTGTATAATATTTTCTAACCTAAGTCAAGTGATACGGATAATATATCATTTCAACCCGTAATTTACAAAGAAAAATCCGGGTTCTATCATTTCAAACCCGCAATCCCAAGTCAATAAAAATAAATAAAAATCGCCCAGGCCTATCATTTCAGCCCGTAACAACCTTTCCCTATTCTAAAGTCCGTTCGGGTATATATCATTTCAACCCATAGTGATTCTATTCTACAGGGAACTTGCAGTGTGAGAAACAAAATAAAATAAACAATATAACAGAATATAACATATTAGATGATGTGACGGGTTATAACCAGGGTTTAACATCATATAATTCATATCACAGGCAGGTATAACATGATATAACAATTCTACACATTCACTTGTTATCACTTCACAATTTTATAAGTATGAATGTCAAGCGTGAATAACTCACCTTTTCAAACCGGAGTTAGCAAATCAAAATACACGAGGAAGCTCTTGACGCCTCGGATAGGGGCACACGAATAAATTCCAGAAAACACGATACAACACAACTTTAGATTCTAGTGGAGAGAGAGCTAAGATTTTGATCTTGTATACAACAAATAAAACAAAGCAATATAAATATATATTCAAAAAAAATTTAATTGAAACAAAAATGGAATTTGAATTAACAAATGACTAAAATGGCTTAACCATGCTTTAACCACTCAAGTGCTCGGCCATGATGGGTCATAGGCTCGACCATACATGCTTAATTGGTGGTAAGGGCTCGGGTTTGGCTCACTAACACACGGCTAGGATAGAGAATGTGAAGGGTTTGGAGTTACAAGTGAAGGAATGCAAAGGGACAAGGCAAAAGAAGGGGTTTGGTTCAACATAGACTCGGCCTATGGTCAAAGTGGCTCGGTCTGGTGCATCTTCAAGTTAGGTCAGGTGATGTGATGGCCAGTGGTGATGGTCACGGTGGCTGGTGGTGGAGCTAGAGGTGGTGGCCATGGCTAAACATGAAGGGGTGATGGTAAAATAGGCTCGGCTAAGCAATTTGCAATGTTTTGTGGTGATGGCTCCACTTGGTGGTCGCGGCCAGGTCTGGATAGAGGAGAGGGGTGGTTGTAGGCCGTGGATGATGAGGAGGAGATGATGGTGGTGGTTGGTGGAGGAGATGGTGGTTAGGGCCGAACAAAGCTTGAAGAGGAGCAAGGCAAAATCAATGAATATGAAGAGGAAAATAAGAAAATGGAAGCCATGACTTACAAATTTTTTTCAGAAATGAGATGTACGTGAGAAATGAGGCGATAAGGAACTTTGTACGTGAGTTAATAAAAAGAAATGAACGGCTTGCAAGGAGTTGTGTACGGCTATGGCAATGAAAAGGCAAAGAAAAGGAAAGGTCATAAGCAAATGAAAAGACTAGGATAAGGAAAAGTCACAAGTTTAAAAGCCTTTGTCTCTTTGAATTTCCATTTTCTTTTGTTCAAAATAAACCAATCAAAAATCAAATAAAAGTTAAAACAAAATAAATGTAGAAATGAAAATAAATAAATAGTCTTAGGAAGATAGGAAAAATAAATAAAGAAAATAGTTTGTTATATTGAAACTAGAATTAAAAATTGTAAACAAAATGCAACTAATATTGGAAAATTACAACTACACTTTTAAAAATGTTTTAAAACTAAAATTTTGAAATAAAATTTAATTTAAAAATATTTGCAAAATCTTGAGGCATACGAATAGTCCCTTCTGATCACACTTGAAATAGGTAATAGAAGATAAGTCGATAAGCTGCCTCTGAGAAGGAGAAGATGAAGATCGCAATCCTCGATGCTTAAGCCAATTCTTCTTCTACTGATGGAAATTTGGCTTTCTCTTCTTAGAGTTAGCAGAGGAAGACTGAGATGAAGGAGCACTAGCAACAGCAGGACCCTTGGAAGTAGGGTTCTCATAACGAATAGCCATATCCATAAGCTCGGTGAAAGTGCCATGAACATGAGAAATGAGACGATCATAGAACTCTGGGCGAGCTCCAGCTATGAACTTTTCATTCTTTTTAAGTTGGGTGTCAATAAGGCCAAGACAAAACTTGGAAAGTTCGTTGAACTTCCACTCATACTCAGAAAAGGACATGGTACTTTGCTTGAGATCCATAAACTCACAATAAAGATGAGATTTCCCAACTTTGGGTATCCATTTTGCCACAAAAGCCTCCCTGGAAAAAGATAGATAAGCTTAAGATAGATTTTAAAGAGAAAAAGCTGAACAGAACACAAGACAACACAAGAAGATACCTAAACTGATCCCAAGGAATGTCTGCCTCTACAGTCTGAGCTGTGACAGACTCCCACCAATCCAAAGCTGCTTCCTTCAACTGCCAAGCTGCCAACTGACGCTTCTGCGCATCAGAAATCTCCAAACCAGTAAAAATCCTCTCAAGACTCCTCAACAACTATTGAGCCTCTATGATGCTCTTAGATCCAGTAAACTTGGTACCACCAAGTTGAGTAAATTCCTTGCAAAGAGTAGTGAAACTAATGGGTGCAATAGGCTCAGGAACTAGGGCAATACCATGGCCCCTACCTCTGGCATTCCTACGATTCATCCTGAAAAGTCAAGAATGAATTTTAGGACAAAGGTAAAACAGAAAGACAAAGATAAGATTCAACTAGAAATGGAAATCCTAATCAACGAATTTAAATAACAAGGCGGATTCGAAAAGAATAAAGTTAAGAAAATGAGATTCTTAAAACAAGTAAATTTTACATCCAAAGTATCTTTTAAAATCATTTGAAAGCCATTTTTACTTAAAAATACGTTCTCTCACAAAGAAATGATTCTAGGATCGATTTCACTCATTCTAGGGTATTTCTACCCTATCTCTAATGAGTTTTTGCTCCATAGGCTAAGGTTTGCCTAAAACCTGGCTCTGATACCAAATGTAACGACCCACTATTTTGGACCATTCAAATCGACAATAAAACCACACATGTCGGACTTGAATAATACAAAACAATAGATTGTAATAAATTTGGAGAAAATAAAACCAATCACAGAATCACAGACACATAATATCAGAATAACTCGCAGCGGAAAATAAAATAGATAATGGTTCATGAAGCCACTACAATACATAGTCTCAAAACAGATTCAAAATACATAGTCTGAAAAACAGATACAACAGAAGTCTGAATACATAAGTATAGTAGAAATCCCAAATACATATGTCTCTAATACAAAGCTGAAATAAAAGATGATCTCCAGTAGTCCTAGCTCCAGAAGGTGAAATCCAAAGCTGATACTCAGGCTGATCCGAGTGTAAATAAAACACAAACACTCGGTCAGGACATACATACTTATACAATGTAAACCAACTCAAGTGAACTGTAATAGAAAGGCACAAGTAACTTAAAGGATGCTTGGGACCGCCCATCCTCTAAGGATCCGTTAAACTATTTACTATGTAGTAATATTCGTTATTATAATAATGTCTAATAGTAAAATAAGCTTACTTTAAAATAGCATTAAGGAGTGACCCAATATTCCCCTTAACACATAATAGTGCCAATAGTCTATACAGTACCTGCATACCTCGAGAGGCTACGAGAAGATACTCCATAGGTACGACACAAATAGAAACTCGTAGAAGGCGTGCTAGGGTAGGTGACACGGCACAATTAGGCAATGCCAGGGTAGATATACCAATTACGCATATGGGCTGGTGGAAATGCATAGCAGCCACTACCGCCCACCTCGAGCCACACTCCCAAATTAAAGGGGTGCACCTACTCAATCACAAAAGTAATAGAATGGTTTCGAAGAAGTGTGTCCGATCAGATGTGCTACCTCATTGGCCCGTCAATCGCTCCTGTTTTAGCCACCTTATGCCAACTCACGGGAGTTGGGTCCACATAAATATACCTTTAGGATCGTCGCCACCAACCTACTTTATTCTGGAATCTCCACAGCGTACACAGTTGTTAAAGTGGTTTTCGGTATCGACAGAGAGTATGTCCATATTCGATTCCGGTCTCTTTAACAACCAATCGTTATTATAACCCGTGGTTATACATTTTATATTGGTTTATATTTCAAATCAAAATACATCATTTAAACCATTTAAAAGTAAAGTCATTATACTTACAAATCAAATATTCAATTCCCAAAATTTTAGCCTTTTCTAAGCTCATTTATTCACTTAAATACTTTAAAACATTGAAATTTCAGCTTTCGCAGCACTTAGAAAATGCTACAGTAAGATATATTTGAAAACAATTCATTTCAGCAAAGACAATATTTATAAACTGCTATAGTAGTTCAATTACATTTGAAAACTAGTTCAATTCAGAAAAGACAACATTTACAAAACTGCTGCAGTAGTTCAGGGTTCAATTTGAAAATTTTAGTTCAATTCAGCAAAAACAGCATTTACAAAACTGCTGCAGTAGTTCAATTACATTTGAAAATCTCATTTCAGCAAAGGCAACATTTACAAAACTGCTGCAGTAGTTCAATTACATTTGAAAATCTCATTTCAGCAAACTGCAGCACTTATCAAGTGCTACTGTAGCTCTTTTAATTAATTTCAGCTTTAGATTTTTTTTTGCAACCACAACACTTACCAAGTGCTACAGTAGCCCTTAGTTAATTTAGCCTTTAGTTCATTTGCATCAACCACAGCATTTACAAAGTACTGCAGTATTTATTAGTTCAGATTTTAAGTTAATTCTAGAAACAATAGCATTTCTGAAGTGCTTCTAAATAAATTTCCAGATTTATACAAAATTCGAGAAACAATTAAACTACAATTTTACCATTATAACTTAAAAAAAATCATATTTTCCCACTTCAAAAATGTTCATTTAAATACCCTTTAACTCATGGTTTTATAAAGTAAAATTTCATAAATAAAATCCAATTTTCAGTAATTCACTTATTAAATCCAAGTTTACAATTTTCCTATTCTTTGCATTTTTAACAATTAACTTAACACTTAAATTTAAATTTCCATTTCATAAATAAAACTTAATTTCCATTTTTTTACTTTACTTAAACTTCCCTTTTTTTAAAACAAATCTCACATTTTCAAATTAAGTTATATTTCAAATTACAATTTTTACCATTTATTTATTTAACCTTTTAAATCATAGAAAATCACTAACACTTTATTAAATCATTTTAAATTCAATTTAAATCAAAATATCATTTTTACATTTTAAAATACTTAAAATTTTCCAGAAAAATATATATAATAACTACGGGTCTGTAAAATATTTTCTAACCTAAGTCAAGTGATTGGATAATATATCATTTCAACCCGTAATTTACAAAGAAAAATCCGGGTTCTATCATTTCAAACCCGCAATCCCAAGTCAATAAAAATAAATAAAAATCGCCCAGGCCTATCATTTCAGCCCGTAACAACTTTTCCCTATTCTATATTCCGTTCGGGTATGTATCATTTCAACCCATAGTGATTCTATTCTACAGGGAACTTGTAGTGTGAGAAACAAAATAAAATAAACAATATAAAAGAATATAACATATCAGATGATGTGATGGGTTATAACCAGGGTTTAACATCATATAATTCATATCACAGGTAGGTATAACATGATATAACAATTCTACACATTCACTTTTTATCACTTCACAATTTTATAAGTATGAATGTCAAGCATGAATAACTCACCTTTTCAAGCTAGAGTTAGCAAATCAAAATACATGAATAAATTCCAGAAATCACAATACAACACGACTTTGATTCTAGTGGAGAGAGAGCCAAGATTTTGATCTTGTATACAACAAATAAGACAAAGCAATATAAATATATATTCAACAAAATTTTAAATTGAAACAAAAATGGAATTTGAATTAACAAATGACTAAAATGGCTTAACCATGCTTTAACCACTCAAGTGCTCGGCCATGATGGGTTATAGGCTCAGCCATACATGCTTTATTGGTGGTAAGGGCTCGGGTTTGGCTCACTAACACACAGCTAGGCTAGAGAATGTCAAGGGTTTGGAGTTATAAGTGAAGAAATGCAAAGGGACAAGGCAAAAGAAGGGGTTTGGTTCAACATAGGCTCGTCCTACGGTCAAAGTGGCTCGGTCTGGTGCATCTTCAGGTCAAGTTAGGTGATGTGATGGCCAGTGGTGATGGTCACGGCGGCTGGTGGTGGAGCTAGAGGTGGTGGCTGTGGCTAAACATGAAAGGGTGATGGGATAATAGGCTCGGCTAGGCAATTTGCAATGTTTTGTGGTGATGGCTCCACTTGGTGGTCATGGTCAGGTCTGGATAGAGGAGAGGGGTGGTTGTAGGCCGTGGATGATGAGGAGGAGATGGTGGTGGTGGTCGATGGAGGAGATGGTGGTTAGGGCCGAGCAAAGCTTGAAGAGGAGCAAGGCAAAATCAATGAAAATGAAGAGGAAAATAAAAAAATGGAAGCCATGACTTACAAATTTTTTTCAGAAATGAGAAGTACGTGAGAAATGAGGTGATGATAAACTTTGTATATGAGTTAACAAAAAGAAATGAACGACTAGCAAGGAGTTGTGTACGACTATGGCAATGAAAAGGCAAAGAAATGGAAAGGTCACAAGCAAATGAAAAGACTAGGATAAGGAAAAGTCACAAGTTTAAAAGCCTTTGTCTCTTTGAATTTCCACTTTCTTTTGTTCAAAAAAAACCAATCAAAAATCAAATAAACAAAATAAAAGTTAAAACAAAATAAATGTAGAAATGAAATAAATAAATAGTCTTAGTAAGATAGGAAAAATAAATAAAGAAAATAGTTTGTTATATTGAAACTAGAATTAAAAATTGTAAACAAAATACAACTAATATTGGAAAATTACAACTACACTTTTAAAAATGTTTTAAAAATAAAATTTTGAAATAAAATCTAATTTAAAAATATTTGCAAAATCTTGGGTTGTTACAGTTTTTATCTTACGATAATCAAAATAATTGTATATAAAGAACTAGTGATATTATAATGATGTCTATGGTTTCAAATAAATATCAAATTAGTTGAAATTGTTACCATATTAAATTCCAACATACTAGGCTCTAAAATCAAAACCGTAAATGCACGTATTGGAGATTGGATTCCATACTATGTCAAGGTAAGGGACTACCTTCCGATGGTACACCCCTAGACACCGGAGTCTGGTAAGAACTTCTTGTACCCCTGCTACACAGAGTCGGCTTCCCCTTTGACACGGCGAACTATTACCTCATCCCTTTTTGACACTGAGGCTTTATGCTATCATGGTGTTTGGGCGCAAAAAAATTCAAATATAGACAATCTAGAATGGGATGGCGGCTCCTAATGGTAGCTGACTACATAGCTCTACTGCATACCCTATTTTTGCCATATTCCTGGTTGTGAGGCTGGAGGCTACGCTTTACCCTCTTTCATACCAACAGATCTTCTTGGAATGCTAACACTGCCCTCCTCCAAATAAAATGCCAGCATTCATCGATGCAAGCTGTTCCGGGATCGAACAAACATTCCACATTACTATCTTCCATTTTTGAATCACCCTTGGGAAGAATAGTATAACTCCATAGCATACTTCAATATGATTTAACATCATTCGTTATTAATTTGGAGTGGTTCGGATAAATCCGGGGACCGGTGCCTCCAAAACTAAGCGATAACTTCGGGCTAACTCAATTTCGGTTCTTTAAGAAGTATGCATCTGCAATCGAGTCCTCACCGGGAAACTCCAATATACCCGACATACCTCCTAAGTCAAAACATGGTATTTAGCACTTAATCATAATTAACTTTTATTAAGTACCTTTCTCTCCCTATTTATTGTCTTGGCCCAAAAAGTGAAGTGAGCCTAAATGTTGTCCTTAATAGAAAAGACCCGATTTGAATTGGGCCTTCCGCTAATTTGAAAATTGTTTTGAAATTAAAATAAATGTTTTAAATTTATAATAAGACAAATATTATAAATGTCATATAGATTTTCAATTTTTTTTGAAATTAAAATAAAAGTTTTAAATTTAAAAGTAAAATTTAAAATAAAACACATTATAAAAGCTATCATATGATTTTTCAATTTTTTTGAAAATGTTATAGAATTGATTTCGAAAATATTATTTATTAAAAATATTAATCAAATAATTGATTTAGTTAAATAAGTTAATTAATTAAATGTATATACTGGTATAATATTTATAATGATATATATTATGTTATCTTGAATTGGTTAAGACAATATGAGTATATATGTGTGTATAAAAGAATTTTCAAAATTAATAAAATTTAATTAAAATTGTTTAATTAAATAAATTAATTAAAAGTTAATTGATAAATTAAAATACACATATATAAGATATATGTGTATTACTATATAGGTTCTGGTATATATGTTCAATATAATATGTTATATTTAAATAATATAATTATTTATTAAATTTCTATTAGTTAAATCAGTTAAATAAGATTTAATTAATATAATGTTATACATAAGATATTCGATAAATTATATAATAATGAAACTTATATGATATAATTGTATAAACTAAAGGTGGAACATTAAAGAAACCCCAAATAAACTTAAGGAATAAACACATAAGTAAAAGCACATATACCATGATTTCTGATGTGTCCGACACTTGAATCGCGATGGTATTTCATAAGAAATGCATTATTCCATAAGTCGATATCGCTCAACTAAATATATTAAAGATTTTGAATCATTAATGTAAGTGTTGTCCTCTACCATTTATATATTAATTTACTTGCATACTCTTTGGTTATTGAGCAAACTCAAGTTAAATATGTTTTGTGTACTATTATTAATATTGACTGGACGAGATAAGATATCTATATGTATTTATTGAGCAAAGTTAATGTACATATATTGTACTTAAGCCATCGCAAAATGGTAGGTATGAGTCTTTCGATTTGTTGAGCAAACTCAGGTTGAAATGAGATTAGGAAAAAGAATCATAGGTTAGGAGTTATATATAATACAACCGATAACAAGTTATCCATGTTTGTGAACCTATGACTTGTTGAGCAAACTTAAGGTCAGAATCACAAGATAGACGAGTCCTAACACCTGCTAATGAAGTCAAAAAAATTCTATGTTTCATCTTAGGGTTTGGAAAAACATAAATGACTAGTGCGAGTCTTATTAGAAAAGTGAAATGGTAACATTTAACCATTCTAATATTGTATGAACATCTACTATGTATAAATTAAAATAATCTACATTAATAAATTTGTGCATTAAACATAATTGATAACATGTTGATTAGTTAAAAATATACAAATGATCTGAATTAATATAGACAAACAAAAATATAAAATATACTTACCAATAAATTTTGTATGTTGACACATGAAAGCACCTAATTATACAACTACTAAATACGTTCACAAATTGGTCACTTATATATTTATTTGCCAAAGACTATATTCCTGAATGAGTTTCGAACTCTAAAACAATACATGAATATGTTGATCCATTTCCAATCATATATAATTTTATACGGTGAATAGTCATAACGCATAATATATGAAACGTCGATGAAATTAGTTATTCGAAATAAGGAAGTACACCATAGTGTGAGATCGTATATTCAATATGATTTATTGCAATCATGATCTTATTATTTGAACCAAAAATAGCACAAATACCCAAAAGAAAGTAGAAGAGAATGAAAAGTAAACAAGCAAGAAAGGAACACATAAAGTTTTATAATTGTTCGGCAAACTCTGCCTTACATCGACTTAATGATTTTATTGCTTATTTTTGACTTAGAGGCAGAAGTTCTTTGGGGTCGGTACAACTTCAACACTTAGATTTTTAGAGTTACAAGAATATAGAGTAGAGTGGAGTTAAAGCCCAAAAGATCCTGAAAAATGAGCTATACCTTCTTGCTTATAGAGGTAGGGAGCTAAAACCTCGCTCAGAAATATCTCCAAGTTGTTATATCCGATTTAGACTAGTTCTCCCAAAAGAATAGGTGCCATATCGGCAAAAACTGGGAGTCGATATCGACCCCTATGTGGGGTCGGTACCGATCCCAACTTTACCATATTTGGTGTCTTCGACTCTTCGCCTCGGATCGTCTTATGGTTATATTCGAGATTCCATAGTTGTTTGCGTCAATAATAACTTGTTTCGAAGTCTAAATGATGGAGTTATGGAAGAGCAAAGTTGTAGATTTAGGAGTTCGTAGAGATTGACAGAGATTTGTATTGAAACAGTAGAACAACACTGGAAGTAGGATTAGGGCACCAAGGCGGGCCTACAGAAGGAAGATAGACCCTATCGGGCCAAGGGTTAGTGTAACGCCGCACCCCGAGACCCATCTTAGTAAAGAGAATTAACGAGTAATTCCATCTACTAAAGCGGAAAATAGGGCTGGTTAAGGGCGACCATCTATAATTTTGTCTTAAACATCTATTGAATACGTCGATAAATGCAATATGATTTTTCTTTTCTATCTCAAGTGGATCGACATATCCAGTAAATGCTTAATCCAAAACTATAGGTGGCTAACGGATCTATCAGAACAAAATACAATAACTAAATGTAAAGTACATCACAGAACCGTAATCAACATCATATATATACATATACACTGATACAACTTTAGTACAATACAATATGAATACAATAAAGATGGTACTCGACTACACCATATACATCGAATCAAATATAAATACATTAGAGTATGTGGAAGAAAAGAAATTACTAAAGAGAAAGAAGAGCTGATATCCTCCATCAACTTCTAGCTAAGTCCAATAGATGATACCTGAAACAACTCGGTCTGACCTGAGTATAAATACACGGGTCAGTCTAGCTACACAAATCAGTCAATATCGATAATATGAAGTAGAATAGTCATGAAGATACTTCTTCACGAAAGAGAAGAATGAATCGATAAACTCATAAGCTCAACACTTAAGTAACAAACGCTACTTAAGTGACCAAATACCTCGAAAGAGGTAACTCAAACTCAATACTCAAATCAAACACAAGTGCCTCATATCATCGACATTCATAAAACATCAAATATGGTTTAGGGAAAAACCTAAACCCGCCATCTTGGCATACCCAAAACATGCATAAAGAGATCTCATCTCAAACATGCCATAAGGCAAATATATCTCCAAAGAGGAAAATAGAATAAAATCTCAAGTAAACGCCAAAAGGCAAATCTCATAACACCGGTGTAGGCAATTCAAATCTCAAAAATAGAACTTCTAAGAGTTCAAATTCCCGAAAGGTAATCGCCATAAATATATATCGAATGGTTCAAAGGACCAATTACGAAAAGGGCGATACATTAGGGAAAATAGTGAAAGAAACCATCTCAAAAGTATTTGCACGTACATGTGGCCGAAGCCTTGCCAAGTACTGTTATCTCAAATAGGAACCTCGCCCGAAGGCAAAACATCACAATGGAAAATACACCGCAATGGCAAATACGTCGCAATGGCAAACGTCTCGAAGACAACTACGCTGCAATGGCAAATGTCTCGAAGACAAATACGCCGCAATGGCAATGACCCGAAGGTCCAGTACTTGCACGCCGCAATGGAAAATGTGTCACAAACTTTCGAATAGGAACCCGAATAGTGTTAACATGTGTCCCATACCACACGTTCGCACTAAACGGTTTACTAATCGCCAGTAAACCTTATCTCATCGGTAAACTCGTCCTGAAGGTCAAAACGATCAAATGGACAAGTCAGGAATTAACCGATAGGAAAAACGCACGTGTCCCATACCATGTATTTTACCAAACCGTTTAATTCTCCTTTTCATTCGCTCGAATAGTGCAAAAATGTGTATTTTATATATAAAATAATTTATTTGAGAAAACAAGCTTTTAAAACCATTTTCCGAAATCAATTTTGAAGACGATATTTGAAAATTCCCTTATTATAGAGAATAAATAGATTTTATAACTTAAAATAATTTAAAAATATTATATAATAATTATTTTAAATGCCAATTTATTTTAAATATTATTTCGAAATTGTTTGGTCAAATATGTGCTCGAAATCAAAGAAATCACTCAAAACTGTCATTCAAATTCAATTCAAATTTGAATTTCAAATTCATCAAAACTTGGCTAGCCTATTGATAGGCATCATTTCTCTCAAAATATCTCAAAACACCATCAAAACCGAAAGAGAATAAGAGTAAAAATGAGCTAATACAATTCTAAGTTCAATGATTGTTTGTTGCTGTCATCTTGCTCTTAGGACAACAACATACAACCATAATTTCGACCAAGCAAACCTTAAAATTTCATAAAACACAAAGAATGAAACTTGTAGCACATGATCTAAGCTTTCTGGAAGATCCAAAATTATCAAATTCGGTTAAGAAACGAATAAGTTATGACCAATTTCGTTTCAGTTTCAAACACAAAGCAAATATTGGTTTTGCTCTCGGGATAGCAGTAAAAAATTCGATTTTAAAATAGCTAACCTCAAAATTATAGAAAACTCAATACACTAAAGTTGTAGTACATGATCCGTGCTTTCCGGAACATCAAAAATTATCAAATTCGGTTAATAAACGAAGAAGTTATGGTCAATTTTGGTTTCAGTTTCAAACACAGAGCAAATATTGGTTTTGCTTTCGGGATAGCAGTAAAAATTTTGATTTTGACATAGCTAACCTAAAATTACAGAAAACTCAATACGTGAAAGTTGTAGTACATGATTTGTGCTTTCCGTAACATCCAAAATTATCAAATTCCGAACAAAAACGAGAAAGATATAGCTCAAACAATATCAGATTCAAACTTAGGGAATTCTGTCAAAGACAGAACTATACTTATGTTTTCAAATCTGTTTCAGGTCAATCAAATGGTAAAATATCAAAATCTAACCTGAAGAGAAACTATTCCTTATTGAATCTAGTTTCCAACAAAAAAAGTTTTGACTTAAATCAGATAAGAAACGAGTAACTTATGGCTAAAACACTTCTCAATAGCTAGATTTTGTGAGTTTATGACGCAGCGGATATTTCAAGACGATCTTCAATCGATGAAAATAGCAATCTGTGGATTGATGGATACTGAAATGCTCGAATTCGTTGATCCGAAGATACCGAACTCTAGCTATCTCTGACTCGTTGATCCGAAGATACCGGGAAAGAGATCTACGATTCTTCGACGTTGATCTTGCGCACAAGATACCGTGAATCGGCTTCAACAAACGATGATCCGAGCGCACTCGAATGACGTTAGTGGAGATAGGAGATACACTCGACTACCAATTGAAATTGAAAGCAACAAGCTAACAAAAGAGAATTTTATTCAATATTCAACAACCTTTTACAAATGAGAAACCCGGCCTATTTATAAGCGTTTTACAACTCACACAAAAAAAAACACAAAATTCACTAACTCCTAAGTCGGCAACCGACTTACGACCTACGACTCAGGCTAACTCGGTGACGACTTAAGGTACAACAGTTACAGCACTTGCCTCAACGTCTTAACAAATAGAACGACTCATGAATACAGACGACATAACAAGTAACAAAGAAACACTACAAGTTACAACACACAATCCTTTAACTCGGCTCCGACTCAAATAACTCGGCAACGTCTTCAACAAATCGTGACTTAAAATTGCAGTGATTTCCGTTACCTCAGCAACGACTTATGGATCTTATCTCGGCAACGATCTCTGAGCTTATCTCGGCAACGACTTAATCAAGTGTCTGCGACTTATGGAAACTCAGAGGAATTAGGTCAGTCGCGACATGGGGTTTGATCGGAGAAAGGGTTAGGTCGGAGATACGATAACTCGTTCGCGAGTTAGGGCAAGGTCGGAAATGGGTAACAAGGTGATTAGGTCGGAGGTTATGGAATTGGAGCTTGCTAGTTCGCGGTGGAGTGTTAGGTCGGAAATGGAGATAGGTCGGCAATTGGGGAATAGGTCGGCAATTGGGGAATAGGTCGTCAATTTGAGTTAGGTCGGCAACTGGAGTGGGAGTTAGGTCGGCAACTGGAGTGGGAGTTAGGTCGGCAATTGGAGTGGGAGTTAGGTCGGCAACTGGAGTGGGAGTTAGGTCGGAGGCTATTGAATTGGAGCTTAGGTATGCTGCTTCATCATCCTCCCCTTATTGACAAAAATTCGACCTCGAATTTGTACTTCTCTCTTTTTCAACAAGCTCATCTCCATGGTACGGAATCAAATGTTTAACGTTGAAAACGTCAGCAGTGTGAATGTGATCTGGCAACTTTAACTGATAAGCATTGTCATTGATTTTCTTCAAGATTTCTACTGGTCCAATCTTTCGAGCTTTCAACTTGTTGTAAGTCCCAACTGGAAAACGATCTTTCGTCAATACCGCGTAAACAAAATCACCCTCTTTGAAGACTACACTCCTTCGTTTCTTATCCGCCATTTGTTTGTACTTCTCATTTGACTTTTCCAATCGTTCCTGAACGATTCTATGGCACTCCGTCAACCCTTCAACAAAATCAGCAGCTTTCTTAACTGTCTTCTTTGATTGTGGTATTACCGTTAAATCCAACGGGCCCTTCGGTAAGCTCGAATAAACAATCTGGAATGGACTGAATCCAGTACTTCGATTTACAGCATGATTATGAGCAAATTCTGCCTGGCATAACTTCACATCCCAACTCTTCAGATTATCTTGAACAAGACATCTCAACAAGTTTCCCAATGATCTGTTAACCACCTCAGTCTGTCCATCCGTTTGCGGATGATAAGCACTACTAAACTTCAGCTTCGTTCCCACCATTTTCCACAAACTCAACCAAAAGTGACTCAGAAATCGAGTATCTCTATCTGACACAATAGATTCTGGCAATCCATGTAGTCGATAGATCTCCTTGAAAAACAACTGAGCAACATGAACAGCATCCGCCGTCTTCTTACAAGCAATAAAGTGTGCCATCTTCGAAAATCTGTCCACCACCACATAAATGGAATCATTACCACGCTGCATTCTCGGCAATCCCAACACGAAGTCCATACTCACATCAACCCATGGTTTAATTGGTACAGGTAATGGCATATATAAACCAGCATTAGTCGCAGTTCCTTTCGAAACCTGACAAATATGACAACGCTCAACAAATCTTTCCACCTCTTTCCTCATTGATGGCCAAAAGTAGGATTGTGAAATCAACTGTAAGGTACGGTCTCTCCCAACGTGTCCTTCTTCGTGTAACTCTTTAACAATCTTCATTCTCAAGCTACAGTCTGGAATGCACAGGCGATTTCCTTTAAACAGAAAACCATCCACCAACACAAATTCATCAGTGCTTCCTTCCTTTACTTTTTTAACAAGTTTCACAAAGTAAGGATCTTCTTCAATCAATTCTGGCAATATTTCAAACCCAGTCACTTCAACTTTCATTGTTGTCAACAAATGACTCCTTCTGCTCAAAGCATCAGCCACACGATTGGTTACCCCTGACTTGTGCTTAACGACAAAAGTAAACTGTTGCAGATATGCAATCCACGATGCATGTCTTGCTGAAATCTTGTCTTGCCCTTGTAAATGCTTCAATGCTTCATGATCAGTATACAGAACAAACTCTTTCTGAAATAGATAATGTCTCCAGTGTTTAATAGATTGTACAACAGCATAGAACTCCACATCATATGTACTGTATCGCATCTTCGCTCCTGACAACTTCTCACTGAAATAGGCAATGGGACGCCCCTTCTGGCTTAACACCCCTCCAATCCCAACCTTGGATGCATCAGTATGTAGTTCAAACACCAACTGAAAATCAGGTAATACTAGAATTGGTGCAGATGTCAGCAATTCCTTGATTTTTCCAAAAGCAATCCCTGCTTCCTCTGACCATGAAAACTGTTTGCCTTTCATACAATCTGTAACAGGCGCCATCACACTACTAAAGTGTGGAATAAACCTTCGATAAAATGAAGCCAACCCATGAAAACTACGAACTTCCGTTATCGTCTTGGGCTGCGGCCAATTTCTGATCGCCTCAACTTTACTTTGGTCAACCTGTATTCCTTTCTCTGAAACAACATACCCCAGAAATAAAACACTATGCGTCATGAACACGCATTTCTTTGTTGCAGCATAGAATTGTTCTTGTCGCAATACCATCAGCACTTCTCTAAGATGATTCAAATGTTCCTCCGGACTCCCACTGTAAATAAGAATATCATCGAAATACACCACCACGAATTTCCCAATGAACGGTCGAAAAATCTGATTCATCACCCTCATGAAAGTACTTGGTGCATTGGATAAACCAAATGGCATGACTAACCATTCGTATAGACCCTCCCTGGTTTTAAAAGCAGTCTTCCACTCATCTCCTGGTCTGATACGAATTTGATGATATCCGCTCTTCAAATCAATCTTTGAAAATATAGTAGCTCCGCTTATTTGATCTAATAAGTCATCCAACCTCGGCATCGGAAATCTATATCTCACAGTAATCTTATTCAATGCTCGACTGTCAGTGCACATCCTCCACGTCCCATCCTTCTTGGGTACCAATAAAGCTGGTACAGCACAAGGACTCAGACTCTCCTGCACACGCCCCTGCTCAAGCAATTCCTCTACTTGCCTCCGCAATTCTTCATGTTCCTTCGGACTCATTCGATAATGTGGTCTGTGTGGCAATACAGCACCTGGAACAAGATCTATCTGATGTTGTATATCCCTCAACGGTGGCAACTCCGTTGGTAACTCTACTGGAAATACATCGTCAAATTCTTTCAAGACTGGTTTAACTTCTTCTGGAATTTCAACCTCTTCACTGCTCTCTCGCCCAATCAATAAAAACACTTCAGGTTCCTCCTCTACTTCCTTCACAAACTCCTTCAAAGATAACAAAGTTTTCAGCTCTTCAATTTCTTCTGACTTACTTTCTTCTTGTGATCTCTTCTTCGGAACTAAGATAATCTTCGTGCCTTTAAACATAAAACTATAGCTATTGGTCCGACCGTCATGTAGTACTGCTCGATCATATTGCCATGGTCTTCCCAATAATAAGTGGCAAACATCCATCTCTACGACATCACACCATATTTCATCTTTGTATTTCTTCCCAATAGAGAATGGAACACGAACTCGTCTATCCACTTTCACTTCTCCTCCTTTTCTCAACCATGCTAACTTGTATGGACTCGGATGTTTCTCTGTTTTCAATTTCAACTTTGTCACAGCTTCGGTTGAAATAATATTATCACAGCTTCCTGCGTCGATCACAAACTTACACGCCTTTCCCAGAATAGTACATGTTGACTGAAAGATATTACTCCTCAACCAACTATCTTCCTCCTGCTTCGATGTTAAACACGATCTCCTCAGCATTAGATTACAACCTTCATCTCCTGACGCAATATCCTGCTCGTCCTCCTCAACTAGATTAGAACAATCCTCATCAACATCCTCATCTTCAACTTCCACAATCATGGTTCTCTTCTTTGGCTTTGGACACTCACTGCTTTTATGACCCAATTCTTGACAATTGTAACATTTAAACCCATTGTTAACTTTCACCTTCTCAACCTCCTTCACCACTGGTCTACTGATAGGTTTAGAAATGTTAGAACCCCCACTAACACCCTTCATTTGATTGCTGGAATTAGTAAACACACCACCTCCTCGTCTACCCTGCTTCTCCCAAGCCAACGCTTTCTGATGTGCTTCCGCTACAGATCTTGGATCGAACATATTCACCATATCCTGAATCTGCATTCTCAATCCCCCAATGAATCTAGATGTCAGCTGCTCTTCTGTTTCCATAATATCATTTCTTGCAATAAGTTGATAGAATTCATCAGCATAGTCATTCACAGTTTTCGTCCCTTGTCTCAAGTTCTGCAAACGTTGATACATCAAAGATTGATAATTGTAAGGTAAGAACGTTGCTTTCATTAACTTCTTCATCTTATCCCAAGATTCAACTTTTGACTTCCCCATACGTTCACGTGTAAGCTTGGTTTGCTGCCACCATGCCAAAGCTCTACCCCTCAGCCTCGTAGCAACCAACTTCACTTTACGATGTTCTGGAACTTCTTTGAAGTCAAAAATCTCCTCAACATTAGCCACCCAATCTAGAAACTCCTCTGCTTGCATACCACCCTTGAATTCAGGAATTTCTGTCTTCATCCCCGACTCCCATTTGTGATCATACTCAGAATAGTTTCTTCCTTGACCTCTTCCTTGAACACTACCACCATCATACTCCTCTTCAAAATCAGTTGCATAACGATGTCGATTCTGACCACCAACATCTCTACTACCATTACGCCTTCCACCTTCATCCCTTCTATCAACATTCCTCCGTTCACGATCATTCACGTTCCTCCCACGTCCTTGATCATTTTCAACACTTCTGTCTCGATTGGAATGTGGTGAGACTCTACTACCTCCATGATTAGATTCTGGTGAAACCCTTCTCCGATTTTGATTCATCTCCGTCATTAGCTTCTCTAATCGGCCAATTCCTTCATTAAGCTTCTCACTAAAATTCTCATTGATTCTTTGCTCCATCTCATCAGCCTCTTCTCTTCGATATAAAGCTTCTACGTTTTGGTGGCGATTAGCTCTTCTTGGCGGCATACTTGAAAACTTCACAAATTCTAACACTTTTCGGATTTTGATCCAAAATGAAACAGATCGAAAACTTCCACTTTGTAGCAAATCGCGATGAACACGATGGACAAAGTTTCGGCCTCCAATGCAAATCCGAACTTCAATCTTCAAATCAATGCAAACAACTTCACTTGCTCACGGCTAAACTTCAAGCTCTCGACTTCTCTTCAAACTTCAAATTGAATAAGGCTCCAAGTCTCGATCTAGCTATGATTGGCTAGAACAAGCTTTGATACCAAACTAACGCAGCGGATATTTCAAGACGATCTTCAATCGATGAAAATAGCAATCTATGGATTGATGGATACTGAAATGCTCGAATTCGTTGATCCGAAGATACCGAACTCTAGCTATCTCTGACTCGTTGATCCGAAGATACCGGGAAAGAGATCTACGATTCTTCGACGTTGATCTTGCGCACAAGATACCGTGAATCGGCTTCAACAAACGATGATCCGAGCGCACTCGAATGACGTTAGTGAAGATAGGAGATACACTCGACTACCAATTGAAATTGAAAGCAACAAGCTAACAAAAGAGAATTTTATTCAATATTCAACAACCTTTTACAAATGAGAAACCCGGCCTATTTATAAGCGTTTTACAACTCACACAAAAAAAAACACAAAATTCACTACCTCCTAAGTCGGCAACCGACTTACGACCTACGACTCAGGCTAACTCGGTGACGACTTAAGGTACAACAGTTACAGCACTTGCCTCAACGTCTTAACAAATAGAACGACTCATGAATACAGACGACATAACAAGTAACAAAGAAACACTACAAGTTACAACACACAATCCTTTAACTCGGCTCCGACTCAAATAACTCGGCAACGTCTTCAACAAATCGCGACTTAAAATTGCAGTGATTTCCGTTACCTCAGCAACGACTTATGGATCTTATCTCGGCAACGATCTCTGAGCTTATCTCGGCAACGACTTAATCAAGTGCCTGCGACTTATGGAAACTCAGAGGAATTAGGTCAGTCGCGACATGGGGTTTGATCGGAGAAAGGGTTAGGTCGGAGATACGATAACTCGTTCGCGAGTTAGGGCAAGGTCGGAAATGGGTAACAAGGTGATTAGGTCGGAGGTTATGGAATTGGAGCTTGCTAGTTCGCGGTGGAGTGTTAGGTCGGAAATGGAGATAGGTCGGCAATTGGGGAATAGGTCGGCAATTGGGGAATAGGTCGTCAATTTGAGTTAGGTCGGCAACTGGAGTGGGAGTTAGGTCGGCAACTGGAGTGGGAGTTAGGTCGGCAACTGGAGTGGGAGTTAGGTCGGCAACTGGAGTGGGAGTTAGGTCGGAGGCTATTGAATTGGAGCTTAGGTATGCTGCTTCATCAGTTTATATACTCACTTTGCTGCCATAGACGATTACACAACGATTTGGAGCCAAAGATTGCAACTTTCTCTCAAGAACAGACCAAAGAAACCTATAGAAACTAGTAACAGATGCATGCAAACAAAGAGAGAAGCAAATCAATAAATTTTCACTGTATAACAGATTTTGATGAGGAGAATGGTTTTAGAAATCGATTATAGGCTAGTTAGAGCTAATCAATGGGCCAAGATCCAATAATGAAAAGAGATTAGCTTAATGTTAATTACTTAAACTCTTTTTATATGTTAACAATGAATGTTAACAAATGTAATCTACCATATTTCAAATTTCTCTTTTCTAAAAATTTTGATACTATAATCTCATGATAATAAAATGTTTTTACACACAAATAAAGCATTATTTATATTTCTAAAGCATTCTATTAACATATTTCTCTATATTTAAAATAAATAACAATTTTACATTTTAAATTTCAAATCTCATTGAAATTAACATTATAAATTACAAAAAAATCACATTTTTGTGTAATAAAATTTTATAACCCATTTCAAATAAAATTTAACACTAAAATTATATTTTTAAAATCAATTCCATCATTATTTTAAATATATCTCATCTTAAAATTAATTATATCTATTAAAAATCATTAAAAGAAGTAAATAGCAATAATTTACAAAATTATTTGTATCGTATTGAGGAGATCCATAACGATTGGCTCGTTGTGAGAATTCTGAGATTTCTATTTGATGTTGCTTTTATGAGTATTTGTTTGTTACTCACAACCTTGAGATGCATTTGATTTGAGATGGATCGACTTATTTGATATTAAGTCCAATCCTTTGTTTTATAGGATCCTATTGTATATTTAGGTTTCCTATTTTGATTGGTTTATTATTTCTATCACTTTGGAATGTTAATGATGATTCCGAAGTTTCTATATTCACCCTTGATTATCGAGACGTTGATGATATATCTTGAATTCCAGTCAAGGTGACTTTGTTGAGTTTTGATGAGTCCGTTTGGGTTTGATATCCAATCGGACAATCGAGTGTTGAATTAACCTTATTCCTGGCTTTTAGCCTTCGGCCATCCTTCCACGAGGACATCCACAAAGGAATGAGGTGAGTTTCTAGATTTATCGAGTTTGATTGAGTTTATCATTTAGTTTCTTTGAGTTATCCTTTTCGGATACTCAATCGGTTTTATCCTTTGTAGCATTACTTTGTTTAAAGTAATGATTTGTTGTTTGTGTGCTTCTTCTCCTTCGAGAAGAATATCTTGCTTATCTTGTGTCTTGATGATTTCCGAGAGTGGCTCGTCATCCTGTAGGAGTTGACGAACACTCCATCTCCTTATGTTGATTTTGTGAATCGAGTATTCTAGGAATATCTCGATGCATTCTCTTAATGTTCTTTGGTTTGAGTTTTTGAAGCTATATATATATATATAAGAGTTTTAAAAAGAGAAATTGTTGTTTTGAGATATTTTAAAAATCAAAGAATGTTTCGAGAAAATATTTATATGAGTAGTATTCTTTTATAGAAATAATTTGAGAGTGTTGGGTTATCCATCGAGTAGTTAAGAGTTCTAGTCGATACGCCTGATCAACATTATCGATAGGAATCTCCTAAATGTTATGATGAGGCAATCAAACACGATGATTAGTGTTTTAAAGATTGAGATTTTGAAAATAATATTTTGAGATTAAATATTAAATTTATTTTTGAATGGTAATTGCAGCCACTGATTTTAGAGACGAGTAATAGAGGCGAGGCAGTTTTGATCGTTCGGTCAACTCTACAGCCAACATATATATTTATTTATTTTTAAATTATAAAGATGAGAATATAAATGAGATTATTTTTGAGCTGTGCTTTATTGAAAGTATATTTTGAGATTTTAGAATCTATATTATATACATTGGATGTTTTAAGGGGAGAGTATAATAAGAGAATTTGAAGGTTGTTTTAAAAACTATTTAAGTGGTTTAATAGAAGAGTAAAGAGAATTTAAACCCTTAATTTATTTTGAGGAATATTATTATGGATTTACAAAATTCTTTGGAAATTAATTTTGAAGTAAGAGAAGAAATTTGAATTTTAACTTTGAGTTTTAAATTACTTACTAAGTAATATAGTAAAGAGTTTGAGAAATTTTCAAACGTTGAAAATTGAGATTTTAAAATTTAAAAGATGTTGAGATTTAAAATTCTAAATATCTTGGATTAAAAGATAATTCGAGCTTATATCCTTGTTCTTGAGTATATTCTATCTTTGAGCTATTATCAATGACATGCATTTTTCGCGGTCGTTCGAGTTTGGTGGACTTGTGAGAAGCCATCTTGTGAGTTATCTATCTTGTCTATTGTGTCTACCTTGTTGTGAGGATGTTCTTTCCGTATATTTATGCAGAAAATGTTATTGATGATCTTCTTTATTGCTTAGAGCTTGGGTTTGAGTGAGTTTGATCCCGACTCTATTCGTAGAGTTTTGTGAAATCAATCATTTTCAATTGATTAATTGTTGAGCATCTTATTGAGTTTTGATTTGAAGATGGGATATCTTCGAAATTCTTTCGAGTTACTTGAAAAATTCGATGGTTTGAAAATCACTATATTAGCATTTGATGGGCCATTGGATTAACCAAGTGAGTTTTTCCTTGTTTCTCTCTACCATTCTATGTTGAGAGTATGAATGGTTTGAGTTTTGAGCTTGTCTTTTATCCTTTGTCGATTGAATTTTTGTGTTGTTTACGGCTCTTTTTCTAGAAAATTGTGGGGACGTAATTTTTGTAATGGGGGAGTCTGTAACAACCCTGGTTTTAGCGATCACCTAAGAATATTAAATTATAACAGAGGTTATAATTTAATAGTGTTAATTAATAATAAATAGAGGATTTTTATTGTTTATTGGGAATAAACAATATAATTGAGAATAAAATAAGAAAAATAAAGTTTGGAAACTTTATTAAGATTTTGAGATAATAAAATGAGTGAAATATGTTTTATTTAGAGTTAATGCAATAATTTTGTAAATTATTGCTATTTACTTCTTTTAATGATTTTTAATAGAAATAATTAATTTTAAGATGAGATATATTTAAAATAATGATGGAATTGATTTTAAAAATATTATTTTAGTGTAAAATTATATTTGAAATGGGTTATAAAATTTTATTACACAAAAATGTGATTTTTTTGTAATTTATAATGTTAGTTACAATGGGATTTGTAATTAAAAATGTAAAATTGTTATTTATTTTAAATATAGAGAAATATGTTAATAAAATGCTTTAAAAATATAAATAATACTTTATTTATGTGTAAAAACATTTTATTATCATGAGATTACAGTATCAAATTTTTTAGAAAAGAGAAATTTGAAATATGGTAGATTACATTTGTTAACATATAAAAAGAGTTTAAGTAATTAACATTAAGCTAATCTCTTTTCATTATTGGATCTTGGCCCATTGATTATCTCTAACTAGCCTGTAACTAAGAAATGAGAAATGAGAAAGAATTAACTTGTACGTACTCCAAAGAATTAACTTGTACGTACTCCATTCTCCTTCTTCTCAAAGTTTCCAGAAAATGAAAGCAATGGCTGAACCTTTCCTCCTTCAAATCTAAGCAAGAATTTATTAAAATGAAATGAAATTTTTTACTTTTAAAATGGAAATTCAAGAGCTAACTTCAGGTAATCGATTTCTAAAACCATTTTCCTCATCGAAATTTGTTATACAGTGAAAATTTGTTGATTTGCTTCTCTCTTTGTTTGCATGCATCTGTTACTAGTTTCTACAGGTTTCTTTGGTCTGTTCTTGAGAGAAAGTTGCAATCTTTGGCTCCAAATCGTTGTGTAATCGTCTATGGCAGCAAAGTGAGTATATAAACTCACAAAATCTAGCTATTGAGAAGTGTTTTAGCCATAAGTTACTTGTTTCTTAACCGAATTTGATAATTTTGGATGTTCCGAAAAGCTTAGATCATGTGCTACAAGTTTCGTTTTTTGTGTTTTCTGGAATTTTAAAGTTTGCTTGGTCGAAATTATGGTTGTATGTTGCTGTCCTGAGAGCAAGATGACAACAACAAACAATCATTGAACTTAGAATTGTATTAGCTCGTTTTTACTCTTATTCTCTTTCGTTTTTGATAATGTTTTGTGATATTTTGAGAGAAATGATGCCTATCAATAGGCTAGCCATGTTTTGATGAATTTGAAATTCAAATTTGAATTGAATTTGAATTGAATTTGAATGACAGTTTTGAGTGATTTCTTTGATTTCGAGCACAGATTTGTCCAAACAATTTCGAAATAATGTTTAAAATAAATTGGCATTTAAAATAATTATTATGTAATATTTTTAAATTATTTTAAGCTACAAAATCTAGTTATTCTCTATAATAAGGGAATTTTCAAATATCGTCTTCAAAATTGTTTTCGGAAAATGGTTTTTAAAGCTTGTTTTCTCAAATAAATTATTTTATATATAATATACACATTTTTGCACAATTTGAGCGAATGAGAAGGAGAATTAAATGGTTTGGTAAAACACGTGGTATGGGACACGTGCGTTTATCTTATCGGTTAATTCCTGATTTGTCCATTTGATCGTTTTGACCTTCAGGACGAGTTTACCGATAAGATGAGGTAAACTTTTTACTACTTTGAGTGTGAAATTTACTAGCGATTAGTAAACCGTTTAGTGCGAATGTGTGGTATGGGACGCATGTTAACACTATTCGGGTTCCTATTCGAAATTGTGACACATTTTCCATTGCGGCGTGCAAGTACTAGAGCTTCAGGTCATTGCCATTGCGGCGTATTTGTCTTTGAGACGTTTGCCATTGCGGCGTATTTGCCATTGCGGCGTATTTGTCATTGTGACGTTTTGCCTTCGGGCGAGGTACCTATTTGAGATAATAGTACTTGGCAAGGCTTCGGCCACATGCACGTGCAAATACTTTTGAGATGGTTTCTTTCACTATTTTCCCTAGTGTATCGCCCTTTTCGGAATTGGTCCTTTGAACCATTCGATATATATTTATGGCGATTACCTTTCGGGAATTTGAACTCTTGGAAGTCCTATTTTTGAGATTTGAATTGCCTACACCGGTGTTATCAGATTTGCCTTTTGGCGTTTACTTGAGATTTTATTTTATTCTCCTCTTTGGAGATATCTTTTCTTTATGGCATGTTTGAGATGAGATCTCTTTATGAATGTTTTGGGTTTGCCAAGATGGCGGGTTTAGGTTTTTCCCTAAACCATATTTGATGTTTTATGAATGCCGATGATATGAGGCACTTTTGTTTGATTTGAGTATTGAGTTTGAGTTACCTCTTTCGAGGTATTTTGCCACTTAAGTAACGTTTGTTACTTAAGTGTTGAGCTTATGAGTTTATCGATTCATTCTTCTCTTTCGTGAAGAAGTATCTTCATGACTATTCTGCTTCATATTATCGATATTGACTGATTTGTGTAGCTAGACTATCCCGTGTATTTATACTCGGGTCAGACCGAGTTGTTTCAGGTATCATCTATTGGACTTAGCTTGAAGTTGATGTTGGATATCAGCTCTTCTTTCTCTTGAGTAATTTCTGTTCTTCCGCATACTCTGATGTATTTTTATTTGATTCGATTTATATGGTGTGGTCGAGTACCACCTTTATTGTTTTCATATTGTGTTGTACTAAACATGTATCTGTGTATATGTATATATATGATGTTGATTACTGTTCTGTGATGTGCTTTACATTTAGTTATTGTATTTTGTTCTGATAGATCCGTTAGCCACCTATAGTTTTGGATTAAGCATTTACTGGGTATGTCGATCCACTTGAGATAGAAAAGAAAAATCATATTGCATTTATCGACGTATTCAGTAGATGTTTAAGACAAAATTATAGATGGTCGTCCTTAACCAGCCCTATTCTCCGCTTTAGTAGATGGAATTACTCGTTAATTCTCTTTACTAAGGTGGGTCTCGGGGTGGGGCGTTACAGCATGGTATCGGGGCTGTGGTCAGAACAATACTTATATCACGATATGTCGAAGTACAATACGAGTAAATCATTGTCCTTTATTCGAGCTTGTTTTCGAATCGGCCTTTGATTTTTTTTCGAGTTTTGGGATATGTTGAGATGGAATATGTCTAGGAATATATATTGTATTCCGTAGTATTCCATAATTGAGTTTGATGTTATCTTATCTTATGAATAATCTTATTTGGGATTATTCTATTCTTATTTTTGTCGATGCAAGTGAGTTCGTATCGATGAAGCTTATTGATTCCTTTGAGTATTCTTGTTGTGTTCCTTTGAGAGTTGTGAATCGTATTGAGGAGATCCACAACGATTGGCTCATTGTGAGCATTCTGAGATTTCTATTTGATGTTGCTTTTGTGAGTATTTGTTTGTTACTCACAACCTTGAGATGCATTTGATTTGAGATGGATCGACTTATTTGATATTAAGTCCAATCCTTTGTTTTATAGGATCCTATTGTATATTTAGGTTTCCTATTTTGATTGGTTTATTATTTCTATCACTTTGGAATGTTAATGATGATTCCGAAGTTTCTGTATTCACTCTTGAGTATCGAGATGTTGATGATATATCTCGAATTCCAGTCAAGGTGACTTTGTTGAGTTTTGATGATTCCGTTTGGGTTTGATATCCAATTTGGCAATCGAGTGTTGAATTAACCTTATTCCTGGCTTTTAGCCTTTGGCCATCCTTCCACGAGGACATCCACAAAGGAATGAGGTGAGTTTCTAGATTGTTCGAGTTTGATTGAGTTTATCATTCAGTTTCTTTGAGTTATCCTTTTCGGATACTCAATCGGTGTTATCCTTTGTAGCATTACTTTGTTTGAAGTAATGATTTGTTGTTTGTGTGCTTCTTCTCCTTCGAGAATATATCTTGCTTATCTTGTGTCTTGATGATTTCCGAGAGTGGCTCGTCATCCTGTAGGAGTTGACGAACACTCCATCTCCTTATGTTGATTTTGTGAATCGAGTATTCTAGGAATATCTCGATGAATTCTCTTAATGTTCTTTGGTTTGAGTTTTTGAAGCTATATATATATATAAGAGTTTTAAAATGAGAAATTGGAGTTTTGAGATATTTTAAAAATCAAAGAATGTTTGGAGAAAATATTTATATGAGTAGTATTATTTTATAGAAATAATTTGAGAGTGTTGGGTTATCCATCGAGTAGTTAAGAGTTCTGGTCGATACGCCTGATCAACGTTATCGATAGGAATCTCCTCAATGCTATGATGAGGCAATAAGACACGATGATTTGTGTTTTAAAGATTGAGATTTTGAAAATAATATTTTGAGATTAAATATTAAATTTATTTTTGAATGGTAATTGCAGCCATTGATTTTAGAGATGAGTAATAGAGTGGCGAGGCAGTTTTGATCGTTCGGTCAACTCTGTAGCCAACATATATATTTATTTATTTTTAAATTATAAAGATGAGAATATAAATGAGATTATTTTTGAGCTGTGCTTTATTGAAAGTATATTTTGAGATTTTAGAATCTATATTATATACATTGGATGTTTTAAGGGAAGAGTATAATAAGAAAATTTGAAGATTGTTTTAAAAACTATTTAAGTGGTTTAATAGAAGAGTAAAGAGAATTTAAACCCTTAATTTATTTTGAGGAATATTATTATGGATTTACAAAATTCTTTGGAAAATAATTTTGAAGTAAGAGAAGAAATTTGAATTTTAACTTTGAGTTTTAAGTAATATAGTAAAGAGTTTGAGGAATTTTCAAATGTTGAAAATTGAGATTTAAAAATTTAAAAGATATTGAGATTTAAAATTCTAAATATCTTGGATTTAAAGATAATTCGAGCTTATATCCTTGTTCTTGAGTATATTCTATCTTTGAGCTATTATCAACGACATGCATTTTTCGCGGTCGTTCGAGTTTGGTGGACTTGTGAGAAGCCATCTTGTGATTTATCTATCTTGTCTGTTGTGTCTACCTTGTTGTGCGGATGTTCTTTCCGTATATTTATGCGGAAAATGTTATTGATGATCTTCTTTATTGCTTAGAGCTTGGGTTTGAGTGAGTTTGATCCCGACTATATTCGTAGAGTTTTGTGAAATCAATCATTTTCAATTGATTAATTGTTGAGCATCTTATTGAGTTTTTATTCGAAGACGGGATATCTTCGAAATTCTTTCGAGTTACTTGAAAAATTCGATGGTTTGCTAATCACTATATTAGCATTTGATGGGCCACTGGATTAACCAAGTGAGTTTTTCCTTGTTTCTCTCTACCATTCTATGTTGAGAGTATGAATGGTTTGAGTTTCGAGCTTGTCTTTTATCCTTTGTCGATTGAATTTTTGTGTTGTTTACGGCTCTTTTTCTAGAAAAATTGCGGACGCAATTTTTGTGAGGGGGGAGTCTGTAACAACCCTGGTTTTAACGATCACCTAAGAATATTAAATTATAACAAAGGTTATAATTTAATAGTGTTAATTAATAATAAATAGAGGATTTTTATTGTTTATTGAGAATAAACAATATAATTGAGAATAAAATAAGAAAATAAAGTTTGGAAACTTTATTAAGATTGTTTGAGATAATAAAATGAGTGAAATGTGTTTTATTTAGAGTTAATGCAATAATTTTGTAAATTATTGCTATTTACTTCTTTTAATGATTTTTAATAGAAATAATTAATTTTAAGATTAGATATATTTAAAATAATGATGGAATTAATTTTAAAAATATCTCATCTTAAAATTAATTATTTCTATTAAAAATCATTAAAAGAAGTAAATAGCAATAATTTACAAAATTATTGCATTAACTCTAAATAAAACACATTTCACTTATTTTATTATCTCAAACCATCTTAATAAAGTTTCCAAACTTTATTTTTCTTATTTTATTCTCAATTATATTGTTTATTCTCAATAAACAATAAAAATCCAATATTTATTATTAATTAACACTATTAAATTATAACCTCCGTTATAATTTAATATTCTTAGGTGATCGCTAAAACTTGGGTTGTTACAGTTAGGAGTCGGTATCTTCCCCACACTTGTGGGGATTCGGTCTTCTGAAGTTGTTTTGTTGATTTTGCATTCACGTTATGATCTTATATGTATCTTGGTTTGGGTTTTGTGGTCTTCTCTCTGGATCCATTACTTTGATAACTTCGACTTGACTTGTCGTGTTCATCCGTATTCTGCCTGGTCAAAAGGCGAGATAACACTTATCATTTTAAATGTAACACTAGACCAAGAGATACAGGATGGATATAAGAATTCGATCATTGAAATGTCAGTTTGATCAGTTTACATATAGTGCAACATATTTGATATCCTTAAATGTTAAGGATGCCCAAATGTATTTTTATAGAGAATTCTTTATGATATTGTAGTAAGAAGTTTCCTTTGAATGATTTGACTGTTTAAAATAGGAATTGAATATACAGAAGTAGATGTAACTTAAAGCACAATTGGGATGAAGAGGGTGAATAGTCGCTTATGCTTCATAAAGAAACACTGAACATGTAACATCCGATCCTTATACGCATGTTAACCAAGAGTAATCTATAGTATTACTATCAGATAACATAAAGAATGGAACTTGATAGGGCTTGACGCAGTACTCGTTACCTTGAACTAATACTAGTATAGGGAATTTTAAAACTTCTTAACACATTAACTCATGCTCAGTCTTGGTTCAGAGCAACGGTACTAAAATTTTCCTGAGGCAAAATTTATCAAACCAACTGTTAGGGGGGTTTGCTTACTTTACTAGACAAAATAAAATACTCCAAAGCCCAAATAATGCTCCTCGTTTCTCTCGCCTGTTGATAGAAATATCTTTTCTTGTTTACTTTTCCTCCCACTTTCTTCTCCATGATTTCTGCAGTTCTATTAATCCTAACTTATTCTCAGTAAGCTATAGATTTAAACGAAAAAAATAAATCCCCCAATTTATCAATCAAATTTACCCAAATCCAGCTCAATTAAGACCATATTTCTTCATTTTTAGTTAATTAATTGGTCCAACAAGCCTCGTTCAAATACAGCAAAAATCAATTTAGGGATTCTACTTGATCGACATTTTCTATCTCAGTTGGTCGACGCCTCTTCTATCTCAGTTGCTCGCAATCCTCTCCGATTTTCTAGCTCAAATCGATTCTATGTGAATTTGCAGGTAATGATCTTTCTCAACATTTATTGTTTTGATTTGAATTATATTTTAAGTTAATAAGTTGTTTACTATATTTGGGTTTTTAGAAATATGAAACGGGGCAGAAAAACTTCTATATATGAGATCAACTGCTACAGTTCTGGATTAACATGTTTCATTCATATGATTTAGGGAATTCTTTAAACAATGGCGTTCTAAGTTTCTTCAAATTGCTAAACTCCAAATAGCCATGCTAAACACATTGTTATAAGCTGTGTATATATATACACACTCTTTGTAGCTTGTAAATTAAATGAAAAGATAATTAAAACAATAGGCCCGTGTGAAAAGCAAGATTATTAATTATTGAAGGTAGGTTGGAACTGACATATAGGCATCCACATGTTGTACACAAAGTAGGTTATTTCTTTTATTTTGTTTTGTTCGTTTTTTAAAAAAGTTAGAGAGCACCAAGAATTATGTACAATCGCATTTGATGTTCCATGAATCTTTATCGCTACAGTACCTGCACTTATAAAGGTAGATTATTCTATTTCAACTTTGTTCACCCTCCTTCGGACGTAGTTTTAGGCTGAGGATTATGAATGCGAGTTTTTAAAAATATGGATTTTGAATATTTATAAATCTATTAAAACTAACATATTTCTCCCAGCTCATTGCGTCGGTGGTATTTGCTCCTTTTTTGTATTTTCTTCCAACTTTATGTTCGGTAAACATAAGACATTATTTTAAATATTTTTAATTTCACAATACAAATTTTATACCATACTTAAACAAGTTATTAAACCTATATCGTTATACAAATAATATTTTTATATTATACTATATTATTTTTCATACCAGTTCATTAAAAAAAATTCTTTTCTGTTTTTGATTTTTTATGTGACTATTGTAGTAGGCTGAGTATTAAAAAATAGTCTTGGTTCATTGAACATGGGAGTCTTGACAAAAAGTTGACTTGAGCTTAAAATCCTACAAGGACAGTCTTCTTTAAGTCATTTTGATTTTTTTCTCCCCTAAACAGTTTATGGGGAATCATGCAATAAGTTATATTTGATCCTTGCATATTACATTATTGCTCCTTTAATCCTTGTTTCTCTTATGTAAGGACATCTTCAGTCCATTAAGGACGAATATTTAGCCCTTAATTAGGCTGGGTTCCCTAAGGATCAGGCGCCCATTTAATGGGCGCCAGCCCCTTCCTAGGGGGAGAGCGCTTGGGCACCCATTTATTGGGCTCCCAAGCCCTGGCGCCCATTAAATAGGCCCTGATGGGCGCTCAATAAATGGGCGCCCAAGCCCAATTCAGTTTTCTGAATTGAAAACTGAATGTTAAGCTTAATATTCAGCTTTGAATGAACGACTAGAGGTGATTTTCGTAATATTCAGCTCTGAATTGCAACGATTGGAGATGCTCTAAAGGACAATACATTTGACTTGAACTCTTACATATTGTTTCTGTTATTGGTGAAAACTTGGTGTCTACTTATGCTTTGCACTGTAGAAGCTACTCTAGATCTTCAGAGTTAATAACTTAATGTTCAACGTTCGCAATTTTTTCATGTAATTTTTATGTCTCAGCTATTTCAGTGACTAGCATGTGAATCTTGTAAAGTATGTTATATATTGTACCACTTATAATTTTTTATTTAATGAGCGTCATGTAACTCTACTCTGTAATTCTGAATTGCTATTGTTTGGCTATGTATCATTTATTGGATTACTCCTTCTTGTATAAATGTTATGTTTTCTCATTATTGATGTCAACTTGTAATCTGGTCGTATCATCTTTGTCAATGTTACGACTTCATCAACTGTTATCATACTAGCATCATATTTTTGTACTATGTCTGCGTTAGTGTCAGTAACTGTGCTGATTTGTCCTCTTGTGCCAAATTCAGCCTTTTCTCCACTTGAGGAAAATGCCATCAATCCTGTTATGCAGCTGGAGGGTAAGCTCCTTCCCATAACATATAAGGCTCATATTTGCAGCTAAATAACTAATATCTTCACTTGGAAAACTTATATATCTCCGAATTTCAACTTATACATAAATTTTATACCTTTAATATTATAAATAAAAAATATATACCAATTTTTTTTTCATTTTTTTAGTAAATGCATAATTTTGCAACATTGGTATGTAATTAATACTTATTCAACTAATATGGACATAATGTGCTTGCATTTTATGTTAACATACATCATATCAATATATTTGTGTCACTGATGTTTACTAGATCATGTTTATGTAGGGTGATGTTGATTGGATCTTGTTTTATATTGCTTTCTTTCGTACATGATCAAAAATTGATTGTTAGGAAGGCAGTTTGTCTTACTCTAGATTTGCAAACTATGTTAAATCAAAATAATGTCTGTTTTGTCTTTTCATGAAGCTAAGGGCCCGTTTGGTTTCGTTTTGAGTTTTGTGTTTTCAACATACACTACAAAATACAAGAAAATATGTGATTTTTTTACAATTCTTAGCCATTACAATGATGGATGGAAAATGGAGGAGATGAATAAGCTTATTTTCTAGTTTTTGTGTTAATTTCATTTTTCAAAATTGTGTGTTTTCCAACAATGCATAAGAAATGCGCATTTTGGTTTAGAGGAAAACAAAAAACTAAAAACAGCGAACCAAATGGGGCCTAATATGTTTTATTTCATTTCCTCCAACAAATGTTATATTTTCATACTCTTCGTCCGATTGGAATGTACTTTCGTTTCATTCACTTTTATGGATATATTCCATTGATTCCTACTCTTTTTACTCATCATTGTCTCTATGTTATATTGATTCCTCTTTTTTAAATACATTCTTTGTATATGTATGTACATATTTATTCTTTTTCAACGCTCGACTGTACTTGCTCTGTAATATTATTTTTTTGATATTTTATATTTCTAAAATGAAAAAATACTTTTACTCAACATACTGTAATTATATTTTATTAATTGAAATTAAGGATAATTGTATAAAAGTTTCGTTTTTTCAAATTATACAACAAACGGTATGTTTTTCAACCATTGCATGGTTGTACTAGTATTTTAGAACTTAATGGCCGGTTTCCCATCGTTGTGCGATTATACTAGTTACAGATAAATATTTGAACATGCAATTCACGTCTATTATAAACAATAGATAACATAATACACATCATAAATAGCATAAAATTCATAAAACATGATATCACTTCCCAATATATATAATAGCATACATACCTTACAAGAATAATAATCATTAAGCTATATTTTGTTGAATTCTAAAACCCCAAGACAAGACCGCTGCAACTATCTTAATGTACTTACCCTACAATTCGAATCCTTAAAAACTACTAGCAATTAAAATCGGGCTAGGGACTGTGGAATTTTTTTCCCCTTCTTAAATTATACCGTTCCAGCTCATCCCTAATACCACCGTCCGCCCATCGTTGCTCGTGCCTCCAACCACCTCCGACCTTGCCGACTCCACCATTAGCATAACTAGCTTGAGCATCACCACTTAGTCACCTTTGTCTCAGGTTCGGTTCTCCTCCCCCAAGCCTGGCCGAGACACCAGACTACGTCGTTGACGTCATTAACCACCATATCGGTCCAAGAACCACGTTGTGATTGCCACTACTGCCAACGTAACCAAAATCCACACGTCTCTAGCCCCGTCTAACCCCCCCTCCCCTTCGTGCCCTATCATCGGTAAACTCATGGACCTACCAGCTTTGACTGGTCATGGTCACTGCACCCCTCCATTTTTGACGATGAGATCTTCACCGTTCTTCTCTCTTCGAACAAGGAAAGCAGTGATACTCTTCTTTCTCGCTTTAGTGGCGATCACTTGAGAACGAAAAACCATTACCTACACTTTTCTTCCTCCGACCATGGCCATTTTTGGCGAACTTATGGCATGTCATCAGCAATACTGTATCGTATGCAATTCTCCACTACTATGTATGCTCATCTTCACTTTTGGTTACCATCAAAAAGTTCGCCAATCTCATAACTAGTAATCGTCATTGGCCATTTCCGATCAACTCCGTCAACTAGACCTCCAACAACTTAGACTAGGAAATACTACCCTTTATTATTAACCCAACGTAACCAGTTTTTTGCAGTTTCTTTGTGTAGATTGGAGATATTTATTTTGAAGTTTTGACAATAAATTTGTGTTAGTTGGGTAGTTTGTTTTGTGTTAGCGCCAAAATTGGTCACTAACACCCAAATCCAGTTGAAAGCACCAAATACCAGTCACAACTCACAGACAGAATGTATGTAGAGAGTAATAATGTGAAGAACAGTAAAAATTAAAAAGAAAGCAGTAGAGAACAACAGATTTTATAGTGGTTCGGCTAACTCCGGCCTACGTCCACTCTAGATGTTTCTTTTTTATTGCTGTAATAATCGATTATAGTTACAAAATGGCAGAGTAGCCTTAGCCTTAGAAAAGAGAAAATAAGAGAGCCGAAAGGAAGATCCCCTTTTCTGAAGCCCTACATGCTGTATTTATAGGCAAACCCCAAGTTACTGGACTTCTTGAGTACTCCGGGCCCATCAAGGCCACAGCCGAACCAGACCGACCGACCTAGGTAAGCCGATCCACTCCACAATCAACCCTAACCAGTGCCGAACCACACTCGACCGAGCCACATCCACCGATGCACTTCAATCAGTCCACGCCATCCTGACTGAACAACACCTCGTGAACCACATCATTCTTGGCCGAACCATGCTAAACTTCCCTCCTCGACCGAGCGGCACCTGCCGACCCAACTAGGCCGATCCATGCACGAGCTTCCTGCCGAGCCACTTCAACATGCCAATCCACCCAGAGATGTAGAACCACTCCCTTGGGCCGACACAGAGATGGCGATCCACTCCATACTCTAGTATGCCGATCACACCACCAAGTCACCGAGCGGCACTTCTCGAACCAGCTACGCCGAGCCACATCCCACGAAGTCGACCTGAAGCAACAACTTCTTGGACACGAGGCTGTCGAATGATGTCATGCCGACCCACTTCATATCCCACTGAGATACCGAGCGACAAACCGAAGCGAAGGACCTTAGGACTCGAAGCAACCGAGCCCCATTCCATACCGAGCCAGTTCCTTCCATTCCTACTGAGCCACCCCGACCGAACCACAATGCCGAGCGACAACCAAGGCTGACTCATGATCTAACTAGGTCGAACCACCTTCTATGATAAGCCACCAACACGGCCAAACCACTAACACAGCGGAGCCACCCATGCCGAGCCACCAATGCCGAGCCACCCATGCCGAGCCACCTAAAAGAGTTGAAGAAATCATCCATACAACTCGAACCTCGACTCCATACGACTCGAAGCAAATCCAAGGCGACTTGTGACTCATCAAAACCCAAGTTTCAAGTATCCAATAACCTTCATCCATCGACTATGCCGAATCCCGGTTGTAGATCCATGATTATTATCCATGCTTGATCGTCCGTCCATCCAGTTGACTAAATCCGTCATGAACCAAACTCGATGAACGAGTAGTCAATTTAGTTAAATCCGCATGTCTGCGGCCTTGCCAAAAGGCGGGTTAACATTTTGATTTTGTTTCTTCTCTTTCTAAATGAACTTACTATGCCTGTCAGATAAAGAAAATGAGCTGCTATATTTATAGAAAGCTCTTTCTCTATATCCTTCCTTTTACAAGTTTATAATATTATTTCTTTCATTTTATTATTAAAACATCATCATGCCAATTTGTCCTATTTAATTTTGTGATCATTACCTCTTGTCATATATGAATGCTTCACCTAAACAAAATCATTTCAATTTGGTTTATATGGAGATATTAATTATACATTATTTTATAAAAATTTAGGTTTTCCTTTTTTTTCCAAAATGAAATTTAAAATACAATTTTTGTCATTTTTTAATGCATAAAGTCTGTGCGTGTGTGTATAATCCAACTTTACAAATACACATACATATCTTCATTTCATTTTGTAAAATGAAATTCAAAATAGAAAAATATACTCATCTAACTATATTTTTCACAATATTTTCTTATTTAGAAAATATTCAACTAAATTTCTTTATTTTCAAATTAATTATTTCTTCTAAAAGTGAATTTTATTTCCCACTAAAATTACAATTTAACATTTCAAATTCGACAAAAAAAAATCTCATTTTGCTATTTCAAACCCAATAAATATTATTAAATATTCAAAATTATTGTTAATTTATTTATTAATTATACTCGAATTATTATCTATCAAAATCGAGATGTTATAGACTCCCAATTTAATGAATTCCGTTTTTGCAATCCTCATACAGGGAAGATCGTACTTAACATATATTATTATGTAATCTCCCATGATATACATATTGATTTACCATATAAACAATACCATCATGTATAAAAGTAACATGGTGTGAGAAAATAATCATCATATAAAGACAATTAGATGGAAAATAATAATATAAGAATTGCATATTATACAATACGATATCAGATATACGTATCGTATATTGATTCGATACAATGTAAATTTTCAAATTCAAAATAAATTTTTATGTTTGTAAAAATCTTAAAATAAGATTTTTTTTGTTCGAATGAATGTTTTAAAGACATAAATATATCATTTGTTGTTTAAAACACCTTGTAAATATTTCCACATCACAACCAATTTAATTCCCAACATTTATTTTCAAAAATAGTTGAGGAAAATGTTTTAAAATTTTTGGATCGAAAATCGAAGTCATACTCAAATTTCTAATCAAAAATGAATTTTCCATTGCGTTGAACATTTTGAAGCCTTTATCAAAAATTCTTGTTCGATTATAAACTTAATCGACATATAGTACTCAATTTCAAAACAACTTCCTTTTTTAATCTTGTATTACAAGTACGTTTTACCTTTCAATTCTATTTTATAAGGCATTTTTTAGGATCCAAGCCGAATCTTCAATCAAATATTCATTTTTTTAAGATGGGTAAAAGAGCCCAGCCCAAGTACAATTACAAATAAGATCGGGTAAGAAACAAACAACCAACCCGATAGTCCAACACAATCAAATAATCATACTTCTACATTGTAAAAGTATCAAACATAAATTTTTCTTATAATTTTCTCATGTTATAACGTGCCATTCCCTTCCAATACTTACAAATCCCCACCGACGCATTGGCCTACTATATCAACTTAGATTTTAAAAGACTTAATGGGTACATAACACCAATTGAATTACATAATTATTCCGACCTTATTAAATTATCAATCCACACTGTATATATTTTAATATAGGTATATTTATTTATACCTTCAATCCACCAATTAAGTTTCAATAATTTATCAAGTTAGACTTATAATTTAAAGAACAAATCTATATTTGCTTCCATTGCAAACACTTACTCAGTATATATCTGTAAATCAATGTATATACTATTACGTTGTAATTAAGCTGCAAGACTAAATTACTAAATTTTATTTTATGAGTACCAAAATTCCCAAACTAGAAATATTAACAAGTACGTGTAATACGCTTTCCCCAAACAAATGATGATTAAAAAATGATTAGCCAAATGCTTAAAATTAACGCTCCCTCTCCTTAAAAGAATTGAGTTTGTAGATGGGGTGATTCAACCTAAATCTCACTCCAGTATTCATTCAAAAATTAGGTTTTGTCTTCTAGTTTGTATAGCCATTTTTGTATTAAGGGAGCGATACTAGTGTACCCACATATATATATATATATATATATATATAATGTTTCCATTGCTTTATGCTGACTCATGTTCTACAATTTTTGTACTATTCCAAACCTCCTCGGATACCAAAAATGTAACACCCGCCTATACCCATGTAAATCAAGAGTAATACTAAGTACTGTTGTTAGGGAACATAAAGAATGGAACTTGATAGGGCTAAATGCAGTACCCATTACCTTGAATTAATACCGGTGTGGAAAATTTCAAAATTTCTTAACTCATCAACTTGTGCTCAGTCTTGGTTCAGAGCAATAGTACTAAAATTTTCCTAAGGCAGAATAATATAGATAAATTGGGCCAGGAACCATAGAGAATTTTTCTCCTTCTTCTGAAATTATACCACTCCAGCTCGTCCCTCACACCACCGTCCGTCCACCATCACTTACGCCCTCAACCACTTCCGCCCTTGCCAAGTCCACCGTTGGCTCCGCTAGCCCGAGTTGCACCACCTAGTCACCTCCATCTAAAGTCTGGTTCTCCTTCCCCGGTCCTAGCCGACACAACAAAATTTTCCATCGATGTCGTTAACTACCACACCGGTCCTCGAACCACCTTGCGATTGCCACTAAAATCCATGCCTCCTAGCCTCATCCAACCCCATCCATCGTGCTCCATCATCGATTAACTTATGGACCCGCAAGGTTTGACTGGCCATAGCCACTGCATCCATCTATTTCTGATGATGAGACCTTCACCGTTCTTCTTCCGTTCGAACAAGGAATGCATTGGTATCCTTCTTTCTTGCTTTAGTGGTGGCCGCCTGAGCATGAAAACTCATGGCCTACACCTTTCTTCCTCTAACCATGGCCATTTTCGACGAACCTACGGTCTGTCACTAGCACTGCTGCATTAAGATGCAATTCTCCTGTAACGATCCGCCTTTTTGAACCCTAAATGTCGACACTAATACATCCATGGTTTTCACATGTCGAACACTCAAGCGCCGGAAAGAATAGTTGTTAGGGTAAAAAAAGAAAAAAGATGACAACATAACATTAGAAACTCATGGTAGAACAATAACATATAATATCAAAAGATAGTATAAACCGTCGCTTTAAGATACATAGCATTTTAGAGTTATAATCCTAAGTACTATCATCAACCTGGACATATATAATAACATGTCCTCAAAAATACTGATATATATATATACACATAATAATAGTGCAATGGAAATAAGAATACCATAGTAGGTAAAAGCATCCATCTCTTCTTTTGGAGCTCCAAAGAATATCAACAAAAATCTACCTTCCTTGGACTACTCGAAAGAGCATCCATGGAAATAGGGGAAATATAAAACGATGAGTCAGACATAAGTTTGGTATTAGAAACTCAAGAAATATTCGACTAACATATAATAGTATTTTCGAGACCTTTCAAATCACGATATGGTTATCCCCTCAGAAGGACTAAACGAATCTATAAGTGCATAAAGCGATATAATAAATAATGTTTAGGGTGTAAATATAAATAAGAAAATAGCTATGCTGCTTGCATCTCATGACACAACAATATTAGAAGTACAACTAAAATGCTAATGTATGTTCGCATAATGGATTTCCATGGAAGTCTCCTAGGTAAAAACCGAAAGTTGGCCTCTTGCACAAGGGTTAGAAGCTACTTTTCGAAACCATGAATATCTCTAGATAAAATATATCACAAAGGTAAACATAGCTGGTCCACGCCCGAACACATGATACCGAATACCGTCAACTCCCATGTACCTCAATCGAAAGTGTCTTTAGATATTTGGAGTTGATGTACCCTTTTGGATTCTAGCATCTTGAGTAGTTCACGAATCTCTCCATGGATCCTAGCATAAGTCGTCTGAAAAATACTAACTTTGTCCTCTCACTTGAAATCAACCTCAATATAGACAGTACAACACGATAGCATTGTTTGAAATGTTAACGTTGATCTCTCGCTTGGACTTAACCTTAGGATAGACAGTTCAACTCTATAACATTTCACTTCGCAACCGCTTCCAAAACAAAAAACTCGTATATCAGTTTTGAAGTGATTTCCGTATGTAGTACATTTATCTGATCCCGGTCTCTTTAAAAGTTAATCGATGAATTTTCGATTAACTCAATTCCAGTTCTTTAAGTAGTAAATGAATGATATAAATGATTCCTCTCTAGGGGATGTCATATATATATATTCTTAAAGCAAGAGACGATTCATATGAATTAGTCCTTCCTAGGGGATTTCAAATCGTATCAATACGTGATGCTTACATATACTTCCAATTTTAAATTAAGTCAAACTCGATAGTCGACTAATCGACTACTTAGTACAAAATTGAAACAATCGCATATGGAATCCAAGTCTCGTATACTTGTCATGTTTTCGACTTTCTCAACTTATATTATCCCTCGATCAAGTGTGAAGCTGGTAAGTTAGAGCATTATTGCTTCTAAACCTTACTCGAACATCCATCTTAACTCTCACAGATAGAATAAATCTACTTAGTCGGCTTTTAGTGCTAAATATAGGATTAAATATTTTCCATAAATAAGTAAACACACAAAGCATGCTTAAGTTACACAAATCACGATTAAGTCATATAAAGCACGATTAAATCACATAAGCGACCTCCAATCCCCTTTTTATATATTTAATTCTTTTATCAATTAAAACTCCTTTGTAAATATTTATGTGTGTGGAATACCTTTACAAAAGATATACATGTATACTACAATTTCACTATTCATTTCTTCTCTTTTAATACTTAGAAATATATTCATTTTCTTATCCCAAATGGTATAAGAATATTTAGATAATTAAATGGGTTAAAAACAAATGTTACTAAAACATTGTTACTATAAACCCAAAACAATTTAATACTTGTCATTATCTTACAAATATTCATTTCAAAGATCTAAGTATATCTACACTTATTAAACAAGGTATTATACTTTTAATTAACTCTACAAAACCATTTATTATAACATAAGTGTTATAACCTAACCACTTATCCTTTATAAAACACTTAACTTTTCCAAACTTATATATATGTACTTTAAAAATACATATAAATGTGTTTTAAATGCGTATATTATATATTATGTAAAGATAATTAATTTAGAAATTAGAAAAACTATTTTAAAACAAATGTTACAAAGAAAGCATTTTACTTTAAAAATATTTACATAATTATTAAAAATATATTTAAACTTGAAATCACTTTTAAAATACATTAAAATATGTCAAAAAACATCTGTAAAAATATTAGGGAAAAACACTTAATTTAAATATCAATTTTTAACTTTAAAATCTCAAACAACCTACTGTAGCATTTCATGAATGTTGAAAAAGAATCCTGTAACACTTTGTAGGTGTTGCGGACAAAAGATAGCTTTTGTAAATGCTCCCTAAAGCTTTGGACAAAGAACAAACATGAAAATGCATGATCTTTGTGGTCAGTTTTAACCACTTATAAAAATGATTTTTGATCTAATTTTTTTATGGTAAGTACTATACTTAAAAACCATATAAAGAAACCCCTAAGAATATCTTTCAAATTAATTATAAAAATTCCCAAAAACAAGTTATTTACTAAAGTGTTCATATAGCGACCTTTTTACTCCAAAATTTTCTAAACTTTGTTTGACCAGTTATTAAATATTTTGAACTCTAATTTTTCTATGGTAAGAATTAAACATTATTACTTGTTAAAATAGTAATGAAACCCTTAAGGATATCTTCTATGTTAACTTAAAAATCGCCGAACACAGGTGATTTCAAAGTGCATCCATATCGAATATTTTGCTTATAAATTTTCAAACTCTATTATACAGTTTATATAACTTTTCAAACCATTTCCTTACCGTCACACACCTACTTATAAGTGTAGAGAACAACCAAAGCAAGTTATACCAAGTTAAGTTCATAAAACTTCCGTTTACACAAGTTAAAGTTAAGGGTTATTAAAGTGCACTTATAGCGACTATCGGTATATTACCATTCCATATTCAAGTCCAAATCAAACGCCATCATGTCAGCCAAATATACATAATGTCAAGGCCATGACACATGTTATAGAAGGTCATAGAAGAGAATATATGCCATAAATAATTCTTCTCATTTATTTTCAAAAGCAAGTAAGGTCCAAATATACAATTTAATTAGTTAATAACTTACTATAATTTTAACAAGCACATTATACACTTCATATACATTTAAATGGTGAGTTAAATCACCCTTTTCCACCCTCAAAACCAAGCACAAGCCTCATCCTTGCTACCACTTCCTACCTCAACTAAAGCAAGCTCCAAAGTTAAACCTTCCTTGCAAAACATCAGCCCAAGCCTAGAAAGCCTTCCTTTGCACACGACCCAAGAAGGCGGGGTTGTGTGCTCCATTTCTTCCAAATTTGAGTTTCTATACGATGTTCTAACGATGTTCTATGGTATTTGCCAAAGTTTGGAAGGATTTTGAGTTTATTTTGATAATTTTTTAAGAAGATTAAGAAGGAGAAAGAGGTGATGATACTTGGTCTTTTCTTTTACAAAAATTGGAAATAAAATTATGAACCATATGAGATATGTTACAAGGACTTTAACAAATGCAAAAGACTCTTCATGCCTCTTCTATTTTTGATCAAAACAACCTCCATGCTCCACCCATGTGCATAGCTTTACATCTCATTTTGACCAAAATAAATATCTTCTCTTACTTAGTCAATTACCAAACTTCCCATCTTCATAAAATATCTAAAATTCCCTCTAGAAGCTTTTAATTTCACAAATTATTTTTAGTTGCTAATTAATGAAACATTAGTTAATTTGACAAGCACAACAAGTTCGAACAACTTCTATTGAGTAAAAAGTTATTTATCGATGAAATGATTTTCGATCACATTATCGACATTTGTTCGAACTATTTAATAAACATTTTTCAAAAAAAAGTTTACCATCATTAGTTCTTCATAAAAATGGGATTAACAAGGTTATAAAATCAATGTAATCACATTAATCCAAGATTCAAATATTTAAACACGAAGTGTTCGAAATTTCGGGTCATTACATCTCCACCCCCTAGCATGCTCGTCTTCACTTCTGGTTACTATCCAAAAGGTTGCCGATCTCATGACCAATAATCATCGTTAGCCATTTTTAATTGACTCTATTAACTAAACCTCCAACAACTCAGACAAAGAAATACTACTTTTCATTACGAACCCAACCACACCAGTTTTGTGCAGTTTGGTTGTGTAGATTATGAGATATTTATTTTTGAAGTTTTGACAATACAATTTGTGTTGGTTGAGTCGTTTATTTTGATTTTTTCCTTTTCCTTCTACAAGGGAAGAATGAAATTAATATGTTTTTCTAATAAAGAAAATGCACTATTATGTTGTAGAAAGCACTTTCTCTAGATCCTTCCTTCTGAAAATCTAGTTTATAATATTATTCCTTTCATTTTATTAATAAAACATCATCATACCAATTTGTTTTATTTAATTTTGTTACCATTACCTCTTGTCGTATATGAATGTTTCACCTAAACAAAACCGATTCAATTTGTTTTATATGGAGATATTTGTTATGTATTATTTTAGAAAATTTAGGTTTTTATTTTTTCCAAAATGAAAATGTAAATACAATTTCTATCATTCTTTTAATGCGTAAAGTTGGTGTATGTGTGCGTGTGTGTATAATCTAACTTTACAAATATACTTACATATCTTCATTTCATTTTGCAAGAAAAAAGCTTCAAAATAGAAAAATACACTTATCTAAATATATTTTTCGCAATGATTTCCAATTTAGAAAATACTCAACTAAATTTCTTTATTTTCAAAATAACTTATTTCTTCTAAAAATGAATTTTATTTCCCACTAAAATCACAAATTAACATTTCAAACCCGATTAAAAAAAATCTCATTTTGCTATTTCAAACCCAATAAATATTATTAAATATTCAAAATAATTGTTAATGTATTATCTTATTTATTGATTATACTCAAATTAGTGTCTATATCAGGTTGTTACAGGAAACGATAATTGTAAAATAATAAAAATACTTAACTTAGAATAAGAAGTGTGATTTGTATTTTAAAACCGTATTTTCATATGGAAAATTGCTTTCTATGAGATTTATTTCTTTGAGTTCAAGATACTTGATCTAAAAACTTTGACGACCCACCTTTTCGACACTAATACTATAACGACCTGTATTTTACGTATCGAAAGATCATAAATTTTATTTATATGTGGTCGTACAACTCTATAATTTTTAGATATGACTCTTAGGGACATTTTACACACATATGATCTTTCCCAAATTTATATTTGACGATTTTGACCCAGAAAACCTTATTTAGGCTATTCTTTTGATAAGAGTCAAAGTAGGGTCTCAAATGAGTTCCATTGCTTCAAGATGATGGTTTTCCATTTCGAAGAGTGGTCATAATAATAAAACGGACTTAAGATTAGGAATTTATGCCAGTTTTAAGTATAGACAGTTTTTGGCCAGTATTAGTGTATAATTAGTTAAGTCCATAAGTAGGCCCATTAGTCTAATTCGATATTATTATAAATAGGGGACTATAGGAGCTGGATTAAAACTTTTTCCTCTTTTCCAAATCAGATCTAAACTCCCATTAACTCTAATTTCATTAAAAATCACACAAATTACTCTCTAAACTTACCAAATCTCTAATTAGAGAGAAGATTATCAAGTAGAAGTTAGAGATCATCGTTTTGGTTGATTTTTATTGCTTTCTATTGTTGTCCACACTGGATCTAGGCATGAAATTATTGATTTTGGTAATTGACTAGTGGTTTATGCGTTCTTAGTATCCTATACAAGTTTATATGGTAGAATTACTTGTTTTAACATGATTTTTGGACTTAAAACCTTTTCCACTTTAATTACATGCTATCGTATGTTTATGACCTAAATTTGTGAATCTTTGAAATGGTTTTCAATAATGATTTAGTAATTCTCCTTATTCATATTCATATGTGCATGTAATATGTAGATCTAGATTATAATTGGCTTGTTTATCACATTCTTATGTATTGCTTGTTGAAATGGATGTATATGCATGTTATTCTATAGTTTTTTGTTGTGCTTTGATGTTGTTTCCTAGTGTTTTGGATGCTTAGGAAGATAGGTTGGAGAATTCGGAAAATTGGAAGCAAAGATGGTTGGAATTGGACGAAACTTGGAGGAGAGGCTTTGGAGTATGGAGAGAGTCAGTGCTTCAAGTCACATGTCCAAAATCACCAAGTAGACAAGTCAGTACTGATAGGTTCAAGTAGGTACCGAGTTATTTTGGTTGGCCAGATGGGTTGGTTGTTTTGGGGAATCTCTAGAGCATAGTTAGTAGATGTGTACTAGGGCAAGATGTAAGAGATTGGCTATGTGTTGGATGCTATACCGAATTGTTTTCTAGGACTTGAGGAAGGCTTTGGAATGGGATCAACTTATTTTGATGGATTGGTCGGGTTTTAAAGCGCTTGGGAATGGAGTACTAGAAACAAGGGAAGAGATTTAGCTAAAAATTGGCTAAGTAAACAAGTCAGTACCGAGCTATTCAAGTCTGTACCGAGTTGTTTCTATGCATGGGAATGCGATGAGTTTTATAGGAGATGAAGGGGAAGCTCTGTGGATCGTGCAGAAGGTGTTGGCTTGTTCGCTTGAGGATTGGAAGGCGATGTAACATAATGCTAAAAGCTTTGTATCTTCGATTAGTGACTCGTGAAGGGAGTAGGTATCGAAGATAGCGATTCGATAAAGGAGGAAGCCATGGATTGAGTGACATAGAAGGGTTCCTGGATAATGGAAACTGAATTGAGAAGAAAGAAGGGCTCAAATGTATGTGCTAAGAAATCGTTGATTCTCGAAGTGTTTTCCGTTGTACTCAAAGCTAGGGCATTATAAGTGGGGTTGCCTATGGATTAATGGAGTAGATCTGAATACCCTGGACCAATGGCTTTAGGTCTAGTGCCAAGCTTTGGGCTACTTGATATGTATCTAGCTTTGGGCTAGGCTGAAAAACGAGATTTCCATTAGTCATTAGTAGTAAGGAAGCCATACGATTTATTTTATATTCAAATAATATTGAGTGATAGTGATGATTGCTTAATGGATGTTATGGTTTCTTTTTTGCTTTCTTTAGTAGGCTATCACTCAGAGTTATCATTGGGAGTGGGTGTTGAAGATAGAGATATCAGACACCCATCATTCTATTTTTAGTAGAGTAGCATATTACGACATTTGTAGAGTAGCATATGATGATATTATCTGCTAACTCTTTGGTTGTAAGGATAGGTCAGGTATAGTTCGTGTACCTCAATTCCTTACTATATTTACCTGTATAGTATTTTGAGATTCATTTACTACTCACACTAGACTATTGTCTAACCCAAGGTTTTATGCTTTTTTTATTATTGTAACAACCCTAGATTTTGGCCTATATTCTAAAATTTGACTTTATTTTATTTTAAAACTATTTTAAACTTGTTGATTTCAAACATTTCATTTTTAAAAATAAATGTTAATTATTATGTGAACTATAATTTCAAACTAGTATAAATTGGTTATTTTACTGAAAAGTGAATTTATGGTCAAACTGTTCAAACTTTGACATTTAAACTTCAAATTTAAATTATATAAAATCTTAAATTTTTCTTTTATTATGAAAATAGATGTAATAACTTGAACACTGCTTTTTGTTTCGTTGAAAATGGAGTTAAACTGTAAAAGTTATGTATATTTCAATATTGTGTGTAAACTGATGTATTTAGCAATATTGTCTATTTTAAATTATATTTTATTTGTCATATTTTGTTCTAATATGTGTTAATATTTTATTTTATGTATAATTTTGTCTTTTAAATAATTTAAAGTGATTATATAATTTTTCCAAAGCGTATTGAATTTATTTCTATTTTTATAGGCTAGTTTCTATTTTTCTGCTATTTTCTTCAATTAAATTATATTTAATTAAAATTTATTTATTTATTTTGTGAATGCATTTTTATTTTATGTTATTATCTTTGTTTATAAATGTTTTACAAGTCCATATGAATTTTCCAAAATTTATTCTGTTTATTTTCAAATTTTCTAGACTAGTTTGCAATTTTGTGCTATTTTCTTATTTTTAACCTTATATAATTAATAAATATTTATATATATTTTATATTTTGTTATATTTTCGAATTTGTGACTGAAATTATTATTATTTTCAGTAATATAAACTTATATAAATAAATTAAAGGAAATTTGAAAAGATTTTGACTTTTGATTTGCCTAAGGCCTTTTATCTCCCAACCTTTCACATTTGTAACTTATCTTTTCATCAATTAGCCTTTACTATCCACATCTTTCAGCTGCATACTCTATTTTCTATTCACATACATTCATTTTCATTTCTGAAACAAAAGAATTTCGGCCATGGCTATTGAGGAAAGTTTGGGTAATGATTTTCAACTTTTTCTTATTCTTTTTCTACTTGTTTACATTTATTTTTGCACTTGCTCTCTTCTTCTAGGCTTGGCTCCTCCTCAACCGGATCTGGTCCGACCTCCACAACCCCCTTTCTCTGATCATTACCCACCCTACTACACCACCAAGGCAGGCCAAGCACATCCATGGCAAGGACCACCACCAAAATCAACAAAAACCACCACATATTACACTAGCCGAGCCTAGATTGTTAGCACCACCTTCTACCACCATTTGGCGCCACTACCACCACCACCACCACCTCTGACCTGACCTCCACCCTCTGCCACATCATCCACCATCACCATCACCCACTGGCCATGACCCATGACCTCTGGCCGAACCTATTTGTGCTAAAGATGTGAGGTTATGTTGCATTGTTTAGCCTTGAACACCTAGTTTTTGCACCTAGACTTCACCACTTTGTTAACGCATGCTAGGCCGACCCTATGGAACCCAAAACCAGATCCAAACCCACCCCTTAGCCATGCATTTCAGATCTGGAGCTGAAGCATAGATGGTAGAAAGAAAGTACAAACACTTTGGTTTTGTTTTATGCAGTTGTTCCTAACATTGTTTAGTGGCATCCTGTTTTGAAACTTATGTTTTATATATTTATTTTGTGTAATGTTTTCAAGGGGTATAGCTTTGGCTCTTCCAATCTCAAATCATTGTCGTGCTTTCGTGCCTCTGGAAATCTTTGTTGTGTGTTTGTGGTTGTCATCTCCAGCTTGAACAGGTGAGTAAATCTCACCAGACTAATATATACTTATATAGTTGATAAACTGACACCATTTGAATCTGTAATGTATATCATCATGCTATATCTATTTATATTATGATCATATGATGTTTACACCTGTTATTACACCTGTTATATCATATGTTACTGTTATATAATGCTATTCTGTTATTTTATCAGTTTATCACACTGCAAGTTCCCTGTAGATTAGAATCACTATGGGTTGAAATGATACATACCCGAATGGACATTAGAATAGGGAAAGATCGTTATGGGCTGAAATGATAAGCCTGAGCGACTTTTTATTTATTTTATTTAACTTGGGATTGCGGGTTTGAAATGATAAAACCCGGTTTTTCTTTGTAAACTACGGATTGAAATGATACATATCCGTATCACTTGACCTAGGCAAGAAAATTATATACAGACCCATGGTTTATATATTTTTCTGAAATTTTTAAAATATTTTTAAACTGTAAATATTATGATATTTTGATTTAAATTTTATTAAAATGATTTCTATAAAGTATTTGTGATTTTCTACAAATTAAATAAGTGAATTATGTAAATGGTGAAGCAGAATTTGAAATATAAGTTAATTTTGGAATTTACGATTTTGTTTATAAATGGAATTTTTGTATAGTAAGAAAATATGACAAATTTGATTTAAAAGATGAATTTAATGATTTTTATTAAGTAATAATAATTTTTAAAAGTGTTAATGATTTTGTATAAATTAAAATATGGAATAAATGAATGTTTAAGTTGCAATTTTTGAAATATAACTTAAATTGGGAAATTGTGAATTTTGTTAAAAGTGAAATTTTAATTAAGTAAAATAAATGGAAATAAGTTATATTTTGGAAATTTAAACTTAGTTGTTAAGTTAAGAATTTAATTAAAGAAATGGAAATTTAATTGTTATTTAATTTTTGTATGGAAATTTGACTTTATAAAATCATAGAAATAAAGATGTTTAAATGATTGTTTTTAAATACGGAAATATATGATTTTATAAGTTAAATGAATTTTATTAAAAGTTAATTATTGTGAAAATGTAAATAAAACTCTGAATTTAATTTGACAGCATTTTTGAAATATAATGTAAAAGATATTACAGCATTGGAAAATGCTGTGGTTGTTTTAAATGAACCAAATAATAAATTTGAACTAAGGGTTATTATAGCACTTTGTTAGTGCTATAGTTGTTAAATTTAACTAAAATTCTAATTGAAACTAAATTAAGATATTACGACATTTTAAATGCCGTCTTTTGTTAATGAACTATTTTTAAACATAACATTTCGTAGCATTTTCTAAGTGCTGCGAAAGTTGAATTTTCTTGGTTTAATAAATTCAAATGAATAAATGATCTTTGAAAAATATTAAATTTTGGAAATTAAATATTTAATTATTAAATATAATGAATTGACTTTAAATGATTTAAATGGAATAGTTGATTTGGGAAATACAACTATTTTGAAATATGATTAAATGGTATTTAAATTTAAATTAAATAGATGATATTTTGAAATGATATTTTGAAATGAATTTGAAATGATATTAAATCTTGGAATAAATAATTGAAGTTTATATTAGTATGAAAAATAATTGGTTTACTTGTAATTTGAATCTATTTAAAAGATATTAGACTTATGAAATATAGGATATTAAAGCTTTGGAAATTATTTTATAATTTGAATAGTTATTTTGTGGATTAAATCTATATTTGAAATTTATAAGATTTGAAATGGTCTATGGAAATTTATTTGAAATAAATGATTGAATTGAGTTGAAACTTTGGAAATTTTAATACTTGATTTGAAAGTATAATAATTACACTTTTAAATGGTTTAAATGAATTATTTTGATTGAAATATAAACTATTTAAAGGGTGACTTGAAATGATAATGAATGAATGATATCTTTAAATTTAAAAAGTATTTAAAGTTGAATATTTATATTTGAACTCAAATGATATTTTGATGTATAAAAATGATTTGAAATGAAGTTTTGGAAAGATATGATATTTTGACATATAAAATGATTTGAAATGAAGTTTTGGAAAGATTTGATATTTTGATATATTAAATGATTTGAAATGAAGTTTTGGAAAGATATGATATTTTGATATAATGAAATGATTTGAAATGAAGTTTTGAAATGATATGATATTTTAAATATATTGAAATGGTTTGGAATTGATTTAATCTTTATTTTTGATAAAGATTTGGATTTGAAATGATATTCTATTTTGAAGTATAAACTGTTTTAAATTATAACCATGGGTTATAATAACGATTGGTTGTTAAAGAGACCGGGATCGGATATGGACATATTCTCTGTCGATAACGAAAACCACTTTGACAACTATGTACGCGGTGGAGTTTCCAAAATGAAGTAGGATGGTGGCGACGATCCTAAGGTATATACGTGGACCCAACTCCCGTGAGTTGGCATAAGGTGGCTAAAACAGGAGCGATTGACGGACCAAGGAGGTAGCACCTCTTAACGGACACACTTCTTCGATACCATTCTATTACTTGTGATTGATTTGGTGCGCACCCTTGATTTGGGAGTGTTGTTCGAGGTGGGCGGTAGTGGCTGCTATGCGTCACCACCAGTCCGGATGCGTAATTGGTATATCTACCCTGGCATTGCCTTGTGTGTCGTGTCACCTACCATATCGAGCCCACTACGATTTTGGTTTAAAGATCCGACTGCGTTAAGGTTCACCATCCCCTTAACGCTATTTTTTATATGATTATACTTTACTGATTAGACACTACTGTATATAGCGTATATTACTATATAGTAAATAGTTTAGCGGATCCTTAGAGGATGGGCGGTCCCAAGCATCCTTTAAGTTACTTGTACTCTTACTACAGTTCACTTGAGTTGGTTTACATTGTATAAGTATCTATGTCCTGACTCGAGTGTTTGTATTTTTATTTACGCTCGGGTCAGCCTGAGTTATTCACAGATTTGGATTCCACTTTCTTGAGATTGGAATCGCTGGAGATTATCTGCTTATCTAGTCTTACCTATTCCAGTTCTGTTGTTCTATCCAGCTTGTACTTGGTTGTCATCCTAAGACTTCTGTTGTACTTTATTTTCTCCTGTTGTATCTTATGTAACTCTGATATATTTATATAATAGCTTCATGAACTACTATCTCTTTTACTTCTGCTGCATTATTATTACTCTGTGTCTGTGATCTGTGATTTTATTTACTGTATATTCTGAGATTTGCCAAATTTTATTTACAACGCGGTATTTTGAGCAATTCAAGTCCGACATGTGTGGATGCGAATGGTTGAAAATATCGGGTCATTACAGTTGGTATCAGAGCTTTGGCTTTGAGGCAAAACTTAGAATGTATGGTAAATTTAGTTATAGAATCACTTTCATTCGAGCTTGAATCTCTTCATTTTATTTGATTTCCTTTGAATTTTGGAATGTTCCCTACAGTTCCAAAATCCATTCTTGTCCCTCACTATTTATCTTCTTTTGATTTTGGAGTATCACATGACTCCACTTCGAATGAGCTTTATAGTGAATTGGCGGTCTCGCAAATATTCTAATGACTTGCAAAAGGGGGAAACTCCTTTACAATTAGCATTGATTCACTAGAGATTTATATTTATCCTTGGTTTAGATGCTAATATTTTTTATTACTCCAAACTCTATCTCTTGAGATCGAATGTAGATTTCCAGACAATCCACATTTAATCTTATTCATTAAGTCACGGTGACCCAGTTAAGGTTGTCCGCGATTTATCTAAGCTTACCCATCTCTCGACTCCGTTTAACCATCTTGTCTTTTGTTTCTAAACTATCTCCAACATTTTGAATTTGTACTTGTAAATCTATGTTTGTTTTATATATTGTGTTGTTTGAGTTGTTGATGTTGATTTGGGCTTCCGATCGATTCGTCTGATCAACGCTATCGATAGGATTTCTAAAACACTTTGACAGAACAAACTGACACTATATTATTTTAAAATTTTGGTTAATGAAATAAATTTTGATATAAGTAAATTTATGGAACTTAATAAATTTATTTAAATTGATTATTTGAAATGATAATACTTGATTTATCATTCTATAAATGAATTTATAAATAGTTGTTTATAAATTGATTTGGGAACTAAAATGAATTTTAATTCAAGAATTTGAGAATTTAATTTTCGATGGTTCCAAACTTTGTGTTTAAAGCTTTAAAAGGATATATTATTTAAAGTATTTTTTAATAGAAATTTGTTTCCAAAGAATTTTAAAGTTTAAAAATCAGTTCTCTTCTCTTTGTCACTGAAAAATAATTTCGGTGATGACTGCAGCATCATCGACGTTCATTTTCGAGTTTCGAAGGGAAGAAACCATTCTGTAGTCTTGCTACAGCTTTGTTTTTGGAAACTTGATTGATATGAATTTCTAAAATATGATTTGATTTATAAAATATATAGATATATGATTTAAATTTGATTTGACAAATTATGTACATACATTTATTTATCTCTAAATGGTTTGAGAGGAATCAGAAATTTTATTCTTAAATTCTATCTTAAATAATAACTTTAAGTAAAAAAAAATCAAAATTTTGAATAAATATTCAAGCTTGAAATGATTGAATTAGAATGTTTATACTGTATATTAATTTTAGAAAGTTTTATTTGTATAATTCTCAATTACATTCCACTATAACTTACCTTAATTTTTAGAAGTTAACAATGTTATTGGATAATATACAATATAAAAAGATTTTTATAACTAAAATTTGAGTGGTTATAATAAATATTATACACTTAAATTTTAGTTATAAAAAGATTAACAGAGGTAAATAGACTAAAAGGTTAATTGAATAATTTACAATACAAATGATGTTAAGGGAATTAGGAATAAATTAAAACAGTTATAATAAGTGTAAGTATATTTAACATAGGTGATAAAATATTGAGAGGAATAAATTTAATTTTAATTAGGAATAAAGAGGAATTAAATTTATTAAGTACATTATGAGTATAATAAATAATGAATGTGCAAATCCATGATTTTAGAGATTGTTAGTTTAAGAAAATTGGATGATAAGATAATTTTATTAGAGGTAGTTAAGATTTATTTAACTTGTGTGAAATTAATTATCAGTTTAAGCTGAAACCATAGAAATTTCGAACCTATTATCTTATTTTGTTTTTCAAACTTATTACCTAATTTTGTTTTTCAAACTATCTTTTGGTTGTTCTTATTTTTCCTTATCTTGAAACAGACTGGTATAGGCATCTTCCTATAATCTTTCTGTTTAGAAATCTTTCTATAATCTTTAATAATTTTTGATACTCATTTTGAATCTGAGCACTGCTTTCATCCACAGACCGTCGGTCAAGAGGAAAGAGTGAATCAGATTCTAGAGGATCTTTTTCGTGCTTATGTTCCTGATTTCGGAGAATCTTGGGAAGATCACCTCCACCTTGTTAAACTTACCTATAACAATAGTTGTCAGGTATAATCTCAATCTCCTTGTCATCTTGTCTTAATCCTATTTCACTCTATCTTTTCCTGTGTTTTCCCGTACCTCATTCCTTTTCGAGGACGAAAAGTTTTGAGTGGGGGAGAGTGTAACAACCCTAGATTTTGGCCTATATTCTAAAATTTGACTTTATTTTATTTTAAAACTATTTTAAACTTGTTGATTTCAAACATTTCACTTTTAAAAATAAATGTTAATTATTATGTGAACTATAATTTCAAACTAGTATAAATTGGTTATTTTACTGAAAAGTGAATTTATGGTCAAACTGTTCAAACTTTAACTTTTAAACTTCAAATTTAAATTATATAAAATCTTAAATTTTTCTTTTATTATGAAAATAGATGTAATAACTTGAACACTGCTTTTTGTTTCGTTGAAAATGGAGTTAAACTGTAAAAGTTATGTATATTTCAATATTGTGTGTAAACTGATGTATTTAGCAATATTGTCTATTTTAAATTATATTTTATTTGTCATATTTTGTTCTAATATGTGTTAATATTTTATTTTATGTATAATTTTGTCTTTTAAATAATTTAAAGTGATTATATAATTTTTCCAAAGCGTATTGAATTTATTTTCTATTTTTAAAGGCTAGTTTCTATTTTTCTGCTATTTTCTTCAATTAAATTATATTTAATTAAAATTTATTTATTCATTTTGTGAATGCATTTTTATTTTATGTTATTATCTTTGTTTATAAAAGTTTTACAAGTCCATATGAATTTTCCAAAATTTATTCTGTTTATTTTCAAATTTTCTAGACTAGTTTGCAATTTTTTGCTATTTTCTTATTTTTAACCTTATATAATTAATAAATATTTATATATATTTTATATTTTGTTATATTTTAGAATTTGTGACTGAAATTATTATTATTTTCAGTAATATAAACTTATATAAATAAATTAAAGGAAATTTGAAAAGATTTTGACTTTTGATTTGCCTAAGGCCTTTTATCTCCCAACCTTTCACATTTGTAACTTATCTTTTCATCAATTAGCCTTTACTATCCACATCTTTCAGCTGCATACTCTATTTTCTATTCACGTACATTCATTTTCATTTCTGAAACAAAAGAATTTCGGCCATGGCTATTGAGGAAAGTTTGGGTAATGATTTTCAACTTTTTCTACTTGTTTACATTTATTTTTGCACTTGCTCTCTTCTTCTAGGTTTGGCTCCTCCTCAACCAGATCTGGTCCGACCTCCACCACCCCCTTTCTCTGATCATTACCCACCCTACTACACCACCAAGGCAGGCCAAGCACATCCATGGCAAGGAGGACCACCAAAATCAACAAAAACCACCACATATTACACTAGCCGAGCCTAGATTGTTAGCACCACCTTCTACCACCATTTGCCGCCACTACCACCACCACCACCACCTCTGACCTGACCTCCACCCTCTGCCACATCATCCACCATCACTAGCACCTACTGGCCTTGACCCATGACCTCTAACAGAACCTATTTGTGCCAAAGATGTGAGGTTATGTTGCATTGTTTAGCCTTGAACACCTAGTTTTTGCACCTAGACTTCACCACTTTGTTAACGCATGCTAGGCCGATCCTATGGAACCCAAAACCAGATCCAAACCCACCCCTTAGCCATGCATTTCAGATCTGGAGCTGAAGCATAGATGGTAGAAAGCAAGTGCAAACACTTTGGTTTTGTTTTATGCAGTTGTTCCTAACATTGTTTAGTGGCATCCTGTTTTGAAACTTATGTTTTATATATTTGTTTTGTGTAATGTTTTCAAGGGGTATAGCTTTGGCTCTTCCAATCTCAAATCATTGTCGTGCTTTCGTGCCTCTGGAAATCTTTGTTGTGTGTTTGTGGTTGTCATCTCCAGCTTGAACAGGTGAGTAAATCTCACCAGACTAATATATACTTATATAGTTGATAAACTGACACCATTTGAATCTGTAATGTATATCATCATGCTATATCTATTTATATTATGATCATATGATGTTTACACCTGTTATTACACCTGTTATATCATATGTTACTGTTATATAATGCTATTCTGTTATTTTATCAGTTTATCACACTGCAAGTTCCATGTAGATTAGAATCACTATGGGTTGAAATGATACATACCCGAACGGACTTTAGAATAGGGAAAGATCATTATGGGCTGTAATGATAAGCCTGAGCGACTTTTTATTTATTTTATTTAACTTGGGATTACGGGTTTGAAATGATAAAACCCGGTTTTCTTTGTAAACTGCGGATTGAAATGATACATATCCGTATCACTTGATCTAGGCTAGAAAATTATATACAGACCCGTGGTTTATATATTTTTCTAAAAATTTTAAAATATTTTTAAACTGTAAATATTATGATATTTTGATTTAAATTTTATTAAAATGATTTCTATAAAGTATTTGTGATTTTCTACAAATTAAATAAGTGAATTATGTAAATGGTGAAGCAGAATTTGAAATATAAGTTAATTTTGGAATTTACGATTTTGTTTATAAATGGAATTTTTGTAAAGTAAGAAAATATGACAAATTTGATTTAAAAGATGAATTTAATGATTTTTATTAAGTAATAATAATTTTTAAAAGTGTTAATGATTTTGTATAAATTAAAATATGGAATAAATGAATGTTTAAGTTGCAATTTTTGAAATATAACTTAAATTGGGAAATTGTGAATTTTGTTAAAAGTGAAATTTTAATTAAGTAAAATAAATTGTAACGACCCGCCATTTTGGACCATTCGCATCCATTATAAGTGTATAGGTAGACACTCATGCCAGAATTGAATTGCTCAAAATACCGCGTTGTTAATTTAAATTTGGCAAAACTGAACATATATAGTAAATAAATATAATCACAGATCACAGACACAGAGTAATAAATGCAGCGGAAATAAAAGAGATAGTAGTTCATGAAGCTACTATATAAATGTATAAGTTACATCAGAGTTAAACCAGATACAACGGAAGAGTAATACGATACATCACATACAAATCAGAATACATCACTGGAATCATCGAATACTGAAAGCAGAATAGATGGCTGGATCTTCAAGCAAAGCTCCAACTCCAAAGGTGAGTCTCGAATACTGGTACACTCAGTCTGACCCGAGCGTAAAGCAAAAACACAAGACACTCGAGTCAGGATTAACATTCTTATATTAATAAATCCAACTCAAGTGAAATAGCAATTGAAATACAAGTAACTCAAAGGATGTTTGGAATAACCATCCTTTAAGGATCCGTTAAACTATCTACTATGTAGTAGTGTACGATAAGTAGATAATGTCTATCAGTAATATAAGAAGATATCAAAATAGCGTTAAGTCATGGCCCATTCCACCCTTAACACATTTTTATTCCCAAAAGCATATACAATACCGTAGTTTCCCCAAAACCGGAAGTCACCAGAGGGCAATCCATATACTAAAGGTACAAATCAAAATCGTAGTGGTCGCGCATAAATGGAATACAAGTATGACAAGGCACATGAGGCAATACCCAAGGTAGTGATACTACCGTTCGCCTGATCCGGACTGGTGAGAACGCAACGCCGCAGCGCCCGCAACACCGTGAAACAACACTCCCAAAATCAAGGGTGCACCAATCGACAACAAGTATAAGTAGTTCGAAGAAGTGTGTCCACTTGAGGTAGCTAATCCTCCATTGGCCCGGCACAGCTCCTGTTTTAGTCATTTCTAATTTGACACAAGTGTCAAGGCTATCCATTATCGTTCTCTTTCTTCAGTCATCACGTACATCATTCCAACCACTTCATTCTGGATCATCACTCCGCGCATAGTTATTAAAGTGGTTTTCGGTTTAAATAGAGAGTATATCCATAACCGAATTCCGGTCTCTTTAATAACTTCCGTAATTATTACACCGATTGGTCGTTTACTAAATTTCAAAACCAAATCAATTTCAATTCAATTAGAATTCGCAAATCAACATTTCATTTGTCTTTCAAAACCAATTTCCATACTTTACGTTTCAAAACTTCCAAATTACCATTTCAAAATCTTATAGTTCAATTTCAATCTTTATATTGAAAACAATTCAAATATCGATTCAACTTCGAATATAAGTTTCATTCCGAAATCTTTTAAATAATTTTAATCTTAACTTTCAAATCAATTTAAACTCATTTATCAATTTCATTCAATATTCGTTAAGTTACTTTATCATTCAAAACAATTTCAATTAAATTTTCAATTCATTAAATCAATTCTTAAGTTCAACTTCATTAAATCAAAACTTACAATTTTGAATTAAACTAAATTCGTCAAATCAATTCTTTCAATTACAAGTCTTACATTAATTCCAAAAATCTCACATTTTCATTTCTTGTTAAAGAAAATCCATTCTCACTTATTTACTTTCTTAAATAATTTCCCAAAACTTAATTAATAAAGAAATTCCATTTCAATTACTTACGAAGTAAATTCACTTATTCAAAAGTTCAATCTTACTTATTAAAGAATTCAATTCAGTTTAATCATTAAATAATTCAATCTTGTTTAGTTATTAATAATTCAAAACTTAATTATTAAATAATTTCAAAGTTTAATAATTTCAAACTTAATTCAATTTCAAACTTAATTATTAAATCATTTCAAAATTTAATCCAATCATTTCTCAAATTTAACAACATTCTTTCCTCAATTACATTGTTAATATTTTGTTTCAGATTATTAAATATTAACATTTTCCTTTCATTAAAATTCAAATTTCAACTTCATTTCAAAAACATATTATTTATCCAAATAAAATCCTCGTTTTATCTTTAAATCAAATTATTGACCAATCGGGTTTTATTTAATTCTCTATCCTAGGTTAAAGTTCAATTTTGGGTATTTATCATTTCAACCCGATTCCAATTCAATTCAAAATCAAAGCATATTAAAGGGAACTTGCAGTGTGATAACAGGGATGGTGTCAAAGTAAATAAACAAGCAATAACAACAATCAATAACAACCCAATAATCAATTCAAATAATCCCGAAATAACCGTATTAATTCGCATTGTTATTTGTACGAATTAATATAATTATTTCTAGAATCTACACTATCATTTCATGTAGATTAAAGATTATTACATTACGGTTTTCACTTGTCATCTATTTACAATATCATACATCATCAGTTTAAACAACATACAATTGATGGTTCAAGGTGTAGTTAACACTATTTTTCTACGTGTCAAATAATTAAACATTTAAGGGGTCAGATTAAACAAATTTAACTAACCAAATTTAACACATATGTCGATTCAAATTTTAACTATTCTACGACAAATTCAGTTGCATAATATTTATCACTTTATACATTTAAAATTTACATCCAATATAAACCTCAATCAATCAATCAATTAACAGCCAAACTGTATTATCATCGCATAAATAATTAACAGATAATGGTGTCAGATGTCACAGGTGAACTGATACAGGCAATAGCATATATAACAGTGTAAATAACTAACAACAGCATATTTCAATTGTCGTTTCAATTGAAATCAAATTTAATAAATAAAAGAACGTTAATCGTGAGTGAGTGCTCACCTTTCGAGGCTAGATAGATTCGACAAGGAATCGAGCTACGAATCCAAAGAAAAGCTAGATAGGCACAGATTCAATGAAGAAAACAAGCACGACGGTCCAAAGCTGATAAAATGGGAATCAATAAGAACAAATCCGAATTAGTTTGATATAACTAAAATATACACATTATTATAATATTATATATATATATATATATATTTTATTTTTATATTGAAATTCAAGGCAAATATTAAAATAATATCTTCAAAACCCGCATAAACTATCACCAAAATTATCACTAATATAGTATAAACAGATCCAAAACATAGGCTATATACATTTCAATATTATTATATAAATAACACATAAGATAAAACAAACATATCTACCTAATAAAAGCAAACATATCTAACTTATGTAAATAAACTAATACACAAGTAGGCAGTCTACAGTAAAACATACTAAAATGTATACAATTTTCTTTCTTTAAATCAAAACAAAACTTTACAACTTGCATATATAAACTAAAATATGTACATAGAGTAATTTATAACAGCTTTTACCACAATATGATAGTACAGTATCTATACAACATATAAAAGCAAAATGATAAAATAGCTTATAGACCTTTTAGCATATCCACTCAAATTCCATAACAATAATATTATTAACATTAACCTGAACAGTATTATATCCCCTGCTCTTAAAAACAAAGGCTGCAATAGCAACGTATTCTCATGATATAAATACCTTAGCATGGATAAATCAAATGGAAGGAGATGCGGCTAGTGGATGCGACGGCTGTAGGCTGTGGTTCGAGTCGAAGAAATGATCGCTATGGGTCAGGCGTGGGGTTTTCTCGGGTCAGGATTTTGGGGCGGAGCTTGGTGACTTCGAGTTTGAAGAGGGACGGCATGAGGAAGGCTCTAGTTTTTGTCTTGGGTAGGTGATGGGTTGATGGAAGGGGAAGGCCGGGCGAGTTGAATGGTGTTAGGAGGTGGCTGCCAAGTGCTGTCGTGGCGGGGGTCGGGATGGGCGCGGAAGGAGATGGGACTGGGGGTCTCGGTGGTGGGTCTGGTTACTTGTGGTGAGGCTCCGTGCTTGCGTGGAGGGAAGAGGTTGGTGGAGGAGTAACGGTGGCGAGGTGTTGGAGAAGAGGGCGGAGCTTAGGGACGAGGCTTCAGGTCGGAAGGCGATGGGTGGTCTCGGTTGGAGTGTGGTTAGGGCAGCGGAGCAGGTGATGTATCGTGGCGGTGGTCGTATGGGGTAGGGGAACGATCGGCTGTGCATAGGTTTGGAAAGGCGGCAGAGGTAGGTGTAGCGGTGGGAAAGACTGAAGTTCGAACATAATGGAGGACGCAAGCTTTCTCTGATATAAAAGCAACTATATTATATTATATTTTTTTCAAAGCATGAAATCCAAATGAAAAGAGAAAAGGGGAGAGGAAGAGATGGCCTCAGGCAAATGAGAGAGGGGAGCAGGATCCAACAAATGAAAAGAAAATGAAACATCCGTGAATACTCTTTCCAAAACAAAGATATTAAGTAAAATTTTGAAAACCAAACAACCAAGGTATGCAAAAGTCACAGAATAATAAATTTATCATAATGCTTTTGAGTTAAACGATGAAGGTTGAATGGACAACGAAGTCAAAAGGTCACAAAACCAAGAGTCACGAAACCGGTACCGACACGGTTATCGTTTTCGTGGATTCCTCTGCGAACCGGACTTCAAAATACAGAATCGAATGTACCGCAAAGATCAGCACGACGAGACGGTCAAAACGGTATATAGATATCAGTGGTTTGATTGAATTATAAAAATTCGAATTTTCTACCGGTGGAAAGTGCAAGAAAAACGCTGAAAAATAAGATCGACGGAGCCAAAGATGTCCGAATTTGGAAAAACGACAAACTAACATCTTGCTCAGAAGATGGTTTAGAATTTTTCTATGTAAAAATATTTAGGTTTCGGAAACATTTTATTTTCATCGCTTTTTAACAGATTAAATTAAAGTGAATTTACGCGCGAAATAAACTTTCGTATTTTCGGACGAAAATTTTACAGTTGCTATGTTTAACTAAACGTATTCCAAATATTAAATTTTATTTCAAAATTTTATCGTTTAAAATTTTCACAAAATTTCAACTAATTACGTTATTAAAACAGTTGAAATTTACGGGTCGTTACACTCTCCCCCACTCAAAACTTTTCGTCCCCGAAAATGAACGAGGTAGGAGAATAGAAACAACCAAAAAGAAAAACAGATTTGAAATACAAAATAACAATTAATTTAAACCATATAAATTCAAATTTAAATTGATTGATATTCAATAATTGATTTAATCCATTTGATTTCACTAAAATCAGTCTCAACTATTTCTAAATTCATTATCTTATTATCCAACTATCCTCAATTTACAATTTATAAAACCATAAATTTGAATAGTCTTTTATTATAATCATATTTTATTCAACAAATTTTAAATTCTTCTTTATTCCAAATTACTGTTAAATTTATCCTACTTAATATATCTACTCACATATATTTAACCCATATAAATTAATTTAAACCATAAAAGTTTCGATTTAAATTAATTTATATTTACTAATTGCTTTTAAATTCAAGGTATTTTCATAAGTTGATCAAATTTCAATTTATTAATTCTTTCAAAACAAATTTATTAATTATTAACTGAGTTTACTTATTACCTTATCTAATTCTATTAATATCTTTATAATCAAAATTCAGTGTATAACATTTATTATAAACACTCAAATTTTATTTATAAATCATTTTATATTGTATATTATCCAATTACATATTCAACTTCTAAATGATTTAGGTAAGTTGTATTAGAATGTAGTTGAACAATATACAAATAAAATTTTCCCAATTCAATTATTCAAGTTTAAATATTTATCCCAAATTTGGGTCTTATTTATAATTGGAATCATCCTTTAACAGAATTTAAGAATTAGATTTCCGATTAACTTTAAACAGTTTAGAGATATATATGATATATTTATATCAAATCAAATTAAATTTTAAAATAAGATACCTATATATATGTAAATCAAAATATACTGAAAAATTCAAATCAAAATATATTTTTCAAAACAAAACCGTAGCAAAGCTACAGAATGGTTTCTCCACTTCGAAACTCGAAAATGAACGTCGATGATGCGGCCGCCATCACCGAAATTATTTTCCAGCAACAAAGAGAAGAGCACTGATTTCAACATTTTAAAATTCTTTGGAAATGATTTCTATTCGAAAATACTTTCAATAATATATACTTTAAAATTTTAAAACCAAAGTTCGAAATCACCGGAAACTAAATAAATTCTCAAATTTCTGAATTAAATTCATTTCAAATTTCAAATCAATTTATAACCAAGTTTATGAATTCATTTATTTATATTATGCAATAGTTAATGGTTTACAAAACAATAAATGAAAATCAAGTATTATTATTTCAAACAACAAATTCATTAACAATTTAATTTCAGAAAACTTATATTTATATATAATATAATCATTCAAAACTATTTTGTTTATCAAATTTGAAAACAGCATTTTAATATAAATTTAGAAATACATTTCTTTGCTCGACGATACAGGAATGGATTTTCAAAATAAGGATAGGGATTCAAAAAAAAATTTTTTTGACTCAAATCATAGAGAATTTTGATTCGAAAATAAGTTTGAAACAGAAGATAAGATAATTCAATTATCACAATCGGGAGATGGATGAGTTTATTTAATTCACGGGCAACCTTAACCGGGTCGTCCGTAACTTCAAGAATAAGATCGATGTAGAATTTTTGAGGCAAATCGACATTCGATCTCAAGAGATGGAGTTCAGGTATAGCAGGAGATAGATAGCACCGTAAACCGAGGATACAGAAATCTCCGGTAAAACAATGCTTATTGTAAAGGAGTTTTCACCCCTTTACAAATCATTCGAAATTGGCGAGGCCGCCGATCTATTATAGATATCATTCAAAATGGAGTTATGGGGTGCTCCAGAATTGAAGAAGACGAGTAGTGAAGGACACGAATGAATTTCAGAACCGAGGGGAACGTTCCAAAATTCAAAGGAATCGAGTCAAAAGGAAGAGATTGAAACTCGAATGAGAGTGATTCTGTAAATACTTCACCCTATATGTTGAGTTTTGCCTAGAGCTACCAAAGCTCTGATACCAACTGTAACGACCCGCCATTTTGGACCATTCGCATCCATTATAAGTGTATAGGTAGACACTCATGCCAGAATTGAATTGCTCAAAATACCGCGTTGTTAATTTAAATTTGGCAAAACTGAACATATACAGTAAATAAATATAATCACAGATCACAGACACAGAGTAATAAATGCAGCGGAAATAAAAGAGATAGTAGTTCATGAAGCTACTATATAAATGTATAAGTTACATCAGAGTTAAACCAGATACAACGGAAGAGTAATACGATACATCAGATACAAATCAGAATACATCACTGGAATCATCGAATACTGAAAGCAGAATAGATGGCTGGATCTTCAAGCAAAGCTCCAACTCCAAAGGTGAGTCTCGAATACTGGTACACTCAGTCTGACCCGAGCGTAAAGCAAAAACACAAGACACTCGAGTCAGGATTAACATTCTTATATTAATAAATCCAACTCAAGTGAAATAGCAATTGAAATACAAGTAACTCAAAGGATGTTTGGAATAACCATCCTTTAAGGATCCGTTAAACTATCTACTATGTAGTAGTGTACGATAAGTAGATAATGTCTATCAGTAATATAAGAAGATATCAAAATAGCGTTAAGTCATGGCCCATTCCACCCTTAACACATTTTTATTCCCAAAAGCATATACAAGACCGTAGTTTCCCCAAAACCGGAAGTCACCAGAGGGCAATCCATATACTAAAGGTACAAATCAAAATCGTAGTGGTCGCGCATAAATGGAATACAAGTATGACAAGGCACATGAGGCAATACCCAAGGTAGTGATACTACCGTTCGCCTGATCCGGACTGGTGAGAACGCAACGCCGCAGCGCCCGCAACACCGTGAAACAACACTCCCAAAATCAAGGGTGCACCAATCGACAACAAGTATAAGTAGTTCGAAGAAGTGTGTCCACTTGAGGTAGCTAATCCTCCATTGGTCCGGCACAGCTCCTGTTTTAGTCATTTCTAATTTGACACAAGTGTCAAGGCTATCCATTATCGTTCTCTTTCTTCAGTCATCACGTACATCATTCCAACCACTTCATTCTAGATCATCACTCCGCGCATAGTTATTAAAGTGGTTTTCGGTTTAAATAGAGAGTATATCCATAACCGAATTCCGGTCTCTTTAATAACTTCCGTAATTATTACACCGATTGGTCGTTTACTAAATTTCAAAACCAAATCAATTTCAATTCAATTAGAATTCGCAAATCAACATTTCATTTGTCTTTCAAAACCAATTTCCATACTTTACGTTTCAAAACTTCCAAATTACCATTTCAAAATCTTATAGTTCAATTTCAATCTTTATATTGAAAACAATTCAAATATCGATTCAACTTCGAATATAAGTTTCATTCCGAAATCTTTTAAATAATTTTAATCTTAACTTTCAAATCAATTTAAACTCATTTATCAATTTCATTCAATATTCGTTAAGTTACTTTATCATTCAAAACAATTTCAATTAAATTTTCAATTCATTAAATCAATTCTTAAGTTCAACTTCATTAAATCAAAACTTACAATTTTGAATTAAACTAAATTCGTCAAATCAATTCTTTCAATTACAAGTCTTACATTAATTCCAAAAATCTCACATTTTCATTTCTTGTTAAAGAAAATCCATTCTCACTTATTTACTTTCTTAAATAATTTCCCAAAACTTAATTAATAAAGAAATTCCATTTCAATTACTTACGAAGTAAATTCACTTATTCAAAAGTTCAATCTTACTTATTAAAGAATTCAATTCAGTTTAATCATTAAATAATTCAATCTTGTTTAGTTATTAATAATTCAAAACTTAATTATTAAATAATTTCAAAGTTTAATAATTTCAAACTTAATTCAATTTCAAACTTAATTATTAAATCATTTCAAAATTTAATCCAATCATTTCTCAAATTTAACAACATTCTTTCCTCAATTACATTGTTAATATTTTGTTTCAGATTATTAAATATTAACATTTTCCTTTCATTAAAATTCAAATTTCAACTTCATTTCAAAAACATATTATTTATCCAAATAAAATCCTCGTTTTATCTTTAAATCAAATTATTGACCAATCGGGTTTTATTTAATTCTCTATCCTAGGTTAAAGTTCAATTTTGGGTATTTATCATTTCAACCCGATTCCAATTCAATTCAAAATCAAAGCATATTAAAGGGAACTTGCAGTGTGATAACAGGGATGGTGTCAAAGTAAATAAACAAGCAATAACAACAATCAATAACAACCCAATAATCAATTCAAATAATCCCGAAATAACCGTATTAATTCGCATTGTTATTTGTACGAATTAATATAATTATTTCTAGAATCTACACTATCATTTCATGTAGATTAAAGATTATTACATTACGGTTTTCACTTGTCATCTATTTACAATATCATACATCATCAGTTTAAACAACATACAATTGATGGTTCAAGGTGTAGTTAACACTATTTTTCTACGTGTCAAATAATTAAACATTTAAGGGGTCAGATTAAACAAATTTAACTAACCAAATTTAACACATATGTCGATTCAAATTTTAACTATTCTACGACAAATTCAGTTGCATAATATTTATCACTTTATACATTTAAAATTTACATCCAATATAAACCTCAATCAATCAATCAATTAACAGCCAAACTGTATTATCATCGCATAAATAATTAACAGATAATGGTGTCAGATGTCACAGGTGAACTGATACAGGCAATAGCATATATAACAGTGTAAATAACTAACAACAGCATATTTCAATTGTCGTTTCAATTGAAATCAAATTTAATAAATAAAAGAACGTTAATCGTGAGTGAGTGCTCACCTTTCGAGGCTAGATAGATTCGACAAGGAATCGAGCTACGAATCCAAAGAAAAGCTAGATAGGCACAGATTCAATGAAGAAAACAAGCACGACGGTCCAAAGCTGATAAAATGGGAATCAATAAGAACAAATCCGAATTAGTTTGATATAACTAAAATATACACATTATTATAATATTATATATATATATATATTTTATTTTTATATTGAAATTCAAGGAAAATATTAAAATAATATCTTCAAAACCCGCATAAACTATCACCAAAATTATCACTAATATAGTATAAACAGATCCAAAACATAGGCTATATACATTTCAATATTATTATATAAATAACACATAAGATAAAACAAACATATCTACCTAATAAAAGCAAACATATCTAACTTATGTAAATAAACTAATACACAAGTAGGCAGTCTACAGTAAAACATACTAAAATGTATACAATTTTCTTTCTTTAAATCAAAACAAAACTTTACAACTTGCATATATAAACTAAAATATGTACATAGAGTAATTTATAACAGCTTTTACCACAATATGATAGTACAGTATCTATACAACATATAAAAGCAAAATGATAAAATAGCTTATAGACCTTTTAGCATATCCACTCAAATTCCATAACAATAATATTATTAACATTAACCTGAACAGTATTATATCCCCTGCTCTTAAAAACAAAGGCTGCAATAGCAACGTATTCTCATGATATAAATACCTTAGCATGGATAAATCAAATGGAAGGAGATGCGGCTAGTGGATGCGACGGCTGTAGGCTGTGGTTCGAGTCGAAGAAATGATCGCTATGGGTCAGGCGTGGGGTTTTCTCGGGTCAGGATTTTGGGGCGGAGCTTGGTGACTTCGAGTTTGAAGAGGGACGGCATGAGGAAGGCTCTAGTTTTTGTCTTGGGTAGGTGATGGGTTGATGGAAGGGGAAGGCCGGGCGAGTTGAATGGTGTTAGGAGGTGGCTGCCAAGTGCTGTCGTGGCGGGGGTCGGGATGGGCGCGGAAGGAGATGGGACTGGGGGTCTCGGTGGTGGGTCTGGTTACTTGTGGTGAGGCTCCGTGCTTGCGTGGAGGGAAGAGGTTGGTGGAGGAGTAACGGTGGCGAGGTGTTGGAGAAGAGGGCGGAGCTTAGGGACGAGGCTTCAGGTCGGAAGGCGATGGGTGGTCTCGGTTGGAGTGTGGTTAGGGCAGCGGAGCAGGTGATGTATCGTGGCGGTGGTCGTATGGGGTAGGGGAACGATCGGCTGTGCATAGGTTTGGAAAGGCGGCAGAGGTAGGTGTAGCGGTGGGAAAGACTGAAGTTCGAACATAATGGAGGACGCAAGCTTTCTCTGATATAAAAGCAACTATATTATATTATATTTTTTTCAAAGCATGAAATCCAAATGAAAAGAGAAAAGGGGAGAGGAAGAGATGGCCTCAGGCAAATGAGAGAGGGGAGCAGGATCCAACAAATGAAAAGAAAATGAAACATCCGTGAATACTCTTTCCAAAACAAAGATATTAAGTAAAATTTTGAAAACCAAACAACCAAGGTATGCAAAAGTCACAGAATAATAAATTTATCATAATGCTTTTGAGTTAAACGATGAAGGTTGAATGGACAACGAAGTCAAAAGGTCACAAAACCAAGAGTCACGAAACCGGTACCGACACGGTTATCGTTTTCGTGGATTCCTCTGCGAACCGGACTTCAAAATACAGAATCGAATGTACCGCAAAGATCAGCACGACGAGACGGTCAAAACGGTATATAGATATCAGTGGTTTGATTGAATTATAAAAATTCGAATTTTCTACCGGTGGAAAGTGCAAGAAAAACGCTGAAAAATAAGATCGACGGAGCCAAAGATGTCCGAATTTGGAAAAACGACAAACTGACATCTTGCTCAGAAGATGGTTTAGAATTTTTCTATGTAAAAATATTTAGGTTTCGGAAACATTTTATTTTCATCGCTTTTTAACAGATTAAATTAAAGTGAATTTACGCGCGAAATAAACTTTCGTATTTTCGGACGAAAATTTTACAGTTGCTATGTTTAACTAAACGTATTCCAAATATTAAATTTTATTTCAAAATTTTATCGTTTAAAATTTTCACAAAATTTCAACTAATTACGTTATTAAAACAGTTGAAATTTACGGGTCGTTACACTCTCCCCCACTCAAAACTTTTCGTCCCCGAAAATGAACGAGGTAGGAGAATAGAAACAACCAAAAAGAAAAACAGATTTGAAATACAAAATAACAATTAATTTAAACCATATAAATTCAAATTTAAATTGATTGATATTCAATAATTGATTTAATCCATTTGATTTCACTAAAATCAGTCTCAACTATTTCTAAATTCATTATCTTATTATCCAACTATCCTCAATTTACAATTTATAAAACCATAAATTTGAATAGTCTTTTATTATAATCATATTTTATTCAACAAATTTTAAATTCTTCTTTATTCCAAATTACTGTTAAATTTATCCTACTTAATATATCTACTCACATATATTTAACCCATATAAATTAATTTAAACCATAAAAGTTTCGATTTAAATTAATTTATATTTACTAATTGCTTTTAAATTCAAGGTATTTTCATAAGTTGATCAAATTTCAATTTATTAATTCTTTCAAAACAAATTTATTAATTATTAACTGAGTTTACTTATTACCTTATCTAATTCTATTAATATCTTTATAATCAAAATTCAGTGTATAACATTTATTATAAACACTCAAATTTTATTTATAAATCATTTTATATTGTATATTATCCAATTACATATTCAACTTCTAAATGATTTAGGTAAGTTGTATTAGAATGTAGTTGAACAATATACAAATAAAATTTTCCCAATTCAATTATTCAAGTTTAAATATTTATCCCAAATTTGGGTCTTATTTATAATTGGAATCATCCTTTAACAGAATTTAAGAATTAGATTTCCGATTAACTTTAAACAGTTTAGAGATATATATGATATATTTATATCAAATCAAATTAAATTTTAAAATAAGATACCTATATATATGTAAATCAAAATATACTGAAAAATTCAAATCAAAATATATTTTTCAAAACAAAACCGTAGCAAAGCTACAGAATGGTTTCTCCACTTCGAAACTCGAAAATGAACGTCGATGATGCGGCCGCCATCACCGAAATTATTTTCCAGCAACAAAGAGAAGAGCACTGATTTCAACATTTTAAAATTCTTTGGAAATGATTTCTATTCGAAAATACTTTCAATAATATATACTTTAAAATTTTAAAACCAAAGTTCGAAATCACCGGAAACTAAATAAATTCTCAAATTTCTGAATTAAATTCATTTCAAATTTCAAATCAATTTATAACCAAGTTTATGAATTCATTTATTTATATTATGCAATAGTTAATGGTTTACAAAACAATAAATGAAAATCAAGTATTATTATTTCAAACAACAAATTCATTAACAATTTAATTTCAGAAAACTTATATTTATATATAATATAATCATTCAAAACTATTTTGTTTATCAAATTTGAAAACAGCATTTTAATATAAATTTAGAAATACATTTCTTTGCTCGACGATACAGGAATGGATTTTCAAAATAAGGATAGGGATTCAAAAAAAAATTTTGTTGACTCAAATCATAGAGAATTTTGATTCGAAAATAAGTTTGAAACAGAAGATAAGATAATTCAATTATCACAATCGGGAGATGGATGAGTTTATTTAATTCACGGGCAACCTTAACCGGGTCGTCCGTAACTTCAAGAATAAGATCGATGTAGAATTTTTGAGGCAAATCGACATTCGATCTCAAGAGATGGAGTTCAGGTATAGCAGGAGATAGATAGCACCGTAAACCGAGGATACAGAAATCTCCGGTAAAACAATGCTTATTGTAAAGGAGTTTTCACCCCTTTACAAATCATTCGAAATTGGCGAGGCCGCCGATCTATTATAGATATCATTCAAAATGGAGTTATGGGGTGCTCCAGAATTGAAGAAGACGAGTAGTGAAGGACACGAATGAATTTCAGAACCGAGGGGAACGTTCCAAAATTCAAAGGAATCGAGTCAAAAGGAAGAGATTGAAACTCGAATGAGAGTGATTCTGTAAATACTTCACCCTATATGTTGAGTTTTGCCTAGAGCTACCAAAGCTCTGATACCAACTGTAACGACCCGCCATTTTGGACCATTCGCATCCATTATAAGTGTATAGGTAGACACTCATGCCAGAATTGAATTGCTCAAAATACCGCGTTGTTAATTTAAATTTGGCAAAACTGAACATATACAGTAAATAAATATAATCACAGATCACAGACACAGAGTAATAAATGCAGCGGAAATAAAAGAGATAGTAGTTCATGAAGCTACTATATAAATGTATAAGTTACATCAGAGTTAAACCAGATACAACGGAAGAGTAATACGATACATCAGATACAAATCAGAATACATCACTGGAATCATCGAATACTGAAAGCAGAATAGATGGCTGGATCTTCAAGCAAAGCTCCAACTCCAAAGGTGAGTCTCGAATACTGGTACACTCAGTCTGACCCGAGCGTAAAGCAAAAACACAAGACACTCGAGTCAGGATTAACATTCTTATATTAATAAATCCAACTCAAGTGAAATAGCAATTGAAATACAAGTAACTCAAAGGATGTTTGGAATAACCATCCTTTAAGGATCCGTTAAACTATCTACTATGTAGTAGTGTACGATAAGTAGATAATGTCTATCAGTAATATAAGAAGATATCAAAATAGCGTTAAGTCATGGCCCATTCCACCCTTAACACATTTTTATTCCCAAAAGCATATACAAGACCGTAGTTTCCCCAAAACCGGAAGTCACCAGAGGGCAATCCATATACTAAAGGTACAAATCAAAATCGTAGTGGTCGCGCATAAATGGAATACAAGTATGACAAGGCACATGAGGCAATACCCAAGGTAGTGATACTACCGTTCGCCTGATCCGGACTGGTGAGAACGCAACGCCGCAGCGCCCGCAACACCGTGAAACAACACTCCCAAAATCAAGGGTGCACCAATCGACAACAAGTATAAGTAGTTCGAAGAAGTGTGTCCACTTGAGGTAGCTAATCCTCCATTGGCCCGGCACAGCTCCTGTTTTAGTCATTTCTAATTTGACACAAGTGTCAAGGCTATCCATTATCGTTCTCTTTCTTCAGTCATCACGTACATCATTCCAACCACTTCATTCTAGATCATCACTCCGCGCATAGTTATTAAAGTGGTTTTCGGTTTAAATAGAGAGTATATCCATAACCGAATTCCGGTCTCTTTAATAACTTCCGTAATTATTACACCGATTGGTCGTTTACTAAATTTCAAAACCAAATCAATTTCAATTCAATTAGAATTCGCAAATCAACATTTCATTTGTCTTTCAAAACCAATTTCCATACTTTACGTTTCAAAACTTCCAAATTACCATTTCAAAATCTTATAGTTCAATTTCAATCTTTATATTGAAAACAATTCAAATATCGATTCAACTTCGAATATAAGTTTCATTCCGAAATCTTTTAAATAATTTTAATCTTAACTTTCAAATCAATTTAAACTCATTTATCAATTTCATTCAATATTCGTTAAGTTACTTTATCATTCAAAACAATTTCAATTAAATTTTCAATTCATTAAATCAATTCTTAAGTTCAACTTCATTAAATCAAAACTTACAATTTTGAATTAAACTAAATTCGTCAAATCAATTCTTTCAATTACAAGTCTTACATTAATTCCAAAAATCTCACATTTTCATTTCTTGTTAAAGAAAATCCATTCTCACTTATTTACTTTCTTAAATAATTTCCCAAAACTTAATTAATAAAGAAATTCCATTTCAATTACTTACGAAGTAAATTCACTTATTCAAAAGTTCAATCTTACTTATTAAAGAATTCAATTCAGTTTAATCATTAAATAATTCAATCTTGTTTAGTTATTAATAATTCAAAACTTAATTATTAAATAATTTCAAAGTTTAATAATTTCAAACTTAATTCAATTTCAAACTTAATTATTAAATCATTTCAAAATTTAATCCAATCATTTCTCAAATTTAACAACATTCTTTCCTCAATTACATTGTTAATATTTTGTTTCAGATTATTAAATATTAACATTTTCCTTTCATTAAAATTCAAATTTCAACTTCATTTCAAAAACATATTATTTATCCAAATAAAATCCTCGTTTTATCTTTAAATCAAATTATTGACCAATCGGGTTTTATTTAATTCTCTATCCTAGGTTAAAGTTCAATTTTGGGTATTTATCATTTCAACCCGATTCCAATTCAATTCAAAATCAAAGCATATTAAAGGGAACTTGCAGTGTGATAACAGGGATGGTGTCAAAGTAAATAAACAAGCAATAACAACAATCAATAACAACCCAATAATCAATTCAAATAATCCCGAAATAACCGTATTAATTCGCATTGTTATTTGTACGAATTAATATAATTATTTCTAGAATCTACACTATCATTTCATGTAGATTAAAGATTATTACATTACGGTTTTCACTTGTCATCTATTTACAATATCATACATCATCAGTTTAAACAACATACAATTGATGGTTCAAGGTGTAGTTAACACTATTTTTCTACGTGTCAAATAATTAAACATTTAAGGGGTCAGATTAAACAAATTTAACTAACCAAATTTAACACATATGTCGATTCAAATTTTAACTATTCTACGACAAATTCAGTTGCATAATATTTATCACTTTATACATTTAAAATTTACATCCAATATAAACCTCAATCAATCAATCAATTAACAGCCAAACTGTATTATCATCGCATAAATAATTAACAGATAATGGTGTCAGATGTCACAGGTGAACTGATACAGGCAATAGCATATATAACAGTGTAAATAACTAACAACAGCATATTTCAATTGTCGTTTCAATTGAAATCAAATTTAATAAATAAAAGAACGTTAATCGTGAGTGAGTGCTCACCTTTCGAGGCTAGATAGATTCGACAAGGAATCGAGCTACGAATCCAAAGAAAAGCTAGATAGGCACAGATTCAATGAAGAAAACAAGCACGACGGTCCAAAGCTGATAAAATGGGAATCAATAAGAACAAATCCGAATTAGTTTGATATAACTAAAATATACACATTATTATAATATTATATATATATATATATTTTATTTTTATATTGAAATTCAAGGAAAATATTAAAATAATATCTTCAAAACCCGCATAAACTATCACCAAAATTATCACTAATATAGTATAAACAGATCCAAAACATAGGCTATATACATTTCAATATTATTATATAAATAACACATAAGATAAAACAAACATATCTACCTAATAAAAGCAAACATATCTAACTTATGTAAATAAACTAATACACAAGTAGGCAGTCTACAGTAAAACATACTAAAATGTATACAATTTTCTTTCTTTAAATCAAAACAAAACTTTACAACTTGCATATATAAACTAAAATATGTACATAGAGTAATTTATAACAGCTTTTACCACAATATGATAGTACAGTATCTATACAACATATAAAAGCAAAATGATAAAATAGCTTATAGACCTTTTAGCATATCCACTCAAATTCCATAACAATAATATTATTAACATTAACCTGAACAGTATTATATCCCCTGCTCTTAAAAACAAAGGCTGCAATAGCAACGTATTCTCATGATATAAATACCTTAGCATGGATAAATCAAATGGAAGGAGATGCGGCTAGTGGATGCGACGGCTGTAGGATGTGGTTCGAGTCGAAGAAATGATCGCTATGGGTCAGGCGTGGGGTTTTCTCGGGTCAGGATTTTGGGGTGGAGCTTGGTGACTTCGAGTTTGAAGAGGGACGGCATGAGGAAGGCTCTAGTTTTTGTCTTGGGTAGGTGATGGGTTGATGGAAGGGGAAGGCCGGGCGAGTTGAATGGTGTTAGGAGGTGGCTGCCAAGTGCTGTCGTGGCGGGGGTCGGGATGGGCGCGGAAGGAGATGGGACTGGGGGTCTCGGTGGTGGGTCTGGTTACTTGTGGTGAGGCTCCGTGCTTGCGTGGAGGGAAGAGGTTGGTGGAGGAGTAACGGTGGCGAGGTGTTGGAGAAGAGGGCGGAGCTTAGGGACGAGGCTTCAGGTCGGAAGGCGATGGGTGGTCTCGGTTGGAGTGTGGTTAGGGCAGCGGAGCAGGTGATGTATCGTGGCGGTGGTCGTATGGGGTAGGGGAACGATCGGCTGTGCATAGGTTTGGAAAGGCGGCAGAGGTAGGTGTAGCGGTGGGAAAGACTGAAGTTCGAACATAATGGAGGACGCAAGCTTTCTCTGATATAAAAGCAACTATATTATATTATATTTTTTTCAAAGCATGAAATCCAAATGAAAAGAGAAAAGGGGAGAGGAAGAGATGGCCTCAGGCAAATGAGAGAGGGGAGCAGGATCCAACAAATGAAAAGAAAATGAAACATCCGTGAATACTCTTTCCAAAACAAAGATATTAAGTAAAATTTTGAAAACCAAACAACCAAGGTATGCAAAAGTCACAGAATAATAAATTTATCATAATGCTTTTGAGTTAAACGATGAAGGTTGAATGGACAACGAAGTCAAAAGGTCACAAAACCAAGAGTCACGAAACCGGTACCGACACGGTTATCGTTTTCGTGGATTCCTCTGCGAACCGGACTTCAAAATACAGAATCGAATGTACCGCAAAGATCAGCACGACGAGACGGTCAAAACGGTATATAGATATCAGTGGTTTGATTGAATTATAAAAATTCGAATTTTCTACCGATGGAAAGTGCAAGAAAAACGCTGAAAAATAAGATCGACGGAGCCAAAGATGTCCGAATTTGGAAAAACGACAAACTGACATCTTGCTCAGAAGATGGTTTAGAATTTTTCTATGTAAAAATATTTAGGTTTCGGAAACATTTTATTTTCATCGCTTTTTAACAGATTAAATTAAAGTGAATTTACGCGCGAAATAAACTTTCGTATTTTCGGACGAAAATTTTACAGCTGCTATGTTTAACTAAACGTATTCCAAATATTAAATTTTATTTCAAAATTTTATCGTTTAAAATTTTCACAAAATTTCAACTAATTACGTTATTAAAACAGTTGAAATTTACGGGTCGTTACATAAATGGAAATAAGTTATGTTTTGGAAATTTAAACTTAGTTGTTAAGTTAAGAATTTAATTAAAGAAATGGAAATTTAATTGTTATTTAATTTTTGTATGGAAATTTGACTTTATAAAATCATAGAAATAAAGATGTTTAAATGATTGTTTTTAAATACGGAAATATATGATTTATAAGTTAAATGAATTTTATTAAAAGTTAATTATTGTGAAATTGTAAATAAAACTCTGAATTTAATTTGACAGCATTTTTGAAATATAATGTAAAAGATATTACAGCATTGGAAAATGCTGTAGTTGTTTTAAATGAAACAAATAATAAATTTGAACTAAGGGTTATTATAGCACTTTGTTAGTGCTATAGTTGTTAAATTTAACTAAAATTCTAATTGAAACTAAATTAAGATATTACGGCATTTTAAATGCCGTCTTTTGTTAATGAATTGTTTTTAAACATAACATTTCGTAGCATTTTCTAAGTGCTGCGAAAGTTGAATTTTCTTGGTTTAATAAATTCAAATGAATAAATGATCTTTGAAAAAGATTAAATTTTGGAAATTAAATATTTAGTTATTAAATATAATGAATTGACTTTAAATGATTTAAATGGAATAGTTGATTTGGGAAATACAACTATTTTGAAATATGATTAAATGGTATTTAAATTTAAATTAAATAGATGATATTTTGAAATGAATTTGAAATGATATTAAATCTTGGAATAAATAATTGAAGTTTATATTAGTATGAAAAATAATTGGTTTACTTGTAATTTGAATCTATTTAAAAGATATTAGACTTATGAAATATAGGATATTAAAGCTTTGGAATTTATTTTATAATTTGAATAGTTATTTTGTGGATTAAATCTATATTTGAAATTTATAAGATTTGAAATGGTCTATGGAAATTTATTTGAAATAAATGATTGAATTGAGTTGAAACTTTGGAAATTTTAATACTTGATTTGAAAGTATAATAATTACACTTTTAAATGGTTTAAATGAATTATTTTGATTGAAATATAAACTATTTAAAGGGTGACTTGAAATGATAATGAATGAATGATATCTTTAAATTTAAAAAGTATTTAAAGTTGAATATTTAGATTTGAACTCAAATGATATTTTGATGTATAAAAATGATTTGAAATGAAGTTTTGGAAAGATATGATATTTTGACATATAAAAATGATTTGAAATAAAGTTTTGGAAAGATTTGATATTTTGATATATTAAATGATTTGAAATGAAGTTTTGGAAAGATATGATATTTTGATATATTGAAATGATTTGAAATGAAGTTTTGAAATGATATGATATTTTAAATATATTGAAATGGTTTGGAATTGATTTAATCTTTATTTTTGATAAAGATTTGGATTTGAAATGATATTCTATTTTGAAGTATAAACTGTTTTAAATTATAACCACGGGTTATAATAACGATTGGTTGTTAAAGAGACCGGGATCGGATATGGACATATTATCTGTCGATAACGAAAACCACTTTGACAACTGTGTACGCGGTGGAGTTTCCAGAATGAAGTAGGATGGTGGCGACGATCCTAAGGTATATACGTGGACCCAACTGCCGTGAGTTGGCATAAGGTGGCTAAAACAAGAGCGATTGACGGACCAAGGAGGTAGCACCTCTTAACGGACACACTTCTTCGATACCATTCTATTACTTGTGATTGATTTGGTGCGCACCCTTGATTTGGGAGTGTTGTTCGAGGTGGGCGGTAGTGGCTGCTATGCGTCACCACCAGTCCGGATGCGTAATTGGTATATCTACCCTGGCATTGCCTTGTGTGCCGTGTCACCTACCATATCGAGCCCACTACGATTTTGGTTTAAAGATCCGACCGCGTTAAGGTTCATCATCCCCTTAACGCTATTTTTTATATGATTATACTTTACTGATTAGACACTACTGTATATAGCGTATATTACTATATAGTAAATAGTTTAGCGGATCCTTAGAGGATGGGCGGTCCCAAGCATCCTTTAAGTTACTTGTACTCTTACTACAGTTCACTTGAGTTGGTTTACATTGTATAAGTATCTATGTCCTGACTCGAGTGTTTGTATTTTTATTTACGCTCGGGTCAGCCTGAGTTATTCACAGATTTGGATTCCACTTTCTGGAGATTGGAATCGCTGGAGATTATCTGCTTATCTAGTCTTACCTATTCCAGTTCTGTTGTTCTATCTAGCTTGTACTTGGTTGTCATCCTAAGACTTCTGTTGTACTTTATTTTCTCCTGTTGTATCTTATGTAACTCTGATATATTTATATAATAGCTTCATGAACTACTATCTCTTTTACTTCCGCTACATTATTATTACTCTGTGTTTGTGATCTGTGATTTTATTTACTGTATATTCTGAGATTTGCCAAATTTTATTTACAACGCGGTATTTTGAGCAATTCAAGTCCGACATGTGTGGATGCGAATGGTTGAAAATATCGGGTCATTACAGTTGGTATCAGAGCTTTGGCTTTGAGGCAAAACTTAGAATGAATGGTAAATTTAGTTATAGAATCACTTTCATTCGAGCTTGAATCTCTTCATTTTATTTGATTTCCTTTGAATTTTGGAATGTTCCCTACAGTTCCAAAATCCATTCTTGTCCCTCACTATTTATCTTCTTTTGATTTTGTAGTATCACATGACTCCACTTCGAATGAGCTTTATAGTGAATTGGCGGTCTCGCAAATATTCTAATGACTTGCAAAAGGGGGAAACTCCTTTACAATTAGCATTGATTCACTAGAGATTTATATTTATCCTTGGTTTAGATGCTAATATTTTTTATTACTCCAAACTCTATCTCTTGAGATCGAATGTAGATTTCCAGACAATCCACATTTAATCTTATTCATTAAGTCACGGTGACCCAGTTAAGGTTGTCCGCGATTTATCTAAGCTTACCCATCTCTCGACTCCGTTTAACCATCTTGTCTTTTGTTTCTAAACTATCTCCAACATTTTGAATTTGTACTTGTAAATCTATGTTTGTTTTATATATTGTGTTGTTTGAGTTGTTGATGTTGATTTGGGCTTCCGATCGATTCGTCTGATCAACGCTATCGATAGGATTTCTAAAACACTTTGACAGAACAAACTGACACTATATTATTTTAAAATTTTGGTTAATGAAATAAATTTTGATATAAGTAAATTTATGGAACTTAATAAATTTATTTAAATTGATTATTTGAAATGATAATACTTGATTTATCATTCTATAAATGAATTTATAAATAGTTGTTTATAAATTGATTTGGGAACTAAAATGAATTTTAATTCAAGAATTTGAGAATTTAATTTTCGATGGTTCCAAACTTTGTGTTTAAAGCTTTAAAAGGATATATTATTTAAAGTATTTTTTAATAGAAATTTGTTTCCAAAGAATTTTAAAGTTTAAAAATCAGTTCTCTTCTCTTTGTCACTGAAAAATAATTTCGGTGATGACTGCAGCATCATCGACGTTCATTTTCGAGTTTCGAAGGGAAGAAACCATTCTGTAGTCTTGCTACAGCTTTGTTTTTGGAAACTTGATTGATATGAATTTCTAAAATATGATTTGATTTATAAAATATATAGATATATGATTTAAATTTGATTTGACAAATTATGTACATACATTTATTTATCTCTAAATGGTTTGAGAGGAATCAGAAATTTTATTCTTAAATTCTATCTTAAATAATAACTTTAAGTAAAAAAAAATCAAAATTTTGAATAAATATTCAAGCTTGAAATGATTGAATTAGAATGTTTATACTGTATATTAATTTTAGAAAGTTTTATTTGTATAATTCTCAATTACATTCCACTATAACTTACCTTAATTTTTAGAAGTTAACAATGTTATTGGATAATATACAATATAAAAAGATTTTTATAACTAAAATTTGAGTGGTTATAATAAATATTATACACTTAAATTTTAGTTATAAAAAGATTAACAGAGGTAAATAGACTAAAAGGTTAATTGAATAATTTACAATACAAATGATGTTAAGGGAATTAGGAATAAATTAAAACAATTATAATAAGTGTAAGTATATTTAACATAGGTGCTAAAATATTGAGAGGAATAAATTTAATTTTAATTAGGAATAAAGAGGAATTAAATTTATTAAGTACATTATGAGTATAATAAATAATGAATGTGCAAATCCATGATTTTAGAGATTGTTAGTTTAAGAAAATTGGATGATAAGATAATTTTATTAGAGGTAGTTAAGATTTATTTAACTTGTGTGAAATTAATTATCAGTTTAACCTGAAACCATAGAAATTTCGAACCTATTATCTTATTTTGTTTTTCAAACTTATTACCTAATTTTGTTTTTCAAACTATCTTTTGGTTGTTCTTATTTTTCCTTATCTTGAAACAGACTGGTATAGGCATCTTCCTATAATCTTTCTGTTTAGAAATCTTTCTATAATCTTTAATAATTTTTTATACTCATTTTGAATCTGAGCACTGCTTTCATCCATAGACCGTCGGTCAAGAGGAAAGAGTGAATCAGATTCTAGAGGATCTTTTTCGTGCTTATGTTCCTGATTTCGGAGAATCTTGGGAAGATCACCTCCACCTTGTTAAACTTACCTATAACAATAGTTGTCAGGTATAATCTCAATCTCCTTGTCATCTTGTCTTAATCCTATTTCACTCTATCTTTTCCTGTGTTTTCCCGTACCTCGTTCCTTTTCGAGGACGAAAAGTTTTGAGTGGGGGAGAGTGTAACAACCCTAGATTTTGGCCTATATTCTAAAATTTGACTTTATTTTATTTTAAAACTATTTTAAACTTGTTGATTTCAAACATTTCACTTTTAAAAATAAATGTTAATTATTATGTGAACTATAATTTCAAACTAGTATAAATTGGTTATTTTACTGAAAAGTGAATTTATGGTCAAACTGTTCAAACTTTAACTTTTAAACTTCAAATTTAAATTATATAAAATCTTAAATTTTTCTTTTATTATGAAAATAGATGTAATAACTTGAACACTGCTTTTTGTTTCGTTGAAAATGGAGTTAAACTGTAAAAGTTATGTATATTTCAATATTGTGTGTAAACTGATGTATTTAGCAATATTGTCTATTTTAAATTATATTTTATTTGTCATATTTTGTTCTAATATGTGTTAATATTTTATTTTATGTATAATTTTGTCTTTTAAATAATTTAAAGTGATTATATAATTTTTCCAAAGCGTATTGAATTTATTTTCTATTTTTAAAGGCTAGTTTCTATTTTTCTGCTATTTTCTTCAATTAAATTATATTTAATTAAAATTTATTTATTCATTTTGTGAATGCATTTTTATTTTATGTTATTATCTTTGTTTATAAAAGTTTTACAAGTCCATATGAATTTTCCAAAATTTATTCTGTTTATTTTCAAATTTTCTAGACTAGTTTGCAATTTTTTGCTATTTTCTTATTTTTAACCTTATATAATTAATAAATATTTATATATATTTTATATTTTGTTATATTTTAGAATTTGTGACTGAAATTATTATTATTTTCAGTAATATAAACTTATATAAATAAATTAAAGGAAATTTGAAAAGATTTTGACTTTTGATTTGCCTAAGGCCTTTTATCTCCCAACCTTTCACATTTGTAACTTATCTTTTCATCAATTAGCCTTTACTATCCACATCTTTCAGCTGCATACTCTATTTTCTATTCACGTACATTCATTTTCATTTCTGAAACAAAAGAATTTCGGCCATGGCTATTGAGGAAAGTTTGGGTAATGATTTTCAACTTTTTCTACTTGTTTACATTTATTTTTGCACTTGCTCTCTTCTTCTAGGTTTGGCTCCTCCTCAACCAGATCTGGTCCGACCTCCACCACCCCCTTTCTATGATCATTACCCACCCTACTACACCACCAAGGCAGGCCAAGCACATCCATGGCAAGGAGCACCACCAAAATCAACAAAAACCACCACATATTACACTAGCCGAGCCTAGATTGTTAGCACCACCTTCTACCACCATTTGCCGCCACTACCACCACCACCACCACCTCTGACCTGACCTCCACCCTCTGCCACATCATCCACCATCACTAGCACCTACTGGCCTTGACCCATGACCTCTGACAGAACCTATTTGTGCCAAAGATGTGAGGTTATGTTGCATTGTTTAGCCTTGAACACCTAGTTTTTGCACCTAGACTTCACCACTTTGTTAACGCATGCTAGGCCGATCCTATGGAACCCAAAACCAGATCCAAACCCACCCCTTAGCCATGCATTTCAGATCTGGAGCTGAAGCATAGATGGTAGAAAGCAAGTGCAAACACTTTGGTTTTGTTTTATGCAGTTGTTCCTAACATTGTTTAGTGGCATCCTGTTTTGAAACTTATGTTTTATATATTTGTTTTGTGTAATGTTTTCAAGGGGTATAGCTTTGGCTCTTCCAATCTCAAATCATTGTCGTGCTTTCGTGCCTCTGGAAATCTTTGTTGTGTGTTTGTGGTTGTCATCTCCAGCTTGAACAGGTGAGTAAATCTCACCAGACTAATATATACTTATATAGTTGATAAACTGACACCATTTGAATCTGTAATGTATATCATCATGCTATATCTATTTATATTATGATCATATGATGTTTACACCTGTTATTACACCTGTTATATCATATGTTACTGTTATATAATGCTATTCTGTTATTTTATCAGTTTATCACACTGCAAGTTCCCTGTAGATTAGAATCACTATGGGTTAAAATGATACATACCCGAACGGACTTTAGAATAGGGAAAGATCGTTATGGGCTGAAATGATAAGCCTGAGCGACTTTTTATTTATTTTATTTAACTTGGGATTGCGGGTTTGAAATGATAAAACCCGGTTTTTCTTTGTAAACTGCGGATTGAAATGATACATATCCGTATCACTTGATCTAGGCTAGAAAATTATATACAGACCCCTGGTTTATATATTTTTCTGAAATTTTTAAAATATTTTTAAACTGTAAATATTATGATATTTTGATTTAAATTTTATTAAAATGATTTCTATAAAGTATTTGTGATTTTCTACAAATTAAATAAGTGAATTATGTAAATGGTGAAGCAGAATTTGAAATATAAGTTCATTTTGGAATTTATGATTTTGTTTATAAATGGAATTTTTGTAAAGTAAGAAAATATGACAAATTTGATTTAAAAGATGAATTTAATGATTTTTATTAAGTAATAATAATTTTTAAAAGTGTTAATGATTTTGTATAAATTAAAATATGGAATAAATGAATGTTTAAGTTGCAATTTTTGAAATATAACTTAAATTGGGAAATTGTGAATTTTGTTAAAAGTGAAATTTTAATTAAGTAAAATAAATGGAAATAAGTTATATTTTGGAAATTTAAACTTAGTTGTTAAGTTAAGAATTTAATTAAAGAAATGGAAATTTAATTGTTATTTAATTTTTGTATGGAAATTTGACTTTATAAAATCATAGAAATAAAGATGTTTAAATGATTGTTTTTAAATACGGAAATATATGATTTTATAAGTTAAATGAATTTTATTAAAAGTTAATTATTGTGAAATTGTAAATAAAACTCTGAATTTAATTTGACAGCATTTTTGAAATATAATGTAAAAGATATTACAGCATTGGAAAATGCTGTAGTTGTTTTAAATGAACCAAATAATAAATTTGAACTAAGGGTTATTATAGCACTTTGTTAGTGCTATAGTTGTTAAATTTAACTAAAATTCTAATTGAAACTAAATTAAGATATTACGGCATTTTAAATGCCGTCTTTTGTTAATGAACTGTTTTTAAACATAACATTTCGTAGCATTTTCTAAGTGCTGCGAAAGTTGAATTTTCTTGGTTTAATAAATTCAAATGAATAAATGATCTTTGAAAAAGATTAAATTTTGGAAATTAAATATTTAACTATTAAATATAATGAATTGACTTTAAATGATTTAAATGGAATAGTTGATTTGGGAAATACAACTATTTTCAAATATGATTAAATGGTATTTAAATTTAAATTAAATAGATGATATTTTGAAATGATATTAAATCTTGGAATAAATAATTGAAGTTTATATTAGTATGAAAATAATTGGTTTACTTGTAATTTGAATCTATTTAAAAGATATTGGACTTATGAAATATAGGATATTAAAGCTTTGGAAATTATTTTATAATTTGAATAGTTATTTTGTGGATTAAATCTGTATTTGAAATTTATAAGATTTGAAATGGTCTATGGAAATTTATTTGAAATAAATGATTGAATTGAGTTGAAACTTTGGAAATTTTAATACTTGATTTGAAAGTATAATAATTACACTTTTAAATGGTTTAAATGAATTATTTTGATTGAAATATAAACTATTTAAAGGGTGACTTGAATGATATTGAATGAATGATATCTTTAAATTTAAAAGGTATTTAAAGTTGAATATTTAGATTTGAACTCAAATGATATTTTGATGTATAAAAATGGTTTGAAATGAAGTTTTGGAAAGATATGATATTTTGACATATAAAAATGATTTGAAATGAAGTTTTGGAAAGATTTGATATTTTGATATATTAAATGATTTGAAATGAAGTTTTGGAAAGATATGATATTTTGATATATTGAAATGATTTGAAATGAAGTTTTGAAATGATATGATATTTTAAATATATTGAAATGGTTTGGAATTGATTTAATCTTTATTTTTGATAAAGATTTGGATTTGAAATGATATTCTATTTTGAAGTATAAACTGTTTTAAATTATAACCACGGGTTATAATAACGATTGGTTGTTAAAGAGACCGGGATCGGATATGGACATATTCTCTGTCGATACCGAAAAACACTTTGACAACTGTGTACGCGGTGGAGTTTCCAAAATGAAGTAGGATGGTGGCGACGATCCTAAGGTATATACGTGGACCTAACTCCCGTGAGTTGGCATAAGGTGGCTAAAACAGGAGCGATTGATGGTCCAAGGAGGTAGCACCTCTTATCGGACACACTTCTTCGATACCATTCTATTACTTGTGATTGATTTGGTGCGCACCCTTGATTTGGGAGTGTTGTTCGAGGTGGGCGGTAGTGGCTGCTATGCGTCATCACTAGTCCGGATGCGTAATTGGTATATCTACCCTGGCATTGCCTTGTGTGCTGTGTCACCTACCATATCGAGCCCACTACGATTTTGGTTTAAAGATCCGACCGCGTTAAGGTTCACCATCCCCTTAACGCTATTTTCTATATGATTATACTTTACTGATTAGACACTACTGTATATAGCGTATATTACTATATAGTAAATAGTTTAGCGGATCCTTAGAGGATGGGCGGTCCCAAGCATCATTTAAGTTACTTGTACTCTTACTACAGTTCACTTGAGTTGGTTTACATTGTATAAGTATCTATGTCCTGACTCGAGTGTTTGTATTTTTATTTACGCTCGGGTCAGCCTGAGTTATTCACAGATTTGGATTCCACTTTCTGGAGATTGGAATCGCTGGAGATTATCTGCTTATCTAGTCTTACCTATTCCAGTTCTGTTGTTCTATCCAGCTTGTACTTGGTTTTCATCCTGAGACTTCTGTTGTACTTTATTTTCTCCTGTTGTATCTTATGTAACTCTGATATATTTATATAGTAGCTTCATGAACTACTATCTCTTTTACTTCCGCTGCATTATTATTACTCTGTGTCTGTGATCTGTGATTTTATTTACTGTATATTCTGAGATTTGCCAAATTTTATTTACAACGCGGTATTTTGAGCAATTCAAGTCCGACATGTGTGGATGCGAATGGTTGAAAATATCGGGTCATTACAATTATTATCTCAGGTACCCTTAAATGAGTAGACTAGATAATAGGTCTAGGTAAAGCAGTAACTATGCGGAGGACGGGTTGGATGGAGCAATCTCGTATTACATACTTATATGGATTTCCATGCTTATTGCACTGTGCATTGGGGAGCCTTAGTAGTGACTACTTATTTTCTTATTATGAGACAGCTGTCGAGTTTACTTCCATTGTATAAACTCTATTACATTTGTATATAACTCTATGGATCTGTGTAACGACCCATAAATTTTAGATAATTTTATTTGTTTATTTATATATTTAATTGAAATTTTGTGAAACTTTAAACAATAAAATTTTGAAATAAAAATTTAATATTTGAAATACGTCTAATTAGACATAGCAAATGGTAAATTTTCATCAGACAATTTGGAAATTATTTTCTAGTGTAATTTTATTCCAATTTATATCTGTAAAAAATTTGATGGTAATAAAATGTTTTCCAAACTTAAATATTTTTAAATAGAAAATTTGTAAATCATCTTCTAAGTGAGACGTCATCTTTCGTTTTGTCAAATTTGGACATCTATTGCTCCGTCGATCTTATTTTCTGGCAAATTAGCAGCATTTTCGATACCGATTATCGACTTTTGACAGGATGATTGTAACACTAATATCTATATACCATTTTGATCGTCTCGTCGTGCTGACCTCTGCGGTATATTCATTTCTGTGTTCGAAGTCCGATACGTGTCGGAATTTGCGAAAACGGTCACCCGTATCGGTACTCCATTTTAAAACTTTTTAACTACTTGTGTCCATTCGTTCCCTATAGTAAAATCTATAGTCATCAAAATCAATATTTCCTTAAATCAATGCATGACCTTCACTCTTCTCACCGTTTAATTTATTTTTTTGGGATTCACTCGGTTAGATTGCTTGGAAAATATTTCATATGACACATTCCATTTTCATTCTCTGCAACTTTCATTTTCTATCCTTGTAGAAAACGTGCCTGCTTATCTTCTTCACCACCATGCCTTTATTTCCTCTGATAAAATTTTTAAACAAAGCTACATATATTCTTTAAATACTGCTCGTTCCTTTTCGCCAAGCCTCTTCTTCCTCCACTTCTGTTCTAAGCCGACCACCCTCCGACCCAGTTCTCTCCTCCGCCGTTTGGCTCACCGAATGCAAGCGGCCACCCCGTAGCCGATAGCCACCCCTTCCTTTCCACCATCCGACCTTTTGTCGAGCACAGTACGAGCCGATCTGGCAAGCAACAACGGCATTTCTATATTTTTTTAAAGGTAAACGTATATTATATATATATATATATATATAATAGTCTACATATGTTCTGTTCTAAGATATGTAATCTAGCATATGTTAGTATATGTATTTTTTTTCTCCTACTTTCGGCAGTTGCTTATGTATGAATATTGAATGATATGTTAATATATATATATATATTTATGTATTGTTTAAAACAGCATGCATAGTTATTATAAGATATTATATTCTGGATTTTTTTTGTACGACTAGTTATATATATATATTAGTTAGACAAGCTTTGTAATCTTTTGTTTTATATACTACTGTTCATTTTATTTATATATAAGTCATGCATATTAGTCTACTTTATATATACTGCTGCATAATTTTTTTTATTAATGTAAGTTTAATATATATATCAGTATTGAGTTATCTTGTTTATATATTAATTTAATTTACATACGGTTATAATATGTATATGTTTAGTATATAAGTTAGTTGTTTTACCGTAAACACATATAGTTATATAATGTATTAGTATGAAAAGGGTCATGTGTAAATATTTAAATTGGTATATATACTTAGCTACAGAATGCTATATATTGATTTCATATAAGGTATTAGAGTTTGGCATGCGTGGTTTGCTTTCTGGAAAGTATGTCAGGGAAGTACTTATGTAGTTTAATTATAAATAGTATGATACTTAGTTTTTATTTGCTATATATATTTATGCAGGTTGTTACGGCTGTATAAACTCTATAGATAAATATATTTGTTAGATGTGTTTTAGTTTGAGATATATAAAGATATTTCAGCTAATATATATTGCATATAAGACTTTGCATTCTATGTTCATATTTTGCTTCCTAGTCATGAGTCGTATGTTGTTATTTATATATATATATATATATATTATAAGTTTTATATCATTTTATACAGTGTATGGGTTATTTGTTTTGATAGCTTATAGAAGTTTGTTTATTTTTATAAGTATGTAAAAGCTGATTTATGTATTAAGTATTGATTTTTCAATATAATATGATGATGTTTTGTTTTAATATGAGTTTTAATTTTAATATCAGTTTTAAACTATGTGAATATTTTATTTGAATATCTGTCTTAAATTAAAATATTGATTGTAAGGAAATTTACGTAACAAATATAAAATATATTTATTCTCTATTTATTATCGAACTGATTGATTTTCTCATCGATTCCTAACTATCAGCTTTGTCCGTCAAATCCGCTTTCAGCTTACTTCACTTTGAGATGGTTATCTGGATTATTCGATTGGCTAGATCGCTATCCAATTCATAGCCTGTTCTGTTGTCAAACTCTCTAGCCTCGAAAAGTGAGCAATCACTCACGATTAACGTTCTTATATTTATTAAATTTGATTTCAATTGAAACGACAATTGAAATATGCTGTTGTTAGTTATTTACATTGTTATATATATATGCTGTTATCTGTATCTGTTCACTTGTGACATCTGACACCATTATCTGTTATTTATATTATTGATATATGCCTGTTTATTTATTATCATATCTGTTATCACTCTGCAAGTTCCCTATTAGTATAGAAATCACTATGGGTTGAAATGATACATACCCGAATGGACTTTAGAATAGGAGAAAATCGTTATGGGTTGAAATGATAAAACCAAGCAATTTTCATTTGAATTGAATTTGGGATTGCGGGTGGAAATGATATATACCCGTATATATTTAAATTGCGGATTTAAATGATAAATATCCGTATCACTTGACCATAGGATAGAAAATTATATACAGACACCGTTGGTCTATATATAAATATTTTGGAAATGATTTCTATGGTTTTGAAAAGAAATATATGGTTTCAATCAATATTGATTTTAAAGATTTATTAAAGTTGATTTAATAAAGTGGATAAATAATATGTTTAAGTATGTATTTAATATCTATATATAGTTTATAATGATTTGAAATTGGTTTGAAATTATATTTATTTAATAATTTTACTTAAATAAGTTTGATTTGAAATTTATAAAATTTGAAATTTTGAAGCTATGATTTTATAACTTGTATTTGATTAAAAGTGATTTAAATGAATATTTCAAGTTTAAATAAATTGTAGGAAATATTTAGTTTATTGTAATTTGGGGTTTGTTTTAAATGATATTGGATTTATTGAGTGAATATTTCAAAACTAAATAATAGTAAAGTGAATTTGATATATATATGAAATTATCGAATTTAGTTTTGAAATGTTGAATATTTAAAGCTTTGAAATATATTGAAATTGAAATGGCTTATTTTATGGTTCGAATATGTATTTGAAATCGATAATTTGAAATGGGTTATTTAGAAACTAAATCGAATTGAAATTGATGATTTGAAATTTGATTAAAATTGAAATTTGGAATTTGAGTTGATTTTGAATCAATTTGTGGAATTTGAGGAAGCTATTTTTATATAAAGTATTTTAAAACTATATCTAAAACTATTTATATTTTACTTTATAAATTATTTTAATATAAACTATTTTAATATAAATCATTTTCAATATAAATTATTTTATTATAAACTATTTTAACTTATAACTATTTTATATAAACTATTTTTATTTTATTTTATAAACTATTTTATTATATATATAACTTTAATATCTAAACTGTTTAAGAGGAAAGTGTTATGGATTCCAAAATGTATTGATTTCAAAGGGTTATGATTTCCAAAGTTATGAATTTCAAAGTATTATGATTTCCAAAGTATTATTATTTCAAATTGTTTTGGTTCCGAAAGTATTATATCTTTGAAAGGACTATGATTTTGGAAGTGAATATATTTGAAATGGAAATGATATCATATTGATTTGTTTTTGTAATGAAAATGATATTTTGGTTTTGAAGTATAAACTATTTTGAAATGACTACGGTGTTATAATAACGATTGGTTGTTAAAGAGACCGGGATCGGATATGGACATAATCTCTGTCGATATCGAAAACCACTTTGACAACTGTGTACGCGGTGGAGTTTCCAGAATGAAGTAGGATGGTGGCGACGGTCCTAAGGTATATACGTGGACCCAACTCCCGTGAGTTGGCATAAGGTGGCTAAAACATGAGCGATTGACGGACCAAGGAGGTAGCACCTCTGATCGGACACACTTCTTCTATACCATTCTATTACTTGTGATTGATTTGGTGTGCACCCTTGATTTGGCAGTGTTGTTTGAGGTGGGCGGTAGTGACTACTATGCGTCACCACCAGTCCGGATGCGCAATTGGTATATCTAACCTGGCATTGCCTAGTTGTGCCGTGTCACCTACCATAGCGAGCTTTACTACGAGTTGTGATCTCTCTCATAGCCTGTGGAGTATCGAGGGTAGCCCCCATTTTGGGAGTATTCTAATACTGGGTAGACTACTGGGACTATTACGTGTTAAGGGCTATATGGGTAACCCCTTAGTGCTATTAAAAAGTATGCTTATTTTATGGTTAGACATTATTATAATAGCGTATATTACTACATAGTAGATAGTTTAACGGATCCTTAGAGGATGGTTATCCCAAACATCCTTTGAGTTACTTGTATTTCAGTTGATATTTCACTTGAGTTGGATTTATTGATATAAGAATGTTAATCCTGACTCGAGTGTTTTGTGTTTTGCTTTACGCTCGGGTCGGACCGAGTGATACAGCATTTGAGACTCACCTTTGGAGTTGGAGCTTCGCTTGGAGATTATAGTGATGTATTCAGATCTTGTATTTGATTATTGTATTGAGACATCTATGTACTCGTGACTTCTGTTGTATCTTGTTTAACTCTGCTATATATATATAGTAGCTTCATGAAATACTATCCTTTTGTTTCCGCTGCATTATTGTTATATTACTTTATGTCTATGATCTGTGATTATTTTATTTACTATATATGCTGAGTTTTGCCAAATTTTATTTACATTCCATTGTTTTGAATTATTCAAGTCCGGGATGTGTGGATTATTGTCGATTTGAATGGTCCAAAATACTGGGTCGTTACAATCTGTCTTTTGATGATTTGTTCATATAGTTATTACAGTCTCTCCTGTTATATCTGTGATATTATATTTTATCCATGCGTTGTGAGATATTTGACAGGTTATATGTTGTATTTGTTTTATTTTCAACCTTGATGATTGTCCTATATCGACTGGGCATGGCTACAGGGCACTATTTTGATATTATCGGTGCCGATGGTATAGGATTGTCGTTATAAATACATCAACGGTATTCACATGTCGAACATCTAAGTGCTAGAAAGACGGATTGTTGGGGTGAAAGAAAAGAAAAGACAGAACATAATCTCACATCATGACGAGTAATATATAATATCCAAATGATTCTTATTGAAAAAACTTTTAGTTTTCATACAATAAATCATAGTCTAACATATCATCAGTCTAGACAGTTATAACAGCATGCCCTTACAAATGATGATAAATACAAACAAGTAATGCTATGGAAAAATAAAAGTACGGGAATACACCTTGGGGGCATCCAACTGGTTTTTTGAAGCTCCAAAGCGTCCAATGCTAACTCTGGAAAAATACTCGGGTCTGACTCGATTATTATAAGAAAATAACTGTAACGACTTGTCCTTTCGATCCTCATATGTCAACACTAATACATCCACGTTATTCACATGTTGAGCAACCAAGTGCCAAAAGACAGATTGTTGGGGTACAAGAAAAGAAAAGATAGAACAGAATCTCACGTTGTCACGAGAAATATATAATATACATAAGATCATTACAAAACAAAAATTTTATATATGCACAACATCAGAGTATACTAGCCTATTTCCAGCCTGGACGGTTATAACAACATGTCCTTACAATTGCTGATAAATACAAATAGACATCAAGAACAACAAACAGTGAATGAATATAAAGTACGAGAATACATCTTAGAGGCATTCAGCTCATCTCCTGAAGCTCCAAAGCATCTAGAACTAAATCTGAAACATACTCGGGCTGACCCGAGCATTATAAGAAAATAACACCTGGATCAGTCCAGTAAACTAGCTTGAGAAAAATATATCAAATCATATTGTTGTCTATATTTATAAAACCCTTAAAAATAAAAGGTATGTCGTAAGACCACGCCGCACATAAACACGGATGGGTTTTTACCTTACGATAACCAAAACATTTCTATAAGAAATCTTCTGATATTATAATAATGTCTAGGGTTTAAAATAAATATTGAATCATAGTTGAAATTGTTACATTAACTAAATTCCAACATAATAGGTGTACAATTAAGTCCGAAGGCTCATATTGAAAAATGGATTCCAACAATGGCAAGGTAAGGGACTACCTTCCGAATGATACATCTCTAGATAAAATATATTGTGAGGTCTACAGTCGCAATTGCCCATCTACCAACATAGGACCGATCTACCCCTTACTAGATAGTATCGAATATGATCACCCCCAGGTTGTGATCAACGACCTGAATGGGCTTCGATCATACATAAGAGTAATATCGACTCTAGATGAGGGATGATCATACCCTAATGGGCGCAACCCACATAGCTCTACCGCATCTACCATGTTTTTGCCATTACCCGAGTGCGAGGCTTGAGGCAAGGATTTACCTTCTTTTAGCAGTTCCCTCTTGGAATGCTAACACTGCCCTCAAGGCAGAAATGCACTTCCAGCATTCATCCATACAAGTTCATTCTGTTATCAACGACATCGAAAGCACTACCTCTACTACATCTATTTTGGAATCACCCTCAGGATTAGTAGCAAGTAGCTCTTGCACTTCAAAGAGCACCGTCTTCGATCATCTTTAAGATGTCTTCCACTAGAGTGCATATCGTTGTTCGAAGTGGTTTTCGAATAATATCTCTGATCCTGATCTCTCCGGACCAAAAACCGATAATTTTCGGTTGACTCATTCCCGATTCTTTCAGAAGTAAGCGGACTACATCAAAGTCCCAAGGGGATTCTAATATATTCCTTAGAGTTAGAGACGTTTCACTCGAATGAATTATTCTGAGGAATCTCAAACTATATAAATACGTGAAACCCATATTTACTTCCTAAGTCAAAACTGGCAATGATTTGATAGTCGGTTATTTAACTATCAAATAACAACAATCCGTTCAGAGGTTTATTTTCATAGGGAAACCAACACTGGTTAATCGCATAAGCAACCATTAAGCCCATTTTAAATAAATCATTTGTTTAACCTCTTCATAAATACTTGATTTAAATATCTTTACAAAAAGATATATTCCCAAAACCACTTTCAATGCTTGGAAAAATATCTATATACTTATTTGATCAGTATAAGTATATTCACAAAACATCGAGAAAGATTTCCTGTTTGGTGTTAAGTATGGAAAGATGTTCCACACTACCATAATTATTAAAAGATCACTTATGGAAATCAAACCTCATCTCCTTTTATAGATTCCCTTTTATACAACTCACAAATCATTTATAATTTCCTTTTATAATTTTCAAAAATATTTACAAAATTCCTTTATAAATTTATAAAACCATTTATGAAACTACTTTTATAAATCTTCGAAACAATTTATAAAACACTTTTATATATCTATTAAACCCTTTGCAAAACCCTTTTAAAATCCCTTTATAAATATCCTTTAAAAATATCTTTTATAAATCCAAAACTTCATTTTTATTTATAAACTCTTTTTACCTTGAAAATATCTTATTTCTAAATCTCCAAACCATTGTATAAAACTTCTTTTATAAACCCCAAGTCTATTTATAAAACTCTATATATAAATAAATAATAATCATTTACTTCAAAACATTATTATATAATAATAATAATGATTAATAAATAATAAATTATTAACTTCAAACGTTTAAATATAATAATTAATAATTTCAACATTATTAGTAAAACAATAATAATTAATCTTCAAACCTTGTTTTAATAAATAATAATTAACTTCCAAATATTATTAATAAATAATAATATTAACCACAAAACATTTTTAATAAATAATAATTTATATTTTCAACCAAATATTAATTATTTAAATAAATAAATTTTCACAATATTAAAATATTTGTAAAAAACTTTAAGCAATATTAAATATAAATAAATAACTTTTAAAACATTATTAAACAATAGTTAAACAACTTAAATCATTATCAAATAATAGTTAAACAACCTTACAGCATATCTAAATGATATAGAAAAGATAATTTAAAAGGTTGGAGGAATATAGAGGAGTTCAAAATCCATTTAAATAAAATATTACAGAAAAACCCAAAGGTTAGATTTTAAATCATTCTTCAAATCAAAAACCATTTTCAAGCTAAAACGGCAATAAATAGTATTTTTCAAAATACTTGAGGCCAAAAGCCACCAAAGCACTTAACCAATGTTGTTATTGATTTCTATCACTACAAGGGTTACGTCTGAACATGTTACAATGTCATATCAAATAGAGATAAATAATCATTAATTAACAATCTAAATAACAGGGATATAACTAAAATAGAATCAACATATGTATAATTGGAATTTAAATCAGTACAGTGAGAAATCTGGATTTCTCTAAAAATTTCCCTGTATTTTATTTTTAACTGTCATTCGCTTTTAAAGAGAGGATATTTAATCAAACCAGGCAAATAAATCATTTCAATCATGAACAATAAATTTTTATCTACTATATATCACTATAGTAATCATTCAGAGGTGAGTTAACTCACCGAAATTCCAGTTATCGCTAAAGTGTTCTGGTTCTGTCTAAAATCAAACAGCGTTCGAATTTAGCTTAAAATTCTACAAGCTCCAATCTTAGCCAATCCTATTCCAAAGCATAATTCTCGTCAATACGAATCCAATGCGATTGACCGCGTTCGATTTGGAACTTGCATGGGCAAGATATACATATTATAAGTTTTGATTCAAAAAAATACATATTAATTACTTTAATTAACCTAATTAATTACAAATTTAAACCTAAATCCATCTTCCCTCTCACTCTCAAAACACTTGCACATGCTTAAAGGTAAACCCATTTCCAACCGTGCATGCCCAATAGCAGCACGAAGCTAGAGACGGTGGAATAGAACATTGATATCACCAAGTGGCTTCTCATCTCAAACTCAACCTAGCCATACCCAGCACAACTACCCTGGCACCACCCTATGAAATGTGACCCTATTCCTTCCTCCCGACCTAGAACCGACGCGACCTTTATCCCATGACCGTGCTCCAAAATCTTTTTTCGAATGATGTTCCTTTCTTCCACAAACACGAATCTAAGCTTCGTTTCGCCAAACTCCCCTTAAATTTCTAGAAAAAAACCCTTGCTTGATTAAGCAATGCAAAAAACTATCGATCTCAATTAATGGGAGCTGCACCCTCTAATATATATACCAAAATGTAGATCTCACAATTTGCAACTCAAAGATTTAAACTTTTGAATTTTTAGATATAAATTTGAATTGTTTTAAATTTCTGAAGAGGCGATTAACTTTTTCTTTTACTGAAAATGAGAAAATAAGAAAGAGAGGAGGGAAGTAGTGCGTTAAAAATGCTTGGTGTGTACTTTTTTCTAAGGGTTATTTTAGTTTATAATGAAATTTCCAGTATTTCGCCATACATAAATTCGTTCATGTACGGAGCAAAACAAATAGCGACGCAATCCTAAACCGATAATAATATATACTGGATATCTGATTCTGTAAAATCACACAAATATCGTTGTTTGCTAAAATATCATCAAACGATTTATTTAGATATTTTTCAAATTAAAAATTATGGTAAAATAAAATAAAATAAATTAAAAATACATCGGTAGAAATCGAGTCATAAAAATAAAAATAATTATTCTTATTATTTAGTTGAAGGATTTGTTACTGTAAATAAATTTACAAAATGAATTCACTGTTATTATTTATTAATTTAAAAGGAGTTATATAAGACTGTTAAATCAATTAAATTAACATTCAATTCAAAATCCTGATTTTTAAATCGCGATTCAAAAAAATTCAACAAAATCCAACAAAATCAAGTATTTAAATATCTTTATATTTGAATTCAAATTATTAACTTGAAAAACCAATGATTTCAATATTTAAAATTAATTATAGATTCAAAACTAACTACAAAATTTCGGGTCGTTACAATAACACCCGAATCAGTTTGGTAACCAACGTGAGAAACTCAAATCGTATGGATTGTAATATTTATAAAACCCTTTCAAAAATAAAGGTATCTTATAAAACCACGCCGCACATAAACACGAATGGGTTTTTACCTTACGATAACCAAACAATTTAAAATAGAAAATCTAATGATATTATAATAATGTTTAGTGTTCAAAATTAATATATAACATAGCTGAAATGCATGCATCTCACGTTCTAGCATATTTGTTGTACAACTAAGTCCGTAAAGACACGTATTGGAAAGTATTCAATATAATGACAAGGCACTGGGGTACCACCTACCACGATACATCTCTAGATAAAATGTACCGAGATTACAAATCTTACGATCCCTACATGACAAGATCGGTCTACCCTTTCTTGGATAGTACCGAATATGTCATCACCCCGATTGCTTTCCAAACTTTTCCTCAAGATCTCCCATGCACATCCAGGTCCATAAATAGTGATCTAGAAAAGTGATGACCATACCCTAATGGGTACGATCCACAAAGCCTTACGACATATCCCCTGTTTTAGTCATTTCCGGGTGTGAGGCTCATGAGGTCATGATTATCTTTTCCTCTTAGTAAATTCCTCTTGGAATGCTAACACTGCGCTCCAAGCAACAATGTAATGCCAGCATTTATCCATACAAGTTGTTCAGGATATGAACAAATCGAAGGCACTACTTATACTACATCCATTTTGGAATCACCCCTAGGATTAGTAGCAAGTCGCCCTTACACTTCAAAGAACCCAGTCTTGGATTCCATCATCATCAAGATGTCTTCAATTCGAATGCTTATGCCGGTTTGAAGTGGTTTTCAGATAACTCATGCTCATTCAATCCCGATCTCTCTAAACCAACAATCAATAGATCCTAGTTGTTACAATCCCGGTTCTTTCAGAAGTAAGCGGACTATATAAGAGTCCCAAGGGGATCTCTAGTATAACCCTTAAAGTGAGAAACGTTTCATTGGAATGATTTATCCCAAAGGAATCTCAACCCTTATGAAATCATGAAGCTTTCATATACTTCCTTAGTCAAAATTGATCAAGTTATCGATAGTGGACAAACCACTATCTGGTGCAAGTATGTAGTTTTCATATGGAAAATCGGACATCATATACTTATCACCACTTTTCTATTTTAACCCGTATCCCTCAATTAACAATGAAGTCGAACAAGTTAGTGAACCGCCCTTGCCTCGACGTACATTCTTAAACTCTCACAGATAGAAACAAGCTTCCATACCTTAAAATTTAGTGTCGAGTATACGATGAAGTAAATTCCATACACTTAATTTATCATCATTTGTTTATAGAAAATAGCCCTCTTATGTTTATCACGTTTCTGACATTTCGCTTTCTCCATCCCTTGCCTAGAATCGAAGTTAGATAAGTCAGAGCATTAGTTGCTCCGGCCTTGCCTTAGTTAAAATACTACAATTCTAGATCTCATAGATAGAAGAAAATTTACACATCGGCTTTTAGTGCTAAATATAAGATGAGTTACTTTCCATAAACATGTCAACATTTAACACTACTTTATCATATTTTTTCGTATTACTTAATGGCTCGGACAAAGAAATCCCTTGCATAAAACAAAGTCTTTTTGAAACAATCGAAAAAACTAACTCCAAAAACTTATTTATAGTCTTCAATTTCAAACTAGTACTTTTAAACAGTTAGAAACTTTAAACAGTTAGAAATGAAACGTTCAAGTTGGAGTGTTATTTCCTCTCAAAGCTTGACTCGACAATACTTGTAGGTTTGAAAATAAAAATAAGTTTCAAACCTCGAAGTCCAGAAATTAAAATAGGATCTGAGAGTTCCAATACACTTGCTATTAAAAACATTTTCCAAGATCACTTATTTAAACCAAAGTATGACTTAAAAAGGAAACATCTTTTATTTTTAAAAGATAAATACATTTTCTTTAATGACTCGGATTTTCGGACCAGTCAAAATCGCTGAAAACCTGTCCGTTCTAAAATAATAAATGAAAATTACCATCTTAACATATCAAAATCTAATAAATATACAACACAACTAAATGTATAGGATACAATTTTTATAATACAACTTATCAAAGTTCTAATCATTTATTCTACAAGGTGTTCTTTAATATAAAGAAAACTCAAATATAAATATAATATATCTACCACTTCACAACTTTGATAAGAGAGACATCAATACCTTTACCTGCGAACTCAATAAACATGTCAATGCAGAATAAAAGGATTAGTAGGAAAGATACAGTAGCATGTGATAGTTAGCAAACAACAAACATGAAAAAGATATATTATTATTGGGACCGCGTTACTACTACTTGTGACTGGCTATGTACCCATATCAAACTGGGCATCCAATTAGATATAGGATCAAGCCAACCTATTCTCCTATTCATAAATGGGACTCAAGGAGCCTATGATGCACATACAAAGATGCAATTCCCAAACTACTCACTTAGGCTTAATCTCCATATTTACATTTCTGAAATCTAATTAACTTTATTATTTTCAAAATATAATCCTTTTAGAAATTAATCTCTTCGATCTAAATTCCTAGTTTTATTCCAAATCCTTTTGAAATAATATACATATGTACATCTTTTATATCAAATAATACTTTACTTTGGGATTTAAAAACAAATCACTCTTGAAAATGGCATCAAATACTCTGTATAATAATACAATATTGTATTTGATATATTTATTTGGAAACCCCAAAATACTCTACTATAATAACATATCAAAATATATGCAATCAGACCGGTAGGTTTCCCCCAATAACAAGCCAACCGGATCGTGATCTACGTGAATACTGTGGATATAACGACCCGAAATTTCAAACACTTCGTATTTAAATATCTATATTATTTGAATATTTGTGTCTAAGATTTAATGTGATTAAATATGATTTTATAACTTTGTTAAACATTTTTTGATTAATAACTAATGATGGAAAACTTATTTTTGAAATGTGTTTAAAAACATAGACTTTGTATAAATACTGAAAATGTGACTGGAAAACATTTTGATAAAAATCAACTTTTTTTTGAATAAAAGTTGTTTGAATATTTATACACTAGTATGTCATCATATGAGCACATTAACAAGTATTAAATATCCTTTGTTCCTAAGCAAATTAATTAAGTAAGAGGATTTAATTAAGGAGACAAAAGACCCCTAAATCAAGCCTTAGAAGGTATGTTTTTGTAAGAGTATGGTTTAGATGTACCTAAGCATGGAAGGAGGAGGGTTATGGAAGGTCATTTGCCCAATTTCCTAACTCTAAAATACACACACACCCTCTCATTTATTCATTCCATATCTTTACTTCTTCCTCTTCGTAATGCCTTCTTTCCCTCTTATTTCCCTTAGGCCATTAGTGTTATGGAGTGGAAGGTGGCCTTAGGCCATGTGCAAGCAAGGTGGAGGAAGCTAGGGCTGTGTACTAGGGTGGAAGGAGGTGGATGGACGTGAGCAAGAAGGTGGAGGGAGATCATGGACGTGAATAAAGGAGGGAAGGAGGAGTTAGAGCTGTGTGTTATAAGAAGGGGAATAATGGTTTTGGAGATGTTTTGGTTGGAGTAGGAAGTGATAGTGTGAGTGTTTGGATGATTGAATGTTGATAGGAAGTGTTTGGTTTGAATAAAAGTGAATTATTCTCACTTTGAATGAAGTTAATAACTTGATAATATTGCTTGTTGAAATTTCTTTCTATTATTAATAATTAATAGACACTAGTTACTTGAAGTTATGAACCTAAATTATATTCTCTACAAAGCGTGTGTTATTAATTAATTGCCTTGAAACCATTGAATTATGATAAGTTCATTTGAATATTTATTATAGACATGTTGATTAGTAAATATGTTAATACATGTTAGTAGTAATAGGTTTTGAATTTGGAATAATATATGTGTATAAAATAGAATGACACTAAATATTGAATTGAATATGGAATTGTCTGTATTGCGATAGTCACTATAAATGCACTTTGAAATCCATTAACTTTAGTTTGTGAGAAGTGGTGATTTAAGAACATATTTTGATATAACTTGTTTTGGTTATTATTTGTACTTTTATAAGTGTTTTGAAAAGTAAAGAATATGTGTGGGAATTTTCAGAAAATGTAAACTAAAGTTGTAAAAGTTTAAAGCAAAAAAGTCGCTATAAAGACACTTTTAAATTCCTTGTTTTTAGGAAGTAAAGTTTATTTTTGTGGAATCTTTCTTAGAGATTTCTTTATCATTTAGACAAGTAAATAATAAATTATTCTTATTATAAAATTTTTGAAACTGAAATCATTTAATAGCTAGTGGAACGAAGTGGCAGAATTTATGGCGAAATAGTCACAATATGAGCACTACGGAAAAATACCTTGTTTTTGGAAATTTCTATAAATTAATTAAAAGATATTTTTTGAGATTTTTCTTCATAGTTTCTAAGTTCCCAAAGTATACTAACTATTGTAAAAATGTAACAACCTGCCTTTTTGGACGTTTTAAGCAGACACACATGTAAGACTCAAACCATTCAAAAGAGCAGATTGTTATGGGGTAAATAAGAAAAAGCAGAGAAAGGAAGAAACAAATACAGAACCTCGCAGTGGAATGACAAAATATAATAATCAAATAAATAGTTCATGAATCTGTTTAGAAATAACATTGATTAAACCTTTATAATATAGATCAGAGTTTCATAAAACAAGAATAAATAATAAATAAATGCAACGGAACAACATGATGCAGTGGAATAAATATAATAATTAATAATAGTACAAATTTTCGTCTTCGTCCTCCAAAAAGCAGTCTTCAATAAACTGAAAAGCTCAGGCTGACTCGAGCGAATTGAAAAGACAAAACACTCGTGTCAGAACTAAATGATCTTATGTAAGTTATATCAACAGTAAATAAATATGACTATAACAGCGTCAGAGATGTTTACGGGGGTTTGACATCTCCTATCCAGTGTCAACGTGAGTGCAATAACTTAAGAGATGTTCGAGATTCCCATCTCCTAAGAATTTGTTAGACTATCTACTATGTAGTAAAATATGCTATTATAATAGTGTCTACAGTAAAGTAAAGTATTAAAATAGCATTAAGGCATTACCCATGTCCCCCTTAACACAGTTTATATATTCCCATAGTCTATACAGTACTGTAATTCCTCCGTAAACTGGAGGGCTATCAGAGGGCACTCCATAGGTATGGTACAAACCAAACTCGTAGAAGGCGCGATAAAGCATGTGAACATGGCACTCAAGGCAATGCCAGGGTAGATATACCAATTGCACTCTCGGACTGGTGGTAACGCATAGTAGCTACCACCGCCTATCTCGGAACACACTCCCATAATCAAATCAAGGGGTGGCCACCAAATCAATCACAAATTAAAAATAAAATATTGAAGAAGTGTGCCCGATAGGAGGCATGACCTCACTTGGCCCGGTATAGCTCCTGTTATAGTCATATCTAAGCAGACTCACGGGAGTTAGGGTCATGTATATACCTCATACAGAATCGTTCACCAAACCACCCTACTTCATTTCTGGAATCTCCACCACGTACACAGTTGTTAAAGTGGTTTTCGGTATTGGTAGAGAGTATGACAATATCAGATCCCGGTCTCTTTAACAACCAAACGTTTATTTCTCACCGAATGGTTCTTTTACATTTCAAAAAGTCAATTCACAATTGATATCAAAATATCACATTCGATTTCAAATCATATCTCTTTCGAAATCTTATTCACTTTCAAAATCACATTCACCTTCAAATCATATTCACTTTTGAATTTATCAATAAGATAGGTTAATTAAAACCTAGTTCCAAAATCGTCATATTTACTAAAATATGTCATTTCACAAAAAGGTATCAGTTTCAAATTCCAACTTAGATTGTATCATCATCAAGGATTTAAATATAAATACTTCAACTTTTCATAGTTCGAAACTTTTAGGAAATAGTTTAGGTAGTCATAAATAGTTTAATAGTTTTAGGAATAGTTTAAAATAGATTGAAATAGTTTAAATAGTAAAAATAATTTAAATAGATTTAAAATTGATTTAATTATATTAAAATGATTTATATATATTTAAAATAGATTAAATGGATTTAAATTATCTTAAATAGATTTTAAATAGATTAAATAAATTTAAAATTGATTAAATAAATTTAAATTATATTAAATAGATTTAAAATAGATTAAATAGTTTTAATTAGTTTAAAATTTGTAAATTAAATTAAATTGGATTAAATAGGTTATAATAGATTAAAATAAATCAAAATAGTTTAAATTGATTAAAATAGTTAATTTAATTAAAATAGTTTAAATTAGTTTAAAATGGATTTCAAAGTTATATCCAAACATTTTCAATAACTCAATTTCGATAAATTCATTTATATTTGACACTTCAACTTTTAAATTCCAATTTAAATCCTTTGAACAATTCGTTAAAGCAATTCCAATTTCAGCATTAACGCTTAGATTATCGAAAATAATTCAGTTTATATAAATCAATTTCTATTTCAAAATACCAGTTAACTGAATTCAAAATTTAAGGAATTAAAAATCATTTAACTTAACCAATGCGGTGTCCGTATATAATTTTCTACCCTACGGTTAAATGATACGAATGTTTATCATTTCAATTCACAATTTAACATTTTATAGGTATATATCATTTCAACCCGGAATCCCGAATTAAATAAAATCTTTAAAATTGCTCGAGTCCATCATTTCAACCCATAACGATTTTTCCTAATCTATAGATCGTTCGGGTCTGTATCATTTCAACCCATAGGGAACTTGCACTACTATAGCAATATAAAAATACAACATCCAGTCATCCAATTTCAAAATCAAACATCAATCACAATCATCATCCAAATTAACCAATAAACATCAATAAATAACTGATTTTCATTAACATGTAGTAAACTGAAAATTAAATTCAATATTAAATTAAACGATGATTAAATGCAATAAAAGTCAAATTTAAATATAATGAAAATTTTAACATACCAAACATCAATTAATTTATTTCTAATCACATCATAAGTTTAACTTAACTAACATAAGAAAATCTAGTAGTTGTGAGTGGGTTAAAACACTCACTTTTGATTTTAACTCGATTTGAAATCCAAATAAGGCCCAAATTTTAACAGTCTCAGAATTTGTCCAAACCAGCGTATAAATGTCCGGGATTTCAATACGAACCCAACGGAACAAACCGCGCGTGAATCGGACCTCGTACGCAAAAGTTATATAAGTTAGAACGTTTAAAATTGAAATTTAAATAAATAAAAAAATGAAACAAAAAAAACAACTGCCATACCACGTCACCCCGCTTCCTTCGTTCACGCGAACAATAGCAGATACCATCATCTCGTGCATGCGACACAACCTGAAGCCGTCGCCTTCCATCAAATTTTCCGACCACCACACTCACTTCCACCCTAATCAGGCGACACCATGCGACTGCCCCCATCCACGCGCCCCTTCGCCTACCACCGCTGCCCCTCCGATCGCCTCAGGCCATCACGCCGTCGCCGATAGATTTTGGCCATTTCTAGCGAAGTCGAACCCCTATAGCACGAATGAGCACCCGATCCACGACCTACTCGACGAGCTCTACCACCCCATTCCTCCTGATCGTCGCCAGGGTGAAGATCCACCGTTAAAAACGATAACCCTATATGAACGGCCGAAACTAATCCATTGATTTTCGGATGAACGATGATCCGATTCGATAAACGAATCACACCAATGAATTACGCTCGTCGAGAGTTTCGAATTGATATATAATATGATAGGCTTTTGAGGAGTTTGATTTTTGGATTTGGTTTTAAAATTGAATTTGGGTTTGAATGCAAATTGGGTTTCTGCCATTTGAGAAGAGAGGAGGAACAGTCAGATAGAACTGTACGTATAGTAATGAAAAAATGAAAGGCTATTAGGGTTTGAACAAAACAATATATACTAATGAAGCCCGATAAGAAAGAATGAACATCCGAATCGATTCGAATTGACGATAACGACCCGAAAAGCCCGTTCTGTTTCTAGAACGAAAATGGGTCATCCCATATATCACAATAGATGTTTTTGATATTTTTAAACTCAATGGAACAGGTTTCAGGTCCTAATTCCATCGTATGAAGAAGTTAGCTTAAAATCAGCTTATTTCAAATTGATTTCAATTGAATTTAATTAAATTGATTTCTACGCGTTTCAAGCTCGTACAATCAAATGACAAGTTCGATCGCTACGAAACTTGAGACCTTATAATAATTAACCGTTACGGATACGATGAAACTGGTTTCATCAAAATCTGTGACAGTTGCCAAAATGGCTATTTTCACGTAAATTAAATAAATTAATATTAAATTAATTAAATCACTTTTTCAATTCAAATTTAATAACTAACAATTTTCATTATTTTTTATTACTTGGATATTTACAATAATTTAAAACAAATTTATCAATTCAATGTCAATTATTTTACCAATTACAGCGTTCAATTTCAACTATAATTAAATCCAATTAATTATAATTTAATTCCGATAAATTTGATTTAATTTGATTTCAACATTTTATTCAATCAATTATTACTCTTTTAACATAGTTGACATTTGTTTATATCTTATTTCACTAATATGCTACAATTTCCATCTTTTATTTGTATTAACTACTATATTTCAATTATATTGAATTTTGTCGATTTTCACATTAAATAGAATTTAAAATCCCAATAAATTAATTTATCTTAGTTTCACTCATTTATTAAATCAGTTATTGCCTTGTGAATATAATTAACATTTCTATACATTTTATTACATTCACAATTTGTAGTTATTGTCTTAACTCACATTAATGTAACATTTATTTACATTTAGTTATAATTGATTTAAATGAATTGGTAACAAATAACAATTATCACCTTTACTACATTTAATCACATTTGTAAGTTTATTATTTACAAACAAATGTTATAACAACTTACACTATACTAATCTATCCAATTTCAATTTGTGACACATTATTTCATTAATTAATCAACTTTTAAATTATCAATTACTCTTTTAATCCAATTATCAATTAATTGGAATTACATTTAAAGCAGTTGTAAATCATCTTAAATTAATACTGTTGCATTTCATTCAAATTATATTATTATTATTAAATCACAAATTTTCATTTCTTTCAACATTAAATCACAAAACCTTATTAAATTAACAAATTTTAATTATCGAAAATTACGGGTCGTTACACTCTCCCCCACTCAAAACTTTTCGTCCTCGAAAAGGAAAAAGAAGGTAAAAGAAGGAATTAAGAAATCAATATATCTTATTCAAAATATTAAATTTATAAACAATTAATTTACATAATTAAATAATTTAAATAAAATGTCAATTTATAAACAATTTATTATTTTTTGTATTCAAGTTAATAAAAGTTTGGAAAACATTTCACAAAAACTTTTCTAAGTCCAAAATTCATGGAAAATTTCAACAGAGTCTTTTTTGTATGGAGAGGTCTGGGAGAAATAGTAATATCAATAATAAACACATATATATCATATTTCAATATAATATATCCCAAACCATGGGAAAATAATATAATATCGCTAGAAAACCGTAATCCGAAAACGTACCTATTTGTCCGGCAAACAACGCTTAATTTATGAAACCAAAAGCAGTAGCTATTGCTTCTATAACCTGTATCTCACTTATATAATCCAAAGAAGTTAATAATTATGTAAAATAGTAACATATAAGTTGTTTAATTCAATAGCAACAAATCAATCACAACTTAACACCAATCATTCGCCAATCAAACAGTACAAATATCATTTTAAACAAAGAGAGCAATTATCCATCCATAGCAACCAAAACAAATGGTTAGTTCGGGTTCAGAACTTCTAATCATATAAAATGATAAATAAACTATGAAGTAAACCATACACTCAACAGTCGTAGATAAAACTTTATAGATTATTTATACATCTCTATACAAAATAGAAGTATCCTTTCCCAACCAATCCATAAGCCCAACAAACAAAGAATTCAACACATTTTTAGGTTTTCTCTATTTATCTTTTTCACATCATTTAGTGTTCATTTTTTATACAATGATTTTCTTAAATTCACGTTCATTACTTACAAAATTTTAAATTTTCACTCATTCATATAAGGCTTATTTCATTACTTTACATTCTTTACTTACATAAGTTATATCCATTTCAATTATTTGGATCATAAATGGATTCATCATTGAAGTATTGCAGACATTTTATTTCAGTTTACTTCACATTTACAATTTAGTTTGATTTCCCACCTTTTTTTCACATCATTCACTTTCTTTTCTCATTCATATAATGTTTATTTTCATAAATTTACATTCGTTATTACTTACAAAAGTTCATTTCTCCTTTATTCATACAATGCCATTTCTTTCATTTTATTACTTTACATTCATTGCTTAAATAAGTTATTTTTATTTCAATTGTTGGATTATACATTATTAGGTAAGTTTCTTTACAATTCAATTCACCATTTATAGATTATTTCTTCTTCACATTCATTCTTCCATATATAGTATTATTGAATATTAACTCCATTTCTAAATTATTTCAATGGTTTCTGAAGTTATAACCATTCAATTTGTATAGTACTCATTTTAATTATAAATGGCTTCAATATTAATTCAAGTTTATAATTATTTACTTACGGTATTCACCTTTACTATTCAATCTGATTATAGATAGCTTCAATGTTAACTTAAGCTTATAATCATTTTTCTTACATTATTCACTTTTATTACATTTAATTTGTAGCATTTCAAACTATTAACTTTAGTTTATAACATTAGAATTCTTATTTATAGAAGTAATTCCATTGAAAACTTTCATTATTTTTCCAAGTTTTACTTGTACAATATTCTATTACATATTCTTATTAACATTTCAACTTTTAATAATTTGGTAAGTTATATATATGTTTTCAGAATTGATGTGCACGTAAATGTGCACGTAAATATTAATTCCTGCATTTGGATTTTGTGGGTAGTATCCGCTGAAAATCCTCACGAGACAACACTCATCCTACTGGGGACACCCAGAGGTTTAACGGCTTATTGCATACGCTCAATGCAATTGTGCTTCCTACGAAAACGGATTTATCTTAGTTTTTTCTTTATTCGAGGACGAATAAAAAGATAAGTGTGGGGGTATTTGATGTGCACGTAAATGTGCATATTTTTATCACCAAATTTATTCTAATTAATTTAAATAAATGATCATATTGGGTATTTTAACTTGTTTAAACCAAAATTTAAATTATTTTTTAATTGTCACATATTCATCTTCATATAGGGGCAAAATGGTCATTTTTGTGCATTTATTAAATTGTAAAATTTACATGGAATTTTCTATGTTGTTTTGTAGGGAATTTAGTGAATTTTACAAGTGGTTGCATGATGATATATGCATGCACAAGAGTGAAAAGAACAAATGAAGATAGAAATAATTCAAAGTGAAGATCATGGAGGACCCCACCTACCCACATACCTTCATGTACAAATTAGAGGCTAATGCACATGCTAATATAGTTTAAAGCTTCATGCACATCTAAATGAGGATTATTTGAAGCTAATGATTACTTAGCCTCCACACTTCCTAAGAGGGTATTTTGGGCATTCCCCAAAAATATGAATTAGGGTTTAACACATGTATAAATACCCCTTATGTTTCATGTAACCCTCTTCTTCTTAGTCTCTCTTCTCCCTTAGTCTCTCTTAGTTAGTTTTTAGCTTAGAAAATAAAATGAGAGCTCTCTTTCTTTCATGGCTATGTAGCCATTTCTTCTTTTCATGTAATTTTTTTATGCAATTTAATACTTGTTTGTTTTCTTTTCTTGTTCATTTCCTTTCATGTTGTAGTGTAGATTTACATTCATGCAAAGTAGATTAGTTTAATTCTTGTTCATTAGCTTCTCTTTTCCATTAGCTTTCATTTTCCTTTCTTTTTGCTTTCATGTTGCTAGCTACATTTGTTAATCACTTGAAATTGGTATAATTTGATTGAATTGCAATTTTAAAATCATCAATTCCCTGCGGATCGACCCGTACTCGCCACGTACTTCAATAGTACGCCGTGCGCTTGCGGTTATTTTTAATTTAAATTTGTTCGATGGTTTTCTCAACCAATTTGTGAGATATTTGTTTTCACCTTGTAGTGTTTTTGTTGTTTTTCTTTCTAGTTTCTTTTGCATTTATATATATATATATATATATATATATATATATATATATATATATATATATATATATATATATATATATACACACAACTTCAAAACCAAAAACAAATTTATTTCATTTTTTTTTACATGTACAAGTTTTATTTTCCAATTTGATATCCACTTTACAAATCACAAACAAACAATTACAACAATCTTTGTTGTCACTATTGTGCACATTTGTGCGCAGTGCAGTGCACACACCAATCCTACCATCTGCCTACTCCTCTGCTTGAACTCCTTCATTACCCACTGTTTCAACTCACAACCAAACTCCTCTGCATCACCTACCAGAATAATCCACCAAACCAACCTTAGCTGCAATCACTTGCATTTGAAAATCCACTTCAGTCACCAGTCCCTCTAAACTACATCCACTGCCGCTTGCATTCTCTTCATCTTCATCACTGAAAACCCTTTTCCAACAATTGGCCTGCATATACAACACTGCAATCCCCTTTGACCACATGCATACCTACTTCCATATTTCACTGTTCCATACGCCACACACACACACTACTATCTCCACTCTACTTCTCTAGGATCACTGTCTTCAAACTTCAACTTCCATAATTATTGTCTACAACTACACCATACACTATTCCATAAGCACTGTCAGTTCATTTTTGTCCACAAAAGTTCACAACCATCTCCATTCTAGCTGCTGCCACATTTCATCACCATTCAGGCATTTCAAAACCATCATTACCAAAAAAAACTGTAACAATCAGCCTACGACTATCCAACACAAACTTCCACAAGACAAGCAAACTTCTTCAACCACTTCAAACCGTTCACTGTTCCACAATTTCCCACTACCTCGGCAATCACCAATGCAAGACAGTTCACCATAACCTGCCTGCATCTCCATAAATCCAGTCTCGCAACAGACCACTGCCACTGCAGAACCACAGCAAACACCACGACCTCCTCTGAAAATCACCAAATCGATCAACTACCCATCATTGAATAGCCATCCACCTCCACAACTTCACCGTACCCAAAGAGACAACCGCAAATCACTGTCCTCATCACCGAACCTACACCTTCAAACTCCAACAATTTCCGTACTGCCAGTTCTAAGAATCAAATCGCGAACAACCCCATATCATTCACAGAGCATCACCACTGTTCGAACCGAATACCACTCACGAATAACCCCTCAACGCATCCATTTTCACGACTGCAAATCACCACTGACCATCAACTTTCAAACCACCGATCCACATTCACTTCCGCAACTGCCTAAAAAATTGAGAGAAAAAAAGCAAACCTCTGAAATTCCCGAACAACAGCCTCGACACGCTGCCAACCCGAATCCCTAAATTGATGTCACCTCCCTTACCTCACTCATCGAACCCAAGAAGGCACAACCCAAACTCGAAAACCCAAAATCACAATCTAACCTAGGCAATCAATCTCGAATTTAGGCATTGTCAATTTACGAAAATAGGAGAGAGTTTCTTATGAATTGAAATTTTATTTTTTGAGGAGGGAACGAGTTGATTTCGTTTTCAGGTGATTATCGGCAAGAATACGAAAGTTGTTTGGGCTCAAGTGTGCAGTGAGGTTTGCAATTGGGCTTTGAAATCATTTTATTTATTTATTTAGTTATTTAGTTGTTGAAGTGATTTAGTTCAATTCTTCTTTGATTATTGAAAAAAAAAACAAACAAAAAAAAAGTTTTCTTTCCTTCATTTGTGTTGTTCTATTTCATTTGATTTTAATTATTTTGATCTTTCATTTGTTTTAGTATTCCTTTTTCCTTCAAAAAAAACTGTATATATCATGTTTTTCATTTCAGGTTGCCAAAGCAGAATTTCAAAAGGAGAAGAACTCCTGCTAAAAATAAATTGCTTGCTCATAAAAATTTTGCACCCTTATCTATTGTTTTATTTGCATTTGCATTCTAGAAAAAAATTTCAAAAACAAAAACAAATTTCATTTGTAGTTGCATTGTTAATACACGTTTAATTTCTACTTTGCATTTCATCCTAGAATTTTAATTAATAATAACGGTTAGACATCGATAACACTTAATTGTATATTGACAATTTGTCTTCTTTGAACAATTTAATTTCTTGGTGTCTAGGCTACGGCAGAGTAATAATCATTTATAAATATTACGGTGATTCGTAAATATTATAGTGGTTGTTCCTCTGAAGGTACTTAAACCTTCGGCTGCATTGCTACGGGGATTCGTGGTGCACCGATAAATCATGTCTGTTACTTGGCTGAGAACTATCTTGTTAATCTAAGACAGAGTGTGATTATACAATTTTGGGTTAACTTAGGATAAATCATTTGTAATTAACCCTTGCATTCATATAGTTGCATTAGTTCATGCATATTTTAAAAAAAAATTCCAAAACTAAAAAAATTGTAAATATTCCTTTTCTTTTTTTGAAAATTTTAAAATCCTTTTTCTCTGAAATTTCAAAAATCCAAAAAAAAAATTAGAAAAAAAATCCCAAAAAAATATAAAATCTTTCAAAAACAAAAACAAAAAAAAATTTGAAAAACCAAAAACAAAACAAAAATCAATTTTCCATTTTGAAAAATAAATTCTATTTGTAAATATTTTTCCTTTATAAAAAAAGCCAAAAAAAAAAATAATAATAATTCTTGAAAATGTCCGAGTTTCCCCACTTACGTGAATTTTACAATAGTTGTGAAAATCAATGTAATCCATATGATTTCACTCCAAATTCGTATGGATATTTCAACAACAACTATTGTTTCAACGATTCATATTTCGAACCACAAAATTTTCAAAACGATGACCAACCCTCAAATCTTGAAAAGAGCATTTCATCTTTACTTGAAATCTTTACTCAACAAAATCAAATGATAAATGATTTGTGTAATTCATATTTGGGCAATGATTCAAATCAAAGTTTTCAAAATAATCAAAATTTGAATTCACTTCAAAATTCAAATGATTTCGAGTATAACCCATACCATTCAATTTTGTACTCCAAAATGAGTTTCAAAATCAAAACAAAAATGTGATCCACTTTTCAAATAATTTTAGCAATGGGAATAATCTCAACTATGATGCAAATAAAAATTTTTGTTCTCAACAAATCCAAATCAAAAATCCTCAAGCTAATAATTATAAATTGGATTATTTTGAACAAATGAACAAAATTTACGATGATCACACGGATTCGTTGTTTGAAACTTATATGAAACAACATGAACAACAAAACCAAATCCCAACGTGTGATGGGTTAAGTAATAATCCATCTTTTACCTAAATCGACGATTTTCAAATAACAACTTTTGAAATTGAAAACAAAAATCTTAACGAAATTGTTGAAAATTTGGTGATTGACTTGGATTTAAATTCTTTTGAGGGTGAGAAACATGATTTAAAATTTGATCTTCCTTTTTATGATTTCGAAAATTTGAATACAACAACCTTCGATTTTGAACTTGACATATGTAATGAAGTTGTTGATAATCCAACAAAAGAAGACGAATTTAATGAACACAATTTCTTTGGACTTTTCGAAAATGAGTTGTTAAATTCTCAAGGGGAAGATTTAAATCACCATTTCAATTTTGAAATCAAAAATTTTGAAAAATTTGTTGATGATGAACTTGACTTTCAATTTGGTGAAAATAAACTTGAATTTCAATCAATTGTTTTATCAACCCCAAAAATCATCAAAAATAAAACAACTCATACGATTTTTAATAAAACGACATTCGTTTTTTCAAATCAACGTTCAACTTCGAAATCTTTTACGGTTTGGTTTTTTGCGCTTGAGCTGTGTCTCGTATGCTTGATGAGACAAATGAATTGGTCTTTGAAAGACCGTTTCATTTACTTTTTGACGATATACTTTCTGATCTCGTGTAAATACCGTTAATTTTCATTTAAATAAAGATCATGTTTTTATTTTTATTTTTCTCCTTCCACTTAGGTAGACTGTGGGGACACAGCCAAAATCAAGTGTGGGGGAGACTCATCATCATTTTCGATTTTTCATGGTTTATTTATTTTTATTTTCTTTTCAAAATTAAAAAAAAAATCTCAAATTTTTTTTATAGCATTTTTGATTTATTTTTAAAGAAACACTATAGGATAAATATATGATTTTGGTGTATTAAATTGAGATTTTTGAAAATTTATTTGTCTTAACAAAAATAAAAATGAAGTTTGATTACAAATAACAATGGTTTAACTAGTATATAGGAAGATTCATACATGTTAATTATGAAATACATCCTAAATGAAAATCTATGTTTTAAAAAGTGGTGAATTCAAATAAAAGGATATAACATTTTTATTATCCTCTAAGTTAAATGGTGCTAAGATGATTTTGCAAAACTCTCTCTTTCTAAAAAAAAGAAAAAGAAAAAGAAAAAAAACATTTGTATATATGTATATATTTTTAACACCCAGAGTCATGTGTTCACACTCGTGTGTTCACTCGCCATGCTCTGTACACTTCTCACGTAAGCCCGAAAGGCAGTGCACGATCGGTATATCTTGCCTCAGTTTATCTGAATTAGGTGTGTGTATATAAAAATTATTTTACTAATAACGCCTACAGTCAATAAGTGTTCACACTTGTGTGTTCACTCGCCACGCTCTGTATTCCCCTTACATCAGTCTGCAAGGCAGTGCATGGGTAATATATCCGGCCTTAGTTTACCTGAGTTAGGCATATGTAAATATTGTTAATATCAATAAAATTTTCAAACAAGAGAGAGTAAGCAAATGAAATTCAAGCACCATTTAAACTTATTTGATTTAATTTTTATTGAAAAGAAATGAAAATACCAATTTGAAAAACTTTGATAATCAACTAAGGATCCATTTCAAATTACACTGTGTTATCAACCAAAACAACGAGTTAAACTATTGTCTATTTGTTATGATAACTTGATTTTTGTTGGAAATTTTGACGAGTAAATGACTTAAATTTTCAAGATAATAACCAAACCTATATTTAACTTATTTTTGTTAATTTAAAAGTAAATCATTCATTCGTAAATATTTTCAAAAACTCGCATTCACATCTTTGTAAATGAATCTTGCATTTTGTAAATATTTTTATCCTGCATTTGGATTTTGTAGGTAGTATCCGCTGAAAACCCTCACGAGACAACACTCATCCTACTGGGGACACCCAGAGGTTTAACGGCTTGTTGCATACGCTCAATGCAATTGTGCTCCCTACGAAAACAAATTTATCTTAGTTTTTCCTTTATTCGAAGACGAATAAAAAGATAAGTGTGGGGGTATTTGATGTGCACGTAAATGTGCATATTTTTATCACCAAATTTAATCTAATTAATTGAAATAAATGATCATATTGGGTATTTTAACTTGTTTAAACCAAAATTCAAATTATTTTCAAATTGTCACATATTCATCTTCATATAGGGGCAAAATGGTCATTTTTTGCATTTATTAAATTGTAAAAAATTACTTGGAATTTTCTATGTTGTTTTGTAGGAAATTTAGTGAATTTTATAAGTGGTTTCATGATGATATATGCATGCACAAGAGTGAAGAGAACAAATGAAGATGGAAATAATTCAAAGTGAAGATCATGGAGGACCCCACCTACCCACATACCTTTATGTACAAATTAGAGGCTAATGCACATGCTAATATAGTTTAAAGCTTCATGCACATCTAAATGAGGATTATTTGAAGCTAATGATTACTTGGCCTCCACACTTCCTAAGAGGGTATTTTGGGCATTCGCCAAAAATATGAATTAGGGTTTAATACATGTATAAATACTCTTTATGTTTCATGTAACCCTCTTCTTCTTAGTCTCTATTTTAGGCTCTCTTCTCCCTTAGTCTCTCTTAGTTAGTTTTTAGCTTAGAAAATAAAATGAGAGCTCTCTTTCTTTTCATGGCTACTTAGCCATTTCTTCTTTTCATGTAACTTTTTTATGCAATTTAATACATGTTCCTTTTCTTTTCTTGTTCATTTACTTTCATGTTGTAGTGTAGATTTACATTCATGCAAAATAGATTAGTTTAATTCTTTTTCATTAGTTTCTCTTTTCCATTAGCTTTCATTTTCCTTTCTTTTTGCTTTCATGTTGCTAGCTACATTTGTTAATCAAATGACAAATATGAGAGGCTAAACCTCTTCAATTTAGGGGTAATCAAGCTCTCTAATTATGTAGCTTCAACTATTTGTTAATTCATGCTCTCTTTTTGTGCTTAATGAAGAATGATTGAAGTGGTTTAATTGTTGTTTTTGCCTAGAATTTGATAGCCTATATTGTTGACACCAAATAGGCTATGCTTAAAAAATCACTAACACAAATTGCCTCTTCATCAATATATGATTATGACAAAAGAAAGTAATTTGAAATTAAAATTTGATGGTCTATATTTCTAATCAATAGTTAATAAGCCATACTTAAAATAGATTTCATTTTCATTTTCATTGTCAAGTTTCATGAAAGTTAGTAAGTGATTTAAGGGGTGTGTTATAGTTTGATGGCTTATGTTGGCTAGTCAATAGCACAAATATGTCATACTTATGATAAGCACATCAATTAAAGCACTAATGACCATAAAAGAGAGATCATGATTTCATACGTGTTGAACTACATGATCTGGAGAGTGGATTTATTCTCTAAATTGTCATTTAACTCTTATGTTTGCATTTCATTTCTTTTAGTTAGTTAGTTAATTCTCTAATTCTCTAACTTAACTTTCACTCGAATTTGGTTTAATTTGATTGAATAGAGGTTTAAAATCATCAATTCCCTACGGATCGACCCGTATTCGCTACTTACTACTAGTATACGCCGTGCGCTTACGGTTATATTTTATTTCTAAATTCCTTTCTATACCGATAGAAATTCCATCGTCAAACAAGAATGCAATAGAAGGTTACACAAGTTATCTTGTTCATTTATTCCAAAGTTCAATAATTCATCTTCTAAAATTTCATTATTCTTAAGTTTACAAGTTTCCAATTTCTTATATATACCATTAATCACTTAGAATCTAATTACTTATATTTTCTTCATTCTAGAAACTTCCAATTATTAAAATAATTAAGATTTTATTCATTTCAATAATTGAAAACTACTAATTATTAGAAAATTTAAAAACTAAACTCCGGGTTCATTTCCATATCATTTTAAAATAATACATATATATATATATTCATCATTTAGATCAAATCATATTTAGGAATTAAAAATTTAGATTTGTTTATCAAAACAAGTTGTAGTAAAACGACCACAACCGTATACCCACTTTGAAATTCGAAAATGAACGTCGATGATGCATGCACTCATCACCGAAATTATTTTCCAGTGATAGAGAGGGGAGTACAAAACTTATTTCCTTCAAAAATTTCTTTTAAAACATTTCTTTCAAATCATCTTGAAATATTTATATCAAAAAATACTTCCAAATAATATTAATATTATATTCCAAAATCTTTTTGGAAGAAATTAAAAATCCCAGAACTTCAGTTCTAAACTTCAAATTTATATTTACTTTATTTGTAAATCCTATTTTTCAATGAATATTTATAAAATTTCTCAACTTAACAAACAACATATTACATCCAATTATATTGCTTTTAAAATTGCTCTTTTATATACAAGATATAATACTAGGCAAAATTATTTCATTTACCTATATTTCAAAACAATATTGTGTCGGTCTGCCCTATTAAGTGTTTAGAAATCCCTATCAATGTCATAGCGTTCTATGCACCAACCAGAATTTATAAATACAAAACAGAATAAATTAACACAATACAAAATTTTTTTATAACACTAACAAGTACGCTCTCTCATATATATACACTCAGCGACTCATTCTAGGGTATTACTACCCTATTCTATATGAGTCAGACCCCACAAAACTAAGGTTATAGCTAAACCAAAGCTCTGATACCAACTGTAGCGGGACCGCGCCAGTGGGGTAATGCCCAACGTAGCATACAATGGTACCTGTGTTTTGCTTTTACGGCCAGCCTCTCGACTGCAACAACCCAGCGAGACATGTAGGAGTAAGAGTCATCTGCTCGCTACCCAAACCAAATGCGAGAACCCCCCATCATGCTGCACCCGCCAAGTGCATATGCAGACACACATGTCAGGCTCAAACCATTCAAAATGGCAGATTATTATGGGGTAAATAAGAAAAAGCAGAGAAAGGAAGAAACAAATACAGAATCTCGCAGCGGAATGACAAAATATAATAATCAAATAAACAGTTCATGAAGCTGTTTACAAATAACATTGATTAAACCTTTATAATACAGATCAGAGTTACATAAAACAAGAATAAATAATAAATAAATGCAGCGGAACAACATGATGCAGTGGAATAAATATAATAAGTAATAATAGTACAAATCTTCATCTTCGTCCTCCAGAAAGCAGTCTTCAATAAACTGAAAAGCTCAGGCTGACCCGAGCGAATTGAAAAGACAAAACACTAGAGTCAGACTAAAAGATCTTATGTAAGTTAAATTAATAGTAAATAAATATGATTGTAATGGCGTTGGAGATGTTTACGGGGTTTGACATCTCCTATCCAGTGTCAACGTGAGTGCAATAACTTAAGAGATGTTTGGGATTCCCATCTCCTAAGGATCCGTTAAACTATCTACTATGTAGTACAATACACTATTATAATAGTGTCTACTATAAAGTAAAGTATTAAGATAGCGTTAAGGCGTTACCCATATCCCCTTTAACACATTTTATATATTCCCATAGTCTATACAGTACCGTAATTTCTCCATGAACTGGAGAGCTATCAGATGGCACTCCATAGATATGGTACAAACCAAACTCGTAGAAGGCGTGATAGGGCATGTGAACATGGCACTCGAGGTAATGCCAGGGTACATATACCAATTGCACTCCTAGACTGGTGGTAACGCATAGCAGCTACTATCGCCCCCCTCGGAACACACTCCCATAATCAAATCAAGGGGTGGCCACCAAATCAATCACAAAGTCAAAATATAATATTGAAGAAATGTGCTCGATAAGAGGAACGACCTCACTTGGCCCGGTATGGCTCCTGTTTTAGTCACATCTAAGCTGACTCATGGGAGTCAGGGTCACGTAAATATCTCATACAGAATCATTCGCCAAACCACCCTACTTCATTTCTGGAATCTCCAACACGTACATAGTTGCTAAAGTGGTTTTCGGTATTGGTAGAGAGTCTGACAATATCCGATCCCAGTCTCTTTAACAATCAAATGCTTATTTCACACCGGATGGTTCTTTTACATTTCAAAAAGTCAATTCACAATTGATATCAAAATATCATATTCAATTTCAAATTATATCTCTTTTGAAATCATATTCACTTTCAAAACTATATTCACTTTCAAAATCATATTAACCTTCAAATCATATTCACTTTTGAAGTGATTTTATATAAAGGTGTCTATATAATAATAGGACAAAAATCGCTTTTGAAAATGGCATCAAATACTTTGTATAATAATACAATGTTGTATTTGATATATTTATTTGGAATCCCCAAAATATTCTACTATAAAAGCATATCAAAATATATGCAATCAGATCAGGACATTTCTCCCAATGACGAGGCAACTGGGTCCCAGCCTCTCTAAAATAAACAAAGTATATCCCTCTATATAAAGAGTAGACTATACTAAGGGTTACCAAAACCCTTCGTCCACTTTTTAGTTACGGGTTACCCGAATCATCAGTAACATAGCAAATCATTTTGTTTCCCGAAATGACAAATCATTTTGCACTAATAATCACAAATACTTTCAAACACAATATTGTTTACTTCCTCAAAATCTTTTTGAAATCAATTTCAAACCCTAGGATTTAAGTTCTCGAAATTCTATTTATTTATAAAACACATTTTATAAATACTTTTACATAAATCCCTTTTATATAAATCACTCCAAAAAATATTTATTTTCGATTATTATATAAACATCTTTATACAAAATCATTTCCAAATATTTACTTCTAAATATTTCTATCTTTTTTCAAAGAAACCATTTCATTTAAAAGATAAACATCTTTTATTATAACCATTTACTTAATTAAGTATTTTCATCGAAGACCTTGTAGTCAAACAGCAAAATTCTAATCACAAGGTGTTTGTACCTACCCAACCTATGTACATAGAAATTAATTGCTCCTAAACTGGCCAAGTATAATACAATCAACAAAACAAACAATAACAACACATTGTTATCAATAATTCAACAAATGAATAATAACACGTAAATCAGAATTAACTGCTACATATATATAAATGTCCAATTTATATAATAGCAGAATATGGGTTTATTCTGTAACAAGATGTCATCAATGAAGTATACTTAACTTGTTTCCGACATTTCAACTTATACTATTCCTCGCCCAAGAGCGAAGCCAGTTAAGTTAGACCACTGGTTGCATCAAAGCCTTGCCTAGACACTTCATTCTTGAATCTCAGAAATGGGTAAGTCTACACGTCGACATTTAGTGTTAAGTATAGCCAATTACCTTTCTAAAAACTTATAATTCGATAGAAAAATATTTTATTTTAAAAGCCACTTAATTTAAAAATTCATAATTAATTGTTTAAAATATATGGAACTTGAACCCAATTTTAGAACACTCTATTATAAATTGGAAAAAAACCCTAAAAATATTAGAGAAAAATTCACAATTTAAATATAATTTTTAAATAATTTATTGTTTCAAATATCAAAGATAGCATTTTTGGAAATGCTGTGTAAAGTTATATTGCACATTTAAACCTGTTTTGCTACAACTTTGCATCTAGTTTTCGACGCCTTAACAATTTATTTTTAGATCCATTCTTTTTACAATAGTTAGTACACTTTGGGTACTTAGAAATCATGAAGAAAAATCCCAAAGATTATCTTTTAATTATTTTATAGAAATTTCCAAAAACAAGGTATTTTTTCGAAGAGCTCATATAACGACTATTTCACCATAACTGTTGCCACTTCGTTCAACTAGCTATTAAATGATTTAAGCTTCAGAACTTTTACAATAAAATAATTTATTATTTACTTATTTAAATGATAAAAAAATCCCTAAGAAAGTTTCTACAAAAATAAATGTAGTTTCCCCAAAACAAGGAATTTAAAAGTGTTGATATAGCGACCTTTTTACTTCAAACTTTTACTACTTTAGTTTACATTTTCTATAACTTCTCAAACATAATCTTTGCTTTTCAAAACACTTATAGAAGCATAGATAATAACTAAAGCAAGATATATCAAAATATGTTCTTAAATCACCACTTTTCACAAATTAAAGTTAAGGGATTTCAAAGTGCATTTATAACAACTATCGCTATACGGACAATTCCATATTCAATTCAATATTTAGTGTCATTCTACTTTATACACATAATTGATTCCAAATTCAAACCATATTACTATTAATATGTATTAACATATTTACTAATCAACATGTCTATATTAAATATTTACCTATCTCAATTCAATGGTTTTAAGGCAACTAATTAAATAAACACATGCTTTGTAGATCCTATAATTTAGGGTCATAACTGTAAGTAGTGTGTCTACTATTATTAATAATAGCAAGCAATTTCAACAAGCAATATTATCAATTAATATTATCAAGTTATTAACTTCATTCAAAGTGAGAATAACTCAATTTTATTCAAACCAAACACTTCCTACCAACATTCAATCATCCAAACACTTCCACTATCACTTCCTACTCCAACCAAAACATCTATAAACAATTCTTCCCCTTCTTATAGCAATGGTCATAGCTCCTCCTTCCTCCCTCTTTTATTCACGTCCATGATCTCCTTCGACCTTCTTGGCTCACGTCCATCCACCTCCTTCCACCCTAGTACACGGCCCTAGTCTCCTCTACCTTGCTTGCATACGGCCTAATGCCACCTTTTACTCTATAACACTCACGACCCAAGGGAAATAAGAGGGAAAGAAGGCATTGTGGAGAGGAAAAATGAAGATATGTAATGAATAAATGAGAGGGTGTGTGTGTGTGTTTATAGAGTTAGGAAATGGGGGAAAATGACCTTCCATAACCATCCTCCTTCCTTGCTTAAGGACATCTAAACCATACTCTCACGCAAACATACCTTTAAATCACTCCTTGATTTAAGGCTTGATTTAGGGATTCTTTTGTCGCCTTAATTAAATCCTCTTACTTAATTAATTTTCTTAGGAACTAAGGAGATTTGATACTTGATAATGTGTTCATATGATAACATACTAGTGTACAAATATTCAAACAACTTTTATTCATAAAAAGTTTATTTTTATCAAAACGTTTTCCAGTCACATTTCTAGTATTTATACTGTAACGACCCTAAATTTCCGACCCAATTTAAAATTTTAAATTCATCTTTTCAATAAAAATTTTGAAATTTATATACGATCTAAATTAACGTCCAAACTTTATTTATAGGATACGTCCAATTAGATATGAATATAGAAAAAGTTTCGTCATAAAATATAACTAAAAATTTCGTTCACGTTTTATTGTATATCAGTTCATTTTAAAGCGCGAAAAATTTTATCTTCCGAACCCGAATATTTTTACATAGAAAATTCTAAATCATCTTTTGAGCAAGGCGTCATTTTTCGTTTTTCAAAATTCGGACTTCTTTAGCTCCGTCGATCTTATTTTTCGGTGTTTTTCCTGCACTTTCCGATAATATAAAATTTGAAATTTTGTAATACAATCGTACCACCATTATATATGCACCGTTAGAAGCGCCTCGTCGCGCTGATCAAAATGGTATACTTATTCGTGCCAGTCGAATCCTTCGTAAAATTTGTCGCGTTAATTTAATCATTTGGACGGACCGGTTAAATACAATCTCAGCCCAAATTTTTGCCATGTCCATTAGGAATTTGGAAATATAAATCAGTCGGTGTAATAAATTGGGTAGTGGAAGCCAAGGGTTAGCATTGGGAAAGGAAGAGATGTTTCGGTTTATAAAGCATATTAATTTTACTTTAAAGTTTTATAAAGTATGATGAAGTATTGTTTCATTTCTGGCATTTCAACTCTCCAGGTAACGCTGCTCCTTCCTCCATTCCCTTCTTCATATTGTTGTTCTTCTGCAAGTAAAAATATAAAAGAAAATTAAACAAAAGAGCATGGCCGAACCATACACAAGCTCTCCCTTCTTTCCTCTTCTTCATTATTTTTTTTTTCTGGAAAAATGCATGGCCGAAAACTCTACCCAGCACCTCTCCAGAATCCCCTCCCTCACTTCGCCTCCTCGTCGCCACCACCTAGTCCCTGTTTAGCCGAAAATGTGTGTGTCGAGTGGAGTTGGGTGCGTGTTGTGTTCTGGGCATGCATGTATAGCATGCAAAACATATGGCCTGCGTGCATCCAGCAAGTTGAAGTGGGAATGAGTTAGCATGTACAACTTTGGTTGTACAGTAAAAAAAACAGTAAAAAAAAATTGAAACTGTGATTTGTAATTAGCATTGGATATGGCAGAAGAGTATTTACGCCAATATCTATTTTGGTTGCCGAAATTAGTAACCAAATTTTCTTTGCTTGTTGTGTGCAGAAGCAACCGACTGAGTTTCTTTTGCGGCAGCATTTGATCTCTCAGCTTTCTCATTTCCTTCGCTATCGGTAAGCGCAGTTATATAATTTTATAATTATATATGACGTCCATTGAATTAATATCGTCTCTTTTATCGATATTTGCAGTGTTCGTTGTTCGTGTGTACCGACTTCTTTTCGTGCTTCTTCTTGCTTTGGGTCAAATTTCTTTATCCACGAAAGGTGAATTAATTTTCACGACTATATTTTTATGCAAGTTTGGATTGATGAATGGTTTCTATGTGATGTTGAATTGGATGTTAATTATTATTGTTAAGTGATAAATAATTTGCTAGTTAAATTTGATATAGGATAGTTAACGAATTAAAATTTGGATTATATATGTCGAACTAGGATTTGTTAAACTTGACCCCTTTCATATGTAAAAATTTGATTAGTAAAACTTGACCCTTTAATTATTAAGTTAATGGACACGTAGAATTTGATAAATCTCACTTTAGACCTTTGAACGTATATTTGATTTATCGTTGTAATATTGAAATTGAAATTGAACGATAAGTGCAAACCATAATGTAATAATCTTTAATCTGCATGAAATGATAGTGTGGATTCTAAAAATAATTATATTAATTTGCATAAATAACAAATGCAAATTAATACGATTATTTCGGGATTATTTAAATTGTCAAATTGTTGTGAATGGATGCTATTGCTTGTTTATTTACTTTGACACCATCCCAGTTATCACACTGCAAGTTCCCTTTGTATGCTTTGATTTTTGAATTGAAATGGAATCGGGTTGAAATGATAAATACCCAAATAAACCTTGACTTAGGATAGAAAATTAAATTAAACCCGATTGGTCAATGTTTTGATTTAAAATAAAATAAAGTTTTATTTGACTAATAATATGGTTTTGAATAAAATTTGGAATTTAAATTCGAATGAATGAAAAATGTGAATATTTGTAATTTGAAACAAATATTAACGTAGTAATTGATAAAGAACATTGTTTAAATTTAAATTGATTAATAATGAAGTTTTGGAATTGTTAAAAATAAGTTTTGAAATTTGTAATAATTAAGTTTTGGAAATTATTAATAATTAAGTTGAAATTAGAAATAATCAAGTTTTGATATTGTTAATAATTAAGTAATAATCAAGATTTGAAATTATTTGATAATTGAATGAGATTGAATTATTTAATGATTAAATTAAATTGAAAATTTTCTTCTTAAGAGAAAGTGAATTTTTGAATAAGTGAAACTAAGTTTCTTTAATTGAGCTTTGAATTTGTAACTAAGTAAATAATAAATGAAATGAATTTCTTTGATAAGAAATAAAATGCGTTTTATTGAAACAAATGGAAGACTTGTAATTTGAAGAATTGGATTCGACAAATTTAATCAAAAATAAATTTGTAAGCTTGATAAAATAAGTTGAACTTAAGAAAGTAATGTAATGGATTGGAAATTTAATTGAATTGTTTTAATGATAAATTAATTGAATGAATAACGAATGAAATCGATAATTGAGTTTAAATCGATTTGAACATTAAATTAAGTTAAATGATTTTGGAATGAAATTATATACGAAATTCAATGAATATTTAAATTATTTTAAAATTGAAACTTTGAAATTGAATTATAGAAATTTAAAAAAATGAAATTGGGAAGTTATGAGATGTAATTTGGAAATTGATTTAGAAAGACTAACGAAATGTTGATTTACGAATTCTAATTGAAATTGAAATTGATTTGGTTTTGAAATATATTAACGACCAATCGGTGTTATAATTACGAAGGTTATTAAAGGAATCAGAATCGGTTAGGGACATACTCATTGTCTAAACCGAAAACCACTTTAATAACTATGCGCGGAGTGTGATCTAGAATGAAGTGGTTGGAATTATGTACGTTGATGATTGAAGAAAGAGAACGATAATAAATAGCCTTGACACTTGTGTCAAATTGGAAATGACTAAAACAGGAGCCATGCCGGGCCAAATGGGGTTTAGCTACCTTGAGCGAACACACTTCTTCGTAAAACTATTCATTTACTTTGTGATTGATTGGTGCACACCCTTGATTTGGGAGTGTTGTTTCGCGGTGTTGCGATCGCTGCGGCGATGCGTTCTTACCAGTCCGGATCAGGCAAACGGTAGTTTCACTACCTTGGGTATTGCCTTATGTTCCTTGTCATACATGTATTCCCATATATGCGACCACTATGAATTTGTTTTGTATTATACCTATGGAGTACTCCCTGATATCCCACTAGTTTACGGTGGAGTTTACAGTGTTGTATAGTATGTAATGCTATATAAAATGTGTTAAGGGGAATAATGGTGACACCTTAACACTATCTTGATATTTTACTTTACTGTTAGACATTATCTATTTATCGTACACTACTATGTATAGATAGTTTATCGGATCCTGAAAGATGTTTATTCCATTCATCTTTGAGTTATTGTTGTTTCAAATTTTGAACCATATTATCTGTATAAGAATATATGTCCTGATTCGAGTGTTTGTTTGTGCATATGCTCGGATCAGACTGAGGATTTCTGTTGCTGTGCTACTTGGAAGCTGAAGACTATCATTTATCTTTATCAGTATTGCTCCATTCTATTTTGATATTGTATCAGACATCTATGTATTTCTTTTCACCATTTTCTTGAGACATTGTTGTATTTACTTAGTAGCTTCATTAACTACTATTATGACATTGTTGTAATTCCGCTGCCCTATTCTGTGATGTTATATTTTCTGTGATTTTGTGATGATTCTCATTTATATACATATACTCCATTAATGATTCGTGTTTTGCACTATTTAAGTTGACATATGTGGATTATTGTCAATTTAAATGGTCCAAATATACGGGTTGTTACAGTTGGTATCAGAGCTTTGGTTCCCGACAACCTTATCCTGTGGAGTTTTAAGGCTCATTAGAGATAGGGTAATATACCCTAGAATGAGGAGAATCATTTCAGAATCCACACCCTAGATTCATCTTTCTTATTGAATTCATTGAATAGAATTTCCTTAAGTTCTATAAATTCCTATCTTTGATTCTAAATCACTTTTGGTATTCCAGGATGGCTACCAAAAGAAATGTTAGAGGAGGAAGGGGTGGAAATGCTCCTGGTCCCCATGCTCCAACTCCCGCAGTCCGATTATCCACACTTTGCAAGGAGTACACTCAGCTTGGAGGAGTCAAATTTACTGGTTCCGAGAGTATTATCGAAGCACAACAATGGCTGAAGAGTTTGGAAAGGATCTTTACTGGCTTAGAGATCACAGATGCTCAGAAGCGTAAGTTGACCGCTTGGCAGCTTCAGGATGCTGCACAAGATTGGTGGGAGTCAGTCACTTCTCGAACTGATGAGGAAAGCATCACTTGGGCCCAGTTTAGGTAGTAATCTATCTAAAACTCCAATTAAATAAAATTCATCTTATCTCGTAATAATTTTGATTCGTTTCATATCACTTGTAATAGGGATTCCTTTATGGCTCAGTGGATGCCAGCTGCTGGGAAGGCCCAACTCTATCGGTCTTTTATGGATCTCAAGCAAGGCAACATGACCTTCATTGAGTATGAAAGGAAATTCAACGAACTATCTAAGTTCGAACCCGGGTTGATTGACACACCTCTGCTTAAGAATGAGAAGTTCATACATGGCGCACGCCCAGAGTATTACGAGCTCCTCACCGCTCATGTCCATGGAACTTTCACTGAGTTGATGGATTTTGCTCTTCGATACGAGGGAAAGCCTAAGGGAACATCTGTCTCCAAAGCTCCAGTTACTCAGACATCGACTAATCAGTCGGGAAAGCGAAAGCCAAATTTTGAGCAACAGAAGAAGAATTGGCAGCAAAAATCCGGGCTTGGTTATTCTCAGAAGAAGCCCATTGACTTATCCTCTATCACCTGTTTCAAGTGCGACCAGAGGGGTCACTACGCCAACAGTTGTCCAACATCTGCCAGTGCCGCTATTCCGCCACCTCAGAATACTAGGAACAACCTCTGCCACGTCTGTTTGCAGCCAGACCATTTCAAGAAAGATTGTCCCATGCATCAAAAGGGCAAGACATCTGGAGTATTTGCTATGACTTCGTCCACCCGTGATCCGCCTACCCCACCTGCTCCGACTGATAACCAAGGTACATTACAGAGTACTTTTATGTTGCATACTTTACCCGTTAAAGTTCTATTTGATACTGGAGCAACACATAGTTTCATATCTATTGATTTGTGCAATAAACTTGGATTGGAACCCATTCTTGCGTCTACTTTCTTATGTGTATCAAATCCCATTGGAGGACCCGCTAACCTCAAAAGGGTATGCAAATATGTCACGCTTATGTATGGCATGCACCGTTTCACTTGGGATTTCTATGTCCTTGGATTCGAGGCATTCGATATCCTATTAGGTGTTGACGGGCTACAAAAATTCGAAGCTGTTATCTCTTGCAAATCTCGAACCATCTCTCTAATTGACGACAAGAGTATACCTTTAGTTATTAAAGGTAAATCACCTCAAGAATGTGATGGGAGTTTTAATTCTCTCTTGAATCCCATCCAAATGAACTAAGCTCTACTCCAGTTGTTCAATTCTTTTCTGATGTATTTGGAGAAGTAAATTCTCTACCACCTCCGCGGGAAATCGAATTCCGCATTGATCTTATTCCTGGTGCCCGACCAGTAGTTCTCCCTCCCAGAAGAATGGCTCCTAAAGAGAAGGCTGAACTGAAGGCTCAAATTGAAGATTTATTTGCTAAAGGCTTGTTTGGCGAAGTCATTCAGAATGGGGTGCTGCAGTTGTGTTCGTCACAAAATCTGATGGCTCTCTCAGAATGTGTGTGGACTATAGAGAGCTAAACAAGCTCACACACAAGAACAGATATCTGATGCCCCGCATCAATGATCTATTCGATCAGCTTCATGGAGCTAAGGTCTTTTCTCAACTTGATTTGGCTACCGGCTTTCACCAACTCAGAATCGCTGAGGATAGTATTCCTAAAACAGCTTTCTGCACTGAAAATGGTTTCTATGAATGGCTAGTTATGCCGTTCGGTCTTACTAATGCCCCAGCTTACTTCGTCGACTTGATGAATAGAGTTTTCCGGGATGTTCTTAACAAGTTTGTTCTTGTTTTCATCGATGATATCTCGTCTTCTCTAAGGATGAGAAAGAGCATAGGTCACATTTGGCTTTTGTTCTTGAAACTCTACACAGTCATCAGCTTAAAGCCAAGTTTTCGAAATGCCACTTTTGGAAAGATGAAGTTTGGTTTCTTGGCCATATTGTTTTAGAGAATGGGATTTCGGTCGATCCAGCTAAGATCGCCGTAATCAATGTAAGTTTTATTCTTACTTTTCAATTCTATCTAAACAATTTATCAATATCTAAATTCGAATCCTTGGAATTTGCAGGATTGGGAGACTCCCAAAACTCCCACAGATATCCGCAGTTTCTTGGGTTAGGCCGGCTATTATCGCAGATTTATAGAAAACTTTGCTCGTATTGCTGCACCACTTACCGCACTGACCAGAAAGAATGTGAAATTTATTTGGAGTGAAAGGTGTGAAGTAGATTTCAATGAGATGAAGCGAAAGTTGACCTCTGCCCCAGTTCTTACAGTTATTGATGGTAGCGAAGGATTGACCGTCTATACTGATGCCTGCCGTGATGGATTAGGAGCAGTTTTAATGCAGAAGGGAAAGGTTATTGCTTATGCTGGTCGTCAGTTAAAGACCCATGAAGCAAATTATGCAACTCATGATTTAGAGCTTCTTGCGGTCGTATTTGCTCTTAAGCTATGGAGGCACTATCTATTGGGAACGAAATTCGAGTTATTCACTGACCATAAGTCATTGAGATATATTTTCTTACAAAAGGATTTGAATCAGAGACAAGTTCGATGGCTCGAATTTCTAACTGCATATGATCTTGATATTAATTACACTCCAGAAAAGGCAAATGCCGTAGCTAATGCTTTGAGCAGAAACCAAGCTATGATATGTTGTAATCTTGTTAAAGGGATGTTATTCCAGCTTTCCGTCTCCCCAACTCTTATGGATCGTATTATAGCCAAGAAATATGAGGACACTTTGCTTTATCACATCAAAGAAATAGTTCTTGGCAGAGTTGGAAATGCTGATAATAAATTGGGAGCACATGTTGATAGTAATGGAGTCTTGAGAATTGACAATCGTATTTGTGTCCCTAATGTTGATGGTCTTAGACAGGAAGTGCTGAGAGAAAACCATAAATCTTCGCTTTCATTTCATCCCGGTGTCACTAAAATGTACCAGAATATGAAGAAGCTATATTGGTGGAGTGGGATGAAGCGCGATATTTCTACCTATGTTAGTAGGTGCACCACTTTCCAACAAGTTAAAGCTGATCACAGAAAGACAACAGGATTGCTTCAACCTCTAGAGATTCCAGGTTGGAAGTGGGAGCAGATTTCTATGGACTTTATTGATAGGCTACCAAGGACTAGAAAGGGTAACGAAAGCATTTGGGTATTGTCGATAGACTGACGAAGTCCCCTCACTTTATTCCAGTCAAGTCCACTCGTACAGCTTCGAGTTTGGCCGAGATATACATGAGAGAGGTTATTAAACTTCATGGTATACCATCTAGTATTGTATGCGATCGAGATCCTATTTCCACCAGCAAGTTGTGGAAAGCGTTTCAGGATTCTTTGGGCACCAAACTAAATCTGAGCATGGCTTATCATCCTCAGACAGATGGCCAAACTGAGAGGGTGAATCATATTTTGGAAGACCTTCTCCGAGCTTGTATTATTGACTTTGGTGGATCTTGGGAAGACCATCTTCACTTGGTAGAATTCACTTATAATAATAGTTACCAGGTAAAGAAATTTAAATTCAAATTTGAATAAGTATATTTAAATTTGAATTAATCATCTTTAATCAACCATGCAAGCATTGGTATGGCACCGTTCGAAGCCTTATATGGACGGCCGTGCAAATCGCCAGCTTGTTGGATCGAGTCTGGAGATAGACTTGTGCTTGGTCCAGAAATAATTATGGAAGCCTTTGAAAAAGTCAAAGAAATCAGGAAGAAAATTAAGATGGCACAGGATAGATAGAAGAGCTATGCTGACAGAAGGAGAAGAGATCTCGAATTCAGTATAGGAGACAAAGTATTTCTGAAAGTGTCGCCTCTGAAGAATATTGTTCTATTTGGAAGGAATGTGAAGCTAGCTCCCAGATTTTTTGGTCCGTTTGAAATTACGGAAAGAGTCGGAACATTATCATATAGAGTTGCATTACCAGAAAAGTTCGTCGGTGTGCACAATGTGTTCCACGTCTCACATCTTCGCAAAGTTGTGCACGATCCATGTATGACCATTCCCACAGCTTAGTTGGAAGAGGTAGTTATTGAGCCTGACTTGACTATTGAGCGAAAGCCACTTCGAATAGTCGATCGTGAGACAAAGCAACTCAGAAGGAAGACTGAAACGACCTTAATTCCTACGCCCAGGAAGTTGCATCATCTTTAAGAAAGAAAGGGGTGAGAAATAGAAAAGATAAAGAAGAAACAAGAACAACATCAGAATCTCAATAGCGGAACAAATGAAATATAATATATCACATAAGAGATTACATAATATACAACATCAATCAGAGTTACAAAGAATATACATCACATACTAGACAGTTATAAACACATGTCTAGTTAATACAACACGATACAACTCAAATACAATACAGAGATACCAATATAGCGGAACACTATACATATCTATATCGTTGAAGCCTCCCACTCCATTGCTCCTCCACAAATCGTCAAAGCTAACCTGAATCCCTTGGCTACTCGTAAAAATTTGAGTACCCGAGAGTTTAAGAAAAACAAAAATAAACTTCGGGTCAGACATGGGTCTGGTATAAGTAACAGGTTAAAATTGCTTAACTTTGAAAAGCCTTTGAAAACAAAAGGTATCACGTAAGACTTCCCACACATAAACATGGAAAAGTTTTTTCCTTACGCTAACCAAACATTTGATAGGAAATCCAATTATATTATAATAGTGTCTAGGGTTTTCAAGTAAAATACAGAAATAGCTGGAATGCTTACATCTCACTTTCCAACATAGTTGGGCACAACTAATACGTACGGCACTTATTGGAGATTGGATTCTATACAATGGCAGGGCTACCGAGGTACCGCCCGTCACAGTACCTGGCCTATATCAACGTACCGAGGATTACTCCCAACCCCCTACAACACAAGGCCGGAACCATCCCTTACTGGACAGTCCCGAACGAAACAACCCCAGCAGTTGTGGCCACAACTGCCCACACGGCCGAATATAAAGGGACATCTCGACATGGGAAAATCTCGCTCTCAAATGGGTGCTACCCACGAAGCCTTGCTGCACCTCCCCTGTTTTAGCCATTCCCGGTTGATGAGGCTTGAGGTCACGATTACCTTAACAGAACTCACCACTTAGAATGCTCATCGTCCACTTGACGATGTTCTGAAAGCATTCAATCCATACAAGTTCGTTCCGGGTTCGAACGAAACCGAAGGCATTATCTCGTTACACTCATTTTGGAAACATCCTCAGAGTTAACGACAATAACCCTTGCACTCTGAATCTTCATCTTCACTTGAGATTCACGACCTACCGTTAATTTGGATCGATGTGGTTTTCGGATATCGAAATATGGAAACCCGATCCCGGTATCATCGAAATCCAAATCGCCATCTTTTAGGTCCAAGTTGTTTTAAAGTTAAAACAATTCATTTCATTATCTATATACACACAGATAGATAATTCACAATATCACAGATAGATAATCTACAATATCACAGATAAATAATCTACATTATCCATATACTTCAACCAAAGCAACCATATCATACAGCATTACTTATCTCATATTTAAGATTTCAAACCATACAAGGAAATCAATATCATCCATCCATGCATAAGCAATGATTCATAAACACACCATTTATAATTAATTTAAAATGAATTAAATTAATTGTCTATCTCTAATTAGTTTAAAGTAAATTAAATTAATTATTTCATCATTATAAATCTTGCTTACATAACCATTAATTAATTACAAGTCAATTAATTAATTATTCTCAAATTTCCATCTTAATTAATCATCCTGGATTAATTATCCTTCAATTACATTCAAGTAATTATTCTTTTAATTAATTTCACAAATTAATTATCCATAACCAAATATAGTAATTTATCTTTAATTACTCTATTAATTAATTAATTATAATTAATTACATTAATCCTTAATTAATTACATTAATTAATTCCTCAAAATCACTTATTATTGATTAATTAATCTTAATGAATCAACCTTTAATTACATCATTAACTATATAAATTAATGATCCCTAATTACATTTAAATTAACTATTCTATTTAAATTAATTACATTAAGAAATTAAACTTTAATTTACCAACATTTATTAATCACTCTTGATTAACCCCATTCAGTAATTAACTACCCTTAATTACTTCATCAAATAAATTAATTATTCCATAATTAATTATCTCAATTAATCCCTTGATTAATTTCACAAAGTAATTTAATCCAAATTACTACCATACTTACATCAACTTCAATTAATAACATATAGTAATTCCATTAATTACTTCATTAAGTAATTTCACTTCATTAATTACATTTAAGTAATTATACTTATCAAATCATCCAATGATTAATTCAAATTAATTAAACTAAATTAATTAACTTAAATAAATAAAATTTATTTAATTAATTACCTTGAGTAATTAATTCCTTTAATTACCTTTAAACAATTTCACACTTTATTATCTTTAATTAATTAATCTAATTATTTATTAAAACTATCACATTGATTAATTATTAACCAATCTTAAGTCAATGGCCTTCATTAACTACTAATAATTTCTTTAATTTCTTTTCTTAAGAAATTTAACTTATATTAAACAATATTAATTATATATTAATTATTCCTTAATAACCAATTAATTAACCACTAATTATTTAATTAATTTAAGTTTCTAACTGTAACTTAATTAATCTTTAATTACTTGATTAATTAACATTAAACCATTTATTTAAATCTAATCTTACTTAATTAATGATTCTTAACTCCAAATTAATTATTCCAAATTAATTAACTTAAAACTTAATTAATGAGTTTTAAACTCATAATTACTAATTTAATCATCCATATCATTAATTAATTAATTTAATTAATTATCCATTTTAATTTTCTTAATAATTAAATTACTCTTATCTATGATTAAATTATTCTTAACAAAACATTTAATCAATTTATTTCAAATTTCATTTTTAAATTTAAATCAATTTAAAAATACACTTAATCATCCAAACTAACTATAACAATTTTAATTAAAAAAAACTTATTTTATTTAAAACTAAGATTCAAATTTATATTTAAATTCAGATTTAAACCTTTGATTTCAAACTCCACTTACAATTGAAACTTCACTTTAAAATTCCAACTACTTAAACATTTTAAAGTAGTCAATCACAATTTGAATAAAACTTTATTTATTTTTTAACTGAGATTCAATCTAACTTGAATCAGGTTTAAACTTCAATTTAAAACTCATTTTAAAACTTTGCTTTAAAATTAAATTTGGCTTTAAAATTTTCAAGCAGAAAACAGTTTCCAGGTCGAAAACTAAAACAAGAGTTCACTCGATTTTCTTGTCCCTACTTCGAGGAATTGACTCGAATTCCCAGAGTTTGACGCGAGCAAAAATCACGCTCTTCCCAGGCAAAGCAACCCAGATACAAAGTGACACACGTGCACGTGCACATCGCTACTGGCGAACTTCCGACATCGCAGCGTTGTCGAACACGTCGACGATTCCCTCCAGGCCACGCTCCTACCACACGAACCACTACATCGTCTCGAAAACGAAATCGAGTTGAAACTCGATACCTGGAACACTCGAACCCCTTCGACCCCATCCCTGTCAATGCCACGTCCCCACTTCTCTGACCACCGGAGATGCTCCAACTCCGGCTACGACTTCACCACCCTCCACACTAAACTTTCCCAGAATTACAGGCAACTCGGTCAACCAGAGGAGATGAAATCCCCTCGACTCCAGACCTCAACAAAACCAAGAGTTAAACCCTAAATCTAACTCGTTCTAACATTTCTTGCAATAGAAAGATTATTTAACAATTTTCCCAATACCATCGATCACTAAACTTGCTTTGTACAAAATTTCACCACTTAAAATTTTCGCGATGGCTGGCAATTGATCTAAAAGCAATTTCAGTTCAATAAGGAACTGCTCTGAACATACTTGATGAAAAATCAAAATATTTGTTTTAAAAATCGTATTTTTAACTGATGATTCCACTTATATGCTTGATTCAACCATTTATTATATTTGATTTTATCATGATTATACATATTCAACAGTTCTATAGAGTATTAGATGCATCCCATATTTATTTTACTGGAATCAAGTTTTTTTTATTTAAACTTTCATTTATTATCAAATGAACATGTTGCATTCAGATCTTTTAGCATGACAAGGATCAAGATTTGATTTTTTTGGAGTTTTGATCTGAACCAAGAACAGAGGAAATTTTCAACATAACCAGACAACACATATTCAAAAATTTATAAACACAGAGGAAATTCATATATATATATATATATATATATATATGCAGAACAATGTAACTTCCATCACAGATTTCACAAGCAACAAATACATATATACTTAGCTTAAGTTTTAAATTAATTACTCACAGATAAGTATTCAGCAAATTCAAACATTTAAGTTTTAAAACAAAAGTTACTCACCAGATTTAGAAAGGAAGAACAGAGCTTTTTAAAACTTGAAACAGGCTTTTGAAACTGCTAGCAAAAATCTCTTTCTTTAATCTGATCTTCATTTTTATTAAGTTGAACTAAAGTGTTGTTTAAGTTGAGTAAAGCTTCATTTGTAATATACTTTTTTGGACTGCTAAGTTTCTTAGTGAACGAAATGAAATAGAGAAAGTTTGATAAATAGAACAAAGTTTATACAGGACTGATATCATTTTACAGGGTTGTTTATTTTATTTGTACGAGATTTGTTCAGAGATTTTTATCTTCTCTTGGAGGCTGATATGATCTATGCTGGTGTACTAAAGATGCTTTGCATTTATGAAGATTTCCTTGTGTCTACAACTTAATGCTTTACTTCATTTCGACTGGTACTTATATAACAGTGTATATATTTTTCTAAATGCACAAAGCCATATCCCTGAGCAAACATGAATACATATATTTTTCAAGTGTACATAGTTATTTACTTCCTGTACAATCATGAAGATGAGTATTTTTTTACTTTGTTTTATATACTTGCTTGCATACTTAATTATAGCTACAAATATACAAAGCCTGGCACATCTTCCTTTATTTTATAAACATACTTTATTTGCCTAGTCCTTATACTTTAAAGGCCTACACATTTTTACTTGCCTGCCTAAATTTTATTTACATGCAACATTTCTATTTATACAAAGCCTAGCAGCTTTTTACTCCATGTACAAATTATAAAGTATACCTAAATAATTTACAATTCTACCTTCCTTTTATTTTTAAACTTAAACTATTAAATACTCCATTTACTTATTATTTATTTATTACTTATGTTTTAAACCATTATTTATTTATACTTATGCTTAATATTTATTAAGTTTATTTTATTTTAAACATTTTTGAAAGACTTCATTTTGAATTTTCAAATCACAACTTCCCTTTATAAATAGATTTGAAATAACAATTTCCATTAAATTTCATTTGTAAAAATATTACATTATTAATATTGTTTAAATACAACTCATTATTAAATTAAAATAAATTTACAAAAGAAACTATCTCTTCAAAATATAAATTACTTATTTTATAAAGCTAAATTTAAAAAGAACAAAACAACCTTTTTATTTAAATTTAAACCAAGGCTAGAATTATTTTTAATCAAATTAAATTTATCTTGAGTATTTTAAAATCATATGATTATTTATTCAATATTAAATTAAATTTCCAGATTCCCAAAAATATTAGAATTAGAAAACATGACCTTATTTATTAAATTTAAAAACAAAACTTATCTATTTACAATATATACAAATATATATATATATATACACACATTATAAATAGAAAACAAATTAAATTAGCTTTTAAAAGATAAATCACCATTTAAATAATTATTAAATGAGATTCAAATTTATTATTATCAAATTTATTAAATTTTATCCCAGATTATTAAATTTATATTGCTAAAAATTCCGGGATATCACATTCCTCTCCCCTTAAAAGAATTTCGTCCCCGAAATTTAAAACAAAGGTAATTTAATAATCTAATTAATGATTTAATTTTAAAAACACAAGCATATATTAATTATATGCTAACAACCATAGCAACCAAATCATCCAATCAAACAAATCTAACTATCCAGGCAAAATCAGGATAGGACTATGTAGAGTTTCCCAAGTAAAAATACCGGGATACTCGCTCTACAGAACCCAAACAAAACTGTACTACTAAGCTACAGAGCTCCTACTCCTCTAGATCTACCAAAACTACACAGGATATCAGACTATAGACAAGTCTGACTCAACAACCAAACCTCTAGAACTGCTGGTTCCAAAACCAAAGATGGATCTTACACGTACTCCCTCAGATATACGTGAAACACATCGAATCCCAGTTATCCAAACTGACATTCAATCCTGAAGACCAACGCTTAACCTCACAAACACAAAAAAGATCCAAGATACCTCAGAGCTAGCTTCCCAATCTTACCAAACTATATAGCTCCTTTGATCGGAGAAAACTTATCCAAAATCAAATTCCCGACTTCGAAATACAAATTTCTCCGTCTCTCATCCACAAGACTCATCTGTCGATCCTGGGCTGCCTTCATCCCTACTGATCAGCTCAACCTTCACTGATGCCTCACAACAACTCATCAAAATGATCCACTCACAATCAATCCAAGCACCCAACTCTACTCCTCAACATCAGAAGACTGAACTTACTTTTCCTATCCGAAAAGATAAAACTGATGCTTTCCCAAACTGCTTCCGCTGCACAACTCTGATCTGAGAAGATGAAAATGCTGATGCTACACACGAGCACAAACTGGACCATACATCCCAAAAATATGGTTTAACAGATCCATAAAAAGAAAACTCAGAAATCCCAAAAGGTCTCTGACAAACCAGGAGAAACACTCAACTATCGCAAGTCACTTTTGCGATCAACCAAATCTAATATCCATAGAAAACTGCTCTCTCTTTACCAAATAGAACATCCTATGTTAACTAGCCAATCCACCGAAGAAAATGGATCCACTCTGCTGCTTCTGAACTTCACCTCTAGAAACTGCTGATAGAAGACCTCCTTGCCTGCACACCAAACAATCTGAGCTGCAACGCTGCCACTGATGCCAAAGACTTCATAATCCAAGCTCCTTGAGAACCCAGGTCTCAAAGCCAAACACAAACACCCAGCTGAACTCAGCCTCAACACCGAAGCAGACACACTTCCATATACATATTCCAAAGAAACATCTTCGGAGACATCCATAGTCACTGTGTCTCATCACACAGCTAATAATTCCCGAGATACTAAAATACCATCACTAGCTTCTGCTCAACTGACAGAATCCAAATCTACTCATCCAAACTTGCACTTCAAAAATGGACTCTGAACCCTAACAGATATCCTTTAGAGATTGGTGAAATCCTTACACCACAACAAAACTCACTCGAGACGGTATTAGGTCTACAGTCTCGATAGATACACTTCCAACCTCAACAAACTCCAACCAATGGTAGTCGTGTTACACACCACTACCCTATCTACCTTTATAACTTACATTGGAATACCCGAACAGGTAATCCCAACAAATAGGTAGAAATATATAAATATATATATCAAAAATACAAATACGCTTTCTCAAGAAAGAAATCACTTAAGAGCCTAGGTATTCACTCAACCTAACGCTCTGATACCAACTGAAACGACCCAACTTCCTATGCCCAGGAAGTTGCATCATCTTTAAGAAAGAAAGGGGTGAGAAATAGAAAAGATAAAGAAGAAAGAAGAACAACATCAGAATCTCAACAGCGGAACGAATGAAATATAATATATCACATAAGAGATTACATAATATACAACATCAATCAGAGTTACACAGAATATACATCACATACTAGACAGTTATAAACACCTGTCTAGTTAATACAACACGATACAACTCAAATACAATACAGAGATACCAATACAGCGGAATACTATACATATCTATATCGCTGAAGCCTCCTGCTCCATTGCTCCTCCATAAATCGTCAAAGCTAACCTGAATCCCTTGGTTACTCGTAAAAATTTGAGTACCCGAGAGTTTAAGAAAAACAGAAATAAACTCCGAGCCAGACATGGGTCTGTTATGAGTAACAGGTTAATGTTGCTTAACTTTGAAAAGCCTTTGAAAACAAAAGGTATCACGTAAGACTTACCACACATAAACATGGAAAAGTTTTTACCTTACGCTAACCAAACATTTGATAGGAAATCCAGTTATATTATAATAGTGTCTAGGGTTTTCAAGTAAAATACAGAAATAGCTGGAATGCTTACATCTCACGTTCCAACATAGTTGGGCACCACTAATACGTACGACACTTATTGGAGATTGGATTCCATACAATGGCAGAGCTACTGGGGTACCGCCCGTCACAGTACCTGGCCTAGATCAGCGTACCGAGGATTACTCCTAACCCCCTACAGCACAAGGCTGGAACCATCCCATACTGGACAGTCCCGAAGGAAACAACCCCAGTAGTTGTGGCCACAACTGCCCACACGGCCGAATATAAAGGGACATCTAGACAGGGGAAAATCTCGCTCTCAAGTGGTTGCTACCCACGAAGCCTTGCTGCAGCTCCCATGTTTTAGCCCTTCCCGATTGATGAGGCTTAAGGTCACGATTACCTTAACAGAACTCATCACTTAGAATGCTCATCGTCCACTTGACGATGTTCTGAAAGCATTCAATCCATACAAGTTCGTTCCGAGTTCGAACGAAACCGAAGGCATTATCTCGTTACACTCATTTTGGAAACATCCTCGGAGTTAACGACAATAACCCTTGCACTCTGAATCTTCATCTTCACTTGAGATTCACGACCTATCGTTAATTTGGATCGATGTGGTTTTCGGATATCCAAATCTGGAAACCCGATCCCGGTCTCATCAAAATCCAAATCGCCATCTTTTAGGTCCAAGTTGTTTTAAAGTTAAAACAATTCATTTCATTATCTATATACACACAGATAGATAATTCACAATATCAAAGATAGATAATCTACAATATCACAGATAGATAATCTACAATATCATAGATAAATAATCTACATTATCTATATACTTCAACCAAAGCAACCATATCATACAACATTACTTATCTCATATTTGAGATTTCAAACCATACAAGGAAATCAATATCATCCATCCATACATAAGCAATGATTCATAAACACACCATTTATAACTAATTTAAAATGAATTAAATTAATTATCTTTCTCTAATTAATTTAAAGTCAATTAAATTAATTATTTCATCATTATAAATCTTGCTTACATAACCATTAATTAATTACAAGTCAATTAATTAATTATTCTCAAATTTCCATCTTAATTAATCATCCTGGATTAATTATCCTTCAATTACATTCAAGTAATTATTTTTTAATTAATTTCACAAATTAATTATCCATAACCAAATATAGTAATTTATCTTTAATTACTCTATTAATTAATTAATTATAATTAATTACATTAATCCTTAATTAATTACATTAATTAATTCCTCAAAATCACTTATTATTGATTAATTAATCTTAATGAATCAACCTTTAATTACATCATTAACTATATAAATTAATGATCCCTAATTACATTTAAATTAATTATTCTATTTAAATTGATTACATTAAGAAATTAAACTTTAATTTACCAACATTTATTAATCACTCTTGATTAACCCCATTCAGTAATTAACTACCCTTAATTACTTCATCAAATAAATAAATTATTCCATAATTAATTATCTCAATTAATCCCTTGATTAATTTCACAAAGTAATTTAATCCAAATTACTATCACTTACATCAACTTCAATTAATAACATATAGTAATTCCATTAATTACTTCATTAAGTAATTTCACTTTATTAATTACATTTAAGTAATTATACTTATCAAATCATCCAATGATTAATTCAAATTAATTAAGCTAAATTTATTAACTTAAATAAATCAAATTTATTTAATTAATTACCTTGAGTAATTAAATCCTTTAATTACATTTAAACAATTTCACACTTTATTATCTTTAATTAATTAATTTAATTATTTATTAAAATTATCACATTGATTAATTATTAACCAATCTTAAGTTAATGGCCTTCATTAACTACTAATAATTTCTTTAATTTATTTTCTTAAGAAATTTAACTTATATTAAACAATATTAATTATATATTAATTATTCCTTAATAACCAATTAATTAACCACTAATTATTTAATTAATTTAAGTTTTTAACTGTAACTTAATTAATCTTTAATTACTTGATTAATTAACATTAAACCATTTATTTAAATCTAATCTTACTTAATTAATGATTCTTAACTCCAAATTAATTATTCCAAATTAATTAACTTAAAACTTAATTAATGAGTTTTAAACTCATAATTACTAATTTAATCATCCATATCATTAATTAATTTAATTAATTATCCATTTTAATTTTCTTAATAATTAAATTACTCTTATCTATGATTAAATTATCCTTAACAAAACATTTAATCAATTTACTTTCAATTTATTTCAAATTTCATTTTTAAATTTAAATCAATTTAAAAATACACTTAATCATCCAAATTAACTATAACAATTTTAATTAAAAAAAAAACTTCTTTTATTTAAAACTAAGATTCAAATTTATATTTAAATTCAGATTTAAACCTTTGATTTCAAACTCCACTTACAATTGAAACGTCACTTTAAAATTCCAACTACTTAAACATTTTAAAGTAGTCAATCACAATTTGAATAAAACTTTATTTATTTTTTAACTGAGATTCAATCTAACTTGAATTAGGTTTAAACTTCAATTTAAAACTCATTTTAAAACTTTACTTTTAAATTAAATTTGGCTTTAAAATTTTCAAGCAGAAAACAGTTTCCAGGTCGAAAACTAGAACAGGAATTCACTCGATTTTCCTGTCCCTGCTTCGAGGAATTGACTCGAATTACCCGAGTTCGACGCGAGCAAAAATCGCGCTCTTCCCAGGCAAAGCAACCCAGATACAGAGTGACACATGTGCACGTGCACATCGCCACTGGCGAACTTTCGGCATCGCAGTGTTGTCGAACACGTCGACGATTCCCTCCTGGCCACACTCCTACCACACGAACCACTACATCGTCTCGAAAACGAAATCGAGTTGAAACTCGATACCTGGAACACTCGAACCCCTTTGACCCCATCCCTGTCAACGCCATGTCCCCACTTCTCTGACCACCGGAGATGCTCCAACTCTGGCTACGACTTCGCCACCCTCCACGCTACACTTTCCTAGAATTACAGGCAACTCGGTCAACCAGAGGAGATGAAATCCCCTCGACTCCAGACCTCAATAAAACCAAGAGTTAAACCCTAAATCTAACTCGTTCTAACATTTCTTGGAATAGAAAAATTATTTAACAATTTTCCCAATACCATCGATCACTAAACTTGCTTTGTACAAAATTTCACCATTTAAAATTTTTGCGATGGCTGGCAATTGATCTAAAAGCAATTTCAGTTCAATAAGGAACTACTCTGAACATACTTGATGAAAAATCAAAATTTTTTTTTAAAAAATCGTATTTTTAACTGATGATTCCACTTATATGCTTGATTCAACAATTTATTATATTTGATTTTATCATGATTATACATATTCAACAGTTCTATAGAGTATTAGATGCATCCCACATTTATTTTACTGGAATCAAGTTTTTTTATTTTTTATTTAAACTTTCATTTATTATCAAATGAACATGTTGCATTCAGATCTTTTAGCATAACGAGGATCAAGATTTGATTTTTCTGGATTTTTGATCTGAACCAAGAACAGAGGAAATTTTAAACATAACCAGACAACACATATTCAAATATTTATAAACACAGAGGAAATTCATATATATATATATATATATATATATATATGCAGAACAATGTAACTTCCATCACAGATTTCACAAGCAACAAATACATATATACTTAGCTTAAGTTTTAAATTAATTACTCACATATAAGTATTCAGCAGATTCAAACTTTTAAGTTTTAAAACAAAAGTTACTCACCAAATTTAGAAAGGAAGAACAGAGCTTTTTAAAACTTGAAACAGGCTTTTGAAACTGCTAGCAAAAATCTCTCTCTTTAATCTGATCTTCATTTTTATTAAGTTGAACTAAAGTGTTGTTTAAGTTGAGTAAAGCTTCATTTGTGATATACTTTTCTGGACTGCTAAGTTTCTTAGTTAACAAAATGAAATAGAGAAAGTTTGATAAATAGAACAAAGTTTATACAGGACTGATACCATTTTACAGGGTTGTTTATTTTATTTGTACGAGATTTGTTCAGAGATTTTTATCTTCTCTTGGAGGCTGATATGATCTATGCTGGTGTACTAAAGATGCTTTGCATTTATGAAGATGTCCTTGTGTCTACAACTTAATGCTTTACTTCATTTCGACTGGTACTTATATAATAGTGTATATATTTTTCTAAATGCACAAAGCCATATCCCTGAGCAAACATGAATACATATATTTTTTAAGTGTACATAGTTATTTACTTCCTGTACAATCATGAAGATGAGTATTTTTTACTTTGTTTTATATACTTGCTTGCATACCTAATTATAGCTACAAATATACAAAGCCTGGCACATCTTCCTTTATTTGATAAACATACTTTATTTGCCTTAGTCCTTATAATTTACAGGCCTACACATTTTTACTTGCCTGTCTAAATTTTATTTACAGGCAACATTTCTATTTATACAAAGCCTAGCAGCTTTTTACTCCATGTACAAATTATAAAGTATACCTAAATAATTTACAATTCTACCTTCCTTTTATTTTTAAACTTAAACTATTAAATACTCCATTTACTTATTATTTATTTATTACTTATGTTTGTAACCATTATTTATTTATACTTATGCTTAATATTTATAAAGTTTATTTTATTTTAAACATTTTTGAAAGACTTCATTTTGAATTTTCAAATCACAACTTCCCTTTATAAATAGATTTGAAATAACAATTTCCATTAAATTTCATTTGTAAAAACATTACATTATTAATATTGTTTAAATACAACTCATTATTAAATTAAAATAAATTTACAAAAGAAACTATCTCTTCAAAGTATAAATTACTTATTTTATAAAGCTAAATTTAAAAAGAACAAAACAACCTTTTTATTTAAATTTAAACCTAGGCAAGAATTATTTTTAAACAAATTAAATTTATCTTGAGTATTTTAAAATCATATGATTATTTATTCAATATTAAATTAAATTCCCAGATTCCCAAAAATATTAGAATTAGAAAACATGACCTTATTTATTAAATTTAAAAACAAAACTTATCTATTTACAATTTATACAAATATATATATATATATATACATTATAAATAGAAAACAAATTAAATTAACTTTTAAAAGATAAATCACCATTTAAATAATTATTAAAGAAGATTCAAATTTATTATTATCAAATCTATTAAATTTTATTCCAGATTATTAAATTTATATTGCTAAAAATTCCGGGATATCACAATGTCGGTAAATCTCGTCAAAGTCCAATGGAGTGTAGATGAGCGAGATTGCACTTGGGAAACTGAGGATAGTATTCGGGATTCAAACCCCGAATTACTAATTTCAGGTATAATTCAAAATTATTAAAGTCTACCTTGACTTTTTTGCTTATTTCATTCCTACTTCACTCATCTCGTTCCTTTTCGAGGACGAAAAGTTTTGAGTGGGGGAGATTGTAACGACCCTAAATTTCTGACCCAATTTAAAATTTAAAATTCATCGTTTCAATAAAAATTTTGAAATTTATAAACGATCTAAATTAACGTCCAAACTTTATTTATAGGATACGTCCAATTAGATATGAATATAGAAAAAGTTTCATCGTAAAATATCACTGAAAATTTCGTTCGCGTTTTATTGTATACCAGTTCATTTTAAAGCGCGAAAAATTTTATCTTCCGAACCCGAATATTTTTACATAGAAAATTCTAAACCATCTTTTGAGCAAGGCGTCATTTTTCATTTTTCAAAATTCGGACTTCTTTAGCTCCGTCGATCTTATTTTTCGGCGTTTTTCCTGCACTTTCCGATAATATAAAATTTGAAATTTTGTAATACAATCGTACCACCATTATCTATGCACCGTTAGAAGCGCCTCGTCACGCTGATCAAAATGGTATACTTATTCGTGACAGTCGAGTCCGTCGTAAAATTTGTCGCGTTAATTTAATCGTTCGGACGGACCGGTTAAATACAATCTCAGCCCAAATTTTTGCCGTGTCCACTAGGAATTTGGAAATATAAATCAGCCGGTGTAATAAATTGGGTAGTGGAAGCCAAGGGTTAGCATTGGGAAAGGAAGAGATGTTTCGGTTTACAAAGCATATTAATTTTACTTTAAAGTTTTATAAAGTAAGATGAAGTATTGTTTCATTTCTGGCATTTCAACTCTCCAAGTAACGCTGCTCCTTCCTCCATTCCCTTCTTCATATTGTTGTTCTTCTGCAAGTAAAAATATAAAAGAAAATTAAACAAAAGATCATGGCCGAACCATACACAAGCTCTCCCCTCTTCCCTCTTCTTCATTATTTTGTTTTTTTTTCTGGAAAAATGCATGGCCGAAAACTCTACCCAGCACCTCTCCAGAATCCCCTCCCTCGCTTCGCCTCCTCGTCGCCACCACCTAGTCCCTGTTTGGCCAAAAATGTGTGTGTCGAGTGGAGTTGGGTGCGTGTTGTGTTCTGGGCGTGCATGTATAGCATGCAAAACAGATGGCATGCGTGCATCCAGCAAGTTGAAGTGGGAATGATTAGCATGTACAACTTTGGTTGTACAGTAAAAAACAAAAAGTAAAAAAAAATGAAACTGTGATTTGTAATTAGCATTGGATATGGCAGAAGAGTATTTACGTCAATATCTATTTTGGTTGCCGAAATTAGTAACCAAATTTTCTTTGCTTTTTGTGTGCAGAAGCAACCGACTGAGTTTCTTTTGCGGCAGCATTTGATCTCTCAGCTTTCTCATTTCCTTCGCTATTGGTAAGCGCAGTTATATAATTTTATAATTATATATGACGTCCATTGAATTAATATCGTCTCTTTTATCGATATTTGCAGTGTTCGTTGTTCGTGTGTACCGACTTCTTTTCGTGCTTCTTCTTGCTTTGGGTCAAATTTCTTTATCCACGAAAGGTGAATTAATTTTCATGACTATATTCTTATGCAAGTTTGGATTGATGAATGGTTGCTATGTGATGTTGAATTGGATGTTAATTGTTATTGTTAAGTGATAAATAATTTGCTATTTAAATTTGATTTAGGATAGTTAACGAATTAAAATTTGGATTATATATGTCGAACTAGGATTTGTTAAACTTGACCCCCTTCATATGTAAAAATTTGATTAGTAAAACTTGACCCTTTAATTATTAAGTTAATGGACACGTAGAATTTGATAAATCTCACTTTAGACCTTTGAACGTATATTTGATTTATCGTTGTAATATTGAAATTGAAATTGAACGATAAGTGCAAACCGTAATGTAATAATCTTTAATCTGCATGAAATGATAGTGTAGACTCTAGAAATAATTATATTAATTTGCATAAATAACAAATGCAAATTAATACGATTATTTCGGGATTATTTAAATTGTCAAATTGTTGTGAATGGATGCTATTGCTTGTTTATTTACTTTGACACCATCCCAGTTATCACACTGCAAGTTCCCTTTGTATGCTTTGATTTTTGAATTGAAATGGAATCGGGTTGAAATGATAAATACCCAAATGAACCTTGACTTAGGATAGAAAATTAAATTAAACCCGATTGGTCAATGTTTTGATTTAAAATAAAATAAAGTTTTATTTGACTAATAATATGGTTTTGAATAAAATTTGGAATTTAAATTCGAATGAATGAAAAATCTGAATATTTGTAATTTGAAACAAATATTAACGTAGTAATTGACAAAGAACATTGTTTAAATTTAAATGGATTAATAATGAAGTTTTGGAATTGTTAAAAATTAAGTTTTGAAATTTGTAATAATTAAGTTTTGGAAATTATTAATAATTAAGTTGAAATTAGAAATAATCAAGTTTTGAAATTGTTAATAATTAAGTAATAATCAAGATTTGAAATTATTTGATAATTGAATGAGATTGAATTATTTAATGATTAAATTAAATTGAAAATTTTCTTCTTAAGAGAAAGTGAATTTTTGAATAAGTGAAACTAAGTTTCTTTAATTGGGCTTTGAATTTGTAACTAAGTAAATAATAAATGAAATGAATTTCTTTGATAAGAAATAAAATGCGTTTTATTGAAACAAATGGAAGACTTGTAATATGAAGAATTGGATTCGACAAATTTAATCAAAAATAAATTTGTAAGCTTGATAAAATAAGTTGAACTTAAGAAAGTAATGTAATGGATTGGAAATTTAATTGAATTGTTTTAATGATAAATTAATTGAATGAATAACGAATGAAATCGATAATTGAGTTTAAATCGATTTGAACGTTAAATTAAGTTAAATGATTTTGGAATGAACTTATATACGAAATTCAATGAATATTTAAATTGTTTTAAAATTGAAACTTTGAAATTGAAATATAGAAATTTAAAAAAATGAAATTGGGAAGTTATGAGATGTAATTTGGAAATTGATTTAGAAAGACTAACGAAATGTTGATTTACGAATTCTAATTGAAATTGAAATTGATTTGGTTTTGAAATATATTAACGACCAATCGGTGTTATAATTACGAAGGTTATTAAAGGAACCGGAATCGGAATCGGTTAGGGACATACTCTCTGTCTAAACCGAAAACCACTTTAATAACTATGCGCGGAGTGTGATCCAGAATGAAGTGGTTGGAATGATGTACGTTGATGATTGAAGAAAGAGAACGATAATGGTTAGCCTTGACACTTGTGTCAAATTGGAAATGACTAAAACAGGAGCCGTGCCGGGCCAAATGGGGGTTAACTACCTCGAGCGAACACACTTCTTCGTAAAACTATTCATTTACTTTGTGATTGATTGGTGCGCACCCTTGATTTGGGAGTTTTGTTTCGCGGTGTTGCGATCGCTACGGCGATGTGTTCTCACCAGTCCGGATCAGGCAAACGGTAGTTTCACTACCTTGGGTATTGCCTCATGTGCCTTGTCATACTTGTATTCCCACATAAGCGACCACTACGAATTTGTTTTGTATTATACCTATGGAGTACTCCTTGATATCCCACTAGTTTACGGTGGAGTTACAGTGCTGTATAGTCTGTAATGCTATATAAAATGTGTTAAGGGGAATAATGGTGACGCCTTAACACTATCTTGATATTTTACTTTACTGTTAGACATTATCTATTTATCATACACTACTATGTATAGATAGTTTATCGGATCCTGAAAAATGTTTATTCCATTCATCTTTGAGTTATTGTTGTTTCAAATTTTGAACCATATTATTTGTATAAGAATATATGTCCTGATTTGAGTGTTTGTTTGTGCATATGATCGGATCAGACTGAGGATTTCTGTTGCTGTGCTACATGGAAGCTGAAGACTTGAAGACTATCATTTATCTTTATCAGTATTGGTCCATTCTATTTTGATATTGTATCGAACATCTATGTATTTCTTTTCACCATTTGCTTGAGACATTGTTGTATTTACTTAGTAGCTTCATGAACTACTATTATGACATTGTTGTAATTCCGCTGCACTATTCTGTGATGTTATATTTTCTGTGATTCTGTGATGATTCTCATTTATACAAATATACTCCATTAATGATTCGTGTTTTTCACTATTTAAGTTGACATGTGTGGATTATTGTCAATTTAAATGGTCCAAATATACGGGTTGTTACATATACAAAGTCTATATTTTTGTAAGCACATTTCAAAAATAAGTTTGCCATCATTATTTATTAATTAAAAAATGTTTAACAAGGTTATAAAATCATATTTAATCATATTAAATCTTAGACACAAATATTTAAATAATTCAGATATTTAAATATGAAGTGTTCAAAATTCTGGGTTGTAACATTCTCCCCCCCTTATAAGAATTTTGCCCCTGAAATTCCAAGGATGGAAAAATACAATGAAAACCCAAAAATTAACAAAAGCTAAGAACACCAAAATTAATATGACCCATAATCCCGGTCGGAGGTGCGGTGCCTTATCCTATCCATTTTTATATATCAAATTAAGGTAGCTTCATTTACAAAGGAGTATTGAGTAAAATGAGTTTTACTAATAAAAGTGGATTTTAATTAATAATGGAAAATTAACTAAAAAGAGGATTAGAAGTTGTTTTTACGACTTGATTTTGTTTGTTTGTTTTGATCGTGCTTTATGTGTTCCTACTTATAGGCAGTATATAGGAACTAGTTTCCCATATGCGATTATTCTCATTGTTATTTGATTTGGCTAAATATACTCTGGAAATATCTAGAAGAAACACAGGAATCATATGGTACAGTTATCTTCGGTGATACTATAATTTACATATAAACTTGTTTTGCTCTTCTAGGACAAAAGATATGGAAATCCATCCGCTTAAACGATTAGGAGGTGGTCTCCGATCTTATGCATTGTCTTTTTTATTTCTCACAGAACTAGGGTTGAGATTCCTGGGAATCGATTGATTGGTTATTGTCACATACCGAAATTTTCGACTTTCGAAAATTCGACATCGATACTCACTTTATCGACGGTCGAGCAATCGAGTGCCGGAAACTCCAATAGTGAGGGTTTTTTTTTAGAAAAAGAAATAGAAGAAAAGATAGAAGAAGAAGAAGAAGAAAGAACAACAGAACAACATCAGAACAAAAAACAATATCAGAATCTCACATATCGCAGCGGAACAATATACAATAGATAATTACTAGTCTTTTAAAACAAAGAACTATATCAGTTTATACATACATCAATCATCAGAGTCAATATACAACAATGGACAGTTATATAAACTTGTCCTCATACAGAATACACAGCGGAATAAATACTATCAGATACAAATACTACGTCTCGTCCTCCAGCTTATCTCCAAAGCTCCAGAATATCCAGAATATCCTGATAATCTAACTCTAGACTGCCCGTGTGGAAAATTTGTGGGCACCCAGAGTTTAGAAGGGAACAATAAACTCCGAGTCAGTCATGGTGACTGGTGTGAGATCGTAAAACAGTTATTCTTTCACAAAGAAAATAAAACAAATTCGCAATGCTTTTGGAAAATGAAACTACCATAAGACCTCCCACCACACACACAATGCAAACGCAGAATTGGAGGAGATTTCTTCTTATGATAGTCAAAGATGCTTACTACGCAAAAATCAAATTCTTTTTGATATTATTATTAGTGCATAGTGTAAAAAAACATTTCGAAAGTATAATATAAATCTTAGCCAGCATAGGCATTCCGCACTTATGCCTACTATAGCTACCATCCAAACAGTGGTGACCACCATAAGTGAATGATAGGTTCTACAACTAAAACCGTACAAGATCGTATTGTTTCTTTGGATTTCCAACAAATGGTCAGGCTAAGGAACTTCCTATCCACGATGGGTACGTCCCTGGAATAGACGACCCGAGAACCTAACCGGATCTCTGCCAACACAAGGCCGGGTTACCTCTGCAAAAATAGGTAACTACTGACACGCGTATGCCATCCCCCGATCGTAACCGATCTTCCCGAGGATCCCCGATTTCCAACAAACCACATAGATAATAATGCAGCAACCACATAGGTTAAGTATCTGGGCTCCATACCATGATACCACCTCTATCCAGAAGGAATGACATACACTAAGGGGCGCTACTCCCTAGAACCTTGCCGCATCCTTCCTGTTTCGACCATTTCCGGGGTGTGAGGCTCGACGAAGTCTCGTCCATAAAGCTACGCTTTCTACAAAAAGCCCTGCTTCGGGTCAAACAAAATGATCAACCTATGATCACAAAGATATAAGATCAAACAAATGATCATATCACAAATGATCAAACACTGATCATTTCACAGCAACACTCAGTATGCCACGTTACCAAATTGGGATATATCGCTGATAAATTTCAACTACATAACCTCTGAGCTCGTACGTCTCAGAGAAGGGTGTTAAGCTAAGAGAATAAATTCTCCGCCACCAACAGATATGTATTTGAAAGAAATCAGCTTTATATCTCAAAATTGTAACGTCAGACACACAATCCATACAAGTCTGTTCCGGGATCGAACAGAACCGAAGGCACTTCTCACGAAGCCCTTGCATATCCGGATAATTTCTAATCACGTCCGGACTTCCCGTCACTAAGGGTGATAAAACCTCTAAATCGGAGATCAGCCGATGTAGAGTAACTCGACGGTAATCCTTCCGTTTTCAAAAACATCCGGTCTTCAACACCGATCTTCAAATGCGATTCATAACGACGTATCACATATTCAGAATGGGTTATACGACCCCATGGTCCTTTCCTGGCTAACCCGAATAGTGAGCGCTTATTCAAAAATAAGTGTGGCATTCAAATTCATTCAATCACAACAAATACCTATCTAAAGGTAATTATTGATAGTCGGTTATTTAACTATCAATAAAGATGCGCAACATCATCAGATTCCAAATAATTTTCCAAATAATTCATTTTCCAAAAATATCTTTACTAGATATATAATTTCCACACTTAACCTGTAACGACCCTGAATTTCGAACGAATTAAATTGAGAATATTTAATTAATTTTAAATATTTGAGCGATGATTTAATTTGAATCCCGAATATAACTTGGAAATTGGCGATTAAATTTTATAATTTAATCTATTGAACTGGATAAAAATTTGAATCTTCAGTTTTAAGCTGAAGAAAAATATTTCAAAAGCTTTTAAATTTCGCAATGATAATACTGAAGATGATTGAAGCTTCAGAATCGAAATTGAAATCGATTTGATCAGTTTTGAATAAATCGTTCGAACCGATATTTATAGAATAGTCATTTTTCAAACAGTCTCGGAATTCGACGAAACCAGTTCCGTTGGGTCCGTGACATTGAATTATTGTCGGATTTCCAATTTCGTATTTTTCGGAGTTGTTTCGTGACTGTACGATATGCAAACGCGTTAAAATAAAATGAAATTCAAATTAAAATTTAAAATTTATATTAATATACATCACCACGTTCTCTTCCCTTAATTTCAGCCGAGAATCACGAAATGATCGTGCCAACCAGCCCTTTCAGTTTCAAAGGCCAAATCGAATTCGAAGAAAAATAATTATCTCGTTCAAAACCCAGTCGAAATTTTATAAACGAAAACGAAATTCTTTCGTTCAATATTTTCAAACCAGGATTCAAATCGCGATTCTTCTTGGCAACAATGGGGACGAAGACTCGAGTTCGAGCAAACAGTCGAGGGTCTCGCGAGCAAGGCGACAGATCTGGGCGCGTAGTCGGAGCTGCAGAAGCAAGGAGGCTCGCGAAAAATAGTGGCAGGCATTTCTAGGGTTTCGATTTGGGGAAACTCGAGCTGACTTCTCGCGTCGAAGATGGCGCAACGGTTGTGGGCACACGTGCGATGGAGGTGATAGCTCGAACTCGTGAGCGACACTGGTGGCCTCGGCAATAGGCAAGTTGGAGCTTGGGTTTACTCGCGTGTGCTATGGAAGTGGTGTCATGATTATCTGGGCAATCGAATTCGTCTTTGAGTGCTCGATCGAGGTAACAACTCACGTTTACTAATTTAAAATTTAATGAATATTCATATATTCACGTTAGAAGAGAATGATAAATAAATACATACATGAAAATTTACACATGTTTAATATACGTTAAGGTTCAGTAAAGAGTTTATAATTATCAGTATATGCAGTTTCAATTTTTAAATGCAAGCAGAAAATACATATAGATAAGACTTTGGAAAGAACTAGGGATTTATATAAAAAGATTTGATTTTTCTCTATATAGAACAGTTTTGTAAATATATGCAGTTTACAGTAAAGAAAATCTTATGTATAAGCAGTTTTAAAATTTAAGTGTTCTTAATTCAATTTGAAAATTTATATAGGAATGTAAATATATTTACATAGTAAAGTGATTTAAGCTGTGTTTTACAGTAAAGAAAATAGATTTTTGTTTTAAAAATCTGTACCTGTTATTTTCACTTGTGTAGTTTTATAAATAAGATAAAATTCATTAGCTAACTAAAATTTTATATGGAAGTTTATTTTCCAATTAAGGGGAAATCTTTAGTTTAATTAAATAATTTAATGATTTAATTTAATTTAATAGTGATGGATTATTTGTTCGGTTCAAACATCCTATTAAAATAAAATTTGTTGGAAATTTAAAATTGTTAGTAAATTAAATTATAAAAGAAAATGGGTTTGAGGAAATTAATTATCAGTTTAAGGTAAAATAAATCAAGTGAAATTTAAATTGTTTGATTGATTCAAATATTAATAAAAATCATAATTGTTTATACAAGGTCGAATACAACGAAGAAAAATGAATCTGGATTTGGAATGGATTGCAAAATAAAATCCAAGGTGAGATTATTTTCTCACTCAAATAAATTTTGTTTGACAGTTATTTATTGACTGATTGTTGTTATCGGATGTGATATATCTATATATATAGCAGTATATACATATTGGCATATGTATATATTGGATTGATTGATTTCCCGCCTCGTATAGCGGATGAGACCCTATTACGCCGTTAGTAAGCGGATTTATAAAAAACCTATATACCGCGATAATTCCGTACTGGAGCAGAATTGGTATTGTGCTAACGTCTTTGGATGCAGGGAAACAGGTTGGAGGGATCCAACTGGACCCCTCAATATTGTTGTGAATTTATTTTATTGTGATATGATAATTCTGTGAATGATTATATTGATACGATCGATGATATTGATGATTGGGAATTGTTCGAAAATAAAAATTGGCCGAATGGATGTTTGATATCATTGGATTCCAAAATATACGAAATTGGATTTTTGAAATCAAAAATAGGAATTTCTAAATGAATCAATTTTAGAAATTTAATAATTTTGAAGAAAGGAATTTTTAAAGTATAAAAAAGTTAATTTTTATAATCTTATGGAATAAATTCTAGAACAAAGTGAAATTGCTAAATAAAAGAATTTCATAAAACAGTGATTATAAATTGAAGAATTTAATTTAAATTTGGATTTTTAAATAGGTTGAAAGAGACAAAGAAATTTATTCTCTTCAAAAGGAATTTATTTAAAATGAAATAAGTTGGAAGTCCAATTAGAAATTAAATTTATGAATTGAAATAACTTGGGAAATCAATGTAAAAATAATTTCAAATTTAAGAATTCTTTTAAAAATAGAATATTGAATAAATTGGAAAGAATAAGGAAAATTATTTAGGAATGATAAAATTTTGGAAATCAATCTGTAATTGATGTAGTATTTGGAAATGACGTTAAAATGGGTTTATAAAAGGGTAAATTTTACAGTTGTAAAGTTTTAAAAGAATGATCTTTGTAAATAAATGAAATTATAAGTATTTAACTTATAATATGGATTGTGGTATATAAATTGAATTGTGAATTGAATTGGTAAATAAAGAAGATTTATAAGCCGAAGTTGTTATTAAAAAGAGAAATAGAATTTATAAACGTGCTTATAAATTCGAAATAGATTGAATGTGATAAATCTAATATAGAAGATTATTTAAGAAGATATATTCACGATTTTGAATAGCGAATTTTTATTGAAATAAAAATGTGTAGAAATGATTGAAATGGGGTTAAGTAAATTTTTTTCACGATTTTGGACAGTGAATATATGGTTAAGTAAAATGGATTCATTTTTGAAGAAGGAATATTTTAAAAATGAAGTTAAACATTTTAAAGGTGTTTTAAAATGTGTTATGAATCGAAAGCATAGATTTCAACATTTATTGTTGAAATAGACGTTTTCGAGAAATTTAAGGAAATGGTGGACTATAACACTGTTGTTATAGTAAATGATTTCCGAAAGGAAATGTTTTGATGTAGTATTGGGATTTATATACCTATCTTAATTTTCGAATCCCTATACTAGTGATTTTGAGTCGTCGTAACGATGTTTTACGTAACATTCGTTTTGACTCAAATAAAGGTGTTAAAAGAATATTTTCCTTAAAAGAATGAAATATATACTTAATTTGATTTAAGTATATTGAATATTTTCAAATGTTGAAAATAAAAGATTTGTGAAACACTTATTATTAAATAAGTATGGAAATGTTTTTCCGAATGAAACGAAACGTTTTGAGAATTTATCTTCTTAAAGATAAATCGGAAATGAATATTGAAATCGATTGAAAATCGAATATCAGTAGATATTCGAAAATATAAATTCACTATGGAATTTATAAAGGAAAGGGAAACTGTTTAGAAAAATAAACGTTGATTTATTTTTAAAGTGTGGAAATTTTATATCTAGTAAAGATATTTTTGGAAGATAAAATAATTTGGAAAATTATTTGGAATCTGATGATGTTGCGCATCTTTATTGATAGTTAAATAACCGACTATCAATAATTACCTTTAGATAGGTATTTGTTGTGAATTGGATGAATTTGAATGCCACACTTATTTTTGAATTTACGCTCACTATTCGGGTTAACCGGGAAAGGACCATGGGGTCGTATAACCCATTCCGAATATGTGATACGTCGTTATGAATTGCATTTGAAGACCGGTGTTGAAGACCGGATATTTTTGAAAATGGAAGGATTACCGTCGAGTTACTCTACATCGACTGATCTTCGATTTAGAGGTTTTATCACCCTTAGTGACGGGAAGTCCTGACGTGATTAGAAAATTATTCGGAAATACAAGGGCTTCGTGAGAAGTGCCTTCGGTTCTGTTCGATCCCGGAACAGACTTGTATGGATTGTGTGTCTGACGTTACAATTTGAGGTATAAAGCTGATTTCTTTCAAATACATTTCTGTTGGTGGCGGAGAATTTATTCTCTTAGCTTAACACCCTTCTCTGAGACGTACGAGCTCAGAGGTTATGTAGTTGAAATTTATCAGCGATATATCCCAATTTGGTAACGTGGCATACTGAGTGTTGCTGTGAAATGATCAGTGTTTGATCATTAGTGATATGATCATTTGTTTGATCTTATATCTTTGTGATCATAGGTTGATCATTTTTGTTTGACCCGAAGCAGGGCTTTTTGAGAAAGCGTAGCTTTGTGGACGAGACTTCATCGAGCCTCACACCCCGGAAATGGTCGAAACAGGACGAATGCAGCAAGGTTCTAGGGAGTAGCGCCCCTTAGTGTATGTCATTCCTTCTGGATAAAGGTGGTATCATGGTATGGAGCCCAGATACTTAACCTCTGTGGTTACTGCATTATTTTTTCTATGTGGTTTGTTGCGAATCGGGGATCCTCGGGAAGATCGGTGACGATCGGGGGATGGCATACGCGTGTCAGTAGTTACCTATTTTTGCAGAGGTAACCCAGCCTTGTGTTGGCAGAGATCCGGTTAGGTTCTCGGGTCGTCTATTCCAGGGACGTACCCATCGTGGATAGGAAGTTCCTTAGCCTGACCATTTGTTGGAAATCCAAAGAAACAATACGAGCCTTTACGATTTCAATTGTATAACCTGTCTCCTCAGGAGGCAGCTATAGCAGGCATAATATAATGGTACCTATGCTGGCTAAGATTTATATTCTACTTTCGAAATGTTTCCACTATGCACTAATAATAATATCAAAAAGAATTTGATTTTTTTTCGTAGTAAGCATCTTTGACTATCATAAGAAGAAATCTCCTCCAAGTCTGCGTTTGCATTGTGTGTGTGGTGGGAGGTCTTATGGTAGTTTCATTTTCCAAAAGCATTGCGAATTGACATTAAAGTTTTCCTGTTGTTTATTTTAAAGATAAATAACTGTTTTACGATCTCACACCAGTCACCATGACTGACTCGGAGTTTATTGTTTCCCTTCTAAACTCTGGGTGCCCACCAATTTCCACACGGGCAGCCTAGAGTTATATTATCAGGATATTCTGGATATTCTGGAGCTTGGAGATAAGCTGGAGTTCGAGACGTAGTATTTGTATCTGATATTATTTTATTCCGCTGTGTATTCTGTATGAGGACGAGTTTATATAACTGTCCATTGTTGTATATTGACTCTGATGATTGATGTATGTATAAACTGATATAGTTCTTTGTTTTAAAAGACTAGTGTTTATCTATTATATTTTGTTCCGCTGCGATGTGTAAGATTCTGATATTGTTTTCTGTCTGATGTTATTCAGTTGTTCTTTCTTTCTCTTCTTCTTCTCTTTTTCTTCTACCTTTTTCTTCTTTCTAAAAACCCTCACTATTGGAGTTTCTGGCACTCGATTTCTCGGCAGTCGATAAAGTGAGTATCGATGTCGAATTTTCGAAAGTCGAAAATTCTCGGATGTGACTTGAAAACAATTTCAAATCAATTTCCACATTTGATTTTATCTTTGAAGATAAAATCTCAAAACAGTTCATTACATATTGGAAAAGCATTTCCATACTTATTTAAAAATAAGTAATTCACAAATCATTTATTTCCAACATTTGAAAATATTCAATATACTTAAATCAAAATTAAGTATATATTTCATTCTTTAAGGAAATCATTCTCTTAAGCACATTTATTTGAGTCAAAACGAATGTTACGTAAAACATCGTTACGACGACTCAAAATCACTAGTATAGGGATTCGAAATTTAGATAGATATATAAATCCCAATACTATACAAAAATATTGCCTTTCGGAAACCATTTACTATAACAACAGTGTTATAGTCCATCATTTCCTTGTTTTCTCGAGACGTCTATTTCAACAATAAATGTTGAAATCTATGTTTCGATACTTAACATGTTTTAAAACATCTTTTAAAACAATTAACTTCATTTTACAATATCGCTTTTCCAAAACTATCCATTTTACTTAACAATATATTCACTGTCCAAAATCGTGAATATACTTCACTAATTACATTTCACTATTTTCTACACATTTTATTTCAATAAAAATTCGCTATCCAAAATCGCGAATATATCTTCTTTAAAAATCTTCTATATTTAATTTATCAAATTCTATCGATTTCGAATTTATAAAACAACGTTTATAAATTCTATTTCTATTTTCTAACGACTTCAATTTAATAAATCTCCTTTATTAATAATTCGATAAATATTCCATCTAAAGGTAAAAATCCAATTTATAAGTTAATCTCTTATAAATCTTTTATTCTACAGTTTCATCCATTTTATAACTTCACAATTTATAAATCTATAAATTTCATTCACTTACGGATTCCATAATATTTCATTTTTAACACTTATAAAAACTCATCTTATAATTCCAATATTTGATTTAAAAATATCAATTGTTATAAATCTTTTTACACAAATCGTTTATGGTTATTCAAAAAATCCCAACTTAAACCATTTTACAAATAAATCGACTTTTGTTTCAAAAACGACACTTTGGTTATATTTCCCCAAAAATTATAACTTTTATAACTTTAAAATTTTAACGTTTATAAATCAATTCAAAAATTCCATAAAACGTATATTTTCAAAAATCACTTTAAAAATCCTTTTAAATTAAAAGTCGTTATTTTTAAAACTTGAATCCGATGGTGCAACAGCACCAATTAGTCAATCACAACAACAACATCATATATCAACATATGATAACAGAATATACATCAATATCTGTAAATAAATAACTACTGGTGAGGAATCCAGTTGGATCCCTCCAACCTGTTTCCCTGCATCCACATATGTTAGCACAATACCAATTCCGCTCCAGTACGAAATTATCGCGGTATATAGGTTTTATAAAAATATCCGCTTACTAACGGCGTAATAGGGTCTCATCCGCTATACGAGGCGGGAAATCAATCAATCCAATATATACATATGCCAATATGTATATATTGCTATATATATATAGATATATCCTACTATATCTAATATCACATCCAATATAGCAATCAAATCAAGCAACAAATAACTGAAAATTCCACTTTTCAATCGAGTGAGAAAAATCTCACCTTAGCTTTTAATTTTGCAATCCAATCCAATTCTTCTTTCGTTTTCTCGACTTTAACCTTGTATAAATAATTTATACAGTCTATTAATATTTGAATCAATCGAATAACAAATTTTCATTTGGTAAATTAAATTATTCAATGGTTTTGTTTTAAACCAATTTCTATTATTAAATTTGAAACTAAATTTCTTATCTGATAAATTAAATTAGCCAAATTATTTTGTCGAACCAATTCTTCTCTTTACCAATTAAATAAAATCCAATTTCCTTTTGAAAATCTTTAGTATAAAAAATAATTTAAATTAGAAATTTTAATAAGTATATATTCATTCTTTAAACCTTGTGACAAACATTATAAACTTTTATAAATATTCGAATTAGTTGAAAAAAATAAATTTTCATTCTATAATTTGATTTTAATAAATCTTCCCTTTACTAAATTATTTTTAGTAACAAGATACTATAGGTTTTAATTAAACAAATCTATACGAAAAAATTAGAGATAGCATAATACCTTCACTACCGAACTCGCGACCAGAAATCGCGAAATAACTCCACCCCGTTGCCGATGCAACTTCGCCTGACCATCACCACGCACTCACGCCAGTTGCCGCCCTCATGAGTTCCCTGTCGCCTTCCCCTGATCTCAAGCTCGACATCGCAGTCCCCCATAGCCACTGTCCCACGCCCACGACCACTGAATCGCCTACCTTCCTAAGTCGTACCACCACGACCTGACAATCGCACGCCGAGATTTTCGTCCACCATCCAGGCGCGAGTCCCCTTCGTTGATTTCATCTTCGATCGCGAGTCGATCGCGAGTGTTTCCCCAATTTTTCTTTTCGAGTACACGGCCTCGATGTTCGACTTGAAGCTGCCGTTGTTCCCTCGCGAATCCCCATTACATCGCCCACGCGATTCGAAACAAATTCGAGATGCTCGGCGTGAACGTCTCCAGCCTCCATCGATGTCGCGCGCCCTAACTATCGCGAGCTCGAGAAAGGATGGCCTCGCCTGCGACGATGATTCCCGATTTGGGATTGAACGAGGCTCATGATTTCATCGTTTAATTTGTTTGGAGAACTGAAGTTAAGGGAGGAAGCGCGTTTTGTTTATTGAACGAATTCGAGTTGTAGAATGAACGAGGATCGCGTTTTATTTTTCTTTCGGCCATTGATTTTCGTTCGTTAAGCTGAAGAAGTAAAGGGGGAATGAGATTTTAAAATCGAATGGAGTATGGCCTCCACGATTTCTTTACGTGATTCACTGCGTGATACTAGGCGTGAGTTAGGGGAGAGGAACGTGCTGGCGTTGTCCAATTTCCAAATTTTAAATTTAAATTTTAAATTGAATTTCATTTTTATTTCAATACGTTTGCATATCGTATGATCACGTATTAACTCCGAAAATTACGAAATTGAAAATCCGACAATAATTCAATATTACGGACCCAATGGAACTGGTTTCGTCGAATTCCGAGACTGTTTGAAAATTGACTATTTTTAAATTCGATTTGAACGATAAAATTTCAAACCGAACAATTCACTTTCAAATTCGATTCCGAAGCTTCAATTATCTTCAGTATTACCAATATGAATTTTCTAAGCCCTCAGATTATTTTTAATCAGCTCGAAACTGAAGATTCAAATTTTATTCAACTATCAATAGATTAAATTTTATAATTTAATCATCAAATTCAAAGTTAAATCGGAGATTCAAATTAAATCATCATTCAAATATTTAAAATTAATTAAATATTTTCAATTTAATTTCTTCAAAATTCTGGATCGTTACAGTTATGGAGCACCTGGGAAGCGGGGGGAAGGGAGGGGGAGGGGAAGGGGAGGGTGGTGTACTTATATGAGATAACTTGAAGCCATAACCATTTCAAAACCACATACACATTCTTGGTTCGTGATCATTTCATGATTGCTTTGTGATTGATTCGCGATTGCTTTATGATTGGTTCATGATTGCTTTGCGATTGCTTCGTGATTGGTTCGTGATTGCTTCGTGATGCTAGAATCTACATGGAGATTCGAGATCTGTTTGAGATGCTCAAACAAATGTAGTTGTTCGTGATCTATTACGGATGTGGGAATCAATATGTGATTCTGAGACCCATTAAGGTATGGGAATTCATGTGTGATTCCAAGATCTATTCGAGTTAGAGCTCGTGTGGAAGATCTGCTTGAGTGGTGATTCATGTGGTGGAATACCGGACGTAGCCTCATCATCGGTAAGGCAAAAACCAGAGATATGAGACATAGCCAGTAGGGTTGGCAAACCCGTAGGACGCATGCGACTCCATTTCTAGAGATACTTATTAGGATATGCATGCGGGAGTGATGCATCAAGTCTTAGTAAGACTAGTTATGGTTTTCCTATGGTACATTCACTAGAGATGTATGACGCTTTAGAAGGATATCTCTGATCCTTGTGTAGTAGATCAAAGTCAGCTTTGATCCGAGGAGATCTATATAGAAATCCTATAGAATTAGCAAACACGCCTTAGCGGTTGTGATTGTATACCTATTATTGTTGTGATGTACAATCACTTGCATCGCAGCTATGTGATAAATTATATTTCACACCTTCGACATTATTATATTATTAAAGGATTTTATAATAGACATGGTTTGTTTATCGTAATGTAAAAACCCATCCGTGTTCATTTGCGGCGTGATCTTACGAGATACTCTTAGGGTTTTAAGATATAGTAAATCCATATGATTTAAGTTTCTTACAATAGTTTACTAGAATGATTAGGTGTTATTTTCTTAATGCTCGGGTCAGCTCGAGTATGTTTCCAGATTTAGCCGTTGTTCGTTGGAGCTCTAGGAGGGGAGCCTGATGATTTCTCACCATACTTTTTTTTCTGCTGCATTACTTAACTTGTCTCTATCAATATTTTTGAGGACATGTAGTGATAACTGTCCAGGCTGATGATAGGTTAGTTTTTCCTTTGATTGATGTATGAATATAGTATTTATCTTTGTATAAAGACCTATTGAGATATTATATATTATCGTTCGGCATGCGAGATTCTGATATTATGTTCTCTTCTATCTTGTTCTATTTCCTTTCCATTTTACTTTACCCTAACAATTCATCTTTTCGGCACTTGGGTGTTTTGCACGTGAATACCATGGACGTATTAGTGTCGACAAGGGGGTCGAAAAGGCGGATCGTTACATGTGGATATATTAGTGTTTTAAATTCTGGATCGTTATAATTGAGAATGAATGTGAATTAAAATGAAAAATAATTGGTATAGTTAAGAAACCAATTGAATAAAGTACATAAGTTGCACGTAGATAACTTTATTCACATACTAGTTTTTGATCTAGGATTCGGGTACATGGATATCGAGGTGATTTATATCGGTACGAGTTAGGATTTTTCACTCGTTTCTTAACAAAGAATACTTGATATGGATTTTTGATATGATCCTAAAGTTTTCTATCATATTATAAGGCTATGTAAGGAGAAGAAAAGTTTCTAAACAAGGAACCGGATCAGAGTCTACATTAGAGAGATCATGTGATGTATACTATTAGTTCAAAAGTGAAATCTATATGATTAAGCTAGCAATTCGATTCGATCTTTCGTACGGATGATATATGTATATCGTACGAGCTTTAGTATATTTATATACTAAGTGTGTTGTCTTATGGAGAGTTTGGGGGAATCACTCTTCGAACTGTTTTGGTAGCATGAGTGATCGACTGAGTAATACATGGTGTTGTTGAGCGTAAGGTAATGCTTAATGGATTGTTTGTCATCCTTATGCGATGAGATAGTTTTCAAACCTGGGCGAACCATGACTTTTGTTTGCTGGCGATTATAGTACTGTATAATATTGTTACGTGATTGTTTCTATGGTTGCCACTGATTGCAATACAATTAGGTATTGATGGGTGATTATTGCTTTTATTGCTTGTGTCGGAATTTCGGAGCGAAATTCTTTTAAGGGGAAAGAATGTAACAACCCGTATTTTTGAACGGTTTATAACTAAATATTGGAATTACTTATATAATTGAATCTTAGGTTTAATTTAAATAAAAATGATTCTGAAGGCTTATTTGAATTCTATTTAAATAAGATATGGTTGTTGTAAATTTCAATTTATAAATTAGGTGATTAAAATTGTTTTAATAATACTTCGTTTTAATTAACATGTGAAATTATCACTTTGAGGCACTATCTCGGATTTTAACGAAACTAGTGCAATTGGATCCAAAGTAATGAATTATTGTACGCTGACGAGTTTTGTGACGATCGAACGTGCTGTGTGATTGTGCGAACTCGGAACATTCAATGAAAACTAAAAGAGAATAAAATATATTATAATTTCCCTATAAATGCACCTTAAAATGTTAAAAACCTAATTCTTCTTCCCTCTTTCTCTTTTCTTTCGAAATTGCTTACCTCCACCATTTTAATTCTTCTATCAATTTAAACATGAGATTTATGCAACCAAATTCGATGAGTGTGGATCCGATAGCTTTGTATGGGTTAGGGATTCGATTCCTTGTGATTGGTTTCAAGTGCAGCGGTGTTCGATGGTGTTCGACTTAGTCCATTCGAACTAGGGCAGGAGTTCACTGTCTATAGACGAGGAATTAGAATTTGGCATTGGTGGCGTTGAGATTGTTATTCGAAGATGCACGCGTGGCAGCAACTTGGGGAACTCCGATCGAAGCAAAATGCATCGATGTTGAATAGTGAAGGACATCGCCAGGTCGTTATTTGGCCGAGCTCAGCTTGGTGGCGACCATCGTGGAGAGGGCTTGAAGAGGAGCATAATGGAGAAATTGATGCTTTGTTTCGTTGAAGATCGAGAGAGAAATGGTAGTGAGAAGGGGGCGACATGGTGGGTTTGGGTTACTGGAGCAGGAATTCAAATTTGGGAGAGATGATGAGGAAAGGTATTTAGCGGCCATAATAAGGTAATTAAAAGGAATAGTATTTTAATTAATTAATTAATTAATATTTTAAAATCTCAAATCTTATAAAAATCATGTCTTGTCCTACGAGGTCCAATTGAGGCACCGTTTTCGTCGTTGCGTTCATATTGGGATTATCTGCGCATTGGAGTTGGATTCATCGAGATGGGAGCTGATTTTGGACTATTCGAAAATGTGAAAGCATTGGCTGGAACTTGGATCAATTTTACTCACTAGTTGATTGTACAATTATAGTGTATATAATTGTTGTATTGAAAACATAAACTGTATAACGAACAATGCAAGTTATTACTTTTAGACCCTGCCTTGTTTTGTAAAACAAGTGATAATAGTATTATGGAGTATAATCTCTATTTTATCATCTATAACATATATCATAGCCCAGACTACTTGTTTACATGTTTGATATTGCTTTGTGAAAAGTGATGGTATGTTGTGAACGTTAGAAACGATATAGTCATTATAAACATACTTTGAAATCCTTGGTATTTGACATATGTTAAATTGGATAAAATGTGATATATTATGGAAATATATATATGTGTGTGTGTGTGTCTATATATATATATATTGGGTTGTTCTACACATAGTTTGGTGAGTTAGACATAAATGTAATTGGTTTGGAAATTTGTGGAATTTGGAAATGGATGCAGCTTGAAATTGCTGTGATCTACAATTTTACAGTTAACTTTGGAAGACATCCTAGGGCTTTTTCGTATTGTTAATAAGTACTGTTAGCATAATTATTATAGGAAAACATCAAGGTTTAAATATATTTCTAAAAATCATTTATGGATTTTAAAATCATTGATGGTTTTAAATTATAAAACAAGTTTTTAAATAAAAAGGATTTAAAATATGTATAAGTATTTTAAAAGTATATTTTCAGTATATATATGATTTTAGAAATTGTTAAAGATTTTATTAAACAAATAAAAGATTTTTATATTATCATATGTTACAAATGGTTTATAGTATTTTATTAAATATCTTTGTTTTATAAATAAATTAGTATATGTAAATATCTATATTTTTAAGTTATTTTAGTATACTTAAAAGTTTAAAAAGGCGGTTTAATATTTTGTAAATTGATTTAAAAGTAGTTTTTAGATTATAACACTTATGTTATAATGGATTGTTTTATAAATTGATTAAAAAATTTATATTACCTAGTTTAATAAAATAGAGAAGTATTTAAAATTTTAAATGGATATTTTAAACTAAATGGCAAGTATTAAAGGGATTTTGGGTGTATAGTATCGATGTTTGTGCAACATCAGTTTTAACCCATTTAACTATACTTTTGAAAAGTGATTGAATCTTTAAAATGGAATTTTAAATATAATGGAATAGTAAAATGTTTTGGGGTTTGTCGTAAACAATGTTTTAGTAACATTTGTTTTTAAACCCTTGGATAATATTTTGATGTGGTTAAATATTGTTAACTGTGTTTGAAAAATACTTAGATCTTTAGTAATGGAATTTTAAAGAGGAAAACAAGTTTGAAATGGTTTTAGGTTTGTTGTCGCAATGTGTTAATAATATTCGCCTTTGACACATTTTGGTTATACTTATGAACCTAAATGGATCTTTAAAAAGAATGTTTTAAAGATAATCATAAGTGAAATGATTTTGGGTTTGTAGTGAAAGTGTTTGAGTAACATTTGTCTTTATCCCTTCGAAATTGATTTATTAATATACTTATACAGTTGAGAGAAGTATATGAATACTTTTGGAAAGTATTGAAATGTGTTGAAAATGAATGGTAATGTTTTAATTAAATAGTGGAGTTTAATTAACAAATGGAGTTGCATTTACACAGGCGTATTGAGTAAAATGAGTTTTACTAATAAAAGAGAATTATAATTAATAAAGGAAAATTAATTAAAAAGTGGATTAGAAGTCGTTTATATGACTTGATCGTGCTTGTTTGTTTCAATCATGCTTTCTATGTTATTGCTTATGGACAGTATATGAGAACTAGTTTCCCGTATGCGATAATTCTCATTGTTACTTGATTTGGCAAAATATATTTTGGAAATATCTAGAAGAAACACGGGAATTATATGTTACCATTGTCTTCGGTGATACTATAATGTATGTATAAACTCGTTTTGCTCTTCTAGGACAAATGATAAGGAAATCTGTCCGCCTAAACTGCTATGAGGTGATCTTCGATCTTATGTATTGTTTGTTTATTTCCCACAGAAGCAGTGTTGAGATTCCTAGGAAATCGATTGATTGAGTTTGGAGCACCCAGTAAGCCCCCAGGGGGGGAGGGAGGGGGTGAACTTATATGAGATTACTTGAAACCGTAAGCACTCCCAAACCATATACGTATTCTTGGTTCGTGATTGCTTTGTGATTGCTTTGTGATTTCTTCGTGATTGGTTCGTGATTGCTTCATGATTGCTTTGTGATTGCTTCATGATGTTGGAATCTATATGGAAATTCGACATCTGTTTGAGATGATCGAACACATGTAGTTGTTCATGATCTATTCAATATGTGGGAATCCATGAGTGATTCCGAGACCTGTTGAGGTATGAGAATCCATGTGTGATTTTGAGATCTGTTGTAACAACCCGGCATTTCGTACCCAATTAATTATCGCCTCTTGACGATCTAATCTGGTTGCTAATAGCTATTGGCATTTTGATCGAATTGAAATTTAGGGAATAAAATTTGGTTAGAAGAAATTGTGGGCTGTGAAAATTTAAATTGTGGCCCATACTTACGCTGTGATGTTTATCTATGCCTTTTTCCTTGTATTCGTTCACTAGTGAAAACCGATCCCCCTTATCATTTTGGATAACCCTAATCAAAACAAACGAGCGAAACAAATGGCGGTCTCGTCATCTCCAAATTAGGGCTGCGGCGATTTAGGGCTGCTCGTTCTCGTCGTCCCGCTTTTGAAGCTAGGTCACGTTCAAAAATCGAAGGCGCCATCCTCAAATAATCGATCGAATGAGGTCGCTCGGTCGATCGTTCACGCTTCGATGGCAAAGGTGAGTGGTTTCCCCCCTCTCACATCTAATTCATTCTGCAATCGTTGAATTTGTTTGGCGTTTTGTTATCTTTGATTTGCAAAACAGTTTTGTTGTGAAACGATTTACTGGTTCACTTGTTTCAAATCCCTGGCAATTGAATTTATATTGACTTCGGTCGCTTCGATTTTGTTTCTGGCGATTTCCTTTATGTCGAATTCGGCATTGTCTTGATTTTGACCTTGGTAACTTGAGATGATTGAGTCGCTGTCATTATTGTTGGCGCTGACTTTATCATGTTGGTATCCTTTTATCTGGTGGTTGTTGACCCTATGTATTTCGACTCTGGCCATCTTCTCTGTTGCCTATATGTAGTTGCAGTTTACACTATGATAAGTGTAGCTTCTGTCTTTGAATGATCATGATTGCAGTTGTATTGGATTTAGGCACTGGGTTGTTTATTCTTGCATACTGAGGTGCTTTGTTGGCATTTTATTCATCCCTATGCATTCATTGGCTCTGTTTTGAGTTCGAGACTTGTTCTTTCTACTTGTATCTCTACTGTTTTGGACTGTAGCTTGTAGATTTGAGTATGATTCATTTGCATTAGTGTAGTTGCCATGATTTGTGTTCGAGCTCTTTTCCCGCTGATGCATTATTAGTTCATCCATGAGTCACTTGTTCACTTGAATCATTCATTCTAGTCTCAGTATTATGTTGTCTGCACCCACTTCTGAAATTACTTGAACCTGATCTCATGATGCATGTGTGTACTGTGATATTGAGTCTATGCTTTGTGCACTTTTCTGGTCTGCACTGATGTTCATCTGTAGTAGTTCATGTCGGAACTAGTTTTTTGTAGTTGCTCTAATATCCTAGTCTTCACTTTGCAGTTTCATTTGAACATTTGTAGTATCCACTGGTCATTTGAAGTGGCATTCATTCCAGTAGTCACTTGAACTTGCATTCTGGTTCATGCATTCACTGTTGCCATATCTTGAATCTCTGTTTACTTGTAGCTTGATGCACTGGTCTGCAGTTGTATCTTTTGTACACTTGTAGCTGTTGTGTTCACAATCTTTGCCATTTCAGTAGTTGCAATCACTGTTGTCTGCATTTGTTTATGATGGGTCCTTGATATTGTTCGAATTGACTTTGACATGTCACTGATACTCTTTTTTTTTATAACTGCTGTACATTTTAGTCATTCACTAGACATTTGGTTCATTCATTGTTTCTCTTTGATCTTGAGTCAGTTGCCTGCCTTGTGCTTGAGCTCTTTGCATACTAATGCACTTCATTTTGAAACTGGACCACTTACTTGTTAATGTTCACTGGTCGAGTTCTTTACTTGATGTTACTAGATCTGTTTCACCGTTATACCCTGATTCATTTGCCATGTGCAGTTTGTTATATACCATCACTTGTGTCCACATTTCGTATTCTCTTAGTTGAAGTTTTTCGCTGCTGCACTGCCTTGTTCTCGAATCTGATACATTGCATTGATGCTTTGTATCATTTGCATTTTGTCATTTTGCTTCACTGATGACCTTATCTTCTAATGAGGCTGATCTGCGTCTTTTCTGTTGTATGTTGTAGTGCCATATCTTTGGTGCTCTCGCCTTCAGTTTGCTATTTCCCTGTGTCTTGCTTTGCGACATGTTGAACTTGTTTCACTTGTTGCCTCTTTCACTGGATACACTGTTTCATTTCACTGATGCAGCCTTGCCCTTAAATACAAGTGGTGGCTGCATTTTCGTAGCAGTTTTACCCTTGTCCCTTGTGGTGACTTTATATTCTGTTGTGGCGAGGCGGTGCACGCGTGCGTGCACTGCAGCCACACTGAATTGACAGATTTTAATCGATATTTCTTTTGTTCTTGATTCATCGACCTGTTGCGTAATTCGTAGGCTGTATTGGCGAGGCAGTACACGTTAGCGTGTACTGCAGCCAATTAGCATTGATGTTTTTAAATTGACATTTCAATTGTTTAAACTGCTTTGGATTTCTGTTTTGTGGATTAACACTGTTTAGTGTTATATCTGCCGTTATCCGGTTCTCTTATCGGGAAGTTGGGTATACGAGATTTCTGTGACTGTCGTCCATTTGATATTTGATTATTATTGCTTCCGTGCATTAATAACTGAGTTTGAATTAGACTGACCCGGGTATTATTTTCTTTTGAATTTAATACTCGGGTCAGACCGAGTATTTACAGGTTGTAGATTTTTAGCTTTGGGTTGCTGCTAGAGCTATGAAGACTTTTTATATCATTTGAAGTGGTCTTCTTCTTGTTGTAGTAGTCAGTGTGTCTGTTTTAAGATGATAATGTATTCATGTATATTAGTCGATAATGTACTTGTATATATAACTTCTTGAGTCGACAGTTGTAGTTGTATCATTTGTATTGTGTCAAATGTATTGTAATTGATATTAGTTATTATATATATGAGACTTTCCGTTCCATCTGTATTCCGCATTTATGTTATCTGTGTTATTTTTATATTTATTGTCCTAAACTATTATAGCCACTATGTAGTAGCTTTGAGTTTGTATCGGTATGTCGGATTTCCTCCTGAAATAGAAATGCATGTTATACTATCTGACATATCGGTGCTCGCACAAAGCAATTACACGGATGGTCGCTCCTCAACAGCCTTATTCTCCGTGCTAGTTGACAGCACTACATCGTAGTGTTCTTGGCTGGCGTGGGTATAGAGGTGGGGCGTCACAGCTTGGTATCAGAGCCTGGGGTTTAGGACAATTATAAAACATAACTTAGATGGAGCATGTGTTACAACTATTTGTCGATGTTTTATCTCTCATCTTTACATATGATTATTTTTTACTGTTAGGTATGAATTCCTAACGCTTATTCTTGTGTTTTCGGCTTTGAATTGATTTAGCCGATGTTGATTTTGTTTTAATTTGGCAAATTAAAGCCATTCTGACTTTTGGACTTTGTTCCACTTTTGTTCTATGCTATGAGTGTCATTGTGTACCTATTACACTGTGATGAAAAATAGCTGGACCAGTTGCAAATTGAGTGATTTTGATTTCTCATTCACATCTAGTTTGAATCTCATCGATTTTGAACTTGATATTTTGTGTTTTCCTCATCTGGATTTCCCTTCGACTTCGGTCACTTTGTTTTTGAGAAATTGCTAATTTCTTGATTTTCAAGACTCTGATTTTGTTTGCCGTTGGTTTCTTTGATAATGATGATTGATTCATTTTGTACTCGACTGCGGCTATTAATTGTTGACTTCGACATTGACTTGATTCTTACTTTTGTTGAAGTCATTTATGCATTTCTGCTCGTTTTGCTTTGTTTTTCCAGTTGATAATCGATTCTTCTTTTCTAATTAGTTGTTATCACCTTTGTCGATTTTGATAACTTCTATTTCTGGAATTTTTGGGTATTCCTACTTGGATGAATTTGGAATCGAATTCTTTGGATTCTATTCACATCTTCGTATGTGAATTCTTGTGATTGATTGTTTCTACAATCATTTTTGTGATTTGTCACTTTAAAAATATAAAGGTTTTCTATACTAGTAGTAAATATCAAAATCCTTTTCTCCAAACGATTTCAAAACTATTTTACTACAAAGCTCTTTTTCTTAAACCGTTTTCCAATCTATTAGTATATACAAGCCTTTATTTCACTCGTATGAGAAATTGAATTAAACGGCCTAGTAAAACAAGTGGTATGAAACGCTTGCGTTTACTTCGTCGGTTAACTCCTGGACTTGTTCGATTGAACCTTTTGTGACAATTTTCTAGTGTAGATTTACAGTTTGTTCGTAAATATTTAAGTTAAGCAAGTGGTTATGGGACATGAAGCTAAACTTTTATATTTACTAGCTTAGTGTAATTGACACTTCTCGTTGATCATGACGATCATTTTATGATTAGACTAGCCATTGTGTGATGTCTTTTTGTTTGCGAGGTTAGACTAGACACCACTTGTGTGATTCCATTCACACATACCTTTTTGCTTTTTGGTTAGTCTGGACCTTAATTTGTGTGATTCCACTCACACATATCTTTTTGTTTGCGAGGTTAGACTAGACACCACTTGTGTGATTCCATTCACACATACCTTTTTGCTTTTTGGTTAGTCTGGACCTTAATTTGTGTGATTCCACTCACACATATCTTTTTGTTTGCGAGGTTAGACTAGACACCACTTGTGTGATTCCATTCACACATACCTTTTTGCTTTTTGGTTAGTCTGGACCTTAATTTGTGTGATTCCACTCACACATATCTTTTTGTTTGCGAGGTTAGACTAGACACCACTTGTGTGATTCCATTCACACATACCTTTTTGCTTTTTGGTTAGTCTGGACCTTAATTTGTGTGATTCCACTCACACATATCTTTTTGTTTGCGAGGTTAGACTAGACACCACTTGTGTGATTCCATTCACACATACCTTTTTGCTTTTTGGTTAGTCTGGACCTTAATTTGTGTGATTCCACTCACACATATCTTTTTCTCTGCGAGGTTAGCCTAGACCTCAATCTGTGTGATTCCGACTCACACATGTGGGATAGCGACCCACGGTCTTCGGACCATTCCCGTGTGAAAATTTAATGGATGGCTTCCATGAGATAGCGTCTCGTCTTGTGATACCGGTGTTTTGGAGTTTTCATGCTCCAATTTTGTGATAGGCCTTCCCCTTTTCCTTTTTATGATTTAGACTAGCAAATGTGCGATGTCTCTTTCTCTACGAGGTTAGCCTAGACCTCAATCTGTGTGATTCCGACTCACACGTGTGGGATAGCGACCCATGGTCTTCGGACCATTCCTGTGTGAAACTTTAATGGTTAGCCACCATGAGATAGCGTCTCGTCTTGTGATACCGGTGTTTTGGAGTTTCCATACTCCCATCTTGTGATAGGTCTCCCCCCTCCTTGTGATTTCTGGATTTCTTGTGATGATTTCTGGAATTTTTGTGCTTCACCAATTTTCGTGATTTCTATTGATATGTTTATCAATTTTTGTGCATTGGTGAATTCATGTGTTATTGACTTGTTATGAATACAAGTTTAGGGTATGATATCCCTTTCTATCTTTGAGAAGATTCTTGTGACCTTTTTTTTATGAATGAAAATTCATTGGTATTATACTTTGATGCCAGTTATTTTGATGAAATTTTGACGTGTTAACTTCAGTAACCGTCAATTTTAAAATGGATTTACAAGCGGTTCTCCCGCAATGCTGAATTTGTTGTCCATTTTACTGTACTTTGAGAAGTGCAATTTCCTTATCTAAGTTGCTACTGATATTGCTAATTTAATCACGTGTTTTCAAAATTCTTTATTTTTAAAAAAGTTGTTTCAAAAATATAAATTAAAATTGTTTTCAAAATTTTTACAGTTTACATTTTCAGAAGAACGAGGAAGCGATTTAAACGTTTCAGAAAAATCGAGGACTATGACCACTTTCTTTTACTGATTCGCTTAATTCCGGACTTGTCCGTTTGAGAATGTGAAATGTTATTTTTAAAACACACAATTCTGCACTTTCAAGGAAACGATAAAGAGATTTAAACGATTTAGCAAAAGTAAGGAGTATGGAACCATACTTTTACTACTTCGGTTAATTCCGGACTCGTTAATTGAATATTTACGACTTCTGATTATCGTTTTTGATAATCAGATATTTGTGAAATTTGATTATCATTTGTGATAATTAAATATTTTCCGATTTAATTATCGTTTGAGATAATTAAATATTTTTCGATTTGATTAATCGAATATTTATGATTTCTGATTATCGTTTTTGATAATCAGATATTTGTGAGATTTGATTATCATTTGTGATAATTAAATATTTGTGTTCCTGATTATTGTTTGAGATAATTAGATATTTGATTTGTTTTCTGATTATCGTTTGAGATAATTAGATATTTGATTTGTTTTCTGATTATCGTTTGAGATAATTAGACATTTGATTTGTGATTTTCTGATTATCGTTTTTGATAATCAGATATTTGTGAAATTTGATTATCGGTTGAGATAATTAAATATTTTTCGATTTGACTAATCAAATGTTTGTGTTTCTGATTATCGTTTTTTGATAATCAAATATTTGTGAAATTCGATTATCGTTTTTGATGATTGAATATTTGCGATTTTGAGATTCGAGCTTCGTCTTTTTCTCTGGCAATTCAGGTGAGTAATTTGATTTACTCACATTCAATTCGTGAAGTACGTGAATCCTGCTCTGTTTTTCCTTTTCTATTAAATGCTGGAACTCGATTGATTCTTGCTTTTGATAGTCGTCTGATTTTGATCCCTCGACCCCCACGATGTTGATTCTTTTGGTTTGAAGCAGTCGAACCTTTTGATTTTATATCTGATACTTCCATAATTCTAATGCTTCCCTGTTGGCATTTGCTTTGCTTATGCATTCGACATTGTTATGTTCTTATGGTTGTTACCTCTTTCCCACTTATCCCTTAGGATTGCGAGGACGCAATTTCTTTAAGGAGGGGAGTCTGTAACAACCCGGCATTTCGTACCCAATTAATTATCGCCTCTTGAAGATCTAATCTGGTTGCTAATAGCTATTGGCATTTTGATCGAATTGAAATTCAGGGAATAAAATTTGGTTAGAAGAAATTGTGGGCTGTGAAAATTTAAATTGTGGCCCATACTTATGCTGTGATGTTTATCTATGCCTTTTTCCTTGTATTCGTTCACTCGTGAAAACCGATCCCCCTTATCATTTTGGATAACCCTAATCAAAACAAACGAGCGAAACAAATGGCGGTCTCGTCATCTCCAAATTAGGGCTGTGGCGATTTAGGGCTGCTCGTTCTCGTCGTCCCCCTTTTGAAGCTAGGTCACATTCAAAAATCGAAGGCGCCATCCTCAAATAATCGATCGAATGAGGTCGCTCGGTCGATCGTTCGTGCTTTGATGGCAAAGGTGAGTGGTTTCCCCCCTCTCACATCTAATTCATTCTGCAATCGTTGAATTTGTTTGACGTTTTGTTATCTTTGATTTGCAAAACAGTTTTGTTGTGAAACGATTTACTGGTTCACTTGTTTCAAATCCCTGGCAATTGAATTTATATTGACTTCGGTCGCTTCGATTTTGTTTTTTGCGATTCCCTTTATGTCGAATTCGACATTGTCTTGATTTTGACCTTGGTAACTTGAGATGATTGAGTCGCTGTCATTATTGTTGGCGCTGACTTTATCATGTTGGTATCCTTTTATCTGGTGGTTGTTGACCCTATGTATTTCGACTCTGGCCATCTTCTCTGTTGCCTGTATGTAGTTGCAGTTTACACTATGATAAGTGTAGCTTCTGTCTTTGAATGATCATGATTGCAGTTGTATAGGATTTAGGCACTGGGTTGTTTATTCTTGCATACTGAGGTGCTTTGTTGGCATTTTATTCATTCCTATGCATTCATTGGCTCTGTTTTGAGTTCGAGACTTGTTCTTTCTACTTGTATCTCTACTGTTTTGGACTGTAGCTTGTAGATTTGAGTATGATTCATTTGCATTAGTGTAGTTGCCATGATTTGTGTTCGAGCTCTTTTCCCGCTGATGCATTATTAGTTCATCCATGAGTCACTTGTTCACTTGAATCATTCATTCTAGTCTCACTATTATGTTGTCTGCACCCACTTCTGAAATTACTTGAACCTGATCTCATGATGCATGTGTGTACTGTGATATTGAGTCTATGCTTTGTGCACTTTTCTGGTCTGCACTGATGTTCATCTGTAGTAGTTCATGTCGGCACTAGTTTTTTGTAGTTGCTCTAATATCCTAGTCTTCACTTTGCAGTTTCATTTGAACATCTGTAGTATCCACTGGTCATTTGAAGTGGCATTCATTCCAGTAGTCACTTGAACTTGCATTCTGGTTCATGCATTCACTGTTGCCATATCTTGAATCTCTGTTTACTTGTAGCTTGATGCACTGGTCTGCAGTTGTATCTTTTGTACACTTGTAGCTGTTGTGTTCACAATCTTTGCCATTTCAGTAGTTGCAATCACTGTTGTCTGCATTTGTTTATGATGGGTCCTTGATATTGTTCGAATTGACTTTGACATGTCACTGATACTCTTTTTTTTATAACTGCTGTACATTTTAGTCATTCACTAGACATTTGGTTCATTCATTGTTTCTCTTTGATCTTGAGTCAGTTGCCTGCCTTGTGCTTGAGCTCTTTGCATACTAATGCACTTCATTTTGAAACTGGACCACTTACTTGTTAATGTTCACTGGTCGAGTTCTTTACTTGATGTTACTAGATCTGTTTCACCATTATACCCTGATTCATTTGCCATGTGCAGTTTGATATATACCATCACTTGTGTCCACATTTCGTATTCTCTTAGTTGAAGTTTTTCGCTGCTGCACTGCCTTGTTCTCGAATCTGATACATTGCATTGATGCTTTGTATCATTTGCATTTTGTCATTTTGCTTCACTGATGACCTTATCTTCTAATGAGGCTGATCTGTGTCTTTTCTGTTGTGTGTTGTAGTGCCATATCTTTGGTGCTCTCGCCTTCAGTTTGCTATTTCCCTATGCCTTGCTTTGCGACATGTTGAACTTGTTTCACTTGTTGCCTCTTTCACTGGATACACTGTTTCATTTCACTGATGCAGCCTTGCCCTTAAATACAAGTGGTGGCTGCATTTTCGTAGCAGTTTTACCCTTGTCCCTTGTGGTGACTTTATATTCTGTTGTGGCGAGGCGGTGCACGCGTGCGTGCACTGCAGCCACACTGAATTGACAGATTTTAATCGATATTTCTTTTGTTCTTGATTCATCGACCTGTTGCGTAATTCGTAGGCTGTATTGGCGAGGCAGTACACGTTAGCGTGTACTGCAGCCAATTAGCATTGATGTTTTTAAATTGACATTTCAATTGTTTAAACTGCTTTGGATTTCTGTTTTGTGGATTAACACTGTTTAGTGTTATATCTGCCGTTATCCGGTTCTCTTATCGGGAAGTTGGGTATACGAGATTTCTGTGACTGTCGTCCATTTGATATTTGATTATTATTGCTTCCGTGCATTAATAACTGAGTTTGAATTAGACTGACCCGGGTATTATTTTCTTTTGAATTTAATACACGGGTCAGACCGAGTATTTACAGGTTGTAGATTTTTAGCTTTGGGTTGCTGCTAGAGCTATGAAGACTTTTTATATCATTTTAAGTGCTCTTCGTCTTGTTGTAGTAGTCAGTGTGTCTGTTTTAAGATGATAATGTATTCATGTATATTAGTCGATAATGTACTTGTATATATAACTTCTTGAGTCGACAGTTGTAGTTGTATCATTTGTATTGTGTCAAATGTATTGTAACTGATATCAGTTATTATATATATGAGACTTTCCGTTCCATCTGTATTCCGCATTTATGTTATCTGTGTTATTTTTATATCTATTGTCCTAAACTATTATAGCCACTTTGTAGTTTCTTTGAGTTTGTATCGGTATGTCGGATTTCCTCCTGAAATAGAAATGCATGTTATACTATCTGACATATCGGTGCTCGCACAAAGCAATTACACGGATGGTCGCTCCTCAACAGCCTTATTCTCCATGCTAGTTGACAGCACTACATCGTAGTGTTCTTGGCTGGCGTGGGTATAGAGGTGGGGCGTCACAGCTAAGCTAGGTCACGTTCAAAAATCGAAGGCGCCATCCTCAAATAATCGATCGAATGAGGTCGCTCGGTCGATCGTTCGCGCTTCGATGGCAAAGGTGAGTGGTTTCCCCCCTCTCACATCTAATTCATTCTACAATCGTTGAATTTGTTTGGCGTTTTGTTATCTTTGATTTGCAAAACAGTTTTGTTGTGAAACGATTTACTGGTTCACTTGTTTCAAATCCCTGGCAATTGAATTTATATTGACTTCGGTCGCTTCGATTTTGTTTCTGGCGATTTCCTTTATGTCGAATTCGGCATTGTCTTGATTTTGACCTTGGTAACTTGAGATGATTGAGTCGCTGTCATTATTGTTGGCGCTGACTTTATCATGTTGGTATCCTTTTATCTGGTGGTTGTTGACCCTATGTATTTCGACTCTGGCCATCTTCTCTGTTGCCTGTATGTAGTTGCAGTTTACACTATGATAAGTGTAGCTTCTGTCTTTGAATGATCATGATTGCAGTTGTATTGGATTTAGGCACTGGGTTGTTTATTCTTGCATACTGAGGTGCTTTGTTGGCATTTTATTCATCCCTGTGCATTCATTGGCTCTGTTTTGAGTTCGAGACTTGTTCTTTCTACTTGTATCTCTACTGTTTTGGACTGTAGCTTGTAGATTTGAGTATGATTCATTTGCATTAGTGTAGTTGCCATGATTTGTGTTCGAGCTCTTTTCCCGCTGATGCATTATTAGTTCATCCATGAGTCATTTGTTCACTTGAATCATTCATTCTAGTCTCAGTATTATGTTGTCTGCACCCACTTCTGAAATTACTTGAACCTGATCTCATGATGCATGTGTGTACTGTGATATTGAGTCTATGCTTTGTGCACTTTTCTGGTCTGCACTGATGTTCATCTGTAGTAGTTCATGTCGGCACTAGTTTTTTGTAGTTGCTCTAATATCCTAGTCTTCACTTTGCAGTTTCATTTGAACATCTGTAGTATCCACTGGTCATTTGAAGTGGCATTCATTCCAGTAGTCACTTGAACTTGCATTCTGGTTCATGCATTCACTGTTGCCATATCTTGAATCTCTGTTTACTTGTAGCTTGATGCACTGGTCTGCAGTTGTATCTTTTGTACACTTGTAGCTGTTGTGTTCACAATCTTTGCCATTTCAGTAGTTGCAATCACTGTTGTCTGCATTTGTTTATGATGGGTCCTTGATATTGTTCGAATTGACTTTGACATGATAGCTATTGGCATTTTGATCGAATTGAAATTCAGGGAATAAAATTTGGTTAGAAGAAATTGTGGGTTGTTACATCTGTTGTTGAAATTGGGGATTCCATCGAGATATGTTCTAGTTGGAGCTCATTTGGAAGATCTGTTCGAATGGTGACTTATGTGCTGGAATACAGGACATAGCCTCATCATCGGTATGGTAAAAACCAGAGATAGGAGACATAGCCAGTAGGGTTAGCAAACCCATAGGGTGCATGCGACTCCATTTCTAGAAAAACTTATTGGGATATGCATGTGGGAGTGATGCATCAGGTCTTAGCAAGACTAGCTAGGGGTGGTCATGGAAAATTTCTTTACCAACCGAATCATTTTCTGTTTCTTCCAATCGTTGACGTAAAGATATTCTAGTTTCCAATTTCCTTTCCATCAACTCCAAAATTCCACTAGGCGAAAACCGAAAGTAGCAGAATGGAACATGGAGTTCCATTTTTCCTTATTATCGCACAAGTAATGCATTGCTGTATCATCAAAACAAGCATATTAGCTAGTGTTGTAGACTGCCTTAGCTAGAAAATGACACATGTTTTGGTTAAATAATAGACTCCCTATTCTTATTTCAACTTCAGCAAAGGTAAAAGATCACATTTTTCATACTACACAAGGTGTAAAATTACATGGCTTAAATAATACAAGATAAAAGGTTTACAGACTATCCAATGAAAGAAAAAACTTCAGCAAAGTTTTCAAACACATGATAAAATAAATGAACTTAGGATTTTTTTCATAATATAATATTGAACACTTCCAGTGATAATTATTAAAAATAGGATTGACACCATGCTTTGTGGAAAGGATTTCAACTTTAATGCAGCTCAAATGAAAAGCAAAATAGAATCAGTTCTTCAGTAACAGTGAGTAGCAGTGAGCAAGCTTCCCCTTCTCTTTCTCTTGATAGTGCGGAACACACCTGATATATTCCCAAATGAAAACATCAATTTTTGTTATATCTTTACAATTGAAGAAAAGTATTAGAAAATATAATGTGGTTAATTTGATGTACATTCTAGAAAAATATTCTAATTGATTTTATCTAGTAGGCAAACAAGCTGACATGTAATATGTAACGACCCAAAAAATTTAATGGTTTTAATAGCATAATTAACTGAACTTTTATGGAATTTTAAATAATAAAATTTGGATATAAAAATTTGATATTTGTAATACGTCTATTTATACATAGCAAATGGTAAATTATCATCTAATAATATGGAAGTTTATTTTCTCGTGAAATTCTATTTCAATTTAAATCAGTTAATATATTGATGATAATAAAATGTTTTTCAAACCTGAATATTTTTATATAATAAATTTGTAAATCATCTTCTGAGTGAGACATCATAATTCGTTTCTTCAAATTTGGAACCCTCTTGCCCCGTTTATCTTATTCCGGACAGGTTTGCAACATTTTCGGTACCGATTATCGACTTTTGATAAAATGATTGTACCACTGATATCTGTAAACCATTTTGATCGTCTCGTCATGCTGATCCCCGTAGTATATTCACTTGTATGCTGCGGTGTTCAGTACGCGACGGAAACCGTGAAATGATTAGCAATATCGGTAACATTTTTGGAGCTTTTAATATTCTGTGACCATTCAATTTTTCTAACGGCTAAAATGAACAATCACCAACGTTTATTATTTTCATAATTGTCACTTTACCTTCGGTTCTCCCGTTGCTTTGTATTTTATTATAGTACGTTTAATCAGCCTTTTCCTTTATTGTTCATGCAAATAGTAAATATATAAATGAAAACTGACAGTCACTTCTTTTTTCAATTCCTCTACCCAATCTCCTCTCCTCCTTATTTCCATTTTATCCCGAGCTTCATCTTTATGAAAAAAAAATTTCTTTCTAATTGCACAGCACCACAACCCAATCAGGAGCTATACCGGGCCAAGTGAGGTCATTCCTTCGATCAGGCACATTTCTTCGATACCATTCTATTGCTTTTGTGATTTGATTGGGTGCACCCTTTGATTTGGAAGTGTGTCATGAGGTGGGCGATAGTAGCTGCTATGCGTTACCATCGGTCCTGGAGTGCAAATGGTATATCTACCCTGGCATTGCCTCGAGTGCCATGTCGTATGCCTTATTACGCCTTCTACGAGTTTGTTTTGTACCGTACCTATGCGGTGTCCTCTAGGTAAACCTCCAGTTTACGGAGGAGCTTACGCCATCATATAGACTATGGGAATATATAAAATGTGTTAAGGCGGAAATGGGTAACGCCTTACCGCTATTTTAATAGTTTACTTTACTATAGACATATTATAATAGCATATATTACTACACAGTAGATAGTTCCATGGATCCTTAGAGGATGGGAATCCCAAACATCCTTTGAGTTACTTGTATTTCAGTTGATATTTCACTTGAGTTGGATTCATTGATATAAGAATGTTAATCCTGACTCGAGTGTTTTGTGTTTTGCTTTACGCTCGGGTCAGACTGAGTGTCACAACATTGGAGACTCACCTTTCGAGTTGGAGCTTCACTTGGAGATCCATCTGCATCTATTCAACTTCCAACTATTCAGTGGCTTTGTTCAGACTTGTCATCTGTTTGTATTCGAGACTACATTGTATTTGATATATTATGTTGTATTTTATTTCAAACTCTGTTATTTGTATAGTAGCTTCATGAACTACTATTCATTTGTTTCCGCTGCTTATTGTTATATTACTCTGTGTCTGTGATTCTGTGATGATTTTGTTTACTGTATATGCTGAGTTTTGCCAAATATAAATTAACAATATGATATTTTGAGCAATTCAAGTCCGACATATGCGGATGCGAATGGTTGAAAATACCGGGTCATTACAGTTGGTATCAAAGCTCTGGTTTTAGGCAAAACTTAGCATATGTAGTGAATTTAATGACGGAATCACTTTCGTTCGAGCTTGAATTCCTTCCTCTTTGATTTGGATTTCTTTCGAACTTTGGAACCCTACCTTGTTCTGAAATCCATTCTTGTCCTTTCCTGTTCATGTTCTTCTTGAATCTGGAGTACCCCATAGCTCCACTAAACGATTTGTAAAGGGGTGAAACTCCTTTACAATAGGCATCGATTCACCAAAGATTTCTGTATCGTCGGTTGAGATGCTGCTATCTCTTTCTATGCTCGAATTCTATCTCTTGTAATCAGATGTCGATTTGCCCCAGAATTCTGCATCGATCTTGTTCTTGAAGTCACGGTTGACCCGGTTAATGTTTCCCGCGATTTATCTAAGTCTATTTATTCTTCTATTTAGTAGTTGATTTTCTTATATCCTTTTCGAGCCGATCTCTTCTGGTTAGAATTCTATTTGATTAGGGTCCCCTTGAATTTGGATCTCTATCTTTGTTTTGAGTTCCATCCTTGAATCATCGAGTGAGGGAGTGTATTTGTAATTTATATAAAAATGTTTTATATATTGTGTTGTTTGAGTTGTTAATGTTGATTTGGGTTTTCAATCGATTCGTCTAATCAACGCTATCGATAGGAATTCTAAAACACTTGAACAGAGCAACTAACACAATATTGTTTTCAAATTTAGTAATTGAAATAATAAACTTGGTATGATTATACTATATATATATAAGTATAAAGTTTCTGAAATTTAATAGTTAACTGAATTGGTTGTTAAAATGATAATATTTGATTTTCATTAATGGTTTTTGTAAACCATTGACTAAAGGGAATTTTAAAACATGCTTTATAAATTGATTTGGAATTTAAATAAATTTAAATTAAGAATTTGAGAATTTAATTTCCGGTATTTTTGAAAATTTGGCTTTTAAAATGTTAGGATACATTATTTAAAAGTATTTTTGAATGTAAATTTGTTTCAAAAGAATAATTTTAAAGAATAAAATCAGTACTCTCTTCATTTGTCGCTGGAAAATAATTTCGGTGATGACTGCAGCATCATCGACATTCATTTTCGAGTCTCGAAGTGGAGAAACCACGTAGCAGCTTTGCTACACTTTTGTTTGGACAATAAATTCTGTTTGAATTTCTTGTGTATAATTTGAATTTATTGTATATAAACTGATTTATATAATATATATGCATATAATTATTTCAAATAGTTTGAAGTGAAATCCGAAATGTGAATCTTAAGTTTTATATTAAGAAATGGTTTCAATTATTGAAATAAAATGAATGTTTGAATAATTGGAATATCTAAAATGATAAATGGAATTAAACCAACTTGAAATAATGAATTTGAACAAACTTATTTGTATAACACAAAATTACATTCTAATATATATAACTTGCCTAAAATATTCAAAAAGGTTAAAATGTTAGGATATAACAGGGTTGTACAGGAAGAAAACTTAAGTAATGAATTGTTCAATCCAAAATCTGGCTTAATATAAATGTTATAAATAAAGAAAAATTTGTATAGTACTTAATTGCACTCATAAACATTTATATAACTTACCTGGAAAGTTTAAATGTAATTAGAATGTAATTGGATAAGACACACCATGACAGGTAATAGGATATAAAAATGATATTTTGTTAAGGGAATTCAGCGATAATAAATTGATAATAAATTGGATAATAAATTGAATAATAAAAAAAGAAAATTTGTTCGTTGAATAATATATGGAATGTTTATACACGTAATATATGTTGCAAAATATATATTAAAGTGATATAAATTCAAAATAAAGGAGAATAATAGTTAAGCAAATTAATATGAACTTAAGAATAGTGAAATTGAAATTTTAAGGGAAATCAACTAAACTGGGGTCAAATGGATTTAATAAATGGGCAAATAAATGAGTTAAATCAAATAAATTTTGTTTTGAAAGGGAAAATTTGTAACAAATGCCAATAAATTGAAATCAAGTCTATTGTTAACTCCTTTATTTCAGCGACCTAAAACTCTACGACCTAAGCTAAGGCTACGACTTAAGAGGTTCTGCGACCTAAGGAAAAGCTGCGACCTAAGCTAAAGCTGCGACCTAAGAATGTTGCGATCTAAGGAAAAGCTGCGATCTAAGCTAAGGCTACGACTTAAGAGGTTCTGCGACCTAAGAATGTTGCGACCTAAGGAAAAGCTGCGACCTAAGAATGTTGCGATCTAACTGAGAAAGTCCACGACTTATCAAGATAAGAAGTTAGCGACCTGACTTCTTCGCGACCTAAGGTCCAGAAGGGTTCGCGACCTAAGGCTGCAGAAGACCTCGCGACCTAAGGAGGCAGAAAGGATGGCGACCGATGGAACTCAACGACCTAAGGTAGCTAGCGACCTAAAGGACTTAACAACCTAAGGTAGTTAGCGACCTAAGGAACTTGACGACTTAAATAGGTTAGCGACCTAACTATTAAAGGAGGTTCAGCGCCCTACGACCTAGAGCTCCCACAGCTATTCTGTAACTCGCGTGCGACCTATTACTTGATCAAATGAAGACAAGTACAGTAACTCCTGAAGCTGCAAGGGGACAGCGACCTAGCTTAGGTCGCTCGCGACCTACGACCTAACTAAGGTCATGCGCGACCTAAGACTTAGGCAAATTTCCTGCCCAGAAATCAGCTTCTATAAATAGGACATCACTTCCAACTTGAAGGGGACTTTTGGAAAATCATTTCTACAGAGCTGTTACTCCGTCGAACTCTTCATTAATTCAGTAATCAAGGATCCTTCAAGCATTCACGACACTACAACAAGCTTCGAGAGAAATTCCTTACATCCGAAATGGATTCATCGAGTTTCACCATCGAAGATTGAGCTAGTAGTCTAGATTGCTTCTTGTGATCGAATTGTACTGTTTCTTGAGGAGATTTGTATCAAATTGTAACCGAATCAGCAATAAGAGACTATAAAGTGGACGTAGGCTCAATTACGGGCCGAACCACTATAAATCCGTTGTTCATTTACTGCATTTCTGCTATTTTCCTGCTTAATTTCTGTTCCCGTCACACGGGTGGTGCTTTCACGATCTTATTACACACACCGGGTGTTATCGTTCATATTTTAACGTTAACATTTTGGTGCCTTCACTGAGAACCCAACTCAGGCTGCAACTCACCATTGCTTCTCAGAAGTTTGCTGAAAGAATTTCCCACAAAATCAGAAGTGTATCAGACATAATGGCTCCCGGAAGGAAACGAAAGTCTGTCAGAACTGATGATGACCGTGACAATACTGCCACTTCTCTCTCTCCAAATCAAGCAGCTCCGAGCATCGGTGTTACGCGACAGGAGTTAGATGCTGCTGTATCCGGACTGTACCAGCAGATTGAAACTCAGAATAACCTGATGATGGAAAGGCTGAATGCTCTATTTGGTACGAGTCAAAGACCAGTAAATAATGAGGGAAACTTTGCTAATGCTGCTCCCAATTCCGAGGGAAGAAATATTCCTCACGGGGGATCAGGTGCTGCCGAAGGGGCACCCCTCCAGGCCGAAGGATCTAGGCCGTCACCAGTTCTTCATGAGCATTTACCTGGACAAACTCCCGAAAAGATGGCTGAGGTCTACTCTGCGAAATCTCTGAACAATGAGGAATATCTCTCTGGTATGATCAAGCAAATAATGAAAGAGAGCATGCAAAGAGATGAAGACGAAAGCGAATGGGGATTCGCACCAAGTAGAACTCCGTTTACCGAGAAGATTCTGAAAGCTGAATTTCCTAGAAAGTTTGTTCCCCCCACTATTCCTGCTTATCGGGGGACAAGTGATCCAAATCAGTTCTTGTATAAATACGACTGGCATATGACCGGCGCAAGGGCGACCGACGAGATAAAGTGCCGATATTTCCCAGTTTATTTAGAAGGAGTGGCGCTTCTCTGGTTTACCAAGCTTCCAGTCCGATCTGTAGATCAGTTTTCCGATCTCACCCGAAAATTCAAAGAGCAATTCAGGCTATACGCTTCAAAGGCAAAAGATATAATGTCACTGTCCAGTCTTGAACAGAATCCGGGAGAGCCTATTAAGTCATTCTTGAACCGCTTCAACTTAGCTCTGGCAGAAGTCGATAATGCAGAGCCATGAATGATCTTGACCTATTTGATGCGTGCCGTTGACAAATCGAGCAAATTTGGGAAATGGCTGAAGATGAAAGAGCCAAATTCGCTCGAGAAATTCTACAAAAAGGCTGACGAATTTATACGCCTGGAGAATCTTTCCGCACCAGCTAAAGTTGTGACAACGGTGGCGGAAAATAATGCTACTACTCAAAGCAAGAAAGAACCGGCAGATCAGAAAAGGGAAAGTAATGGTGGGAAAAGGCAGAAAGACTTCAAAAAGCCCCGCTTTCTTAAACCATCAGACTTTACTCCTCTGACCGATACCCCGGAAAACATCTTCATCGCCACTAAGGATGCTGTTGAATTTCCGAAACCACCGGCCGTGAAAGTTGGGAAGAATGCTGTTCAGAGCGGAAGATTTTGCAAGTTTCACAACCAACCAGGGCATGATACCAATGAGTGCCGCCATTTGAAAAGTCTGATTGAAGAATTGCTAAGAGAGAATAAGTTGCAGCAATACGTCAAGAGGAATAGAAAGGACCCATCTTCGTCCAACCAAGGGCAGTTACCTCCAACTAATTCATCTGATTCAGGAGAAAGGCCTGCTGGAAAGGAAAGACCTGTTATTAATGTGATCACAGGGGGACCTCACCCGGCTGGCAGAAGTTGGGGTGAAATGGAAAGGTATGCAAAAGCTTTGAAGTATGCACCAACCGAAGAAAGTGTCTTAATCCTGGAAGATGCTTCACCTCTAAAGCAGCAAAAAACTTTCCATGATGATATTATGTTCAGAGCTAGGGATTCTGTTAATGTGGAAGCTCCTACTGAGGACCCTATGGTTGTCTCTGTCGGTATTGGGCCGGCTATTGTCAGAAGAGTGTTAGTTGATAGTGGTGCCTCATGCAACATCCTCTTTAAAAGGACATTTGACCAAATGAAAATTCCAATGACTGATGTACATGCTTCTTCACACAAGATCGCCGGATTTACAGGAGAACTGAAACAGCCGATTGGAACAGTGGACTTGTTTGTTGAAATGGGCGAAGGACACAAGAAATTGGTTCGGAAGCAAAATTTTGTAATTGTGGATGGATTCTCCGCCTATAACGCTTTCTTGGGCCGGCCTACTCTTGCTGCTTTCAGGGCCGTCCTCGCTCCTTGGTGCTTGACAATGAAATTTCCTACTGATAATGGGATTGCTGTTATTAAAGGAGATCAAAACGCAGGACGAGAATGTTATCTTGTGGAACTCCGAGAGGCCAGGAGAAAAGAAATGGGGAAAGATGCGGCAGCTCCGCTCCGCATCAAGGAACCGACCCTGTAGCAACTATGGAGCGGCCCCTGTACTGGTGAACACAGCAATGCAAGAAAAGAAATGGATCCCAGGAAAGCCAGTACAGGGGAGAATAGAGTGGTACCCGTGGAGGTAACGGTACCAGTATCTGTAGACCCGAAAGATCCAAATAAAGTACTCAATGTGGGTTCACAGCTAAGTATAACAGTTCAAAACACACTGATATCATTCTTAAAAGCCAATCTAGATGTGTTCGCCTGGTGTCATGCTGATATGTGCGGAATCTCTCCAACAATTGCTGTCCACACCCTGAATGTCGATCCGAAATTCACACCAGTAAAACAGAAAAGAAGAACTCAAGGTCCAGAAAGGTCAGCAGCTTTAAAGGAAGAGGTAGATCGTCTCTTAGAGAATAATTTCATCAAAGAATCCACTTATCCAAATTGGGTTTCAAATCCAGTACTGGTTAAGAAGGCAAATGGAAAGTGGAGAGTGTGCATTGATTTCTCTGATCTGAACAAAGCTTGCCCCAAAGACTGCTTCCCGTTGCCTAGAATCGATCAACTAGTAGATGGGACAGCTGGACATGAGTTGTTATCTTTTATGGATGCCTATTCTGGATACAATCAGATTATGATGAATGAACCAGATCAGGAGGACACAAGCTTTATTACAGATGTGGGACTCTACTGTTACAAAGTCATGCCATTCGGTTTAAAGAATGCTGGGGCAACATACCAAAGACTTGTCAACGCTATGTTCAAGCCTCAGATTGGCAAAACGATGGAAGTCTATGTTGATGATATGTTAGTAAAGTCAAAGAAAGCAGTAGACCACATGGACCACCTGGCAGAAATGTTCTCAATTCTTCGGAAGTACGGAATGAAGCTCAATCCATTGAAATGTTCATTCGGAGTAGAGTCTGGAAAATTCCTGGGTTTCATCGTAAGCGCTAGGGGCATCGAGGCCAATCCTACTCAAATCACAGCTCTAAGAGAGGTTAAAGCCCCTAGAACAAAGAAAGAACTGCAAAGTCTTAATGGAAAGGTTGCCGCTCTTAGTCGCTTCATTTCCAAGGCCACAGACAAATGCATTCCCTTCTTTGATGCTCTAAAGAAAGGGAAGAAAAATTTCGAATGGACTCCTGAATGTCAGAATGCTTTCGATCAACTGATTTATCACATGAAAACTCCTCCGGTCCTTTCCAAGCCTAGTGATGGTGAAGACCTCTTCATCTATCTGGCAATTTCATCCCATGCTTTAAGTGCAGCACTCGTACGAGAAGATATGAAAATACAACGTCCGGTTTACTACATCAGCAAACGATTCGCTGGGGCTGAAATGAATTATTCAAAGATAGAAAAACTTGCTTATTGTCTGCTAATCGCTTCCAGGAAGTTGAGACCCTATTTTCAATCTCATCCTATCAAGGTCCTGACTGATCAGCCTTTGAAGCAAGTCCTGTATCGTCCTGAAACTTCGGGTCGTCTCTTGAAGTGGAACATAGAACTCAGCCAATATGACATCACTTACCATCCCCGAAGAGCAATTAACGGACAAGCTTTAGCAGATTTCATTGCAGAATCCACTGACAAAGGGGATAGTAAGGAAGAAACCACTGACTGCATTCCGATACAATGGAAGTTGTATGTTGATGACTCGAGAAATGATTATTGTTCTAGGGCAGGAGTTGTGCTTGAAACTCCCGAAGGACGATCACTATGTTATGCATTGAGACTGGAATTTCCTTCAACAAACAATGAAGCAGAATATGAAGCCCTTATTGCCGGATTAAAAATCGCCAAGGAATTGAATATCAAAGTGATACAGATTTTCAGTGATTCTCAGCTTATTGTCTGCCAGGTGAAGAAGGAATTTCAAGCCAAAGGAGGGAATTTGCCTGCATATTTGACAAAAACTTCTGAACTCCTCAATGATTTAGATCACTACTCAATAAGCCACATACCCCGAGAGGAAAATATGAAGGCGGATTCTTTAGCAAAGTACTCAAGTTCCGGAGAAGCTCAATTACTAGGAATAGTTCCTGTAGAAGTTCTGTCAGCTCCAAGCATTGATGAAATGGATGTTGATTGGATTATGACTACGTCTCAAGAGCATGAATCATGGATGACTCCAATCAAAGAATACTTGCTCAGTGGTTCCCTGCCAGAGAGTTCTAAGGAACGTCGAAAATTATTAAGAAAAGCATCGAGGTATGTAATTCAAGATGGCCGATTATACAGGCGGGGATTTTCAACCCCACTACTCCGATGTGTAACTAAGGAAGAAGCCAGGACAATCTTAACAGAGGTGCACGGAGGAGAATGTGGAGACCATTCAGGTGGTCAAACACTTGCAAAGAAAATTCTCCGATATGGATACTTCTGGCCGGATATCAATCGAGATGCTGCAACTTTTTCCAAGAAATGTGACAAATGCCAACGATTTGCAAAAATCCCAAGAGCACCCTCCATTGAACTCACACAAATGGTCAGTCCATGGCCATTTGCCATTTGGGGGATAGACCTAATTGGACCATTACCGATCGCCAAATAAGGAATTAAATATGCTATTGTTGCCGTTGATTATTTCACCAAGTGGGCTGAAGCTGAACCTTTGGCCACCATCACTTCTAAAAAGATGATAAATTTTGCAACGAAGAATATCATTTGCAGATATGGTGTGCCACAGAAGATAATCACCGACAATGGCACTCAGTTTGAAAGTGAAGAATTCCAGGATTTTTGCAAATGGTTCAGAATTCGAAAAAGCTTCTCAGCAGTGGCTCATCCGCAGGCAAATGGGCAAGTGGAAGCAGTTAACAAGATCATCAAGTCAACTATCAAAAAGCAACTTGAAAAAGCAAAAGGTGGTTGGGTTGATAAGCTTCCATTAGCACTATGGGCGTACAGAACTACTCACAAAACTGCGACTGGGCACACTCCATTTTCACTGGCATACGGATCTGAGGCAATGATTCCAGTAGAAGTAGAGGTTCCTTCACATAGAAGAGTTCATTTCAATAAGGCCGAAAATGAAAAACTGCAACTTGAAGCGCTTGATTTTCTTGATGAGAAAAGAGAGGAAGCTAGGCTCAGAGTTTCAGCTCATCAGCAGAGAATAGCCAGGCATTTCAATTCCAAAGTTCGCCAACGCAGCTTTGAAATCGGAGACTTGGTTTTGAAAAGGATCATGACAGCAACTGGTGTGTTTGGGCCAAACTGGGAAGGGCCATATGTCATAGGCACTGAACTTCTTGATGGCACTTTCAAACTCATAACTGTTGAAGGAGATCCAATTCCAAGGGCCTGGAACAGCAACCATTTGCGTCCTTACTTTACTTGAAAGGAGCTCCGCTCAAAATTGTAAAATGATGATGAATGTATCGGTTGTGTTGTGAAACATTGTAAATCAGTGTAAATGAATGAAAGCTATAAAGTGGACGTAGGCCCGATTTTTGGCCGAACCACTATAAATCTTGTGTTCTTTACTATTTCATGATGCCTGTTTTATTTTGATATGTAAATACTTTAAATGTATCACTAAAATATCAATTCAAAATTGCAGGACATTATAACAAGGCTTGCTCATCACAAAGCTAAGCAACTTCCATAAATCAGCTATTACACGAAAACCAAGCCACAAAAATTTTGTCCAAATTCAAATCCCAAGCAAGGAAAACTTCACATAAAAAGTTGGCGACTCCACTGTGACAAACCTTTGTTCACTAGTTGAGATTGCCGTTATGAATAGACATCCAACTAGATAACTTGCATTTGTCTCGTGAAGTCATTCAACAGTGAAGTCCACTTCTTCGGATAAAGCAATTTACTTGCAAGAGGAAAAGAAGAAGATGTGCTTGGGAACGATAATAAGAGAACGCTAACAGGCAGATGATGAGAGAAACTTGCCAACCAACCAAAGCCCTCTAACGAGGCACACCAATAAATGGGAGTGCTTTCCTCAACCAAAAAGATCGGTGGGACTACCGAAGGGGCATCTTGTTAATTGATTGTGGTCGTTTGTACAAACAAACATCCAATCAAGCAACTTACGCCTGCCCCGCGAACCCATCCGACCATGAGAAAGTAACTCCCAGGCACTCAAAAGCCCTCTTCGGAGGCACAAGCCCTCTTCGGAGGCACATGACCTCTTCGGAGGCAAAAGCCCTTTCCCAAGGCACCACAAGCCCTCTTCGGAGGCACATGACCTCTTCGGAGGCAAAAGCCCTTTCCCAAGGCACCACAAGCCCTCTTCGGAGGCACATGACCTCTTCGGAGGCAAAAGCCCTTTCCCAAGGCACCGCAAGCCCTCTTCGGAGGCACAAGCCCTCCTCGGAGGCACAAGCCCTTTTCGAAGGCACAAGACCTCTTCGGAGGCACAACTCTTTAAGAGGAGCCCTCTCCGGAGGCATGTCCCAAAATAAAAATGCTTGAACAAAAAGCATCGTCCAGAAGCACAGTTCAACTCCCAAAGGAAGGATTAACTTGTTCACCTCGAAAAGTCCCTCCTAAAAAAGTTGAAAAAGGCTACAAAATTCCTTCAGAAAAGTTCATTTCACTTCATAGGGAAATTCACTTCTTAATAAATAAAAGTGGTTATCCCCGAAAGTTGAAGCGTTCTTCAGAAAGAGAAAATAAAAATTCTTCTAAAGACTGGATATACTCTATTAAAAGCGGAATAATTGTCCTCTGAAGTAAGAGTATTAGTCTTGAAAAAAAAAGCTAGGAATATTGCAATGCACTTACGGCATGGGGGCAATACCATACAATTTAATTATATTAATAAAAGCAACATGCCGCAAGTTCGTTGCAATATCACGGAAAACAGATGTGGAATAAATGCATTCTCAAACGCAGACAAAAAGTTTGCACAAGTAAGAAGAATCGTTTGTTCTACACTAAAAATAAAAGATAGATCATTCTCACATACACAAGAGTTTGTACAAGTAAAATAACTGTTTTATTTAGTACTATGAAAATTCTTTACATGTGCAGATATCTCAAAAAGCAAAAGCGGGAACCAGTACCCGCACAATCCCCGGTCAATACATGCGAAGAGCAAAAATAATAAGAAAATCCAGCTTGATTATTCCCTCTTCTCACCACCTTTGGAGCCCTTTCCCGGCCTGATGACTAGCTTTTGAAGTCGTTGTGAACGGGCAGGGGCAGAAGGAGAAAGCAGTGCGGCCAGATCAACTGCTGCTTCATCTTCAGTGGAAGCCTTCTTCTTCTTCCTTACAGCACGCTTCCCCTTCCTCTTTGAAGAAGACTCGCTCCCCGGAGTAGCAAGCAATGTTGAAAGCTTCGTGTCGTCATCAAGAGACCGCTCCGGGGTCTTCTCAATGTCTTCAAAATCCTCCGCCTTCTGTTCCTGAGAAGCAGCCGGATCATCCAAGCCTTGAAGAGCTTCGATTTTCTCTGCCTGTGATCCCGGTTGGGAAGCAGAAGGAGGAGTAATTTGGGAAGACGGAGGAACGGCAATCGAAGGAGTGAAAGCTTGTGTAGTGCTTGGTACCTCCGCTGTAGAAGAAAAGAAGTTAAAATCAGCATCCCCCGAAAATAAAGAAGGCATCGGTTCATCAAAGTTTAAGTAACAAGTAAGAAGGTTATCGAATTCGGCTAAATCAAATGACTGGTTCATTAGACCCGAGACGACACCAAGAGTACCTGGAGGAGTTGGCTTTGCAAGATCCACCTCAAACTTCTCGGCTTCAATATCATCCAGTGCCTCATCTTCAGTAGGAGTAGTTGCAGTCTCCTGGGCAACTTTAGCTAGATGTAAAGAATGAGAGCTGGAATCTATAATATTAACGTCGGCTGAAGTGGAAGTTTGAACGGGGGCAGTTAAAGGAGCTTCTTCTTTTGGAGGCTCTTCTCCCGTTGTTTCAGCTCGTACTTTGGCAAGTAGCTCCTTCCCCTTAACAAGAGCGGCACGATCCTCATCATTGAGATAGCGCTCCTCAAGTTCCAGCTCATTATAACCGGCCCCGCCAAGCATATCCATCGCGACTTCCCACACTTCAGCCAATGTAATTTCATAATCGGGACCAAGAAAAGAGAGGCTCCCACGACCCAGAACGCTGTGTAAATAAAAGTCGAATAAGGTAGAGCTGATGTCTGCTTTCGTCGCCTCATGTGATTGCTCAGCCGCTTTCTTTTCGGCAACGGCAGCAACCCGGCCAGCGGTAGCCTCATCACGCTCTGCCTCAACTTTAGCAAGTCGAGACTTTAGTAACTCAATCTCTACGTTCTGAGAGGTGACCTTTTCCCGCAAATCGGTGTTTTCTATGCGGTATTTCTCAGTAATATGCTGTTCAGCGGCAAGCTTCATTTCAACATCTCTCTGTGCAGCATGGGCATCCCGCACTTGTTTTTGAAAGACCTCTTCTTTTTGGATATGAGATGCAGAAGAAGAGGCAAGATCTTCTTTAAGTTTCTTAACCTCGGACTCAAGTTTTGCATAACCATAAGCAATATTTGTCATCTCGAGATTATGCTGTTTGCAAACTTTGTCCCACTCCGCCTTGTCGTTTTCCATAGTCAGCATTGCCTCAAGGTTTGCACGATTAACCCTTTTGAGTTCATCGACAAGCTTCTGCCACTGCGACATCCTCTCGATATTAAGCCTGACTGCGTCAAGACTGCTAAGCATGTCTGATTTATCAATCGGAACTATGTCCAAGTCAAAGCGCACCCCTTTTAGGCACCAATTCGGAAAACGGCTCTGAAGTGTTGGGGGGCCGTCCTTGACTTGATATTGCGGTCTGTTAATGATAGTCTGAATGTCAGATTTCTTCAGAGGAGGAGAGCTAGCCAGAATATCAGAAGGAATGGGAGCGTCAGTCTTTTCAAAAATTTCAGACGTGTCAATCGGTTTAGATCGTTTGCTCGGTTCATCGGCAATCTGAGTTTTTCCCTTATCATCGTAAGACTTCCGCTTATGAGAGTAGTCACTCCTGTGCGAAGAGTCATATCGCTCGGCATCTTTCCTTCTTTGCCACTGATCGTAATCCCGCTTCACCTGGGCTTTCCTTCGAGCCCTCTCTTCATCTGTTTCTTTTGGAGTATCAAGGTACTTCCTAAAGTCATAGGTGCCGCGGCCTCCACGGTACTTGAATGAGTCATAATATGAACCTGTACGTCCCATTGGAGAACCTGAAAGCAAAAAAGGAGTAAAGCTTAGAAATTTCCAGGAAAAAGAGGATAAATGTTTATAAGTGCTGGAAAATCCTAAGTGTGTGTGGCGTGCAAGCTACATGCGTCAAACTACAGACCACGCTTTAGTGTGGAAACAGAGACGACTGGCGTAGTAGGCGTCTGGGTTTGTTTAAAGGTGGAAGTTGCCTCGACAACGGGAGAAGTTGCTTTTGGATTGTTATCCCCAAAAAGCTCTTGAGAAGTTATCATGATATCACTCAAGCCATCAAAGGCGTCATCACCCAGGAGTTCAGCAGACTTCTCTTTTTCAACCTCTGTATCAATGGATTTCTCAGGAACTTGAGGATTCTCTTCCTCTTCAGTAATTGGGGTAAGCGCCGACTTGCTGACTAACCCTACGACATCGATGGATGCGGAACATTTTACTAAAGCAGCCTCCATGACGGGTGCTTCTGATGCAGTTTCTTCTACAGAAGCTGGGGCATTCGAGGCCTCTACTTGGGAATCTGAAGCAATTAACGTTTCCGCATCAGAACTAGAAACTTCATGAATCTGAGTCGATCTAGAAGAATGTAAAAGGCCAAACTGGTGCAGAAATTCATCTTTCAGCAAGAATTTGGCACTCCTCTCTTCAGCGTCAACAACACTCAAAGTATCTAAAATCGACTTACGGCTGGTATCTCGAAGAAGAGAAGGAAGTGCTGCACGAAGAAAGAGTGGAATTAAGCATTTGATGGTTCGAATTATGAGAAATTTAGGAAAAAAAATGAATTGGTAAGAGGTAATCTTACTTCCGACTCTCCAAATAGCATAAAATCCCGGAGGACAGCGAACATAGAAGAATTGAGTCAAGAATCCGTGGGCACTTTCAGGCAAGTCCAGAATTAGTTTGCGATTCCTAGCACTCCTCACAAGTATGATAGAAGGATGGTCCTTGTTCTTTGCAAATGTGCACAAGAAGCGAATTTCATCAAAAGAAGGAAAACGGTTCAACGTTCTCCTGAAAAGCACACACAATCCCAGCAGGATGGAGTATCCGTTAGGGTGTAGTTGAAAGGGAGAAATAGTTAGTCGAAGGAGGAGTTCCCGAAGACAATCATTGAATGGAGGAATGGCTCCACTTGAACACATCTACCGATTCACAGCAACGAAGCCAAGAGGCGGCCTATCAGCAGTGTCGCTTGGCCCAGGAAGTAAAGCATCTGCTTCGGCAATGCCGAATTGGATGCACAGTTGTCGGAAGACTTTATGACTTAAAGTAGTAGAAGTCCTTTCCGGAGGATCGATTAGTGGAGTAGCAATTGGAAAAGCTTCTCCGGCTATTTCCAAGTCTTCTTGCTGAGATTCCATTCTACACAAGGAACTGGACGATCAAATGTTAAGGTGCGCGTTTCCTAAAAAGAGTGAAGTGTTGTGCAAAACTAATACAATAATGAGCAAATGTAAATGAAATTAAACTAATTGATACTTGTCAATTATAAAGTTTCGGGGCTTAATATTTTAAGTCCAGGAATAGTGTTGTGTTAATGCAAATAAATCAGCTTTAGTTGATCACTTCAATTTTGCTTTAATACTTCACTTAGATTTGTTAGTTCACAACATTTCATTCACGAAGTTCATTTAAGTTTGATTTTCTTTGACAACTAATCTGCTGTTTGAGGTGGGCAATCAATAGCAGTATATTCGTCCCATTTTTTCTGTGAATCTTGCTTCTAAACAGGTTATTAGCATTAAAGTTGAGGCAATCCGAGAAGAAGTGCAAAACCCAAAATAATTCAAGTCCAGAAAATCAGTCAAAAGCTGTTCAAAGTTCTAAGTGTTAGGTCGCTTACGACCTAACACAGGCTGCAATGTTCTTATGCTATGTTGTTCAAATTGAAAGTTCAAGACTGTGAAAAATTGCCTAAGTCTTAGGTCGTTCAGTGACCTATCATAAGTCAGGATTTCTGTAGGTCGCATGTTGCAGCTGAATGGATTAAGGTGGGGCAATTCTCTTAAGTCCTAGGTCGAGCACAATTGTTTTTAGGTTGGAGATACTCTAGGTCGCAAATGTCGTCAGGTCGCAAAGGCTAAGGTCGTTAAGCATTCCCACGCGACCTAACTCTTAGGGCGTTCGAATCTGATAGGTTGTTGACTTCTTCTCCAAGCAACATCATATTGGGTCCAATAACCCAATACCACCAGTTCAAAAAAGGAATCATCATCCCCTTCATCCTACCTCAACCTATCACCGATTGACTAGAGAATCAATGGCAAACCCTACAGATCCGTAGCAAAACCTTCTGTATGATCGTAAATCATCCCAACACGTCAAATGACGAACGAAAGTCGATTGAGACTACCGTACAAAAAAGCGTGATGCATGGAATTGGGCTTAGGTCGAGCGACAACGATTCATGTTCAAAACAGTGACTATGGGCAAGTATAAGCTGATCCACTTACGAATTATGATCGGCGAGGAAGAATCGTTGGCTGATTGAGTCAAATTTGTCTCTGGAAGATCGAAAAAACTGTTAATGGCGATGGAGGCTCAGGACAGTAGGGTAAGGAAGAAGGTGCGACCTAACTAATTTATATGGGACTGAAGGAGGGAGGTGAACAGGCGTGCAAGTTTTAAGTCGATTCGCGACCTAGCAAAGTTGAGTCGAAGCATACGACCTAGAGTATAGTCATATACTTCGAGGGGCAAATGTTAACTCCTTTATTTCAGCGACCTAAAACTCTACGACCTAAGCTAAGGCTACGACTTAAGAGGTTCTGCGACCTAAGGAAAAGCTGCGACCTAAGCTAAAGCTGCGACCTAAGAATGTTGCGATCTAAGGAAAAGCTGCGACCTAAGCTAAGGCTACGACTTAAGAGGTTCTGCGACCTAAGAATGTTGCGACCTAAGGAAAAGCTGCGACCTAAGAATGTTGCGATCTAACTGAGAAAGTCCACGACTTATCAAGATAAGAAGTTAGCGACCTAACTTCTTCGCGACCTAAGGTCCAGAAGGGTTCGCGACCTAAGGCTGCAGAAGACCTCGCGACCTAAGGAGGCAGAAAGGATGGCGACCTATGGAACTCAACGATCTAAGGTAGCTAGCGACCTAAAGGACTTAACAACCTAAGGTAGTTAGCGACCTAAGGAACTTGACGACTTAAATAGGTTAGCGACCTAACTATTAAAGGAGGTTCAGCGCCCTACGACCTAGAGCTCCCACAACTATTCTGTAACTCGCGTGCGACCTATTACTTGATCAAATGAAGACAAGTACAGTAACTCCTGAAGCTGCAAGGGGACAGCGACCTAGCTTAGGTCGCTCGCGACCTACGACCTAACTAAGGTCGTGCGCGACCTAAGACTTAGGCAAATTTCCTGCCCAGAAATCAGCTTCTATAAATAGGACATCACTTCCAACTTGAAGGGGACTTTTGGCAAATCATTTCTACAGAGCTGTTACTCCGTCGAACTCTTCATTCATTCAGTAATCAAGGATCCTTCAAGCATTCACGACACTACAACAAGCTTCGAGAGAAATTCCTTACATCCGAAATGGATTCATCGAGTTTCACCGTCGAAGATTGAGCTAGTAGTCTAGATTGCTTCTTGTGATCGAATTGTACTGTTTCTTGAGGAGTTTTGTATCAAATTGTAACCGAATCAGCAATAAGAGACTATAAAGTGGACGTAGGCTCAATTACGGGCCGAACCACTATAAATCCGTTGTTCATTTACTGCATTTCTGCTATTTTCCTGCTTAATTTCTGTTCCCGTCACATGGGTGGTGCTTTCACGATCTTATTACACACACCGGGTGTTATCGTTCATATTTTAACGTTAACATCTATTGAGTGAAATTCATTAAATTGAACTAATAAAATATGAATATAATAAATAGTTATTTATTTAATAAAATGGATTAAACCAATTTGTTGAATATTAATTTATTTTGAATAATTGAAATTGAATGTTGATGTGGTATTAACTATGGTTGACCAAATAGATTTAATAGATGAGTATACTAAAACAAATTTTGTTGTGAAATTTTTGTAATAAATGTTAATGAATGGGAAAACAAATCAATTAAATAAAATATATGGAAATGAAACCAATCGAATGTGAACACAATAAATTTGATTGATTAAATAAATTGAATTGGAATCAACTAATAAAATATAAAATGATTTTAAAATAAATGTAATTTATTTGGTTTTGAATTAATTGTTTTGTTTTATATTTCAAATCTATTTTTCTCTCTGGTTGTTTCTATTCTCCTACCTCCTTCCTTTTCGAGGACGAAAAGTTTTGAGTAGGGGAGAGTGTAACGACCGGAAAAATTTAATGGTTTTAATAGCGTAATTAACTGAATTTTTGTGGAATTTTAAATAATAAAATTTGGAAATAAAAATTTGATATTTGTAATATGTCTATTTAAACATAGCAAATGGTAAATTTTCATCTGATAATATGGAAGTTTATTTTCTCATGAAATTTTATTTCAATTTAAATCAGTTAATATATTGATGATAATAAAATGTTTTTCAAACCTGAATATTTTTATATTATAAATTTGTAAATCATCTTCTGAGTGAGACGTCATAATTTGTTTCTTCAAATTTGGAACCCTCTTGCCCCGTTTATCTTATTCCTGATAGGTTTGCAGCATTTTCAGTACCGATTATCGACTTTTGATAAAATGATCGTACAACTGATATCTATAAACCATTTTGATCGTCTCGTCGTGCTGATCCACGTAGTATATTCACTTGTGTGCTGCGGTGTTCGGTACGCGATGGAAACCATGAAATGATTAGCAATATCGGTACCATTTTTGGAGCTTTTAATATTCTGTGACCATTCAATTTTTCTAACGGCTGAAATGAACAGTCACCAATGTTTATTATTTTCATAATTGTCACTTCACCTTCGGTTCTCTCGTTGCTTTGTATTTTATTGTAGTACGTTTTACTCAGCCTTTTCCTTCACTGTTCATGCAAATAGTTAATATATAAATGGAAACCGACAATCACTTCCTTTTTCAATTCCTCTACCCAATCTCCTCTCCTCCTAATTTCCAATTCATCCCAAGCTTCATCTTTATGAATTTTTTTTTCTTTCTAATTGCATAGCACCACAACCCAATCAAATTGCCGAGCCACATGCACGCAAGTCGCCAGCCTACAACCACTCTCCACCTCAACCCGATCACTCTCCACGCATTCGCCAGCCATCAATGTCCCGTCACCGCTCCACTTCATACCCTACAAACCAGCCACCACTCGCCCTCTCCTCCTCCCCTGTCCGCCTCAACCTATCACCATGGATCCACCCGTGCTTCCTCCACCTTCCAAAGGCCAAGTGCTCCGCCCACTGCCTTGTCGACCGCCCTCACCCTGGTCGAATGTATGCTTTTATATAGAGGTAGATATATATTATGTTTAGAGTATTATATATATAATTTTCGATTTTGTTCTTTGAAAATTTATATTTATGATCTAGTTGAGAGTATATACTAGAGCTTGCGTGTGTCAGTTATGTTTATATATGTTTATATTTTTGTTGTATGCCTTTAGTTGTGTTTATATATGTGTAAGTTTATACTTGTATGGATTTTTTTTATTTAAGTACAAAATTGGTTCTGCGCTTATAATATATTGCATATATATTAGTTATACATGTTAGATTTTATAAAGTATAATGGTTTGTACATATATGTATATAGGTAACTATTGTATATATATAGTTTACATAAAAAGTTAAGTTTGTTGCATATCTTGTCGCATATTCATTCTGCAATTACTTTATGTAAATTTTAAAATGTGTAAGGAGATCTAGATAACTTGATTTTTTTAATATAACTTTATGTAAATTAACAGTTACAGGTTATATAACTTATGTAACTTATGTATTAATTTATATTCTATGTCTATATTTCAAGATTTTAACAGTTATAGGCTATATAGGTTACGTAGAATCTGGTTGTTTATATGTATATACATATGTTACATTAGTTCTTATTTCGTTTACAGTATATATATTAAAGTATATTCATGTTAGTTATAAATTTACAGTCAATATGTGTACTGATTTATATCCATTTGCTTATATATTAGTGATATATATTGTTTATTTCAAAGTATATATATATATATATATATAAATATTTATTTCAAATTTTATAATGGATATATATGTTGATCTCCATATATATGTTGAAGGGTAAATGTGAGTTTTAATTATTTATGTAGTGAATATTGATTTAGAGAAAGGATACACACACAGATATATATATATATATATATATATATATATTGAGGTTGATTTTTCCAAATCTGCCGTAAGGATTTATTTTGTTAATATGTGTGTAAGGATATAGGAATTTGGTTTTTCATATATATAAATTTTATCTTATATTAATGTTCAATCATTGATGTGAACATAAATATGTATATTTTAATTTAATATGTGTTAGAATTTATAATATGATCTTTATTTACATAAATAGTTATATATATAGTTATATACAAGTCCACTTTTATCAAATTTTATTCATCAAACTTGTGTTGATTGGTTTCCATCAATTCCAACTTCCAGCTTTACTTAGATCGACAAAAATTCGTGCCAATTTTTGCTTTGTTTTGGAATTCGTGCTTGGATTCGTAACTCATCTCATTCTCGTCCATCTCTAGCCTCGAAAGGTGAGCAATCACTCACGATTAACTATCTTATATTTATTAAATTTGATTTCAATTGGAACGATAATTGAAATATGCTACTGTTAGTTAATTTAATTGTTATATATGTTATTTTATGTAATTGTTCACCTGTGGGATATGACACCATATCATATTGTTTATAATATATTGTTATTGATAATATATGCCTGTGATTATTATTATCATATCTGTTATCACTCTACATGTTCCCTGTTAGTATAGAATTCCCTATGGGTTGAAATGATACATACCCGAACGATATTGTAGAATATGAGAAAATCGTTATGGGTTGAAATGATAAACCCAAGTGATTTTCATTGAATTGAATTTGGGATTGCGGGTTGAAAAGATATATACTCGTATATATTTAAATTGCAGATTGAAATGATAAATATCTGTATCACTTGACCATAGGATAGAAAATTATACATACACCGTTGGTCTATATATATATATATATTGAAATGATTTCCAAGGTTTTGATAGGAGATATATGAATTTAAATAAATATTGGTTTTTAAAAATATAACATGTATAAAGGTTATCTTTATTTATGTCTAAATTGTAGATCTTAAAAATTATATGTTTTGGAATTTTAAATTTATAAGTTAGTTTTGAAATTATAATTTTAAGATTTTTCTTATAATTTTATTTTCTTAAAAATATATATAATAAGATTTAATTTAATAAAATTTAATTTAATTAGTATATAATATGTTTTAAAAATATTTATTTAAAATTTATATTAATACTTTAAATAGATTTATAACTTTAACAATAAAGGTTGGAAAGATAAATAAATGTTGACTTGGAATTTAATTTGGTTAATAATTGAATTAAAAAAAAGAATTGATATAAACTTATTTGTTTTGAGATTTTGAAAGATATTGTAACGACCCAGAATTTTCGAACCCGAAAATTCCAAATAGTTAGGAGAAAAAGAAAAGAGATAGAAGAAGAAACAGAACAAGACATAGATTCTCACAGTCGCAGCGGATCAAAATACAATATCAAATAATAATATCAGTTATACAAAGAAAACTGTATTTGTTAATTACATTTTAATACATCAGAGTTACAACATTCACAAATATACTAGACCGTTAGAATTAACATGTCTCAGACAACTATAATATATCACAGCGGAATATACTCCATACGTTCCTGCCATCCATCTCACCTCCTGAGCTCTAGAACGTCCTTACTTGAAATCTATAATACTCGGTCTGACCCGAGCATTACAACAAAGTAACACCCGGGTCAGGCTGGAAACCAGCGTGAGTAAACCCATAAAAATTGGAATACTAAAACCAAATCATTTAAGAAAACCCGGGTAACTCGTACTTCACTACGAGTTCATTACTTGTTATGTTCAAAACTCAATTCACAAATCAAATTCTAAGTATTTTTACTTAGTTCAAAGGTCCATATTATTCCATCTCAATCTATTGATTTCACACATCAAACCCAAATATAATTATGTAGGTTACAAATCAAAGTGGTTACGGGTATTTCTAATACCCGACCCCGGTCTCTTCGAGTTCAATACCATCTTAACCCAAGTTATTCAAGAAAAATACAATTCAACTTTAAATAGAAGACGTCACTTTTTACACAGCAATTTATCACCAATAGATAACCTCATTATCGTTGTCCATCCAAACATATCATATCACAAAGCATTTCATATCAGAAATATCAGTTAATTCATGGCATTTAATTATCATCCAATCATTCCTAAGCAAGATGGATCACTTCCAAAGTCAATTTAATTTATCTCAAATTAAATTAATTACTAATCTTTTAATTACTCAGATTACCTTTGCTTAACAATTAGTTAATTACAAATCAATTAATTAATAATCTTTTAATGATCCATCTTGATTAATCATCCTTGTTAAATATCTTCAATTACATAAAGTAATTATCCTTAACTATTTACAGTAATTTATCTTTCCACTTTCATTAGTTACGTTAATTAATCACATTAATTAATGATCCCTAATTAATTACTTTCATTAATCAGCCTTAATCAACCATAACAGTAATTAACCATCCTGTAATTACTTATCTTGTAACAACCCACATATTTATCGATTTTTTTATTTAAATATTTTATTTAAATATTTTATCATTAGTCGGATTTTAGTCCGAAAAGCTATTTTTTTGCATACGGTCAAATTAGGACTCGAAACCGTCTCCATTGAGTTCAAAATGACGTTTGCGATCTTTTTGAGTGTAAACTTCGATATGTTTAGTGTTAGTGGAATTTTCGCCACTTTTTCACTTATGGTCTTGGTTTGGGCTGAACTCTTTTGCGTCTTACTAACTCAGCCCAACCCCTCCCTCTCTTCTTCATAACTTCATTCCTATTTGCTTAAACACCAAAGCTTCATCAAAAATGGAGGAGGGAATGGGAAATTAAAACTCCAAGCCTTGGTTTCAACTTCAAATTCATCGTCCATCTTCAAATCCGAAGCTAGTGATTGTTCTTTCTTTGCTTCCAAGCTTCATCTTCATCAATTTTCATGAAAAGGTGAGATTTTTATCTCATATTCTTGCCTATATCTATCTTGGATTGTTGGGAATGATTCCCCATCACTTTAGCATGTATGTTTGCATTTGATTTGGATTGGATTGGAGAAAAAACTCCGATTTTTAGTGATTTTGGAGAATTGCTGAGGTTAGGTCGCTCTGCCTAGATGAGTCTCGGCCTGCAAAATTTTGTTAACCCTTTAGGTCGTTCGGAGTGGAAAAGTCGCACCTACATTTAGCTCGCTCCGCCTTAGGTCGCTCGGCAATAGCTCGTTCGTCCCTAGGTCACTCGGGATCGAAGAACACTCGCCTGCTTTATGTCGCGCCTCGTTAGGTCGTTACCCCTTAGGTCACGCGGCATAGCTCGTTCGCGTTAGGTCATTCACTTATAGGTCGTTACTCTTTAGGTCGTGCCATCAATAGGTCGACCACGTTAGGTCGCATGCTCGGCCTGTTCCCTTAGGTCGTTCGCCAGTTTAGGTCGCATGACCTGGTTTCCTTTAGGTCGCTTGACCTTATTTTCTTTAGGTCGATAATCCTTAAGTCGCTCGGCCTCATCACTGCTTAGGTCGTTAGAACTTATTTCCTTTAGGTCGTGCACCCTTTAGGTCGCGTAACCCTTAGGTCGCATACCACTTGGGTCGCACCACCTTGGCCATATGCTTATCTTAAGTCGCTGGACCCTGTTGCCTTATTAGGTCGCAACCTCTAGGTCGCTCGGTCATGTCACCAAGATAGGTCGCTCGGTCATGTCACCAAGATAGGTCGCTCGGCCATGTCTCCAGGTTAGGTCGCAACTCTTAGGTCACTCGGCCATGTCTCCACTTTAGGTCGTAACGTTTTGGCCTGCTTTAACTCCTTAGGTCGTTCAAATGCTTTAACGCGATAGGTCGCAAGGCCTTGTTAAGAAGTTAGGTCGCTTGCCTTTTTATACTTAGGTCGTTCGACCTGTATTTGGTTAGGTCGCTCTGCATGCTAGGCCGCACCTCCTACTTCTACTTTGTTTCATTTTGAGCTGATTTTCTTAGATTTCATTCACGCCTTCGAACGTGAATTTTTGTGACTTGTTGATTCTACAATCAATTTCCGTGATTTGTCACTTTTAAAATATGAAGGTTTTAATACTAGTAGTAAATATCAAAGCCTTTTCTTCCAAATGATTTCAACACTATTTTAAATATAAAGCTCGTTTTCTCAAACCGTTTTCCAATCTACTAGTACATACAAGCCTTTACCTCACTCGGATGAGAAATCGAATTAAACGACCTAGTAAAACGAGTGGTATGAAACGCTTGCGTTTACTTCGTCGGTTAGCTCTTGGACTTGTTCGATTGAACTTTTTGTGACAATTTTCTAGTGTAGATCTACAGTTTGTTCGTAAATATTTAAGTTAAGCAAGTGGTTACGGGACATGAAGCTAAACTCATATATTTACTAGCTTGGTGTGATTGACACTTCTTGATGATCATGACGATCAGTTTTGTGATTTAGACTAGCAATTGTGCGATGCCTCTTTGTCTACGAGGGAGACTAAACCCCGTTTGTGTGATGTTTCTACATCACATGTGTGGGGTAGCGCCCCACGGTCTTCGGGCCATTCTTGTAGAGCTTCGGCTCAAAATTAATGGTTAGCTACCATGAGATAGCGTCTCGTTTTGTATTACACATGTTGGTGAGTTTTCATATTCCCGTTTTGTGATAGGCCTCCCCCTTCTTGTGATTTCTGGATTTCTTGAGATGATTTCTGGAATTTTGTGCTTCACCAATTTTAGTGACTTCCATTGATATGTTTATCAATTTTTGTGCATTGGTGAATTTGTGTGTCATTGGCTTGTTATGAATACAAGTTTAGGGTATGATACCCTATTTTATCTTTGAGAAGATTCTTGTGATATTGATTAATCTCATGTTGATTTTTAATTACATACTTATAGTAGTATGCCATTATGGTTATTACATGTTTATGCCATATGTTTTATTCTATATCATGTCATCTGATATTTATGGCTAAACTGATCCGTTTATTATTTTCTTATGAAATAATACTCGGGTCAGACTGAGATGTTACAGGTGCTTCTGCTTGACTTCTCTCCTGGGATTACTATGACTTTTGGCTAACTACTAAGATTAGTAGTTTTTGTTGTATACATTCGAGATATTGACTCATACATGTATTCTTTTGTGTAGCACATGTTGCTATTCTTTTCTATTATCGTGGATCTTTCTGACCACTACTCTGATGTACACTTTCATGTGTTATATATTCATATCTTTTTCCGCCTTTGTGATATGGATGTCTGTGACTGGTTTGTGTTATGTTTATTTCTATATTTGTTTCCGAAGATTATATATAGCCACTGTGTGATAGCTTTGAGTTTGTATCGGTACGTCGGATTTCTTCCTTAAATGAAATGCATGCTATACTATCTGACATATCGGTGCTCGCACAAAGAAGTTACATGGATGGTCGCTCCTCAACAGCCTTTTTCTCCATGCTAGTTGATAGCATTACTCCGTAGTGTTCTTGGCTAGCGTGGGTATAGAGGTGGGGCGTCACAACTTGGTATCAGAGCTAAACTTCGGAACAATGTAGAATAACTTAACAAGGATCATCGTCCTAAGTCCAACTTAGGAGTCATGCCTTAGGATTTAATTCGAGTCATCGTACCGATTCATCCTATTTCCTTTTATATATCCTTGTTTTATCTATCAAGATTTGCTTAATATTTATTTGGAGAATAACTTTTCTTCTTTTCTCTTCCTTAAAGAAGAGAATGTCTAGACCAGGCCATCCCAGAGCTGGACCATCTACTGTTACTCTCCAGGATGGAGTTTTTATGACTGCTCAACAGCTTCTTGATTTAGTAAAGAATGCTCAAGCAGCTGGTCCTAATCAGGAACCTACTCATCCTAAGTCTGGATTTGCACGCTTGTGCAACGATTATACCAAGTTGGGTGGGGAACCATTCAAAGGTTCCGAAACTATTATTGAAGTCTATGCTTGGTTAAGAACATGCGATCGAATCTTTTCTCGCATGAACCTTATCGATCTTCACCGTGTTCAAGTGGCTTCTAGTATGCTCTAAGAAAGAGCATTGGACTGGTACGAACTTCTTATTTCTAAAATTAATGAAGCGGATCTCACCTGGGTGCAATTATGGGAATGCTTTGAAATGAAATTTGTACCAGAAGTTGAGAAAGTGACATTGGCTCGTCGTTTCATAGACCTTGTTCAAGGTATATCCTACGTGACAGATTATGTCGCATCCTTCGAGTCATTGTCTAAATATTGGGTTGAATACATCAACACCCCATTAAAGAAGAATCAAAGATTCGTTTATGGCTTAAATAAAAATCTCAAGAATCCATTACTTCTAAAATTAGAAGTTTCTTTCGACCAACTTATTGATATCGCTCTTCGTCTTGAAGAGGCAGATAGGGAAAGTGATTTTGAAGTGGTGGGTTCCAAACCAAACTTCAACAACAAAAAGAGGACAAACAAATTCAAAGGCCCTTATCCCAACAAAAAGGGGAAACCTGCACTTCCGGCAGCAAAGACTTTTACCCCAAGTAGCGGGCAATGCTATAACTGTGGTTCTAAGGACCATTTTGCGAACAAGTGTTCGAAGCCCCGTTCTTGTCGCTATTGTAAGAGCCCGGATCATTATATAAATTTATGCCCCAGACTTCAAGGAAAGAAGGAGGGAAAGTTAAACGTGGCTCAAGCCCCTGGCAACACATCTCGCGATCAAGGTATGTCTCATTCTGTTCTTGATGGCATTATTATATTTCGTGATCAACTTATTAGAGTTCTCTTTGATACGGGTGCATCCTATTCTTTTATATCGAAGGAACTTGTCGATACTTTTTCCTTAAGTGTTATTGCTTTAATGACTTCTTTAAGAATTGCGAATCCGGTTGGTGGATCCGCAACTCTTAGTTTGCTTTGTAAAGAAGTGGAGATTGTTTTGTGTGATTTTCCTTTCCTAGCCGATTTGCATGTCATGCGTTATTTAGGCTTTGGAATGATTTTGGGTATGGATTGGCTTAACCGTTATGAAGCTCATATCCTCTTTCCTGAGCGGACTATTTATCTCCAACATCCGCAATCTGTAAAGCAGATTTCTATTGTTCTTAAAGATTCGGATTCCACTTTGGCTGCATCTTTATATTCTTTAAATCCTCGTAATGATGATAATGATGACGAGGAAGATGTCATTTCTCGTATTCACGTCGTTCGTGAATTTTCTGACATATTTGAGCCCGTTTTAGGATTACCACCTAAGCGAGCAATTGAGTTCAGAATTAATCTTATACCTGGAGCTCAACCTATTACTCGTCCTCCTTATCGCATGTCCAATAAGGAGAATGAAGAGATGCGCAAACAATTATCCGAATTGGAGACGAAGCAATTTATTCGCTCTAGTTCCTCGCCTTGGGGAGCTTCGGCAATTTTCGTGAAGAAATCCGATGGTACACTTAGGCTTTGCGTCGACTACCGCAAGCTTAATGATATGACTATTAAGAATAAATATCCTTTACCTCGGATTGATGATCTGTTTGATCAACTTAGTGGTGCTAGAGTCTTTTCACAATTAGACTTGGCTACCGGTTTTCATCAGCTTCGCATTGCAGAGGATAGTATTCCTTTGACTTTGTTCCGCACTCGATATAGATCTTATGAATGGCTGGTTATGCCATTTGGTTTAACGAATGCTCCGGCTTATTTCGTTGACCTTATGAATCGAGTTTTCAAAGATTTCCTCGATCGGTTTGTTCTCATCTTTATTGATGATAATCTTGTGTATTCTAAAACCGAGGAGAAACATGAAAAGCATCTTCGAATTGTATTGAAAACTCTTAGGAGTAATCAGTTAAAAGAAATTTTTTCTAAATGCCACTTTTGGCAATCTAGTGTGAAGTTTCTTGGTCATATTATTTCCGAATCCGGAATATCAGTGGATCCTTCAAAGATTGAAGCGATTAAAAATTGGAAGAGACCGGAGAGCATGACTGAAATCCGTAGCTTTCTCGGATTGGCTGGTTATTACCGCCGTTTCATAAAAGACTTTTCTAAAATTGTCGTGCCTCTTACTGGCTTAACAAAGAAAGGTGTTAAATACATTTGGTCGGACAAATGTGAAATTTCTTTTCAGAAATTAAAAGAACTCCGTTCTGATGCTCCTATTCTTGTTATTCCCGAAGGGAATCAAGATTTTGTTGTTTATACCGATGCTAGTCGCATTGGTTTGGGTGCCATTCTTATGCAAAAAGAACGTGTTATTGCTTATGCTTCTAGGCAATTGAAGCCGGTTGAGACTAGATATGCCACACATGATTTAGAGATGGCGGCTATCATTTTCGCCCTTCGAATTTGGCGACATTATCTTTTGGGAGAGAAATTTATACCTTATACTGATCATAATTCTTTGAAATATTTGTTTTCTCAAAAGGAACTTAATTTGCATCAACAGTGTTGGCTCGAATTCCTTGCCTCTTATGATCTTGATATTCTTTATACTCCCAGAAAGGTAAATCGATTTGCTGATGCACTTAGTCGCAAGCAACAAGTGGTTGTTTCCATGATGATATATGAATGGAACGATCTCGAAGTTTTATCCACTTGTGAAATTCGAGATTGTGTTTTCGATTTATGTTCATCTCTTGTTTTATGTAGCCTTGAGGCTCATCCTTCTCTTTTTGACCGCATTCTTGAAGCTCAAAGGCTAGATCCCGAATTGGCTCTTCTTGGCCAAAATTTTAAGGATAAAACCGATATTGAAGGTTTGAAAGATTTTGATAATGATTCTCGGGGCGGCATTCAAAAATTTGGTAGGCTTATCGTACCAAATATTAGTGATCTTCGTAAAGATATTCTAAAAGATTCTCATCGTTCCAAATATTACATTCATCCCGGTAGTAGTAAAATGTACGCGGATATGAAACGACTTTATTACTGGGAGGGAATGAAATCTGATATTGCTAAATTTGTTAAGTGTTGCATGACTTGCCAACTTGTCAAGGCCGAACATCAAAGGCCCGGTGGGTTATTGCAACCATTGGAAATTCCAACTTGGAAGTGGGATTAAATTTCCATGGATTTTATTGATGGCCTTCCCCATTCTCGTTCGGGTCATGATAGCTTATGGGTGATCGTTGATAGACTTACTAAATCCGCCCATTTTATTCCCGTTCGGTCGAACCGAACCGTTCCTCTTCTGGCCAAACTCTTTATCAAAGAAATTGTTAAATTTCATGGAGTTCCTACTTCTATTGTTAGTGATCGTGATCCATTGTTTACTAGTGGATTCGAGAAGGGTCTTCAAAAAGCTTTGGGAACAAAGCATAATTTTAGCACCGCTTATCACCCCCAGTCCGATGGACAAACGGAGCGTGTGAATCAAACACTTGAAGATCTTCTTCGTGCTTGTGTCCTTGACTTTGGTGGAAGTTGGGAAGATCATATTTCACTTGTTGAATTTTCCTATAATAACAGCTTCCAATCTAGTATTAGTATGGCACCTTTCGAGGCACTCTATGGAAGGCCATGCTGATCTCCTTCTTGTTGGCTTGAGGCCGGTGAGAAGCTGGTCTTAGGTCCAGATTTTATTCGTGATTCCACAGAAAAGATTGAACTTATTCGACATACGATGAAAAAAGCTCAGAGTAGACAAAAATCATATGCCGATAATCGAAGAAGGAAATTAGAATTTTCTGTTGGAGATCTTGTATTTATTCGTGTTTCCCCTATGAAGGGTGTTGTACGTTTCAGTCGATCGGGAAAGTTAGCGCCTCGATATGTTGGGCCATTTCCTATCACCGAACGTATTGGTTCCATGGCTTATTGCCTTTCATTACCGGCTCAGTTTTCTACCATGCATGACGTGTTTCACGTTTCTCAATTACGGAAATGCCTTCGAGATTCTGATTCTATTCTTGAGCCCGGTGTTGTGGAAGAAATTGAAGTTTCGCCGAATTTAACTTATGAGCAGCATCCTATTCGAATTATTGCTTCAGAGGTTAAACGACTTAGAAATAAAGAAGTTCCGCTTGTTAAAGTTCAATGGTCCTCAAATCATAAGGATTGCTCTTGGGAAACTAGAGAATTCATCGAGCGAACACATCCGGAATTACTTTCTCATGCTCTTTGAGCTGAACTTCTAATTTCAAAAATTTCTTTTGTGTTAATATGCTTTTATGGTTGTTACTTTTTATTTCCATCTTATATATTGCGAGGATGCAATTTCTTTAAGGAGGGGAGTCTGTAACAACCCGCATATTTATCGATTTTTTTTAATTTAAATATTTTATTTAAATATTTTATCATTAGTCGGATTTTAGTCCGAAAAGCTACCTTTTGCATATGGTCAAATTAGGACTCGAAACCGCCTCCATTGAGTTCAAAATGACGTTTGCGATCTTTTTGAGTGTAAACTTCGATATGTTTAGAGTTAGTGGAATTTTCGCCACTTTTTCACTTATGGTCTTGGTTTGGGCTGAACTCTTTTGCCTCTTACTAACTCAGCCCAACCCCTCCCTCTCTTCTTTATAACTTCATTCCTATTTGCTTAAACACCAAAGCTTCATCAAAAATGGAGGAGGGAATGGGAAATTAAAACTCCAAGCCTTGGTTTCAACTTCAAATTAATCATCCATCTTCAAATCCGAAGTAAAGGCATTGATTCAAGCTAGTGATTGTTCTTGCTTTGCTTCCAAGCTTCATCTTCATCACTTTTCGTGAAAAGGTGAGATTTTTATCTCACATTCTTGCCTATATCTATCTTGGATTGTTGGGAATGATTCCCCATCACTTTAGCATGTATGTTTGCATTTGATTTGGATTGGATTGGAGAAAAAACTCCGATTTTTAGTGATTTTGGAGAATTGCTGGGGTTAGGTCGCTCTGCCTAGATGAGTCTCGGCCTGCAAAATTTCGTTAACCCCTTAGGTTGTTCGGAGTGGAAAAGTCGCACCTGCATTTAGCTCGCTCCGCCTTAGGTCGCTCGGCAATAGTTCGTTCGTCCCTAGGTCGCTCGGCATCGAAGAACACTCGCCTGCTTTATGTCGCGCCTCATTAGGTCGTTACCCCTTAGGTCGCGCGGCATAGCTCATTCGCGTTAGGTCGTTACTCTTTAGGTCGCGCCATCAATAGGTCGACCACGTTAGGTCGCATGCTCGGCCTGTTCCCTTAGGTCGTTCGCCAGTTTAGGTCGCATGACCCTAATACCATTAGGTCGCCAGACCTAGTTTCCTTTAGGTCGCTTGACCTTATTTTCTTTAGGTCGATAATCCTTAAGTCGCTCGGCCTTATCACTGCTTAGGTCGTTAGACCTTATTTCCTTTAGGTCGCGCACCCTTTAGGTCACGTAACCCTTAGGTCGCATACCACTTCGGTCGCGCCACCTTGGCCATATGCTTATCTTAAGTCGCTGGACCCTGTTGCCTTATTAGGTCGCAACCTCTAGGTCGCTCGGTCATGTCACCAAGATAGGTCGCTCGGCCATGTCTCCAGGTTAGGTCGCAACTCTTAAGTCGCTCGGCCATGTCTCCACTTTAGGTCGCAACGTTTTGGCCTGCTTTCACTCCTAAGGTCGTTCAAATGCTTTAACGCGATAGGTCGCAAGGTCTTGTTAAGAAGTTAGGTCACTTGCCTTTTTATACTTAGGTCGTTCGACCTGTATTTGGTTAGGTCGCTCTGCATGCTAGGCCGCACCTCCTACTTCTACTTTGTTGCATTTTGAGCTGATTTTCTTGGATTTCATTCACGCCTTCGAACGTGAATTTTTGTGACTTGTTGATTCTACAATCAATTTCCGTGATTTGTCACTTTTAAAATATGAAGGTTTTAATACTAGTAGTAAACATCAAAACCTTTTCTTCCAAATGATTTCAACACTATTTTAAATATAAAGCTCGTTTTCTCAAACCGTTTTCCAATCTACTAGTATATACAAGCCTTTACCTCACTCGGATGAGAAATCGAATTAAAGGACCTAGTAAAACGAGTGGTATGAAACGCTTGCGTTTACTTCGTCGGTTAGCTCTTGGACTTGTTCGATTGAACCTTTTGTGACAATTTTCTAGTTAAGATCTACAGTTTGTTCGTAAATATTTAAGTTAAGCAAGTGGTTATGGGACATGAAGCTAAACTCATATATTTACTAGCTTGGTGTGATTGACACTTCTTGATGATCATGACGATCATTTTTGTGATTTAGACTAGCAATTATGCGATGTCTCTTTGTCTACGAGGGAGACTAAACCCCGTTTGTGTGATGTTTCTACATCACATATGTGGGGTAGCGCACCACGGTCTTCATGCCATTCTTGTGGAGCTTCGGCTCAAAATTAATGGTTAGCTATAATGAGATAGCGTCTCGTATTGTGTTACACGTGTTGGTGAGTTTTCATACTCCCGTTTTGTGATAGGCCTCCCCCTTCTTGTGATTTCTGGATTTCTTGAGATGATTTCTAGAATTTTGTGCTTCACCAATTTTAGTGACTTCCATTGATATGTTTATCAATTTTTGTGCATTGGTGAATTTGTGTGTCATTGGCTTGTTATGAATACAAGTTTAGGGTATGATACCCTATTTTATCTTTGAGAAGATTCTTGTGATATTGATTAATCTCATGTTGATTTTTAATTACATACTTATAGTAGTATGCCATTATGGTTATTACATGTTTATACCATATCTTTTATTCTATATCATGTCATCTGATATTTATAGCTAGACTGATCCGTTTATTATTTTCTTGTGAAATAATACTCGGGTCAGACCGAGATGTTACAGGTGCTTCTGCTTGACTTCTCTCCTGGGATTACTCTAACTTTTGGCTAACTACTTAGATTGGTAGTTTTTGTTGTATACATTCGAGATATCGACTCATAGATGTATTTTTTTGTGTAGCCCATGTTGCTATTCTTTTGTATTATCGTGGATCTTTCTGACCACTACTCTGATGTACACTTTCATGTGTTATATATTCATATCTTTTTCCGCCTTTGTGATATGGATGTCTGTGACTAGTTTGTGTTATGTTTATTTCTATATTTGTTTCCGAAGATTATATATAGCCACTGTGTGATAGCTTTAAGTTTGTATCGGTACGTCGGATTTCTTCCTTAAATGAAATGCATGCTATACTATCTGACATATCGGTGCTCGCACAAAGAAGTTACATGGATGGTCGCTCCTCAACAGTCTTATTCTCCGTGCTAGTTGACAGCATTACTCCGTAGTGTTCTTGGCTAGCGTGGGTATAGAGGTGGGGCGTCACATATCTTGATTAATTAACTCCTTAATTAATTATAGAATTCCTTTAATTAATTACATCAAGTAATTAATTCTTAATTAATTAACAAATTAATTAAGCACATTCATCTCATTAATTGCCACTGGGTAATTCATTCCTTAATTATCCTATAACCCAATGAATCTTTAATTATAGATTAATCATTCTTTAATTATTAATCATTTAACCCTAATTATCAATTAATCTCCTTTATACAAATTAATCAATCCTTAATTACTTTTAAAATCAATTAATTAACCTTTAATTAACGGATTAATTATCCATTATCTATTGATTAATATCCTTAATTATTAATCAATATTTCTCAATACAAACTAATTACTCCATAATTAATTTTATAATAGTTCAAACCAAATTTTAATTTAAACTTAACTAGCTTCCAAAAACCCCTTTTTCCTCTTTTTTTTACGTTTTCCAATTCTTGCTTCAGGTTTAACCCGTTAATGACTCGAGCTCTCCATCTTCCTCTTCATTATATATATATTTTTTGTTTAGTTTTAATTTAGGTTAGGCTTAAACAAAATGGAAAGGGTAACTCACGAATACGTCTCGAGTTTCCACGCGAGCCCTCATCCCAAATTCTCGAAGATACCTTCGAGTCCACCCTCCACCTTACCCTACCTGACACGAAATGGTAGCCATGCACAGGCCATCCACGGCGTCGCTACCTCCGGCGACATCACGCGCACGTCGCCGATCGACCATACTTACATTTCCGACCCTCAAACCGATGTCGTGAAGCTCGAAACAAAATCGAGCCTTCCAGTCGATCTGGAAAACTCTCAACCTCACCAGAAAATGACTCGACCACCTACCTCCGACCACCTGAATCGCTGTAACTCCAGCCACACCATCGCTAGTCTTCCACTAACCCATTCCCAAAACCTCATTTCACTCGATGCACTAGAGAGAGAGAAGTGATCATTTTTTTTTCTCGTCCAAACTAGGGTTAGAAACAAAAAAAACTTCACCGCCAACTCCACGATGATCGGTAGCCCTTCCCACTACTTTTGCCGAACACCCTGGTCCTTCCTCCATCTTCAGACAAGGTCCCGACCACTCCAATTGCTCCGACCACCAGAATCCGCCCGGAAACCAAATCCTAATCATTTCCCAATTACACATTTAATTAAATGTTAAAAATTATGATATTTGTTTTAAAAATCATAACTTTTAAAATGGGTTCGAGTTATAATCTTATAACAGTAATCTAAGATGATTGATTTTACAAGTTTGAAGCATTTCTACTGTATTTCCTAGATTTTTTTATTATAGTTTAAATCTTAAAATGCTTGAATCTATTTTTTACTCCTAGATTAAACTTAAACTAAACTATATTGTTTAAGTTTCACAATCTGATAGGGATCACCTGCAAAGTTTCTAAATTTTTGATCAAAATCATAGACTTCTGAACAAAGAATAGAGGATTTAAATCAACAGCATACATCCTATATATACTGAGGCTTACTTAAATACACACACACACATATATATATATATATATATATATATACACATAGAACAGTCATCCTCACAGATTTCATATACAAGCAGATTATTATCTACTTAATCTTTAGAAAAAAAATGTTACTCACAGTTATATGAAATCAGTTGGAAACTAGAGTGTTATCCTCACCTTTATCCTTTGATACTAGAGTATTGCTGTGCCTAAAGCCTAGTTTTTGTTTTGAACTTCCTGTTTTGTTTGATTCTAGTAACTGAATTTGGTTTCCAGGTTGCTATACTATCTTTATTTATATGATCTTAATTTCTTTTTAATACTTGAAATGAAAATATGAGAGGATGTATAAAAGAGAAGTGTACAGGCTGTGATACTGATACCAGACACTTCTTTGTACTGGAAATATATTTGTTTATCTTCTGGCCAGAGATTTTTTTTTATAAATTGTTGGCTGAAATGATTTGTGGAGGCTAACATTTATTATCTTTGTCTTGTTTAAATTATCATACTTGTCCTATATTATTTTTTTCGACCTGTATTCAGTTGATCTTTGCCTTGTCCTAGAAGCTAATATATATATATATATATATATATATATATATATCTTTTGGTTTTATTTTTAAAGCTTATTCATTTCATATTTTACTTCTTTTTCTCACATAACTATCACTCTTAAATTTTAAAATAATGTATTTCTATACTTATGTCAATATCATAACATCTTAAGCCTATAATAATTATATTTATTTTCAAATAATATACTTGTTTATACTTAAATTTAATATTGATAAGATTTATTTTACTTGAACCATTTTTATCCCGATTATATCATATTTTTTTTTTAAATCACATATTAATAAAGTTAAATCAGATAGATTTCACATTTAAAATATTTAGAAACTCTTTATTTTAATTCCAAACCATAGCTTCTCCCAATACATACATACATACATATATATATATATATATATATATATATGTTTTAAAATGGAAAGCTGTATTTTAATTAATTCAATTAAATATTTATTAAAACAATACTACAAAAAATCCGGGATGTCACATCCCTCCCCCCTTAAAACTTTTCGTCCCCGAAAAGGAACAAAGCCAAAATTTATGAAAACGCTTAAAATCAGATAAATATATATATTTTTTTTTCTTTTTTTTGGATCATTTTAAAACACTTTTTAATATCTATATAATATTATTCCAAAGTAGTTTTTTTATAAAATACTTTTATAACTCGTTGTTTTAATAAGTCCATCCTTGTTCTCATAGAGATTCGGTCATACGTTGATCAGGCGTAGGACTGAAAATCTATAATTACTTAGCAGACCCATTTTCAACACTCAGTGATAATACTTAGAAAATAATTTTATTGAAAATATCGAAACGGTTTCGAAAATAGAGGAAATATCTTTGGTAAAAATGCCCTGGAAATCATCACCCCCATCCATGGTCGCAGTTAACCCGATGGTTACGTTGCCGTCCTGGCAAAATCCACAGATAACTGTAGGTCTCCGCGCTCCTCGATTATGCCATGGAACCCGCTACAGATTGCAGTTATACCCGGGCCTTACGTTGCTATCACAGCACAAACCCATATAACTGTAGGCATCAGTGCCACCGCATTTCACTGCCAAAAGAATGAAACTTCTCCACTTGACCAAAGACCGCAGTCTACCGATGTTGCGCTGCCATCCCGGCAAAATCAAGTGTAGACTGTTGGCACTCATCCTCCACACGATTTTCGCTATGGTCCACACGGTAGATCGCAGTGACATCGAATTACACTGTCGTCACAGCATAACCCAAATGCCCCTGTAGGCAACAACGCCATCGACTTTTGCTACCAAATAATCCTCAGGAACTAGTTTGTTCGGACTCCTCACAGGATCAACTTTAGAACCTCCCCTTTAGAGGCTCAAGGCAGTACCACTCAGTGGAACTCCTGAGAAGTTCATTCAAGGGAGCGCCTTTTTCCCTAGAGCCACTTTCAAAACCCTTTATACTATACACATATAGTATTTTCCAAATCATACACCAAGTATGAATCTCATATAAAGCTCCTTTCTTAAAATCGATTCCCAAAATCGATGATTCTCAAATTAGGCTTTTCCAAATTCCAAATTTGATTTTACCCAAAAATCAAAAGCCTTTTCAAATCAAAAGGTTCCCAAAACCTTTCTTCAAAATCATTTTCATAAAATTCTTTATATATATATATATAGATATATATAACCTTGGAAAATCTTTGGTTCAATTCATATTTGTATAAATTCATTTTTACACTTTAAACACTTTCAAAAATCATTTTCTTCTGGCAATAGATTCAACAAGGGGAGTTTTTCCATATATAACAAAGATATATAACTTTGTTTAGTCCAAATCAATATTCAAATTTTGATTACTCTTTTATAAAGTCATTCACCATATTGCGTACTTCCATAAAGTAAATTTTTACCATAGAAATATCCAATTTCCACTTTACTCCATATATTTCACAAAATATACTTTCAATTTCAAAAATCATTTACAGTTCTTATCCACAAATTTTCAATATCAATTTTATTCAAACTCGTACAATGTCCACATATCATCCGTATGTAACATCAATTTGATCGCTCACTCGATCACACAATTTCATTCCGAACTAGTATTGTCCACCTGACTTCCTAGTGCGGATTCAGATCTGGTTTCTTGATCAGAAACCGTCATTCTCCTTGCATAGTCACAACTACGATAGAGAATATCCAGAACCAATCAAAAATCCGTATCCAGGTTCGCTGTCGAAAATCGAGCGAAAAATCCCAACTCGGATCGATAATACTATCTCGAAATTCTGTGCTCGAATCTGAATCAAATCACCATGCGAATAGAATAATATACGTACATCCTACGTATTTATCTTCATTAATTATCAGTTAAATCAATTCCCTTTCTATTCATCCTCACTTTGATTTTATTCACTTATTCACATTTGCCTTAATCCCCATTTGGATTATCACTTCAATTCTTGTCTAAGTTGGGTATTTAATCAATAATAGTTTGAACTCCGACCAGCTTAAATTTAGAAATATAGCTTGAAAAATTTAAAAATAGATAAGTAGTTGAAAAATAATTATTAGTTTGTAAAATAGCTGTAAACAGTTAAGTAATTGTAAGATAGTTGAAAAATAGTAATTATTTATAAATAGTTGAAAAACAGTAATCAGTTTATAAATCAGTTGTAGAATTGTTAAATAGTTTCAAAAGTAGTTGCTAAATAAATATAAGATAGTCTTGGAATTTAAAAAGAAAAGTTGCATAGTAAATAGTTAGGAAAATAGATTTAAAATAGGGTATATCAAAATAATTTATTTGAAATAGTCCAGAGCCAAACTGTTCAACTTCCCAATCTCCATTTCCAATTAATTTCCAATTTCCAATTTCCAATTAACTTTCTATTTCATTTCACTTTAAACCATCTCGAATTATACCGATTCGAGTTATTATTTCAAATATTGATTTAATCCCATAAATCAAATTAACCTTTACTTTTAATTTAACAGCCTAACCATTTAATTCTGAGTTCAAATTTCAAAATTCCATTTTAATTTTCCTTTACTTCTATATAAACTTATTTCTAGGTTCAAATAATTCAAACCCTTTTTAAACAATTTAATCTTTGAAATTCCATTTATTACCCAAATTCAATCTTAGAACCCCTCCTAACCATTTCAGTTTACATGTTCATTTTAAACATTCAAATCTTAATGTTCAAAGTGATCTCATTTTCTCAAGTTTAATTTTATCTTTAAAATCAAAATTACTTAAGTAATTTCAAATTAAAGTTTAATTCCATTTAATTCCAATAATGAAATAGATATTACCTCAATCTACTTCTTCATTCATTTAAACAATCAAATTCACAGTCTCATAATTACTGATAATAACCGGACGATATTAAGATAAATAAACATCCAATTTATTTAAAACATTCATCATCCACTACCCATTCCAGATCTCAATCCTATTTGAGATCACATATAATTCCCTACCAAATCAACCCATTTAACTTTCCTAAATTAAATCTCAATTTCATCTTGAAATTTCCAATTCAGGTTGTTTATTCCAAACTTATTTAACTTCATTTAAGTTAAATTCCATTTAATCTCGTCAAACTTACTCAAATTTGAATTCCCACTTCAAATTTTAAACTTCACATTAATAAATCTTATAAGTTCAAAAACTTATCACCTTGGATATCACATCTCATTTCCCAAATTTAAAACTCAACATTTAGAGTTTATTTCAACCCATTATTGATACCATGTATATCCCTCATATATACATATTATTTCCCTTACATACCAAGTTATCCTTAAATTTAAATCACTTTTGGTTTTTAATTCAAAACAAATTCCTTTAAATTTCCAAACAATTCCTGTTTGAATCAAGCCTTATCATTCAAATAATATCATTTATTATTTCTTTATCATTTTGAAACAAATTTTCAAATTCCGGGCTCAGATTTAAAACCTCACAATTCAGATCATCTTCGATTCCAATTTATAAGTCATACTTACCTAAATGTTTTACTTCCCTAAAACATTTCATTTTGCCTGCTTATTAATGCATATTTTATTATTAAACACAATTATGATAATGACCAAGATTATCTTATGAGGAAACCAATTCCTTATTATCTTATTCTAGAACCCTTTCCCCAAATTCAAGATTAAATTTTAATTCGAATCTATTCCAAACTTATCTTTATTCGATTTCAGTTTGGTTATATTTCTATTACTTCTTAATTTAATTCCAATAATTTAACTACCAGTTACCTTAACATTTATTGGTTAAGGAATATTGCTTTATATATATTGAATATAATTTTATATAAAATCATTTACCTTTAAAACCATTTAAAATCTTTATATAGGAAAATAACAAGTACGTTCTCTCATATATATTACACTCAACTCATTCTAGGGTACTATTGACCCTATCTATAGATGAGTACATCCACCAGAGCCAAGGTTTTCGCTTAACCTTTGCTCTGATACCAAGTGTAGCGACCCAGAATTTTCGAACCCGAAAATTCCAGATAGTTAGGAGAAAAAGAAAAGAGATAGAAGAAGAAATAGAACAAGACACAGATTCTCACATTCGCAGCGGATCAAAATACAATATCAAATAATAATATCAGTTATACAAAGAAAACTGTATTTGTTAATTACATTTTAATACATCAGAGTTACAACATTCACAAATATACTAGACAGTTAGAATTAACATGTCTCAGACAACTATAATATATCACAGCGGAATATAATCCATACGTTCCTGCCATCCAGCTCGCCTCCTGAGCTCCAGAACATCTTTACCTGAAATCTGTAATACTCGGTCTGACCCAAGCATTACAACAAAGTAACACCCGAGTCAGGCTGGAAACCAGCGTGAGTAAACCCATAAAAATTGGAATACTAAAACCAAATCATTTAAGAAAACCCGGGTAACTCGTACTTCACTACGAGTTCATTACTTGTTATGTTCAAAACTCAATTCACAAATCAAATTCTAAGTATTTTTACTTAGTTCAAAGGTCCATATTATTCCATCTCAATCTATTGATTTTACACATCAAACCCAAATATAATTATGTAGGTTACAAATCGAAGTGGTTATGGGTATTTCTGATACCCGACCCTGGTCTCTTCGAGTTCAATACCATCTTAACCCAAGTTATTCAAGAAAAATACAATTCAACTTTAAATAGAAGACGTCACTTTTTACACAGCAATTTATCACCAATAGATAACCTAAGCAAGATGGATCATCCAATCATTCCTAATATCAGAAATATCAGTTAATTCATGGCATTTAATTATCATCCAATCATTCCTAAGCAAGATGGATCACTTCCAAAGTCAATTTAATTTATCTCAAATTAAATTAATTACTAATCTTTTAATTACTCAGATTACCTTTGCTTAACCATTAGTTAATTACAAATCAATTAATTAAAAAAAAATTAATGATCCATCTTGATTAATCATCCTTGTTAATTATCTTCAATTACATAAAGTAATTATTGTTTGATGTGTGTTTAGTGTTTGATGATAACAAACTATATATATCGTATTTTAGATGTGTTTACAGATTATACACATACAAGAATAACATAAATTTTATCAACACAGAATTTGAATTCAAACTGAAATTTTATTCAAACAATCTGTGTATTACAAATTTTGAATGGTACAAATTCCGACTCACTATAACTGTACAATTTCTGAATACATCACAATTTGATTTTACAGTAACATTCCTCACTACATCACTCATACACTCAGTTGTTTGTCTGCATTTGCACTGTCCAGTTCCAGTATCTGTCTTGTTTCCTATGTACCTGTATAATTGACAAACTACAGCAGTAATCTGAACAGAAACGAATTTAATTTGCAAAAATATAAAATTTGTTTTTTTAAAGCTGTCTCAGATATATGGGTTAAACGTCATCATCTTTGATTGTGTAATATCTGTGCATATCAGTATTCATATCAGGGACAGGTATTTACAAGTGGCTGCAGCACACACGTATGCACTGCCTCGCCAACTCGCGTGCCCAAGGTCAAATCAAAGTTAGATTCAACACAAGAGCAAATAGCCTCGAACAAAAATTCAATGAACACTGCAACAATGAATATGAACATGACATTCAAGCAATCAGGTTATACTAGCAGGAGAAGTAATACATGAACCCAAAATGAATAAATGACAGAGATGGGATGAGCAAGTGAACCAAACAAAAACAGAGCCCAAGTTTACATATGAAGTGATTCAAGTCCAAGCAACCAGAGCAATGCATCACTAAATGTCAAGGCAAAGCAACCAACTACATATATGTAATGCAGACAGGTCTAACAAAGTGGAACAGCAACATCAAATGCTTCTTCACAGCTACAACATGAATGCCAACATGCATGAATGTAGAACCTACTCTGTACAGAATGACTACTGGAATGAATAGTGAATACATTAACATCAGATGCTCAAGCACAGAATAGATGGCCAGAGACGAAGTTCACAGTGGCTAGAAGATCAAGGCAACACATCATGGAAGTAAACAAATTCAAATTTAATACAGATGCAAGTCGAGATGAAATGGAAATTCACGAAGACAATGATTGACCGAAGATAAAAATTCTACTCCAAGTCAAATGAAAAAAAAATCAAGTGCGTATCTGTTGTTTTTGAAACAGTCGAACAAAATCAAAAGAGGAAAGTCAAAAATTCAAGTGCTGTATTTTTGAAATAGTCAAAGTTTAAAATTAGGAAAGATTCGACTGTTTAAAATCAAAGAAGGATCGAACGTCACAAAAATAAAGCCGTGCATCGAAAGGAATTCCCAAAAATACAAAGATTAAAACAGGAAAGTCTCAACAACGTGAAGAACACGTTGATCAAATCAGACGTCTATATAAAGGACCCATAATCATCATTGACGAAGGTGTGGTGAAGAGCAGAGAAAATAAACCCAATCATCACCACCAATCATCACCAACATAAGACTCAAGCAATCAAAGAAGAATCGAGCGAGAATCTCATACCAATTTCAGATTGAAGAAGCCATAGCTACAAACTAGAATCGCCAGAGACGACAAGCCGAAATCCTAATTTAGAGAAATTCATCGAGAAGCCAAAGCTTCAATTCCAGACTAAACGAAGACGTCAAGCCAGAGCTACAAAGATCGACAAAGCCGAAGCCCCAAATTGCAGTAGGGAAAAACCCAAAACTCCAAAGCTACAGAAAGTCGCCAGTGGATTAAACAAGGGCAAAGCCCTAAATTAGTCGAACAATTGTTGAAGAAGCTGAAGCTCCAATTCATACGAGAATCGCCGAAAACCCTAATTATTGAGTCGCCATATATTTCTCAAGGGAACGGGCTAATACAAGATAGAAGAAGCGGGCTGAAGCAATTTTAATAGGGCCGACATTATTGAAATAAAAAAAGGGGAAGTGGGCCGGTCTAGTTTTAATTAGGGGTTTAAATTTCAGTTTTAAAGTTTTATTTAGGCCAGTTTTATTGATTTAATTTTTAGGCCAAATTCATTTAAGGGCAAAGGTATTTTTAACTGTCGATTTAAACTTTGCCCTGGGATTCAAACTGTATTCTGTATTTTCAGTTTGTATTGTCAAAGTCCAGTCAGAGTGAATCACCACCTAGGGTTTAGGTGTTGTCAGATTGTCTAGTTAGGGTTAGTTCAGTGAGCAGGGAGGCTGCGAGTTTGCAAAGCTCTATAGGCGGGAGCAGAGTTTGCGAGTAAACGAAACTCTATAGGCGGAGCAGGGTGTGCGAGTCTGTAGGAGTGTTTGTGAGCGGGAGCGAGTGTCTGCGAGTCTGTCAGAGTGTTTGTAAGCGGGATACTGTTTAACTCTAATAGAAGTCTGGGAATGCAGCAGTAGGCAGGGGTTGCCGAAGCTGGGTAAATTCTGTGTGTGATTTACTTTACTGCATATTTATTTATCTGCTGTTTACTTCCGCGTTTAATTTGAAAAAATTTGCGATAACCCTATTCACCCCCCCCTCTAGGGTTAATCTAGATCCTACAAGTGGTATCAGAGCGAGGTAAATTTTTTTTAACTCTAGAGTCATGAATCTATCAAATAATGTTTTTTTTGAGGGGCAATCTATTGTTAGGCCACCAATGTTTAATGGTAATGATTATGCTTACTGGAAAGTTAGGATGAGTATTTATCTTAGTTCTGTTGATTATGATGTTTGGGATATTATTGAAACTGGCTATACATCTCCCACTATAACTATTAGTGATATTGAGATTCCTAAACCAAAGGATAGGTGGGATGCTAACGATAAGAAATTAAAAACTACGAATGCTAAGGCCATGAATGCTCTGATCTGTGCTCATGATAAAAATGAATTTAATAAAATTTCTCATTGTAAAACAGCACAGGAAATCTGGCATACTTTGAAGGTGACACACGAAGAAGAGGAAGCTTCGAGTGATAGCCCAGAGGAGACTAACTTGTGTCTTATGGGAAAATCAGATTCAGAAGCAAGCTCAGAGGAATCTAGTTAGATCTGTTGGCGGGCTAAGGAACAACAAGAATGGTTTCTAGATTCTGGCTGTTCTAGACATATGATAGGTGATAAATCAAAGTTCCTTAACCTAGAAAATTTCAAAGGTGGAAATGTGATCATAGGAGACAATCGCAAGTGTAAGATTATCGGTAAAGGTGAAGTAGGTAACGGAACTTTTTTCTTGACTAATGTTTTATACGTTGATAATCTACGTCACAATCTTATTTCTATTAGTCAACTATGTGACAAAGGCATGAATGTAGCTTTTGATAGTGATACTTGCAAAATCATTGATAAATCTTCTGATAACATTATTTTTACGGGCAAAAGAAAAGGAAATGTTTACTCGCTTTCGTTCGATAATCTAAATATTTCTAGATGTTTGGTAGCCACTGACGAAGAGGCATCTTTATGGCATAGGAGACTTGGACATGCTAGCATGGGCCTCTTAGAAAAACTTGAAACAAAAGAATTAGTCAGAGGGTTACCACATCAAAAATTTAAAAACGATAAAATGTGTAAAGCATGTTCCTTAGGCAAACTTAGTCGATCGTCATTTCACCCTAAAAACATTGTTAGCACTTCTAGGGTCCTTGAATTAATTCACATGGATTTATTTGGTCCAAATGAAATTGCTAGCTTAAATGGAAAACGTTATTGTTATGTATTGGTTGATGATTACTCTAGATTTACATGGGTCTATTTCTTAGCCAAAAAGTCTGAATCTTTTGATTATTTTTCAAAGTTCGCAAAACTTGTTCAAAATGAAAAAGGAGTTTTAATTAAAACTATAAGAAGTGATCATGGAGGCGAATTTGAAAATTTGGAATTTGAAAATTTCTGTGATGAAAATGGTTTAAAACATGAATTTTCTGCTCCACGAACGCCTCAACAAAATGGGGTAGTTGAAAGGAAAAATCGTACTTTGCAAGAATTGGCTAGATCCATGTTGAATGAGTATAAACTACCTCTAACTTTTTGGGCAGAGGCAGTAAATACTTCATGCTACATAATGAATAGAGTGATGATTAGACCAATACTTGGCAAAACGTCTTATGAATTGTGGCATGAGCGGAAACCTAACATTTCTTATTTTCGAGTATTTGGATGTCCTTGTTTTATTCTTAACACAGGTGATAAACTTGGTAAATTTGAATCAAAGGCTGATGAAGGAATCTTTATGGGCTACTCAACAAGGAGTAAGGCATACAGGATTTACAACAAACGAACGAAGACAATTGTTGAATCAATCAATGTGAAATTCGATGAATCGGATCTGGAAAGGACAACTGAAAAAGCTACTGACGATGGGGTAGATCAAGAAGGCATTGAAGATGGAACATCTCGTGAGAAAGCTGAAAATAGGACTGTTGATAAATTAAAATTCAAATCCAATCATCCTCCTGAATTGGTTATTGGTGACCCTACGGAAGGTATACGTACTCGCTCTTCATTTGATAAAAATTTGTGTGCATTCTGTTGCCATAGTGGTTTTATTTCTGAAATTGAACCTGATTCTGTTGAAATGGCCCTTAATGACGAAAGTTGGATTTTAGCAATGCAAGATGAACTTAATCAATTTGAGAGAAATAAAGTTTGGAAATTAGTTCCTAGGCCAGATGAATATCCAGTTGTTGGAACTAAATGGGTGTTTAAAAATAAACTTGATGAATCTGGAAATGTAATTAGAAACAAAGCTAGGTTGGTCGCAAAAGGATATAACCAGATAGAAGGCATAGATTTTGATGAAACATTTGCTCCAGTTGCTAGGTTAGAAGCCATTAGGATTTTGCTGAGCTTTGCATGTTATAAAGGTTTCAAACTTAAACAAATGGATGTAAAAAGTGCCTTTCTAAATGGTGATTTGAAAGAAGAAGTATTTGTTGAACAACCCCCTGGTTTTGAAAATCACGATTTTCCAAATCATGTGTATAAGCTAGAAAAAGCATTATATGGTCTTAAGCAAGCTCCTAGAGCTTGGTATGACTGTCTTTGTACATATCTTTTGGAAAACGGCTTTAAAAAGGGAAGTGCTGACACGACACTGTTTTTATTACATAAAGAAAGTGATTTGTTGATTGTTCAAATTTATGTGGATGATATCATTTATGGTGCTACTAATGAACTCTTGTGTGAGAAATTTGAACAAGTCATGCAGGCTAAATTCGAGATGAGCTTGGTTGGAGAATTGAAATATTTCCTTGGATTTCAAATCAAGCAAAGCAGTGATGGTATCTTCATTTCACAATCCAAGTATGTATTGGAACTGTTGAAGAAATTTGGAGTAGAGAACTCTAAACCGATGAAAACTCCTATGAGCCCATCAACAAAGTTAGATAAGGACGAGAAAGGAGTTTCGGTTGATCAAAAGAAATATCGAGGGATAATCGGTTCACTTCTCTATCTTACTACTTCTAGACCCGATATTATGTTTTCTGTGTGTTTGTGTGCACGTTTTCAATCTAACCCTAAAGAATCACATTTGAAAGCCACTAAACGAATTTTGAGATATCTTTCACACACACACAAATTTGGACTATGGTATCCTTCTTGTGAACATTTTGATTTAGTTGGTTATTCTGATGCTGATTATGCGGGTTCACTAGTTGATAGGAAAAGCACAAGTGGGACATGTTTCATGCTAGGACATTCATTAGTTTCATGGTCAAGTCGAAAACAGAATTGTGTTGCATTATCCACCACTGAAGCAGAATATATCGCATTAGGAAGTTGTTGTGCTCAAATTTTATGGATGATGCAAACTCTTTCTGATTTTGGCTTAGTTTTTAAACTAGTTCCAGTAAAATGTGATAGTAAAAGTGCAATAGACTTGTCTAATAATCCTGTTCATCATTCACGCACGAAACATATTGATGTGAGACACCACTTTCTTAGAGATCACATTGCTAGGGAAAACATTTGCATTGAATTCATTTCAACTGAGAATCAACTTGCTGATATTTTCACAAAACCCCTCCCCGAAGACAGATTTTCCAGATTACGTTTGGATTTGGGGATTATGGAAATTGACTAATCATTTTTCAATTTTTGGTTGAAATATTCTTGGATATTTATTTTCAACTTCAATTTCTAGAATTCAAACCTGTTTTGGATATCATTCAAAGATTGATTCGAATATGGTATTCAGTAGTGGAAATATGTTTGGTTTATGAAATTTCATAATATAATTAATTTGGTAACTTATTCCACGACCATTTCTATTTCTACCATCTTTTTATCATTCATAATGGTTTTGAAAAATGAGAAGAGTGAATTGCTCTTTAAATTAAAAAGGAAAAATCAAAGAAAATCTTAAAATATTCCTTATGCATCCATTCTCATTTAAAAGTCCTTATGGTTATGCATGGATGGATCATTAGAGGTTATCATCACTCCATTCTCATTTAAAAGTCCTTATGGTTATGCATGGATGGAGCTTGATAACTAATGAGTAACTGCTAATCCCATTTAAAAGTCCTTATGGTTATGCGTGGTTAGTAAGTGCTTATTATTATTTTTTGTGCTTAAATGTCAAATCTTTTAAAAATTATAATAAATAGAATAAAACATCTCTCTTCTCATTATAAAAACCAAATCATCGATCCATTCTCTAAAATGTGGAAATTGTTATCTTGTTATGATATATTATGGTTTTTCCCTGTTTTTTCCATTTGTTTTCCCCTACTGTTTCATTATTTTTTCTCAGTCGTTTGATGATAACAAAAGGGGGAGAAGGAAGAGATTTTGATAAGAAAATAAGTATTTTTGGAATACTACACCAAATTTGTTAAATGTTGTTAGTTATTTTCTATAGTTCTTTTATTCGTTTGTAATTTCCTAAATCTTCTAATAGGGAGTGGTCTTAGTTGTAGGGGGAGTAGTCATGTAGGGGGAGCATACATGTAGAGGGAGCTATATATAGTCATGTTTAAACACATCTACTGATTTTCAAAATCACTAATATATATGTTTGTCATCATCAAAAGGGGAGATTGTTTGATGTGTGTTTAGTGTTTGATGATAACAAACTATATATATCGTATTTTAGATGTGTTTACAGATTATACACACACAAGAATAACAGAAATTTTATCAACACAGAATTTGAATTCAAACTGAAATTTTATTCAAACAATCTGTGTATTACAAATTTTGAATGGTACAAATTCTGACTCACTATAACTGTACAATTTCTGAATACATCACAATTTGATTTTACAGTAACAGTCCTCACTACATCACTCATACACTCAGTTGTTTGTCTGCATTTGCACTGTCCAGTTCCAGTATCTGTCTTGTTTCCTGTGTACCTGTATAATTGACAAACTACAGCAGTAATCTGAACAGAAACGAATTTAATTTGCAAAAATATAAAATTTGTTTTTTTTAAAGCTGTCTCAGATATATGGGTTAAACGTCATCATCTTTGATTGTGTAATATCTGTGCATATCAGTATTCATATCAGGGACAGGTATTTACAAGTGGCTGCAGCACACACGTATGCACTGCCTCGCCAACTCGCGTGCCCAAGGTCAAATCAAAGTTAGATTCAACACAAGAGCAAATAGCCTCGAACAAAAATTCAATGAACACTGCAACAATGAATATGAACATGACATTCAAGCAATCAGGTTATACTAGCAGGAGAAGTAATACATGAACCCAAAATGAATAAATGACAGAGATGGGATGAGCAAGTGAACCAAACCAAAACAGAGCCTAAGTTTACATATGAAGTGATTCAAGTCCAAGCAACCAGAGCAATGCATCACTAAATGTCAAGGCAAAGCAACCAACTACATATATGCAATGCAGACAGGTCTAACAAAGTGGAATAGCAACATCAAATGCTTCTTCACAGCTACAACATGAATGCCAACATGCATGAATGCAGAACCTACTCTGTACAGAATGACTACTGGAATGAATAGTGAATACATTAACATCAGATGCTCAAGCACAGAATAGATGGCCAGAGACGAAGTTCACAGTGGCTAGAAGATCAAGGCAACACATCATGGAAGTAAACAAATTCAAATTTAATACAGATGCAAGTCGAGATGAAATGGAAATTCACGAATACAATGATTGACCGAAGATAAAAATTCTACTCCAAGTCAAATGAAAAAAAAATCAAGTGCGTATCTGTTGTTTTTGAAACAGTCGAACAAAATCAAAAGAGGAAAGTCAAAAATTCAAGTGCTGTATTTTTGAAATAGTCAAAGTTTAAAATTAGGAAAGATTCGACTGTTTAAAATCAAAGAAGGATCGAACGTCACAAAAATAAAGCCGTGCATCGAAAGGAATTCCCAAAAATACAAAGATTAAAACAGGAAAGTCTCAACAACGTGAAGAACACGTTGATCAAATCAGACGTCTATATAAAGGACCCATAATCATCATTGACAAAGGTGTGGTGAAGAGTAGAGAAAATAAACCCAATCATCACCACCAATCATCACCAACATAAGACTCAAGCAATCAAAGAAGAATCGAGCGAGAATCTCATACCAATTTCAGATTGAAGAAGCCGTAGCTACAAACTAGAATCGCCAGAGACGACAAGCTGAAATCCTAATTTAGAGAAATTCATCGAGAAGCCAAAGCTTCAATTCCAGACTAAACGAAGACGTCAAGCCAGAGCTACAAAGATCGACAAAGCCGAAGCCCCAAATTGCAGTAGGGAAAAACCCAAAACTCCAAAGCTACAGAAAGTCGCCAGTGGATTAAACAAGGGCAAAGCCCTAAATTAGTCGAACAATTGTTGAAGAAGCCGAAGCTCCAATTCATACGAGAATCGCCGAAAACCCTAATTATTGAGTCGCCATATTTTTCTCAAGGGAACGGGCTAATACAAGATAGAAGAAGCGGGCTGAAGCAATTTTAATAGGGCCGACATTATTGAAATAAAAAAAGGGGAAGTGGGCCGATCTAGTTTTAATTAGGGGTTTAAATTTCAGTTTTAAAGTTTTATTTGGGCCAGTTTTATTGATTTAATTTTTAGGCCAAATTCATTTAAGGGTAAAGGTATTTTTAACTGTCGATTTAAACTTTGCCCTGGGATTCAAACTGTATTCTGTATTTTCAGTTTGTATTGTCAAAGTCCAGTCAGAGTGAATTACCACCTAGGGTTTAGGTGTTGTCAGATTGTCTAGTTAGGGTTAGTTCAGTGAGCAGGGAGGCTGCGAGTTTGCAAAGCTCTATAGGCGGGAGCAGAGTTTGCGAGTAAACGAAACTCTATAGGCGGAGCAGGGTGTGCGAGTCTGTAGGAGTGTTTGTGAGCGGGAGCGAGTGTCTGCGAGTCTGTCAGAGTGTTTGTAAGCGGGATACTGTTTAACTCTAATAGAAATCTGGGAATGCAGCAGTAGGCAGGGGTTGCCGAAGCTGGGTAAATTCTGTGTGTGATTTACTTTACTGCATATTTATTTATCTGCTGTTTACTTCTGCGTTTAATTTGAAAAAATTTGCGATAACCCTATTCACCCCCCCTCTAGGGTTAATCTAGATCCTACAATTATCCTTAACTATTTACAGTAATTAATCTTTCCACTTTCATTAATTTCATTAATTAATCACATTAATTAATGATCCCTAATTAATTACTTTCATTAATCAGCCTTAATCAACCATAACAGTAATTAACCATCCTGTAATTACTTATCTTGATTAATTAACTCCTTAATTAATTATAGAATTCCTTTAATTAATTACATCAAGTAATTAATTCTTAATTAATTAACAAATTAATTAAGCACATTCATCTCATTAATTGCCACTGGGTAATTCATCCCTTAATTATCCTATGACCCAATGAATCTTTAATTATTAATCGTTTAACCCTAATTATCAATTAATCTCCTTTATACAAAGTAATCAATCCTTAATTACTTTTAAAATCAATTAATTAACCTTTAATTAACGGATTAATTATCCATTATCTATTGATTAATATCCTTAATTATTAATCAATATTTCTCAATACAAACTAATTACTCCATAATTACTTTTATAATAGTTCAAACCAAATTTTAATTTAAACTTAACTAGCTTCCAAACACCTCTTTTTTTCTTTTTTTTTACGTTTTCCAATTCTTGCTTCAGGTTTAACCCGTTACTGACTCGACCTCTCCATCTTCCTCTTCATTATATATATATTTTTAGTTTAGTTTTAATTTAGCTTAGGCTTAAACAAACTGGAAAGGGCAACTCACGAATACGTCTCGAGTTTCCACGCGAGCCCTCATCCCAAATTCTCGAAGATACCTTCGAGTCCACCCTCCACCTCACCCTACCTGACACGAAATGGTAGCCGTGCACATGCACAGGCCATCCACGGCGTCGCTACCTCCGACGACATCACGTGCACATCGCCGATCGACCATACTTATATTTCCGACCCTCAAACCGATGTCGTGAAGCTCGAAACAAAATCGAGCCTTCCAATCGATCTGGAAAACTCTCAACCTCACCAGAAAATGACTCGACCACCTCCCTCCGACCACCTGAATCGCTGTAACTCCAGCCACACCATCGCTAGTCTTCCACTAACCCATTCCCAAAAACTCATTTCACTCGATGCACTAGAGAGAGAGAAGTGATCTTTTTTTCTTTTCTCGTCCAAACTAGGGTTAGAAACAAAAAAAACTTCACCGCCAACTCCACGATGATCGGTAGCCCTTCCCACTATTTTTGTCGAACACCTTGGTCCTTCCTCCATCTTCAGACAAGGTCCCGACCACTCCAATTGCTCCGACCACCAGAATCCGCCCGGAAACCAAATCCCAATCATTTCCCAATTACACATTTAATTAAATGTTAAAAATTCTGATATTTGTTTTAAAAATCATAACTTTTAAAATGGGTTCGAGTTATAATCTTATAACAGTATTCTAAGATGATTGATTTTACAAGTTTGAAGCATTTCTACTGTATTTCCCAGATTTTTTTATTATAGTTTAAATCTTAAAATGCTTGAATCTATTTTTAACTCCTAGATCAAACTTAAACTAAACTATATTGTTTAAGTTTCACAATCTAATAGGGATCACCTGCAAAGATTCTGAATTTTTGATCAAAATCATAGACTTCTGAACAAAGAACAGAGGAGTTAAATCAACAACATACATCCTATATATACCGAGGCTTACTTAAATACATAAATACATACATATATATATATATACATAGAACAGTCATCCTTACAGATTTCATATACAAGCAGATTATTATCTACTTAATCTTTAGAAAAAAAATGTTACTCACAGTTATATAAAATCAGTTGGAAACTAGAGTGTTATCCTCACCTTTATCCTCTGAGACCAGAGTATTGCTGTGCCTAATGTTTGCACCAAAATTGGTCACAAACACCCAATAGCCGTTTAAAGCACCAGTTCGCAATCACAGATCACCAATATCAAATATGTAGAATAATAAGTATGCAAATCACTCATGAAACTCAACAAAAACAATAAATGACACAGGGTTTATAGTGGTTCGGCGATCTTGCCTACGTCCACTCTGAAGTTTGATGGTTTTATTGATCGATCCTTGAAGATTACAATTTCTTATAATGTAGTATAACTGATTTTATGATCTAAGTCTGGATCTAAGGTAGCAGTGGTGATTTTGAGTAAATCTGGCAGAGTCTGGGCGCTCTTTTTCTCTTCAAATTCTCCGACTCCTTTTCTGAATGACCAAGGGCTCTATTTATAGGTGTAGGATGCAGATATTTTGCCTAAAATTAGGGAGACTACTTCTGGCACGTGTGGGGGCCCATGCGCCCGCATCAAGGAAATCTGGGCCCGCTTCGGGATCAATTCGAACTCCATTCAAATCGATCAAGAATTCATCTGATGGAGCTGAAATTTGGTGAGAACATTCTTCATCATGTGCACAAGCTTCTATGAAAATTTCATGGCATTTGGACTTGTAAATCTTGAGTTATGATCGATTCAATATTGTGTTTCTGGTTGATACGCTTGGTTCGAATCGATCCCTTCGAATCGATAGGGTCGAGTCGATGCTTGGCGTGTATGCATGGTGACGTGGCGTGTATGCATGGTGACGTGGCGCGCGCGTTTCTCGGGTTGACCCATCTTTTTCTCCGAGTTTACTAGGTCGAATCCATGGTTCTAGCCGCCTTGACTTAGTGGATTCGAGGTAGTGGATTCGAAGATATGTTCGTTCGAATCGTCAAGGTATATCACGGTTGATCGATTCGAAGCTGCCTCAACAGGGTGGATTCGAAGATAGTCATGAGATGGAGTTGAAGTTCTTCAACCGCATGGATTCGAAGGCCTTCCCTTTGATGAATTCGAAGTAGGGAATGTTTCAATGGATTCGAACCAAGGCTCGGTGCTGATGGATTCGAACCATGGCTTGCTCGATGGATTCGAAGTAGGGTTATGCTCTGTGGACTCGAACCAATGCATGGCCCATGGATTCGATCGTAGGACTAGTCTTATGGATTCGAACCTAAGCCTACTTCCTCCACTTTTCATTAGTGATAACTCGAGCATACAAACTCGGATTGTCTTGAAATTTGAAACCTTGGCTTTCATGAATTTGCTTGACGTGTCTTAGCAATTGTAGCCCGATCCGGGCTCGGACAAAATTCATCGATATCCATGGTGAAACAGTGTATAACGAACTTTTACGACGAACTGTCTTTAGTTTTCCAGTCGACTTTTTGGTGTCACGGCCTTGCCAAAAGGCGGGATAACATTTGCCCCCAAAGCATGCCTTGCGATAGGAAGGTGTGTTTTGTATTGTCATAAGCTGGATGTTCATATCCTATCACTGACCTGTAAAGAACTTGATAGTCTTTCCTGACCACGAATGATGATCGTTCACGACCGTATGTCATCTAAGGTAATATGGGACTTTTCAAGGTCGGATGTTGTTCCAGACGAGTTGTGACCGTTCACGATCGGGTGTCGTTCTAGACGATTTATGATGGATTGTGATCGTTCGTGGTCGTATGGTGCATGGGATAAAGTGTGATCGTTCGCGATCGAATGCCGCACGAGGCAAAATATGATTGTTCGCGATCGAATGTCATATTGGGTGAATTACGACCATTCGTGGGCGGGTGCCGCACGAGGCAGAGTTTGATCGTTCGCGATCGAATGTTATACTAGGTGAAGTGTGACCGTTCGCGGTCGGATGCCGTTCGAGGCGATTTGTGACCGTTCGCGGTCGGGTGCCGTTCGAGGCGATTCGTGACGGTTCGCGGTCGGGTGTCGTTCGAGGCGATTCGTGACCGTTCGCGGTCGGGTGCCGTTCGAGGCGATTTGTGACCGTTCGCGGTCGGGTGCCGTTCGAGGCGATTGGAGTGTGCCCGAGGAGGGACTTAGTATCATCAATACCAGGTTTCACGTTCGGGTGAATTCCCGGATTGTTTGTTGCAATGGTTTATCGCCATCTCAGAGCATGCCTAGAGACCGTTCGTGATTCCGTACATGTGTAAGTGGCTTAGCCATTATGAAATCATAAGTAACATTTTTTCATTGAAAATAAGTCTTTAGCAGAAATGTTGAACAGAATCAAGTTCAAATGCTCAAATCAAGATGAAACAAAAGCAAAGCAAGGATGTCAAAGTGTAAACTCCCACAACGATAGGGTTAGTAGTCATTCAGAGCATGCTTATGGACCGTTCGTGATCTCGCACATGTGCAAATGACTTACCCGTGTTGGTGAGAGGTTTACGACTTGTTCATTGTTATTTCAATTAATTGATAATCATACGGTGTCCCGGCTCGGGGGCTCCCCTAGCTGATGTAGACGGTGGTCGCTCTGGCTCCACCGCTGGAGCTCGCCTCCTCACATACTGAAGTAGCATACCGTTCCTGATGTGCCCTTCCACCTCATCCTTCAGATGTCTACAGTCGTTGGTGTTATAACCATTCAGTTCGTGGAATAAGCAATATCTGTCTGATTTCCTTTCGTCAACAGTGGCGTCCCTTCGTATTGGCCTACGGTAGGGGACTTGCTATCGGGTATCTTGGTAGATTCGCTCTAAACTCTCATTCAGCTCTGAATAAGTGGTGAATCGTGGCTCTCTCCGTAGTCGCTTTGGCCTGTCACCATTGTCCTCAGCCTTTCATTTTCTTTTATCCTGGTCTGAATCCATTTCAAAAGGCTTTTTGTCTTTAAGTGCATAAACTTCTATTCCCTCTCCTTCTTCTCTTTCGGCATTAGCGTCTTCCAATCGCAAAAAAAATTCTGCCTCGTGATAGAATTCTCCTAGGTCCATAGGCGGATCCTTAGTTAATGAATTTTTTAATTCTGTGCCGTCAACTATTCCGGACACAGCTGCCATCATAACCATGGATGGATCTGGCCAATCCACCGATGCCGCTGCTGCATTGAATCATGTTAGAAAATTCCTCAAAGACTCCCCAGCTTTCTGCTTTAGCATTACCAAACTCATCACATTCTTGGGTCTTGAAATGTGAACCCTGAATTGCCTCATAAATTTCTCAATCAAATCGGTCCATGTTCCAATGGAGCCGCTTTCTAGCTGTCTGAACCATAAAGCTGCTATGTCTGTCAAATACAATGGGAAGCACCGGGCCATGACTTCCTGTGATGCCCCCAGCACTTCCATGTGCCTTATATACCTCGTTAGATGGACCGCAGGGTCCGTCCTCCCATCATACCTTTCCACTGTTGGCAGTTTGAATTCTGGTGGGTTCCTAGCCAACCTAATCACAGGAGAAAAGGGACTCCTGTTCACGTCTTCAAGATCTCTGTTTACTAATCCGCCTCTCATGGCTCGCCTGACCATCTCTACCAATCTATCATTGTCTCCAAGCTGTAGTCCTCGTTCACTACCTTCGATCTGCCGCCCGAGTCCGTGCGAGCTTTCAGGTGTCTACCCCCCTGGCTGAGCGTTCATCCCTCTATCGCTGCCAAGTTGCTCGGATGTCCTTGTCTCTCTTCCCGGGTTCGGATCAACATGTCCTAAGTGTGTGCCCCCTACTTCTGGCACTGCGCCAGATGGTCCTGCTTCGTTTTGAACTCTGGTTGCTCCTTGATTCTGCGCTCCAAGTTGCCCAATCCGTTGAAACAAATTTTGGATCATTTCCTCTTGTCTTCTCATCATTGCCTCCATCTCATCCCTGGTGATGAAGACTGAAGCTTGGTTTGCTCCTGAGGAAGCCTCTTGACTAACTTCGTGCTGACTTCGCTCTGGCCTCTGCCTTCTACTTGTTTGTCTTGTCATGATTCTTCGGATCTAAATCACTTAGCCTTCTGATTCAACTTTCAAATGATAGAACTCCTGAATTAGCGTTCTCAGTGAAAGCACCAAAATGTTTTAAAATGTTTGCACCAAAATTGGTCACAAACACCCAATAGCCGTTGAAAGCACCAGTTCGCAATCACAGATCGCCAATATCAAATATGTAGAATAATAAGTATGCAAATCACTCATGAAACTCAACAAAAACAATAAATGACACAGGGTTTATAGTGGTTCGGCGATCTTGCCTACGTCCACTCTGAAGTTTGATGGTTTTATTGATCGATCCTTGAAGATTACAATTTCTTATAATGTAGTACAACTGATTTTATGATCTAAGTCTAGATCTAAGGTAGTAGTGGTGATTTTGAGTAAATCTGGCAGAGTCTAGGCGCTCTCTTTCTCTTCAAATTCTCCGACCCCTTTTCTGAATGACCAGGGGCTCTATTTATAGGTGTAGGAGGCAGATATTTTGCCTAAAATTAGGGAGACTACTTCTGGCACGTGTGGGGGCCTATGCGCCCGCGTCCAGGAAATCTAGGCCCGCTTCGGGATCGATTCGAACTCCATTCGAATCGATCAAGAATTCATCTGATGGAGCTGAAATTTGGTGAGAACATTCTTCATCATGTGCACAAGCTTCTGTGAAAATTTCATGACATTTGGACTTTTAAATCTCGAGTTATGATCGATTCAATATTGTGTTTCTGGTTGATACGCTTGGTTCGAATCGATCCCTTCTAATCGATAGGGTCGAGTCGATGCTTGGCGTGTATGCATGGTGACGTGGCGCGTGCGTTTCTCGGGTTGACCCATCTTTTTCTCTGAGTTTACTAGGTCGAATCCATGGTTCTAGCCGCCTTCACTTAGTGGATTCGAGGTAGTGGATTCGAAGATATGTTCGTTCGAATCGATTAAGGTATATCACAGTTGATCGATTCGAAGCTGCCTCAATAGGGTGGATTCGAAGATAGTCGTGAGATGGAGTCAAAGTTCTTCAACCGCATGGATTCGAAGGCCTTCCCTTTGATGGATTCGAAGTAGGGAATGTTTCAATGGATTCGAACCAAGGCTCGGCGCTGATGGATTCGAACCATGGCTTGCTCGATGGATTCGAAGTAGGGTTATGCTCCGTGGACTCGAACCAATGCATGGCCCATGGATTCGATCGTAGGACTAGTCTTATGGATTCGAACCTAAGCCCACTTCCTCCACTTTTCATTAGTGATAACTCGAGCATACGAACTCGGATTGTCTTGAAATTTGAAACCTTGGCTTTCATGAATTTGTTTGACGTGTCTTAGCAATTGTAGCCTGATCCGGACTCGGACAAAATTCATCGATATCCATGGTGAAACAGTGTATAACGAACTTTTACGACGAACTGTCTTTTGTTTTCCAGTCGACTTTTTGGTGTCACGGCCTTGCCAAAAGGCGGGATAACACTTAAAGCCTGGTTTTTGTTTTGATCTTCCTGTTTTGTTTGATTCTAGTTGCTGAATTTGGTTTCCAGGTTGCTATAATATCTTTATTTATATGATCTTAATTTCTTTTTGATACTCGAAATGAAAATATGAGAGGATGTATAAAAGAGAAGTGTACAGGCTGTGATACTGATACCAGACACTTCTTTGTACTGGAAATATATTTGTTTATCTTCTGGCCAGAGATTTTTTTTAAAAATTGTTGGCTGAAATGATTTGTGGAGGCTAACATTTATTATCTTTGTCTTGTTTAAATTATCATACTTGTCCTATATTATTTTTTCGACCTGTATTCATTTGATCTTTGCCTTGTCCTAGAAGCTAATATATATATATATATATATATATATATATATCTTTTGGTTTTATTTTTAAAGCTTATTCATTTCATATTTTACTTCTTTTTCTCACATAACTATCACTCTTAAATTTTAAAATAATGTATTTCTATACTTATGTCAATATCATAACATCTTAAGCATATAATAATTATATTTATTTTCAAATAATATACTTGTTTATACTTAAATTTAATATTGATAAGATTTATTTTACTTGAACCATTTTTATCCCGATTAAATCATATATATATATATATATTTTTTTAAATCACATATTAATAAAGTTAAATAAGATAGATTTCACATTTAAAATATTTAGAAACTCTTTATTTTAATTCCAAACAATAGCTTCTCCCAATACATACATACATACATACATATATATATATATATATTTGTTTTAAAATGGAAAGATGTATTTTAATTAATTCAATTAAATATTTATTAAAACAATACTACAAAAAATCCGGGATGTCATAGATATGATTATAACTTGGTTTATAACTTGATTTGATAAAAGTGATTAAATGAATATTCTCAATTTTTAATAAAAGTGAGATTGAATGTTTAATATTGATTTAGGTATATAAATTGGGATTTAAATAAATGGTTATAAAAATGGTTAAGGGAATAATACCTAATTTGAATAAATTTAAAGTTAATGTGAAATATAAATGAAGTTTATATTGTAAACATTTGAATATTTAAACTTGGATCTTTGAACTTTAATTGAAATGGTTAAACTGGAATTGATCTAAATTGAATGTTGGAATTTAAGATGATTTGAATTCACTAGCGAAATAGGAGGAAAATATTCCATTTTATAAAGTGTTATGATTTTAAAAGTGTTATGGTTTCAAAAGCGTTATGATTTCCCAAGTATTATGATTTCAAAAGTGCTATGGTTTTGAAAGTGTTGTAAACTTTTGAAAGTGTTACGATTCCGAAATGAATATTATTTAAAGTGAATAATTATATTCGAATTTGATATGGTTTTGAAATGAATATGACATTTTTGTTTTGAAGTATGATATTTTGAAATGACCACGGTGTTATAATAACGTTTGGTTGTTAAAGAGACCGGGGTCGGATATTTTCATACTCTCTGCCAATACCGAAAACCACTTTAACAACTGTGTACGTAGTGGAGATTTGTAACGTCCCACCTTTTTGTACGCTTAAGCAGACATACGTGCCAACTTAAACCATACAGAAGGGCGGATTGTTATGGGGTAAATAAGAGAAAGTGGAGAAATAAAAGAAACAAAATAGAATCTTGCAGCGGAACGATAAAATATAATAATCAAATAACAGTTCATGAAGCTGTTTTACAAAACATTTGATTATACTTATACAATACATATCAGAGTTACACATACCAGAGAATGAAAATTAATGCAGGGGAATACAATGGTGTAGTGGAATATATAACAAATAGTAATAATAAAATCTTCGTCTTCGTCCTTCAGAAATAGGGCCTTCAAATCCTGAAATGCTCAGGCTGACCTGAGCGAATTGAAAAGACAAAACATTCGAGTCAGAACTAAAAGATCTTATGTAAGTTAAATCAATGAAATAAATATGAGTATAAACGGCGTCAGAGATGTTTACGGGGTTTGACATCTCCTATCCAGTGTCTAACGTGAGTGCAGTAACTTAAGAAATGTTCGAGATTCACACCTCTTAAGGATCCGTTAAACTATCTACTATGTAGTAATATTCTCTATTATAATAATGTCTAATCAGTAAAGTATAATCATATAGAAAATAGCGTTAAGGGGATGGTGAACCTTAACGCGGTCGGATCTTTAAACCAAAATCGTAGTGGGCTCGATATGGTAGGTGACACGGCACACAAGGCAATGCCAGGGTAGATATACCAATTACGCATCCGGACTGGTGGTGACGCATAGCAGCCACTACCGCCCACCTCGAACAACACTCCCAAATCAAGGGTGGCCACCAAATAAATCATAAGTAATAGAATGGTATCGAAGAAGTGTGTCCGATCAGAGGTGCTACCTCCTTGGTCCGTCAATCGCTCCTATTTTAGCCACCTTATGCCAACTCACGGGAGTTGGGTCCACGTATATACCTTAGGATCGTCGCCACCATCCTACTTCATTCTGGAAACTCCACCGCGTACACAGTTGTCAAAGTGGTTTTTGGTATCGACAGAGAGTATGTCCATATCCGATCCCGGTCTCTTTAACAACCAAACGTTATTATAACACCGTGGTCATTTTAAAAACATATATACTTTTTAAAAACACAATCATTGCCCTTTCAAACATATTCTTTATTTCAAAATAGTATATACATCAAAACCCAAAATATTATTGCCATTTCAAACCATATCATTTACTTCAAAATAGCATATACTTTAAAACCAAAATATTATTGCTATTTCAAAACATATCATTTACTTCAAAATAGTATATACTTTAAAACCAAAATATTATTGCTATTTCAAACATATCATTTACTTCAAAATAGTATGTACTTTAAAACCAAAATATTATTGCTATTTCAAAACATATCATTTACTTCAAAATAGTATATACTTTAAAACCAAATTCAATAATATATCATTTAAATAAAATCCAAATTTTCAATCACTATTCTTACTTTTAATTATAAAACTTGAAATATTCTTTAAAACCATCTTAAACCCAAATCACAAATGCAGTCATATTCTTAATCTCAAAATTTCAATCGGTTTCAAATCAATATTTTTAAAGATAATTCTTAAATAAATTCTATTTCAAATAAATTCATTTTCAAACCATATTACTTTCAAAGTTATAACAATTTTGAAAACCAATACTTTGAAAATAATAATACCTTAATTTCAATAAAAATTTCAATTTTGATATATTTCAAGTCTTTAAATATTCCAAAATTCCCAACCAAATATGATAATCTTATATGTACCTTAATTCAATTTACTATTATTTAGTTTAGAAATATTTATTTAATAAATTCAATATCACTTAAATAAGCTCAAACTTGAAATATTCGTAAATCAAACTTAAAACATCATCAAGTTATACATAGCTTAAATTTTAGAATTTAACCATATATAAAATAATATTTATATAATATCAAATTTTAATATTTATTAAACCGTATATTTCTTTCCAAACCATAGAAAATCCCTTGAAATATTTTATATATAGACCACGGTGCCTGTATATAGTTTTCTATCCTATGGTCAAGTGATACGGATATTTATCATTTCAATCCATAATTTAAAAATAAAAGTTTACGGTTATATATATCATTTCAAACCGCAATCCCGAATGAAATGAAAATGCATAATAACTTGCAGTTTATACAATATAAAATATAGCATCCATTCATCCAAATATCAATAAACAACCATTCATTACAATCATCATCCAATTTAAACAAAACATCAATATAAAGCATATAAAATATAACAGGCATCAACGAATAGTTTATATTCAATAAAAATTGATAACTATTCAACTGACAGTTTATATGCAATAATAATAAATTTAACTGGCAAATTATATGCAATAATAAAATTAAATAACAATTTAATTTAACTAAATGATATCTAACTGAGATGACGATTAAATATATGCCCAAACAATCATAGATAAATTTTAAATCACATCAAAATTTAATTTAACAAACATAAGAAATCTTAGAAGTTGTGAGTGGGTTAAAACACTCACCTTTTGAATTTAAATTGAATTCAAATCCAATTTAAACCCAAAAATTTGACCGTGTCATAATTTGTCCAAACCAGCGTCATCAAGTCCGAAATTTTATTACGATCCTAACAAAATAAAACCGCGCGTGAAACGAAGTTCGTATGCGAGAGTTATAGCAAAAATTGTGATTGAAATTAAATTTAAATAGAAACAAAAAGAGAACACATTTACCGCCACGTCGCTAGATCACACGTCACTGCCTTCTTCTTTTCATTCTCTACAACAACGCACGCAATCATCTCTAGGCAAATTGACGCGCACGAGACAACACCATTGAATTACGCTCGTCGAGAGCTTCAACATATAAAATTTTGAGATGTTTTTGAGGACTTTGAATTTTTGACTTTGATTTTGAAATGGATTAGGATCTGAGATTTTTGTCTGCCATTGAGGAGGAGAAGGAGCTGATGAAATTTTACGCGTAGACAAATGAGAATAGGCGGAGGCTAGGGTTTAGCGGGGTATTTATAGATGAAGTTGGAATAGACAGATGGATCCGAATTTTAATGAATTCACAATTTGTCAATTTAAATTCCAATAATCCATTTATTTGATTTCTAGATCTTATTATGAACAAATGGTCAACTTACCATTTCTATCATTTCTGATTGCAATTTGCTTCAAATTTATTAACCAAACCTCCATATCAAATAAGGATTTATTGCAAAAATTTAGTGTTTACCTTTAATTAAAGTAAATTCAATAAATTATAAAATCTTATTTCAATGAAATTTTATACCATTCGTATTCAATTCTCTTTATTAAATCAATCATCCTCTTATGTATGTATATATTTAACATTAGTATATATCCAATTACCCAAATTGATTTACAGCCTAACATAACCTTTGAATTTTATTTCCAATTCATAAATTACTACCTTAACTAAAATTTAACGTTTCCCCTTTAATTTACATTTTCACCTTACGTTACTACACTGATTATCCTTAAAGTAACGTTTATTATTAATATCAATATTATAATTACTTACGTTTTAAATGAACTTTATTTACAATAAATTCATTGACCAATTAATTAGGTAATTTATATAGTTGCTATCCTATCCTTAAATTTATTTCATAAATTAATCCATTTCATCTAAATTCTTATCTATGTAATATTTCAACATTTAGTTTCATCAAATGTAATTGTTTTCCAATACGTTAATAACTTTATTTCCAAGTCTTATATTACAACAAACTATCCAATACGAAAGTCTTAATATTTTTACAAATACTACTTTAATTAACATTAACGCAATACTCAATTTAAATTATTGTAACTGATTTCAAAATTGTAAATTAACAAGCTACCAAAATAGGCAACATATAATAATCGTACTCTAACCTTTAGTCATATTAATACGCTTTTATTTCTCAAAAATCAAAGTTCCCATTTAACTAAATCTCCATAAATGAATTTGACATTATTTTCAAAACTTACTTTATATTAACATTAACGTAAAAATATATTTATATCTATTGCAATCGATTTACCAGTTATACTTTAATATACTAAAAAAAATGGTTAACCAAAAATTTTACCATTTAGCATTCACTTCCACTTACAAGCTACTATTAACACAAATGTTGTCATTGACTTAGCTCTAATTAAGTAAATTAGATGAATGGGCAAATTTTAACAATTATCACTAAATGCCAAATTCTACCCACATTCATAATTAAATATCAACTACAATTTATTAAAATTACTTACCTATCCTTATTAAATCAAATTGCAATCTATTTAGTACTATCTTCTCAATTAACATAACATTTAGATGTTAGATTTCATTTAATTCCAATTTATTGACCCACTTAAATTTTATTTTTTCATTCAATCAATTGTCCATTCTATAAGTAAAATTAACATTAGATTCATACTCATATAATAGCTTCAAATTCATCTAATAAATATTTACAAAATCTTTAAATACTAAAACCAACACCCCAATATTGTAATTACTTACATAACACTGGTTTTACTCAATTAACATTTATTACAAACTATTCCAAAATTTATTCAATATTTATTAGTTTTCTTATATTATATTTATAACCAAATTTAACTTTTAACTTGAATTGGTTGGATTTCCTTTCAAGTTATTAATAATTAACTTATACTAACATATTCCTTAATTTATTCCAATTACCGTTACAATGTTTTTATTACATAATCAATTAATTACTTTCCTTTCTCGTACTAAATTATACACCTGTATAATCCTTTCCACTATTCATTCATTAGCATTCTATGTAAATTTCAATCTCTTGTAATAACTCATTTATTATACTTTTGCATATCAATAAACAAGGTTTCAAATAAATGGGGTTTATTAAATTCAATCTTTATACTTAAGTCTATTACAACCAATGTAATATTTTCATAAGTTAATTATTAACATTTATTTCGTTACCACATTATTATAACCATTATATTTCTTTATAATTAAATTCCAAAAATCTTATAAATAGGCCAATTTAATTTACGAAATTTACGGGTCGTTACAAGATTCCAGAATGAAGTAGGATGGTTTGGTGGCGATCCTATATGGTATTTACGTGACCCTGACTCCCGTGAGTCAGCTTGATGCGGCTAAAACAGGAGCTATACCGGGCCAAGTGAGGTCATTCCTCCGATCGGGCACATTTCTTCGATACCGATCTATTGCTTTTGTGATTTGATTGGGTGCACCCTTTGATTTGGGAGTGTGTCATGAGGTGGGCGATAGTAGCTGCTATGCGTTACCACCAGTCCGGGAGTGCAAATGGTATATCTACCCTGGCATTGCCTCGAGTGCCGTGTCGCATGCCTTATCGCGCCTTCTACGAGTTTGTTTTGTACTATACATATGCGATGTCCTCTGGGTAAACCTCCAGTTTACGGAGGAGCTTACGCCATCGTATAGACTATGGGAATATATAAAATGTGTTAAAGGGGATATGGGTAACGCCTTAATGCTATTTTAATAGTTTGCTTTACTATAGACATATTATAATAGCGTATATTACTACATAGTAGATAGTTCCACGGATCCTTAGAGGATGGGAATCCCAAACATCCTTTGAGTTACTTGTATTTCAGTTAATATTTCACTTGAGTTGGATTTATTGATATAAGAATGTTAATCCAGATTCGAGTGTTTTGTGTTTTACTTTATGCTCGGGTCAGACTGAGTGTCACAGCATTTGAGACCCACCTTTGGAGTTGGAGCTTCACTTGGAGATCCATCTGCATCTATTCAGCTTCCAGCTATCCAGTGGCTTTGTTCAGACTTGTCATCTACTTGTATTCGAGACTACATTGTATTTGAGATATTCTGTTGTATTTTATTTCAAACTCTATTGTTTATATAGTAGCTTCATGAACTACTATTCATTTGTTTCCGCTGCTTATTGTTATATTACTCTATGTCTGTGATTATTTTGTTTACTATATATGCTGAGTTTTGCCAAATATAAATTAACAATATGATATTTTGAGCAATTCAAGTACAACATGTGCGGATGCGAATGGTTGAAAATACCGGGTCGTTACATAATATTTACAGTTTTTTTTCTATTACCATCAAGTTCCCTACTCTTTCATAGTTTGTGCATGACGATACATGACTTTGAGTAACTTAAAATTATTAATATAACAGGGATGGCATACACACACACACTCACTAACAAGGTGTGTGTGAAGATAAAATGAAAATATCGGGTTTAAGAAAAATTTCAATCAAATTGCAAAATATGATATAAGTGTAATAGTTAACCCAATGTATAGAAAATACAGTTCCTTTTCTTTCCTCCATATTCGACCTCCTCTGTCCATCTTTTGATATATAACGTTTATTTAAAGTTTAAACTATAAAGGATAAAAACAAGATCTGACTATACATTTAAAAACAAATGTACTTTGGTAAAGAAGCGTAACTGCGTCGATATGAACTACTTGTTCCACCTCTACCAGGTTGCTCTGCAATGTAAGCAAAAACTATTTGAAATAATCTACTCCACTAGTATTAGATTAATGGAGTATGTAGAGCTTAGGTAGTCTACTAGCAAAACCAAATACAATTTAGCTAAAAATAGTTTATCCAAGATAGAAGTTCTAAATCGGACAAATACAATGGCATGTTTATCCAATAAATAAGTTCAAACTCGAAAAAACACAATAGTAAGCTAGATTTTGTTCGATGTGTAAAATTGTAATCAAACAAGAGTCATAAGAGCAGAGCAAAAAACTAAACTTTAAAAATAGGCCTTGCAGTTTAACACATTATTGTCCAATTATCAACTATTCACAAATAATAGAGAAAATTTCCATTGGCTTTTCACAAAGAAATAAAAACGTGGTCCAAAACTTCTTAAATAATGCACATATATTATATTCTAATGCATGTTGTTAAGATATGTCAAAATAAGAATAGCCGTAAGCCTGACCCATGAGATTTATATATAGTTTCTTTACTATTAAACTATTAAATTAGAAACTTAAAATTATGTATTTGTTAAACCACACATTTTCTATTAGGTTAAACTACATTACACGGACATTGCGCTCATGATAATTTCACAAAAAGTAGTTTCTAAAAATACCAATGCACTAGGTCGAATTATTCATGATATTTACAAAATAGATTAGATGTTTATAAAACTCCAAAAAATTAGTAATAAAAACTTGCTAGAACTTTACCTTTTTTTTACATTCTACTTGTTTGTCTTTACTTTCTAATTATTTACCTATACTATCGAAAGCTACGATTTTTTTAGCAGATAAAGAGTTCCGTGAAATAAAACAAAGGACATTATCCATCTATAAGCTACAATAACTAAAAACAATACATAAGTAAGAAAATTGAAAAACAGTGATTACCAATTCCTTGAAGTATCTAATAAAGTATAACAATGGATAGAGAATCGATTGGAAGATGGAGATGGTGATGATAAAAATTAGCATCTTGGTGACATCGATAAGAAGATGGAGCTGAGAGGAGATTGGAATGGTGAAGATAAAGGAGGAAGGGCGAATAGGGTTGAGGTTTTTTTTCTGAAATCTAGAAACTGCGTGTGTATGTGTCAGTCGAACCGAGTGGGAGCTAGTTTGAAGAATTTTTTTTACTTTTTGAGCATTGCCCAATTCAACAGCCAATAAACAAAAGTCAGGAAGAAACGAAATTACCATGGAAACAACGGGAATTTCCGTTTTATTCCGTTATGGGTCAGAAGGAATTCCTTTCGAATTTTTTATTTAAAAAAATCAGGAATATCAGAAATTTTGGAAATACTCAGAAGGAAAATACCGAAAAAATGAAAAAACGGAAACAAAACCTAGCCCCAGTCAGAAGCTTAGTCTTTATGTAGAGAGAGCTTAAATATTTTGGAGCCAAAATTAGCTATCTTTTGGATCGGTACCGATCCTACCCAATTGGTCCGTACCGATCCAAATCCTCAGCTAATTTTTGGTTCTGATTTGTTTGGGCAAGCTTCTTACTTCATAGTGATGCTCTCCGTATAATTTCGTAGCTTATTGACTTGTTTTGCTGATGATTCACCTGTGGGTCAGATTGAACTGTATTCTGAATCATATGAACCTTCACTTCTTGAATTTGGATGCTTGGAATGTTACCAAACTTGTTGGGTGAACTTGGTTGAGGCATAGAGTCACAATGCAAAAGGATTGGGGCCACCATAGACCACCAACCCAGATCGGTACCGATCCAATTGAATCGAATCGGTGCCAATCCAAAAAGATAACATATTTTTGGATCAAACTTCTTGGGATCCTTTGTCTTGTATTTTTGGACCTTCCGATCAAGTTTCGAGTCATTCTGGTTTAATCTGAATCTTCTAACTCCCATTGAATTCCACTGGATTAAAAACCCGGTTAACACATACAAACCATTCTCTTACACAAACCATACATTCCTTAAATCACTCCCATATTTAAGGCTTTATTTAGGGGTCTTTGTCTCCTTCTAGAAGCATGCTTAGCTTAATTACTTTTGCTTAGTAGTTAGGTGATTTAAACACTTGTGAATATGTTCGTATATTGTCATACAAATGTAAAAATATATAACAACTTTCATTTAACAAAAAGTTGATTTTTTTACAAAACGTATTTCGGTCACATTTTCAATATCTCTTTAAAGACATATTTTTGTAAACACATTTTAAAAAACAAGTTTTATAACATTAGTTATTAATTAAAAAGTGTTTAATAAGGCTATAAAATCATTTTTAATCACATTAAATCCTAGATGAAAATATTTAAATATTTTAAATATTTAAATACGAAGTGTTCAAAATTTCATTTCGTCACAATCTATGTATGTGGGTGGTAGATAGACATATATTATGTATATATGATATTATACCTGAGACTGTGTCCAAAGTATGGTCTACCACATATTCTTCTTTGGCAGTTGGCCTATTCTTTATAGGTAGACGGTCTATATATTATTAATTATATTTGGATATTGTTATTAGCTGGCTCAAATCTTTCTTATTGATTTATACTGATCCGATAATGGTATTTTATGATATGAGATTGAGAGAGGTTGTAAGCACTGTTTCATTACTGTTTGATTTCACTTGAGGATATCTCACTATTGACATTTTTAGGTTTGATAAAGATATCTAGATATGTATGATTCACCCATTTGTGTTGATTACGTAAGTTTTTGTTTGATGTATTTTCATATGGGTGATAACATCTTTTGATATTAGAGTTCACTATTTCATATAGATTTGAGTTATTCGATTGATGTGATGCCTAGATGATTATTATGGCATTATACACATTTTCTATATTTATATGCATTCTTAGGCATATTGTCTGATAATTTGATTATATTAAAGAGTTAATATATTATTATTCCATGTTTACATTGAGTTACCCTTATTATAATTACTTGATTGAACATAGTCTAACTTGCGTATTATTTTATAATGCTAAGGTTAGTCCGAGACTTTTTAGATATAGGGACGACATGGTCAACATTTTTTTATTGAACTTAGGTGAGACATATATTAGGATATTATATGATATTTATAAGACATTTATTCATTTTATGTGTGTGTTTATATAAATGATATTGAATTGTATATCATTAGTTTATTACATTTTAGTGAGGCAGATATCATTTGAGATGTTTTGTATTTATACAGACCTTTGTGTTATATATTATATGTTATCATTGTAATTGACTTTGTGTTCTCGGTAAATTGCTATATATTATGTAATGTTTTATCCTGGAGGCACACTTGTATATTGCTTTATACTAAGATCGTGTACGTATACTGATTTATTTATTTATTGTTTAAATACATACCGATGTTAGTCCAAGGAAATATTCATGTGTGTACCCCATATACCCACATTATCTATATTATCCGACAGTAATACTCTTGGATGGTATGGGTATAGTGGTGGGGTGTCACAATGATGGTGTTTTCAAAAGAAACACGTTATTCCATAAATTGATATCACTCAATATATATGTGTTAAAGATTATGAATCCTAAATATATATGTTGTCCTCTACCATTTATATATTAATCGATTGCTTACATACCCTTTAGTCGTTGAGCAACTCAAACTAGATGTGTTATGGGTAGTACTATTAATATATTGTTAGATGAGGAAATATACATGCACATATTTGTTAAGCAAACACGAGGTATGTGCATTATGCTTAGGCCGTCATAAAATAGTAGGTATGAGTGAATATTCTCTTTCGATTTGTTAAGAAAACTCAAGGTCGAGCTTGAGATTAGGAAAACACAATGGGTTAGGAGTTGTATATGGTACAATCGATAAAGTGTTATCCCTCGCTTGTGGGCCTATGATTTGTTAGGCAAACTCAAGGTCATAATCTCTCGGTAAGCGAGTCCTAACACCCATTATAGAAATGAAAAGATTTATATGTTTTTCTTAAAATTTAATCATTCTTATATTGTTAGAACATATGCTATGTAAAGTTAATATAATCCACATCGATAAATTTGTGCACAAATATAAAATGATAAAATATTTATCAGTTAAAATATACAAATGAACTACATTACGATTGACATAGAAATATAAAGTAGACTTACCAATGAAACTTTAGCATGTTGTCATGTTAAGACCTATGCAGGAGCCAAATTATTCCACTACTAGATACATTCCTACCCTGGTTACTTAATTAATTATTCGCTTGAGAGTGCGTAGTGTCTTGCATGAGTTTTGAACTCTATAGCAATGCAAAAATATGGATATTTGATCCATATTTGATTACATATAAATGTTATATGGTAGATAATCATGATTCATAATGTACAAAACCTCGATGAAAACTAGATCATTTGTAATGAGTAAGTAAACCATAGTGCAAGATGATGTGTTCAATACGATTGAATACAATTGGTATCTTGTTGTGTTAGAACCTGATAGAGTTAGGGGTATTCCCTAGGAACAATTATGTTTTTTTTACATATAGTTGTCTCTATAAACAATCTTGTTCATAATAAAAGTATTTGATTTCTATAGTACACTTTGTTATATTGTGATATAATTAATTAAGTAATTAATTTAAAGTATATTAAATAGAACATCCTTAAGTGATATGTTATGTGATAGTAATTATAATATGTTGTAATCATGATGATTTTACCACATTTAATATTAAAATATTACTTTAAATATTCCTAGTCAAGATGTTCAAGAAAGGATATATCATTCATTTAGACTAGAGCACGTAGCTCTTTTTAAATGTTGGACAATGTATTACTCATGGATTTTGGAGGCAACATGTGGTTATGTACTGATAGTTTTGATAACTATGGAATAACTCGCTAGAGAGTTTTATGTTGGTTAATAACTAAGGTGAAACACTATTCAATAAAGAATTTCGTCTCCTTAGTTATAAGGAGTTAGTATCATGGTCAACTCGAAGTCAAAGTCTCCGGTCCAAGCGGCATGGTTAATATTAACTGTTACTATTGAACCGTAGATTTTGTGTTTGGATTAATCAAGTTGAATGTGAAAGATATTAGAATTTTGACCGAAACCGAATTCCATAAGTCTTAAAGTAATATAATTTTGATGAAGAGAATTGGTGTAAATAAACATTGGTAATAGATACCGCTTATAATACTAATATTGGAATTTACTAAAAATACATGTAAGCGACAAATTCAACCAAAATTTCACACCATTAGCTAAGGTGACACATGAACATTAATATTTGAATAGTTCATTATTAATCGCTGACTGAATTTACACCTTTGACTTGCAGAACCATAATAACGAATACTTCAAAAAACCACACGATTTGATTAATTTATAAATTATTCTAATTAAATTAAATTAATTAATATTTATGAGATAATAATTATTAAATTTTATTTGATTTGTTAATATGTCATTAGTATCTAATAAAATGCGTATATAAAAGTTATATATGTACGTATCGACATATGATATCGATAAATATTTAAATTTGATATAAATAAATTATACCAAGTGGGCTAGGAAATTTTAAATGCCATTTAGGCACATACTTGGCCTATCATGCATAATATAAGGGGAGGGGATTTAGTTTAGATTTAACGAGGAATTAAATAGGGAAGGTTTTAATGAACGAATTAGAATGGTTTCAATGATTCTTTTAAAACTAAATTTCTTTCTTTCATGCATTAGTTCCCTTGACAATTCACTTTATCCTACTCTCCTCTCTCTCTCTCTCTTTCTCCCATCTCTGCCAAAAATCCTTGACCTTCGTGGCATAAAAATTCCAAAACAATATTCGAATAAAATGAAAAATACTAGAGGTGGTATTTATCACTAGATCCTTGCAAAATCCAAAGGCTGATTCAATCAAATCTAGGTGTTTTATTCTTCATTCAAGATGTGATATTTTGCTTCATCTTAAAGTAATTTTCTAATCATATTTTTTGTGCCTAAGCAAGCTTATTTTTTGAGTGGCCAGACCTCTTTTACAAATCAATTAAAGTAGGTGTTAGGCTAAAATGATCGACTACTAAAACATAAGAAACAAAATACCGCACTGGAGTGAGACGACATATGTCTCGACTACAAAAATAGGAACATTGTTCTTCCTTCCTAGAGGAAGAACCACTACTCTTTACGGAAGAAAAAGGTCCTAGAACATGAAGATACCTAGTAAAAATGCTAGGGTTGAGCACCATCGCGTCACTGCAAAAAAAGGTGTCACCTATCCTAAGTGTTGTTTGCAAAAATACTATTATTCAATCCCTCGTGGTTGCATATGTCCACTAGTGTGAGTTAATCCCCAATAATATGATAAAATAAACATATGGTGTAACAACCAGCCTTTTTGACTCTTAAAAGTCGACACTAATACATCCACGGTATACACCTACCGAGCATCCAAGTGTTAGAAAGACAGATTGTTGGGGTGAAAGAAAGGAAATGACAGAACAGAATCTCACAACTTGACGAATAATATAATATACAATGGATCTTTATAAAAGAAAAGTTTAATATACATACAACAATCAGAGTAAACTAACCTATCATCAGCATGGATAGTTATAACAACCTGTCCTCACAAATGCTAATAAATATAGAACATGAAATGCAGCGGAAGTAAAGATACGTGAATACATCTTGAAGGCATCTAGCTTGTCTCCTGAAGCTCCAAAACATCCATAACTAAATTTTGAAATATGCTCGAGCTGACCCGGGCATTATAAGAAAATAACGCCTGAATCAGTTTGTTAAACAAGCATGAGAAACACAAATCATATTGATTTATACTATTATAAAATCATTCAAAAATAAAGGTATCTCATAAGATCACGCTGCACATAAATACGAATGGATTTTTACCCTATGGTAACCAAACAATTTTTATAGGAATTCCAATTATATTATAATAATGTCAAGGGTTTAAAATAAATATTTAATCATAGTCGAAATGGTTACATTAATTACATTCCACCATATTAGGTATACTACTAAGTCTATAAAGCCACGTATTGGAAATTGGATTCCATCAATGACATGTCTGTTGGGGTACCACCTGCCAAAGTACACTTCTAGAAAAACGTACAAAGGTTAAACCTATCGATCCCTGCGAATTAGAGCCGGCTTGCCCCTCGAACATGACATGACGGATTACATCATCCCTCGGGCACAAAGGCTGCAAATAGATGCACTATTCCATGGCCCCACTCTTCCCATGCGCACGCATATCAAAATCCATAAATATCGATCTAGATTGAGGAATGATGCTCCTAATGGTAGCGAACCACTTAGACCTGAAGCAGATCCCCAGTTTTAATCATTCTGGTAGTGGGACTTATGAGGTCATGATTATCTTTTTCCTTCCTTATCAAATCCCACTTGGAATGCTAACACCGTCCTACAGGCAACAATGTAATGCCAACGTTCATCCATATAAGTTGTTCAGGATATGAACAAACCTAAGGCACTACTTCTACTACGTCTATTTTTGAATCACCCACAGGATTAGTAGCAAGTAGCCCTTGTACTTCAAAGAACCCCATCTTAAATTCCATCATCTCTAACCTCTTCCAAAGCATAGAGCGCGTATTTGGTTTTGGAGTGGTTATGGTTTCGAGTCATCTCATATAATTACATTCCCATGGTTACCAGGTGTCCTAAAACTAATCGATAGATTCCAGTAAACTCAACTCCAGATCTTTTGGAAATAAACAGACAATACATAAGAGCGGAGATTACCACCTAACCGTTTAAACGAAAGGATTTCCATATCTTTTGTCCTAGAGGAGAAAAATGAGTTTATACATATAGTTCTCGTGTTTTTTCTAAATATTTTCAGAGTTATATTTGGTCAAGATTTGGTAGTCAGTTATTTAACTATCAAATAAGCAATCAATCAAATCAAAGGTTTTATTTCATAAAAACCAAGCACGATTAAGCACATAAGTAATCACTAGGCCTCTTTAGATAATTCTTTCATTAATTAAATTAACTGTGTATATACTTGTATCAAAATACATTTACAAAGATATACATAAGTACACTACTCCTTCACTTCATTTATACTCATTCAATACATGGAAAATATCCAAGTGTATTAACAAAACACTTATAAAAGATTTCATTTTGAAAGTCATACTTAAATGGGCTAAAAATAATGTCATTTTAAATCATTGTTACTATAAACCTCGAACAACTTTTCTTTTTTTGGTATTAAGTATAGAAAGAATACTCCCTATGCCATCAAAATTTTAAATGATCATTTATAGAAATAAAATCACATTCCTTTTATAAAATTCCTTTAATAAAACCATTCCATATTTACAAGTCCTTTTATAAATCTCCAAAATTATTTATAAAACTTCCTTTATAAATCTCCAAAATTATTTATAAAAGCCCTTTTATAAATATATTCTTTTATTTATAATAACACAATTTCTATCTTTCTATATAACATTTTGATCATAGCATTCCATAAATATTTATTTAAAAATATTTCCATCTTCTTTAAAAACAAAATCACTTTACTATAAAAGATAAACTCCTTTTTCTTTATAACCAACACTGTATTAACTTTTTTATAAAATAACCACTGCCTAAAATACTTTTAAAACGTTGCCATACATGTTAGAGAAGACTAACAAAAAGGTTGAAGTAAAAATAGAGATATTCAAAAACCATTTCTAAACTAATGTTCGTCGAAAATTCCAAAGTCACTTTTAAAATCAACCTTCAAATCAAAACCATTTTTAAATCAGAAATAGCAAATCATATTATTTCAAAATACTATAATGAGGCTCGGGTCTACCATACACTTTAGCAATGTTATCACTGTTTTCATTCCAAAAGGAATTTAACTTTTGCGACATATCAAAGTCACACCCAATATGGCCACGGTACTAAGCTTTTGGCACTCAACAATTTATACAAAAAATATATAAATGACATTAAAATCAATAGTGGTGAGAAATCCCGTTAGATCCCTTTGCAAAATTTCCAAGTATGTCATATAATATATCATTCACTTTTCAAAGCGGAAAGTTCAATAAACCAAACCAATAATAATAAACCCATTATTTATCCAATATCAGTTAATTCACATATTAATTAAATATTAAAATCCATCTTTTAATTTGCAAGCATAGAACAGGGATTTATTCTGCTTAATAGATATCCAAAATAATCTATTAAATTTAATTATAGCAGAACGGTGTTTTATTCTGCTAAATAGATATTACAAACGAAGTATAACTAATTACTACATTATTACTTAAAACAATGTAATTATATACAATTGTAATTATTTTATCGATATTTCATACTTTAATAAAACCGTTAACAAGTTATACCATAATGTTATACACATCAAACCAAGTCTAACGCAAAAATCCACAGGTTAAACTGACTTAAAATGAACACGATATGACAATTTAAATTCAACATACTTAATTTATATTAATTTAAAATAAATAGATTTAAAACTTAATCTCACCCAAAACAAACGCCCTAAAGCCCAACATCACTGACCCAAAACTCGACCATTACGGTCTACTTCCCCCTAAATTTTCAAATCGCGCCATCCAGGAATTCAAAAATCGAGCACCGCTCGAAAACTCCCCATCGCCATTGCTTCACCCAGTTACAATCACTGCCGCCTCAACCATAAGCTCCGCCACCAACCCACATACCACCACCCAAGGTCGTGTCATGCTCGATGTTGCCAAACACCACCAATAGTCGAATACCCGAGCCTAAATAAAAACATGGTCGAAACCATAGTTCGACCTTCCCTTACTACCTCCGACCACTAGAGTCTTTGCCACCAACATGAAAAAGTTGTGCCTTCACCCAAGCTTTTTCATGGCACTGGCCATTGCTACTCTCATCAACCGCAATATCGAAAATTAATTTATGACCGTAAAAGGGTTCATCGCCCCTCACGGCCAACTCTGACCAATTCATTGCCTACGAACACACCCCAAAATCATAGTGCAACTTTAAAAATTTGCCTTTTCGACCCTCGAATGTCGACCCTAATGCATTCACAATATTCGTGTGTCGAGTATCCAAGTGCTTGAAATATGAAAAGTTAGGGTAAAAAGAAAAAGAAAACAGAACAAGAAGGAAGAGAAAATAATATCAGAATCTCACTAGCGGAACGGTAATATATAATATCAAAAGAACAGTACAAGGGTTACTCTGATATAGAAATTTCAGAGTTACAAAACCTAAGTACCATCACCGGCCTGGACAGTTATAAAAACCTTCCTAATAAAGACTGATATATAAAATATAGTAATGCTACGGAAATAATAATACTACGGTAGATGAAACAACTAGCTCTTCTTCTTGAGCTCCAATAAACATCAACGAAAACTTGCCTTTCTCAAAATACTCAAAAGAGCACATGAGGAATTTAGGGAAACAAAAGCCACATGTCAAACATAAGTCTGGTATGAGAAACTCAAGAAATATATAATCAACATATAATAGTACTTTTGAGACAGTATGGAATGCCATAATGGTTATCCCTTCAAAAGAACCACCATCTAATAAGCACATAAGGTGATATAATTGATAACATTTAGGGTGCATAATATAAATATTTTAAGACAGCTGGAATGGTTAAATTGGTTACAATCAACAGTATATTAGGAGTACAATCGAATTTGATAAGGAATGTTCACATGATGGATTTTCCATAGAGATCTCTCCTGTAGGGACCCGTAGTTCCGTGACCTTTGACTTGATAATAATTCACTCTTGTTCAACCCAAATTGTACGAAAGAGCGAATAATTAGGGTAAAGAAGAAGTAAGAGATAGAAGAAAATAGAACGACAACACTGAATCTCACAAACCCAGTGGAACAAAATATAATATATAATAACAGATTTTAAATACAATAACTGTAATTGTTTTATACTTACAATCATCAGAGTTCAACAATTAATACATCAATCTGGACAGTTATAATAACTTGTCCTCATACAGCGGAATATAAATCAAGTATGGAGATACGTCTCTATCATCCAACTCGTCTCCTGAGCTCCATAGCATCCTACCCTGAAACTGTATACTCGGTCTGACCTGAGCATTATAATAGAATAACACCCGAGTCAGTCAGGAAAACCAGCGTGAGAAAACACACTCAATTTGAATTATTAAAGTTATCAAAATCCTTTGAAAACAAGGTATCTCGTAATACCACATCACTAAACACGACGGGTTTTTCCCTTATGATAACCAAAACATTTTTTATCAAAATCGTCTGATATTATAATAATGTCTAAAAAAGTAAATAGAAAATAGCTGAAATGCTTGCATCTCATGTTTCAGCATAGTTGGGCAGAATCAAAACCGTACAGTGCTTATTGGAGAATGGATTCCATACAATGACTAGGCACTGGGGTACCACCTATCATGTTACACATCTAAAAATATGTACCGAGGACCTCGCCGGGATCCCCACAACACAAGACCTATCCTATCCCTAACCTGGATAGAACCGAATATGTTATCACCTCGGGTGTTCCCACCCTTATCGAGAGCTCTTTTGCATTCACCACTGTATCCATAATTAATAATATATCCAAGGGTATCTAGAAAGGTGATAACATACCCTAATTGGGTGCGACCCACTTAGCCTTGCTGCATCTCCCCTGATTTTCAGTCATTCTGATTGATGAGGCTTGATGTGACGACCCGACTTTCATTGACCAGAAAGTCGTATCGCTAATAAGAAAGAAAGGGATAGAAAGAGAAAAGAAGAGAAGAAAGAAAGGAACAACATCAGAATCTAAACAGCGGAATGAATAAATTATATTAATAACATAAACTATTACATAGTTTCATATACAACAACTATCAGAGTTACACAATATATACAACACATACTAGACAGTTATAAACACCTGTCTAGTTTTTACAATACAAGATACAACACAGATAATAATGACTCAGAGATCAACACAGCGGAATACTATATCTACGAACGCCGAAGCCTCCTGCTCCATTGCTCCTCCAGAATATTCGTCAAAGCAAACCTGACTCCCTTGGCTACTCGTAAAAATTTGAGTACCCAAGAGTTTATATAAAACAGAAATAAACACTTGGGTCAGACATGGGTCTGGTGTGAGTAAACGGGTTAAATTTGCTTAACTTCAAAACCTTTTGAAAACAAAGGTATCACGTAAGACTTCCCACACATAAACATGGAAAAGTTTTTACCTTACGCTAACCAAAACATTTGATAGGAAATCTGGTTATATTATATTAGGTCTAGGGTTTTCAAATAAATATGAAATGGCTGAAATTGTTACATTATTAAATTCCAGCATACTAGCTAACAAAGTGGGTTATACAATCAAGTCCGTTATCACTTATTGGAAGTTGGATTTCCATACAATGGCAGGGCTACTGGGGTACCGCCCGTCACAGTACGTGGCCTAGATCACCGTACCGAGGAGTACGCCCGCTCCCCTGCAACACAAAGCCGGAACCATCCCTTACTGGATAATTCCGAATAAAATCACCCCACGGTTGTGTACATCAACCGCACCACTAAGTCGAAAATAGAAAGGGACATCTAGACAGGGATGACCTTACTCTCAGTGGGCGCTACCCACGAAGCCTTGCTGCACCTCCCCTGTTTTAGCCATTCCCGGTTGATGAGGTTTGAGGTCACGATTACCTTTAATCAGAACACTTCACTTAGAATGCTCATCGTCCACCTGACGATGTTTTGAAAGCATTCAATCCATACAAGTTCGTTCCGGGTTCGAACGAAACCGAAGGCATTATCTCGTTACACTCGTTTTGGAATCACCCTCAGAGTTAACGACAATAACCCTTGCACTCTGAATCTTCATCTTCACTTGAGATTCACGACCTATCGTTAATTTGGATCGATGTGGTATTCGGGTCTCCAGACCTGGAAATCCGGTATACGGAAACCCGATCCCGGTCTCATCGAAATCCAAAACGTATCTTTTAAGGCCAAGTTGTTTAAAGGTTTAAACAATTCAATTCAATACTTGAATTCACACAGTATTAACATAGATAAATATCACACATTTATCACAGATATATCCAATATCATTTCACAGAATATCATAGCATATCATCCAATAGATATCAACCAAATCAGACATTCTACTCAACCATCATTCATAAGCAACCATTTATTAATCTCTATTATAATCAATTTAATCAACTTAAATTAAATTAATTACTTAAGAATTAATTCCTATCCTTGCTTAATCAACCATTAATTAATTACAACCATTTAATTAATTAACCATTAATCACTCTTGATTAAATTATCCATTAATTACATAAAGTAATTATCCTTTAATTAATTTAACAAATTAATTATCCTTAATCATTTATAGTAATTAACCTTTAGTTACTCTCATTAACTACAATAATTAATGATCCTTAATTAATTACATTAATTAATTAATTAACTATAATTAATTACATTATTCCTTAATTAATTACATTAATTAATCATGCATTAATTAATTACTTCCATTAATCAACCTTAAATAATCATTAACAGTAATTAACTATTCTTAATTACTTTAATTTCTTTTATAAATCCTTTTTGATTAAATTCACCAATTACATATAGTAATTCATTTATTAATTACTTACACTAAGTAATTACACTTAACCAATCTTATTAAGTAACTACACTTAATCAATTACCAAGTGACTATCTTTAATTAATTAACAAATTAATTAACTTAAATAAATCACATTCATTTCTTAAATCATAACTGAGTAACTCATCCTTAATTACCCTTTAAACAAATTAATTAATCCTTGATTAATTATTCTTTAACTATTAATTAATAAACCTTAATTATTAATCAATATCCTTTAATACAAAGTAATCAATCCTTAATTAATTAAACTTAATTAACTAATTAATTATTCTTAGTTATTAATTAATAAAAGTTAATTATTAATTAACAACCTTAATTACCAATTTAATTAATCCATAATTATCTATTAATCAATCTTTAATGATAATTGACTAACCTTAATAACAGTTAATTAATCCTTAATTAACTTTAATTATAATTTAATAATTTCTTAATTATTAACTAAGAAAACTTAATTATTATTTAATAAAACTTTATTAAGTACTTCTTAATTACTAGTTTAATTAACCCTTATTTAATTAATCCTTATCAAAAATTAATTAATTAAATTAATTAAACTTAATTAATTTTAACTCATTAAAAATCTTAATTATCATTAAAACATTTGATCTTAGTAATTAACTTACTTAATTAAATCATTAATTAAGTTTAGAATAAAATAAAATAAATAATCATTAATTATTTATCTTAAATTATAAATTAACAATCCTTAATTACAAATTAATAAATCACTTGAAAACCTTAATTGTTAATTTACTTATCCTTAACCATTAACTAATTCAATTAGTAAATCACTCTTATTTATTCTATTAGTTTTAAATTTAAATTAAGTTTTAAGACAAACCATTTCCTTATTAATTACCTTATTTTCAAATTAAGTTTGAAAATAACTTAAGGATTTTAACTTAATAAAATTAAGTAAATCAATTCATACCATTTAATTTATTCAAATCATTCATTTCAAAGAAATGAAATTTCAAGACAATTGTTTAACTTGATTTTCCAAAATTTAAAACTTACTTTTATTTTAAATTTTAGAAACTGATTTAAACATCTTACTATGGGTTTAAGTCATTTGAAACAAACCAAGTATTCCTTCTTTTATTTCTTCTTTTAAAACAGAGTTAAATTTTAAATTTTAAAACTGTTTGAACTTAACAGTTCTCTCAAAATTCTCGCGTCCAACCCTAAACACCCCGAGTCAAAACCTTAACTTCGCGAGGCTCTTCCCGAGTAAATTTTAAACTGTTTGTTTTAGATTTTAAACTGTTAAACTTTAACAGTTATCACACAAAAACTCGCGTACTACCCTAAAACAACTCCGAGCCCAAAAGCTTTCTTCCCCGAGACCCACTTCGAGAAAAACTCACGAACCCAAAACCAGACAACTGATACACATTATCGATCGTGCACGTGCACCACCAATCGCCGCACCTCCGACCAAGCTTCTGATCACCATCGAGTCGCCCACCTTTCTCTCAACCATCACTACAACTCCGATCGTCAAATCCAACTCGAAAACAAAATCGAGCACTCGAGCTCAAAAACTGGAACAATGTTGAATCTGTGAATCACCAAAATCGCTCACCTCCGATCACCAGCATGGCTTCGCCTCCGGCTACTAACCCCTCTACACTTCATCAATCATCCACATGAGTCTGGAACAACTCGGTCACTAATAGGGATTGCGGTGATAAAATTTTTCCAGAGGAACAAAACTAGGGTTAAAATTTTTGATTCAAAATCACAATCACCCCAAAGCTTTAATCCACCAACTACCATTTTTGCCTGCAACTACGATCAACACTCCATCACCAGAAAAGATACTGGCCCTCCAAACTTCCTAGATCGACAGGGAAGACCAAAAACCCACTATTTTATAAATCTTGAATTCCTCATTCAATATCAACTTAAAACTTTTGATTTAACTCTTAAAAATCATTATCTAAGATAAGTATTTAGATTATAAAAGAAAATCACAAGATTTTATAGTTTGAATTTTAACATTTATTAAAATTTCTACTGTCACTTTCTTTTCCAAGTGATGTTTAAATTTTCCTTACTTAATTTTAATTCCAGAACTTAGATTAGGATTTAACAAACAATTCTTATTTGAATCCTAAAGCCTATCAGAGAATAAATGAAATGATTTTGATTTTCCATCAAAACTTCAAACTGTGAATAATGAACAGAGATATACTCAAGCAACTAACATACACACATGGTTCTAATAATTCATATATACATGTATTCAGGTCTAAAACAAACATGCATATTTATTTCAAACATACATTCCAATATTATTTCCAACATATATCATCTGTATCAAATTTAAAGGGGTTTCCTGTTCACAGTTAAAAGGCAGAGTATTGAACTAAAACTTAGATGTTTAAAATTTACTGATATACACATTTCTTAAATATACCAAAGCATACGTAATTCTAGACATACAAGGCGATTACCACACATCAATTCACATGCAATAATATTAGATACTTTAAGTTTTAATTTAAAGGTTTACTCACTTTTTTTATTGTTGAACAGAGAAATTATAACTGGAAGCTTTTCGAACTGCACTTGCTTTTGATTTCTTTTAAAACTGAAAACTTGTTTTGAAACTGAAACTTGCTTGATTTATTTGCATGCATCCTTGGAATGATTCAGACTTGAAAGAATATTGCAGATTTGTCTTGAAAGAACAAATGTTAACAGGCTTTTGAACTTGAGAATTTTGGCTTTTGAAATGATTCCAGGTTTAAGAAATAATGGTTTCAGGTCTTTGAAAACAATGGTTACAGATCTTTGATATGATCTGAAATGTGGTTTTAGGGAATTGAACTTTTGAAATGATTTGAGTTTTAAGCTTCTGAAAATGATTTCAGGTTTGAGATGAAATCTCAGTTTTGGTTTGAGGAAAGAATTTCTATTTTGGTTTGAGAAGATGATTTCGGTTTGAACATTGCTGGTTTTGGTTTTTGTCTTTGCAAATGAAAAGATAAGAAAAGAAAAAGAAGAGAGGAGGTGAAAGTTTATATAGGTTAATTTAGATTTTATTTAAATTTAAAGAAAATAAAACAAATGGTTGACACTTGTCTCTACCATTGCTTAATTACCTTACACATGTATTTAACATGTTTAAAAATTTAACACTTGTCATTTTTTAATTTTCATTTGTTTTAAAATTATTTAAAAGCCTTTAAAATGAATTTTCCTAATTAAATAAATACATACCTTATTTAATAAATGCTTTCCTATATTATAAATAAATGAAACCTTTAAAAGAAAATAAAATAAAAACTAATTATATTCTAATAAAATTATATACAATATATTTAATTCATTTTTAAGTGTAAATATACCTTTTGTATTTATTTATTATTAAATAAACACTTCCTAAATTTATATAAATAAAATTTCTTTTAAAGAAAATATTTTAAAGCAAATCTTATTTTAAATAAAGCCTTGTTCATATATTTTATACCCAAATATATTAAAATATTTATCTTTAAAGATTCAAATTTAAATCCAGATTCAAATTCAAATTTTACTTTTAAAATCCAATTTAAAAATCAACTCTACATTTATTTTAAATAAACACATTATTAAGTTTGAAATTAATTATTTCATTTAAAAAAAATAACTCAAGACATATATATATATATAAACAATACTTATTAAATTTGAAAATGATAAGTCTATTTAAAATCAAATTTATAACACAATCTAAATAATTATCAATCTATAACCATAATTAAAACATCATATTATTATTATTATTTGGTTATTTATATTTGAAAATATCAATTTTATCAATTTCAAATAAATTTAAATTAAGAGATTATCACATTTTAAACTCCTTGAAATTCCGGGATATCACACTTGAGGCTACGATTACATTTCAAGAACAATTTCACTTAGAATGCTCATCATCCTCCAATGATGATGTTTTGATAGCATTCGTCCATACAAATTGTCCTGGGTATGGACAAACTGAACCACCATCTTCACTATCTTCAGGATATTCATTCGTAACGCTCAAATCGGATCGAAGTGGTTTTCGAATAATTAAATCTGATCCCGGTCTCTTCGAAACGATTAACGAAATTGGCCAATATTTGATAGTCGGTTATTTAACTATCAAATAACATCCATAAGTAGTAAATAGGCCCATATTATATTTTTCTTCCAAAATATTCATTTTAAACTACCTTTACAAAGGTATATTTTCAAATTCCTTTCCATAAACAATTTCAAATACTTAAATCCATAACAGGATATTCCCAAAACCATTTCAACACGAAATATTTTCAAATTTCCATTTTAATACTTAGGAAAAACATTATAAGTCTAATTTTCCAAAATCATTTCAAATATCAATGCTTCAGGGAATATTTCGCAACTTATCTCCTAAATCTCTGAAACCATAAATAAATTCCCTTTAACAGTTTCCAAAACCCAGTATACTTATTTATAACCCCATTCAACAATTATAACTTCTTTTATGAATTCAGATTTCATTTTCAAAGTTCCCATATTCAACATTTTGAAATTCCATTTCCTCCAAATCCCTTATAAAATTCCTTTCCTCAAAATCATATCCATTTATAAACCTCATTTACGAATCTCGAGAGAATTTATAATAAAGTTTTCAATCACCTCAAAACTCTATATATATATATATATGTATAAAATAAGTATTCAAAAGAATAATAATTTATTTTTAAAACAAGTTGAAGTAGTCATTTAAAAATATCGAAACATTTTTTTTAAACATCAATAAAATCAATTTCAAAGTTGATTTTTAAAATTAGAATTTATTAAAATAAATATTAAGTATTTGAGAAATTCACTTTTCGATGTATTTTAATTCTTCTAGTTCAAAACTTCATTGTTTGATATATAACACTTTCCTTCAAAAAAAAAACTTAATTTCTTAAAATTAAAGATGTATTTTTTTTAAAATTCACATAATCAATTCAATTTATAAATCCTCTCTATTTACAACCCATCGATTCCATTCCAGCATCCTATCCATTTCCACTTTTTTCAATAATAGTATCCACTATTTTTTTCCAACCCTATTCCATATTCTAATATAAATTCACCCTATGAATTTTATATTCCCAAACTTCATCTATTATCGATTTCCTTTATTTATAAACATCATTTATAAATTTATAACTTTTTTGAGTTTCACTTTTTATAAACTAATCTCACTTATAAAATTCCATTTAATAAGTTCACTTCTTTATAAATTCCATTTATTTTTCAAATCTATTTTTAATATCGATTTCAACACCTTTCCATATTTTTCAGGCTATCGTTTTAAAAATCCATTGTTTAAAATCTTCTATATGAATTATTTTAAAATCTCTATTAAAATATTTTTTTTTGAATTGTTAATTATGATCAAATTAATTATTGCTTATCCAAAACATTTTCTTTTAAGTAATCCGAATTCCGATATAAATGTTTTAATATTAAAAATCTCCTTTAATTTCTTAAAAATTCAAAATAATATTGATGGTATTTAAAATACCAAAATTAAGGCCAGCGCTACTATAGCATCCTATGATTCACATCACAACAATAATCTATGGCAGATTATTCTAACACATCATATATTATTATATATGAAGAACAATCAATATAATTTTAAGGAATCCAGTTGGATCCCTCCAACCTATTTCCCTGCATCCATAGATGTTAGACAACAATAAATATACCAATCCTACTTCGAGCGGGATATCACGGTAATATAGGGTCATCCGCTATTACGTGGGGGGCATAGGGTCTCATCCGCTAAAATATGCGGGGATATCAATCCAACTACTCATATATATACTACTATATATATATAACATCCAAGTGATAATAATAATTATCCATTCATCCAATCAATAAATAAATGATTTCAACAATTTTAAATTAAACCAATAATCCAAGTCGAGTGAGATTTACTCACCTTTGATTTTTATTTGCAATCCATCCCAATTTTAAATTAAATTGAACAACGTTCAATTTAATTTAGAATTTCAGCTAACTCCAAAAATCCCCAAATAATTCCTGTTACGCAGATCTCACAGCCAGGAATCGTGATCGATTTCGTGATTTGGACCTCGCATGTAAATGACATGAAATTTATAAATTTTCGATTTTTATTAATTATCGTAAATTTTCTTATTAATTACGGTAATAAAAAGAAAATTACCTTACGGTTCTTCCTCATCCATGCATGAAACATGCAACCCTAACCTAGATTTGACAAAGCAGTGGAGCTATTTCAGTCCATCTTTTCCTGCTAACATCCAACAACAACAACAGAGATCCCGAAAGCCGCAATGAAATCCAAACACTATTAGTCCGATTCTTGTCCAAATAAAGGTCCATCAAAATTAATTCAACTCCACCGAGAAGGAACATGAAGCAAGACGAGATTCCTCCAATGATGTACTGACCGTTGACGCATCCCGCCCCACATCCAATCGACCTGCTCGCCATTCATCGGAGCACCACCGTGACTTCCTCCTTGGCCATGCTCGTACAATCTCATGTTGACAAACTCGAACTCGACCTGGCTAATGCCTCCAACCCCATGTGTGCAAACCCTAACATCGCGAATCCCAATTCGACTTCGTCGCACCCCTGGCACCGGTGCCTCTTCCAGTCGTAGCCCACTCCAGTGTATCGCGAATGAAACACCTCCCACCTTCCAGTTCACACGCGCCTCCAATCCTCTCACATCGCCTATAGCAGTCGCGTTTTCGATCGCGTTCATTCTTTCTTCTTTTATCAGTCGATTTCGGTTTTTGAAATGGGAAGAAAGAAATGAATGGGAGATTTATTTTGTTTTCTCTTTTTTTATCAAACAGATGTGGTTTGTGAAAGAGGGAGAAGACGTGATTTTGAATTGAAAGGGGAATGTCGTGATTTATGGACTGAGAGCATGAAGGGTTGCATGTTTGAATGGAGAAGGGTGGCGTGTTTGAAAAGGAACAGTAGTTGACTGTATATAAATAAATAAATTTTCAAAATATCTCGATTTACGCAACTCAAAATTTCGAACCCCTATCGAGGCATGCCGCTAGGCTTTCATAATGTTATACCTATATTTCGAATGCAATGGAAAAGGTTTCGAGTCCTAATTCGATCGTATGGAGAAGATAGCTTTTTGGACCCAATTATTATATTGAATTTTCAAAATCAAATTCAACGCGTTTATATCCCGTACGACCAAACTATAAGTCCAAATGCTACGAGATTTGAAATTCGATAATAATACATTATTATGGATCCAATGGAACTAGTTTCGTCGAATTCCGAGGCTGTACCCCGTATCGCTATTTTAACGCGTCCATTAAATCGATGATTTTCAAAAATTTCGAAATCGCTTAAAATTTCAGTTTTAAAATCTTACTAACTAAATTCTAATTTAAATAGAATTTTTATCAACATTATAAATCGTTCTGATTTATTTTTTATTTAAATTTCAATTATTCGCCTTTTCGTATTACGATAAATCACTATATTTTGAAATTAAATGCTATTTCTCGAATTTAGCCAATAACTCCGTATTCAAAATGAATTTATATTTCAAACTCAACATTTAAAACCATTTAAATATTCAAAGTTAAACGTTGAAAAATTCGGGTCCTTACATTCCTCCCCCCTTAAAAGAATTTCGTCCCCGAAATTTCTAAGGTGGCAAAAATGCTCCAAACCCATTAACTTAACAAAACCCACTAGTTAAAACTTTACTTTTCACTTTTCTACATTTCTAAGCCGACGTTCCCTAACTAATTCAAACATTTATCCAAAACCCTTTATTTCTTAGTTAAATTCAAAAATCAATTTCTAGTTTACAAAAATTTTCAAAAATTTCAAAAAAATTTCTAACACCCTAAATTTCCGAAATTTTTTGGCAGAGTCTCCTTTGTATGGAGAGCCTTTTGCAATATGACAAGAGAGATAAAAATATATACATCGACCCACACGGTCAAAAAACAAAATATATATCAATATTCATTGTTTTGCGGTATTTAATCCGAAAACGTACCTTTATTTAGCGTTTTTAGGAGAGCGGCTTATTTTATATGCAATTTACGCCACCAAAATCTAGCCAAATGGCCTCCGAGTACCTGTACTTACTCAATTTAAACACATAAGTACTAAAACATGAAAATTCAATAACATTTCACTTAGTTAACAACTTAAACACATAATTTTCACAACATGAATTAATAGCCACAAGATTCCAACATTTGATTATTTATTTCAATCGATTTATATATCATTTTACTCAATTCGAATGATTTACATCCAAATTTACTTGTATACAATTCATATTTATACCAAACAAACTCATATCCATTTCAAACTGATTTAAAAATCAATTTATTCACTTTCTATTAATTCATAGAATTTTATTTACTTCCGTTTACACCAAACGACAATCTCTCTATGCAAATTCGGCGATATTTATTTAATAGAATAATCATTTAAGCTTATAGCTATTTTAAATTGATTCCAAATCAATTTATATTTAATTCTATTCCATTTCAAATTCATTCACGATTAATTCAGTTGCATTCCATTCATATCCACATTCACTATATTCAAATCCATTTTATTAAGCTCGGAATCATTCCACACTATTTATTAAATAACCATTTCCACAAATTTATTTGAACCAAGCTTCCATTCAGAATATTTGCTTAAGTTAATCCATTTAGTTTAAATTATTTCAACTATATAACTTAAGTTTATTACCCTTGTAACCAAATCACACTTAAATTTTAGATTGATTCTTTTTTCAATCAAATTCCCTTCCATTTACTAATTAATTTAATTAGTTCATTTACCCAATCCACTTCAAACTTAACTTCAAGCTCGAATTCATTTTAAACAATATCCAAGGCCATATTCAATTTATTTACACTTAAATTGAATTTATTTATAACTTAAATCGTCACTATTTTAATTTAATTCTTATTCGACACATTTCCAATTATATTTAATTCGCTTACAATTAAGTCGAATTTCATTTATAACTCAAGTTCCCTATTCAATTAACTTATCTAATTAGTGCGCTTTCAATTTATATTCCATTATCTGATTTCCATTTCAAAAATCACCTTATTTAGTTTCTTGAGTTCAAATTTATTTTAAAATCTAACTTCGGCCTTTTATTCCTCACTTTTAAAATATTATACCATTTTTATTTTGGTTGTTCTATCCCATTTTTCAAATTTAATGAGTTACACAACTTATTCTTCACATTTCCATCAATTTTATACTCGAGTATATTCACATTTTATTTTTAACTCGAGATTATACATCTATTTATAGTTAAGTATATTTTTATTCCATTAATCTCAATTTTTATAAGCTATTCAAATTTATTTATTCGCAATTCCAAATTTTCACCTAAATTTAATTCATTCAAAATTTATACCTTATGGTTATATAATTATTTCACAACTCAAAATTTATATTTACTTCAATTCGATATTATTTCTAATCCAATCCAATTTTATGACTTATAGTTATATAGTCACTTTATAATTCACATTTACATATTTAATTCAATTCAATATGATTTGAATCCAATTCACTTTTTATTTAAATTTCAATTCCTTTTAACCAACATTTCAAAACAATATTCGAGTTATTCATACTTAAACTAATTTCACTCCGAACAAGTTTATTTTTATTCATTCAATTTAATGAATTAAGAATTCAATTCTAATTTCAAATCTTCCCACACTTCCTTACTCATATTTATTTGTTCCATTCACTTACACATTCATACGCACTTATATTTAGTTAACTTCATCACATTATATTCATTTCATTCTTTTTATTATAATTACTTTATTTAATTTATTTACTTTAACTTTTACTTAAGTTAAATTCCAATTCCTACAAATTTTCTTTTACAAATCCAATTTATTTAACTTACACAAGTTAAATTTTAATTTCATCTTGAAGTTCACATTTTCCAAGTTTTATTTCAAAAACTTATTCTCTTCTGATTTCACTTCTTATTTAATTGGAAATTTCAGAATTCAACACCCAGTTTTCATTTTAAATTATTTTGAAATACTATATATATATATAATTCTGTTTTAACAAACCATTTCCTTCAAATTTCAAAAATCAACTTGATTTTTATCCAAAACAATTCCCTTGGAATTTCCAACAACACCTGTTTACCAAACACAAATCTCCATATCAAATTACTATGGTAGCAATCTGTCACCTAGAAACTCGAAAATAATCCTGGTGAGCTCAGTGCTTTGTCACTTTCCAAAATCCCTTTAAAACCATTTTTATCCCAAAAATATTTTCAAAATAGTACCATTTTATTTTTACAACACTTCAGAAAATATTTTCCAACTTTCCGGGATTTAAATTTCCAAATTTTGGTTTGAATCAAATTTTTAGTTTTAACTCATTTGTATAATTCATTCTTATACAAATTTAATTTTGGTTTTTATAAACCATTTCAAATTTTATAATCTTATTTTGATTATAATATTATCATCCAAATACTCCAAATATGACATAATAATTTTAGAAAATTATTTCCTTTATATAAAAATATAATTTGGGTAAATTATTTCATTTATCCCCTTTAAAACAATACCGTGTCGAATTACTCTATTCAAGTGTTTAGAAACCCTTATCGATGTCGTGGCGTCCCACTACTCGACCAGAATTTATATACCACTCAACAAATTGATCAACACAATATAAAACAATTTATATTCACTAACAAATATGCGCTCATATCTATTAATATACTCAACTCATTCTAGGGTACTACTGACCCTATCTCTAATGAGTAATTCCCACCAAAGCCAAGGTTCTCGCTTAACCTTGCGCTTTGATACCAAATGTAGCGACCCGCTATTCCGTACCTATGACGACCCGCCCTTCTCGACTCTCAAAAATCGACACAAAATACACCACTGTATAATATGTCGAAGATCGAGTGCCGGAAAAGATAGATTGTTGAGGAAAAGAAAGAAGATAGAAGAAAGAAGGAACTAAACAACAACAAAATCTCACAATCGCAGCGGAACAAAATATAATAAATAATAACAGATCTTTACACAAAATGAAACCATATCTGTTTTATATAATACATCATCAGAGTATATCACAAGTAAACAACAATTACCAGCCTGGCAGTTATATCAACCTGCCTCACAACTCGCTGGCAATTTCAAACAACCATAGCAGTGGAATAAACAAGTACGAATAATACGTCTCGAACTCCAGCTCCTCTCATGAGCTCCAAAGTAACCAATCCTAAACCTGAAATACTCGGTCTGACCCGAGCATTATAATGTAATAACACCCGAGTCGGTCTGGAATACCAGCGTAAGAGAAATACATCCAAACTGATTATTAAAGTTTCAAAAATCCTTTGAAATCAAAAGCATCTCGTAAGACCACGCCACAAATAAACATGTCGGGTTTTTACCTTACGATAGCCAAAACACTTTCTTATCAAATCCTCTGATATTATAATAGTGTCTATATACAAATACTTATTCAAATAGCTGATGTTGTTACATGATTAAATTCCAGCATACTAGCCACAAAGTGGGTTCTACAAACAAAAACCGTAAATTCACGTAGGGAGAATGGATTTCCATCAATGACTAGGCACTGGGATACCACCTGTCACAGTACTTGGTCTAGATCAACGTACCGAGGACCACGCCCGATTCCCTGCAACATAAGACCGAACCTACCCCTTACTGGATAATTCCGAGTAAGATCACCCCACGGTTGTGATCAGCAACCGCACCACTAAGCCGAATAAAAAGGGACATCTAGACAGGGATGACCTCATCCTAATGGGTGCGACCCACATAGCCTTGCTGCATAACCCCTGATTTTCAGTCACTTCCGGTTGATGAGGCTCGAGGCTAAGCATTACCTTTTTAGAACATATCCCTTAGAATGCCCATCATCCACTTGACGATGTTTCGAAAGCATTTGTCCATACAAGTCCGTTTTGGGTTCGAACGGAACCGAAGGCACTACTCCTACTACGTCCATTTTGGAATCACCCTCAGGATTAGTAGCGACTAGCCCTTGCATTTAACTGCCCCATCTTCGATTCCACACTCGTTTTTTCCATGAAAACATACAAACCGAATCGAAGTGGTTTTCGAGAAATTAATCTCGATCCCGGTCTCTTCGAAACGATCAGCGCATTGGCCAATATTGATAGTCGGTTATTTAACTATCAAATAACATTCACAAACATCCATCAATCAAACATAAATAATGTCATAGCCCGCAAATCCGTCCCTCTTGATTAACCACTAATCTCCATTGATTAACTCAAAATGAATGGGCATACGAACTATGAGGGTTTTAAGAAAAAGAAAAAGTCAGAAGAAGAAGAAAGAAGAGAAAGAAAGAAGAAAGAGAAGAACAACAGAACAACTTTCAGAACAGAAAACAATATCAGAATCTTACACATCGCAGCGGAACAATATACAATAGATAAATCAGTAATCTTTTAAACAAAGAATTTTATCAGTTTATACATATATCAATCATCAGAGTCAATATACAACTCAATACAACAATGGACAGTTATATAAACTTGTCCTCATACAGAATACACAGTGGAATAAATACTATCAGATACAAATACTACGTCTCGTCCTCCAGCTTATCTCCAAAGCTCCAGAATATCCAGAATATCCTGATAATCTAACTCTAGGCTGCCCGTGTGGAAATTGGTGGGCACCCAGAGTTTAGAAGGGAACAATAAACTCCGAGTCAGTCATGGTGACTGGTGTGAGATCGTAAAACAGTTATTCTTTAAAATAAACAACAGGAAGATTTTAAAGTCAATTCGCAATGCTTTTGGAAAATGAAACTACCATAAGACCTCCCGCCACACACACAATGCAAACGCAGACTTGGAGGAGATTTCTTCTTATGATAGTCAAAGATGCTTACTACGCAAAAATCAAATCATTTTTGATATTATTATTAGTGCATAGTGGAAAACATTTCGAAAGTATAATATAAATCTTAGCCAGCATAGGTACCATTATATTATGCCCGCTATAGCTGCCTCCTGAGGAGACAGGTTATACAATTGAAATCGTAAAGGCTCGTATTGTTTCTTTGGATTTCCAACAAATGGTCAGGCTAAGGAACTTCCTTTCCACGATGGGTACGTCCCTGGAATAGACGACCCGAGAAATAACCTAACATTACGGTTAGATCTCTGCCAACACAAGGCCGGGTTACCTCTGCAAAAGTAGGTAACTACTGACACGCGTATGCCATCCCCCGATCGTCACCGATCTTCCCGAGGATCCCCGATTCCAACAAACCACATAGAAAAAAATAATGCAGTAACCACAGAGGTTAAGTATCTGGGCTCCATACCATGATACCACCTTTATCCAGAAGGAATGACATACACTAAGGGGCGTTACTCCCTAAAACCTTGCTGCATTCGTCCTGTTTCGACCATTTCCGGGGTGTGAGGCTCGATGAAGTCTCGTCCACAAAGCTACGCTTTCTCAAAAAGCCCTGCTTCGGGTCAAACAAAATGATCAACCTATGATCACAAAGATATAAGATCAAACAAATGATCATATCACAAATGATCAAACACTGATCATTTCACAGCAACACTCAGTATGCCACGTTACCAAATTGGGATATATCGCTGATAAATTTCAACTACATAACCTCTGAGCTCGTACGTCTCAGAGAAGGGTGTTAAGCTAAGAGAATAAATTCTCCGCCACCAACAGAAATGTATTTGAAAGAAATCAGCTTTATATCTCAAATTGTAACGTCAGACACACAATCCATACAAGTCTGTTCCGGGATCGAACAGAACCGAAGGCACTTCTCACGAAGCCCTTGCATTTCCGGATAATTTTCTAATCACGTCAGGACTTCCCGTCACTAAGGGTGATAAAACCTCTAAACCGGAGATCAGCCGATGTAGAGTAACTCGACGGTAATCCTTCCGTTTTCAAAAATATCCGGTCTTCAACACCGGTCTTCGAATGCAATTCATAACGACGTATCACATATTCGGAATGGGTTATACGACCCCATGGTCCTTTCCCGGCTAACCCGAATAGTGAGCGATTATTCAAAAATAAGTGTGGCATTCAAATTCATCCAATTCACAACAAATACCTATCTAAAGGTAATTATTGATTGTCGGTTATTTAACTATCAATAAAGATGCGCAACATCATCAGATTCCAAATAATCTTTCCAATTATTTCATCTTCAAAAATATCTTTACTAGATATATTATTTCCACACTTTAAAAATAAACCAACGTTTATTTTTCTAAACAGTTTCCCTTTCTTTTATAAATTCCATAGTGAATTTATATTTCAAAATATCTACCGATATACGATTTTCAAATCGATTTCAAATATTCAATTTCATTTTATCTTTAAGAAGATAGAATCTCAAAAACGTTTCATTTCATTTTGGAAAACCATTTCCATACTTATTTAAAATAAGTAATTCACAAAACTATTTATTTTCAACACTTAGAAAATATTCGATATACTTAAATCAAAATCAAGTATATATCTCATTCTTTAAGGAAATCATTCTTTAAACACATTTTATTTGAGTCAAAACGAATGTTACGTAAAACATCGTTACGACGACTCAAAATCACTAGTATAGGGATTCGGCATTTAGATAGATATATGAATCCCAATACCATACAAAAATATTTCCTTTCGGAAACCATTTACTATAACAACAGTGTTATAGTCCACCATTTCCTTATTTCTCGAAAACGTCTATTTCAACAATAAATGTTGAAATCTATGATTTCGATAGTTCACACGTTTTAAAACATCTTTTAAAACAATTACTTCATTTCATATATCATTTTTCCAAAACCATATCCATTTTTCTTAATAATATATTCACTGTCCAAAATCGTGAATATACTTCACAAATTACATTTCACTATTTTCTACACGTTTTATTTCAATAATAATTCGCTATCCAAAATCGCGAATATATCTCCTTTGATAATCTTCTATATTTAATTTATCAAATTCAATCGATTGGTTTCCGAATTTATAAAACAACGTTTATAAATTCCATTTTCTATTTTCTATAACAACTCCGGTTTATAAATCTCATTTTACTAACTTCAAAAATTCACTTATAAGAATAAGTGATTTCGGATTTATAAAACAACGTTTATAAATCACATTTGTACTTTATAACGATTTCAACTTATAAAAATCATTTCATTTTGCAATTTCTATTTATATCCCATCTAAGTGCAAAAGTCAAATTTATAAGTAAATTTCTTATAAATCTTTTATTCTACAATATCTATTTACTTTATAACTTCACGTTATAAATCTATTAATTTCATTCACTTATGAAATCCATTTATACTTCTTTCTAACACTTATAAAAATTCGTTTTATAAGTCCAATATTTTGATTTACAAAAATATAAATTTTTATAAATATTTCTATACAAATCGTTTATAGTTATTCAAAAATCCCAACTTAAATCATTTTATAAATAAATCGACTTTTATTTCAAAAACGACACTTCGGCTATATTTCACTAAAAATTAGAACTTTTATAACTTTAAAATTTCACGTTTATAAATCGATTCAAAAATCCCATAAAACGTATATTTTCAAAAATCACTTTAAAAACCTTTTTAAAGTAAAAGTCGTTATTTTTACATTTCAAAACTGAATCCGATGATGCAACAACACCAATCAGTCCATCACAACAGTCAAATATCATATATCATCATATGATAACAGAATATACATCAATATCTGTAAATAAATAACTACTGGTGAGGAATCCAGTTGGATCCCTCCAACCTGTTTCCCTGCATCCAAAGATGTTAGCACAATACCAATTCCGCTCCAGTACGGAATTATTGCGGTATATAGGTTTTTATAAATCCGCTTACTAACGGCGCAATAGGGTCTCATCCGCTATACGAGGCGGGAAATCATCAATCCAATATATACATATGCCAATATGTATATATTGCTATATATATAATAGATACATCCTACTATATCTAATAGCACATCCACATAGCAATCATGTCAAACAATCAATAACTGCAATCAATTTTTAAATCTGAGTGAGAAGATCTCACCTTCGCTTTTATTTTGCAATCCATTCCCATCTCGACTTGATTTTCTCGATTTTTAACCTTGTATAAACAATTTTGTACAATTTATTAATGTTTGAATTAAATCGAATAACCAATTTTTATTTTGATAATTTTCATTAACCAATGATTTTATTTAAACTAATAAATTTAAATTTTAACTATTTTCTTCCTAACAAAATATTTTTAGCAACTAAAACCATTAAATGAATTTTATTAACAAATCTATCCTTTATCATATATATATATATATATATTCCTCTATATATTTTCTTTCTTTTAAAAACCTTGTCTATATATATATATTTTTCTGTTTACTATACATGTACATATAAAATCTCAGATTTAAATTAAATTTAGGTAAATTAAAAGTTTTAAGGAAACTGCTAAAAACTTTATCTTACTGTAAATTTAAAAATAAATTTTCCTTCAGGTGTTAAATTGACAAGAACACTATGTGAGTTTTAAATGACTAATAACATCGTAGAATCAACGGCGAAACTCACCTCGACCCCAAACAAAAATACGAGACCAGATCACTCGAACTCGAGCTCCTGATCCACCACGTCGATGTCTCAGTTCCATCGCGTCGCCCAAATGGCCAGCTCCAGCCGTACCCATCGATCGATAAACCCCAAAATCACCTTCCAGATCTTGAATTCGCGATCCCCCCCAATTGCCAGCGAATCGCCCACGTCGCTGCCTGCTCCAGAACTTGCCCAACTCCACAACTTCACCGTGCCATTCATCCCAGGCTCTCGCGATGCGTGCGCTGCCGCTTCCCCATCTTTGGTCGAGACCATCGCCGCCTACATCGCTCTGCTCGACGTGAATCACATCGCGACATCGCTGCCATCGGGGAACGACGACGCTTCTGCGACACCCCCTTGCTTCGCGAGTTTCCAGGTGTTTCCGCCTCGACTGTAGCTTCGTGAAACTCGTCACTGTCCAGATTTCGATCGCGCCTCCAATGCCTCGCGTGTGCGAGTCGCTCGAACTCGATTGCCGTTTTAAAATTTGAACGAGAGTGTTTTCGCTTTGAATTGATGGAAGAGGGACGAAGAATAAGCGGCCATTAATTTTTTTCTTTGAACTGCTCGAGATTAAAATTAACAGAGAGGGACGAGATAACGTTAAAGTCGAACGAAGCATGGCCGGCACGATTTGGCTTCGTGATTCTCTGCGTGATTTTAGGCTGAAGTTAGGGAAGAGAACGTGTGATTTGACTTAAATTTAAATTTCATATTTAAATTGAATATCGTTAAATCTTTAACGCGTATATATATCGTGTGCTCACGTATCCACTCAGAAAATTATGAAAATTGAAATCCGGCAATAATACAACATTCCGGACCCAATGGAACAGGTTTCGTCGAATTCCGAGACTGTTTGAAAATTGACTATTTTATAAATATCGGTTCGAGTGATTATTTTCAAAACTGAACAAAACAGTTCGAAATTAAATTCTGAAGCTTCTATCATCTTCAGTATTATCAATACGAATTTTAAGAGCTTTCGAAATATTTTTCTTCTGCTTAAAATTGAAGATTCAAATTTTAATTCCACTTTCAATCGATTAAATTTTAAAGTTTAACCGGCAATTTCACAATTATATCGGGGATTCAAATTAAATCATCGTTCACATATTTAAAATAAATTAAATATTTTCAATTTAATTCGTTCAAAATTCTGGGTCGTTACAGACTTCCCTCCTTAAAAGAATTTCGTCCTCGAAATTACAAGTTAGGAAAAATGGTCCTTAACTCGTCTACTATTTTTCACAATCCAATAGTTTTATCAATTTATCACAACAAATCTTTCTACTAAAGATTCGTTATCATTCAACTAAATTTTCCACTTCAATTACTAATTTCAAACAACATTGTTTTCTTAACAATTCAATTTTAAGTTTAAATTCAAATTTAAACTTTCAAATTTTCTCAAAAATTTTCTAACACTCGGAATTTTCGAAAAATTTCGCCAGCGTCTCCTTTGCGCGGCTAATACGGCACTACTACAAAACGTCCCTACGGACCCTCAGATTTCAAAAAGAAAAAGAAAAAGCCAAGCGGCTAGAGAAATAAGTCATCAAATCTCATATTCGAATTCAAATACTTACCTTTAGTCGAGCCATTCAAATTTATCTTCGAAATTAAATTCCAATTCCTTTATACCTGTGTATCCTACTAGCCATAATATCTAGTTGCATACATTCAAACCATTTCGTACATTCAATTACAAAATTTTCAATATAACTGCTTATATCATCTCTAATTCACTATTGAAGTTATATATTCAATTTCGTTTAATTTTGCATTTCAAGATTCCATTTGAATTCAATTCACAATTCCAATTTGAATTCAGTTCATCTTTTGAATATTGAATTTTTATCAATTAACTTTAGTTCACTTCATTTGCAATTGATTCCATTCAATTTGTTCATTCACTAATTCATTTACATTAAACTGATTCAACATTCAATTAGTTCAATAGCTTAATTCATTTATCAATCCAATTCAGATCCTCGATTTTTATCTAACTTTACCAAGGTCAAATTTCATCACTTAATCAAAATCACATTTTATTCAACCTAAATTCAATTTGTATAAGTTATCAATTTAATAATATTTCATAAATGTTTTTATATGGTATTCTAGAGTTTTACCAACCTTCAAAAATCATTTTGAAAACAATTCAAATTATCCTTTTGAATTTCCAAACAAAACCCAAATTTCAAACAACTTTCCATTTAAAATAATTTGGCAGCAATTCCTCTTTTGGAAACCCGAAAATGAACATCAGTGATGCTGCAGTCATTACCGAAGTTATTTTCCAGCGACCGAAAAGAGTTTAGAGCTTTTCATTTCTTCAAAACATTTTTCAAAACCCTTGAAATTCATTTTCAAATCAAAAAAGATTTAAACTTTCCAATCCTCAAAATTTTCAAATTCTTTTCAAAACATTTCCAAAAACCTCTCTGGAATTTCATTTCAAATTACAAATCACATTTATAATTTATATTCTCAAATTTCATTTGTATATGGATTTATTTCTTAACTTTGGAGTTACAATTTCCATTTCGTATTCAATTTCATATAATAATGATAACATTTCAATATTATCACTTTCCTAACAACCATGCAACCATATACTGTAATAATTTACAGAAAATCATTTCTTTTATATACAAAAATAGTTTTGGGTAAAATTATCTCATTTACCCTATTTAAAACAATACTGTGTCAGTTTATCTTGTTTAGAGTTTAGAAACCCCTATCGATTACAGTTAGCTAGACTGCACCGACCAGAATCTATAAACAATCCACCAATAAGTCAACACAATACAAAACAATTTTATATTCAAATAACAAATACGCGCTCATATCTATTATTACACTCAACTCATTCTAGAGTACTACTGACTCTATCTCTAATGAGTAACACCCAACAGAGCAGGGTTGTCGCTTAACCATATGCTCTGATACCAAATGTCATGGCCCGCAAATCCGTCCCTCTTGATTAACCACTAATCTCCATTGATTAACTCAAAATGAACGGGCATACGAACTATGAGGGTTTTAAGAAAAAGAAAAAGTCAGAAGAAGAAGAAAGAAGAGAAAGAAAGAAGAAAGAGAAGAACAACAGAACAACTTTCAGAACAGAAAACAATATCAGAATCGTACATATCGCAGCGGAACAATATACAATAGATAAATCAGTAATCTTTTAAACAAAGAATTTTATCAGTTTATGCATACATCAATCATCAGAGTCAATATACAACTCAATACAACAATGGACAGTTATATAAACTTGTCCTCATACAGAATACACAGCGGAATAAATACTATCAGATACAAATACTACGTCTCGTCCTCCAGCTTATCTCCAAAGCTCCAGAATATCCAGAATATCCTGATAATCTAACTCTAGGCTGCCCGTGTGGAAATTGGTGGGCACCCAGAGTTTAGAAGGGAACAATAAACTCCGAGTCAGTCATGGTGACTGGTGTGAGATCGTAAAACAGTTATTCTTTAAAATAAACAACAGGAAGATTTTAAAGTCAATTCGCAATGCTTTTGGAAAATGAAACTACCATAAGACCTCCCGCCACACACACAATGCAAACGCAGACTTGGAGGAGATTTCTTCTTATGATAGTCAAAGATGCTTACTACGCAAAAATCAAATCATTTTTGATATTATTATTAGTGCATAGTGGAAAACATTTCGAAAGTATAATATAAATCTTAGCCAGCATAGGTACCATTATATTATGCCCGCTATAGCTGCCTCCTGAGGAGACAGGTTATACAATTGAAATCGTAAAGGCTCGTATTGTTTCTTTGGATTTCCAACAAATGGTCAGGCTAAGGAACTTCCTTTCCACGATGGGTACGTCCCTGGAATAGACGACCCGAGAAATAACCTAACATTACGGTTAGATCTCTGCCAACACAAGGCCGGGTTACCTCTGCAAAAGTAGGTAACTACTGACACGCGTATGCCATCCCCCGATCGTCACCGATCTTCCCGAGGATCCCCGATTCCAACAAACCACATAGAAAAAAATAATGCAGTAACCACAGAGGTTAAGTATCTGGGCTCCATACCATGATACCACCTTTATCCAGAAGGAATGACATACAGTAAGGGGCGCTACTCCCTAAAACCTTGCTGCATTCGTCCTGTTTCGACCATTTCTGGGGTGTGAGGCTCGATGAAGTCTCGTCCACAAAGCTACGCTTTCTCAAAAAGCCCTGCTTCGGGTCAAACAAAATGATCAACCTATGATCACAAAGATATAAGATCAAACAAATGATCATATCACAAATGATCAAACACTGATCATTTCACAGCAACACTCAGTATGCCACGTTACCAAATTGGGATATATCGCCGATAAATTTCAACTACATAACCTCTGAGCTCGTACGTCTCAGAGAAGGGTGTTAAGCTAAGAGAATAAATTCTCCGCCACCAACAGAAATGTATTTGAAAGAAATCAGCTTTATATCTCAAATTGTAACGTCAGACACACAATCCATACAAGTCTGTTCCGGGATCGAACAGAACCGAAGGCACTTCTCACGAAGCCCTTGCATTTCCGGATAATTTTCTAATCACGTCAGGACTTCCCGTCACTAAGGGTGATAAAACCTCTAAACCGGAGATCAGCTGATGTAGAGTAACTCGATGGTAATCCTTCCGTTTTCAAAAATATCCGGTCTTCAACACCGGTCTTCGAATGCAATTCATAACGACGTATCACATATTCGGAATGGGTTATACGACCCCATGGTCCTTTCCCGGCTAACCCGAATAGTGAGCGATTATTCAAAAATAAGTGTGGCATTCAAATTCATCCAATTCACAACAAATACCTATCTAAAGGTAATTATTGATTGTCGGTTATTTAACTATCAATAAAGATGCGCAACATCATCAGATTCCAAATAATCTTTCCAATTATTTAATCTTCAAAAATATCTTTACTAGATATATTATTTACACACTTTAAAAATAAACCAACGTTTATTTTTCTAAACAGTTTCCCTTTCTTTTATAAATTCCATAGTGAATTTATATTTCAAAATATCTACCGATATACGATTTTCAAATCGATTTCAAATATTCAATTTCATTTTATCTTTAAGAAGATAGAATCTCAAAAACGTTTCATTTCATTTTGGAAAACCATTTCCATACTTATTTAAAATAAGTAATTCACAAAACTATTTATTTTCAACACTTAGAAAATATTCGATATACTTAAATCAAAATCAAGTATATATCTCATTCTTTAAGGAAATCATTCTTTAAACACATTTTATTTGAGTCAAAACGAATGTTACGTAAAACATCGTTACGACGACTCAAAATCACTAGTATAGGGATTCGGCATTTAGATAGATATATGAATCCCAATACCATACAAAAATATTTCCTTTCGGAAACCATTTACTATAACAACAGTGTTATAGTCCACCATTTCCTTATTTCTCGAAAACGTCTATTTCAACAATAAATGTTGAAATCTATGATTTCGATAGTTCACACGTTTTAAAACATCTTTTAAAACAATTACTTCATTTCATATATCATTTTTCCAAAACCATATCCATTTTTCTTAATAATATATTCACTGTCCAAAATCGTGAATATACTTCACAAATTACATTTCACTATTTTCTACACGTTTTATTTCAATAATAATTCGCTATCCAAAATCGCGAATATATCTCCTTTGATAATCTTCTATATTTAATTTATCAAATTCAATCGATTGGTTTCCAAATTTATAAAACAACGTTTATAAATTCCATTTTCTATTTTCTATAACAACTCCGGTTTATAAATCTCATTTTATTAACTTCAAAAATTCACTTATAAGAATAAGTGATTTCGGATTTATAAAACAACGTTTATAAATCACATTTGTACTTTATAACGATTTCAACTTATAAAAATCATTTCATTTTGCAATTTCTATTTATATCCCATCTAAGTGCAAAAGTCAAATTTATAAGTAAATTTCTTATAAATCTTTTATTCTACAATATCTATTTACTTTATAACTTCACGTTATAAATCTATTAATTTCATTCACTTATGAAATCCATTTATACTTCTTTCTAACACTTATAAAAATTCGTTTTATAAGTCCAATATTTTGATTTACAAAAATATAAATTTTTATAAATATTTCTATACAAATCGTTTATAGTTATTCAAAAATCCCAACTTAAATCATTTTATAAATAAATCGACTTTTATTTCAAAAACGACACTTCGGCTATATTTCACTAAAAATTAGAACTTTTATAACTTTAAAATTTCACGTTTATAAATCGATTCAAAAATCCCATAAAACGTATATTTTCAAAAATCACTTTAAAAACCTTTTTAAAGTAAAAGTCGTTATTTTTACATTTCAAAACTGAATCCGATGATGCAACAACACCAATCAGTCCATCACAACAGTCAAATATCATATATCATCATATGATAACAGAATATACATCAATATCTGTAAATAAATAACTACTGGTGAAGAATCCAGTTGGATCCCTCCAACCTGTTTCCCTGCATCCAAAGATGTTAGCACAATACCAATTCCGCTCCAGTACGGAATTATCGCGGTATATAGGTTTTTATAAATCCGCTTACTAACGACGCAATAGGGTCTCATCCGCTATACGAGGCGGGAAATCATCAATCCAATATATACATATGCCAATATGTATATATTGCTATATATATAATAGATACATCCTACTATATCTAATAGCACATCCACATAGCAATCATGTCAAACAATCAATAACTGCAATCAATTTTTAAATCTGAGTGAGAAGATCTCACCTTCGCTTTTATTTTGCAATCCATTCCCATCTCGACTTGATTTTCTCGATTTTTAACCTTGTATAAACAATTTTGTACAATTTATTAATGTTTGAATTAAATCGAATAACCAATTTTTATTTTGATAATTTTCATTAACCAATGATTTTATTTAAACTAATAAATTTAAATTTTAACTATTTTCTTCCTAACAAAATATTTTTAGCAACTAAAACCATTAAATGAATTTTATTAACAAATCTATCCTTTATCATATATATATATATATATTCCTCTATATATTTTCTTTCTTTTAAAAACCTTGTCTATATATATATATATTTTTTTCTGTTTACTATACATGTACATATAAAATCTCAGATTTAAATTAAATTTAGGTAAATTAAAAGTTTTAAGGAAACTGCTAAAAACTTTATCTTACTGTAAATTTAAAAATAAATTTTCCTTCAGGTGTTAAATTGACAAGAACACTATGTGAGTTTTAAATGACTAATAACATCGTAGAATCAACGGCGAAACTCACCTCGACCCCAAACGAAAATACGAGACCAGATCACTCGAACTCGAGCTCCTGATCCACCACGTCGATGTCTCAGTTCCATCGTGTCGCCCAAATGGCCAGCTCCAGCCGTACCCATCGATCGAAAAACCCCAAAATCACCTTCCAGATCTTGAATTCGCGATCCCCCCCAATTGCCAGCGAATCGCCCACGTCGCTGCCTGCTCCAGAACTTGCCCAACTCCACAACTTCACCGTGCCATTCATCCCAGGCTCTCGCGATGCGTGCGCCGCCGCTTCCCCATCTTTGGTCGAGACCATCGCCGCCTACATCGCTCTGCTCGACGTGAATCACATCGCGACATCGCTGCCATCGGGGAACGACGACGCTTCTGCGACACCCCCTTGCTTCGCGAGTTTCCAGGTGTTTCCGCCTCGACTGTAGCTTCGTGAAACTCGTCACTGTCCAGATTTCGATCGCGCCTCCAATGCCTCGCGTGTGCGAGTCGCTCGAACTCGATTGCCGTTTTAAAATTTGAACGAGAGTGTTTTCGCTTTGAATTGATGGAAGAGGGACGAAGAATAAGCGGCCATTAATTTTTTTCTTTGAACTGCTCGAGATTAAAATTAACAGAGAGGGACGAGATAACGTTAAAGTCGAACGAAGCATGGCCAGCACGATTTGGCTTCGTGATTCTCTGCGTGATTTTAGGCTGAAGTTAGGGAAGAGAACGTGTGATTTGACTTAAATTTAAATTTCAAATTTAAATTGAATATCGTTAAAGCTTTAACGCGTATATATATCGTGTGCTCACGTATCCACTCAGAAAATTATGAAAATTGAAATCCGGCAATAATACAACATTCCGGACCCAATGGAACAGGTTTCGTCGAATTCCGAGACTGTTTGAAAATTGACTATTTTATAAATATCGGTTCGAGTGATTATTTTCAAAACTGAACAAAACAGTTCGAAATTAAATTCTGAAGCTTCTATCATCTTCAGTATTATCAATACGAATTTTAAGAGCTTTCGAAATATTTTTCTTCTGCTTAAAATTGAAGATTCAAATTTTAATTCCACTTTCAATCGATTAAATTTTAAAGTTTAACCGGCAATTTCACAATTATATCGGGGATTCAAATTAAATCATCGTTCACATATTTAAAATAAATTAAATATTTTCAATTTAATTCGTTCAAAATTCTAGGTCGTTACAAATAATTCCTCAAATTTATGTTTTCCTCAAAATATCTTCGCAGGATATATTTCTATTTTCAACCCTTTGAAAACAGTTTAAATCCACTTCCTTTTACGGAAATAAATTTCCCAAACATTTTCTATTTCCACCGAAATCACCAAGTACAAACACTTAAGATTTAAAATAATTTAAATCACTTTATCCAAAATATAATTTAAGAATATCTAGGGTAAAACCATTTTTATAAAATATAAAACTAACTTTAAAATAAAAGTAAGTCAAACTAAATTTTAAAATAAGAGTTACAAACTTCTATATAAGTTTCAAATAAAACTTTAACCAAACTATCTTTAAATAAATCCATTTTATAAAATATGAATATTAATAATATTCTTTCAAAACATAATACCAATTACCCCTTTCAAATAATTACTATTATAGCTAATTTAGTAAATATTTACTTTTAAAATTTTCACAACTCAAATAATTTCTTTAACATTCTTTTAAAAACAATTTCAAAACTTCTAACTTCTGCTCAAAAATCTACTTTTAAAAACATACTTAGCTTTTAAGGGAAAATCACTTCCATTTCGGGAATGAACCAAAGAATTCTTTTATAAATCCTGCTCGATTTGTCTTAATTCAAATTTACGTCCCAACCCGTAAATTTCTTTCAACACTTTAAAAATAAAACTCCCTTTTATTTTTATGCACACTTCCCATTTCCTGGAAATCACTTCCAAAATATATGTTTCAATTATTTAAAATAATTTACTAAATCTTTTATTCAAAATATACTTTTGAAAATCTATAAAAGTTTGCTGAGTAACTTAAATCAAAAATCTCCATTTAATATAATGTTATTATATCAAATATCTATGTTAAAGTTCCTTTAGAAACATAATACTAATTTACCCTTAAGAAATTTAAATACCAAATTACTTAAATAAATATTTACCTTTCCCTTAAAATAATTAAAAATAATAATTTGTCTAAACCATTCCAAAACACATTTTAAACTTCTATTTTACACTTTGAAAGCTTTTCTTCGAAAACTTACTACATTTTCCAGGAAAAGAAAATACACTTTCCACCCTTAAAAGTGATCCCACTATTTCTTTTAAAACAATTTGCACTTCTTATAGAAAATCCCACCAGAAATCTATACCTTTAAATTTATCCTCCGATAAATACTCCATTACATTTATAAACCCCGTTTATTAATTCTCATTCCTCTTTTCCTTTTTAAAACACCATTTCAAAACACACTTCAAATTCCAAACCAATTTCCTGAATTTAATTTCCTTAAATTCATATCTCAAGAATTCCTTTCATTTCCCTTTTAATCCCCATTTCATTTATTTATATTTTAAAATACCATATTATATTATCCAACCATAACACGACATAACAAAATTCCAATCAATCTATCATAGGATATTGGTGAAATATATCACAAATTACGAATATAATTTCTATTTGTGAGGAATCCAATTGGATCCCTCCAACCTGTTTTCCCTGCATCCCCAGATGTTAGCACAACAGCAAATATCAATCCAAACTGATATTAATACTCATATCCAACCAATCATTCAATTATTTAAATATTAACTATTTAAATTAGACGGCATCCAGATGTGAGTGAGATTAACTCACCTTGAATTATCGAAACGCCGAGCATTTAAATTTTACATTAAATCGAGCACGTTCGACTTAATGCAAAAATTTTGATTGCTCAAAACAATCCCAGATCTGCACCACAGCGAACTGCTCGTCGCTGCGATTCCAGCGCCACCAAATTCGTCGAAAACTGATTATGTATGCAAAAGATATGAATTTTTAAACATTGGAACTAAATTATATAAATCAATTTCTTTTATTTATTTATTTTTATATACCAGAACAAAATCGGCCGTAGGGAAATGAGATGAAATCAAGGCCATAGCCTTCATCTCCTACAACGCGCGTTACCAGGTTAACACGAACCCATCGCCTCCATTTAGGGTTTGGTACCGCTTCTCCCCTCCTCGACTACACTATGATCGGTCGACTCCACCACGAAGCCCACGGCCTGCTCCACCACCGCCCCAAACCCCGATGAACTCGAGCATCCCGATGCCTTGCAATTTACATGCGAACGTATGACGAACGGAGCCCTATAACTTCGCCATCGACAAACTATAAGCCATCACGACTGTTATATTCCAAGATCCCGTCGAGTTCGTCGACTTTCCAGTTGGGAGTTTTGGCTAATGTCGAGAGGATGGAGAGATAAATGAGGAAGAGTGAGGGAGAGTTTCAGCCATAAAAACATAAGCGGCGGCTGCAAGGATAGCTAGGGTTTCGGGCAAAATACGTATATATATACGTATAATAATATTTTAATATTAAGTCCACTTTTAAACGACTTTTTCAAATGATCTCCAAACAACGCATGCCGACAGGCGTTTATAATGTTTTACCTGCATTCCAAACACAATGGAACGTGTTTCAGAAGCTAATTCAGTCGTATGTGGAAGATAGCTTTTTGAATCGAGTTTAAATATTAAATTATCGATTTTAATTTCAACGCGTTTCTCACCCGTACGAACAAACGGTACTTTAATTCTCCTTCTTTTATAAACATCAATAAACTAAATTTCAAAGTTGATTTTTAAAATTAAAATTTATTAAAATAAATATTAAGTATTTGAGAAATTCACTTTTCGATGTACTTTAATTCTCCTTGTTCAAAATTTCATAGTTTGATATATAACATTTTCCTTTTTAAAACAAACTTAATTTCTTAAAATTAGTGATAAATTTTTTTTAAAATTCACATAATCAATTCAATTTATAAATAATCTCGATTTACAACCCATCGATTCCATTCCAGCATCCTATCCATTTCCACTTTTTTCAAAAATAGTATCCACTATTTTTTTCCAACCATATTTCCATATTCTAATATAAATTCACCCTATGAATTTTATTTTCCCAAATTTAATCTGTTATCGATTTCCTTTATTTATAAACATCGTTTACAAATTTATAACTTCTCTGAGTTTCACTTTCTATAAACTAATCTCACTTATAAAATTCCATTTTATAAGTCCACTTCTTTATAAATTCCATTTATTTTTCAAATCTATTTTTAATATCGATTTCAACGCCTTTCCATATTTTTCAGGCTATCATTTTAAAAATCCATTGTTTAAAATCTTCTATATGAATTATTTAAAAATCTCTATTGAAATTTTTTTTCCGAATTGTTAAGTACGATCAAATCAATTATTGCTTATCCAAAACATTTTCTTTTAAATAATCCGAATTCCGATATAAATGTTTTCATATTAAAAATGTATTTTAATTTCTTAAAAATTCAAAATAATATTTAAGGTATTTTAAATACCAAAATTAAGGCCAGCGCTACTATAGCATCCAATGATTCACATCACAACAATAATCTACTACATATTATTCTAACACATCATATATTATTATATATGAAGAACAATCAATATAATTTTAAGGAATCCAATTGGATCCCTCCAACCTATTTCCCTGCATCCACAGATGTTCGACAACAGTAAAAATACCAACCACTTCGAGGGGGATATAGCGGTAATATAGGGTCATCCGCTATTATGCGGGGCACATAGGGTCTCATCCGCTAAAATATGTGGGGATATCAATCAAACTACTAATATATATACTACTATATATATATATATATAACATCTAAGTGATAATAATAATTATCCATTGATCCAATCAATAAATAAATGATTTCAATAATTTTAAATTAAACCAATAATCCAAGTCAAGTGAGATTTACTCACCTTTGATTTTTATTTGCAATCCATCCCAATTTTAAATTAAATCAAACAACCCTCAATTTAATTTAAAATTCCAGCTAACTCCAAAAATCCCCAATTCAATCCCACAGATCCCATGGCTACGAATCGTGATCGATTTCGTGATTTCGACCTCGCATGTAAATAATATGAATTTATAAAGTTTTGATTTTTGTTAATTATCGTAAATTTTCTTATTAATTATGGTAATAAAAAGAAAATTACCTTACTGTTCTTCCTCGTCGATGCACGAAACATGCAACCTTAACCTAGATTTGACAAAGCAGTGGAGCTATTTCAGTCCATCTTTTCCTGCTATCATCCAACAACAACAACAGAGATCCCGAAAGTCGCAATGAAATCCTAACACTATGGGTCCGATTCTTGTCCAAAGAAAGGTCCATCAGAATTAATTCAATCCCACCGAGAAGAAACATGAAGCAAGATGAAATTCCTCCAATGATGTACTGACCGTTGACGCGTCCCGCCCCACATCAAATCGACCTGCTCGCCATTCACCGAAGCACCACTGTGACTTCCTCCTTGGCCACGCTCGAACAATCTCATGTCGGCAAACTCGACCTCGACCTGACCAATGCCTCCAACCCATGTGCGCGTGAACCCTAACATCATGAATCCTAATTCGACTTCGTCGCACCCCTGGCATCGCTGCCTCTTTCAGTCGTGGCCCACCCCAGTGTATCACGAATGAAACACCCCCCACCTTCTAGTTCACGTGCGCTTCCAATCCCCTTACATCGCCCATAACAGTCGCGATTTCAATCGCGTTCATTCTTATTTTTTCTTTTTTTATCTATCGATTTCGGTTTTTGAAATGGGAAGAAAGAAATGAACACAAGATTTATTTTGTTTTTTTATCGAACAGATGTGGTTTGTGAAAGAGGGAGAAGACGTGGATTTGAATTGAAAGGGGAATGTTTTGATTTATGAACTAAGAGAATGATGGGTTGCGTGTTTGAATGGAGAAGGGTGGCGTGTTTGAAAAGGAACAATAGTTGACTGGTCAATATATATAAATAAATAAATTTTCAAAATATCTCGATTTACGCAACTTAAAATTTCGAACCCCCATTGAGGCGTGCCGCTAGGCATTCATAATGTTATACCTCTATTCCAAACGCAATGGAAAAGGTTTCGAGTCCTAATTCGATCGTATGGAGAAGATAGCTTTTTTGACCTAATTATTATATTGAATTTTCGATATTAAATTCAACGCATTTATATCCGTACGACCAAACGATAACTTCAAATGCTACGAAATTTGAAATCCGATCATAATACATTATTACAGATCCAATGGAACTAGTTTCATCGAATTCCAAGACTGTACTGTGCCCTGGATCGCTATTTTAACGCGTCGATTAAATCAACGATTTTCAAAAATTTTGAAATCGCTTCAAATTTTAGTTTTAAAATCTTAACTAAATTCTAATTTAAATAGAATTTTTATCAACATTAGAAATCTTTCCGATTTATATTCCATTTAAATTTCAATTATTCGCCTTTTCGTATTACGATAAATCACTATATTTTGAAATTAAACGCTATTTCCCAAATTCAACCAATCATTTCATATTCGAAATGAATTTATATTTCAAACTCAACATTTAAAACCATTTAAATATTCAAACTAAACGTCGAAAAATCTGGATCATTACATCTCCGGTAGAGCCGAATCCAATCTCTTGCACAAAAATCAAAATGTATCTTTCGAGCATCGTGTATCTGTAGATAAAACATACCATTTAGGTAAACAAAAGCAGCCCATCGTCTGAACATAAGCATGAACAACGTGAATAAAATATCATCAACTCCCACCGACCAACAATTGATAAGTATCTCTAGATATAGAGTGGACAATACCCTGACATGGGTTAGCTAAACCTCAGGTTGTGAGGCCTACTTTGTTTTAGTCATTTCCGATGTCGAGGTTACATTCGACATCTTTCACACGAGTCTTTATCACTTGTACAGAACACGAATCCCAAATTGGATCCCCACATCTCGAATAGTTCTCGAAACCACACATGGATTCCAGCATCTCGAACATATCCATTTCCAAGAGATAGAACATGTATCTCATACTTGAAGTATTTTCGATAAGTAAAACACTTACCGATCCTGAACTTTTCAAGAGTGGATTGACGAATTTTGTCATTCAATGGTAATGAGGATGATCGCATATGGAAACCAAGTCTCGTATACGTATCATGTTTTTGATATTTTCATCTCACACTATCCCTTAATCAAGAGTGAAGCCGGTAGATTAGAGCTCTATTGCTCATATCCCTACATGAACATCGGCCTTAATCCCCATAGATAGACTAGCCTACTTAATTGGCTAGTGGTAAGTATACGACTAAACGTTTCCATAAACGAGTAAACATACAAAGCACGATCAAGTCACAAAGACTTCTATTCCCCTTTCTGTTTAGTTAATCTTTTATTAATTAAAACCTCTTTTATAAGTAAAAATTCTTTTATCTAATAAAACATCATTTATCAATTTCTATTATTCATTTGTACTCTTTTCAATACTTCAAAAAGTATTCATATACTTATCTTAAATGGAAAATATATTCACAAATCATTAACAACATTTCTCACTTTAAACTTTTACTTTTTTATTCTTTTTCCAAAAGATTCCTTACTTATAATTTTCTTCAAAATATCCATTTTAAGGATCTAAGTACTTTCACAAATCGATTCAAAAGGTTTAAGACTAATGTTACGTAAACATTGACACTACAAACCCAAAACCATTTCACTTATGCTTATCTTTAAAACATTATTTTTCAAAGATCTATTTACATTCATAAGTATAATCAAAATGGGTCAAAAATAATGTTATTAACACATTGTCAGAACAAACACAATACCATTTCATACTTATATCATCTTTTAAATCATTCTTATTAAAGATCTAACATAATATCTGGTTAAGTTCGATAGTCGATTAATAGATTATCTAGTCAAAACAATTGTGTAACGACCCGCAAAATTTAATGGTTTTAAAAAAAGCATATTTAACCGGAAATTTGTGAAATTTTAAACAATAAAATTTGAAATTAAAATTTTATTATTTGGAATACGTTTATTTTAATATAGCAACTGGTAAATTTTCATCTGATAATATTGAAGTTTATTTTCCTGTGAAATTTCATTTCAAATCAAGTCGGTTAATAACAGTGAATTTATAAGTTTTCCGAAACCAAAATATGTCAACAGGAGAAAATTTATTCAGATCATTCTGAATCAGACTGCGAAATTCGTTTTTCCAAATTTGGACTTCTACTGCTCCGTTTATCTTAATTCTGGCAAAATAGCAGCATTTTCGGTACTGATTATTGACTTTTGATCGGATGATCGTGCCACTAATATCTGTGTACCGTTTTGATCGCCTCATCGCGCTGATCACCGTAGTATACTTACTTCTGTATTTTGGAGACCGGCACGAGTCGGAAACGACAAACAGTGTCGTATAGTACCGAACAAATGTAGAAGATTTGACTTTTAATTTCCCTACGTTTCAAATCTTGCCGTGCATCACAAACAACATTTAATTGGTTCAATAACTTTCAAGAAATCAAGGGGTGACCATTTCTATTCCTACTGTTCATTGGTTGAACCATCAACGGTTAGATTTATAAAATATCTGCAGTTTCTTTTCATCTCTCTGTAGCGCGATCTCCGCCTTTATCAAAACCCTTACCTGCTCTCTTCATTCCAAATCCATCTTCATCCTTGATCGGCCTCAACAAAAAAAAATGAAATGAGGACGTATTTTTCCCGAGTCTGCCTTCTTAACCTTCGAATGCAAAACCCCCACTTGCTCCTCAACTGCTCGGCAACCCACGCCGGCCTTCACCTCAGCTACAGCCATCCTAGACTCCGCCCCATCACCTTGCAGTCGACCTCTATTCCCTGGCCGTGCGTTTCTTCGCCGAGACCAACTCATCAAGTCAACACCTCCACCTCCACTACCATTAGCCGATAGCCACCACTTCCTCTCCGCCTTTTTCCCCGTCCATTGCTTAGCCCGGAGATCCGCCGCCCACGTTCATCTCGACCACAACCGTTCCATCTTTCCCCTCACCTCCCATCCTCTCACCAGCAAACCGCCCGGCCTCCTTCGTTCGCCACCGTAGCCCACCGATGCCATCAAACTTGAGCAGCTTTTCCCCTCCTCCAACTCTTCCATTGCCCTTTCCGTCACCTTGCAGCTTGATTGATCTATAAGGGTATATATATAAACACTTTTATTTTATTTGTTTAGGTATATGTATTATTTATATACTAAAATCTATATGAATATCTATAAGTCTATTAGAGTTTAATATAGTTGTCTGCCATAAAATTTTGTGAGCATACTTATGTATATTTTACATATATTATAGTTTTATTTTAAGTTAGTGAAAATCTTAGTTTATATATAAATACTAAATGGTAAACTTATGTCTGCACACGTTAGTTTATATAAGGATTTAGATATTATATTGAATGAGTCTAGTTTGCATTTATATATTATATATTAATACAGTAGTGTATATCTAAGTATATAGTCTTGAGTGTTGATGGTATCAAAGTTTGTACTCTATTGTATATAGGTATGTAAATTGATATAAGTGCTGCACACGTTATAGTATCTATCTAGTAATATTGATTTGCAAGTTTATTAGGTGAATATATATTATACTTATGTTTCCAAAGTTTGTATAAAGTTAGCCCACTGCATATATATTTTATAATGTTAGTATGCGTGAGTCCATTATATTTTAAGTATATAATATAAGTTGTTCTAGTTAATAAAATATGTTAGTAAGTATATATATAGTTTAGCAAATACAGGCTGGTATAGGTTGTTGGTTGTACATGTAGGAAAGGATACATTTATATATTACTTTATTTTGAAAGTATGAACATGTTACAACTATTGTTGGTATTTTAACTATTTCGTTATATATATATAGTTTTATTTATTCGAGTATACGGTTGTTAATATTTTGATATATGTTAAATTGCTATATATATAAATCTTGGTCTGCATGCGGCATTTGCATGGTCTGCATTTTTAATCATATATTTTATTTTATTTTAGTGTTTTAAATTAAATTTTAATTTGAAATTTATAATATATATTTTGTTTCGATTATATCAAGACAATTCTGATTCGTTTCCATCAATCTCTATCTTTCAGCTTTGCTGTCAAATCCACTTTCAGCTTATTTCGCTTTGAGATTTTGTTTGGATTTGTTTGATTGTCTAAGATCGTGACCCAATCCATAGCTCAATTCTGGTCAAATCTATCTAGCCTCGAAAGGTGAGAAATCACTCACGATTAACGTTCTTTTATTTTTTAAATTTGATTTCATTTGAAATAGCAATTGAAATATGCTGCTGTAGTTATTTAAATTGTTATATATGCTATTATCTGTAACTGTTCACGTGTGGGATATGACACCATATCCCATTTTTCTTATTCTATTGTTATTGATGATATATGCCTGTTGTTTTATTTTATATTATCTGTTATCACTCTGCAAGTTCCCTGTTAGCATAGAATTCACTATGGGTTGAAATGATACATACCCGAACGGACTTTAGAATAGGAGAATTTCGTTATGGGTTGAAATGACAAACCAAAGCGATTTTCATTTGAATTGAAATTGGGATTACGGGTCGAAATGATATCTACCCGTATATATTTAAATTTCGGATTGAAATGATAAATATCCGTATCACTTAACCATATGATAAATATATATACAGACACCGTTGGTCCATATATATAAATATTTTAAAAATGAATTCTATGGTTTTGGAAAGAAATATATGGTTTTAATAAATGTTGAGCCTTAAATTATTATATATAAATGGGAATGATTGATTTAAATACATATAATATGTTGAGTATTTAAAATATATTTCAAAATAGATTTTGGTAATAATTTGAATAAGTTAAGGTTAGAAAGATAATTTGAATTTAGTTGAAATTGTATTCAATAAAGAATTTTATTTAATTAAACCGATTTGAAACTTATTGAAATTGAGATGTAAGGTATGATTTATAACTTGAGTTTGATTTATAAGTAATCTAATGAATATTTCTTGTTTAAATAAAGTTTAAGGAGATATTTAGTAAAATGTAATTTAAGGCTAGTTAAATGATATTGAATTTATTAAGTGAATATTCCCTGACTAAATAATAATGAAGTTAAATCAAGAGCTATATGAAACTGTTAAATCTAACTTTGAAAATGTTGAATACTAAAGCTTTGAAATATATTGAAAATAAAGGGTATATTTAGAACTGAATTAAATTGAAGAATTGAGCTTTGAATAAATTTGAATTTGAAATTTGAAGTTGATTTGAATCGATTTGCGAGACTTGAGGAAATTATAAATACTTTACTTTTTAAATCATTTAATATATATACTATTTTGGAAAATAGATATATTTGAAATGAAATGATATTTGGGTTTTGAAGTATAAATTTAATTGAAATGACCACGGTGTTAAAATGTATATTTCCACCTTGTAGATAGTTTTGAAGATCCTTAGAGGATGGTTATCCCAAACATCCTTTAAGTTACTCGTATTTCAATTGATATTTCACTTGAGTTGGATTTATTTATATAAGAATGTTAATCCTGACTCGAGTGTTTTGTGTTTTGCTTTACGCTCGGGTCAGACCGAGTGATACAGCATTTGAGACTCACCCTTGGAGTTTGGAGCTTCCTTTGGAGATCCAACTATCGCCTCAGCTTTCAGCTCTTCTAGTTGATTCGTTCAAAGAAGTCATCTGTTGTACTGGAGACTTCATTACATTTGAGATATTCTGTTGTATTTTATTTAACTCTGATGTTTATATAGTAGCTTCATGAACTACTATTTTATCTATTCCGCTGCGTATTATTGTATTACTCTGTGTCTGTGATTCTGTGATTGATTTATTTACTGCATATGCTGAGTTTTGCCAAATTTAAATTAACAATCTGATATTTTGAATTATTCAAGTCAGACATGTGTGGATTTATTGTCGATTTGAATGGTCCAAAATAGCGGGTCGTTACAGTTGGTATCAGAGCTTTGGCTCTAGGCAAAACTTAGCATATATTGTAAATTTATTTACAGAATCACTTTCGTTCGAGTTGAATCTCTTCCTTTTGACTCGAATTTTCTTTGAACTTTGGAACGTCCCTACGGTTCCAAAATTCATTCTTGTCTCTCCCTATTTGTATTCTTTTGATTCTGGAGTATCCCATAACTCCACTTTGAATGATCTCTATAAGAATAGGCGATCCTGCCAATCTTTGAATGATTTGTAAAGGGGTGGAACTCCTTTACATTTGGCATTAATCCACCGGAGATTTATATATCTTTGGTTTAGATGTCGCTATCTCTTGCGATCGAATGTTGATTTTTCTTGGAATTCTGCATCGATCTTGTTCCTGAAGTCACGGTTGACCCGGTTAAGGTCGTCCGCGATTTATATAAGTATATTCATCTTCTATTTTGAAATTTAATTATCTCATCTTCGTTCGAGCTTATCTTCAAATCACAATTCTATTTGACAAGAGTCCCTCTAATTTGAATCTCTATCTTTGTTTTGAAATTCGTTCGTGAATCGTCCTTTGAAAATCGGGTTTGTTTATATTTTAGAAATTGTTTCCTAAACCGAAATTTTTATTTTAATAAGTATGATTATATTCTATATATAAAAGTGAAATGTTTTTGATAAAGATTATAAACCCTTTAAAATAAGAATTTGAGGTTTCGAAAGGATTTGTAATTTTGAAAAAAACTATATAAGAAATTTGATTTATCTAAAAATGATTTATGACTGAAGGATTTTAAATTTGAAATTCGAGAATTGAACTCCGGTATTTTGAAATTGGTTTTAAGATTTTGAAATATATAATAATAGTATGATTTAAAATATTTTCCGAATAAGAAATGTTTCAATGATTTTAATGAGTTTCGAAGAAATTTCAAAAGAAGTTTGAGAAAAATAAAAGTCCAGAACTCACTTATGTCGCTGGAAAATAATTTCGGTGATGAGTGCACGCATCATCGACGTTGATTTTCGAGTTTCATAGTGGGGGAGAGGCCACTTTAGTAGCATTGCTACGCGAGTGATTTTGTGAAACCAGTTTTGATTTTCAAATTCCGAAGTAATATTTGATATTCGAAAGATATATGTATATATATTTGAAATGATTTGAAGTAAGCCGGTGTTCAGTCCTTTAGTTTCGGATTTGAAACCTATCTTTTGAAATTGATTTACTGATTGGTTGATTTCTAACTCTTGAATTTGAAAATGATTTCTTCAACTATTTCGAAGGTTCGAGCACTTCCAAATCAAGGTTAACTTTTCAAAGCTAAATTTTTTTTGAAAGTATGAATTATTTGATAAAGTATATAAATTTGTTTTGAATGTTAAAGTATGTAGTAATATGATTTAAATAAGTTGAAACTGTTTTGTTATGTAAATGAATAAGGCTATTTTGAATTTTTCTAATATGAAATTTAGATTTGAAATGTTTTGAAAAAAAATTTGGTCTTCAAAATATTTTGAATAAAATTTAGTTTAAATGTTTTAATTTAGTAACATCTTTATGAAACTATATATTTAACAAGTTGGAATAAATATATAAGTTGTACGTATGTTGTTCTATTCGCATAATTAATTTGATCCAAGTTTGAGTACACAAGTTCGAGGTGGATTACACCATTTCGTGTTAGGATTTTTCATTTGATTCTTGATGGCGAATATTTGATATGGATTTTGGGCTTGATTCTTGAATTCTCTATCGTAGTATATGGCTATGCAAGGAGACCGATGACTTCTAGTCAAGAAACCATATCGAAATCCGCATTAGGGAAGTCGAATGGACAATACTAGTTCGAAAGCAAACTTGTGTGATCGAGCGAGCGATCAAATGTGATTTTGCGAAATGACAACGTATGTACATCTTATATCCTAATATCATTGATATATTTTAACACTGAAATTGAAAGCTGTCGGGTTAGAATATCTTTGCTTACTAAAAGAAAATTTCCAATTTAAATTACAAAGATATATAACCCATAAAAGCAAAGATATTCAAATCCCATATGGCTCTTCATACAGCGAAATTTATTTTTGAAAAATTTGATCCTTATATAAGATAGACCTTACGTAAGTATAAGATGATTTTGAAAACATTTGATTTTGGAAATGAATTGGTTGACTTAAATTATATTGATTTGGAAATTTGGATTTATTTTCTAAATCTATTATTTTGGAAACTTTGAAACTAAAGATATTTAATTTGAGAAGAAATAATTTGGTGAAATTGTATATGATTTTGAAATTGAACTGATATTGAAACAAATTTAAATTTGAGAACCTTATGTTACTAAATACTTGATTTGGGAGTTATCGAACTTATATAAAATTGATTTGTATGAGTATGAAATTGATTCGAAAACTATAGATTTGAAAAGGTACTCAATTTGAAAGTGAAATCTTATATAATTGAAGTCTATATAAGTATGATTTGATATACTATTGATTTTGGAAAGTATTTGATTTGAAAATTAAATCTTATATATAATGGATTTTATATAAGTACGATATTTGAAAGTGATTTGTAAAGGTACTATATGATACATATTTTCGAAGTAAAGATATGGAAAGTGCCTTCTGCTTGATATCCGATTTGTGGCCACATCTTGGATTCATTCTATCGATATTATTCTCTCTGATTTTGGTTTTCCGGATATGATACTCGAGTGTCCTTCGAATTCCATGGCGTTACCCATGGTCTTATTGTTCTCTCGTGACTGCATAGCGCAACTGCCTGGCTGAGTCTTGCCTAGGGGTACGGATTGTTTCCTGGGGGATCCAGGCGTAATCATTGTGTATCCTGCAATCTGTGTAGGTCGCGAATAGTAGCACAAATGCTTGGCTGAGTCTTGCCTGGGGGTACGGATTGTTTCCTGGGGGATCCAGGCGTAACCATTGTGTATCCTGCATTCTACTAGTCATCATGGCGTAACTCGCAGGGCTGAGAAAGCTTACGGATATGGATTGTTTCCTGGGGGAACCAGGCGTAACCATTGTGTATCTGCGAACCATGGTTAGACAAAGGTTTTGTTTGTGTTTTTGATTGGATTGTACTTTCCATATCTGTTTTTAAAAGTTTTTCCAGTATTTTCACTGGGTGTTGAAATAGGTCTACTAAGTACCTGGAGAATTCTAGCTTTGCGCCTGATCAACGCACTACCAGAGTCTACAGGAACAAGGATAAACTTGTTGAAACATCGAGTTATAAAAGTATTTTATTATAAAGGTATTTTCAACAAAAGAAATTCTATATTAATATTTGAAATTAAAATCCTTATGGTTCTAAATTAACTATTAGTGCCCGATACTATTCCTTGAATCTACCTTATATGCTCAGCTTTATTTATTCACCTATATTCTGTTCCCAAATCCTCCTTCTTTTCCCTGTTGACTATATCCTTTTCAAATATTGTTTATTTATATACCACATGGTTTAATAGAAAATTTTAGTGTTATAAAATTTTTAGAAGTTATTAATTTAATAAAACATATTTAAAGTAAATGATTATTTGTTTATTAATAATATTTGAAAAGTATCTTGAGATAAAAATTAATAAATTTATGAATTATGGATTTAAATGTTTTCAATAGCTTCTTTGTAAAAATAAGTAATAATGTAAATAATTGTTTTCAAATTAATATTTCAAGTAAAATTTGTATAGTTTTAAATTAATTGTTTAATCTTGACTTTCAATCTATCTTTTCTGTCTGGTTGTTTCTATTCTTCTACCTCCTTCCTTTTCGGGGACGAAAAGTTTTGAGTGGGGGAGAGTGTAACGACCCGCAAAATTTAATGGTTTTAAAAAAAGCATATTTAACCGGAAATTTGTGAAATTTTAAACAATAAAATTTGAAATTAAAATTTTATTATTTGGAATACGTTTATTTTAATATAGCAACTGGTAAATTTTCATCTGATAATATTGAAGTTTATTTTCCTGTGAAATTTCATTTCAAATCAAGTCGGTTAATAACAGTGAATTTATAAGTTTTCCGAAACCAAAATATGTCAACAGGAGAAAATTTATTCAGATCATTCTGAATCAGACTGCGAAATTCGTTTTTCCAAATTTGGACTTCTACTGCTCCGTTTATCTTAATTCTGGCAAAATAGCAGCATTTTCGGTACTGATTATTGACTTTTGATCGGATGATCGTGCCACTAATATCTGTGTACCGTTTTGATCGCCTCATCGCGCTGATCACCGTAGTATACTTACTTCTGTATTTTGGAGACCGGCACGCGTCGGAAACGACAAACAGTGTCGTACAGTACCGAACAAATGTAGAAGATTTGACTTTTAATTTCCCTACGTTTCAAATCTTGCCGTGCATCACAAACAACATTTAATTGGTTCAATAACTTTCAAGAAATCAAGGGGTGACCATTTCTATTCCTACTGTTCATTGGTTGAACCATCAACGGTTAGATTTATAAAATATCTGCAGTTTCTTTTCATCTCTCTGTAGCGCGATCTCCGCCTTTATCAAAACCCTTACCTGCTCTCTTCATTCCAAATCCATCTTCATCCTTGATCGGCCTCAACAAAAAAAAATGAAATGAGGACGTATTTTTCCCGAGTCTGCCTTCTTAACCTTCGAATGCAAAACCCCCACTTGCTCCTCAACTGCTCGGCAACCCACGCCGGCCTTCACCTCAGCTACAGCCATCCTAGACTCCGCCCCATCACCTTGCAGTCGACCTCTATTCCCTGGCCGTGCGTTTCTTCGCCGAGACCAACTCATCAAGTCAACACCTCCACCTCCACTACCATTAGCCGATAGCCACCACTTCCTCTCCGCCTTTTTCCCCGTCCATTGCTTAGCCCGGAGATCCGCCGCCCACGTTCATCTCGACCACAACCGTTCCATCTTTCCCCTCACCTCCCATCCTCTCACCAGCAAACCGCCCGGCCTCCTTCGTTCGCCACCGTAGCCCACCGATGCCATCAAACTTGAGCAGCTTTTCCCCTCCTCCAACTCTTCCATTGCCCTTTCCGTCACCTTGCAGCTTGATTGATCTATAAGGGTATATATATAAACACTTTTATTTTATTTGTTTAGGTATATGTATTATTTATATACTAAAATCTATATGAATATCTATAAGTCTATTAGAGTTTAATATAGTTGTCTGCCATAAAATTTTGTGAGCATACTTATGTATATTTTACATATATTATAGTTTTATTTTAAGTTAGTGAAAATCTTAGTTTATATATAAATACTAAATGGTAAACTTATGTCTGCACACGTTAGTTTATATAAGAATTTAGATATTATATTGAATGAGTCTAGTTTGCATTTATATATTATATATTAATACAGTAGTGTATATCTAAGTATATAGTCTTGAGTGTTGATGGTATCAAAGTTTGTACTCTATTGTATATAGGTATGTAAATTGATATAAGTGCTGCACACGTTATAGTATCTATCTAGTAATATTGATTTGCAAGTTTATTAGGTGAATATATATTATACTTATGTTTCCAAAGTTTGTATAAAGTTAGCCCACTGCATATATATTTTATAATGTTAGTATGCGTGAGTCCATTATATTTTAAGTATATAATATAAGTTGTTCTAGTTAATAAAATATGTTAGTAAGTATATATATAGTTTAGCAAATACAGGCTGGTATAGGTTGTTGGTTGTACATGTAGGAAAGGATACATTTATATATTACTTTATTTTGAAAGTATGAACATGTTACAACTATTGTTGGTATTTTAACTATTTCGTTATATATATATAGTTTTATTTATTCGAGTATACGGTTGTTAATATTTTGATATATGTTAAATTGCTATATATATAAATCTTGGTCTGCATGCGGCATTTGCATGGTCTGCATTTTTAATCATATATTTTATTTTATTTTAGTGTTTTAAATTAAATTTTGATTTGAAATTTATAATATATATTTTGTTTCGATTATATCAAGACAATTCTGATTCGTTTCCATCAATCTCTATCTTTCAGCTTTGCCGTCAAATCCACTTTCAGCTTATTTCGCTTTGAGATTTTGTTTGGATTTGTTTGATTGTCTAAGATCGTGACCCAATCCATAGCTCAATTCTGGTCAAATCTATCTAGCCTCGAAAGGTGAGCAATCACTCACGATTAACGTTCTTTTATTTTTTAAATTTGATTTCATTTGAAATAGCAATTGAAATATGCTGCTGTAGTTATTTAAATTGTTATATATGCTATTATCTGTAACTATTCACGTGTGGGATATGACACCATATCCCATTTTTCTTATTCTATTGTTATTGATGATATATGCCTGTTGTTTTATTTTATATTATCTGTTATCACTCTGCAAGTTCCCTGTTAGCATAGAATTCACTATGGGTTGAAATGATACATACCCGAACGGACTTTAGAATAGGAGAATTTCGTTATGGGTTGAAATGATAAACCAAAGCGATTTTCATTTGAATTGAAATTGGGATTACGGGTCGAAATGATATCTACCCGTATATATTTAAATTTCGGATTGAAATGATAAATATCCGTATCACTTAACCATATGATAAATATATATACAGACACCGTTGGTCCATATATATAAATATTTTAAAAATGAATTCTATGGTTTTGGAAAGAAATATATGGTTTTAATAAATGTCGAGCCTTAAATTATTATATATAAATGGGAATGATTGATTTAAATACATATAATATGTTGAGTATTTAAAATATATTTCAAAATAGATTTTGGTAATAATTTGAATAAGTTAAGGTTAGAAAGATAATTTGAATTTAGTTGAAATTGTATTCAATAAAGAATTTTATTTAATTAAACCGATTTGAAACTTATTGAAATTGAGATGTAAGGTATGATTTATAACTTGAGTTTGATTTATAAGTAATCTAATGAATATTTCTTGTTTAAATAAAGTTTAAGGAGATATTTAGTAAAATGTAATTTAAGGCTAGTTAAATGATATTGAATTTATTAAGTGAATATTCCCTGACTAAATAATAATGAAGTTAAATCAAGAGCTATATGAAACTGTTAAATCTAACTTTGAAAATGTTGAATACTAAAGCTTTGAAATATATTGAAAATAAAGGGTATATTTAGAACTGAATTAAATTGAAGAATTGAGCTTTGAATAAATTTGAATTTGAAATTTGAAGTTGATTTGAATCGATTTGCGAGACTTGAGGAAATTATAAATACTTTACTTTTTAAATCATTTAATATATATACTATTTTGGAAAATAGATATATTTGAAATGAAATGATATTTGGGTTTTGAAGTATAAATTTAATTGAAATGACCACGGTGTTAAAATGTATATTTCCACCTTGTAGATAGTTCTGAAGATCCTTAGAGGATGGTTATCCCAAACATCCTTTAAGTTACTCGTATTTCAGTTGATATTTCACTTGAGTTGGATTTATTTATATAAGAATGTTAATCCTGACTCGAGTGTTTTGTGTTTTGCTTTACGCTCGGGTCAGACCGAGTGATACAGCATTTGAGACTCACCCTTGGAGTTTGGAGCTTCCTTTGGAGATCCAACTATCGCCTCAGCTTTCAGCTCTTCTAGTTGATTCGTTCAGAGAAGTCATCTGTTGTACTGGAGACTTCATTACATTTGAGATATTCTGTTGTATTTTATTTAACTCTGATGTTTATATAGTAGCTTCATGAACTACTATTTTATCTATTCCGCTGCGTATTATTGTATTACTCTGTGTCTGTGATTCTGTGATTGATTTATTTACTGCATATGCTGAGTTTTGCCAAATTTAAATTAACAATCTGATATTTTGAATTATTCAAGTCAGACATGTGTGGATTTATTGTCGATTTGAATGGTCCAAAATAGCGGGTCGTTACAAATTGCTTATACAAGTCAATTTTCGTATACTTAACTCATTTTCGACTTTTTAACTTAACTATTCCTCATCCAAGAGTGAAGCCAGGTATGTTAGAGCACTGGTTGCATCAAAGCCTTTCCTAGACACTTCATTCTTGAATCTCATAAATAGACAGGCTTACTCGTCGGCTTTTAGTGTTAAGTATAGTATTTATGATTTCCATAAACATGTTACAATGAACATGATTAACCCGTTTTTGACATTCCCGATTTAACAATTCCAGTTTCAAGAGGGAATCCCGGTAGGTTAGCGCTCTATTGCTCCGTCCCTACTCGACATCAATCTTAAATCTCACAAATAGATAAGCCTACTTCATCGGCTTTTAGCATCAAGCAAAGTTAATTACCTTTTAAACAAGTAAGTGAACAACAAGATTAACATGTTTCCGACATTTCAACTTAACTATTCCTCGTTCAAGAGGGAAGACTAGTAGGTTAGAGCTTAGTTGCTCATAACCCTACTCGACATAGAGAAGTCTACCTCGTCGGCTTTTAGTTTTAAGCCTAATCAATTACCTTTTTTAAAACATATATATACTTTAAAAATAGTGGAAATTAGCCACAAGGGCCTCTTTAGCAAGTGGAATTAGTTTCTAGGACACACAACCGAAATAATTACTTTCAAGGACAAAACGTAAAATAATTAGTTTCTAGGGCCTAAAAACCTATGAAATTATGTCCTTGAAAGTAATTGGACTGCTGACTTTGTCATAATTATTCTTCAGACTTTGGCCTTGAAAGTAATTTCTTTGAATGTGTGTCCTAGAAACTAATTGGACTGCAAAGTTTGTCCTTCTGGTGAAATGCCCCTTAAAAATACTTATAATAGGTTTTAAATATCTATGTAAAATATTACATGAAAATAACTAATTTATAATTTGATCTAAAACGAGTTTATATTATAAAACCTCTTTATTTTGAAAATAGATATATAATTATTAAAAATATATTTAAACTTCAAACCAACTTATAACACTTCAAAATAGGTCAAAAAATATCTCTAAAAAGAGTAGAGAAATATACCAAATTTAATATCATTTTTGAACACTTAAACTATAAGCGACTTACTACAGCATTTATAAATGCTGTTAAATTCCTTGTTAAAAACAATATTGAAAAGCACGATCTTTGTGATTAGTTTTCACTACTTAAAAAATTGATTTAAGACTTGAAATTTTTATTTTAAGTACTACCATTAGGGTGCATAAAAACCTTTTAAATAAACCCTTAAGAATATATTCCCATTTATTTATAAAAATTTCCAACAACAAGGGATTCAAAAGTGCACTTATAACAACCATTCTCGCTTCCAACACTTTTAAACATACTTCAATTTAACACACAAGTTAAACAACCATTTAAACATCAATTCAAGGCCAAGCGACATGTTTAAGAGGGTAATAGAAGTGATATTATACAATATAAAGATAATGCTTTCAAAAGCTAGAGGGGTCCAAACTTTATAACTTTACTTAGTTAATGTCACTTTAACTTTATACTTTGCACATGACATACATATACACAATTTATACTTATAAGATAGTGAGATAACTCACTTAGATCCATGCCAAACCCAAGCACAAAGCCACAAGAATCAAAGAACCGCCTCCTTCCATTACCACAAGCCCAAAGATTAAACCTTTAGCACTTCCAAACCAAAGCAACACCTCCCGTCCTCCTCCAATGCTCACGGCCCATCCTTGGAACCCCCTCTTCCTCTCACTTTCTCCCACTTCTTACTTGCTAATCATGCCTCCCATGATGTTTAGGCCTAAAGAAAAAAGTTTAAAAGAGATTTAAAATGATTTGGTTAATACTTGAAAAAGTTAGAGAATAATTAGTGTATTAGTGCTTAAGCACTTCCACCATTTTTAATTCTTATACTTCATCTCAAGCTTAAGTGAATTAATGATTTATTCCTAAGGGTATGCCCCTCCTCATATAGGCTTATGCAAGAGGTCATTACCACCTTCTACCTTCCATGGAAGGTCACAAAGGAGCCTCCCTCTCACATGCACCTTTACACCTCTCTTCTTTTACTTAAAAGTTAAGTCTTACCATAAATGCTCATTTCCTAAATATCATTGATAACGTCACCCATGACATCATCCAAAAAGTTTATCTCCATTCATGGAAAAAAATTATTTCATTTTCTTTATTTCATAAGCAAATAAGTGCATGTAAAAAGATCTAAACAACTTTTGAAGGTTGAAAAAGCTGTTTATCGATAAAACGATTTTCGGCCACAGTATCGATATTTTTTCCAAGTATTTATTTTTTTAAATTTTCAAAACAAGTTTACCATCATTACCTATGATTTAAACGAGGTTAAAAATCTCATTAAATCATTTTAATAACATTTAATCCAAGATTCAAATATTTAAATAATTCAGATATTCAAATATGAAATATCCGAAATTCCAGGTGATTACATCGATGAGATGAATGTGACCATGCCCTTCATTCGTCATTCCGTGATTGTCATAAAACCAACATTATTTGACAATCATAGTTATCTAGAAAGTTCCACTACCATATTCGACGAAACGACGAGGAGGTATTTTTAAAAAATACTAGAGACTATAACACACAACTTTGTAGTTGGAAGTTTTGGTTGAAAGTTCATAGATTTTAAGATACTAATTTTAGAAGTGGAAAGGTGTGTTTCTTTCTTTTACAATAAAGTGGAAAAACAAAATAAAAAGAATAAGGGAGATGAGTGAAGTGAATGAAGTGAAATAAAATGAGAGAAGTGTTGATGGGAGCATAGTTATAAATGAAAGTAATTATTTCAAGGTTAAGTAGTCCAAAAATCCAAATTCAAGACTCCCCCCATCACATTGAAAAATGGTTTTAGGATTTTATTTTAAAAAGTATTGAAAAGAAAGAATTGCAGTACTCCGCTACACAATATCTTGTTCGTGTACGAACTGTGAATGACAGAAATAAAAATACGATTACGTACAACAATACGATACGATCGCAAAACACCAATAAAATATACAGATTATTTTATTCTGTGAAATTTCAAAAATACCAACATTTTCCATAAAATACGTCAAATGATAATTTAAATATTTTCAAAATTAAAAATTATGAAAAAATCATATGAATTCATTTAAAAATACATCATTTAAATCAAACCGTGATATCCAAAAATAGATTTACTTATTATTAATCATCGTCGAATCAAATTTGAATATTTAATAAATTAAATATTCCTATTCGAAATTTTAAAAATTTCGGGTCCTTACATTCTTCCACTTTAAAAACTTCATCCTCGAAATTTCATCACTATCACACCAAGAAAGAAAAAAGCCCACATAAATACTTAATGTTTTTCGTATGCCCATACGATGTAATATAGATTATTCGTATGCAATATCTAATTCGATCACTTACTTGAATACATATACTTCTCTTCCGAACTAGTATTGCTCAACCTACTTCCCTAGTGTGGACTTCGATAAGGCTCCTTGATTAGAAACCACCGTTCTCCTTACATAGCCATATACAATGATAGAAACATTGGTAACATAATGAGAACCCTCACCAAGTGCTCGCCGTTAAGAACCTGGTGATAAATCCTTATCGGGTCGGTGTAAATCACCTCACAGTCATGTACTTGAATCTTGGATCAAGAACCATGCAAAGAAATGATCTACGTACAACTTACATACTTATTCTTATTAGTTCTTACTTATACCACTTTTTTATACTTCCAAAATCATTTATGAAAATATTTCATAAAACTTAACTTAAGTTTAAAACATGTATAATTCCCTACTATATCCTGAGAGTATATATACAATATCGGACTTGTTTTACTTAACCAAGATGTTCAACAAATTTACAACTTATTTTAACTTACTATTTTTCCATTTTAGAGTTACAAAACTGTACTTTTATATGTTCACGGACAATTAGCTTCAATTTCATAACTAATTCAGAAGTTTTCGGCTGTCCAAAATCATCGAAAATTTCATTTCATTTCAACAAATGAAAACTACCAAACAACATATCAAAATGAGATGCACAAACCAAACTATCCTAATGCATAGGATATATACATACACAAAATAACTTAACAGAAAACTTAAGAACTAAACATCGGGTTTTATTTCAAATTTTTTTGAAATAATAATAATTTACATATCTCCTTTTGTATATAAAATCATACTTTTTAAATTCAAAATAAAATTTGTTAAACAACTCTATAGAAAATTACTATGGTAGCAGCCCCCACTTAGAAACTCAAAAATGAATGCCAGTGATGCTGCAGTCATGACCAAAATTATTTTCCAGTGATAGAAATGAGTTTAGTGCTTTCTATCTCTTTTAAAATCCTTTTAAAATATCTCTATTCACTAATACATTCAAATAATACTATTATTATTTTCCCTAAAACTTTGAAAAACAATTTTCATAATACCTAGATTTAAGTTATCAAATTTTCAATTTTAAATCCTTTTTATTTATAAACCATATTTATAAACTATATTTATATAATTTTACTTTCTTATATAAAATCATTTCTCAGATGTACATCTTTATTAGATTATAATAAACAACTTTTATCGAAATTAAATTTTAACCTAACATTATCATCGAACACCTTATAATCAAACCGTGAAACTTAATTCACAAGGTGTTCATTTCAATGTTCCCACAATTACTATCTACCCCACATATGCATTGAAAAGGCTGCTCAAAAAACTGGCCAAGCACAACCAATCAAACAATAAATGATAATAATAATTAAATATTATCATTTCCTAACAAACAAACATATCATAAATAACTATATCAATTTTCAAAAACTATTATTTTATATAAAAATATTTAATTCTAGGTAAAATTATTTCATTTACCAATTTAAAAACAATACTGTATCGATTTGTCTTATTATAGTGTTTAGAAATCTTTATCGACAATGTTGATTAGGCGCATCGAGCATAATTCATAAGCCACTCAATAGAGTAATCAACATAAATATAAAACAATTTTATAGCACTAACAAATACGCCCTCATATATAATACACTCAAACTCATTCTAGGGTGTCACTTATCCTATCTCTATTGAGTTTACCCTACCGAGGCCTAGGTGTTCGCTCAACCTAAGCTCTGATACCGCATGTAACGACCCTCTTTATCGACCCTCAAAAGTCGACACTAATACATCCACAGTATTCACGTGCCGAACATCCAGGTGTCAGAAAGACAGATTGTTAGGGTGAAAGAAAGGAAGAGACAGAATAGAATCTCACAGCATGATGAGTAATATATAACAGATCTTTACAAAAAACATTTTATATACATACAATAATCGGAGTAAACTAACCTATCATCAACCTGGACAGTTGATGCAGCCCAGAAAGATGAAGACATAGGTCGTGTACGACCTAACATGCTGGTAAGTCGGGTACGACTTAAGGAGGAGGCTAACGAGCTAAGACTTTGTAAAGAATTGTGGGAAGTTGAAGTTTTAGGTCGCGTACGACCTAACGAGGCCTTTAAGTCGTTCCAACGACTTAGTGAAGATCGGCAACGACCTAGTGGAGACTCGCGAGTTAACAAGCTAAAGGGAAAGGCGCTCGAACGAGCTAACTTGACATGACACGACATAAGCAAGCTACCGAGTCAAGTCCTTAAAGAGATGTTGTATTTTGTGCCGCAGAAGTGTTAGGTCGCTACCGACTTAAGAGTTAGGTCGCTAACCGACCTATGTGTTGGGTCGCTATTTGTTAAGTCGTGGATAGTGTTGTATGTACTTAGGTCGTTTCTATGTTGTACTGGTGTTTGATAAGTCGTTCAATGTTAAGTCATTAGGTAAACTGTTGAGTCGTCTTTGAGTTGTAAATAACTGTTACGTCGTGAACGACCTATAGTAAGTCGTAGGTCGTTGGGTTTAAGTCGACTGTGTTTTAGGTCGTGTTGAGTTAGGTCGGGTCCGACCTATGTATTGTACAGTTTTGTTTATGGCGTGAGTTGTAGCTTATAAATAGGCAAGTTGTGTCATTTTGTAAGGTTGATTTTTGAATAAAACTTTTGTTTGAGAGCTTTCTGCCTCTTCTTAAATTGGTAGTTGAGTGTAATCTCCTATCTCCTCTTTCGGCATTCGAGTGCGCTCGGATCAACGATCGTAGAAGCCAATTCACGGTATCAAGTGGGCTTGATCAACGTCTGAAGAATTGCAGATCTTCTTTCACGGTATCGTGCGCGATCAACGTGACGAAGATAGCTAGAATTCGGTATCTTCGGATCAACGAATTTGGGCCATTCAGTATTCTTCATTCCATCGATTGCTACTTTCACAGAATCATCATTTTGTAAATTCCGCTGCTGCATAATTTTGCTATCAGAGCTAGACTTAGCCAATCATAGCTAAGCCGAGTCTTGGATCCAATTCTTATCGAAGAGTTTGGGAAGTTAATTGAAGCCGTACATCATTTGGTATCATTTTGATTTGTACAAGCCGAGAGTTGAAGTATTTGAGAAGATTCAACAATGCCGCCAAGAAGAGCTAATCGTCATCAAAATGTTGAAGATTTGTATAAGCGAGAAGATGCTGAACAAATGGAACAACGCATAAGTAACAAGTTCAATGAGAAGTTAGATGAAGGTATTGGAAGATTAGAGAAATTGATGAATGATTTGAATCAAGATCGAAGAAGGAGATCGCCAATCTCGAACCATGGAGGAAACTGAGTTTTGCCATCGGTTACGGAAGCGAGAAGGGTATCGCCACAATCAGATCGAGGTAGAAGAGAATCATCAGTTTTGATGAGAAGAGATCACCATGAGTATAGAGATGATGAAAGAAGAACTCAACGTGAGTTTGAGTATAAGCCATATCATGATAAAGAACGACATAGTAGAAGAGAAATGCATGATCGAAGGGATGTTGATGGTCGAGGTCGATATCGCAATACACGTGAATATGATGAAGAGAGTGATAGAAGCAATAATCATTATCGAAATCTAGACCAAGGACGAAATGTATATCGGGATGTTGAGGATGATCGACGATGGGAGTCGGGGATGAAAACTGAAATTCCAGAATTCAAAGGTGGTATGCAACCTGAAGAATTTCTTGATTGGTTGTGTAATGTTGAAGAAATTTTTGACTTTAAGGAAGTTCCCGAGCATCGGAGAGTGAAGTTAGTTGCTACACGTTTAAGAGGGAGAGCTATGGCATGGTGGCAACAAACTAAATTGACACGGGAGAGAATGGGGAAGTCAAAGATTGAATTTTGGGAGAAGATGAAGAAGTTGATGAAAGCTACATTCTTACCTTACAATTATCAGTCTCTTATGTATCAACATTTGCAGAACTTGAGGCAAGGAACGAAGACTGTTAATGATTATGCGGATGAATTTTATCAGCTTATTGCCAGGAATGATATCATGGAGATAGAGGAGCAGCTGACAGCTAGATTTGTTGGAGGGTTGAGAATGCAGATTCAAGATATGGTGAACATGTTTGATCCCAGATCTGTTGCTGAAGCACACCAAAATGCATTAGCTTGGGAGAAACGAGGCAGACGAGGAGGTGGTGTGTTTACAAATTCCAACAATCAAGTGAAAGGGACTAGTAGCAATGTGAATGTTTCAAAGGCTGTTGCAAAACCAGTTGTTAATGAAGTTGCTAAGACCAGGGTCAACAGTGGTATCAAGTGTTTCAATTGTCAAGAGGTTGGTCACAAAAGCAATGAATGTCCGAAGCTAAAGAAACGAGCAATGATAGCTGAGGTTGAGGATGAGGACGAGGAGGCTGAATGTTCTAATTCATTACCGGTTGAGGAGGAAGAGTTATTGTCGGGAGATGATGGATATACATTAATGAGGAGGAATTGCTTAACACCAAAGCAGGAGGAAGAGACTAGTTGGTTGAGGAGTAACATTTTTCAATCAACATGTACTATCTTGGGAAGAGTTTGCAAATTTGTCATTGATGCGGGAAGCTGCGATAATATTATCTCTACCGAAGCTGTGAAGAAGTTGTCATTGAAGACTGAGAAGCATCTGAAACCTTACAAGTTAGCTTGGTTGAGGAAAGGTGGGGAGGTGAAAGTTAGTCGAAGGGCTTGTGTTAATTTTTCAATTGGGAAGAAATACAAAGACGAAATTTGGTGTGATGTTGTGGACATGGATGTATGTCATCTGTTGTTGGGGAGACCATGGCAGTATGATAGGGCTGTACAACATGATGGGTGTACTAACAGTTATAGTTTCATGTTTGAAGGCACCAAAATTACTTTAGTTCCAAAGAAGCGACAACAAGAAGAAAGCAAGTTGGAGGAGATTGAAGAGCTTAAAACTTTGCTATCTTTGAAGGAGTTTGTTAAAGAAGTCGAAGAGGAGCCTGAAGTATTCTTGTTGATTGGACGTGAGAGTCAAGAAGTTGTTGAAATTCCTGAAGAAGTAAAACCAATACTGGAGGAATTTGAAGATGTATTTCCAGAAGAGTTGCCAACGGAATTACCACCGTTGAGGGACATTCAACATCAAATTGATCTTGTTCCAGGAGCTGTGTTACCACATAGACCACACTACAGAATGAGTCCAAAAGAACATGAGGAGTTGAGAAGGCAAGTGGAAGAATTGCTTGAACAGGGGCGTGTGCAGAAATGTTTGAGTCCTTGTGTTGTGCCAGCTTTGTTGGTACCCAAAAGGGATGGAACGTGGAGAATGTGCACCGATAGTCGGGCGTTGAATAAGATTACAGTGAGATATAGATTCCCTATGCCTAGACTGGATGATTTGTTAGATCAACTGAGTGGAGCTGCTATATTTTAGAAGATTGATTTGAAGAGTGGTTATCATCAAATTCGAATCAGACCAGGGGATGAATGGAAAATAGCATTCAAGACACGTGAGGGGTTGTACCAATGGCTGGTTATGCCGTTTGGTCTTTCGAATGCACCAAGTACATTTATGCGGGTGATGAATCAGATTTTTAGACCATTCATTGGGAAGTTTGTGGTGGTGTATTTTGATGATATACTGATATATAGTGGAAGCGCAGAAGAACATTTGCAACATCTGAGAGAAGTGTTGATGATACTGCGACAGGAACAATTTTATGCTGCAACGAAGAAATGCGTGTTCCTGACGCATAGTGTTTTATTTTTGGGATATGTTATATCGGGAGGAGGTATACAGGTGGATCAGAATAAAATTGAAGCAATCAGAAATTGGCCCCAACCCAGGACGATAATAGAAGTTAGAAGTTTTCATGGTTTGGCGTCATTCTACCGAAGGTTCATTCCACACTTCAGTAGCGTGATGGCACCAGTTACTAATTTTATGAAGGGGAAGCAATTTTCATGGTCGGAAGATGCAAGAGTTGCCTTTGAGCGGATCAAAGAACTTTTGACGACAGCACCAATTCTAGTATTACTAGATTTTCAGTTGTTGTTTGAGTTACATACAGATGCATATAAAGTTGGGATTGGAGGGGTGTTGAGTCAGAAAGGATGTCCTATTACATATTTCAGTGAGAAGCTATCGGGAGCGAAGATGAGATATAACACATATGATGTGGAATTTTATGCTATCGTGCAAGCTGTGAAACATTGGAGACATTATTTGTTTCATAAAGAATTTTTTTTATATACTGATCATGAAGCGTTGAAGCATATGCAGGGACAGGACAAGATTGCAGCAAGGCATGCTTCGTGGATTGCATACTTACAACAATTTACATTTGTAGTAAAGCATAAATCGGGAATTACAAATCGAGTGGCAGATGCATTGAGCAGAAGGAATCAAGTGTTGACTACGATGAAGTTAGAGGTGACAGGGTTTGATGTATTGCCAGAATTTTTTATCGATGATCCTTACTTTACGAAGTATGTAGATGAAGTCAAGGAGGGAAAGACAGATGAGTTTGTATTGGTGGATGGTTTTCTGTTTAAAGGAAATCGATTATGTGTACCAGATTGCAGTTTACGGATGAAAATTGTGAAAGAGTTGCATGAGGAAGGTCATGTGGGCCGAGATCGTACTTTTCAATTGATTACTCAATCTTATTATTGGCCTTCAATGAAGCGGGAGGTTGGAAAGTTTGTGGAAAGATGTCATACTTGCCAAGTTTCTAAGGGGACAACGGCGAATGCAGGATTGTATATGCCGTTACCCGTACCGATTAGACCATGGGTTGATATCAGTATGGATTTTGTTTTGGGATTACCGAGAACTCAGAGGGGGAATGATTCGATATATGTTATAGTGGACAGGTTCTCGAAGATGGCACATTTCATCGCTTGCAAGAAGACAACTGATGCCGCCCATGTTGCTGAGTTATTCTTTAAAGAAGTGTATCGCTTACATGGTTTACCAGAATCCATTGTTTCTCATCTGGATACTAGATTTCTAAGTCATTTTTGGCTGAGTTTGTGGAAGATGGTAGGAACAAAGCTAAATTTCAGTAGTGCTTACCATCCGCAGTCCAATGGTCAGACTGAAGTTGTTAACAGATCTTTGGGAAATTTATTACGGTGCCTGGTGAAGGATAATATGAAGAGTTGGGATATGAAGCTATGCCAAGCAGAGTTTGCTCATAATCATGCTGTAAACCGTAGTATGGGTTTCAGTCCATTTCAGATAGTGTATTCAAGCTTACCAAAGGGGCCGTTGGATTTGACGATAGTACCACAACCAAAGAGAACCGTTAAACGGGCTGTTGATTTTGTTGATGGATTGGCGGAATGTCATAAAATCGTTCAGGAACGATTGGAGAAAGCAAATGAATAGTATAAACGATCTGCAGATTTGAAGCGAAGAAGCGTTGAATTTAATGAAGGAGATTTAGTCTATGATGTGCTAACAAAAGATCGTTTTCCAGTAGGAGCATACAATAAACTTAAAGCACGAAAGATTGGTCCTGTAACGATCGTAAAACGGATCAATGAAAACGCTTATAAGTTGAAGCTGCCGGAGGATGTATACACTTCTGATGTGTTTAATGTTAAACATCTTATACCATATCATGGGGATGAGTTTGTTGTGGAAGAAGAGGGTGCAAATTCGAGGATGAATTTTTCTCAACCTGGGGAGGATGATGAAGCCCAGAAAGATGAAGACATAGGTCGTGTACGACCTAACATGCTGGTAAGTCGGGTACGACTTAAGGAGGAGGCTAACGAGCTAAGACTTTGTAAAGAATTGTGGGAAGTTGAAGTTTTAGGTCGCGTACGACCTAACGAGGCCTTTAAGTCGTTCCAACGACTTAGTGAAGATCGGCAACGACCTAGTGGAGACTCGCGAGTTAACATGCTAAAGGGAAAGGCGCTCGAACGAGCTAACTGTGCCAAGTCACGACATAAGCAAGCTACCGAGTCAAGTCCTTAAAGAGATGTTGTATTTTGTGCCGTAGAAGTGTTAGGTCGCTACCGACTTAAGAGTTAGGTCGCTAACCGACCTATGTGTTGGGTCGCTATTTGTTAAGTCGTGGACAGTGTTGTATGTACTTAGGTCGTTTCTATGTTGTACTGGTGTTTGATAAGTCGTTCAATGTTAAGTTGTTGGGTAAACTGTTGAGTCGTCTTTGAGTTGTAAATAACTGTTAAGTCGTGAACGACCTATAGTAAGTCGTAGGTCGATGGGTTTAAGTCGACTGTGTTTTAGGTCGTGTTGAGTCAGGTCGGGTCTGACCTATGTGTTGTACAGTTTTGTTTGTGGCGTGAGTTGTAGCCTATAAATAGGCAAGTTGTGTCATTTTGTAAGGTTGATTTTTGAATAAAACTTTTTTTTGAGAGCTTTGTGCCTCTTTTTAAATTGGTAGTTGAGTGTAATCTCCTATCTCCTCTTTCGGCATTCGAGTGCGCTCGGATCAATGATCGTAGAAGCCAATTCACGGTATCAAGTGCGCTTGATCAACGTCTGAAGAATTGCAGATCTTCTTTCACGGTATCGTGCGCGATCAACGTGACGAAGATAGCTAGAATTCGGTATCTTCGGATCAACGAATTTGGGCCATTCAGTATTCTTCATTCCATCGATTGCTACTTTCACAGAATCATCATTTTGTAAATTCCGCTGCCGCATCAACAGTTATAACAACATATCCTCACAAATGCCAATAAATACAGAACAAGAAATGCAATGGAAATAAAGATACATAAATACATCTTGGAGGCATCTAGCTCATCTTCTGAAGCTCCAAGACACCCATAATTAAATCTGGAAATATGCTTGGGCTGATCAGAGCATTATAAGAAAATAACACTCGGATCAGTATGGTAATCTAGCATGATAAACACAAATCATACGGATTTATACTATTATAAAACCTTTCAAAAATAAAGGTATCTCGTACGACCACGTCGCACATAAACACAGAGGGGTTTTTACCTTATGATAACCATACCATTTTTATGGGAATTCTAATGATATTATAATAATATCCATGGTTTAAAAAATATATTTAATCATAGCTGAAATGGTAACCACTACAATAAAAAAGACATTTTGAAGCATTTTAAAAATGCTACCATACACATCTGTAACGTTTCGAAGAACGTTGTCTAACAACATGCTGCAATAGAGTCAAGAGATACCATAGCATTTACAGAAATGCTGCTAAAAAATTTCCTAATGAAGCTTTTCAAAACGCTGCAGTTAATTTATTTTGCAACGTTTAAAAAACGTTGCCAACTCATTTCACAACGTTTTAAAGAACGCAGTTTAACTAGAAGCTTCAATAAACCAGGTTATATCGCAGCAGTTTTGAAATGCTGCAAAAGGCATTAAAACGTTTTAGAAAATGCAGTGGTTTTCTACTACATCAGGTATATGCTATTACATTTAAAAAACACAATTTAAAAATCTATTCAACAACAAACTGCTCAATTGAAAAAGCACTAATAAATATAATCTGATAATATAAGCAACTATAAGATTAAACATAATCAAAGCTACACCAAAAATGTACACTAAAATTTTTTAGTCATATACAACATTTCGTAACAATTTTTTAAACACAAATGATAACAACATAGTCATACAAAAAGCGCTTGCTAAAAGAGCAATATATAAATCATGAAAAGTCCAAGCTCGTCTCCTTCAAAGTCCAATATCCGTATAAGAAAAAAATGCAATCAGAGTGCGGTAGAAGAGAACAAAAATAAATTCATTTAGCATCAAATATGAACAAAAAATGTATGTTGGGTTATGTAGAAGGAATTATTGTTATGAATGTCAATTTTCACAGCTAATATTGTTACGAAGGTCCATTTTCACAGCTATTATTTTTTTTGTTACCCGTGGTAGTATTACTATTAACTAACTTAAAACCATAATATTAGTTAACTTGAAATTAACATATTTGGGGCACACAATAGTGTTTTCCATGTTACTGTTGTGGTGCAAACAAATCATTATTTTTTATAAACGAATATTGTGCACCATGAGAAACATTAAATTCAACATATAGATAGTCCAAATAACTATTAACCATAACAAAGGTTCAAACTGCAGTAAGCTTATATAAATATGGTTGAAGGTGTGAATAAAAAAGATACCCTGGAGAACATGATGCAATTTGGCTAGTTGACACTGCAGTGTGGCTTCCAAAATGTTGTATGCCATAATAGCCCTCTTCTCCATCTCTGCAAGTAGAGACGTGGCTCTGTCATAGTTTTCCTGCATATATCTGGAAATATGGGGTAAATCCATACAGCCAACAAGCAGATGCAGTATAGACACCATAATTTATTAGCATCACATATAATCCTGTAATGAGCTAACAAAAAATACAACAATCTTGTAATCACATATAAGTCATATATTTAACAAACTTAGTGAAAGGTTTTATAAGGTCAATAAAGACATAACCTTTATCTTCTTCTAAAGTTGATGTTAAATTTTACAAGTCATGTGATTTTCTATGGGTCGGGTCTTGCTGGGTATTCCCAGATGGCATCTTGGATTAGGACTTTTCTGCATTTCATATCAAAGAGATATGCTACTTCAGATGTTTGGTTGTTTTGGTGTGTTTCACAGTGCAAATTCAAAAGCATAGTCATTGAAAATTTGAGCTTGAATCAAAATAAAATGGAAAAAATTGGCTAACTGATATCGATGTGTATACTATAACATTTAATACAATTATTTTAGTGGAAATTAGCCACAAGGGCCTCTTTAGCAAGTAGAATTAGTTTCTAGGACACACAATTGAAATAATTACTTTTAAGGACAAAACGTAAAAGAATTAGTTTCTATGGCCTAAATCTTACGAAATTATGTCCTTGAAAGTAATTGGACTGCTGAGTTTGTCCTTGAAAGTAATTATTCTGCTGACTTTGGCCTTGAAAGTAATTTCTTTGAATGTGTGTCCTAGAAACTAATTGGACTGCAAAGTTTGTCCTTCTGGTGAAATGCCCCATTATTTTAACTGCTTTGTGAAATTTGGTGTTTCTGTAGAACAGGAAAAAAAATCTTAGAGCCAATATAAAGTAAAAATCATAAATCTTAAGAAATATAATCATTCAATTGGTCTTTTCTATTGTTTAAATTCCGATCGAGCCATTATAAACTTTTTTCATAATTTTAGAAAGACATGCCTTGGTGATCAAGCATACATTCATTAAAGGTAAAAAGTTTTGTCTTATGTAGTATAATTTCATTTTACCACTTACAATCTCTTATGACATAGCTTTCTTGGAACAATTATATTCTACGTTATCTGAACTTCTTGGCATCCACGATCATTTAGTCCTCCTCGATATCATTTGGACAAATTACTATGAACTTGAAGTACTATACAGAGGTGACTATTCAATTCCATTATGTGCAGTTCCCCTTACATTGTTTTTAATACTATATTTGTTGATCATTCTTATTTATTTAATTTTGTAGTGTGAGGAGGTTATTATGTAGACCCTATCCCCATTCTAGGAGTTAGCATCTGGGTTAGTTTGTTATTCTATAAAAACTAATGGCTAGCCCATTCTTCATTACTTTACTGATATTTTTGAGTTCGGTTGTAGTTACATGACTGTCAAACTGATGCTTAAGTTGGATACTATTAAATTCATTATTGCATGGTATTTTGATTGAAAGAATTTTAAAAAATCAACTTCATTTTGAATCATAGCTGTCAACTAAGTAAAGTAAATTCTACAAATTAGAGGGAAAATTTTCCATTTCTGGAAGAGTTTAGGTGTTCCCACTGCAGGAGAACCTTTTACTATTCCCTTGGCTATTTAATTTTTATGAGCGACGGCCCATCAAATTCAGATCACCTATGGATCCATTTTTACAGGTATGGGAATCTGTGTTCAATCTATCCACCAACACAAAATCCAAATTTAATTTGTCACATTTAAGTTGAAATCAATTTTTCTTCCTTTTCATCCTGCCAATGCAATTTTACATAATTACATATAAACAAATTGAAGTACCTAAGTGCTAAAAATTTTGTAGTATTCATCCTTATTAATTTGAATTGTTTAGGATTTTGTTGTTGTTGTGCAATTTCACAATTTCAAGGTACAATTTAAATTTCTATATAAATGCAAAGTCATGATTACACTTTATGATAAAAAGCTGTTGTTAACACACCAAGGAAAACCATACATTGCTTTAATGTTGTGTAGTCAAAAAATCAATATGTATTCATTTTATCCAATTTACAAGAATTTGATATACTCATGTGTATTCTTTATACACACATAATTAACATTCTGTATATGGTATGCTGAACTTTGAGATGTGTACACTAACATTTGTTATTTTATTAAGTAAATTATTTGTCAAAGACTTATTGAATTTTCTTCTTTATAGATTCATAATACAACATGCACATTTTTCTAAACATAGTTTATAATTCTACTTACAAATATGTACAAAAAATATATATAACCTTAGTGATTTAGTTTTTAGCCATCACTTAAAGGATTTTTCCAAAGTAATGTTTTTCAATGTCTGAATTATAGTTATAACATCTTGATGAATTTCACTGAAGGTTAAAAATGAGGAATTAATCCACTTTGATCTTAGCTTTATTAGGAGGGTAAAGTTAAACTCAAGTTATTAACATTTTCAGCAAATTATATAATCGTGGTTACAATTTCCTGTAAGAAGTAGAATTTCAAAGCTAAGTTATAGGAGTGGATATAATTTAATTTATTAATTTTAGAAGTATACATTTATTTTACGGTATATGGGCAATAAGTATATTTTATGGCTCAATTGAACTATAATAAAGAAATAAGGTTCCATTTTCAGATTTACATTTACGTTTTGGATATAGAGGAAATTATGTTAAATAAAGTGCATATTATATCTTGAATGCACGTAACTCTTTGTTATAATTCTTGCCTTTCTGATGCAATGTTGGCCATATTTGGCTTCATGATAATTATGTTTACCATAATTTTAGCTTTACTGACAAATATCTTGCTATATATTAGTTTTGGTTTTAAACTTGCTTAAGGTGATAAGAGTGATATACAATATAAAGTTTCGATAATTCAACTGCCAACTCTCTATATTTTATAAATCGTGATAATACTAAAATGTGGCTTTTGCATTAACGATTTGTGAAAGATTGACAACTTTTAAGCTAGTGTGGTTAGCAAAGTGTATTCATGAATGCTTATTAGAATCATTGCATTCATTGGATCAATATTATTAAACTACTAAATTTCTATATTTTGTAGGCAGTGACGACAAGATTAAAATTTGGAATTGCAAAATGCATAGGCGTTAGTTTACCCTATCAAGTCTCCTTGGCTACATTGAAGTTATAGTTTTCAAGCAATAATTATGACTATGTACCACAATTAGAAGATCTCTAGAGCAGCAATAGAGAGGTAACATTGAAGAATTGAATGTTTTGAGATGGTTAAAAATCAACGGGTAGGGTCGAATAACTAAGAATATAAAAGTTGAAGTATCATAAAATGAGATTCTCATGAGATCCCTATGAGCTTGATGCTTTTAAACGATTACTATTCTATCACAAAAATTGGTTTACATATCTATGAGAATTTAGTTGAATAGTTATGAAAATATGGGTATAATTATTTCATATTGTTTGAGCCTACTTATTTTGTTTGCGTTGTGCACTAGCACTATTAAAATATATGCAACTTGACTTGATTATTGGTAAACACTAAGTCATATTTTGAGTTATGAACTTTTAATGTTGTTTATATATGGTTTTGTAGGAGTTTACAAATTTCAATTTATCTACTTTTAATGCAATTTATATATGTGTTCGTAGGTGTTTACAAATTTTAGTTTGATCCACTTAAATTTTGATGATATATTCAAAACTACAACCAATTCAAAAGTTGAAAGTGAACTGCAACAGCATAAATTTTGAAGATATACTTACAAATACAAATATATAAGAGTTTAGTCCACATTAACATCAAAATAGTTGAATATGTGGACATGAATATGGTTAAAACTAAAAATGAAGAAGAAATTTGAACTTATTGCTGGAAATTTTTAAAATTAGTTTTTGGTATGGGTTTGTTTTTTGAAGAGGGAAGAAGAGGGGAGAAGAAGGAAGAAGAATGGATGAATAGTCCCACATCTAGGAAATTAAGAGAATATATTGATTTATATATGGATTTCTCTAAGAAAGGTTGGGCCCTTTGGGCACCCAAAGCTTTGCTTTGATGTGAGGAGGGAAGTTATGCATCACCACCACACACGCGCGCCACCGCCGTCCATCCGACCGACCGGGCAGTGTTCGAGTTTAAAATGATGAATTAATTTTTGTTAACTGGCCGGATCTAGAATTTGAATTTTAACGGATAGTTTTGGCGGGTCATTTGAATGAAGTGATGCAACCGTTTAGTAACAGTTTTAAACTGTTACGAATAGACACGACCGTTTGTAACGGTTTCGGACTGTTGGAAAGGATGCGACACTTGACGAATGGACACCTCCACACTACTATAAATAGTAACGCCCAGGAGCCATCATAGGATAACAATCTCTTTTCTCTATGCCTTCTTCTTCTTCCTCCAGATCTGCGACGACCAGAAAGTGTTGCAGAACACTTCATTATCACCACAGTTTGCGACGCCTGTAAGGTGTTGCAAACACAGAAACATTGCAGATCAATTTTCTTCTTCTCCTTCATTCTATTCTCTGCTAAATTACATCATCAGAGATCAAATTTGAGTGTTCTTGGTCGGATTAAAATCGTACAAGTTTTGAATCCGATTACGTTGTTCCAAGGCTTCATTGAATCCTGAAGTCGATAGTTCAGTAACTCGTTTGTATCTGTTGGGTTGAACTATTGTCTAAAACAATCTACGTAGTAGATCCTTGAAGTCAGAAGTACAGCAGTTATCATCTTCATCATTCTCGAATCATTAACACAATTAAGCAATAATTTTTAGACAATATTTCCAACCATGGATGGTTTGAGTTCAATCAATCTCAATGCTCTTCAAGTTATGAATCAGCATTTAACGCGATTGGAGCGATTTGATGGTGAAAACTTCACTCGTTGGCAAGAGATGATGAAATTCTTTTTGATCATGGTCAAATTGTTCTATATTCTTAAAGATAACTTGGAGGAAATACCAGAGTAAACTGATAAAGATACTAACGAATTGAAAGCAAAACATGCAAAGCGCAAAGAGGATGATTTTCTATGCAGAGGGCACATTCTGAATGCATTGTCTACTCCTGTCTACAACGCACATAGGACTTTGGAAACTGCAAAGGCACTTTGGGTTGCACTAGATAGCAAATACCGCATATTCGAGGCAAGTAACAAAAAAAATCCTTATTTGCAATTTTATGGATTTCAAAATGGTCGAAAATAAGTCCATAGTTGGACAAGTAAGCGAAATTCTACTATTAGTGAATCAACTTAAAGATTCTGGAATAAATCTCCCTTAATCTTTTGTTGTTGGAGTTATAATTTCAAGACTTCCAAATTCTTGGAATGATTATAAGAAAAAATTAAAGCATGCAGAGACGGATTATGATTTAGACGGTTTATAGCGTCATTTTCATATTGAAGAGGACTCTCGTAAATGCGAACTAGATGATAATCCGCAAACTGAGTCCCATTCTAAGGCAAATAATGTTCAAATTACTGACAAGCTAAAGCCTAAGAATGAGACACGGTTAAAGAAAAAAAATTCCAACAACAAAAAGAAAGGTGCTTGTTACTACTGTAACAAGCCCGACCACTATGCCCGAGACTCCTGTCAGCGGAAGAAACAAAAGGTGAATGTGGTCGAAGACTCACTTGTGGCTGTAGTGCAAGAGGCGAACTCCATTAGCGAAACTGATAATGATTTTTGGTTTGATACTGGAGCAACCATTCACATTTGCAAATACCATAATCTGTTTAAGACTTACGAAGAAAATAATGGAGAAGCCGACAAGGTTACTGGAGCAAATAATGTTCCAAGCAAAGTTTTGGGAAAAGGCACCATAGAACTTATATTTACTTCTGGAAAAGTTCTTACATTAGTTAATGCATTTTATGTACCTAATATATGTAAGAATTTGGTCTCTGGATACCTTCTTAACAAAGGAGGATTCAAGATGGTGTATGAGTCTGATAAGTTAGTGTTGTCCAAGAACGGCAAATTCATTGGACAGGGATACTCTTGTAACGACATGATTAAGTTGAATCTATTAAAGAAACCTTCTATTTATATTGTTGATTTTGTTAGTTTATGGCATGGTAGACCAGGACATGTTAATTATAATTCCCTTAAAAATATGCATAAACTAGGATTAATTTCTGATCGTGATTTCGATACTATCTCTAAATGTGAAATATGTGTTCAAGCAAAAGTACATTGAAAATCCTTTAAATCTATAGAAAGGAAAACCGGCTTGCTTGATTTAGTATATAGTGATGTGGGTGACTTAAAAAATCATACCACCTATGGTGGTAACCAATACTATATAGCATTTATTGATGATTATACTAGATATGCATATGTGTATCTAATGAAAACTAAAGATGAGGCCTTTGATAAATTTAAAATTTACAAAGTAGAGGTCGAAACACAATTAGAAGTTAAAATAAAAGTATTACATTCAGATCGAGATGGTGAATATTTCTCAAATGAATTCACCTTATTTTGTAAACAACATGGTTTAGTTCACCAATGCACTGCCCCATATACAGCACAACAAAATGGTGTTGTTGAAAGGAAAAATAGAAATTTAGTACAAATGGTTAATGCCATGCTCATAAGTTCAAACTTACCTTATAACCTATGGGGTGATGCTATGTTATCTGCATGTTATATCTTAAATAGTGTACCACTTAAAAAGAATAATGTTTCCCCTTATGAATTATGGTTTAATAGAAACCTAATCTTACAAAACTTAAAGTTTGGGGTTGTTTAGCATATGTTAGAAAACCATACCCTAAATGACCAAAGTTAGGAAATAGGGCATTTTAATGTGTTTTCATAGGATATTCACTTAATAGTATAACTTATAGATTCCTAATTCTTAACACTTTAGAAGTTATAGAATCTGTGGATGTAGAATTCTTTGAAAATCAAATGGTTAAGATTCCATTGAGATCATCTAGTCCAGAACCTAATATGATTGATGATATCAATGACGATGACTATGCTCCTGCTCAAAACAACAAGGAAGTATCAGTACCAGATAATAGTACTGAACAAAGGAGAAGTAAAAGAGTAAGAATAGAGAAGGACTATGGTCCTGACTTCATTACATATGTTATAGAAGGCAGTAAGGACGAAGTCCTTAATGTGACTAGATATGTCATGAACGTCGATGATGACCCCAAAACTTATTCTGAGGCTATGAGTTCCAGAGATTCAATATTTTGCAAATAAGCTATTAATGATGAAATGAATTCCATATCGTTAAAACAAACTTGGGTTTTAACTGATTTACCTCCTGGTGCTAAACCTATAAGATGTAAATGGATATTTAAGAAAAAGTTGAATACAAATGGATCCATTAATAAGTTTAAAGCTAGATTAGTTGTTAAGGGATATAAGCAAAAACATGGAGTAGATTATTTTGATACATATCCTCCAGTTGCTCGCGTATCTTCTATACGTTGTTTAATAGCACTTGCATCAATTCATAAATTGGTCATACATCAAATGGATGTAAAGACTGCATTTCTAAATGGAGATTTAGAAGAAGAGATATATATGGAACAACCTGAAGGTTTCAAAACCCCAGGCCAAGAAAAGAAAGTTTGCAAATTAGTAAAGTCTCTTTATGGCCTGAAGCAAGCTCCCATGCAATGGCATGAGAAGTTTGATAATAGCATTTTCATATTGATTTATTATTAAAGATGCTGATAAATGTATTTATAGCAAATCGAACAACAAAAATTATGTTATAATATGTTTATACGTTGATGACATGCTACTATTTGGTTCCAATATATCCTGTGTGAATGAAACTAAGAAGTTTCTATCTTCTAAATTTGATATGAAAGATCGAGGAGAAGCTGACGTAATTCTAGGAATTAAAATTATTAGGAAAGAGGGTGAGTTGTTGCTAACTCAATATCATTACATTGAGAAGTTCCTCCGAAAGTATGGTCATTATAATGACAAACCAGCACCCACTCCTTTAGATCCGAGTATTAAATTAGAAAAGAATACTGGACGTACCATTTCTCAACTTGAGTATTCCAGTATTATTGGGAGTCTTATGTATGTTATGCATTAAACTAGACCAGACATAGCACATGCTATAAGCATGTTATGTCGATTTACGAGTAATCCGGGTTTCGAACATTGGAAAGCTATTTCCAGAGTTTTAGCTTTTTTGAAAGGAACTGTTACCTATGGTTTATCTTATAAAGGATACTCTGCTGTAATAGAAGGATATAGTGATGCAACCTGGAACAATGTAGAATCCAAATCCAAGTCTACGACTGGATGGATCTTTACGTTAGGAGGCGCTGCTGTGTCTTGGGTTTCCAAGAAACAGACCTGTATATCTGATTCAACAATGTTGTCAGAGTTGATTGCATTAGCAGATGCATGTAAGGAAGCGGAATGGCTTAGGAATTTATTAATAGAAATCCCATTATGGAAGAAGCCATCTCCAGCAGTCTTGATTAACTGTGATAATCAGGCTACAATATAAAATGTCTCTAATAAGACATATAATGGAAAGTCTAGACATGTGAGTCTAAGACATCAAATGATAAGACAGTTACTCAAAAGTGGAGTAATAACTATAGATTACATAGAAACAAAGAAAAACTTGGTTGACCCACTCACAAAGAGTCTTCCAAAGGCAATAGTTTCTATAAAATCAAAGGAAATGGGACTAAGGTCTATGAATGAAGGTTGATCATCCTTAACAGAAACCCAACTTATGTTTTGAAAAGGATAGACAAAGTTCAATGGGTACCAAAAAGTTAAGAGAATGATTATGGAACACTAAATCAATAATCCCATAATATTTAGTGTTGGATTCTGCAAGAACAAAGGATGGATAATATATCCTTAATAAGTCTAGTTACCTTAAAAAGGTGTATCTCGGAAACACCTTAAGAGACTTACCTATATGAGTATGGAAATCAGGCCGTTTCCTAAGAAAGTAAGACCACTTTCTGACGTAGACTCATGAACCCAGGATTTAAGCACATGGCCATTAATGTGCTGAGCATACAGAACACTCTATATAAGGAAATCAGTATGTGTGACTGTTTTGGTACTATCACTAGGGGTACTTGGTTCAAGATACGTTCACCATAGATCTCGATAGAACTTTGAATGGTTTACACTAAGTGAAGGTTTAAATCCAAAAGATACCTATCATTTATGTATTAGTTTCCACGATGATGCAAAACTTGATCTTGGAACTACATTGGCTTGATCCCACTTGGGTATGTAGGGATTCACTCTAGTGATGCAGCCGTCTATTTTATTTATTTTACTTATTATGAAAATGGGGGGAAATTGCTGGAAAATTTCAAAATTAGTTTTGGGTATGAGTTTGTTTTTTGAAGAGGGAAGAAGAGGGAAGAAGAAGGAAAAAGAGGGGATGAATAGTCCCACATCTAGGAAATTAAGAGAATATATTGATTTATATATGGATTTCTCTAAGGAAGGTTGGGCCCTTTGGGCACCCAAAGCTTTGCTTTGATGTGAGGAGGGAAGTTATGCATCACCAATAAACACGCGCGCGCCGCCGCTGCCGTCCGACCGACCGGGCCGGGTTCGAGTCTAAAATAACGAATTAATTTTTGTTAACGGGCCGGATCCAGAATTTGAATTTGAACCGATAGTTTTGGCAGGTCATTTGAATGAAGAGATGCAACCGTTTAGTAACAGTTTTAAACTGTTGGAAAGGATGCGACACTTGACGAATGGAGACCTCCTCACTACTATAACTAGTTACGCCCAGGAGCCATCACAGGAAACAATCTCTTTTCTTTGTGCCTTCTTCTTCTTCCTCCAGATCTGCGACGACCAGAAAGTGTTGCAGAACACTGCATTATCACCACAGTTTGCGATGCCTGTAAGGTGTTGCAAACACAGAAACGTTGCAGATCAATTTTCTTCTTCTCCTTCATTCTATTCTCTGTTAAATTGCATCATCAGAGATCAAATTTGAGTGTTCTTGGTCAGAACAAAATCGTACAAATTTTGAATCTGATTACGCTGTTTCAAGGCTTCATTGAATCCTGAAGTCGATAGTTCAATAACCCGTTTGTATCTGTTGGGTTGATCTATTGTCTAAAAGAATCTACGTAGTAGATCCTTGAAGTCAGAAGTACATCAGTTATCATCTTCATCATTCTCGAATCATCGACACAATTAACCAACACTTATTACAGTATTTCATCAAGTATAATAAATACTTGCCAAACCTGGAATAAATTGTCATTAAAATTCAATGACTGATTTGAACTTTTGCTCATATTGAAATTATTTCCAAAAGATAAAGTTTTACGTTATATTTTTTCCCCAATTTTAGTTCTTACCTCATTCTTGAACATTTGTCCTATCTTCATATAAAAACAGTACTAACTGCCAAACTATAAATTTGTCTATGTCGTTTATATTCATTTACCAATATCAGTGATTTCTTTAATATTTATCATTCAATTTGCTTCTACTCAATTTGTTAATAAACTTCTCTCTAAATGGGAAATAATATAATTATAGCCATTGCAAGTAAGCCAACACAAATGAATGATCAACAACAATAACTAGCTAATTTGGTACAGACATATTAACAATTTTTTATATATTTCATGTGTTTTATATAATAAAAATTTAGCTTACATTTTTTTATGTGAACGTCCATCGTACGTGCATTAGTACTCATATATATTAATGTTATTTGTTGATTTTGTTTAGAATATATGTTATCATATTTGATATGTTCATACTTTTGTTGCTGGTAACAGAGTTTTGAATGTGCATAGAAGGATGAAATTAAATTGAACAATATATAGTATGGGTGCAATACAAATTTATGACAAGGGTTTGCCAATGCATAATAAATAACGAAGTAAAAGAGGGAAACTAAATGAATTTTCATGAACCAGCAATGTAACGACCCGTAAATTTTTAATAATTTTTATTTGTTTTATTTATATATTTAATTGAATTTTTGAGAAATTTTAAATATTAAAATTTTGAAATAAAAATTTAATATTTGGAACGCGTATAATTAAACATAGCAAATGGTAAATTTTCATCTAATAATATTGAAGTTTATTTTATTGTGTAATTTTATTTCAATTTATATCAGTTAATATTTGATGATAATAAAAGGTTTTCCAAACCTGAATATTTTTATACAATAAATATGTAAACCATCTTCTGAGTGAGACGTCATATTTCGTTTCTCCAAATTTGGACTTCTATTGCTCCGTTCATCTTATTTCTGACATTTTTGCAGCATTTCGGTATCGATATCAACTTTCAATCGGATGATCGTACCACTGATATTTGTGTGCCGTTTTGATCATCTCGTCGTGTTAATTTTTGTGGATTATTCAATTCAGTGTTTTGAAGTCCGATACGCAACGGAATCCGCGAAACGATCACATATAGGTACCGGTTTTAAATTCTTTTGGTTTCCATCTACCTACCTGTCCAAAATTAAATAGTCATAACTTTAACATTTCTAGAATTTAATACGAGGCCTTTGCTATTCACTGGTCCAATTTATGATTGTTGGTTCGTACATATCTTTTCACTCTTCCATTTCCTTTCGGTTCATTTTGAAAATAAACAAATTTATGAAGCATTCACGTATTGTGTTCTGAAAAAAAGAAAGCAAATGCATCTTCTCCTTTGAAGCTTACAAACCACTCGACTCGCCTTCCATCCCACTGCCCCAACCCTTGGCCATCGCCTCCATCTTCCATCAATGCTTCGCCTCCATATATATATAAAGATAATATTTTAGATATGGGTTGGTTTTAAGGGATATAAATATAAAATATTTACGTTGCAGTATGTATTATTATAGTAGAAGATTATATATATGTGTGCTTAATTAAAACAATGATTTTAAATTATATATATGTTATTTTATTTTAATATTGGTTTTAAATTAAATATTAATTTTTTTTGAAATAATAATGTATAATTATATATATATGTATGTATGTATACAATTGCTGTTTATCAAACTGATTTTTGGTTCTTGATTTCCAATCTATCAGCTTTGTCCGTCAAATCCGCTCCCAGCTTACTTCACTTTGAGATTGTTGTTGGATTTGTCGATTGTCTAGATCGTAATCCAATTTGTAGCTTATGGTGTATCAAATTCCTCTAGCCTCGGAAGGTGAGCAATCACTCACGATTAAATTTCTTATGTTTATTAAATTTGATTTCAATTGAAATGTCAATTGAAATATGCTGCTGTTAGTTATTTGCATTGTTATATATACTATTATCTTTATCTGTTCACCTATGACTGTTGACACCATTATCTGTTATTTATCACTGATGATATATGCCTGTTACTGATTGTTATATTACTTTCATTACTGTTATCACTCTGCAAGTTCCCTGTTAGTATAGAATTCCCTATGGGTTGAAATGATACATACCCGAACGATCAGTAGAACAGGAGAAAATCGTTATGGGTTGAAATGATAAACCCAAGCGATTTTCAATTGAATTGAATTTGGGATTATGGGTTGAAAAGATATATACCCGTATATATTTAAATTACGGATTGAAATGATAAATATCTGTATCACTTGACCATAGGATAGAAAATTATATACAAACACCGTTGGTCTATATATAAATATTTTAAAAATGATTTCTATGGTTTTGAAAAGGAAATATATGGTTTTAATAAATATTGATTTTTAAGATTTATTAAAGTTGTTTTAATAAAGTTGATATATGATATGTTTAAGTATTTATTTAACATAAATATTTTTAAATATAGAGTTTATAATGATTCAGGTTGGAAAGATAAATTTGAGATTGATTCGAAATTAGATTTATTTAAGAATTTTTCTTAAATAAGTTTGATTTGAAATTTATTAAATTTGAAATTTTAAAGATATGTTTTATAACTTGAATTTGATTAAAAGCGACTTAAATGAATATTTCAAACTTATATAAATTTAAATGGGCTATTTTGTTTATTTAAATCTGTAAATTGAAGTTGTATTTAGATGATTTTTGAAATGATTAAGTAAATATTTCAAAACTAAATAATAGTAAAGTGAATTTGATATGTATATGAAATTATTGAATTTAGTTTTGAAATGTTGAATATTTAAAGCTTTGAAATATATTGAAATTGAAATGGTTTATTTATGGTTCAAATCGGTATTTGAAATCGATATAATCTGAAATGATTAATTGAATTGAAATGGAAATTTATGAATTGAGATTGAATTAAAAATTGAATTTTGGAATTCGAGTTGATTTTAATCGATTTATGAAATTTAAGGAAGCTATTTTTATTTTATAAAGTATTTTTAAACTATATCTAAAACTATTTATATTTTACTTTATAAATTATTTTAATATAAACTATTTTTATATAAATCCTTTTCAATATAATTTATTTTATTATAAACTATTTTAACTTATAACTATTTTATATAAACTATTTTTATTTTATAAACTATTTTATTATATATACTAATTTTTACATTTAAACTGTTTAAGAGGAAAGTGTTATGGATTCCAAAATACTATGATTTCAAAGTTATGATTTCAAAGTGTTATGAATTTCAAGGTTTTGATTTCCAAGATGTTTTGATTTATGGAAGTGAATATTTTTGAAATGGAAATGATATCGTATCGATATGGTTTTAAAATGGAAATGATATTTTGGTTTGAAATATAAACTATTTTGAAACGACCGCGGTGTTTATAATAACGATTGGTTGTTAAAGAGACCGGGATCGGATATGGACATACTCTCTGTCGATACGGAAAACCACTTTAACAACTGTGTACGTAGTGGAGATTCCAGAATGAAATAGGATGGTGGCGACGATTCTATTTTAAGGTATAAACGTGGACCTAACTCCCATGAGTTAGCATAAGGTGGCTAAAACAGGAGCAATCGACGGGCTAATGAGGTAGCTCCTCTTATCGGACACATTCCATCGTATACCATTTAATTACTTTTTGATTGATTGGGTGCACCCTTGATTCGGGAGTGTTGCTTGAGGTGGGCGATTATTGCGGCTCTGCGTTACCACCGGCCCGAAAGTGTAATTGGTATATCTACCCTGGCATTGCCTAGTTGTGCCGTGTCACCTACCCTAGCGTGCTTTACTACGAGTTTGTTTTGTACCATACCTATGGAGTGCCCTCTGACGATGCCCATTACGAGGCAGATTACGGTACTGTATAGACTATGGGTATATATAAAATGTGTTAAGGTGGAAAATGTAAAGCCTTAACGCTATTTTGATAGTTTACTTTACTTTAGATGTTATTATAATAGCGTTTATTACTACATAGTAGATAGTTCCACGGATCCTTAGAGGATGGTTATCCCAAACATCCTTTGAGTTACTTGTATTTCAGTTGATATTTCACTTGAGTTAGATTTATTGATATAAGAATGTTAATCCCGACTCGAGTGTTTTGTGTTTTTGCTTTACGCTCGGGTCAGACTGAGTGGCTCAGTGTTCGAGACTCACCTTTTGAGTTGGAGCTTTGCTTGGAGATCCATCTATCGATTCTGCTTCTAGTTATTCAGTTGATTCCAGTGATGTATTCAGATTTTTGTATTTGACTACTGCATTGAGACATCTATGTATTCGAGACTTTTGTTGTATCTTGTTTAACTCTATTATATTTATATAGTAGCTTCATGAACTACTATTCTTTTGTTTCCGCTGCATTATTGTTATATTACTCCATGTCTATGATTCTGTGATTTTATTTACTGTATATGCTGAGTTTTGCCAAATTATAAATTAACAATCTGATATTTTAAGCAATTCAATTCCGACATGTATGGATGCGAATGGTTGAAAATTTCAGGCTGTTACAGTTGGCATCAAAGCTCTGGTTTTAGGAAAAACTTAGCATATAGAGTAAATTTAATTACGGGATCACTTTCGTTCGTGCTTGAATCTCTTCATTTTTTATTCGGTTTTCCTTCGAATCTTGGAACTCTCCCACTTGTTTTGAAATTCGTCCTTGTTTTTCTTATTCGAGTTATTTTGGATTCTGGAGCATTCCATAACTCCACTTCGATTGATTTCTATAATAATCGGCAGTTCCACCAACCTTTGAATGATTTGTAAAGGGTTGAAACTCCTTTACAACCAGCATCGATTCACCGGAGATTTCTATACCCTCGATTTACGATGCTGCTATCTTTTGCAATACCCGAATTTTATCTCTGGCGATCGAATGTTGATTTGCTCCAGAATTCTACCTCGATCTTATCCTGAAGTCACGGTTGACCCGGTTAAGGTTGTCCGCGATTAATATCAGTATACCCATCTTTCTACCTTGTTATTTAATCATCTTAGCCTTGTTTCAAGTCTATCTTCTTAGTTAGAATTTTATTTGATTAGGGTTCCCTTGAATTTGAATCTCTATCCCTGTTCTAGAATTTATTCTAGAATCATCGAGTGAGGGAGTGTATTTGTATTTATATAAAATGTTTTATATTGTGTTGATTGAGTTGTTAAGTTTGAATTTTGGGTTTCGATCGATTCGTCTAGCTAACGCTATCGATAGAAATTCCAAAACACTTGAACAAAGCAAACTGACGCAATATTGATTTCAAAATTGATAAATTTTTGTATGATTATATTATATATCTAAGTATAAACTTTTTGAAATTTGATAGTTAAGTGAATTGGTTGTTGGAAATGATAATATTTGATTTTCATTTATTGTTTTCTCAACATTTCTGAACATTAACTATTGTTGTTATAAGGAGATGTATTTGATAAAATGGTTTATAAATTTGATTTATAAGTGAAATGGGATAAACTTAAATCAAAGGATTTAAGAATTTAATTTCCAGTGCTTTACAAAAATTTGGTTTTCATGATTTGAAAGGATATATTATTTGAAAGTATTTTCAAGTATAAATTTTTTAAAAGAATTTTTAAATGAAGGAAGTTGGTACTCTCCTCGTTTGTCGCTAGAAAATAATTTCGGTGATGACTGCAGCATTATCAACATTCATTTTCGAGTCTCGAAGTGGAGAGAGAACGTAGCAGCTTTGATACACTTTGTTTTGGACAATGAATTTTGTTTGAATTCCTTATGTATAAATTGATCTAAAATATATATGTATATAATTATTTCAAAATATTTTGAAGTGAAACTAGAAATTTGAACCTTAAGATTTATATTAAGAATGGTTTCAATTATTGAAATAAAATGAAATATTTAAATAATTGGAATATCTAAAATGATAAATAAAATTTAACCAACTTAAAATAGCTGAATATGAATAAAAACTTGTTTGTATAACACTAAATTACATTCTAATATATATAACTTGCCTAAAATATTCAAAAAGTTAAATGTTAGGATATAATAGGGTTGTACAAGAAGAAAACTTAAGTAATAAATTTGTTCAAATTAAAATCTGGCTTAATAAATGTTGTAAATAAAAGAAAATTTGTATAGTATTTAGTTACACTCAAAACATTAATATAACTTACCTAGAAAAGTTTAAAATGTAATTAGAATGTAATTGGATAGTATACACTATGATAAGTAATAGGCTATCAAAAATAATATGTTGTTAAGGGAATGTAAATAATAAATTGGGAAATAAATTAGAATAGATTGTTGAATAATATATGGTTATGAAATGTTTATTTACACTTAATATATGTGGAAAATATGTTAAGTGAAAAAAAATTTAACAAATAAAAGAGAATACTATTTAAGCAGATAAATATGAACTTAAGGATAGTGAACTTGAATTTTGTGGAATCAACTTAGTTGAAGATAAATGGATAACATAAATGAGTAAATTTTAAAATGATTTTTTTTGAAAGAAATGTTGATTTGAATTTCTGGGTATGATTTGATTTATAATGAATATATAGGTATATGTTTATAAATTGATTTGAAAATATAATATACTTATATCTAAATGGTTTGAATAAAATCGAAAATTTAACTCTTAGATTCTTGAATAAATATTTGAACTTGAAATGATTGAATTGGAAAATTTACTTGTATAATACACAATTTCATTCTAATACAATTTGCTTAAGTTATTCAAAAGTTAACTATGTAATTGGATAATATACAATATAAAATGATTTATAAATAAATTTTAAGTGGTTATAATAAATGTTATACACTTAAATTTTGATATTAATAGAGATAAATAGAATAATAGGTTGGTTGAATAATAAATGAGATAAATTAAAATTTTGTTTTGAAAGAAACCTTTTTGTATCAAATATTAATAAATTGAAATTAAATCAACTTAATGAAATACCTTGAATTTAAAATCAATTGTTGAATATAAATTAATTTAAATTGAAATTTATATGGTTTAAATTAATTGTTTTATTTTGTTTTAAATCTATTTTCTTTCTAGTTGTTTCCATTCTCCTACCTCGTTCCTTTTCGGGGACGAAAAGTTTTGAGTGGGGGAGAGTGTAACGACCCGTAAAGTTTTAATAATTTTTATTTGATTTATTTATATATTTAATTGAATTTTTATGAAATTTTAAATATTAAAATTTTGTAATAAAAATTTGATACTTGGAATGCGTCTAATTAAACATAGCAAATGGTAAATTTTCATCTAATAATATTGAAGTTTATTTTATTGTGTAATTTTATTTCAATTTATATCAGTTAATATTTGATGACAATAAAAGGTTTTCCAAACCTGAATATTTTTATACAATAAATTTGTAAACCATCTTCTGAGTGAGACGTCATATTTTGTTTCTCCAAATTTGGACTTCTATTGCTCCGTTCATCTTATTTCTGACATTTTTGCAGTATTTCGGTACCGATATCGACTTTCAATCAGATGATCATACCATTAATATTTGTGTGCTGTTTCGATCGTCTCGTCATGTTAATTTCTATGAAATATTCAATTCTATGTTTTGAAGTCTGATACACAATGGAATCCACGAAACGATCTCGTATCGGTACTGGTTTTAAATTCTTTTGGTTACCATCTACCTATCTGTCCAAAATTAAACAGTCAAAACTTTAACATTTCTAGAATTTAATATGAGGCCTTTGCTATTCACTGGTCCAATTTATGATTGTTGGCTCATTCATATCTTTTCACTCTTCATTTCCTTTCGGTTCATTTTGAAAAGAAACAAATTTATGAAGCATTCACGTATTGTTGTGACGACCCGGAAATTTTGAGCATTTGAAATAGGAATATTTAATTAATTTTAAATAATCAAAGGTTAATTTTTAACTTGAATTTCAAATATCATTAATTATTGGATAATTAATTGTTGAATTTAATTATCAAAATTGGTAAATTATTGAATCTGGAGCTTTAAGCCTGTTAAAAATAATTTGAAGACTTATAAAATTTATCTAGATAATACTGAAGTGGATAGAAGTGTTGGAATCAGATTTAAAAATGATTTGTTATGTTTTGAAATTTTATATCAATTAAAAACGTGTTCAACTGGTAGAACACGCGTCCCCTTAAAAGTAAACAACCCAACACGTGTAATAGATCGAAGAATTTATGGCCGAAGTAAAATCATCTTCTCTTCAATTCAGCTTAAATCAATTTGAAAACAAAAATAATGGCCGAAGCCTTTATCTTCGAAATCAAGTAAAAATCGAACTCGTCCAAAAATTATGCTGATCGAATTCATTCAGATTAAAACCCATGCTCGCCATTCCTTTTTCACTCGAAAACGAAAAACCCTCTTCGTCTCTTTCCTCCTCATACCGGAGCCGAGTTCGAATCACGTCTCCCTCTTCTATATTCTCACAGCAAAACTTAGGAAAGAAAATCAACTTCAAAAATCGTTCGTTCGGGAAAATTGGGGATCGAGCACGCGACTCGTGTTAAAGCAGGCCCTCGACATTCAAAATCAAATCGAGGCGACCTGGGAGTTTGCCGATCGTACTGAGCAGGGACGACGACAAGTCGATGGGGTCGCTCGTGTTGGGAATTTGGGGTACGAAGTCGCGACATTTCTCAGGGTCGCGTGAAGCCAGGTGAAGAGCGATGAGGGTGGGCCTCGTCGTGGGTTGATAGTCGCGATGGTGAGGTACCACGTTGTGTGTCGAGCTCAGGTGAAGTTTGAAGACAGTGGAAGGTATTCTCGATTTATTAATTGCGTATGTATATATATTGGGAAGCAGTAAATACAGAGTTAAGATTTTAATAATTTACAGTAAGATTCAGAAGAAGGAAACTTATTGTTTTATACCCATACCTATTGTAAGATTAAATATATTTATATTATATTAGCAGGAAAACTAAATCTTTAGAAAAAATTTAGATATGGGTTTTTTTTTAGTATATAAGGATTGTAAATGCCGAGGAATTTTGTGAAAGCTAAGTTTTCCTTGAATCTATAAATTTTAATAAAAATCCTATTGTACTTATACAAGGTCTAAAATCGAGGAAAATCTAGTCGGGTTGGATGGATGGCAAAACAAAAGCAAAGGTGAGTTAATCTCACTCAGTTAGATTTAAATTTAAATAGTTAAATTTAAATAATTGATTGAATGGTTGCATTGATTGAATATGCTATACTATATATAGTAGTATATACCAATATATATATATTGGCATATGTATATATTGGAGTTGTTGATATTCCCGCATTATATAGCGGATGAGACCCTATGCGCCGCATAATAGCGGATGATATTTTATAAAACCCATATACCGCGATATTCCACCTCGAAGTGGAATTGGTATTGTGCTAACGTTTGTGGATGCAAGGAAACAGGTTGGAGGGATCCAACTGGATTCCTCAAAATTATTTAGATTTTTTGATATTATGTTCTATGAATATTGATATCCTGTGATGATTTTATTGATGATTGAAATATTGGATGATATGGTTGGATTGAATATTTCAATAAAAGGAGTTATCAAAATATATTGAATTGGATTTTGAAAGAAATAAAAGAGTAAATTTTAAGTAAATAATTCAAGTGAATTGGAATAAGGGAATTTCGAAATAACAAGGGAAATATTAACTTTAAACTAAAGTGATATTAAATTTAAAGAATAAAGGATTTTTTTGAATGTAAGGATTAAATTTAATTAAAGGCTAAAGAAGGAATTTTGGAAGTTTAAAATTGGTATTTTCAGTTAAAAAGGGTTTTAACTCAAATAAAGGAATAAATCTAAAAGTTAATGTATTTTGAAATAAATGAAGTAGTAAAGGAAATTTATTTCAAAGTAAAGTAAAGTGAATTGGAAAATCAATTGGAAATTGATTTAGTTGTTTAAAATTGGAATTTTAAAAGAGAAGTGAGATTTTGGAAATATAAACTGGGTTTATAAAGTAAAATAAAATATCAGTGGATATTTGAATATAAATTCAAGGTGGGAATTTATAAAAAGATATGGTTTGGTTTAAAAATAAATGTTGATTTATTTTTAAAAGATGGAAATGAGAAGTGTATTTCTCTGGATAGCCAAGTACGTTTTCAAAGCAATTTAAATATAAGTTAAAAGTTTTAAGTATGATTTAAAAAGCATGTTTTAGAAAATTGATTATTTCTAAATGTTAATTTTCAAAGTAGGTATTTTTAAAATCTATTATTGTAGTAATTATATAAAAGTGATTTGCTATTCTGTTTTAAAAAGAGAAATTTAGTTTATATTTATAAAGTGGTTTATTTTAAAGTATATATTTTTAATAAAGTATTAAAGTAGTTTGATTCCAATGTTATAAAATATATTTAAAATAAAGTGTTTTTAAATTATTTTAAAAATAAAAGTATTTTGTACTTGGTGATTCAGTGGAAATAATTATTTGGGAAATGTTTTCCGTAAGCAGAAACTGTTTTGAAATTGTTTTCAAATGAGCTTTGAAAATTGGAAATATATCTTGGAAAGATATTTGGGCAAATAAATAATGTGGGAAATTATTTAATTATGTGATGGTTGCTTGTGGATGTTAATTGATAGTTAAATAACCGACTATCAATATTGGCCAAATGCGCTGATCGTTTCGAAGAGACCGGGATCGAGTTTCCGTATACCGGGATTCTAGGTCTGGAGACTCGAATACCACTTCGATCCGGTTTGTACGTTTCGTGTAACGATTTCGGAGTCGAAGATGGAGCTGTGAAGTGCAAGGGCTAGTCGCTACTAATCCTGAGGATATTTCCAAAATGGATGTAGTAGGAGTAGTGCCTTCGGTTCCGTTCAAACCCAGGACGGACTTGTATGGACGAATGCTTGCGAAACACCGTCAGCGGACGATGGGCATTCTAAGGGATATGTTCTCTAAAAGGTATCGTTTAGCCTCGAACCTCATCAACCGGGAATGACTGAAAATCAGGGGTTATGCAGCAAGGCTTCTTGGGTAGCTCCCACTGGAGGGTAAGGTCATCCCTGTCTAGATGTCCCTTTTTATTTCGGCTTAGTGGTGCGGTTGCTGATCCCAACCGTGGGGTGATTTTATTCGGGATCATCCAGTAAGGGATGGTTCCGGCCTTGTGTTGCAGGGGAGCGGGCGTACTCCTCGGTACGGTGATCTAGGCCACGTACTGTGATAGGTGGTACCCCAGTGCCTAGTCATTCGTTGGAAATCCATTCTTCCTACGTCCCTTGTACGGTATTTGTTTGTATTACCCACTTTTGTGGCTAGTATGCTGGAATTTAATAATGTAACAATTTCAGCTATTTTAATAAGTATTTGTATATAGACACTATTATAATATCAAAGGAATTTGATAAAAAGTGTTTTAGCTATCGTAAGGTAAAAACCCGACATGTTTATTTGTGGCGTGGTCTTACGAGATGCTTTTTTCTTCAAAGGATTTTTGAAACTTTAATAATCAATTGAGTGTGATTTTCTCACGCTGGTATTCCAGACTGACTCGGGTATTGTTTTATATGATGCTCGGGTCAGACCGAGTATTATAAATTACAGGAAATGATGCTGTGGAGCTGGATGGCGATACGTACTTTCGTATTTGAGTTATATATTCCACTGTGTATTCAGATTGTGAGGACAAGTTATGATTACGTATTAATAGATATGAAAACCTTGGCTAGCGATAACCGTTGCTGAAGGTTGAAAAGCCTAGGACGTTACAGTGGTATCAGAGCTTAGGCTAGCGATAACCTTGGCTCTGGTGGGAATTTTGAGAGTATTAATAGATATGAGCGCGTATTTGTTAGTGAATATAAAATGGTTTTATATTGTGTTGGTTGATTTATTGAGTGGCATATGAACCTTCGTCGGCACAGTCTGGACAACTGTATCGAAGGAGTTTCTAAACACTTGAATAGAACAGTTCGACACAATATTGTTTTAAATAGGGTGAATGAAATAATTTTGCCCAAATTATTTTGTATATAAAAGAAATAATTATTTGAAATTATTATAGTTATATATTTGGATGCTTGGTTGTTAGAAAATGACAATAATGAGTTAGTCTCATTATTGAGTAGAAATTGAAACTTATAACCTAAGTTGAAGAATAAATTTATATAACAAAATGGAATTTGAAATATAGACTATAAATGAAATTTATAAATTGAGATAAACTTTATATACAAATGTGAATTACAAATGTGATTTATAATCAAAGGAGATAAATTCATAAACAAATGAAATTTGTAAATGTAAATGGTAAAAGTGACTTATAACTTGAAATAAAATGTGATAGAATTCCAGAGTAATGTTTGGATATAAAAATTGGATGGATTTTGAATTTGAAGTTTTGGGAAAGATTTAAATTCCTTTGGATTTAAAAATAGTTTTTAAAGGTTTTGGGGAAATAATAGTGATATTATTTCATCAATATTTTTGAAATTGAACTGAAATCTGGTGGGATTTGGGATTTAAAATGTTTGAAATGTTTAGAGTGATAAAAGCATTAAATTCTCTTTTGGTCGCTGGAAAATAATTTCGGTGATGACTGCAGCATCATCGATGTCTATTTTCGAGTTTCCAAAGAGAAATTGCTACCAAACTGTTTTAAATTGGAAATGATTGTGAATTGGGTTGGTTTTGAAATTCAAAGGGAAAATTGTTTGGTAAAAGCAGATTGTATTGGAAATTGGGATTTGATGTGATATACCAGATGTGTATGAGTTATTTATGGATTCAAAATGGTTTTGAAATAAAACCGGGCAATTGGATTCTGGAAATTCTATTTAAAATTTAAATGTGGAAATTTAAATGAATCAACAATATAAAGTATAGAATGAAGTTGATTGAAATAAGAAAGGAATGAAAGTTAAATTCTGGGATTATAATTATGAGATGAAATTAACTCAATGAGTAATATAAGCTGGTAGATAAAAGAGTTAGAGAACTTGAAGGTGAATGAATTGTAAAACTTGTATAAAATTGTATCCTAGAATTAAAATTTAATTCGAGTATATGAAGGTGAATAAAATATATTTGAATTTAACTTAAGATGAGTTAAATAAAATTGAGAATTGGAATTGAATTAAATGTAAGTAAGTTGAAGTTGAATTGAATTGGATATAAAGGTAATGTAAAATGCTTATAATTGTGTAAAGAAATTCATATTCTTAAATTATTAAGTGTAATAATTTGAAATTTGATATAAAGATGGAAATGGACTTAAATGAATAGTCCTAGATCTTAAGTAAGTAAGTTAAAACTTATGAATAGAAATGAAATTGTAAGTCATAAATGGGAATTCATTTCTTTGAACCATTAAGAGTTATAATTTGAAATTGTAATTATCAAATGGAAACGACTAAGATAAGCAATCTTAATTTTTAAATAAATCCAAACTTGAATTATAAAATATATTGAACTTAAGAAAATTAAGTGAAGTAATATTTGGAATTAAAAAGCAAGTATTTAATTTTAACCAGCGAAGGAACTAATGAGATAATAAATTAGTTAATGAAATTGGATTAAAATAGTGATGGTTTGAATTGCGAATGAAATCCAAATAAGTGAAAATAAATTGGAAATGACCTGGTTATTAATAAAATAATTCCAAATGAATTGAATATGGAAATTAAAATTCATAATGATTGAGTGAATGAACCAATTATATTAAATAAATAAATGAATGGAATTTGATTAAATAAGAATCAATTGAAAGATGGAAATAAAACTTTAAAGGGTTGGTTAAATGGAAAATAAACTTAAGTTATTGACTTAAGTAAATGTTGAATGGAAACTGAACTCAAACAGAGGAGTTTAAATAAGTTGAGAAATAGTTATTGAATGAATTAACTTGGATTTTTTCGAGCTAAATAAAATTCATTTTTGGAAGTTGGAGATGAATTGAATTTAAGAAAAAAATTGGAAATGAAGTAGTAAATTGAAGTAAATTGAAATTCATATGAAATTGGAATTCGATTTGAATATATACACTTCAGTGGTGAAGTAGTAAATAAATATAAGAAAGATTTATATTGGACTTAAGAATTGAAGAATGAAATTCTTAAGAAAATTGGTATTGGAAATATACTTAGTAATTTTGGAATGGAAAAATAAAAAAATATATATACTAAGTGAATAGTTGAATGAAGACTAAAACTGAAGTTGTGAAATGGGATAGTTGTGAATAAGGGGATAACAAATAAAAAGGAATGTGAATAAAGGAGAATTGATATAACTAATAATCAATTAGGCTAATTACGTAAGATGTACGTATATTATTTTATTCGCATAGCTATTTGGTCCAGATATCGAACACAAAATTTCGAGATAGTTTTATCGATCCGAATCAGGATTTTTCACTCGATTTTCAACGGCGAACCTGGATATGGATTGTTGATTGATTCTGGATATTCTCTATCATAGTTTGTGGCTATGCAAGGAGAATGACGGTTTCTGATCAAGGAACCAGATCTGAGTCCGCACTAGGAAGTCGGGTGGACGATACTAGTTCGGAAGTGGAATTGTGTGATCGATTGAGCGATCGAATATGATATTGCGTACGGATGATATATGTGCATCGTACGGGCTTAAGTAAAGCAAATATTGAAAATTTGTAAAGAAAAGTATAAAATGACTTTGGGATTGTGATTGAATATTATTGCTTAGTAGGATATACAGGTGTATAAAAGCAATGGATAAATTGGGATTTTTGATTTAGAAGATAAAATTTAATGGCCCGACAAAAAGGTATGTATTTGAATTTCTATATGAAATTTGATTGGGTTTTTGATCCAGCCACTTGGCTTTTTGTTTTCTTTTTGAGATTGGGAGGCCGTAGAGCCATTTTGTAGTAGTACCGAGCTAGCCGCGCAAAGGAGACGCTGGCGAAATTTTTCGGAAATTTAGGGAGTTAGAAAAATTTTGGAAAATTTTGATAATTCAAAATTTGAATTCAAATTTAAATTTGAATGGATAAGTAGGTGGTATGAGTTGAACTTATGAATAAGTTTGGGAAGTTAAAAGATGATTAGTGTATCATTAATAAAAGATTGTTTGAGTATTGTTAAAACTGTTTGAATTTGGGGAATAGTTAACGGGGATTGAATCATTCTTCCTAACTAGTAATTTCGAGGACGAAATTCTTTTAAGGGGGAAGGAATGTGACGACCCGGAAATTTTGAGCATTTGAAATAGGAATATTTAATTAATTTTAAATATTCAAAGGTTAATTTTTAACTTGAATTTCAAATATCATTAATTATTGGATAATTAATTGTTGAATTTAATTATCAAAATTGGTAAATTATTGAATCTGGAGCTTTAAGCCTGTTAAAAATAATTTGAAGACTTATAAAATTTATCTAGATAATACTGAAGTGGATAGAAGTGTTGGAATCAGCTTTAAAAATGATTTGTTATGTTTTGAAATTTTATTTCAATTAAAAACGTGTTCAACTGGTAGAACACGCGTCCCTTTAAAAGTAAACAACCCAACACGTGTAATAGATCGAAGAATTTATGGCCGAAGTAAAATCATCTTCTCTTCAATTCAGCTTAAATCAATTTGAAAACAAAAATAATGGTCGAAGCCTTTATCTTCGAAATCAAGTAAAAATCGAACTCGTCCAAAAATTATGCTGATCGAATTCATTCAGATTAAAACCCATGCTCGCCATTCCTTTTTCACTCGAAAACGAAAAACCCTCTTCGTCTCTTTCCTCCTCATACCGGAGCCGAGTTCGAATCACGTCTCCCTCTTCTATATTCTCACAACAAAACTTAGGAAAGAAAATCAACTTCAAAAATCGTTCGTTCGGGAAAATTGGGGATCGAGCACGCGACTCGTGTTAAAGCAGGCCCTCGACGTTCAAAATCAAATCGAGGCGACCTGGGAGTTTGCCGATCGTACTGAGCAGGGACGACGACAAGTCGATGGGGTCGCTCGTGTTGGGAATTTGGGGTACGAAGTCGCGACATTTCTCAGGGTCGCGTGAGGCCAGGTGAAGAGCGATGAGGGTGGGCCTCGTCGTGGGTTGATAGTCGCGATGGTGAGGTACCACGTTGTGTGTCGAGCTCAGGTGAAGTTTGAAGACAGTGGAAGGTATTCTCGATTTATTAATTGCGTATGTATATATATTGGGAAGCAGTAAATACAGAGTTAAGATTTTAATAATTTACAGTAAGATTCAGAAGAAGGAAACTTATTGTTTTATACCCATACCTATTGTAAGATTAAATATATTTATATTATATTAGCAGGAAAACTAAATCTTTAGAAAAAATTTAGATATGGGTTTTTTTTAGTATATAAGGATTGTAAATGCCGAGGAATTTTGTGAAAGCTAAGTTTTCCTTGAATCTATAAATTTTAATAAAAATCCTATTGTACTTATACAAGGTCTAAAATCGAGGAAAATCTAGTCGGGTTGGATGGATGGCAAAACAAAAGCAAAGGTGAGTTAATCTCACTCAGTTAGATTTAAATTTAAATAGTTAAATTTAAATAATTGATTGAATGGTTGCATTGATTGAATATGCTATACTATATATAGTAGTATATACCAATATATATATATTGGCATATGTATATATTGGAGTTGTTGATATTCCCGCATTATATAGCGGATGAGACCCTATGCGCCGCATAATAGCGGATGATATTTTATAAAACCCATATACCGCGATATTCCACCTCGAAGTGGAATTGGTATTGTGCTAACGTTTGTGGATGCAGGGAAACAGGTTGGAGGGATCCAACTGGATTCCTCAAAATTATTTAGATTTTTTGATATTCTGTTCTATGAATATTGATATCCTGTGATGATTTTATTGATGATTGAAATATTGGATGATATGGTTGGATTGAATATTTCAATAAAAGGAGTTATCAAAATATATTGAATTGGATTTTGAAAGAAATAAAAGAGTAAATTTTAAGTAAATAATTCAAGTGAATTGGAATAAGGGAATTTCGAAATAACAAGGGAAATATTAACTTTAAACTAAAGTGATATTAAATTTAAAGAATAAAGGATTTATTTTGAATGTAAGGATTAAATTTAATTAAAGGCTAAAGAAGGAATTTTGGAAGTTTAAAATTGGTATTTTCAGTTAAAAAGGGTTTTAACTCAAATAAAGGAATAAATCTAAAAGTTAATGTATTTTGAAATAAATGAAGTAGTAAAGGAAATTTATTTCAAAGTAAAGTAAAGTGAATTGGAAAATCAATTGGAAATTGATTTAGTTGTTTAAAATTGGAATTTTAAAAGAGAAGTGAGATTTTGGAAATATAAACTGGGTTTATAAAGTAAAATAAAATATCAGTGGATATTTGAATATAAATTCAAGGTGGGAATTTATAAAAAGATATGGTTTGGTTTAAAAATAAATGTTGATTTATTTTTAAAAGATGGAAATGAGAAGTGTATTTCTCTGGATAGCCAAGTACGTTTTCAAAGCAATTTAAATATAAGTTAAAAGTTTTAAGTATGATTTAAAAAGCATGTTTTAGAAAATTGATTATTTCTAAATGTTAATTTTCAAAGTAGGTATTTTTAAAATCTATTATTGTAGTAATTATATAAAAGTGATTTGCTATTCTGTTTTAAAAAGAGAAATTTAGTTTATATTTATAAAGTGGTTTATTTTAAAGTATATATTTTTAATAAAGTATTAAAGTAGTTTGATTCCAATGTTATAAAATATATTTAAAATAAAGTGTTTTTAAATTATTTTAAAAATAAAAGTATTTTGTACTTGGTGATTCAGTGGAAATAATTATTTGGGAAATGTTTTCCGTAAGCGGAAACTGTTTTGAAATTGTTTTCAAATGAGCTTTGAAAATTGGAAATATATCTTGGAAAGATATTTGGGCAAATAAATAATGTGGGAAATTATTTAATTATGTGATGGTTGCTTATGGATGTTAATTGATAGTTAAATAACCGACTATCAATATTGGCCAAATGCGCTGATCGTTTCGAAGAGACCGGGATCGAGTTTCCGTATACCGGGATTCTAGGTCTGGAGACTCGAATACCACTTCGATCCGGTTTGTACGTTTCGTGTAACGATTTCGGAGTCGAAGATGGAGCTGTGAAGTGCAAGGGCTAGTCGCTACTAATCCTGAGGATATTTCCAAAATGGATGTAGTAGGAGTAGTGCCTTCAGTTCCGTTCAAACCCAGGACGGACTTGTATGGACGAATGCTTGCGAAACATCGTCAGCGGACGATGGGCATTCTAAGGGATATGTTCTCTAAAAGGTATCGTTTAGCCTCGAACCTCATCAACCGGGAATGACTGAAAATCAGGGGTTATGCAGCAAGGCTTCGTGGGTAGCTCCCACTGGAGGGTAAGGTCATCCCTGTCTAGATGTCCCTTTTTATTTCGGCTTAGTGGTGCGGTTGCTGATCCCAACCGTGGGGTGATTTTATTCGGGATCATCCAGTAAGGGATGGTTCCGGCCTTGTGTTGCAGGGGAGCGGGCGTACTCCTCGGTACGGTGATCTAGGCCACGTACTGTGATAGGTGGTACCCAGTGCCTAGTCATTCGTTGGAAATCCATTCTTCCTACGTGCCTTGTACGGTATTTGTTTATATTACCCACTTTTGTGGCTAGTATGCTGGAATTTAATAATGTAACAATTTCAGCTATTTTAATAAGTATTTGTATATAGACACTATTATAATATCAAAGGAATTTGATAAAAAGTGTTTTAGCTATCGTAAGGTAAAAACCCGACATGTTTATTTGTGGCGTGGTCTTACGAGATGCTTTTTTCTTCAAAGGATTTTTGAAACTTTAATAATCAATTGAGTGTGATTTTCTCACGCTGGTATTCCAGACTGACTCGGGTATTGTTTTATATGATGCTCGGGTCAGACCGAGTATTATAAATTACAGGAAATGATGCTGTGGAGCTGGATGGCGATACGTACTTTCGTATTTGAGTTATATATTCCGCTGTGTATTCAGATTGTGAGGACAAGTTATGATTACTGTCCAGTTGTATGATATTGATGTGATGTACTCTGATGATGTATATATAAACAGATATAGATTTCTTTTTGTGTAAAGATCTGTTATTACCTATTATAGTTTATTCCGCTGCGTATGAGAGATTCTGTTGTTGTTTTCTATTTTTCTTCTTCTTCTACCTCTTCTTCTTAACTCAAATGGTCCGGTTTTTCGTGTAGGAAAAACCCGGGTTGTTACAATTGTGTTCTGAAAAAAAGAAAGCAAACGCATCTTCTCCTTTGAAGCTTACAAACCACTCGACTCGCCTTCCATCCCACTACCCCAACCCCTGGCCATCTCCTCCATCTTCCATCAATGCTTCGCTAACCTTCGCGACCTCGGCTTCCTCCGCCACAAACCGTTCACCTTCCTCCAGCTCAGCCGTGTGATCGCCACCCTGACCTGGACGAGCAACACAGACCCAAAACACTGACCGCCACCTTATCTACTCACGCAACCCAAATTTCCACCTAGACCTCGGCTGCCTTTGCCACCGACCAACAGCCGCCTTACACCCGAGTACCCCTGAGAGCAACCGAGCCCAGCTGATGCCGTCCCCTTCTCTGTCATGTGTAGACTTCTTCATGCGTCACTATAACAGCACGCAAGTGCCTTCTCCTCACCAACCATCGGCCACCTCTTTTCTGTAAGCAAGTTATATATATATATAAGTTTGCTGTAGTTTTGATATATACATACATATATATATAGTAAAGTGAATTATATATATATATATATATATTGCATTAAATGTTTTTATATGTGAAGAGAAAGTTAAAATTTCGAACTGATAGTATACTCATATATTTGTTAGTTATATACAAGTATATATATATGACGTCAGAAGATGGACGTAAATCAATGTCCATGTATGTGTTTGTACTGTTTGTTAGTCACGTATAATATGTTTAAAGGGGTTTGAATATATATGTACTTGTTATACATATTAGTTTAAACTTTTATTTGCTGGTTTATTATATAGGTTATTAGAATTTATATATATACCCTATTCGAATATATATAATCAGGTTATGTTACTATATGTATAATATTAGTATATATTATTACCTTATAAGTAATTTTTTTATATGTTATGTAAGTTGTTGTGGATAATATGTAGTTTACAGTAAATTATATGTATCAGCTTTTATATTTGTTATATACAGATACCGTTATTCATTTTACGATATGTTGTGTGTGAATATTTTTATAAGTTACAGTATGGTATTTTAAGTATACTATGGATAAGACTAATATATATTAAAGTATACTAGTGTGAACCCGTGCTACGCACACGGGTATCGTTAGCTTTTTCTTAAAAAATGATAAATAGAAAATTTCATTAGTAGTTTGTTTGGTGTACATATTGCATTGTGAACTGGTAATCTGAATAATGAAAAATCAAAATGATAAATACAAATTTCCATTAGTAAATTGTTTAGCGTACATATTGCATTGCAAACTGGTAAGCACTGATTTAATTTTGGCTCACGCAACTTGATTTTATAACCTATACTCAAATAATTTGAGCCTACATAATGAAAAAATAATGTGGCTAGAATAATTTATATGCATAAATTTCAAATTAGAACCAAACAAAAATTAATATAGTTTTAATACATATTTTCCTACAGAAACCATAAATAAATGCAAGTAATAGTAAGTCATAACATATTGAAATCCATTAAGTTTACATACAGATGTAAAATACAATATTTATTCCTGAACCGTAGTTATTTGAGTCAAACTACTTACATCATAGTACTTATTCACTATGAAGTTGACCTGAAAGAAAAGACTTTAAAATTACAATCTTAAATAACTGTATAATAATATTGATTATTCGTATATCAAATGAATGTCCATTTATAGCAACCACACAAATTTAATGTGTAACAAAGGGAAACTATTCTTCTAGGAAATATTATACCACCAATATTGGTATTTTCAGTGTTATCATTTCAGATTTGTGTTTGACTTGTGGTATTTCACAAATGATATAGTGCCAAACAAATAGCTACCTTTCAATTTCAGTACACTACATATACTGATATACAATGTTATCACATAGAATATATTTGTCCGAGATACATAAAAACGTCAATGAAGTCCCTTCAAGCTTCAAATGTGATATGTACACCGATAGAAAAATAATGGCATTTAGTCAAAGTCCGTTTCTGGCATTAAAATGATAAAAAGGAGCAGACTCCAATCAAACACTTATAGAACATAAATTCTGGCAGCAAAAGCACCTACAGGATTCGTACAAAAGGGCAGAATTAAAAAAAATAGACCTGAATGTCACCACATATTGGTACACATAGGGAGTTTCAAACAGCCAACACATTGTGAGTAGACATGTGCTATCCTCCAATAACAAACTCTCGACATGCCTGCATCGTCAGGTATCAGAGCCTGCTTTCCAACAGGAGCCCATTGTCACAAACCTACACCCATCATACCACCTACACGCATGTTCTCTCTGTCGCTCTACATCAATTATTTGATCTCACGCAGCAGCTTACCTTTGTTGGCGCCTATGCTTCGCTCTCATTCGCGCGCAACGCTTTGCCAATTACATTGTAGACAGCTCATATAGTGTTTGGCAACACTTTTTGCTTTATTTCTGGCTTGCTCAATTCCTTTTTTCATTCCATGGTGCTCAGACAGTTTTTGCTCAGAGCTCTTCATCAGTCGACTGTTATGGTCTACAGTTCTTCAAGTAATATCAGGTAGCTTTAGATAAGGATTTCATGATGGGATGCATCACATAACATTAACTTCCATTTCTTAGCCCTGATTTTTCTGTTAGGTCATGAGATCAACATAAAAAATGTTAATGTCATGTATAGAAACATCAATAGAGTCAAAAACCGATAACATACAATGAAATTTTGATGCAATCACAATTGATGACTTCACTAAGATTTCCTGCATTGTTAATAAATTATTAAGTTTCACCATTGATGGTCAATATGCCTTCAAAACACACAACGACAAATAAAAAAGAAAAATCTAGTATTAATTAATTATGTTTTACTGTCAAGATAACATAATTTTATATGGAGTAAATTAAACCTCGGCTATCTTCTACTTTCCTTTTACATCCCACCATGTTAGACTAGTTTGTCAATGCTTAGTCATTTTAATCTTTAAAGTTGAACTCTCTTAGCTAGGTGGTGGTACATGTATAAAAAAAATTATTATCATAATCGTGTTATTAACCATACTTTTTTCCAACTGAATGCATGTGCATTGTGTGCAAAGATAACCTGCAACAGAATTGTGTTTGATTCGCATGATGCCGCACTCTTGATAACTCTTCTAGTGATCAAGAAGGTATCGGTGTTGTCCAGCTCATAATTGCTTGGCCTGAACTTGAACAACACATTAGTCCTTGCCAATTTCTGAAATATACTTCCATTCTTCTCAAATCCATTCTCTTGCATAGAAGAACATTCAAAATGTTTGCATTATTTAGAAGTAACTGATGCACAGTCAGTGTGTTTGTATAGAAGTTAGGGTGGTGTCATACAGAAACAAAAGAAATGACTGAAGACCTTGAACACAATTTTTTCACAAATATTTGCAATAGTTAATGTTTTATGGTCTGTAATAGACACGGTTATATCAAATGAAGTACAATTTAAACGTAGAAGATGGTGAGTAAGTAAGTATTTGCAAATTACCAGTTTATAGATGCATAGAATTTCATCAAGCCTTTGTCCAATTAATCCCTCAGCTTTTTTGTCAAATGTTGTATAGTGGTCAAATGTTGTAAAATAGCAGTCACGCAATAGGTATAAATGTAAATTATCAAAAATTGGCAGGATCTATAATTTTACCAATAACTGACATTCAAGGTCATGACCATCTTTACTCCTTCCAGATTTCATCTCTCCAGTTTTGTCAACCAAACTTGTTATGTGTTCCTGCAAATGTAATATTCAGAGTCCATTACTATGATACATCCTTCAATATCTATTATGCGATCAAGAATACCCTTTATTTCTTTCCTCTTATCCATATCTTTCATTAATCTGTTAAGCAAGAAATCTGTTTTACATGCTATAAATTCATATGGATATCTACATAAATAAAAAATGTAAAAATGGCACATTGGCACTTGATACCGTTAATTGGATTCACTTCATTGCTATGCTGCTCATTCAGAACACTGAACTATTAATCCAGTTTTAAAAAATCTTTAACTAAAGTTTAAATAAAAGGTCGCTGATTGCACTAAAAAATTTATATCACATTTAGAAGTTTTAGCCAAAATAGTCATATCTTCAAGATTAATACAAAAAAAAGTATGTTAGAATTTACAAAATAACTTCCATGATATAAGTAATTTTTGCAAATTACAAAACTTGTTTCATTATACATACATGACTTCTACAACTATGCACTAAGTTCTGGACTTTTTTCCCGTCTTGTCTATCGAATTCATCCAGTGATAAAAAATTATAGTGCCTATCGCTTGGGGTTTATAAGTTTGGGTTGGCCCAACATCAAAGAAAAGTTTCTAAATTGAAAGGCTTAGTAATAATAAAAGCATCATTATTAATATATCTCAATGTTATTATGGTCAATATGGACTAATCAACTCTCCTAAATCATAGTGCATTGTACAGGTTTAACTTACACACTTATTGTTCAACTTCAATATATATATATATATGTATGTATATGTGTGTGTATTTATGTGTGTGTGTATGTATGTATGTATATAGAGAGAGATATATTATTTCCACCAATTAATAATGCATATAAATTAAATTAAATAGTTTAACGTAAACAAAACTAGAGAAAATTGACAAACCTGAATTACACAGGATCGTCAAAACTGGTAACAACCATCAATAGCTTATACAAAGAAATTTCTACATAAGACAGATAGGAAATTTTAGCCTATTTAAATAGAAATATCAAATTTTGTGTTCAACCCTAAGAAATAGTACTACGCAAACACCGAAAAGAAATGTAATGCACAGAGAAGACATCAATACCTTATTACCAAGAACAAACATAAGAAAGAGAGTACATTAATGCAAGGACAAAAGGATGAAAATGTAATTTTCATACCAGAATGAGATTAACAGAAAGAACCTACAACTGCATCACTCATATTCGGTGTGAATCAAATTTGAAGGTCAATTACACCTCTTTAAGAATAGTGAATGAAAGCAAAAAAGGTAGCATAAAAACAAAAGGGAAAAGACGAAGCAAAAATTCAAAATTTTTTACCTTCCCTGATGGCATATATCAAGGAAAGTGAGCGATAAATGAAAGTGCCGAGATTTAAATTAAATTAAATAGTTCAACGAAAACAAAAATAGAGAAAATCGACAAACCTTAATTACACAGGATCGTCAAAACTAGTACCAACCATCAATAGCTTATACAAAGAAATTTCTACATAAAACAAATAGGAAATTTTAGCCTATTTAAATAGAACTATCAAATTTTGTATTCAACCCTCAAAAATAGTACTATGCGAATACAAAAAAGAAATTTAATGCACTGAGAAGACATCAATACCTTATTACCAAAATCAAACATAAGAAAGAGAGTTCATTAATGCAAGGACAAAAGGATGAAAATGTAATTTTCATATCAGAATGAGATCAACAGAAAGAACCTACAACTGCATTACTCACATTCGGTGTGAATCAAATTTGAAGGTCAAATTACACCTCTTTAAGAATAGTGAATGAAAGCAAAAAAGATAGCATAAAATAAGGGAAAAGATGGAGTGAAAATTCATAAAAATTTTACCTTCCTTGATGGCATATATCAAGGAAAGTGAACGATAGATGAAAATGCCGGGATTTAGCCAGCTTGAGAAACTAGTACTTAGTTTCCTGCTATTGCTATGTGTTAGCACTCGACATATAATGAAGTTGCAAATAAAATTCTTTGTATCCTTTTTTCTTGAATTAGTAAAAAAATGTTAAAAGAAAATGAAGAAACAAATTCCATGGGGAGAATGAAGAGAGAAACTGAGTCCATTGAGTGAGATACAACATTACCGATTCTTTGTTAATGTTTTACTAAGAAAATGAAAAGCATGATCCAAGCATTCAACATACAATAATGCATTCATACTACATAGTGAACACATATATAATAATAATAATAATAAACAATACAAATGTACAATGCAACTGTCAAAAACATCAAAACAAAGGCAAACCTTCAGATAATGGAAATTAATACAAACTCGTGGATACCAGGGAAATTTTAATAGCATCAAATGAGCTAAAAAACATTTTGGAAAGAATAGCCATACCATGAGAATTCAAACGACACCCAAATTCACAAAATCATATCTAAAAATAAACCAAAAGCATATAAAAAATAACAATTTATAAATAATTAAAAGATGATATGGTGAAAGAAAAATTAGAGCACACTCTGTTGTTGCGAGTATAATTTTTCTTGAATGACAAATATATTATGCTATAGCTCAAAGGAAAAACCAAATGAGAAAATAAGCTTCATTGTCTTGACTACTGGAAGCCTGTAGTGTTAGAGACGCAGTATGGCAAGCAAGTAAATGATAGAAGCTTATACAAATTTAAGCATTACAATATACCTCATTTGATTATAGTTGCATAATGTATTTTAATTCGTCGAAATAAAAATGAAAAAAAATATTGGTTATAAATTGGAGATCAGTGAAAAATGCATTGCAAGTTGTTATATTCAGCTACCAAGCAACAATCTATGGATAATTGAATTGAAAGCTTGTTATTATATGTTACAAATATGCTCTAAACATTAACCTTAATGAAGATATGTTACAATTTTCGAATGCAATACATAAATAAATTGAAGAATACAATAGTACTGAATTGTTTCAATAATGGAATTGTTGATAATATAATACAACAATAATATAGTTATATTCATTTCAAGTTCAAACATGTTTAGAATCTACCAAAGTTTTGGTCACCATGCTTCATTAATGCAACCATCGATATGTACTCTCTATTAATCCAGGTTCTGCAATTAATACATTTTATGTTTATGTTTTTAACATAATTTCAATAAAACATAATCTTCATGTTTCAAGATTTTGCTAACTATATCCTTAACATGACTTGGAAGTATGAAAGTAATACATAAAAGATGATACAGTAAACATACTCAACTTCAAGTTGAACAACAAAATCAAAACAATAACAAATATATGCAATATAGTATAAGTGGTACAGAACTACAATATCCTATATTGAAGCCAAACATAAAAGTAGGGATTCGTTAGATTACCTCACTAAATAGAATCAAAGTTCAAATTTAAAAAACTCAAAAAGAGCTTCAATGCTAGGTTGGACAACTGAGCTTGAGTGTAAAGAGGTCGTTGATGTAGAGTTCGGAGATCAAAGATGATTGTGCGATTATGATGATGAAGAAGCATGGCACTGAATCAACCAAAAAAACGACAAGATGGCCAATGGAATCGTGATGAGCAAAGGTAAGAGATCCGCTGAAAAATAGCGGTGAGGAAAAATTGCGAACCACTAAGTTTGCCACTAAACAGCCATCGAAAAAACCTAATCGCGATGATTGATGAAGCACCATTTGTTTGTCTGAAGTATAATTCGACCGAGTCTCCAAATGAAAGAATTTACCAGATGCTGAATTTTAAGCCTTTCTGACCTCAAGAGACGAAGATTCAGGGTGCATGCGAGTTGTTCTGGTATGAAAGCATGAGATCCGATATTGATAAACAATCCTACTTGCGAAATTAGGGTTAGATAAAAGGGGATGAGAAACCATGGTTGATTAGATAAAGCGGAGTAGGGAATGATGGAAAACTGGGCGAAAAATAGAAAGAAGTGAAAAGTGCGACCGTTCATTTCTGAAAATACCGAGGAGACAGAGGAAGATAAGAAAAAGTGTAAACGTGACCGTTCGGTTGCCAAATTTCAAGGGGGCCTGTGTGAGCTTGAAATTCAACTCACTAATAATAGTATAGTATAGATATAAGAGTTTATAAGATTTTATTTACTATTAGCATATATATATATATATAAAGATAATATTTTAGATATGGGTTGGTTTTAAGGGATATAGATATAAAATATTTACGTTGCAGTATGTATTATTATAGAAGAAGTTTATATATATGTGTGCTTAATTAAAACAATGATTTTAAATTATATATATGTTATTTTATTTTAATATTGGTTTTAAATTAAATATTGATTTTTTTTGAAATAATTATATATATATGTATACAATTGTTGTTTATCAAACTGATTTTTGGTTCTTGATTTCCAATCTATCAGCTTTGTCCGTCAAATCCGCTCCCAGCTTACTTCACTTTGAGATTGTTGTTGGATTTGTCGATTGTCTAGATCGTAATCCAATTCGTAGCTTGTTGTGTATCAAATTCCTCTAGCCTCGGAAGGCGAGCAATCACTCACGATTAAAGTTCTTATATTTATTAAATTTGATTTCAATTGAAACGTCAATTGAAATATGCTGCTATTAGTTATTTGCATTGTTATATATACTATTATCTTTATCCGTTCACCAGTGATTGCTGACACCATTATCTGTTATTTATCACTGATGATATATGCCTGTTACTGATTGTTATATTACTTTCATTACTGTTATCACTCTGCAAGTTCCCTGTTAGTATAGAATTCACTATGGGTTGAAATGATACATACCCGAACAATCAGTAGAATAGGAGAAAATCGTTATGGGTTGAAATGATAAACCCAAGCGATTTTCAATTGAATTGAATTTGGGATTACGGGTTGAAAAGATATATACCCGTATATATTTAAATTACTGATTGAAATGATAAATATCCGTATCACTTAACCATAGGATAGAAAATTATATACAAACAACGTTGGTCTATATATAAATATTTTAAAAATGATTTCTATGGTTTTGAAAAGGAAATATATTGTTTTAATAAATATTGATTTTTAAGATTTATTAAAGTCTATATATGATATGTTTAAGTATTTATTTAACATAAATATTTTTAAATATAGAGTTTATAATGATTCAGGTTGGAAAGATAAATTTGAGATTGATTCGAAATTAGATTTATTTAATAATGATTCTTAAATAAGTTTGATTTGAAATTTATTAAATTTGAAATTTTAAAGATATGTTTTATAACTTGAATTTGATTAAAAGTGACTTAAATGAATATTTCAAACTTACATAAATTTAAATGGGATATTTTGTTAATTTAAATCTATAAATTGAAGTTGTATTTAGATGATTTTTGAAATGATTAAGTAAATATTTCAAAACTAAATAATAGTAAAGTGAATTTGATATGTATATGAAATTATCGAATTTAGTTTTGAAATGTTGAATATTTAAAACTTTGAAATATATTGAAATTGAAATAATTTATTTATGGTTCAAATCGGTATTTGAAATCGATATAATTTGAAATGATTAACTGAATTGAAATTGAAATTTATGAATTGAGATTGAATTAAAAATTGAAATTTGGAATTCGAGTTGATTTGAATCGATTTATGAAATTTGAGGAAGCTATTTTTATTTTATAAAGTATTTTAAACTATATCTAAAACTATTTATATTTTACTTTATAAATTATTTTAATATAAACTATTTTAATATAAATCATTTTCAATATAATTTATTTTATTATAAACTATTTTAACTTATAACTATTTTATATAAACTATTTTTATTTTATAAACTATTTTATTATATATACTAATTTTTACATTTAAACTGTTTAAGAGGAAAGTGTTATGGATTCCAAAATACTATGATTTCAAAGTTATGATTTCAAAGTGTTATGAATTTCAAGGTTTTGATTTCTAAGATGTTTTGATTTATGGAAGTGAATATTTTTGAAATAGAAATGATATCATATCGATATGGTTTTAAAATGGAAACGATATTTTGGTTTGAAATATAAACTATTTTGAAACGACCACGATGTTATAATAACGATTGGTTGTTAAAGTGACCGGGATCGGATATGGACATACTCTCTGTCGATACGGAAAAACACTTTAACAACTATGTACGCGGTGGAGATTCCAGAATGAAGTAGGATGGTGGCGACGATTCTATTTTGAGGTATAAACGTGGACCTAACTCCCATGGGTTAGCATAAGGTGGCTAAAACAGGAGCAATCGACGGGCTAATGAGGTAGCTCTACTTATCGGACACATTCCATCGTATACCATTTAATTACTTTGTGATTGATTGGGTGCACCCTTGATTCGGGAGTGTTGCTCGAGGTGGGCGATTGTTGCGGCTCTGCATTACCACCGGCCCGGAAGTGTAATTGGTATATCTACCCTGGCATTGCCTAGTTGTGCCGGGTCACCTACCCTAGTGTGCTTTACTACGAGTTTGTTTTGTACCATACCTATGGAGTACCCTCAGACGACGCCCATTATGGGGGAGATTACGGTACTGTATAGACTATGGGAATATATAAAATGTGTTAAGGTGGAAAATGTAAAGCCTTAACGCTATTTTGATAGTTTAATTTACTTTAGACATTATTATAATAGCGTATATTACTACATTGTAGATAGTTCCACGGATCCTTAGAGGATGGTTATCCCAAACATGCTTTGAGTTACTTGTATTTCAGTTGATATTTCACTTGAGTTAGATTTATTGATATAAGAATGTTAATCCTGACTCAAGTGTTTTGTGTTTTTGCTTTACGCTCGGGTCAAACTAAGTGGCTCAGTGTTCGAGACTCACCTGTTGAGTTGGAGCTTCGCTTGGAGATCCGTCTATCGATTCTGCTTCCAGTTATTCAGTTGATTCCAGTGATGTAGTCAGATTTTTGTATTCGACTACTGTATTGAGACATCTATGTATTCGAGACTTCTGTTGTATCTTGTTTAACTCCGTTATATTTTGTAACAACCCGCATATCTATCGATTTTATATTTATATATTTTATTTAAATATTTTATCGTTAGTCGGATGTTAGTCCGAAAAGCTACTTTTTGCATACGGTCAAATTAGGACTCGAGACTACCCCCATTGAGTTCAAAATGACGTTTGCGATCTTTTTGAGTGTAAACTTCGATATGTTTGGAGATAGTGAAATTTTCGTCACTTTTCCCGCTTGTGACTTTGGTTTGGACTGCACTTCCTTAGTTCAGCCCAACCCTCTTCCTCACTTTATTCACCATTTGTTTTAACATTCAAGCTTCATCAAAAATGGTGGTGGGAAGTGGAAATTAAAACTCCAAACTCAAATTCTATTGCAAATCCGAGATTCAACTCCAAATTCAAGTAGAAGATAGTGGATTCAAGCTTTGGATTGCTTCTCCTTCCTGTCAATCTCCATCTTCATCAAATTCCGTGAAAAGGTGAGATTTTTGATCTCACATCTTGCCTATAATCGTCATTGGACTGTTGGGAATGATTCCTCATCACTTTAGCATGTTTGTTGCATTTGGTTTGGATTGGAGTGGCGAAAAACTCCAAATTTTAGTGATTTCGGTGAAAAACTGCTACTAGCTCGTTCTGGCCATTTTTAGCTCGTTCGGAGTTAGGTCGCTCATCCATAGGTCGTGGTGAAGATGGGTTCGTAGGCGCGAGGAAAAGTCGCCTGGAGTTAAGTCGTAGGTCGTTGCCGACCTATAATCTCCAGGCAAATGTTAGGTCGTATCGAACTTAAGTCGCTAGGTCGTACGCGAGTTAAGGCATTAGGTCATTCACGAGTTAAAGGCTTAGGTCGTTCACAAGTTAAAGGCTTAGGTCATTCGTGAGTTAAAGAGTTAGGTCGTTCGCGAGTTAACTCCTTAGGTCGTAAGACTTTTCTTTTCCTTAGGTCGTAAGACCTTAGGTCGTGCACTTTTAGGTCGCGAACAACCTTATGTCGCGAACCACTTTAGGTCGTATGACCCTAATTTTCTTAGGTCGTTGGACCTTTTTAACTCGTTAGGTCGTAGACCCTTAAACTGTTAAGTCGCGTACCTTCTTAGGTCGCGCATCCCACTTAGGTCGCAGAACCCTCTTAAGTCATAAGTCGTTCGCGAGTTAGCACTTAGGTCGTTTGACCTGTTTTCCCCTAGGTCATTCGACCTGTTCTTCTGCTAGGTCGCGTGGCATTCTTCCCTTAGGTCGTTTGGCTTCTCGAGACCGCTTGCCTTCACTAGGTCGTACCCCGTATTACTCTGCGTAGGCAATCTTATCTGAAAAGCATTCATCAGAACTTCCACTTTGATGCATTTTGAGCTGATTTCCTTGGATTTTATTCACGTCTTCGAATGTGAATTTTTGTGATAGATTGTTCCAACAATCGTTTTATGACTTGTCACTTTAAAGATATGAAGGTTTTAATACTAGTAGTAAATATCAAAACTCTTTCATCAAATCGATTTCAACACTATTTTTAATATCAAAAGTTCGTTTTCTCAAACCGATTTCCAATCTACTAATATATATAAGCCTTTACTTCACTCGAATGAGAAATCGACTTAAACGACTTAGTAAAACGAGTGGTATGAAACGCTTGCGTTCACTTCATCGGTTAGCTCTTGGACTTGTTCGATTGAACCCTTTTCGTGACAATTTCCTAGTGAAGATTTACAGCTTGTTCGTAAATATTTAAGTTAAGCAAGTGGTTATGGGACATGAAGCTAAACTCATATATTTACTAGCTTGGTGTGATTGACACTTCTCGCTGATCATGATGATCATTTTATGATTTAGACTAGCAATTGTGCGATGTCTCTTTGTTTGCAAGGTTAGACTAGACCGCAGTGGTGTGATTCCGACTCACACATATCTCTTTGTCCGCAAGGTTAGTCTAGACCGAAGTAGTGTGATTCCGACTCACACATATCTTTTTGTTTGCGAGGTTAGGCTAGACACCACTTGTGTGATTCCATTCACACATACCTTTTTGCTTTTTGGTTAGCCTAGGCCTCAATCAGTGTGATTCCGACTCACACATATGGGGTAGCGCCCCATGGTCTTCGGACCATCATGTGATAGGCCTCTTTCTCTTTTTATGATTTCTGGATTTCTTGTTTGATTTCTGGATTTTTATGTCATTGACTTGTTATGAGTACAAGTTTAGGGTATGATGCCCTCTTTGGATCTTTGAGAAGATTCTTGTGATATTGATCATTTCTCTTCGGTTGATCTCCTGTTGATCATCATTTTCATACTTATAGTAGTATGTCAGTATGGATATTATATGTTTATGCCATATCTTTTATTATATATCATGTCATCTGATATTTATAGTTAGACTGATCCGTTTACTATTTTCTTAAATAATACTCGGGTCAGACCGAGATGTTACAGGTGCTTCTGCTTGACTTCCTCCCGGGATTTGCTACTCTGACTTTTGGCCGACTATTTAGTTTAGCAGTTTTTGTTGTATACACTTGAGTTATGGACTCATAGTTGTATTCTTTTGGTATAGCACGTGTTGCTATTCTTTTGTATTATTGTGGATCTTTTTGACCACTACTCTGATGTACACTTTCATGTGTTAGTTATATATTCATATCTTCTTCCGCCTTTGTGATATGGATGTCTGTGACTGATTTGTGTTATGTTTATTTCTATGTTTGTTTCCGAAGATTATTTTATAGCCACCGTGTGATAAGCAATTACATTGATGGTCGCTCCTCAACAGCCTTATTCTCCGTGCTAGTTGACAGCACTACATCGTAGTGTCCTTGGCTAGCGTGGATATTGAGGTGGGGCGTTACATATTTATATAGTAGCTTCATGACCTACTATTCTTTTGTTTCCGCTGCATTATTGTTATATTACTCTGTGTCTGTGATTCTGTGATTTTATTTATTGTACATGCTGAGTTTTGCCAAATTATAAATTAACAATCTGATATTTTAAGCAATTCAATTCCGACATGTATGGATGCGATTGGTTGAAAATTTCTGGCTGTTACAAGTAAAGTAGATGTCATATTTCCTTTTCCTAGTTTACCCGAGTCTTGGTGGCTGGGACAATCGAGGGATTGGAATCATCAGCGTCTTCCTATAATAGTTTTTGAAACTTCACTAGCCTACCAAATTATTTATTTGATAGCCCTACTTTTGCATAGTCCTAAGATTTACTCTTATCACAACAAGAACATACATATATACATACATTCATACATACATATGTTAGGAAATCAATTCTATGGTTTCAATGATAACAACTATACAATGGAAATCGAATGTACATATAGATCTATATTTATAGGTAGTTGATAGAGTAACATCACCAAAGAGACTAAAACAACACTCAAGAGAAGAATCAAAAGACGTCAAATCGGTAGAAGTTGAAGAGAAATGGGACATGCACAAGATAAAGCAATATGCACACTTTCAGACGTCTGAGTGCACTATCCAGACGTCTGAATGATTCCTCTGGTTCACAATCTCAGAAAAAACCAGACGTCTGATCTAGAACTCAGACGTCTGACATACATCTAGACACAAAACATAAGTAAAGACCAGACGTCTGGATTATAAACTCAGACGTCTGAAATGCTACCAGACACAAAAAATATATGAAGGCCAGACGTCTGAGGCTACTTTCCAGACGTCTGAAAATAGGCTCGACTGTGTAAATTCAAACACCAACTGTCACATCCGAAGAGACACATCCGCTCCTCTTCACTGCAACTCTTCATCACCAAAAGGAGCAACTATACAACGATTGATAATGAAGGCAACTACACATAGAGACTCTTCATCACTATAAATAGCATCAGGAATTCAAGAGAAGATCTCACCTTACCTACTTACGCTTTTATCTCTTATACTCTGATCTATTCCTGATCTCTAAGCAATCAACTACTTGTATTTAACTCTTCCATATATTCAGAACTTCTCATTCAAATATTCTCTAGATAGATATATTGGAAGCACTTGTACTCAATAGTCAACATCCGTGTTATATAACACATTCTTGACAAAGAAACTCTGTTATTGTAAACCTGTTCCTCCGGGTCAAGTGAGGGTTAGTTGAAAGGAAATTCCGAAGAGGAGCTTCGGGACTGGACGTAGGACGGGAGGTCCGAACCAGTATAAAATCCTGGTGTGATTATTTTCATTTACTTTGCTACTATCATTTATCAAGTTATAGTATATAGTCAGTTGTTTATACTTGCATATATATATATATATATCTTATACGATCCACTCATATAGACTTTCAATTGGTATCAGAGCAAGGTTTGTCTAAAAGAACAGTAACACGTTTTTTAAACATTCTAATATGGCAAGTATTTTTCAAGAAGGACAATCCACAGCACGACCCCCACTTTTTAATGGCTCTAATTATTCATATTGGTCAACACGTATGAGAATTTTTATGGAAGCTAATGGTTTAGAAATTTGGTCAGCCACTCAAGATAAATATGGAGCACCAACTACTGCTATGAACACATGGACCGATGCACAAAAAACATCAGCATCAAATAATGCTAAAGCTATGAATGTTTTGTTTTGCTCACTAGACAAAAATGAATTTTCACGTGTCATGTTATGTACAACTGCATTTGATATTTGGCGTACCTTACAAATTACACATGATGGTACAACAAAGGTCAAACAAACTAAAATTTCAATTTTGCAAAATCAATTTTCATCATTTAAAATGAAACAAAATGAAACTATAGTAGACATGTATTCTAGATTTCAAACTATTCAACATGATCTTATGGCTTTAGGAGTTAAGTTTACTGATTTTGATTTAGTTTCTCGAATACTCAACTCTTTAACAACTGATTGGGAAAGAAAGGTATCAGCTATTGAAGAAGCTAATGATCTCTCTGCTCTCAAAGTTGAAGAGTTGATAGGAAATTTGATGTCCTATGAAGCTAATTTGCAGGCACGTAAAGAATTAAATTCAGAGAAGAAGAACATAGCATTTCCATCAATAAAAAATGATGACTCAGATTTAGATGAAGATGAGATAGTATTTATTGCCAAAAACTATAATAGATTCAAGAAATTTAGAAAGATGACCAAGTTTCAAACAGAAGGAAAGATCAACTCAACAAATCTATCCCAAATAAAGTGTTATGAATGTGATCAATACGGACACATGAAAAAGGATTGCCCAAAATTTAACAATGATAAAAAGAAGAGCATATTTTAAAAATTCAAAAAGAAGAAAGCTTTCAAAGTAAAATGGGATGACACTGATTCTTCATCTTCAGAAAGTGAAAGCGATAGTGACGGAGAGCAAGCTAATGTATGCTTTATGGCACAAAAAGATGAGGTATGTTCGGAACTTAGCTATGAAGAATTACTTGAACTTAGCATAGAATTAGATGATAAATTTAGACAAATTAAAAAATTGAACGAAGAATATATAGTAAAAGTAAATAGATTAGAACTTGAAGTAGGAATGTTGAAAGATGAAAAAACTATTTTAGAAGAAGAACTTGAAATATCTCAAGAAAATTTAAGAAATAATGTGATAGAAAGTGAGAACATTACTCTAGTAAAAGAAAATGTTGATCTTAAAAATAGTATTGAATTATTGAAAACAGAAAATAGAGAATTAAAAGAAAAATTAGATAAAATTACCAATAATGTATCAAAATTCAACAAAGGAAAACAAGATTTGGAAAATCTTATCAAAACATCAAAACCATCAGGTAATAGAAATGGAATAGGATTTAAAAAATGTTCTAAACAAAAGGAAAATAATGCTAAAAATATTAATTATATAGAAACTAGAAGTTTATCTAAACAAAAATTGAACACCAAAAATATGAAAATTTGGGTTCCTAAAACAAATAATAATTTGATTAGACAAAAGCATATCAGTAATTACTTAGAAAATGTAGTCTATAATAAAAACTATATTTATAAAGGTACCAAACCATCTTGGGTGTGGCTGCCTTCTTCTAACAATTAGGACCCTAATCAAATATATGGGTACCAATTAAAACATTTTTTATCTTGCAGGTACCCAAAATAAAAAATAAGGAGAAATGGATACTAGATAGCGGTTGCTCCAAACATATGACCGGAAATTCAAAAATGTTATCAAATATAACATATATCAATGGTGGAACGGTAACATTTGGAGACAATTCAAAGGGATTTGTCATAGTCATTGGAGAAGTCATCAACTCTGGTATATCTAACTCTCCTATTATTACAAATGTTTTACTAGTAGAAAATTTAAAACACAACTTGTTAAGCATTAGTCAATTATGTGATAAAGGTTTTCAAATAAATTTTGAAAAAGATAGATGTAATATTTTAGATAATAACAAACAACTAATTTTTGAAGGATTTAGAAACAAAAATACTTATGTATTAAACATCAATATTAATAAAAATTCAAACTTATGCTTAACTGCCAAACATGATGACCCATGGTTATGGCATAAACGATTTTGTCATATTAATTTTAAGAATATTAATAAGTTAGCTAAACATGAATTAGTAAGAGGGTTACCTAAAATAAGTTACAAAGTAGAAAATTTATGCGACGATTGTCAAATTGGTAAACTAAAGAAAAGCTCGTTTAAATCTAAAAATAATATTTCTACAAACAACCATTAGAATTATTACATTTAGATTTATTTGGTCCAACACAAATAAGATCTATTAATCATAACAAATATGTCATAAATAGTCGATGATTTTTCAAGATATACATGGACCTTATTTCTAAAACATAAAAGCGATACTTTTGGTATGTTTAAAATATTTGCAAAACGAATTAAAACTCAAATGAATTTGAAAATTAAAAATATTAGAAGTGATCATGGAGGAGAATTCGAAAATGATCTTTTTTCAAATTTTTGCAATAAAAAAGGGATAACTCATAATTTTTCTTTTCCTCGTACACCCAAACAAAATGGTGTCGTAGAAAGAAAAAATCATACATTACAGGAATGCGCTCAAACATTATTAAATAGTAGCGGATTACCAAAACACTTTTGGGCTGAAGCTATTGCTACATCCTGTTATGTACTAAATCGAGTTTTGGAATCGATCGAGGCCATCAATCATCTACCCTACTTATATTATGAGACTACTTCGTGCACATAATATTCCATCTTATTTATCCACTTTTGAAGAAATTTCGACGAAGTATGCCTCCACCAAATTCTTCTCTTTGATGCACTTACCTGAAATTCCACCAAAATATATATCTTTTGAAGATTGGACACACAATCGCCATCGAAGAGTTGAACCTCCTCATCAACAAAACATTAATCCATCTCAAGAGCCAGAACAACATAGAGAAATCACTCCTCCTCCTCAGGCTCCATTTGACTATCCAGGACAAGAAGACGTTATAGAGACTCGACTAGAAACAGATCCTAATGAAAGTATTCGAGATCTTACACTCAGAAATCAACATATATTATCTCAAAATCAAAAGTACTTGGCTAGGCGAATCGACAAATTTGAAACTTCATTTGCTACACGACTAGCCACAGTCGAAGATTCTCTCTCCACTGTCCTATTAGTTCTAAAAGAGGTTCTACAGCGAGTTCGTGGTCCTTCACCACCTTCTGAGGATTGGCCTACTCCTGTACCCTCTCCTCCTACAAAACACTCTAAATTATTTGACGATGATCCTTCCAACAAAGCTTTGACATCTCCTTCTAAGCCAGGCACTTCTGACAAATCAGAGGAAGATGATCCAAATCAAGCTTCACCAAAACAAGACGATCCAAATCCAAAAGACCACTAGAACTTAGGTCTCGTAGTTGTCCGTATTTTGTTGTATAAATCCTTGTATGTACTTCCTTTCCTGCTTTAATGAAAATTTGTCTTTCCTAAACGATTGGCTTGTTTATTTCTTTTTTGATAATGCCAAAGGGGGAGAAATATTATTATCATAACATAATAAAAATAAAGCACATATTCAGGGGGAGATTTCTAATCTATATATATAAGTACATTGAATAGTTGTCATCATCAAAAAGGGGGAGATTATTAGGAAATCAATTCTATGGTTTCAATGATAACAACTATACAATGGAAATCGAATGTACATATAGATCTATATTTACAGGTAGTTGATAGAGTAACATCACCAAAGAGACTAAAACAACACTCAAGAGAAGAATCAAAAGACGTCAAATCAGTAGAAGTTGAAGAGAAATGGGACATGCACAAGATAAAGCAACATGCACACTTTCAGACGTCTGAGTGCACTATCTAGACGTCTGAATGATTCCTATGGTTCACAATCTCAGAAGAAACCCGACGTCTGATCTAGAACTCAGACGTCTGACATACATCTAGACACAAAACAGAAGTAAAGACCAGACGTCTGGATTATAAACTCAGACGTCTGAAATGCTACCAGACACAAAAAATATATGAAGGCCAGACGTCTGAGGCTACTTTCCAGACGTCTGAAGACTGTGTAAATTCAAACACCAACTGTCACATCCGAAGAGACACATCCGCTCCTCTTCACTGCAACTCTTCATCACCAAAAGGAGCAACTATACAACGATTGATAATGAAGGCAACTACACATAGAGACTCTTCATCACTATAAATAGCATCAGGAATTCAAGAGAAGATCTCACCTTACCTACTTACGCTTTTATCTCTTATACTCTGATCTATTCCTGATCTCTAAGCAATCAACTACTTGTATTTAACTCTTCCATATATTCAGAACTTCTCATTCAAATATTCTCTAGATAGATATATTGGAAGCACTTGTACTCAATAGTCAACATCCGTGTTATAGAACACATTCTTGACAAAGAAACTCTGTTATTGTAAACCTGTTCCTCCGGGTCAAGTGAGGGTTAGTTAAAAGGAAATTCCAAAGAGGAGCTTCGGGACTGGACGTAGGACGGGAGGTCCGAACCAGTATAAAATCCTGGTGTGATTATTTTCATTTACTTTGCTACTATCATTTATCAAGTTATAGTATATAGTCGGTTGTTTATACTTGCATATATATATCTTATACGATCCACTCATATAGACTTTCAACATACATACATACATACATACATATATATATATATGCATGACTACAACGTTGAAAACAGAGTATAAAATAGCAAATCCTTTTTGTGCTAGATTACTTTTTAGTCTGTATTCTAATCAGAGTGGATGTAGGACTTTGTAATTGATTATTAACCATAACTTAGGTCTATTGAGAGTAGTTTTTAATGGCTTTGATTGATTATTAACCTATTAACACATCTTTGAGACATCTCCAAATGCACCTTAACAACCATCCAGGAGAAGATAATGTGACTTCTACTGCAATGATTGATGAGGTAGCTCCAATTGTTCAAGAGATGAAAGAATCAATTACAGTTTGTGATAGATTTTATTAGTAGAGGAGGTTTAGCAGTTGTTCTGATTGAGAGCAGTTGTAGGCTTGTAGCATAATTACATCAATTAGAGAATCAATATTGTTATACAATATGTGGTTATCATTCTGATTTGAAGTGCAGATTGATAAAATAATGCTTTGCTATGAACCTGTACTACGTAGCTCGATTTATTTTTAAGCTATGAGCATTGTGTAACCTTTATTTCCATTTATTAATCCTATACATTTGTAATACTATTATCCCCTATATTTCCTATAACTTACATATTTGCCATTGTATTGAAAAGGTGTTCATAGACTAACTTAAAGCATTATATTACCAGTTGAAACAAACATCAAAACACATAATGTGTCTAATAACTTGTCAGGGAAAGGGGACTTACCTGACATAAAGATCTCTCAGGTCAGGCGTAGCATCAACAGAAAAAAGATCCTTGAGAAATCATCACTGCATCCCCATCAATAACGTGTCTCATAACTTGTTAGCCTGCAGTAGAAATTTTAGAAGTATTGTGCCAAACTGAGGCTGGGTGTAACGACCCGCCACTCATTCCACTGAATGACGCATCATCAATAAGAAAGAAAGGGGTAGAAAATAGAAAAGAAGAGAAGAAAGAAAGAAACAACAACAACGATCTCACAGCGGAACGAATAAATTATATTAATAACATAATCTATTACATAGTATACAACACTTATCAGAGTTTACACAACTATACAACACATACTAGACAGTTATAAACATCTGTCTAGATATTACAATTCAAATACAATACAAGACTCTAACACAGATATCAACACAGCGGAATACTATATCTATGAACGCCGAAGCCTCCTGCTCCATTGCTCCTCCTCAATACGTCAAAGCTAAACCTGAATCCCTTGGCTACTCGTAAAAATTTGAGTACCCAAGAGTTTATAAAACAGAAATAAACAACTTGGGTCAGACATGGGTCTGGTGTGAGTAACAGGTTAAACTTGTTTAACTTCAAAACCATTTGGAAAGAAAAGGTATCTCGTAAGACTTCCCGCACATAAACACGGAAAAGTTTTTACCTTACGATAACCAAAACATTTGATAGGAAATTCGATTGTATTATAATAGGGTCTAGGGTTTTCAAATAAATATGAAATAGCCGAAATTGTTACATTATTAAATTCCAGCATACATAAGTATACAATCAAGTCCGTTATCACTTATTGGAATTTGGATTTCCATACAATGGCAGAGCTACCGGGGTACCGCTCATCACAGTACGGGGCCTAGATCACCGTACCGAGGATCACTCCCAATCCCCTGCAACACAAAGCCGGAACCATCCCTTACTGGATAATCCCGAATAAAATCACCCCACAGATGGCCGTCGCCAACTGCACCACTAAGCCGAAATAAAAGAAGGAACTCTCTAGACAGGGATGACCTTACTCTCAGTGGGTGCTACCCACGAAGCCTTGCTGCACCTCCCCTGTTTTAGCCATTCCCGGTTGATGAGGCTTGAGGTCACGATTACCTTTAATCAGATCACATCACTTAGAATGCTCATCGTCCTCCTGACGATGTTCTGAAAGCATTCAATCCATACAAGTTCGTTCCGGGTTCGAACGAAACCGAAGGCATTATCTCGTTACACTCGTGTTGGAATCACCCTCAGAGTTAACGACAATAACCCTTGCACTCTGAATCTTCATCTTCACTTGAGATTCACGACCTATCGTTAATTTGGATCGATGTGGTATTCGGGTCTCCAGACCTGGAATTCCGGTATACGGAAACCCAATCCCGGTCTCATCGAAATCCAAAATGTATCTTTTAAGGCCAAGTTGTTTTAATGTTAAAACAATTCAGTTCTTATCTATACTACACACAGATAGATAACTCAATAGATAATCTACATTATCATCCAAACAGATAATTCATATCATCATTCAATTCAACCAAACATCTATATCATAGATCAGCACATCTCTTATCAGAGATATTAACAATGCAAAGCATTCAATATCGTTCATCCATCCTTAAGTAATGATTTATATTATCTCTAATTAATTTAAAGTGAATTAAATTAATTACTTCATTTTTATAAATCCTGCTTACTTAATTATTAATTAAACAAATTAATTAATCATACATTAAGTATCATCTTAATTAATCATTTCTAATTAATAATCCTTTAATTACTTTAAGTAATCTATCCTTAATTAATTTCACAAATTAATTATCTTAACCCATTCAGTAATTAATCTTTAATTACTTCATTAATTAATTAACTGTACTTAATTACATTAATCCTTAATTAATTACAATTAATTAATTACTTAATCACTTATTATTTATTAATTAATCTTAATTAATCAATCCTTAATTACATCATTTATTTATATTAATTAATGATCCTTAATTACTCTTAATTAATTATCTTATTTAAATTAATTACATATAATAATTAATTAATCACATTTATTAATCACCTTTGATTAATCTCATTTAGTAATTAACTACTCTTAATTACTTTTCCATAAATTAATTACTCATTAATTAATTATCTTTTAATTAATCCCTTGATTAATTATTCAAAATAATTAAACTCAAATTTCTTTCATTATCTCCATTTAATTACATCCAGTAATTACCTTTAATTTCTCTTTCCTAAGTAAGTATGCTTCACTAATTACATTTAAGTAATTACCTAACAAATCACCAAGTGATTTTCTTAAATTAATTTAATTAATTAATTTAAACTATCAAATTTATTTGATAGTTACCTTAAGTAATTAATTACTTTAGTTACTTCCATTAAATAAATTAAACTTAACCCATTTATAAATGATGATTATTAATTACTTAATCTAATTGATTATCAAAATTAATCATATTAACTAAGTATTTAATAATCTTTAATTAATGATTTATCATTAATATTAACAATTCTTTAATTACTTTATTTATTTAATGATTCCTATATCATTAAACCTCTAAATTAAAGTATAACTATTTATAACTACTTTAATTATCATTTACAAAAGCTTTGAATCTTTTACTTTTAAATCTTTCTTTTATTTCATTTCAAATTAAAGATTTAAAATAAATTATAAATTTAACTTTAACCAAATTTAAATTAAATTTACAATTCCCTTTTAAAAACCAAATGTTAAAGAACACTTAACATTTATAAAAGAATTTACAAGATTTTTAAATTCATTCTTTAAAATTCAAACCTTTTTAATTTTACTTTAAACATCTTAAATTTTGTTTAAATATTATAATACAAACTTATTCATTTCACATCTGGGATACAAAATAAACTTGAACCCATATTTTTAACTTGATTTAAAACATAGTTTAAATCCTGCTTTTTAAAGTAAAAAAAAAAAAAACTCATTTTAAATTAAAAAAAAAAAAAAAAACTGTCAGCCTTTTAAACTGAACACAAAATCTACCCGACAAAACTGAATTAACTTCGAGTCAAAACCCAATTGCTCCGAGCCTTACACACGAAAACTCGAGACTTCCCTCTGTTTTATCTCTAAAAACTGTTACAACCCATACGAGTTTCCCTTGGAAACAACTCGAGCCAGATCCCAACAATCACGGCATGACTTCGAGTCACAGAGACTTCATCTCCTTCTACCTCTAACCCAACTTCTTCCAGATGTACGAAATGTACATGTGCACATGCACAGGCGAAATGCTCGCCTCAGACCATCGACTCCGACGCCAACATATCGTCTCCGATCACCCCTCACGGTCTCGATCCCCTGAACCTCGAACAAATCCCTCTGTCGAAATCGAGATACCTGTCACAGGAACAGGAAGGAAACCCAAAACTGGAACATCATCAAACTCCATTCTCCGATCACCAGAAACATCACTGCCACCGGCCATGCCTTCACCTACTCCCCCTCTACTCATCCCCAAACACCGGTCGAACTCGATCCCCTGTGGCATTCGAACGAGACCAAAATGTAGATATGGCAAAAACTAGGTTTACAGACAGAATTCCATCGCCGTTGCCACCACGGCGAACTTCAGCGCCTTCCTTTATTTTTACCTGCATCTCCGTTCACTATTCCATCACCACAGTGAACCCCGAACGTTCTAGTCTACTCGATCACCAGAAATCGCCTATAACTTCAAAACTTAGTCCACTCGAACTGCTCCTTCATTCCAATGTTAAAAATTATGATTTTACCTTTAAAAATCAAGTTTCTAGTTAATGATTTAGTTTACATGTCTGAATTTAGAAATTTAAAAGTTCGAATTTTTGTCATATTTCAAGTTGGCACTGTTTTCTTGAGTTATTGAATCATTACCAATGCAATTTAACTTAAGTCAATCCTAAACTAGAGGTTGGAATGAAACAAACAATGTTCTTCTAAGTCTTAAGTCCAAACGAAGATTAAATGAAAGAACTTGAATTTAAATCAAGACTTGAACAAAACACTGTAAACAGAAGAGTATAGATATTCACATGCCTGCATACCACATACTTCAGCAATTATAAACATGCAATCATTCTTCACAAATACAATATTAATCACAGCATTAATATTCAAACTAATTTATACTTTAAGTTCAAAAATGAGGTTATTCACAGATTTTCAAAAAAGATTTGAAGAACAGAGCTATCACAGGTAACATATATGCACATCAACATATATACATGCATGCATAGAGATATACCTAAAAATATATTCACAGATAACTTATTTTTAGAGGTAAGCATGCAACCAGATTTTATCCTTAAATTTTTAAAAGTATTGTTACTCACCATTTTAAAAGGCAGAGAAATTTCCGGGCTTCAAATTTTGATCTGGCAATTTCCTTTGATTTAAAACTTGAATTGTTTTGATCTGAAAAGTTTGTTGCAGAGATTACTGCTTGATTCCAGACTTGCTTTTGATTATCTGCTATAGGTCTTTTTTCTTTAATTTGAAAATGCTTTGCATGCTCCAATTTTGATGTTGAAAAAGAATTGCAGGTTGAAGAAATGTTTACAGACTTGTTTTCAAAACAGAGAAAATTGTTTTTATGATCTCTGCTTTGAATTTGAAACTGACTCTTTGAAAATGAGATTACAGGTTATTGGTTTGAGATTATAGTTTGAGGAGTATTTGATTACAGATTTGTTTTTCTGGAAATTTTGTTTAGAGGAATTTTGTTTGAGAATGTTGAATTTGATTTTCTGGTTTTGCTTTTAGAAGTGGAAAACAAATTTTCAGATTTTTGAAAAATGAAGATTAGAAAGGAATGAAGAAGGTGAAAACATGTTTTATAAGTGTAAATGATTTATTCAAAAATAAAAGAAAACAAAAGTTTAAAACTTGACATTTGTCATTCTCCTTTGTTAATTAATTAACACTTGTTATTTAGGTGACTTTATAGACTTACACATGTTATTTAAGTAATCCTATTTATTTTAAATGTAAATAAAATCCCTTTCCTTTATTTATAAATGCTTATGTATATATATTAATTATAAAGAAACAAAACTAATTATTACAAACAAAAGTTAACATATATTTTGAAATCCAAAACTATTTAAATATTACCTCTTGAATTCTAAATGAAAATCTAATTTAAAGTAATTTTAACAACACCTTAAATTTGAAATAACAATCCTATTTTACTAATGTCTATTTATCTATATATAAAACAATATATTATTTATATTGTTTTAAAAATAGCAAATTTGTCAATTTAAAATAATATTTAAGAGAGATTATAAATTACTACTATTATTAAATGAATTAACATATCAAATGTAAATTGTATTTTAAACTTATATATATATATATATATTCACTTTTAAATCATATTTAATAAGAAAATAAAATAATCCTTATTATAAATCTTATTTAAAACCATATAGATATTTTGTTTTAAATAGCTTTAAAAAGCAAATATTAAATAAATCATAATCTCAAAATTATCAATATATATATATTAGAAATTTAAAACAAGATTTCATTATTTATTAACTTTCAAATCAAAGGCAATCTATTTACAGTATATATACTCATATATATATTATAGATAGAAATCATTTTATTAACTTATAAAAGATAAAATTTCACTAATTAAATATCTATTTAATTAGATTATTAACCAATTCAAATTTTTATTATCCAATGTTATCAAATCAATTTAATTATTTAAACAGATTATTAAATTGGTATTGTCCATAAATTCCGGGATATTACACTGGGTAAAGCTATAAATATTTTGATTAGGTAGTAAAAAAAGACGTTGAGTAAAAAATGAAAGCAAATCATGAAGAGAAAAATAATAATTTTTGAAACCTGAATACAGGCGAAAGATTGATACATTGCTTTCCTAGGTTAAAAGCATTTTCAAAACCTCCAAAAGAAAGTGCAAAGTCCAACAACTTTTATATATTTGATAGTAGGAAAATATTATTCCATGTATTGTTTTTATTGAATTATTAAATTTGACAATGTATAATGTTACTCTAACAAAGAAATATGCATTGCAAGATGATTAATGCATATCCATTTCCAAAACAGTAACAATTTCAATCAAGTTTCACAACTGTGAAATAATTGATGATAGTCAATAACCTGAATTCATAAGGCTTCAAATGATATAATTATCATTCATAATGAGTAAAAAAAATTGCATGATAAGAGAACACACTCAAATGATTATAAAGTAGCCAAATTTTCTAACCAAAAAATGAAACTATTAGACTTTTTATATGTTATTATTGAGATGGTGAACATCCACAGCAAAATTTAGGCAATACTGATAACCAAACGGAAAAAATTACATTGATTGGCTTCTTTTTTGTCAATGCTCCAAAAAGATATGTTATTGCTAATAAAAATATATATATTTACCATTGAAAATGATGATCCATCGTAATGGGTAGGCCGCTATGATGAATCTCTCATATTCATTGTGTCTGAAATGTTGCACTGGGATCTGCAAAAAGGTGCATTTTGAATAATATAAGAACAATCAAACAAGCGTGCTTTTGTTTTAGTTAACCAACACAACACATTATTTACAGCAGGCCGATTTTCAAGAATAGCAAAACATAAGCATTCACAACAGAAATTTCATGCAAGCTAATATAACGTTGTATTTTATAGACCTAATTTAGTCTGCTTCCAATGTCTAATTTATCATGTCTCTACTAGAAATCCAAAGAACGATTGATCGCGCAGCTAAGATAAGGAGATGTGGTCAGATCACATGTTCTTCATTGGCAAACATGAATTAAGAAACTTTAGTTTTTAATGGCTTCAGTTTAATATATGCTTACAACTATTGATTTTATTTTACAATAAAAGGCACATAACAATGATACCATAAAATTTTGAAAATATTACTTTATAAAAAAGACAATTTTGGTTGCACAGAGAGTAGCCAAAGAAATGTTGAATGGAAAACAAAAATTAAGAATGAAGTTCACTATAAACATGCGCTATTAATCAACAATGACCAACTGATTTTCGAAAGAGAATACATCCTATCAGTATATTTTTATAATTGGCCCACTCGCATAAAGAAAATTACATATCACTTCAAATTACTATTATTCTTCATTCATCCAATATCTCCTCAGTTTAAAAGGTTTCAAAACAATTTATTTTCTTCATGTTTTTTTCAAACATAAAATCATAAGGTAGTCACTTGGCCACCTCAGGTACAAGTTGGGTCCATCACTACATGCATACCACATACTCCATTTAATGAGTGCTGCATGGTTAGGTTAACAAGAAGTATCACTAACCATGGATTCAAACTACACAGTTAAATTACATGTGTATATTACTTGCATAATTCATATTGTTCCTTTAAACAGTTAGAAAGAAATCCTGCACCCTTGCATCGAGCAGCAAAATATTTAATAAATATGCAAGAAGAAAATGGGGACTTTCCTCAACAGCTAAATTTTATGATTCATTTATTAGTACATGTAACTTTAGAATATTAATATGTACCACTTTACCAACATCATACAAAATTGTAGTATTCGGTTGTGTCATAGTTTTGGCATACTACATGTACCACTATTTGATTCAGCGTACTCAACTCTCATCCTGTTTTACCTTGTACAAATTTTTCACAAGGAGAGAAATGTAAGATTCACCTAGGGGTAACATCGGTGAAAGAAAAGACTACCGTGTGGTTAAGAGGCCTTTGGCACACATGTTAGTTTTCTTCTAATCAACTAGATATTTTAGTTAACCGATTAGAGGTGGAATATGTTAACTTCTAGAGTAACATGCATCTTTAAGTTATTTTTATTACCGGTGGGTTAATGAAGGAAAAATATGGAATTACAAACTGGAAAAGAACAATCGACCGATCAGTGACAATAGTAAGATATACAATCAATAGATGCATTTTAAAGTTATTTTTATGGAATAGAATCTGTATATAAAAATTTACACAATCAAACAATACAAATACCCTGAAACTGCGAGAAAGAACTTCATGACCAAGCAAGGTATAAATTAAGCAACTAATTCACCAAAAATCTACTTATCACATATTACATGTTTACTTTTTGGAACAACAGGAAAGAAAATCATATGAAATACTGTAACAGAGCAATAAGAAACATAGGCTGACAACAGTTAATTGCTTCCATTAACATTGCATTTTTGAGTGACGGTCTAATGCTTCGTTATCAAAAGTTCAGAAAAGCAATATACTCTGAATATAGCAGAAAATTGCAAAAAAACACATATTAAAATATATAAAATAGGGATATACATCTGTCACTTTAACATACTGCCCTAACCCCCATCCTCAACCCACCCATGACAAAAAAATCCATTTCACTTTACAGCTTTCTCATTTTTAAAGAGATTAACCATTGGAGTCCTAAAACCTTAAAAGAGAACAGTTGTAAATTACAAAGAATGGCCGGACTCAAAGTGATTGGTAACTAATATATGAGACAAAAATCATTCGGTAAACAGTTTAGATATAAGAAATCATATATTTTGCAAATGTTTGTCTGTTGATACATTGCCTACGTACTATGATATGAAAGAATGAAAAGAAAGGTATTGGTATGAACCTTTTAGACTTTGTTATATTGGTCTAACATTAGTTCTTAGTTTGTTTGCAAAGTCTCACACCATCATTTGACGTAATCAATACATAAGACCATACTTTACCATTTAACTCACAAGAATTCCTTCAACATCTATTCTTGCTTTCTAATTTTCACACGATGCTAAGCCTAGAAAATCAAAATAAAAGAACTAGGATTGTCGAATTAATGTCAAGTCAACGAATATTAAAAATAAAATAATAATAATATAAAAAAATAGAGAATTATAGTGGTTGATGATGCATCACAAACGAAGAAATTATTCTACATGATAGCATATAATTTTTTCATTAAAAAAATTACCTGGTCAATCAATAGCTTTCAATCTAAGGAAGCTTTTGATCAATAGCTTTCGATCTAAAGAAGCTTTCAATCTGTAGCTTTTGATCTAAAAAAACATGATGAAAGGAAATAAAATGAAAGGGAAGCGATAAATAGAATAAATTGATGCGAATCGAAATTTGGAGCGATTAACAAAATATATACCTACGATGAAAGGAACAGTCACCCAATAATTTGGAGCGGCGATCGGCGACTTGCAGTGTCAAACAATGAGGGTAGGGTTTTTTTAGATCGGAAATGAAATAAGGAGAGGGAAATGAAAAAAAGGGGAAAGAAATTGCATAGAAAGAAAAAGAAAAGCAGCCGCTAAATCAAACAGTAGCCCGCGAACATATTAGCTATTAGGCAGCGGTTTTATTTTTTATATTTTTTATGTAAGAGTAAAATCGAATCAAAAACTGCATTTTTCATAAAATTCTACTACCTGTTGCTGCAAAACCCAACTTTTCTTGTAGTGAACATTAATTACATTCCAGCATATTAGGTATACAACTAAGTCCATAATTGGACATATTAGAAATTGGATTCCATCAATGATAAATCTACTGGGTACCGCCGGCCACGGTACACCTCTAGAAAAATATACCGAGGTCGAAACTATCAACCTTTGTGACTTAGAGCCAGCCTGCCACTCGAACATAATGAGCCAGATTACATCATCCCTCAAGCACCAAGGCTCTAAATAGATGCACCAGGCCATGGCCCCATTCTTCCCGTGCACACGCATAACAAAATCCATAAATATCGATCCATATCGAGGAATAATACTCTTACTGGTAGAGAACCACATAGCCCTGAAGCATATCCCTTATTTTAGTCATTCTGGGTTGTGAGGCTTGTGAGGTCACGATTACCTTTTTACTGTCCTAGCAAATCCAACTTCAAATGCTAACACCACCCTCCAAGCAGCAATGCAATGCTAGCATTCATCCATAGTTGTTTAGGATATTAACGAACCGAAGGCGCTACTTCTACTACTTCTATTTTGGAATCACCCTTAGGATTAGTAGCAAGTAACTCTTGCACTTCAAATAACTCCATCTTCGATTCCATCATCTCAAACCAATCTCAAACCTCTTCTAAAGTGTAGAATGCGCATTTGGTTTTTGGAGTGGTTACAGTTTCGAGTCATCTCGTATAAGTACACCCCTTGGCTTATCGGCACCCCAAAACCAATCGATAGATTCTACTAAAGTCAACTCTGTTTCTTTGGAAATAAACAAACCATACATAAGAGTGGAGATCACCTCCTAACCATTTAAGCGGATAGATTTCCTTATCATTTGTCCTAGAAGAACAAAATGGGTTTATACATACAGTATATAATCACTGAAGATAACTGTACCATATAATTCTCGTGTTTCTTCTAGATATATTAAGAGTTATATTTGGTCAAGATTTGATAGCTTTTTATTTAACTATCAAATAAATAATGAATCAAATCGAAGGTTTTATTTCATAAAAACCAAGCACGATTAAGCACATAAGCAACTACTAAGCCTCTTTAATTAATTCTTTCATTAATCAAAACCACCTTGTAAATATTTGTATCAAAATACTTTGACAAAATATACAAAAGTATTCTATGCATTCGCTATTAATTTATACTCTTTCTATACTTGGAAAATATCCATATACTTATCTCAACGGTATAAGTATATTCAGAAATCGCTACACTTTCAATACTTATAAAATGTATCCATACACTTATCTCAACGGTATAAATATATTAACAAATCACTACACTTTCAATACATAGAAAATGTATCCATATACTTATCTCAACGATATAAGTATATTCACAAAACACTTATGAAAGAATTCACTTTGAAAGTCATACTCAAATGAGCCAAAAACAAATGTCATTTGAAAACATTGTTAAACATAAACCTCAAACCACTTTTTTTAATTTTAAGTATGGAAAGAATACTTCCCATACCACCATAATTTAAAATGATCATTTATAGAAATCAAATTGCATTTCTTTTATAAAATTCCCTTTATAACACCATTCCATATTTACAAGTCCTTTTATAAATATCCAAAATTATTTATAAAACTTCTTTTATAAATATCTATAATTATTTATAAAATTCTTTTATAAAACATTTATAAATATATTATTTTATTTATAAAAACATAAATTATAAATCTATCTTTCTTTACAACATTTTAAACAAAGCATTTCACAAATATTTCTATCTCCTTTAAAATAAAATCACTTTACCATAAAAGATAAACTCCTTTTTTCTTTATAATAAACATTATTTATGGTAAACTCCTTTTTTCTTTATAATAAACATTATATTAACTTTTCTATAAAATAAATACTTCCCAAAGTACTTTTGAAACGTTTCCATACATGTTAGAAAAGACTAACAAAAAGGTAAAAGTAAAAATAGAGATATTCAAAAACCATTTCTAAATAAAAGGTTGCTGAATAGTCCAAAGTCACTTTCAAATCATCTTTCAAATCAAAAACATTGTTAAATCAAAAACATCAAATCATAGTGTTTCAAAATACTATAATGTGGCCTAGGACTACCATACAATTAACCAATGTTATCATTGTTTTCATTCCAAAAAGAATTTAACTTTTGTGACATATCAAAGTCACACCAAATATGGCCAGGCTTCCAAGCTTCTAGCATTCAATAATTTATACAATAAGTATATAAATGAAATTAAAATCAATAGTGGTGAGGAATCCTATTGAATCCCTATACAAAATTTCCCTGTACACCATATAATATGTCATTCGCTTTTCAAAGCAAAAATTCAACCAAACCAAACCAATAATAATAAACCCATTATTTATCTGATATTAGTTAATTTACATATTAATTAACTTTTGAAATCCATCTTTTAGTTTGCAAGCACGGAATGGGGATTCATTCAGCTTAATAAATGTCCAAAATAATTTACTAAGTTTAATTATAGCTGAGCGGTGTTTATTATGCTAAATAGACATCAGAACTGAACCACAACTAATTTAACTATGTTATTATTCAAAACAACATAATTATATCTGATTACTATTATTTTATAAATATTTATACTTCCTCAAAACCATCAACAACTTATACCATAATGTTGGTCTCATCTATACGAATCTAACACAAAAATCCATGGGTAAAACGGATTTAAAATGAACAAGATATGGCTATTTTAATTTCAACATACTTAATTTATACTAATTTAAAAAAATAGATTTAAAGCTTAATCTCACTCAAAACAAATGGTCTAAAGCCCAACATTACCGACCTAAAACCTGACCACTGCGGTCTACTTCCCTTTAAATTTTCAAATCGCGCATTTCAAGAATTCAAAAATTGAGTACCGCTCGATCAACTCCCTAATGCCATAGCTTCACCCACTTACAATTACTATCGCCTCAACCATGAGCTCCGCCACCGATCCATACACCACCACTGAAGGCATCATCACACTCGATGCTGCCAAACACCACTGATGGTTGAATACCTAAACCCAAATGAAAACATGGTCAAAACCCTAGTTCGACCTTCCTCCACCACCTCCAACCACCGGAGTCGTTGCCACCAACATGAAAAAGTTTCACCTTCACCTAAGCTTTGTCATGTCACTGGCCGTTACTCCTCTTGTCAGCGCAACGTCGGCAATTAATTTATGACCATAAAAGGGTTCGTCGCACCTCATGGCCAACCCTGACAAATTCATCACCTGCGAACACACCCTAAAATCATAGCTCGACGAGATGAACATGACCATGCCCTCCATTTGTCATTCTATGATCGTTGGAAAACCAACATTATTCGAATACCATGGTTATCTAGAAATCCCACCACCACCCTCGATAAAACGACGAGCGTCTATTTTAAAAAAATACTAGAGAACATAACACAGAACTTTGCAGTTGGAAGTTTTGGTTGAAAGTTGATAGATTTTGAGATATTGATTATAGAAGTGGAAAAGAGTGTTCTTATTTTTTTACAGTAAAGTAGAAAAACAAAAGAAGAAGAAGAAGAAAAGAGATGAGTGAAGTGAAATGAAATAAGAGAAGTGTTGATGTGAGCATAGTTATAAACAGAAGTAATTACTTCAAGGTTAAGCAATCCGAAAATCCAAAATTCAAGATCCCCCATCACGTTAAAAATTGAAAAGTTGTTTTAGGATTTGATTTGAAAAGGTTTTGAAAGAAAGCTTTGCGGTACTCCACTACACATCATCGCGTTCGCACACAAATCACGAACGACAAAATTAAAAATATAATCATGCACATCAATGCGACACGATCACAAAACACCAATAAAATACACAGATTATCTTATTTTGTGAAATTTTAAAAATACCAACATTTGCCCTAAAATACGTCAACCGATAATTTAAATATTTTTCAAATTAAATTTTTGGAATAATCCTATAAATTCATTTAAAAATATGCCAGTAAAATGAAATCGTTATATCCAAAAATTGATTTTCTTATTATTTATCACAATCAAATCAAATTTGAATATTTATAAAATTAAATATTCTCATTCAAAACATTAAAATTTCGAGTCGTTACATATGTTCTCACCCGAACCACTAATTTACTTATAAAATCTGCCAAACTTCGGCTCAAATCTCATCTCAGTCCTGTCATGTTGCCAGACTTACTCACCAGGATTCCAAGAAATATGATTATCAGAAGGTCCAACCAATGGCAAAGACACAGAAGTGCAGTCACTACATGAAACTACATGGGGAAAGATCAGATCATACAAAGTATCGAAGCATGTATGTGATGACCGTTCTACACCATCGGTTGCCAATAACACGTGTATAATGCGCTGTAACGGTGCCTGGCCGATTAGGGCGATAGTCAAGGTTGTAAATTAAAGTAAAACATTCACCAAACCCTTCGTATATCTCACAGTGCATCAACTAAAATATAGAAGTGAACAATTCAGATATAAAACTAGCGAGACTGTAATAACTGAATGAACTACAAAAATCAAAGTATATAGTTCCATACAGTATACAAGATAAGTGACAGAGTTATACATCAAATAATAACTCATAAATAAACTGTCTCTAGATAATAAAGGCACTAGCAAGCTTCATAATGCTATGTAGTGGAATAGCAAATCATAATTTGTAAATGTAGTAATACGAGTGTATAACCTCCTGCCCATCCACTGTCTAGCTCCACGTGCTCACTAGACCTCATATCCCTAATCTACTCATTTAAGAGTACCTGGAATAATAGGAACCAAAGCATAAAATCCCGAGTCAGATAACGGTCTGGTGTGAGTGGTAGAGAATCTCAAATACTATAATGTAGATGTACTATGACCAATGGTATGAAAAATCATACCCGACCTATCCCTTCATCCATAGATTTAGCACATAAGATAAAATATATGCTACTCTACATCATGATCATCATGGTGTACTATACATCAAAGTACTAATGGGTGTCTAGATATCTGCATCAATGATATCTACGTTGTATGACATCCTTACGTTGATAATCAACCATAAAAAAACATAGCATTCATCATCCATCCTCACATTCACTCATAAAGTATGTTGAATAGATGATACTCATATTACCTCCTTGTATAGTCAAGGACTACACAACATCTCAGTTTCTCGGTACTTGATTCCATGCCACTCATTTGGCTAGGAATTAGATCGCACCTCCGTAGAGAGCCTAAGGTAAACGGATCGAAACATCGTATGATCTGGGGCTCCTTGTATGCCCAAATAAGCATCCTCACATACCCATGCTGCACGAGTACATCAAAACCTATGAATATCAACGATACCATTACATTTGTCATTCATAGCAATGAACATCCTAGAACTGTACTCACAACTCCCATTTGAAGTCATCGCAGATTGGAATGATTCTCGTCAATCATCGTCATTCGTAGAATATCATCGTTTTTCCCGTAACCTTCCTCCAATAGTTCCTTCAATCCAACTCTTAGCCCTCTACTTTGCATCTCAAAGTACAGCCATCCATCGTCAAAGCTGCCAATTCCCATCGCAGAACCGTCATCGTCGAATCAATTGCCATCTTCGAAAATCATCACCGAACACCATGGTTCGGTACCGACCCGAGCCTTAGCTCGAAAATATGTTGGTGTGATTGAAGCAACTTCCCATGCTTGAAGACCTATAGTAACATGCAAATGACTTGGAGAAAACACATTGCTGACTCGAGGCCGCCTTGCAAATCCCCATCACTGAACCATGCGACCCTGAACCATGCATCATCAACCTGAGCTACCATGACCGATGTTCCACCACCAATCCATGCAACCACGAACCAAGTACCCTCATCGAACCATCATCACTGACCTAAACCCTATGGATTGGTACCGATCCATGGGTCACTTATACCACACTTAGCATAATTCTTCATCTTTATGCAACTCCAAGAAAGAACACACATAGCTTGAAGAGAACCCCAAAACAACCCCCTTCCTGGCCGAAGCAACGCTCTTAACCAATGTCTCACTTGAAATTTTCTCACCTCCATCACGCGACCCATACACCATCACTATCAACTCAAAGCAAACCCACTAGAACAAGAAGCAAGGTTGTCCAGGACTTGAAGTAACCTCCTAACGATCCATTGCCTTTGAATCTCCACCGATCCATTACCTTTGAATTTCCTCTGATCCATTTTAAGTCGACCATAACTCGAGCAAACGAACTCCAAACGACTTTAAACTTGAGACGTAGCTTTAGGGTGTCCTTATTGACCTACCCTATGGATTGCAAGTCATTTAGATGATTAACCATCATGGGTCATCATTGATTCAAGACTTATTCCTATAATTAAACCGTCATTCGATTAACATTTTCAACCATTCAAACATAATATATTCAAGCATACATTATATTCAATATATCCTTATAGGCTTACATCCATAAATATCAAAGTGGAGCAAAAATCTAAGGGTGTAAACTATATGAACAAGGGAAATCCCAAAGAACAAGAATTTCATAAATCTTTTTCAAACATTTGGAATCAACATACGTGAGTAGTTAACGTTTAAAACATGTTTTAGGATCCAAAAATCATTTTTAAATATCATTTTAAGGGGTATAATGACTACTTAGTACGTGAGAGGTCCTAACCACTCACCTAAATCTAAAGAAAATCCAAAGATGCACGAGTCTCTAGATAAACAGTAGCTCCAAGATGTCTTTAATGGAAAATCTCCAAATCACAGAGCAAATTATGCTAATCTCCTTCTAATGATAAGATTTGGCAAATTAAATTTGGATTTACGGTAACTTTTTGGCTAAGAAGTGGTTAATGGAGATTTTTCTCTCTATTTTGAGAAGTATATTGATAGAGAGAAGTCCCATCAGCCCCATCATGATGCTAATCCGAAAATAGTCTTTGGGCCTAACCATTAACTCTCTAATTACCCATTAAGCCATTCAAATGCAAGTGAAACTTCAAACAGCCATAACTCCCAAACGTTAAGTCTGTATTCCTATTATGACCCCCTTGGGAAAGAGAAACCATCAGACCAGTCTAATGGAAGTGGTTTTAGACTCTAATCCGCATCTTATTAGAAGTTATTGGCCATATAAGATTTTCATGGTCAAAATCATTTAATAAAATTTTTAATCATGGAAAATGTCTCAAATTACCCTAAATCATAGATCGTATGACCCTAAATAAAAAGAATATTAACATTCTACGATCCTTTAATTTGTAGAGTACGGGTCGTTATATTCTTCCTCCCTTTAGGAATTTCGCCTCCGAAATCCCAAAAAGAATTAATAAGGTTATACTAAACAATCATATGAAATGATCACACATCAAACATGTATACATAAAAACAAATGAAAAGGGAAACATCTAATCCTATCCTAGCATGCAGGATACTATACTAAGGTATACTCTATGTAGTTAAAGCGCTTAACGGTTCCATAGTGGTGGAGGTGCAAAAAGTTATAATGGGGATATAGCGGAAAATAGCGGAGGTGCAAAAAGGTTCATTAGATATAAAAATAAATATATAAAATCAAATTATCCTCATTCTCACATCATTTGTATAGAAAAAGATAAATATTATTTATTCTTATATAAAACAACCGAAGAGTATCTTGATTTATGCAGACTTATATTGAGCACTTATGCCTTAAATTAGGTCTTTACCCTAACTATGTTGATTTGGTTTAAAAGAGAACTAATGAAATCAACCTTTATATATTAACATTGCTAAAGCGGGTGCCAAAAAACAGCAATTTGGCTGGTGTAGCAAAAAATAAAGGGGCTTAGAGTGGATCAACTATTTAATAGTGCTAAATTGAGATACCGTAAAGGTCAAAGAGTGCTATATGCTATAGCATGGATTTTGTGGGGCTTAAGCGAGGATTTTACTGCATAGGGTATATTTCATGATATCATAAGTGAAAATAAAAGTGATAAGTAGAAAGTCTCACCAAGTAAAGGGCTCTAGATAATATGTCCTTGCACTCTCCTCGACCTCCCAAGTGCAATCGTCTTCGCTTTCGTTTCACTGAACCTTCACTAACCTCACCGTCGTCCTTCTAAGTAGTTTTGTCTCATGTCCAATGATAAAAATAGGCCAATGAGGTCTCGAAGCCTTTGATTCAATCTCGATATCATCTACTCGATTCTGTGCGATGGTGACGCCTGAATCGTGCATAAATTTCCATATGTGAGAAACGTGGAACACATTATGCACTCCAGCCGTCGCACTATTCCACCAGAATAAAGTTGCTCCCTGAAGCTGTCTCGAAGCAAGCCTCCTCTTTTGCTCATCAACGAGCCCTAAGTCTGCAAAGATTCTCTCACAATGCGACAACCAGTTCTCCACCACAATAGAATCCTCAGTTCCAATAAATAACTTCCCTCTAAGCCTAGCATAATCTCTGCTCAAAATAGCATAATTGTTGACCACTGGAGCTTCCTGAACTCCTACTCCATCATTTCCTCCAACCATTCCAGCAACAACACCCACCTGCATCATATTCATGAAAAACTGATACACAGCTCCCATATCCACTTGTGGGACTCCAGCACCAACATTTCCCGCTTGTTCCTGAACTTGGTTCCTTCTAGTATTTGGTCTGGCATTATCATTTGTGGTGGTGCTTCCTCTAAGGTTCACTCTTCCACTACTAGCATCCATATTTGTATTCAAACCCCATGAGATACAAAAGAATAGCCTAAGAGAGATAGGAAACTAGGGATATAGTGTATACTTACATGCAAATACAAGTACGTTACTATAGCGTTATCCCAACCCCGATCTTATCTCTAATTCCTTAGAATTATGTTTTCAAAAATCATTTCGGTTTAAAGTTTTTCATAAACCTATGCTCCGATACCAAGTTGTAACATTCCCTATCTAAAGGCCCAAAGCTAAGTGCTACAGATGCTGCAGTCATCCATAGTATTAACTTCTGGCTACTAAATACGTATATGTTAATGGTATCCATAATATCAAAAGCATTTGAATATGAAAAAAAATCACAGATTCCAAAATCAACATTTTACTGATTACATTTCAAAACACATGTTTCACATTCAAATTACATAATCCCATAATCATTTCTCAGGTTTAGATAAAATATAATTATTACATAAATATGCCAAGAGCGCCATATGATGATGCCCCCTTGGTTGACCAGAGTACTATATAGTCATAGCTGGCTTAATATAACACAGCGAAATAAACAAAATAAAACTACAACTCCTAAAAGTTATCCGTCAGTCTCTTGCTCGTCTTCTGTAGCTTTATTTGTCATCCTACTAAAATCCTGTAATACTTAACCCTTAACCTACTCAAATCAATTTTGAGCACCCGAGAGCTTAAGGGGAAAAACATAAACTTCAAGTCATACATAAAGCCTGGTGTGAATAATACTATACATCTCGGTTATTTGATATTAAGTGAGACCACGCCACTTAGCGGAACGGGTTACCCCTCACTAATATCCTTTTAAAACATATCTTTTGCAAACCTTTGTCCTACAACCAAAACTTGTTAAAAACAGTAAAGCATTATTATGTAAACATACATATCAGGTAACAAATGAACTATCTGTTCTAACACTATAGTTTTGTTTGGCTAACTACTAACGTTTGGCTGACTTGGGCCTACTAGACAATATGAATAAAATAATCTAACACTTATTAGATACTCCTCTTCTAGACGGTCTGTCCCTAACTTATCTTCTTCCAGGGTCACCTGATTCTAATGGTTTTGTAAGCTCACCAATAACCTATCTATATACAAACATACATGCCCTTCTGTGTGTAATCATCATTTTAGTCTTACTTGTGACAAAGCCCTACACATTGGAATTTCGAACTAAATTAGCTGGGGCTAATAGCTAATGTATAGGGCGCGACCCTATAACAGCCTCATCTAGTATTCTAATATCCGAGTCATTTTACTTAGGGTAATCTTCCAAAAAAATTCCTTGAAACCCTTTTTCGTCTCAAATTGATTTAGAACCTTTAAACCAAACTTAAACAAGGAAAATACATATACTTTATGCTTTACCCAAAATCACTTTGACATGTTATATATATACTTTACCCCAATCTTTTTTGATGAAAACATTTAAACTATTGAAAGTACCACTTTCGAATCCATTGAAACTACCCCTTTCGAAACCAAGTAAAACCCTTCTTTAAACTAGGACGAAAGCCAAAACAATCTTTACGAAACCATTCAATCTTCTTTTCGAAAACACTTGAAAAACCTTTCTTTCGAAAGCATTAAAACCTTAGACATCCTATCTTTAAAACCTTTAAACATTGCCTTTCGAGTACATTGAAAAACCTTTCCTTTCAAACCTTTTGAAACCATTGGGGAACCACCCCTTCGCAACCTTCATTTAAAACCTTTCGAAAGCATTAAAACCTTTGTAAATAACAAACCTTTCGAATGCATTTGGGTTCAATTTAAAACATGTGGAAACTCCTTTCGAAACCATTTAAAATTAACTCCTTCGAAACCTTTGGGTTTTACCATAATAGAGAAAAAGGGTCATAAAACATTTAAGTCGAAAGCATTCTTTTCGAAAGCATTCCTAAGGAAAGAAGTATTGGTGTCAACCTTCCGGAAGAATTGGAGAAGTGGCAGGTTTAATAAAACAAAGTTTACCCTTCGAAACCATTGACTTCGAAAGGTAGAAAAGAGACTACAAAGGGCTTCGACCTAGACAAAAGCATATATTTATAACAAAGGCGCAACCTCTTGAAACCATTCTTTTAAAACCATTGACCTTGTCGAATGCAAACCAAGTCGAAAGCTATACCGTTGAAAGGAAAGCAGGCGCATTTTTATTTGAAACAAAGAAACGCTTCGACCCCTTTGGAACCTTTGGTTTCGACCCTCATACCTTCCGCCTTCTTTCCAATTTGCTGTGCACCAAGTCTTTGATGCCATGTGCATTGGTTTCGATGGTGACAGAGGTGGAGCTACTAAGTCAAAAGCCACCTAAGACAGAAGTAGGGTGCCGAAAGTGGTTAAACATTGACTTTTTGGCTAATAAGTGATTAATGGAGATTTTTCTCTCTATTTTGAGAAGTGTATAATGATAGAGAGAAGTCCCATCAGCCCCATCATGATGCTAATTCGAGAATAGTCTTTGGGCCTAACCATTAACTCTCTAATTACCCATTAATCCATTCAAATGCAAGTGATACTTTAAACAGCCATAACTCCCAAATGTTAAGTCTGGTTTCCTATTGTGACCCTCTTTGGAAAGAGAAACCATCAGTCCATTCTAATGGAAGTGGTTTTATACCGTAATCCGCAACTTATTAGAAGTTATTGGCCATACAAGATTTTCATGGTCAAAATCGTTTAATAAAAATTTTAATCATGAAAAATGTCTCAAATTTCCCTAAATCATATATCATATGACCTTAAATAAAAAGAATATTAATATTCTATGATCCTTTAATACGTAGAGTACAGGTCGTTATATTCTTCCTCCCTTTAGGAATTTCGCATCCGGAATCCCAAACAAAATTAATAAGGTTATCCAGCACGCCTAACAACCATATAAAAGCATAGGTAACGATCGCACACCAATCATGTATACATAACAACAAATGAAAAGAGAAACATCTAATCCTATCCTAGCATGTAGGATACTATACTAAGGTATACTCTATGTAGTTAAAGCGCATAACGGTTCCATAGTGGTGGAGGTGCAAAAAGTTATAATAAGGATATAGCGGAAAATAGCGGAGGTGCAAAAAGATTCATTAGATATAAAACTAAATATATAAAATTAATTTATCCTCATTCTCACATCATTTGTATAGGAAAAGATAAATATTATTTATTCTTATATAAAAGGACCAAAGAGTATCTTGATTTATGCAGACTTATATTGAGCACTTATGCCTTAAAATTAGGTCTTCACATTAACTATGTTGATTTGGTTTAAAAGAGAACTAGTGAAATCGACCTTTATATATTAATGTTGCTAAAGCGGGTGCCAAAAAACATGGATTTGGCAGGTGTAGCAAAAAATAAAGGGGCTTAGAGTGGATCAACTATTTAATAGTGCTAAATTGAGATATCGTAAAGGTCAAAGTGTGTTATACACTCTAGCAGGGATTTTGTGGGGCTTAAGCGAGGATTTAACTGCATAGGGTATATTTCATGATATAATAAGCGAAAGTAAAAGTGCTAAGTAGAAAGTCTCATCAAGTAAAGAGATCTAGATAATAAGTCATCGCACTCTCCTCGGTCTCCCAAGTGCAATCATCTTCGCTTTCGCTCAACTGAACCTTTACTAACCTCACAGTCTTCTTTCTAAGTTGTTTTATATCATGTCCAACGATAAAAATAGGCCAATGAGGTCTCGAAGCCTTTGGTTCAATCTCGATATCATCTAGTCGATTATGTGCGATGGTCATGCCTGAATCGTGCATAAATTTTCATATGTGAGAAACATGGAACACATTATGCACTCCAGCCGTCACACTATTCCACCAGAATAAAGTTGTTCCCTGAAGCTGTCTCGAAGAAGGCCTCCTCTTCTGCTCATCATTGAGCCTCAAGTCTGCAAAGATTCTCTCACAATGCAACAACCAGTTCTCCACCTCAATAGCATCCTCTGTTCCAATAAATAGCTTCCCTCCAAGCCTAGCATAATCTCTACTTAAAAAAGCATAATTTTTGACCACCGGAGCTTCCTGAACTCCTACTCCAGCATTTCCTACAACCATTCCAACAGCAACACCCGCCCACATCATATTCACGAAAAACTGATACATAGCTCCCATATCCACTTGTGGGACTCCAGCACCAACTTTCCCCGCTTGTGCCTGACCATGGTTCCTTCTAGTATTTGGTCTGGCATTATCATTTGTGGTGGTGCTTCCTCCAAGATTCGCTCTTCCACTACTAGCGTCCATATTTGTATTCAAGCCTCGTGAGATATAGAAGAATAGCCTAAGAGAGATAGGAAACTACGGATATAGCATATACTTATATATAGCAAATACAAGTACTTTACTATAGCGTTATCCCAACCTCAGTCTTATCTCTAATTCCTTAGGATTATGTTTTCAAAAATCATTTCAGTTTAAAGTTTTTCATAAACCTAAGCTTTGATACAAAGTTGTACCATCCCCTATTTAGAGGCCCAAAGCTTAGTGCTACAAATGCTGCAGTCATCCATAGTATTAACTTCTGGCTACTAAATATGTATATGTTAACGGTATCCATAATATCAGAAGCATTTAAATATGAAAAAAAATCACAGATTTCATAAACAACATTTTACTGATTACATTTCAAAACACATGTTTCACATTCAAATTACATAATCCCATAATTTTTTCTCAGGTTTAGATAAAATATAATTATTACATAAATACGGCAAGAGCTACATATGATGATGTCCTCTTGGTTGACCAGAGTACTATATAGTAATAACTGACTTAATACAACACAGCGGAATAAACAAAATAAAACTTCAACTCATAAAAGCTATCTGTTAGTCTCCTGCTCGTCTTTTGTAGCTTTATTTGTCATCCTACTAAAAACATGTAATCCTTAACCCTCAGCCTACTCAAATCAATTTTGAGCTCCCAAGAGCTTAAGAGGAGAAACGTAAACTTCGAGTCAGACATAAAGCTTAGTGTGAATAATACTATACATCTTGGTTATTTGATATTAAGTGAGACCACGCCGCTTAGCGGAACGAGTTTCCCCTCACTAATATCCTTTTAAAAAATATCTTTTGCAAAACTTTATCCTGCAACCAAAACTGGTTAAAAACTGTAAAGCATTATTATGTAAAGATACATATCAGGTAACAAATGAACTATATGTTCGAACACTATAGTTTTGTTTGGCTAACTACTAACCTTTGGCTGACTTGGTCCTACCAAACAATATAAATAAAATAATCTAACACCTGTTAGATACTCCTCTTCTGGATGGTCTGTCCCTAACTTATCTTCTCCCAGGGTCACCTGATCCTAATGGTTTTGCTGGCTCACCAATAACCTATCTGTATACAAACATACATGCCCTTCTATATGTAATCATCATTTTAGTCTTACCTATGACAAAGCCTGGAATTTTGGACTAAATTAGCTGGGCCTAATAGCTAATGTATATGGCACGACCCTATACCAGTCTTATCTGGTATTCTAATATCTGAGTCATTTTACTTAGGGTAATCTTTCCAAAAAAATTCCTTGAAACCCTTTTTCATCTCAAGTTGATTTAAAACCTTTAACCAAACTTAAACAAGGAAAATACATATACTTTATGATTTACTCAAAATCACCTTGCCATGTTATAAATATATATATATATATATACTTTACACCAATCTTTGTTGATGAAAACATTTAAACTTGTGAAAGTACCACTTTCGAATCCATTGAAAGTACCCCTTTCAAAACCAAGTAAAACCCTTCTTTAACCTAGGACGAAAGCTAAAACAATCCTTACGAAACCAGTCAATCTTCATTTCAAAAACACTTGAAAAACCTTTCTTTCGAAAGCATTAAAACCTTAGACATCCTATCTTTAAAACCTTTAAACATTGCTTTTCGAATACATTGAAAAACTGTTCCTTTCAAACCATTCGAAACCATTGGGGAGCCACTCCTTCGCAACCTTCATTTAAAATCTTTCGAAAGCATTAAAACCTTTATAAACAACAAACCTTTCGAAAGCATTTGGGTTCAATTTAAAACATGTGGAAACACCTTTCGAAACCATTTAAAATTAACTCCTTCGAAACCTTTGGGTTCTACCTTCAATAGAGCAAAAGGGTCATAAAACATTTAAGTCGAAAGCATTCTATTAGAAAGCATTCCTAAGTAAAGAAGTATTGGTGTCAACCTTCCGAAAGCAATGGATAAGCGGCAAGTTTTATAAAACAAAGTATACCCTTAGAAACCATTGACTTCGAAAGGTAGAAAAGCGGCAGCAAAGAGCTTCGACCTAATCGAAAGCATATATTTAAAACAATGGTGCAACCTCTTAAAACCATTGACCTAGTCGAATGCAAACCAACTCGAAAGCTATACCGTCGAAAGCAAAACAGGCGCATTTTCATTTAAAACAAAGCAGCGCTTCGACCCTTTGGTTTCGAACCTCATACCTTATGCCTTCTTTCCAATTCGATGCGCACCAAGTCTTTGATTCCATGCGCATTGGTTTCGATGGCGATGGAGACGGAGCTACTAAGTCGGAAGCTACCTAAGACGGAAGTAGGGTGTCGAAAGGGCGAAACATGCAATTTGCATGTAAAACCGATTTTTAACCTTTTTAAGTAATCTTTTAACTAACCTGCCTTATTTGTCAAAATCTTATTGGTTGCTAATTTTCTTTCCTAAAAGCACTGCCAATATTTCAATAGTAAATAATTTAAATCATTTACAAAATACTCCTTCTCCTTTTATAAATATATAAAATATTTAAGTCTCATACCTTAAATAATTTTATATATTCATCAAAACACTTAGGAAATTTCTACAAAAATTCCAAAAAATCATTTTTAATATTTTTTCCAACATATATTAATTTTAGACCCAAAATATTAATTATTTAGCCGTAAATAATTTAAAACCCAAAAAATCATTTTCTACACTAGAAAATTAATATAATATTCATATTAATTCAGAAAATTATGAAAATTGAAACCCATCTCTAAAATATCGTTTCTGATCTATATGTAAAATCGCAAGGCATTTAGATGTCATTAAATTGGGTTTTCACATTAAAACATATCATAAATCTATATGAACAAGCATAAATCATCAACCAGCATATATAAGCATTTAGTCGTTCAAAAACATGGCATAATCATGCAAAAAATATTCGGATTCATCTTAAAACTGAAAACTATTAAAAAAAATGAGATGTAGTCATTATTCACCTTAGCTTTATAATTAAAGATGTGAGATTTGTTCTTGATTAAGTGATTTGATTCTTCCTCCTGAAATCCTAGCATTTATCTTCTCTTGAGCTTGCTAATGGTGGCCGGCCTTAACTTATATTTTTGTTTGTGAATGTATGAATGAACATGTGAATTGTATGGCCTAAGGGTTTAGGGTATAAGAATAATGTTTTTCCTATATTGCCCCTTATCTATTTACCCTAACACTTCATTTTTATTCTTTAGTTCATTATTAACATGGCACGGCTACCCTTATTTAATCACAAATCCCAATCCATTAATCAACTTACATTATTTTATTAATTTAGCTAATTAAATGTCCTAGACAATGTTAATAAAATATGGGTGTTACAGACTCCCCTCCTTAAAGAATTTCGTCCTTGAAATTACGATAAGGTACACAACAAATCAATCAAAGGTAAAACATACCATCAAACAACTCAGGATAAGCGTTTCTAATCCTGCTCTTAATCTCCAAGTACAGTCTCTCTCATCATCGCTCCATTGGACTTTCACTAATCTGACTGTCATGTCCCTAAACTTCTTCTCATCTCTCGCGACTATAGTAGTCTCCGGGTCTCTAACACACTTCCTTAGATGAGAAACATGGAAAACATCGTGGACTCCTGCCAAACTGCTTGGTAACTCTAATCTATATGTGAGTTTCCCGATCCTCTCTACAATAGGAAATGGTCCTACAAATCTCGCTGCCAACTTTCTTGATTTTCCATATCTAATCACACCCTTCATCGGTGATACCTTAATAAAAACATGATCTCCAACAAAGAACTCTAAGTCTTTTCGTTTTCTATCTGCCTAATTCTTTTGCCTAGATTGAGCCTCCTGTATCCTAGCACAAATCAACTCAATCTACTCTATAGCTTCCCTAACTAAATCTGGACCAAGAACCAACATATCCTCGGTCTCTAACCAACAAACTAGAGATTTGCATGGCCTTCCATACAAAGCTTCAAACGGTGCCATCCCGATACTAGTCTGATAACTGTTGTTATATGAAAACTCGACTAAGTGTAGGTGGTCTTCCCATGATCCACCAAAATCTAACATACAAGCTCGTAACAAATCCTCCAAGACTTGGTTAACTCTTTCCGTTTGCCCATCGATATATGAATGGTAAGCGGTACTCATCTTGAGCGTGGTTCTTAAAATATTCTGTAGACTCTTCCAGAACTCGCTAGTGAACAAGGAATCTCTATCACTTACGATACTACTAGGAATTCCATGAAGTCTAACTACATTCTTCATAAATAACTTAGCCAAAACAGGTTTCGTCGTAGTTGACTTAACTGTAATGAAATGGGCACTCTTGGTCAATCTATCCACTACGACCCATATACTTCCATTTCCTCTACTAAATCTTGGCAACCCATTAATAAAATCCATAGAAATAGGGTCCCATTTCCATACCGAAATATCCAATGGTTGTAGCAACCCACATGGCTTTTGATGTTCGGCCTTTACCTATTGATAGTTCAAACACTGCTTCACCTATAAGCCAACATCCCTCTTCATACCTTCCCAAAAGAAACTTCCCTTCATATCTTGATACATCTTAGTTCCTCTTGGATGAATAGTGAACTTCGAACGATGTCATTCCTCCAAAACTTCCTTCCTAATGCCCCCTACATTCGGGACACACAATCTCCCTTTCTTTCTCCACCATCCATTATGGTCAAGACTAAAATCATTCAAGTCATCGCTCTTTGTTCCATCCCTTAGCTTCTTGATCCGTTCAACTAACACTAGAACCTCCTCCTGTTTAGAAGTAATCTTTTCGATCATCACTGGTCAAACTTCTAAACAAGACAACACAATAGTTCCTTCGCTAGACCCAACTTCAAATCTCCATTGCACTCTATAAGTCGACAACGCTTCCAAATCTTTCCACTCAGATATCATCGCCAACACTGCATTCTGATGCATTCTGCTATATGCACATGCAACCTTATTACATTTCCCTGGTGTGTACTAAATTCCAAAATCATAAGCAGCAATAAACTCTAACCATCTCTGCTGTCTCATGTTCAACTCCTTCTGAGAGAACAAATACTTCAACGAATTATGATCCATATTGTGACGTCCCATCCCGGGACCCACATTAACAAAGAGTATTACTAGGTAATACTGTCAATGCGGAGAATAGGGCTGGTTAGGAGTGACCATCTATAGGTTTGACTTAAACATCTATTAAATATGTCGATTTAATGCTCTAATTTTTTTCTTTCTCAAGTGGATCGACATATTCAATAAATTCTTAATACAAAACTACAGTGGCTAACAGATCTATCAGAACAAAATACAACAACAAAATGTACATCACACCACAGAACAACAAACAAATATACATATACACTGATACATCCCGGTACAATACAAAATGATACATCATAAGTGGTACTAAGACCATACTATATACAACAAGTCAAAAATATCGATGCATATCAAAGTTAATCAAAAAGACTACAAAACTACACAAAAATAGATAAGCAGATATCCAAGGTGGAAGTAGCATAGCTTAGTCCAAAGGCAAGTCACTAACCTGAAACAACTCGGTCTGACCCGAGTATATAAAAATACACGGGTCAGTCTAGATTAATCAACTGGTTAGTGAATGATAGGAGTAAAGTATATGGATAAAAGATAACAATTCTTATCGAAAGAGAAGAAGCAACCTAAGTATATGTCATAAGGGTTTTCTCGAAAGCGACAAGTCCAACACAATATCAATTATCCACAAATGCATGCCTCATATCATCGGCAAAATCAATAGCCAATATATGGCTAAGATATCCACAACATCAAATATCCACAAATGTGCGCCTCATATCTTCGGCGTAACAATAGCCAATATAATGGCATTCATCAACTCCAACTCCTAAATAGGAGATTACAAATCTCAAAAACACCGAAGAATGGCAACTATGAATCACAACATATGGAACTCGATGAAGAGTTCAAAACCACAGAATGTAATCACCATATAATCGACATGATATCACTTAGGCTATATAAAAAATCCAATAGAAGCGACTATGGTGAAAACATATATAACTCATCATAATTCTAGAAATCAACATGGAGAAATTTAGAAAACATCAATATAAGAAATAGGACCCAACAGCTCAATAATAGCCCAGCAGCTATAAATGAAGAAAGGAACCAACAGCCCAATAATAGCCCAACAACTATAATAAAGAAAGGACCCAACAGCCCAATAATAGCCCAACAGCTATAAATGAAGAAAGGACCCAACAACCCAATAATAGCCCAACAACTATAAATAAAGAAAGGACCCAACAGCCCAATCTATGGCCCAACAGCCTGCCAAGTACTATGTACAAGAGACCCCCACGGTCTCTTTTAGGACCCAACAGCCCATGATTACCCCAACAGCTACATATGTATACGTAGAACCCAACAACTCAAGTACTGGCAATACCTCGTGACTGTCACAAACTTTCAGATAGGAACCCAAAAAGAGTTAGCAGTGCATCCCATACCACACGTGTTCACTTAACGGTTTACTAACTACTAATCAATGCCATACTAGAAAACAGAAATCATCTAAATCACAGCAATTGCCTCATCTCATCGGCATACACAACCCGAAGGTCAATATATAAGTAGCTTCGAACGAACAAGTCCGAAATTAACCGTAAAAGTAAACGCACGTGTCACATACCACATGTTTTACTAAATCATTTAATTCTCTTTCTCATACGCTCGAAGAGTGTAAAAATGTGTATTTTATATAGAAAATAATTTGTTTGAGAAAACGAGTTTATAAAAAAAATTGAAATCCTTTGAATATTTTCTTCGAAAAACTCTATATATTGTAGATTATATAGTTTTGAGGCGATTTCATGTTTAAAACAAATCCAGAAAAAGCGTTTGTCCTAAAGAGATAGAAATTTATATATAAAAGTCTCTTATAGAAATTATTTTATAAATTGTGCACGGTGTCAGCAAATGCACAAAATTCTTTATGAAATCAACATTCAAAATACACACATAACATTACTAATCCAATGTATGGATTTAGTATAATATTGGCTTGTCCATATAGGATCAAAGCCTTTAGAAATCAACATCAAAATTTGTTTCACAAACCCATGTAAAAACAACTCAAATTTTCAGCTGAAGCAAAACATGCTCCGTTTCAAAGTTTGACAATAAGTTTCTATAAGATACAGAGGTCGGAATGACCTAAAATTTGACTTGCATAGAGTTCAACAACAATACTATCAAAAAAAAGAATTGACACAATCCAACAAAAAACAAGAGAGATATAAGCTCTCAAAGCTGGACTCACGACCAGATTTCACTGCCAATAGCTGGAGCAAAACATGCTCTAATTCAAAGTTTGACAACACGTTTCTATAGGCTACAGAGGTTAGAATGACCTAAAATTCGATAGGCATAAGTTTCAACAACTATACTTTAAACTATAAAAAGAATCATGCAATTTAGACAAGGTATGAGAAAGTTACGATGTCTCAAAGCAGTACCCAGGCAATGATTTCACTGTGAAAATCTGGAGCAAAAACATGCTTTGAATCAAAGTTCGGCAGCAGATTTCTATAAGCTACAGAGGTCGGAATGCCCTAAAATTTGGCATCCATAAAGTTCAACAACTGTAATTTAAATTGGAAAAAGAATCACGCAATTTGGGTAAGGTATGTGAAAGTTATGATGTCTCAAAGTCGACCCAGGCAATGGTATCACTGTGAATATCTGGAGCAAAAACATGCTCCGATTCAAAGTACGGCAGCAAATTTCTATAAGCTACAGAGGTTGGAATGAGCTAAACTTTTGCAAGCACAAAGCTTAACAATCATACTTCAAATTGGGAAAATAATCACAAAATTTGGACAAGGAACGAGAAAGTTATGATGTCTCAAAATTGTACCCAAGCAATGGTTTCATTGTGAATAACTGGAGCAAAAACATGCTCCGAATCAAAGTTCGGCAGTAGATTTCTATAAGCTACAGAGGTCAAAATGACCTAAAATTTGGCATGAACAAAGTTTAACACTCATACTTTAAACTGGAAAAAGAATCACACAATTTGGACAAAGAATGAGAATGTTACGATGTTTTAAAGTGAACCGAGGCAATGATTTTTGCATAGATTTCAACTTGTAAAGCATTGATTTAGCTAGAGAATGTGAGTTACTAACTCACCTTTGCAATTTAGTAGATTAAACCTAAAAAACTTGAAGGAAGATCATAGCTTTCCTCTTGAATGAGTTTCAGCAACTTAAGAAAAAGAAGTACGGAGACATGCAAAAGGAAAAGAAACACATTACAGACAAACCCAAACTCAAAATCAAATTTTGCTGAAATAGTCTTTGTTTTGGAGTTGATTACATGTTGCAAATTGCTTTAATTTGATTGTTTCAAGCAAATATTTAAAGAAATTGGAGATTTTAGCTATTAGGTTTAAAAGAGGAAGAAGCTTTTTCAGTTTTCTTTTTTTTACTGTAATAAAACTGTACGTTCCTAAAAATGAGAAGGAGAAGATTCTCTTTTCTTTGTTTGGATTGTAAATGGGCTTGATCCATTAAAAAAAAGAATTAACCTAATAAGATCTAATTATCACTAAAACCACTAACACTTATATTAACATCCAAAACAATGTACATTCACAAGTTTCAAGCTTATTAAAATCGAACAACTACATTTTATGTTTAACAAACATTTTAACAACAAATAAAAAGATAGTTTAGTTATAAAAATATTTTTCATTATGAAAAACTCTTATTTTTAATTAATTACACAATTTACACTATAGTTTACACAAAACACTATTTTTAATACCAAAAATTTCATAAAAGTTATTTTCTTGCATAATTAAATGCAACAAACCATTTTAACATCAATTTTATATTCGAAACTTATTTTTAAATGAAATTACACCTTTTTATTTATAAATATAACATATTAAAACAAATACTTCATTTAAAATCAATAAATGACACATTTTGCAATAATTACTAAAATTATTGCACTTCTCTAAATTAAAACCATATTTCACTCATTTTTATCACAAACAACCAAAAATAAAGTTTCTAAAACTTTATTTTCCCATTTTATATTTAAAATCTCCACTTTATTTTATTTCTCAATATTAAATTATAACCACCGTTATAATTTAATATTACAAGTAATCACCAAAACCAGGGTTGTTACAGACTCCCCCCTATAAAAATTGCAACCTCACAATTTCTAGAGAAGAGCTGTATTCAACAGTATTTATTGCATCTAGCAATGGAATATAGATAAGCTCGAGTTCAAAATTTCTCACCCCAACACAAGATGATAGAAAACCAAGCTAAGATTTCTCGATTAATTCTATGGTTTTCTAAGTGCTATCATTAGGATTAGCGGACCATTGAATTTCTACAAGCAATACATCCCTATTTCGAAGGCATTTCTCCTTCGAAGCAAAACACAAATAGGATGTTACCCACAAAAGATAAATCGGGTGAGATTGACCTTTCGAAAGCCTCAAGAATAGAGTCGGGACTTAGCATGACTTTATCCTAAACTCCAACCAACAAGATAATTATCGACATGACCTTCCGTACGACACTACGAAAGGAACTACACCTATATTAGATCGACAACAATTGAGGTAAGGAAATTCAACAAGAGGTAGGTGGTTTCTTCAAATAACACGAAACCCAAACGACCGCATAAATGCAAGTCGCTAGATAATCTTTACTACTAATAATGTAAACTCCATAAATTGATTTCAACCGCGTCTTTTTGAATTACCCAAAATACCCTTCTTACTGTCAAATTTTACCTCAGGAAACCCTAAATCCTTACCACATTCAAACTCCGTCCTCCTCTCCGTCCTCTCTCTGCCTCGCAGTCTTTCCAACCTCCCATTCTTCCTGTGGGACGATTAAAACCCTAGATCAATATTAGATTCAAACCCTAATCATTATCTGCACCTCTGATACCATCGACGTCGACCAGCATCTTGACACTATCATACTTCAATCTGCCGATTCTTCAGGTATACTTCTGTACACACTTCTCTTTCCCTTTCTTCTTCAGTTTCAAACAACAAATTCCATGACCATACCACGTTTACCTCACGTCTACATCATGGTGAAGCGTTTGGCTCCCAAATTAAACGTATTTTCTTTTTTCGCTTCTCCCAAAATCAACGTACTCACATAAGAGACACCGCTCTCCCAAATTCAATGTAATTTTATTTTTCTTTTTTGAATTTGAACCACTAACATACTCGCATCCGAGACAGTATGATCTATAACCAACACTTACTTTACTGCAATAGTGGTCGTAATTCTTATTCTATTCAGCAGATATTTCTAGCCTACCCATAGATACTATCAAATCAGTGGGTTGATTGAAATTGAATTTTTGAATTTTGCAGTTACAAGATTATTGGATGCCTGCTTGAAGTTAGAAAATGTATCAGGTATTTCTCTGGTCCGAGTGTCAATATAACAGCCTTTTAGATTAGTTGTAAACTTATAAAGATAACTCACATTTAAAAAAGTGAATGTTTTCTCCTTTTGGAATTAGTCTGTAAAACAAATTTTCCAGTTAAATCAAACTTTAACTATAAAGTTAATACATGTTATGTGCTAATTGTATTTATTCATGTTGCAGAAAAAATTAATCATTGGCATGATTTGTATAATATTATTGCCTTATTGAATTAAAGATATGCAAGGATCATTTCTTTTGTTTTGAGTATAGCATTTGTAATTATTAAAAACTACTAATAATTAGACTTTTATAGAATTAAAGATAAATAATAATTTGTAAGTAGCATGAAATATTCATATGCCATTGCAGAGACCACATTCTCATTAAATCAATTACCTTGCTACATCCTTTATGGACTATGTCTTACTTTTAATCTTATTTTTAAATGGCAATAATAATATTTTAGTTTTGATTCTTATTTTATCCTTCACTTACAAATTAATTAATGAAATATAGGCCGATGGATCAAAGTAGAAGCATCCACGAAGACAGTAATGCTCATGTCTATACCCCATTAGGTGACATATTTGTACTCCTTGACTTTAAACGATGTAGTGATATTCTTTCCACTAGAAATGCGACTTTGTGTGTTACAGAAATTACTAAATTTTTATAATAATCCATTTTAATGCACTTGACTAAGTTACCATACTTATTTTTGTATTGATTTTGACCACCTACTGCACTTTATAAGGTTAATATTATCGCCTATTTTTTATCTTGATTAACGTGGATTTGACTATTCAAGTGATTCTATATATTAGGTTGTTAAGCACTTTAATGACGATTTATATCTTACTACTCTTACCACAACGATAATCGACGCTCTACTTTCAATACTTAATGAATAATTAAACCATGCTTGATTTCGTTCTCCATGTTTTATGGTTAATCAAGATTAAATGTTAAAAATATGAAAATACATATTGTAAGTATGCTATATGATCGTGGAATGAGATGCATTTTATATAAGCCCTATAGTATTTTCATAAAGTAGATGGTTGACAAGTGTGTTCTTAAAAGCATGCATCTTCAGGTCTCCAAATTTGTTGGCAACTTCATAAATAATATCATGTTGTATTTTCTTATTTATCTCTTTATCACTTTGGTCTCTTACGATACTTTAATTTCAAGGTGGATCAGAGTTAGTTGACTTACAGTTAATGTCAACTTTTAATTTTCCTATTTTTTATCCATTTATTAAATATATCTGATTCACCGTCTGATTTGCTCTGAGGTGGCATTTGAATGACAATATTTTGATAATGGATAATATCCGTTTATCGCTTTTCAGTTTTTTTTTAATTTAATGTATTCTTATAGATTTCAATACATAAAAGGCAAGAACTATTGCTCTATTTTTAAAATATGGTTTTTTCTATAATTTTGGGAATAATTTTAAGTTTGAATCTATTGATATGCAATAGTTGGAAGCAAGGGGTGAAGTAGTTACATTATGGGTAGGGTATTAACTATTTTGCTTATAATTTTCCCTTCCGCTTTTATCTCCTTATTCTTAACTTACTCCTCTCCACCTTCCACACTTAATACTCCAGCATTTTAATCAAATAATACCATGTCTCCATTATTTATGTTTTCATTGATATTAATTACTATCATATGTATCTAAATCTTTATTTTATATTTTTGCTTATAATTGTTTTGAATTGCAATTATTTTTCACTGATTTGTGATGTTTCACATGAATGTTGTTTTTTTATCTCTTTTTAAGCATATAAGAAATAACATGTTTTGTTCACCTAAATTTTATATCTTGGTCCATTGTTTGCTTCACCTTACCAAATTAAGATGTCTAATACTGTTTGCTGGAGAGATGACATGAACTGCTAACTCATGTGAAATTTTCTTACACCATCTCTGAAATAAATGAATCCTTGCATACTAAGTACTGAATTTATTCATTGCAAATAATGTCTTCCAACTCTTCGTCCAATATTTGAATAATCTTGGTATGCATTCCCATGCTTACTTAAGCTTCAAATTTTGCTATGCAAATTGAAACACATTATGTTAGTAAGTCTTCTTTGCTTCTGTCTTAAAGGCCAGTACATTCATTAATAGGTATGAACTTTTTTATATAATAATTTAGACAGAGCCTTAGGAGTTAGGACATTTATTAGTTAATCAGATGATTCGATACAAATTGAGAATCTTACCGGACTTGCACCTTGCAACAATGGCCTTTATAACCATATTATTTATATGCATAGAACATGTCAAATTCATAGATTTGATCCATGTGGACTTCAGTTGTGATGAAATTTACTCCCATATATGATCTGTAAATGCAAAATGAATGCTTAGAATATATAAAATCAAAATTAGTATCAATATTGTTCAATCCCTTTATAGGTGGTGGTTTTATGACCTTGAATCAACAGAAATTGTTTGGTTTTATTCCTAATTCATTGAAAACAAATTTAGTGACCCATCTTTCCTTTTTTAGTCAGTATTAGCTTAATTTTCTTTGTAATTTTCCATAAGAAGCATAAAAGTTAGTTGTAGCAATTTGATCTGACTTACAAAAACATGTGTGCAATTGTGTGGATTTTCAATTTAGTTTACATGTATATTTTTTGGTTTCTATAAGATTCTTTAGAGATATCAAAAGCTAATATGATGCCTGATCTGTTTGTAGGTAACTCAAAATAAACATAAGTTTTATGAGGTGATAGTTCTTAATCCATGGTGATTTTCTCTCTTCTCAAAAGAGCAAGTGAAACTATGCCACATGAGTATATATGCATAATAAATGGGAATAGATTATTCATGAAGGAATATTGAAAGTTGACTACATATATGTGCTCTGCTGATTTTTGAGGGAACACAAAATATTTGTTCATATTGTTATTCGTATGCAAAATATTATTATTATTTCAATCATAAACTTAGATACATAAAAATTCTGACGATCTACTAAAGTTTAATTGTTGTTGATCTTAGCAACAATACAAATAGTGTTACATCTAATTTTTCAAATACATAAATAAGATTCATGCATGCATGTCCATTAAAAATTAATATTTTTGAATAGTGAATAAAATGAATATTTATAACATATATTTTTGAATAATTATTTTTCACGGTGTAAAAGTGTTAAAAATATTTTTTGTAGACATTATGTTGAATTATATAGATGGTAAAGTTCTCACGTGCCATCGGCATGGGCTGCATACTAGGGTATTGCTTGGAGAAGTTGGGCTGCTGCTAGGAGAATTTTAGTGGTAGCTTGGGAAATTGGGTTGAAACTTGAAGATGTAGGAAATAAGCTCGGCTATTATTGTTGTGGTTGTCATCGTCGTCATCGATACCATGATCATTGGGGTACCCACAGTCAGTCTTTATAAAGTTTATCTTCAGTTACAAATCTATATTAATGTGCAGGCTAATAAGCCCTTTAACAAACTATTTCCATTGAAGATATATTACTATGAGATGAAATCCTATACAACAGAAATATAAAAAATAGAGATAGATTAGTTAGTGTATAGTAAAATTTTCTGAAGAAATAACTCTTAAGTATTGTATACTTATAACTATTTGTTAAGTGAGTCTTAAGTTTTGAGACTAATCATTTATGTTTATATATATTGCATTAGTATGCATGTAGAAAGATACTGGATTATAGTAGGCCGAGAGTTAGAGGATCACTTGCAAGAAGTGGAGAGGCAGAGGTAAAAGGAGTGACATTAGAGACAAGTTATGAAACTAACATTAACCAAATTCCATAACCTCTCTGTTTCATTAATTTTACTACTATTTGCAAACAACATATAATGTTTTGTTTTTTGATAATGTTATACTGACATCCAAAGTTCTTGAATACAGTTTGAAAATAACTTTAAAATTCCAGGAAAGATGATATGTCTTGATTCATGTATTTGATGACTTAGTGCTATGGCCAGGAGTATGTATATGATGTTGTTCATCTCGAACCCAAACATGTTGGTCCAGAACTGGTTGAGAACCCTTTTCTATTTTTTACCATAAAACAGGTCTAGCAAGAGCAAGTAAGAAACAAGATTCATTTAAAATGAATTTGGGAGAAATTCATAGTAGTATTCCCCTTTGTAAAGGTGAAAAGAAGCTTATGAAATTTACAGAAAGAGATGGATAATAAGAGGGGAGTTTGAAGGTTATTAGTCTACTTAAATTATGTGCTATATTCCTTTTGTAGACTTAGGACGTTAAAAAACAAGTAACTGTATTTCAAAAATATAAGCATATTGGTGGACTTATTATCATAATACATTAATTTTTGACTTATAAAAGTTTCCTTAGGGGAAAATGCTCAATGTAATTATTAACCATTATGACTAGGATAAATTTTTGCATTAACAAGGGATTTTCGTTCATACACAGAATAATATTGTAGTTCCTTATAGCTAAAGATAATTTACTGCGTTTATTAAGAAACTTCATGATTTAATGGATTTGTTAGCTAGGGAAATTGGGAAGTATAACTGCACTATTGATTGTTGCCTCTTTTATTTCCTTAGTAATCACTTTAGGTACTATTAGTTATTGCCTCCTCCTGATAACAAGAATCCGTATCAACAAGCTGTCTACATTTATAAACTATTTATCCTGAAATGCAATTTATGTGCTTATATGTTTAGATATTTGTGTTAATACTCTTATATAAATTTTAATTCAGTATGCTATATACAATCCAGAAATACTCAATAAATGCTATATCCAATTTAATTAAAAAACTGACTGACATGAAGTGCATGTATATAACTTTGAGCATATTGATTCTAACTATTAAGGGTGGAATTACAAATTTGAGCTTTTACCATATTCCTCTTCCTTTAACTTTTGCAATTGCAGCTTTTTATATTTGATTCCATATTCAGTTTTATTGTATACATTTATCCTTTGCATTATCCACAGGTACACACACATTTTAAATACTTATTATTATTTGGAAGTTAATATATTCAAATTAGGGTATTCAATATTTTCAGTCAATTAAGCATTTTAATTTGTGAAATCCAGACAAAAGGTGCAGGTGCATCCTAAGTATCATCACAGGATCAGTATCTCTCTCAAAGCACATACATGTGAAGTTCTGTTATGTTACTGACATCAAAGAATGTTACCAATATTTGTATACATACATGTGAAATTGATTTCATTATCATAATTGTGCTAATCTATCTTAATTCTACTTTGATTTTTGTGGAGAAACTCTTCAGTCTCTTTTGCATTTGTTTTTCCTTCTCAAACTGCAATGGAAATGCACTAAGTAACTTGGGTTTGTATTTGTACTGGTCTGATGGACAGCTAAGAATTCTAATGGTAATTCTCATGATCAAATTACCTTTTATGTTAGCATAATTTGTAATGTATGACCATAAGGTTCATGATTCCAGGAATATCTCTGTGCTAAGAAGTAAGAATGTAGCATTGCAGGATCCTAAGATACCGAGATGAGATTTATCAAAGGGAAATCTATGAGGAAAAATATATAAGCAAACCAGCATTAAACATTTTTTAGAAAAGCTTTTTCAAACTGGCGAGGACAGGTACGAAACTATAATATCCCAGCTTGAAATATCAAAATGCTAATCTATAATCTTTTTTTTCATTCTTTTTTTGGCTTTAGCTTCATAACGAATTTTACTGTCCACATACCATTCTTTGCAGGAAAAAAAAGAAACAGCACTGTGGTTTTGGTTACAAATGCGTACAGTAAATTAAGCACGAACGAGCTTGATGTATTGAAACATTCGACATTATTCTCAACATCAAGCCATTCATATATGCTTGAAAATAATTTAAGTTTTATATGATCTGAGATTCAGAAAATTTATTCTCTATCACATTATAGGAAGCCCAAGCTGATCAACAATTTGATTAATTTTAATTCAAACATCATTTGAAGTGAAACATGATTCTAAAAGTCCAACCGAACTCCATACCTTTTTTTTAGAGACAAGATGAGTAAGCTTGCAAGAAACTTACTCAACCATGCATATGGATTACCACCAATGATAATAGATACAAAGACGGTCAAGAGCGAATAGTTTCAAAAAAGTAGATACATATATCCTGTCAAGAGTGAACAGTTTCAAAAAAGTAGATACATATCCCGTCAACAAGGACGGCACCCACCCAAATACAACATACACCACAAAGTGCACATAAAGTGTTTGAAACAAGGATCCTAACTGCTTCTTTTTGCTGTTTTAGAAGGAAGGTAAATAAATATGAAATGAGTTTATGGGCTTAATACATACATGGTTGAATATTAGCATAATTTGGTTGAATTTAGTTCGTTTGTTGTTGCTGCTGTGCATTATGAGTGCTGCCCTTTTTCTGATTAGTGTCACTTATTTGTAGATGGTTGTGGATGTATAGATATACAGCAGTTGTCAGCGGTATTGGAGTGGGTCTATCAGCGTGTAAACAAGAGATAGTTTGGTTTGATAATAATGTGCTGTATGTTATTATTTGGTAATCAAGATTCACCTGTTTGGGTTTGCAAAATTTAAAGTTACATCATTTGATTTTGTTTGAAAATGCTTGATTTTTGTAGATGAGTGATATAGCCTTCTAGTTTAAAGAGTTCAAACTATGAGTGTTTGCATATAATTTATACCTTACATTTTCATATGGATATGGATTTCACTTTGTTGTTTTAGTTCACTATCTCCCTGTTACAAGCAACATGAATATACTATTTTTCTTCGGACAATTATATATCATGACTTACATAATTTATCTATGCTAATTTTCCAAATATTTTTTTTCTTTTATACCAGTGAACCAAGCATTGCAACTTTTTTTATATGCATTTTAAAAAAATATTTCACGTTTAAAAAATACAAATCATTAATTCCATCTTCATAGTTTACCACGAATACAAACAATGACATATAACTTCACTTTACAAAAAAATGTTACATAACTTACTTATCCTGTTGGGCATCAACTTTCAACTGAAATGCTCCTAATTTTCTATCATCAAAACCCAAATTACATGAAAAAAGATGCATTTTCAATATATGATCAATCAATAAACAAAATAAATATTAGCTTAATGATAATTAAAGAATGAATAGTTAGTTTTGAAATATTACCCTCCAATTAAACTGCAATTAAATAACAATCTTCAAATTAAGCGTTGTTAGTTGTGTTCACATTTTTAATTTATTTATGAAGCATTACCTTCCAATTAAACTACAACATTACCTTCCCATTAAACTCCAATTAAACCATGTTTTAATTTTTTTTAATTGGTTCCAACCTTTATTCCTACCCACTTTCCTCAAAATGCAATATCTTCCAATTGATTTTTGAAAGAACTTGAGTATTAAATTTTGAGAAGCTTAATTGCAGGTAATCACTGCTATAACCAAATTTTCCTATCTTAACCACAATGGACAAGAAGTTGAAAATATCCAATTTTAGGACTGGTTTGGTTCCATTTTGAGTTTTGAGTTTTGCATTTTTAAAATTAATTACAAAATATGAAAAATGCGAAGGAAAATATTTAACATTTTAAGTCATTATGATGACGTTGGAGGGGCGACAGGGGACGGCGAAGGGGATGGAGGAACGACGAAGCGATAGATCGTTTTCCATGTTTTTGTTATTTTCTAAAGTACGGATAACAAAATAAAATTGTTTTAAATTTTGTATGTTAACTTTATTTTTCAAATTGGTTGTTTTTTAAAAAATATATGCGTCATGCATGTATAAATACAAGTATTATTTCATTTTCAGTAGTATAAAATAAACTAAAAAATAAGAATTGAATGATAAAACTTTAGCATTATAAATTTTTTTTGTGCTATGACTGTTCTTCAGTTGTTTTGGTTTTCTCAGACGCTGTTTTAGGCTCGGTTTATGCTGACAACAATACTGTCAAATCTACTTTTGGGGATGCAACTATAAATGCATGCACATTGTGATTAAATGCAGGCCCATCTGAGCGTGCATATATACTCGTTACACTAGGGCAAGATAAACACAAGGAACAAATTTTATATTTAGATTTACAATCAAAAATTATTAGAGTTTTAAACCTATTATCTTCATAATCAAATTCTCAAATTTCAACATTTTGAAAATTTTCAAAACCTCTTACTTAAATTCAATTTAATCTCCAAACTCTTCATTTAAAGTGAATAAAATGTTTCACTCTTAAATTCTTCCACAATATATTTCAGTTTGAAATATATATTTTTCATACTAATCATCAACTCAATTACATTCACAAAATAGGTAGAATACACTTGACCATTAAGAAAACAAGTCATTTTCAATTTCAAACCTGCTGTAAAGAAAACAAGTTTTGACATAACAAACAACAAAATCTAAGAACTCTTATAAAATAAAAGTTATTCTACTAAGTCTAAGCTTTCCAGCAATATAAAGATCATCCAAATCGGATTCACGGTTTGAAAGTTATGCAAAATTTACTTTCAGCTTAAATTTTAGAAATTTTATAATAAGACAGAAATGTTTATTCACTTTCAAACCTATTTTACACAGAATAAAAAGAAAAATCTTCCAAAGTAGTAAAAAGAAAATTTATAGTTTTATGAAAGCTCTTCCATTTTCATAAAGTTTGAACTCATTCGGAGTTATAAATTTCAAGTTATTGTTATTTTAGCACAGCACTTTTCCAAACCAAATTTCAGCTTTTAAATCAATTTAAAATTTGAAATTTTCCCAAACCATATTAAATTCAAACTACATTTTCAAACAATCTTTTTGCTTAATCATTTATTAAATAATCTTCTTTTTCCTTGGAAAGCTAAGATATACCAAATTATGATCAACTTTATGTAATCATCACAAAAAGAATCAATTCATTAGTTGAAAATATTTTCATTACTTTCCAAAATCTAACTTTAAAACAATTAACTATGTAACTCATTTTGAAAGAGATAACTAATTCCTTCCATTATCAAGAAATGATTTTTGATTATCCATCAAAATAAATTTTGGGATATATATAAAGTTTTAAAATTATTCTCATAATTTAAAATGATTATACTACATGAATTGTTCATTTATCAAAAAAAATTCAAATTCACATTTCCACTTGTTACAAAAATTAAATTTCCATCTAATTATCAACATAAAACTAATTAAAGTTGATAATTAATTCAAACTTGTTTTCCAAAAGAATTTTACAAATTCACACCAACAAATTTTTAATACAACCAAAATTTAAAACAAAATTTGCTCACAAATTCATGCTAAAAATTTAAAATTAGTATATTCATTTCAAAATTTTCAAATAATATAAAGGTATTGCCTCGCCATTGATTTATAGTGAATAACCGCATAGATTGGCTGCAGAGTTGACCAAATGATGAAAACTGCCTCGCCACTCGTCCAACCCTCACTATGGTTCAATGGCTGCGTTACACATTGAAGTAAAACCATATTAATTTATTCCCAAACTTTACTTATTCAAACTCAATTTAACATGTCTGATTGTCTTATCATAGTGTTTAGGAAATTTCTATCCATAACGTTGATCAGGCGCATCAACCAGAATTCTTAAAGCACTCGATGGGCAATCCAACATAAAATTACTTTCTATAAGAAAAATGCCTCTTATAAAATTTTACAAAATATTCTTTGCTTGTCTCAATAAACAAATTCAATTATACTTAAAAACATATCTTCTATTTGAAAGATTTGCAATATCAAATTGTTGCATATACTCAAAATCAAAAAACACAAGGAGAACTCATCGAGATATTCCCAGAATACTCTATTCATAGGATTAACAAAATAAACTGGAATGTTCGTCCAACCGAACGGTATAACAAGCCACTCACAAGAACCATACGAGTGCGGAATGCGGTAAGAGGAACTTTATCCTCCGCAACTCGTAGTTGATTAAAATCGGTGCAAGGTCAAGCTGAGGAAAGACCCTACACCACTTAATAGATCGAATATGTCATCCGTCTTAGGTAATGGATACTCGTTCTAATGGTTAACTTATTAAGCTTGCGTAAATGGGTGCAAAGCCTAAGAATACCATCAGATTTCTTAACAAAGATGACCATGGCACCCTACATTAAAGACTGGACTGAATGAATTGCTTGGCTTCATGCTTCAGCAATTACTTCTAGAGTTTCTTATTTCTCTAGTGGACACCCTCGTGGAAGGATGACTAACAGGCTAAGAACCAAGAATGAGGTCAACACAAAACTCAATTGCTCGATTGGGTAGTAAACCCGAAACGGACTAACATATATCAACAAAATCACAATTAATTGGAATTCGACATACAACATCATCATCATCTCGAAACTCAAGAACAAATAAAGATACTTAAGAATTATCATCAACATTCCGAAGAACAAGAGACAACTAATCAGCCGATTTACAATTCCTAAAATATAGGATCCTTTCAGAACATAGGATTGGGGTTTGATAACAAGCAAGCCAATCCATTCCCAAATCATATTAAACCCAAAGTGATGACTAATGTGTAGATTTGCATAGAAAGAAAAACTACAAAGAACAACCTCAATATTGTCACACAACATGCCAAGTACTGTGGATCCTCTCAATAGGATTCGCAATCCTCAAAGAAGTAACAAGATAAGAAACATCAAACGGTATCAACAAGCTCCTTCGATATGAATGTGTGTCAAGCACCCGTATCGAAGAGAATTGGAATAAAATAATCACGATAAGGATTATTCATTGGATAAGAATCATTAATTCAATCATGGAATACTACGGAATAAAATATATTCCTAGACATATTCCAAACTTATATCTAGCCCAAAGGACACGAAAAGGCTAATGACACAATGATTAAGGGAAATGTAACCCTTATATTGTACTTTGATGTATCGTAATATATGTTCTATTCTGTGTTTATCATACATTATTCTGAATTCAGCTCTGATACTAAGCTGTGACGCCCCACCCCGAGACCCACATTAACAAAGAGTATTACTGGGTAATACTGTCTGCTAATGCGGAGAATAGGGCTGGCTAGGAGCGACCATCTATAGCTTTGTCTTAAACATCTATTAAATACGTTGATTTAATGCTCTATTTTTTTCTTTCTCAAGTGGATCGACATATTCAATAAATGCTTAATACAAAACTACAGTGGCTAACAGATCTATCAGAACAAAATAAAATGACAAAATGTACATCACATCATAGAACAACAAACAAATATACATATATACATATACACTGATACATCCCGGTACAGTATAAAATGATACATCATAAGTGGTACTAAGACCACATTATATACAACAAGTCAAAAATATCGATACATATTAGAGTTAATAAAAAAGACTACAAAACTACACAAAAATAGATAAGCAGGTATCCAAGGCGGAAGCAGCATAGCTTAGTCCTAAGGCAGGTCACTAACCTGAAACAACTCGGTCTGACCCGAGTATCTAAAAATACACGGGTCAGTCTAGCTTAATCAAATGGTTAGTGAATGATAGGAGTAAAGTATATGGATAAAAGATAACAATTCTTCTCGAAAGAGAAGAAGCAACCTAAGTATATATCATAAGGGTTTTCTCGAAAGCGATAAGTCCAACAATATATCAATTATCCATAAATGTATGCCTCATATCATTGGCAAAATCAATAGGCAATATATGGCTATGATAATCACAACATCAAATATCCACAAATGTACGCCTCATATCATTGGCATAACAATAGCCAATATAATGGCATTCATCAATTCCAACTCCTAAATAGGAGATTACAAATCTCAAAAACGCCGAAGAATGGCAACTATGAATCATAACATATGGAACTCGACAAAGAGTTCAAAACCACAGAATGTAATCATTATATAATCGACATGATAGCACTCAAGCTATATAAATAATCCAACAAAAGCGACTATGGTGAAAACATATATAACTCATCAAAATTCTAGAAATCAACATGGAGAAATGTAGGAAACATCAATATAAGAAATAGGACCCAACAGCTCAATAATATCCCAATAGCTATAAATGAAGAAAGGACCCAATAGCCCAATAATAGCCCAACTGCTATAATAAAGGAAGGACCCAACAGCCCAACAGCTATAAATGAAGAAAGGACCCAACAGCCCAATAATAGCCCAACAGCTATAAATAAAGAAAGGACCCAACAACCCAATCTATGGCCCAACAGCCTGCCAAGTACTGTGTACAAGAGACCCCACCCCTCCCCGACATCTTTTAGGACTCAACAGCCTATGATTAGCCCAACATCTATATATGTACATGTAGAACCCAACAGCTCAAGTATTGGCAATACCTCGTGAATGTGTCATAAACTTTCAGATAGGAATCGTAAAACCGTTAACAGTGCGTCCCATACCACACGTTCTTACTTAATGGTTTACTAACTACTAGTCAATGCCTCACTAAAAATAGAAATCATCTAAATCACCGCAATTGCCTCATCTCATCGGCATATACAACCCGAAGGTCAATAAATAAGTAGCTTCAAACGAATAAGTCCGGAATTAACCGAAAAAGTAAACGCACGTGTCCCATACCATGTGTTTTACTAAATCGTTTAATTCTCTTTCTCATACGCTCGAAGAGTGCAAAAACTTGTATTTCATATAGAAAATAATTTGTTTGATAAAACGAGTTTATAAAAAAAGTTTTGAAATCCTTTGAATATTTTCTTCGAAAAACTCTATATATTGAAAATATTGTATATTATATAGCTTTGAGGCGATTTCATTTTTAAAACAAATCTAGAGAAAACGTTTGTCCCAAAGCGATAGAAATTTATATATAAAAGTCTCTTATAGAAATTTTTTTATAAATTATGCACGGTGTCAGCAAATGCACAAAATTCTTCATGAAATCAACATTCAAAATACACACATAACCTTACTAATCCAATGGATTGATTTAGTATAATATTGGCTTGTCCATATAGGATCAAAGTCTTTAGAAATCAACATCAAAATTTGTTTCACAAACCCATGTGAAAACTAAAATTTTCAGCTGAAGCAAAACATGCTCCGATTCAAAGTTTGACAGCAAGTTTCTATAAGCTACATAGGTCGGAATGACCTGAAATTTGAAATGCATGGAGTTCAACAACAATACTATCAAACAAAAGAAGAATGGACACAATCTGATAAGAAACAAGTGAGATATAAGCTATCAAAGTTGGACTCACAGCCAGATTTCACTGTCAACAGCTGGATCAAAACATGCCCCAGTTCAAAGTTTAATAGCAAGTTTCTATAGGCTACAGAGATCCGAATGACCTCAAATTTGAAAGTAATAAAATTCAACAACAATACTTTCAACTGAAAAAAGAATCACGCAATTTAGACAAGATATGTGAAAGTTATGATGTCTCAAAGTTGTACCCAGGCAATGAATTCACTGTGAAAATCTGGAGCAAAAACATGCTCTGAATCAAAGTTCGGCAGTAGATTTCTATAAGCTACAAAGGTCGGAATAACCTAAAATTTGGCATTAATAAATTTAAACAACTATTATTAAAATTGGAAAAAGAATCACGCAATTTGGACAAGGTATGTGAAAGTTATGATGTCTCAAAGTTGTACTCAGGCAATGGTTTCACTATGAATATTTGGAGCAAAAACATGCTTCGAATCAAAGTTCAGCAGCAGATTTCTATAAGCTACAAAGGTCGGAATGACCTCAAATTTGGCATGCATAAACGATAATACACATACTTTAAACTGTAAAAAGAATCACACAATTTGGATAAGGAATGAGAAAGTTATGATGTCACAAAATTATACCCAAGCAATGGTTTCACTGTGAATATCTAGAGCAAAAACATGCTCCAAATCAAAGTTCGGCAGCAGATTTCTATAAGTTACATAGGTCAGAATGACCTAAAATTTGGCATGCATAAAGTATAACACTCAAAATTTAAACTGGTAAAAGAATCACACAATTTGGACAAGGAAAGAGAAAGTTATGATGTCTCAAAGTTGAACACAGACAATGATTTTTGCACAGATTTCAGCTTGTAAAGCATTGATTTAGCTAGAGAATGTGAGTTACTAACTCACCTTTGCAATTTAGAGGATTAAACCTGAGAAAACTTGAAGGAAGATCATAGCTTTCCTCTAGAATGAGCTTCAGCAACCTAAAAAAAGAAGCACAAAGACATGCAAAAGCATAAGAAACACATTATAGACAAACCCAAACCCAAAATCGAATTTTGATGAAATAGTCTTTGTTTCGGAGTTGATTACCTGTTGCAAATTGCTTTAATTTGATTATTTCCAGCAAAGATTTGATGAAATTGGAGATTTTAGCTATTAGGTTTAAAAGAGGAAGAAGCTTTTTCAGTTTTCTCTTTTTTTAATGTAATAAAACTATACGTTCCTAAAAATGAGAAGGAGAAGCTTCTCTTTTCTTAGTTTGGATTATAAATAGGCTTGACCCATTAACGAAAAGAATTAACCTAATAAGATCTAATTATCACTAATACCACTAACACTTATATTAACATCAAAAACAATATACATTCACAAGTTTCAAGCATATTAAAATTAAACAGCTGCATTTTATGTTTAACAAACATTTTAACAACAAATAAAAAGATGGTTTAGTTATAAAAATATTTTTTCATTCTTAAAAACTCTTATTTTTAATTAATTACACAATTTACAATATAATTTACACAAAACACTATTTTTAATACCAAAAATTTCATAAAAGTTATTTCCTTGCATAATTAAATGCAATAAACCATTTTAACATCAATTTTATATTCAAAGCTTATTTTTAAACGAAATTCCACCTTTTTATTCATAAATACAACATATTAAAACAAATACTTCATTTAAAATCAATAAACGATACATTTGGCAATAACTACTAAAATTATTGCATTTCTCTAAATTAAAACCATATTTAACTCATTTTTACCACAAACAACCAAAAATAAAGTTTTTAAAACTTTATTTTCACATTTTATATTTAAAATCCATTGTTTATTTAAAATAAACAATTTAAAATCTCTAATTTATTTTATTTCTCAATATCAAATTATAACCACCATTATAATTTAATATTACAGGTAATCACCAAAACCAGGGTTGTTACACATATAAAGCTCAAACCTCTCTCCCAAAAGGTAATGTCTCCACACCTTCAATGCAAAAATTGCCGCAGTTAATTCTAAATCATGCGTTGGATATCTAACCTCATGTGGTCTAAGCCGTCGAGAAGCATATGCAATCACTTTACCTCCTTACATTAACACAGCTCCTAATCCAGTTCTACACGCATCTGTATAAACTACCAAATCCCGATTCCCTTCCGAAACAACTAGTACAGGTGCAAGGGTCAATAAGTGTTTCAAGCTCTGGAATGCATCCTCACACTTATCAGTCCACACAAACTTTACATCCTTTCACGTTAGCTTGTTCATCGGTGCTGCTATGCACGAAAAATCCTTTATAAACCTCCAATAATATCCGGCCAATCCCAGAAAACTCTTTATCTCAGTCACTGTCTTGGGTCTCTTCCAATTATTCACTGCTTCAATCTTAGTCGGATCTACAGACAACCCTTTCTCTGAGACTACATGACCAAGATACTCCACTTCCTTCTTCCAGAAATGACACTTCGAAAACTTCACCTTAAGCTGATTCTGCCTCAACGTCTCAAGCACAATTCTAAGATGAACTTCATGCTCCCTTTCATCTTTAGAGTATATCAAGATAACATATATGAAGACCAACATAAACCAATCCAAGTGCTCTCGGAAAATTTAGTTCATCAAATCCACAAAAAATGTCGGCACTTAGTTAGCCCGAACGACATCACTAACTGTTCGTACGATCCATATCTAGTTCTTAATGCCGTCAAAGGAATACTATCCTCTTCTACTCTAAGCTGATGAAAACCTGATGCTAAATCCAACTGAGAAAATACCTTGGCTCCACTCAACTGATCGAACAAATTGTCAATTCTAGGCAATGGATATCGATTCTTTATCGTCTTCTCATTCAACTTACGATAATCGATACATAACATCAACGATCCGTCCGGCTTCTTAACAAACATTGTGACTGCTCTCCAAGATGAACTACTAGGTCTAATAAAACTCTTGCTTTTCAATCTACCAATTGCACCTTTAGCTCTCTCATCTTTGTAGGTGTCATCCTGCTTGGCGATCTACTCACCGGTTCTGCTCCAGGCACCAAATCTATTTGAAACTCAATGGCTCGTTTTGGTGGCAATCCTACTATAGGCTCATAAACATCTACGAATTCTATAACCATGAAAAATCGATTCATCTCATCTTCCAACTCCACAACACCCAACAAAGCATTCACCTCACAAATAGGGTTTTCTACGGTAAAAACAATCTGATCACTACAGTCAGGGTGTCTAAGCGATATTTTCCTATCATGGCAAAATATCCTATCATCATACTTACTTAACCAATCCATACCCAAAATAATTATGAACCCTACAATGTCAAATACATGCAAACGACAAATAAAGGTATGACCTAACAAATCAAACTCTAAGTGATCATACTTCATCCCAGGTGTCGCATACCCTCCTATCGGATTTGCAACCCTTAAAGAAGTAACTAAGTACGAGGGTTCTAGGTTAAGCTTATCTACCAAACAATGAGATATAAAAGAATGCGATGCACCAATATCAAACATAACGCTAACAGATATACTATAAATCTAAAGCATACCTCTCAACATTGCCTTCCCTTTCTCCAGCATTGTTGGTCCAGATGCAGCAGGCTCCAATGCATACACCTTGCCCCTTCCGTCCTTAGCAGGCTCTTTGCATTGATTCTTATAATGACCAATCTAATCACAATTGAAGCATCTAATATTCTTCTTCCCGATCACTTCCTTCGCCTTTCCAGTATGACACTCATTCGCAGAATGCCCCTTCTTGTCGCAGTTAAGGCAAACAACCTCAAACTTTGCCTTCTTCAAGGCTCCACCCTTATGAGCACCCTTCTTATGAAAGAACTTCCTCTTTTGGCTCTGCACTACTTGGATCTCCTTTGCCATATTCTTCTTAGAGAAGCAAGTATCTCCTTTTGTCTTAAAGCCATTTCCACCACGACATCACAAGGATCTCTAATATTAGGTAATGTAGCCCTTGCTAACTCGAGCTTCAACCCCCTTATAAACTTCTCATTTCTCTCTATCACCGTATCCATAGTAGCATGTCCATACCTAGCCAACTCCTCGAACCTTCTAGCATACTCCAACACACTCATCTCTCCCTGTTCAAACTCAGCAAACTTTCTGAGTAAAGCAAGTTGCGCCATCACAGACATGAACCTCTCCTAGAACCTCCTCCTAAATTCAGCCCATGTCATCTCCTCTTTATTCACTCCAGCTGTCACACTATTCCACCAGAATAAAGCTGCTCCCTGAAGCTGTCTCGAAGTAACCCTCCTCTTCAACTCATCATTGAGCCCCAAGTCTTCAAAGATTCTCTCACAATGCAACAACTAGTTCTCCACCTCAATAGCATCCTTAATTCCAATAAATGGCTTCCACCCAAGCCTAGCATAATCTCTGCTCAAAATAGCATAATTGTTGACCACCGAAGCTTCCAAAACTCCTACCCCAGCATTTCCTACAACCATTGCAGTAGCAACACCCGCCTGCATCATATTCACAAAAAACTGATACATAGCTCCCATATCCACTTGTGGGAATCCAGCACCAACATTCCTACTTGTGCCTGACCTTGGTTCCTTCTAGTAATCGGTCTGGCATTACCACTTGTGGTGGTGCTTCCTCCAAGATTCCCTCTTCCACTTCTAGCGTCTATATCTGTATTCAAGCCTCGTGAGATACAGAAGAATAGCCTAAGAGAGATAGGAAACTAGGGATATAACATATACTTATATATAGCAAATACAAGTATGTTACTATAGCGTTATCCCAACTCTGATCTTATCTCTAATTCCTTAGGATTAAGTTTTCAAAAATCATTTTAGTTTAAAGTTTTTCATAAACCTATGCTCTGATACCAAGTTGTAACATCCCCTATCTAGAGGCCCAAAGCTAAGCACTACAGATGCTGAAGTCATCCATAGTATTAACTTCTAGCGAGTAAATACGGATATGTTAATGGAATCCATAATATCAGAAGCATTTGAAAATGAAACAAAATCACAGATTTCAAAAACAACATTTTATTGATTGCATTTCAACACACATGTTTCACATTCAAATTACCTAATCACATAATTGTTTCTTAGGTTCAGATAAAATATAATTATTACATAAATACGCCAAGAGTGACATATGATGATGCCCCTTGGTTGACCAGAGTACTATATAGTCATAACTGACTTAATACAACACATCAGAATAAACAAAATAAAAATGCAACTCCTAATAGCTATCCATCAGCCTCCTGCTCGTCTTCGATAGCTTTATTCGTCATCCTACTAAAAACCTATAAACCTCAACCCTCAGCCTACTCAAATCAATTTTGAGCACCCGAGAGTTTAAGAAGAAAAACATAAACTTCGAGTCAAACATAAAGCCTGGTGTGAATAATACTATACATCTCGGTTATTTGATATTAAATGAGACTACACTACTTAGTGGAACTGGTTTTCCCTCACTAATATCCTTTTAAAACATATCTTTTGCAAACCTTTATCCTGCAACCAAAACTAGTTAAAACTGTAAAGCATTATTATGTAAACATACATATCAGGTAACAAATGAACTATTTGTTCGAACACTATAGTTTTGTTTGGCTAACTACTAACATTTGGCTGACTCGAGCCTACCAGACAATATAAATAAATAATATAACAGCTGTTAGATACTCCTCTTCTGAACGGTCACTACAAGAAAACTAGCCTTTGGTTGCATAAATTGGTGGCATTTATTTGTGAATGCAACTAAAAACATTTCACCCTATAGTTAAAACGCGGCAAAAAATATTTTACCTTTCGCGCCTTACTAAAGTCTTTCCACCTAAATCTAATAAACGTAACCAGTACATTCCCTATCATTAAATTATCTCACACTTATAAATTTTCTAAACTCAAGGAACAAAATTTGCCAAATCGCTTCAAAATAATTTCCCAAATCGCTTTTTGATACAACCATTCCTCTCCACATCACTCATCTCCACATCATCGTTTATTTTCATCGTCGCATCTACTTCTCTCCACATCATCGTGGTAGCTCTCCAACATGATTTTCTCCTCGTAGTGCCCTAAATAGGTATATTTAGGTTGATTTTTATAAATTGATTTTCTGATTGTGATTAAAGCTTGTGCATTCTAAGAGATTGACGACCATCTAAGATGTTAAAGAGATTTCATGGTTTATTTAGACATGCTTATAGCATCCCCAGCATGCTTTGATTCGAGCAGTTTCCCCATTTCCAGTGATGAGTTTACGACAAAAAGGGTGGTGGAAGAAGAAGAGAGTTCAAAAAACGGTAGTAGTTCGAAATTCATGAAACATAACGGTGTTGAATTGGAAAATAAAGTATCAGAATGCCGAATTTGTCAGGATGAAGGGGATGAGGCTGAAATGGAAGCGCCTTGTGCTTGTAATGGAACTCTCAAGGTTTAAATCCGATCTTATTCACTGTACAAGTATTTTGGGAATTTTTCATGATATGATCAAATTTTTTGGTATGTTCATTTGCTGTTATTATTTTCAAAGAATAACAGGTTAAATTATTATTTTTGGTGAAAGTATATCTAATGTTACTTAATAAATACGAGTTGAATAGTTAAAGACATTAGGTGAGGTTGTTAGCAGTAGTTAATGGAAATGCTATTATACTATTTAGTTGAGGATTTCATTAGGGCATTTCTCGTATATAGTGTTAAATATTATAGGCTATCAACTATGTTGTTGCATCTAATGGCATATAGGCCCTGCTTAAGCTCTGTTTTTTAAATAGCGGTTTGCACATACAGTAACACATTTTTAGACGGGGAAAACGATTTAATGTAACATTACAATGTAAATTCAACAAACATAATTTTTTTTCACCTTTTAGATGGAGGAAAGGACTATAAAAAAACTGCTAATTTCAATACTTCTACGTTGGATATATTTACATATTTATAATTTGAGCTTTGCACAAACATTGTTGTAGTGATCTAACTGAACTTATTTCATGATGTTAGACTAATCTAAATCCAAATATCCTATCACTTCTTTTTAAATTGGCATGAGACACCCACTCAACACTAACAACCTATGTTAGTACATGAAATGGTGAGAGTATTATGGAACACTACTGCCATAATATTTCATCAGTAATACATACCAAGCAAGATCATTATGTACAATGTGATAGTGAGACTAGCTATAAACTTTAAGCTAATATAATTCTATCTTTGAATTCTATATATTCAGAAGCTACTAACTGATAGTAATTAATAACTATTTGAATATTAAATACGTGATCTAAATGTTTATAGGCTGTCTTATCAGAATTATACATAGTCTATTTCAACTATTGTATCAACTCAATATGTAACTATAATTTGCAACCTTGCATTATTGGAGATAATTAAATCAAGCAAACTGTGAACAACTGTTCGTAGTAATCCGTTTTAAATGGAGCTTTCTTATACAGTTGTCCAGTATGATTATCTATAGCTAGCATATTATTATTTCCATTCGTGTGTTCTCCTTATTTTACACTCTTAAGACTTGTGCCTTAGACTTGTAATCCAACTTAATTTTGTACTATAGTTAGGATGATAATTGATCAACATACAGTGATTTATAAATTGTAATTCTAAGTAATTCTGGGATCAAAGATATTTATGCTTCAATCCCTTTTAAAGCAAATGTTGAATCAATGTTCACTGGTATCAAGATATATTAACATTGACATTGTGAAAGATTTAGAGATGGAATTGAGATTAACCGCATACCATTTTCACCAATTCATATTATTTACTCCTTACTTTATATGATACCATCCAAATTACATGTAGTTTTTCAAAGAATGCCTGATCAAATTTCTCTCTCCGTCTTAGTTTGCACACAGGAAATGCATACAAAGATGGTGCAATAAAAAGGGGGACATTACTTGTGAAATTTGCAACCAGGTTGGTTTAATCCTGGTTTAGTGTTAGCTATACGTTTACATTCTGTATATTTGTCTACACTATATCATTCTATATGTTATGTGAAAGTTATGGACTCAGTTTTTTTATTTATGCATCAAAGATGAGTAAAGGGTACCCTTATCATTATCTAAGTATATATTGACATGGTAACTATAGTATCATTGGAACGTCTCACTGGAATCATGCTTATGAAAGATAACATCATCTACAATCTGACTATTTGTCAAAATGGTGTACCTTTTGATATAATTCACTTCTTTGTAATGGTCCATTTATTTTCTAGGGTAACTATTGTATCTCAAATGCCTTTTTTCCCTCTTAGGAATATGCACCAAACTATTCTATACCACTAACTAGAGCTAATTTGGATGTGATAACAATTGGTATCAGGTACGGTTTAAAATGTCTTTGACCTTCTTTAATTTACGGTACACATCCTTAAGCCGAGTGCAACTATTATTGTTTTATGCCATATTCTTAATGCCGCTAAAAGTTATCGCTCACCCAGGCTATAATTTTTTCTTCATTTCCGCCAAAAGTTGCCGCCAACTTTTTATTTGCCACGTTTTTCATTTTAGTTTCCATGTCTTCATTTTTCTTCACTTCTAAAAATTTATGAGCCCTAACCTCATCATCATCATCCACTTCATTTTTCCATAATCATCATCATCACACTACTCCTCTTCATAGTCAACCGAATCCTCTCCGACGCACTACTACTTACGCGCTAATTCTTTTTATTGATTGAAGGTTTCATCATGTTACTCGTCGTCGGTATGGATTTCTCTAAATTCGTTTCATTTAATATGAATCGATACTGAGTTTATATATGGATTTGCAAATACCCTAATTCGCTACTCGTCTTTGCCATTTTTCCAAACCATAATTTGTGCATAATCCCTAATTTGGAATAAACTATGATTTTGGCTTTAGTAAGGACGATACAAATGTAACTCTATTGTAGTGTTATCAAAGTATAGTCATTTTAATAGTTTTATTGATTTTATTTTCTCAATTGGTAGATAAGAAATTGGGAAAGACAGTGGATAAAATTGATGATGAAGACTCAAAGATATAGCTTTCCAATGCTCACATATACATGTTTTTTACACTTGTATATGTTATAGAATCTACCTTTTTTACTTTTATCTCTTGAAGTATTAGGATAATTGGATATTGGAGATTGTGTATGTATGCACTATAAATAAGGATTCTGAGGAAAAAGGGTTTCATTTGAGAAACTTTATTCTAAAAAAGTCTTAGCTCATGAATGATAAATATGATAAATTGCATATCATATACTAAAATTGATTTTATTAGCTGGATGTATTATTTCAAAATAATAATAAATGTAACTTTTTGATAAAACTATTGATTCATGAACGAAACATATTTTTTCATCTAAATAAATTAAGGTCTTAGACACATGTAAATTGATTTTTTTGCAAATGTACTTTTCATTTAGATCTTTCATTGATTTAAATCATAGTTTTGGCATTTATGATATATGGAGCTTGTAAGTGACCAATATATGGAGCAACAATATAAATTGAAGGTAAATTAAGAACTTTAGCATTTGTGATATGCTTAGCACAAGAATTGATGAAGCTTACCTACATATTGTTGGATAAAACATACACAACCTATGCATTTTGATCTTGGGCATGAGAAATAGAAGGAGCTTGTGCTTGGGAAGCGGCAATGTGAGGATGTGTATCAAAACTGAGATGGTATGGGAGCAGGTCCTATTATTAAAGCAGATATACTATGCACCGACACCAAAAAGATTGCAGCTAGCATGCTCGAAGATTGGGATGATAGTACTTTAAGCAGTGACATACAAAAATTCGAATCCAGGACAAATCTGAAGCTACCATAGGATGAGAACGGGCTTTAGCGTATGCATTCTCTCAATAGGTAATAACATATAATTTTTTGGTGATTTTTTTAAAAGGACAAATTTTAAGAATAATCCATAAAGTTGTCATTGTGGATTTTGTTTGTCTTGGAGCTTGTGTAGGTTGGAGAAAGATGTGATTATGTGTTGTGGTAGCCACAGTGTTAGAGCTATATATGATGTAGACGAAGGAGATGGTCTAGCTTCATCTGAGCCTCTAATAGTTCCAGCAAGTTCTGTCCCATCAAAATAAACTATGTGGTTCCTACGGGATAAAATACGTATAAAAAATACTTTTTTATCTGTTATATCACTAGAAATAAATTATTTTATCTACTTGTGTTTTTGCTTATTATTTTTTTTTGTACCGAAAATATATGTTAAGTTGGGGTTGTACATAAATAGACATCAGGGGCTGGGAATGGCTCATGTACTATTGTATAAACTGACACTTTGATTTGTCTTGTATAAATTATTCATATGCCATGTTTATTCTTTGACAATTGATGCAGGAGTCTAGTGCCTTGGGGAAAGCAGTAAGAGATATACCTTCCTCAGTTATTGGTGATTCCAGTAGTTTCGATGTTGTGACCTCTAAAGATGCAATAAAGTAAAGCATATCAAAGTCATTTTCGAGCAAATTCGCGATGGTATCACCTTGCAACTCAATTTGCTCCCACAGTTCCAATTTTCCAAGCATTTGCTGCAGGAGTTCAGGTAATTTCTTGGTACCATATGTTTTACATTCATGCAAATTATTTATGTGGTTTTTGATATTTAAACACATATCATTGTTTGTACTTGCACTTTGAACTTAGATGTTTTGTATTGGAACTTGGAAGTTATACATGAACTTTTAACTTTGGACTTTGATAGAAACACCCATGAAACTATTTACTCGTTACACTTTTGTATAAAGTGTATTGCTAATAAAGAGAATTTGTTAATACGATGAAGCATTTATATGATTCATAGACACAGTTGTACAAGTCATCTAATCCTAACTCCTACTATAATAAGTTAACTGATTTTTATAAATAATAATGATAATAACAACAAATTAACTAAGTTAACCAAGATAATAAAAATTAACTAAGTTATTTTAAAATTAAACAAGTTTTATAAAATTAACTAAGTTTAAGTTTACTAAATTTTATAAATAATAATAATACTACTACTAATTTAACAAAGTTTTATAAATAATGATGATGATGATGATGATGAATTACCTAATTTTACAAAAATTAACTAATTTTATAATAATAATAATAATAAATTAACCAAGTTAAAAAAAATTAACTAAGTTTTGTTAAAATTAAACTAGTTTTACTAAATTAACTATGTTTAAGTTAACTAAATTTTATAAATAATAATAACACAACTATTGTCATGATGTACATTGTCTAGGGAAATTGTTCGTAGTTGATGCTTGTGTAGTCTTGATAACCATTAGATTTTGACAACTGCTTTCATTTATTCCTTACCAGCTGTTCTTTTTACATCAATTTTGGCTCATTAAACCTATTGGTGTGTAAGTGAGAAATAGCAATAAATTAATAATAATAATAATAATAATAAATTAATCAAGCTAATAAAAATTAACTAAGTTTTGTTAAAATTGAATAATTTTTATAAAATTAACTAAGTTTAAGTTAACTAAAATTTATAAATAACAATAATATATATAATTTAACATAGTTTTATAAATGATGATGATGATGATGATGAATTAACTAAGTTTATAAAAATTAACTAAGTTTATAATAATAATAATATAACTAAGTTTATGTTAACTAAATTTATAAATAATAATACTATAACTAATTTAACAAAGTTTTATAAATAATAATGATGGCAACGATGATGAATTAACTAAGTTTATAAAATTAACCAAGTTTATATTAATAATAATAATACAATTAAATTAACCTTGTTTTTTAATAATAATAATAGTAATAATAAATTAACTAAGTTAACCAAGTTAATAAAAATTAACTAAGTTTTGTTAAAATTAAACAAGTTTTATAAAATTAGTTAAGTTTAAGCTAACTAAATTTTATAAATAATAATGTAACTAATTTAACAAAGTTTTATAAATAATAACAATGATTATGATGATGATGATGAATTAACCATGTTTATAAACTAAGTTTATAATAATAATAATATAATTAAATTAACCAAGTTTTAGTAATAATAATAATAAATTAACTAAGTTAACCAAGTTAACAAAGTTAATAAAAATTAACTAAGTTTAAGTTGACTAAATTTTATAAATAATAATAATATAACTAATTAACAAAGATTTATAAATAACGATGATGATGATAAATTAACTTAGTTTATAAAATTTAAGTAAGTTTATAATAATAATAATAATAATATAATTAAGTTAACCGAGTTTGAATAATAATAATAATAAATTAAGGTAAGCAAGTTAATAAAAATTAACTAGGCTTTTTTAAAATTAAACAAGTTTTATAAAATTAACTAAGTTTAAGTTAACTAAATTTTATGAATAATAATAATATAACTAATTTAACAACATTTTATATATAACTGTAAAATTGGACTTTATTTATTTCGTTTCGTTTATAACTTTGATTATTTATATGACATTATTTATAATATGATATACTCATACAATATTGTAGATGTTTGATATTAGATTTGAAGTCCTACGAACTAACATAATTGTTTGACTATATATTGTGCTTTCATTTGTGCAGGCATTGGATTTCCGAAGAGAGCTAGGTTGGACTTTTATGGTGCTAGCTTTCACTTGTGCATGCAACAAAGAATTATGGGTAATCAAGCGTTTTGTTGGCACTAGTTTGTTATAACATTTTATTAGTACTAGGTGTGTAAATTTGTATACGAATGGTTATTGTATGTGATTTTGCTCATTTTATAACCAACCATTGTATTAGAATGGTTATTGATATCTTATTTGATTATATGATTAATATGTTTTTTTAATTATTTGAATATGATGATTAAGTGAGTGATCGTTGATTGATATAATAGAAACAAAATAGATCTTCAATAGAAAATAATAGCATGAAAAAATGGTGCAAAATGATCAACAACTTTTAGTAGCATTTCAAAAACGCTATAGAAATACATATTATGGCGTTGAGTAAACGCAACCGTAAAGTAGGGGTAAAGTTGGAAACTCTATTGGTGGTGCCAAAAAACCTTTTGGGGATGTGTTTAAACGCTACAAAAAGATTTATGGTGGCGTTTGTGAAATGCTGCAATAAAAGGATTTATAGTGGCGTTGAAATAAATGCACTAAAAATCATGGATTTTTAGTTGCGGGCTTTATCACGGCGTTTATCAAAATGCTACCATAAGTTTTGGTAGCATTTTTTGTGCGTCACCAAAAATAAAATTTCTGGTAGTGTCTGTCCCTAACTTATCTTCCCCCAGGGTCACCTGATCCTAATGGTTTTGCGGGCTCACCAATAACCTATCTGTATACAAACATACATGCTCTTCTATGTGTAATCATCATTTTAGTCTTACCTATAACAAAGCCCTACACAATGGAATTTTGGACTAAATTAGTTGGGGCTAATAGCTAATGTATAGAGCGCGACCCTATACCAGTCTCATCTAGTATTCTAATATCTGAGTCATTTTACTTAGGGTAATCTTCCCAAAAAATTTCCTAGAAACCCTTTTTCATCTCAAATTGATTTAAGACCTTTAAACCAAACTTAAACAAGGAAAATACATATATTCTATTCTTTACTCAAAATCACCTTGTCATGTTACATATATATGCTTTACACCAATCTTTATTAATGAAAACATTTAAACCTTTGAAAGTACCACTTTCGAATCCATTGAAAGTACCCCTTTCGAACCAAGTAAAATCCTTCTTTAACCTTGGCCGAAAGCCAAAACATTCTTTTCGAAACCATTCAATCTTCCTTTCGAAAACACTTGAAAAACCTTTCTTTAGAAAGCATTAAAACCTTAGACATCCTATCTTTAAAACCTTTAAACATTGCCTTTCGAATACATTGGAAAACCTTTCCTTTCAAACCTTTCGAAACCATTGGGGAACCACCCCTTTGAAACCTTCATTTAAAACCTTTCGAAAGCATTAAGTCCTTTGTAAACAACAAACCTTTCGAAAGCATTTGGGTTCAATTTAAAACATGTAGAGACACATTTCAAAACCATTTAAATTTAACTCCTTCGAAACCTTTGGGTTCTACCTTCAACATAGGAAAAGAGTCAAAAAACATTTAAATCGAAAGCATTCCTTTTGAAAGCATTCCTAAGTAAAGTAGTATTAGTATCGAAACCAATCTTCCGAAAGCATTGGAGAAGCGGTAGGTTTTATAAAACAAAGTATACCATTCGAAACCATTAACTTCGAAAGGTAGCGGCAGCAAAGGGCTTCGACCTAGTCGAAAGCATATATTTAAAACAAAGGCAAACCTCTTAAAACCATTGACCTAGTCGAAAGCCAACCAAGTCGAAAGCTATACTGTCGAAAGCAAAGCAGGTGCATTTTCATTTAAAACAAAGCAGTGCTTCGACCCCTTTGAAACCCCTGGTTTCGACCCTCATATCTTCCGCCTTCTTTCCAATTCACTGTGCACCAAGTCTTGATGCCATGCGCATTGGTTTCGATGGCGATGGAGGCGGAGCTACTAAGTCGAAAGCCACCTAAGACGGAAGTAGGGTGCCAAAGTGGCGAAACATGCAATTTTCATATAAAACTGATTAACCATTTTAAGTAATCTTTTTAACTAACCTGCCTTGTTTGTCAAAATCTTATCGGTTGCTAATTTTCATTTTTAAAAGCACTGTCAATATTTCAGAAATAAATAATTTAAATCATTTTCAAAATACCCCTTCTCCTTTTATAAATATATAAAACATTTAAGTCTCATACCTTAAATAATTTTATATATTCAACAAAACACTTTGGAAAATTATACAAAAATTCAAGAAAATCATTTTTAATATTATTTCTAACATATATTAATTTCAGACCCAAAATATTAATTATTTAGTCGTAAATAATTTAAAACCCAAATAACCATTTTCTACACTAGAAAATTAATATAAAATCCACATTAATTCAGAAAATTATGAAAATTGAAAATCATCTCTAAAACATCATTTCTGATCTATATCTAAAATTGCAAGGCATTTGGATGTCATTAAATAGGTTTTTCACATTAAAACTTATCATAAAATCTACATGAACAAGCATAAATCATCAACAAGCTTATATAAACATTTAATCATTCAAAACATGGCATAATCATGCAAAATACTTCAGATTCATCTTAAAACCAAAAACAATTAAAAAAATGAGATGTAATCATTATTCACCTTAGCTTTGTGATTAAAGATGTGAGATTTGTTCTTGATTAAGTGATTTGAGTCTTCCTCTTGAAATCCTGGTTTTATCTTCTCTTGAGCTTGCTAATGGTGGCCGACCTTAACTTATATTTTTGTTTGTGAATGTATGAATGAACGTGTGAATTGTATGGCTATGGGTTTAGGGTATAAGAATAATGTTTTTCCTATATTGCCCTTGATCTGTTTACCCTAAGACTTCATTTTTATTGTAACGACCCAAATTTTTCGATGGTTAATTTTGAATATTTAAATGGCTTTAAATAATGAAATTGGGATTATAATTTGGTTAGGAAGATTTTAAAACTGAAAATTTCAAGCGATTTTGTAAATATTTGAAATCGTCGATTTAATTGACGCGTTAAAATAGCGATCCAGGGCAATCTCGGATTTCGACGAAACGAGTTCCATTGGATCCATAATATTGTATTATTATCGAATTTCAAATTTCGTAGCATTTGGATTTGCCGTGTAGTCGCATGATCTGGAAACGCCTAGCAATAATTTAATTGAATTTAATTTAAATAGGCGATTTAAAAAGCTATCTTCTCCATACGACCAAATTTGGATTCGAACTTGTTCCATTGGGTTCGGAATAGGGGTCTAACATTATGAACGCCTAGTGGCACGCCTCGATAGGGGTTCGAAATTTTGAGTTGCGTAAATCGAGGTATTTTGAAAATTTATTTATTTATATAATGAACAGTCAACATCCAGCCACCGTAATCTTTTCAAATCACACATACCTTTCTCCTTCACATTATATCAAGACTTTCCCTTTTCCCCTTCTTCACGAAATCGAACAGAAATTTAAAAAAACTCACATTCTTTTCCTTTTATCTCTCTCGAATTCAAACCAAAATAGAATAACGAAATTGAAAACTAGGTCAGAAGCAATATATATGAAATCACGAATTTCCCTATCTCCTTCCTTTCCTATTCGAAGTCGTTTCCCCAAAATAAAATCAAATTACGATCGATCGCACAGCCGCCTAGAGATCAATTCGTAGTCGAGCCGTGCGTTAGGGTCATGGGTGATAAGGCAAGGCGGCGCATGGACATTGGTAGGAGGTCGGAAGCGAATTGAAGTGCAGTGCTTCGGTGGTGTCATGAGGGAGGTCGTAGATTGATGGACGCTGTGCCGCGTTTGGAGATTGGGGATGACGGCAGAAGTTCGGTGAAGCTAAGGTTTTAGGTGGTGTGATTTGGATGGGTCGCGACTTGCTCTAGTGTGGAGGCACGGTTCGGGTCGGCAGCGGCGAGCTTAGATATGGTGGAGTTTTCGATGCTCTGAGCTCAATGTTGGTAGCGGCAAGCTAAATGTTGACACCTTGCGATGGTCTGTGCTGGGTGTCGGGTGAGAGAGGAGGGGATCGAGCTGGGTAAATTCAAAAAGGTAATTTGATGGAAAAAAATTTAAAATTTAAAATTTATTATCAATCAATTTATTTGGAATTTCACTAATTGATATTTAATTTATATGAGGCCAAAAATCTAGAATCGATTTGGAAGTGGTCGATGTTAGCTAAAATTTCTAGATTAAATAGAACGTCATTCGATTTAATTGGAACGATTAGCAAATTAAATCAAGGAGAGAAATTATCACTCATTTGGATTACCAAATTTTTATTTAAATGGTTAAAATTAATTCGAGGTGCTTGGTTGAATTTATTAATTGTTATCTGTTGAATGATATAATATATATATAGTAATATATATTAGTAGTTGGATATATACCTGCCGATTGGAGCGAATGAGACCCTATGCGCCCCGCATAATAGCGGATGACCCTATATACGGGATTTCCCCCTCGAAGTGGGATTGGTATTTTTTTATATTGAATTAACATCTGTGGATGCAGGGAATCAGGTTGGAGGAATCCAACTGGATTCCTTAAAATTTATATTGATTGTTTTTCATATATAGTAATATATGATGTGATAGAATAATCTGTGATAAACTATTGCTGTGATGTGAATTATTGGATGCTATTGTAGCACTAGCGTTGATTTTGGTATTTTAAATACTATAAATATTATATTTGAAATTTTGAAGGAATTAAAAGGAGATTTTGAATATAAAAATATTATATAGAAATTTGGTTATTTTTAAAGAGATTGATTTGGATAAGATAAAATTTTGATTTGGAATTGGACTTAAATATTCGTAAAATGTTTAATTAGAATTTAAGAAAATATTAATTATATAAAGAATTTTAACAGTGGAATTTTTAAGTGATTTCTGGAAAATATGAAAAAGAGTTGAAATCGATAATTTAGTTGGATTTGTGAAATATATGGAAATTATTAAGAAATGGATTTAGAAAAAAATGAGATTTTATAAACCAAATTAGTTTTATAAACAAGTAAAACCCAAAGGAGTTATAAAATTTATAAACAATGTTTATGAGTAAGGGAAATGATAGTTGTGGATAAATGGAAACAAAATTCCACAATGTGAATTTATATCGAGATATGAAAATAGGGTTTGGGAAAATATAGTGGACTATATATTTGAAAAGTGAAATTGGTTTGAAATCGGAATTGGATCGAAGTGTTGTAAATTGTGAGGGATTTATAAGTTAAATTGGTTATTGGGATTTTTGAAGGAAAAATATATTTTTATTAAGAAACTAAGTTTTGTTTTAAAAGGAAATTTTATTTATTAAACTATATAATTAAAAGCTAGTTATTTTTGGAATATTCCAAAAGTGCATTTTTCAAATACCAAATATTAATTGAAATAAAATTCAAAATTTTAAAATCATTTTTGTAAGCCGATTAGTTTATATTAAAATGAGTTGGAAATGAATTTTGATGTTTTATTTAAATGTTTTTAATTTTAAAATAAATTACTTAAACATGTTTTGAAATAAAATTACTATTCTTTTAAAAATACTTACTATACATATATAGAGTTTTGAAAATGATTTAATTCATTTATAGACTCCCTCGAGATGTGAAAAACGGATGTGACTTTAGAAGTTGTAAATGGATAGACGAGATTATAAGTGAGTATAATCGACTTGGAAAATGTAAAAAGGAATTAATATATATTTCGGAAATATAGGAGATAGGATAAGAAAACTCCTAAGTATTGATATTAGAAATGATTTCAGGAAATGGGCTTAGAATATTTTCTTATGTGATGAAATGGAAGGTTTTTGAAAATATTTAGAGACAAAGAATTTATATCGAGATATTATCTAAGTAATGGATTATAAATCGAAGTTGAAAATACTTCACTAAGTGTAATGACCCTTGATTTTAATTTAATTTAAATTAATAATTTGTTGATTTTTTGAATTAAAATTGTATAATTTATTATAAATGGAAGCGAGTTTCCCCGATTCAAATAGAAAATATATATTAAGTCAAATTGATTTGAAAATTTGTATATATGTAACGACCCTAGATTTTAATTTAAATCGTATAAATGGTTTAAAAATAAGAATATATATTTATATAAGATAAAATTTTAAAAATATAAAATAATTACACATAGTTAAAATTTTAATAACAAAGTAAATTATAGAATCTCATTTAAATATGTACAAAACCAATAAGGAAAACATATTAACTAAAATTTAACATAGTAGAATAAAATAGAGATTTATTTTATAAAGTCAGAAGACAAAGCAAAAGAAATATGTACAAACAAACAAAGTAAAGCTTTAAATAAAATAAAAAAATACATTCAAATATTAACAAATAACAATAACAACTTTATATCTATATACATGAAGTATAAAACAAAATAATCAAAGTAAATAAATGATTAGCCACCCTATAGAAATCATCAACCGAGATCTTGTTGAGAATATATATATATATATATATATATATATCTGCTTTGTACTGTACAAGACCTCACCTGTAGACTCATTTTTAATTTCAGCCACCATAACATATCATGTCAGCTCATAATGCAAGCATATCAGCCTTACCTATTGTACAAACCAAACATAAAAATATGTCACCCTGTACATTTTTCTTTCTATATATCAAACATCTTCATTTCGTTCATTCGAAACTGAGAAAAATAAAGTAGCATCATCTCAAAACTCCAACAAACCAGAAATGATCAAAGTAAAACAAATAAAATTCTTACCTAAGCAACTCAAAGCAAAGATCAGTTTTCAAATCAAAGCCTGCAAAGTAAATCCAACTACTTTAACTTAAGTGAATCCAGTAGTCAACTCTTACAAATCAAAGATGCAGATTTAAAATGAAAATACAAGTTCCAGATTTCATTCCTATCCTCTGTTCTTCTTTCCAGGTGAGTAAACATTCTTTAAAAGACAGTAATTTGGATTTATATCTAATACGTGTTATGTATTGTTTTGAATGGAAGTTCTTTTGCTTGAATCTGTTTGAAAGGATATACATATATTTTAGCAAGTTTGTATATATTTACATAGATGCCTGATCTCTGTTATTTCATAGTTCTGCTTGGTTTTTCTTTCTTTCAAAAATTCAAGTTTCTTAATCAAACTTATATTAGCCTCTGATATTCAAATGAAAGTTGTGTATTGAAGTCTACTAATATTATTAAAATAGCTTCAGGATTAAAATTTTCAACAAAAATTTTATAATGAAAACAACAATACAAATTTATATTAAAAAAAATCAACAATCTTAATCTCTGACTTGAACTTCATGAATGGATTCGAGATGGAAAATCATGATTTTTAACATGCGTTCCATGATTTTTATTTTGATAATTCGTTGGAAATTCGGTGTCGATCAGTTTTTGGGTTTCGAGTAAATTTCGGCGACTGGTGAAGTTTTGGAGGTCGGGGCTTTGGTTGGAGCTAGAATGGTGAATGTCGAAGCAGGGAAAAACGGTGGAGGTGGTTCACGATCGTTGTGGCGACGAAAATAGTTCGATTAAGTTTAGAACCCTAGTTTTTATCTGGGTTGAGTTTTGTTTTGGTTCGACTTCCTCGGTGCATCGAGCTGCACGTATGTTTAGGTAATGGAAGCTTTGGGGTTGTCGATGACATGTCTGAAGCCACTGGCACTCCGGTGGTTGGAGGTGACGGTGAGGGTGAACTTTGGCAATAGGTTCTGAAGTTTTTTTTTGTTCGTTCGTTCGATTTTTTTTCACGAGATGGTTCGACGATCGGTGTTGCGAGGTGACTCAGAGGAAGATAGTCGACGTGTCGATGGTTGGAGCTAAGTTCGATGTTGGCCAGGTACCGTGTGCATGTGCACCGTGACACGCGTGCAGGTGGAAGAAAGAATCAGGAAGAAGAAGTGAGTTGGAGGAAGGTTTGCTCACTGTTGTTTTGCTCGAGTTTAGCCCGGGTAATTTGAATGCCGAACCCGAAGTGGTGAAGTGTCTTACTCGAAGCAATATTTTGTTGCCTCGGGTTTGTTTAGTCTGGTTACAGGTTTTGTTTTTAAAACCTGACTGTAACTTGAAAGTGAACAAATTTAAATAAAGTTTAAATTTGTGAGCTAGAGTTAGATAAAGTTTAAAACCAGTTTGAAGTGTGGATTCAAATTTATTTTTTTGAATTCTAATATGAAATAAAATAAAGTTTTAAATAATTTAAATGTTTGGTTTTCAGGTTTATAAAAACCTAACAGTTTTCTAAATTTTAAAATTTAATTCAAAGTTTGAAAGCATCATTTAAACAATGGTTTAAACTCAAAGTTAAGGTTTTAAATGGTAAATCATTTTGAATCTTATATTCAAAATGTAATTTAAATTTAAATTTAGAAGTGTAATGTTCTACACATTAATGTTAATTAAATCATTAATAAAGGAATAGATTATCTTAGAGATAATTTAGATATTGAAGTAATTTAAATTAATAAGTTAATTAAAGAATGACTTATTTATTTAATTTAAAATTAATAATTTAGAATTAAAGATAATTTCTTAGGAAAGTAATTAAAGAAATGTTATTGGTTAATGAAGTTAATTAACTAAGGATTATTAAGTATTGATTAAAGTAATTGATGTTAATAATAAATTAGATTTATTTATTTAGATAATCAATTATAAATTGTTTAAATGAAATTACTAAATGAAAGTAATTAAGGAATTAATCACGTATTGTAATTGATTTTTGGGATATTTTGATTAATTAAAGTTAATTAAATTAGTTTAATTAATTTAAGAAAATCATTGGATAATTGGATAAGTGAATTTACTTAGTGAAATTAATGGAGATAATTAATTATGGGATAATTAATTTAATTAATGAGTAATTAAGAAATAATTAATAATGAGGTGATTAATTGATTTAATTAATTAAAGTGTTTGATAAATTAATTTATATCAAATGATTTGTGATTAATCAGGATTGGGTAATGGATTCATAAGTAATTAATTAGAAAATTAATTGGTTTAATTAGGGATTGAACAATTAATTTACCCTACTTATAAATGATTATTGAATGCTTGAATTGATTGTTATCCCTGATCGGTAATATCCTATGATATGAATTGTTTTGAATTGGGCTGTGTGTGTAGTTTATTTATCTGCGATATATATATCTATGATCTGTGAATGAACGATAAGCGTTATAGTTAATACCGCTTATCCATTATATTTCCGTATTCTGATATGTGATGATTGAATGATGTTGCACTGTTGTGTGAAACCCTTGGACCACACTTTTACACACACAAATATGGATTTCACATGGAAATCGGTTAAGTCACAGATAATTTAAATTTGATGTTTTTTTGAAATTGAAATTTTAATTTCAATTGATTTTGAAATTAGAAATTTGGGTTTAAAGTGAAAAGCTTTTGAAATGGAATTTCAAAGATAAAAGTTATTTTGAATAACTTAATCGAGTTTTGAAAATTTAAATAATTTGATTTAAATTTGAATTCAATATTTGAAATTGAATTCTATGATTTGAAATTAGGGAATAAAGATTACCAGTTATATAAGGGTTAAACTATTTTAAAAGTATTTATTTTGGAATGTGAATATAATTCAAGGGCTTTAACTCGTGCAAATAAAATTTGGATTTTTCTGAAACGAAAATTATTTGTTTTCAAATAATAACAGCTTTCATATAAGAAGTGAACTTCCAATTTGTGTTGAAAGGTTTCAAATTTAAAATGAAATTGAAATGTTTTGAAAGGCTATGAATGAATTCTTTTTGAAAGCTATGAATTGAATCTGTTTATTTTTAACAGATTTAAAATGATGATTTGTTTAAACCATTCGAAATGAAATTGTTTTGAAAGCTATAAGTTGAATCTTTGTTTTAAAGATTTAACGAGTTAATCCAATTGAAACGGAAATTGTTTTGAAATCTGTGAATGGATTTTTGTTGAAACTGGGTGAACTTTGTGAAATAAATCTTTTTGTTTAAAAGATTTGATATGGTAATCGATTGAAACCATTTAAAAAGAAGTTGAATTATTAAGTTGTGACTTAATTGAAATCACATATCCATATGTTTTTAAATATTGCGCTCACTATTCGGGTTAGCCGGGAAAGGACCTTTGGGTCGTATAACCCATTCTGAATATGTGATATGACGTTATGGATAGCATTTGAAGACCGGTGTTGAAGACCGGATATTTTCGAAAACGAAAGGACAACTCGTCGAAAGTCTCTGCATCCACTGGCCCTGATATAGAGATATTATCACCCTTTGTGATGGGAAGTCCGGACGTGATTAGAAAATTATCCGGATTTGCAAGGACTTCTTTGGAAGTGCCTTCGGTTCTGTTCGAACCCAGAACAGACTTGTATGGATTGTATGTCTAACATTACACTTTGAGATATAAAGCCGATTTCTTTCAAATACATTTCTGTTTGGTGGCGGAGAATTTATTCTCTTAGCTTAACACCCTTCTCTGTGATGTACGAGCTTAGAGGTTATGTAGTTGAAAGTTATCAGCGATATATTCCCAATTTGGTAATGTGACATGCTGAGTGTTGCTGTGTGATGATCATTGTTTGATCATTTTTGATATGATCATTTGTTTGATCATTTATCTTTGTGATCATTACTTTGATCATCTGTTGACCCAAAGCATGGCTTTGTGCCAAAGCGTAGCTTTGTGGACGAGACTTCGTCGAACCTCACACCCCGGAATGGTCAAAACAGGAAAGATGCGGCAAGGTTATTGGGGGTAGCGCCCCTTAGGCTATGTTCATTTCCTTCTGGATAGAAGTGGTATCATGGTATGGAGCCCAGATACTTAACTTATGTAGATGTCGCAAGTATATATATATATATATATATCTTACTTTGTGATTTGTTGTTGGGGCCCCGGTTAAAGGTTGGTTACAACCGGGAGATGGCATACTCGTGTCAGTAGTTACCCAGTTAGGGGTAACCCGGCCTTGTGTTGGTAGAGATCCGGTTAGGTTCTCGGAACGTCCTTCCAGAGGCGTTTCCATGTGGCAATGGGAAGTTCCTTGGCCTGACCATTTGTTGGAAATCCATCTTTCAATACGCACCTTGTACGGTTTTAGTTGTAGAACCTGCCATCTAATATGGTAGCTATAGCGGGCATAATATAGTGGTACCTATGCTGGCTAAGATTTATATTCTACTTTCGAAATGTTGTCTACACTATGCACTAATAATAATATCAAAAATGATTTGATTTTGCGTAGTAAGCATCTTTGACTATCATAAGAAGAAATCTCCTCCAAGTCTGTGTTTGCATTGTGTGTGTGGTGGGAGGTCTTATGGTAGTTTCATTTTCCAAAAGCATTGCGAATTGACTTTAAAATCCATTTGCTATTTGTTTTTAAAATAAACTGTTTTTGTTGCTCACACCAGTCCCATGACTAATCCGGAGTTTATTGTTTCTTTCCTAAACTCTGGGTGCTCAAAATTTTCTACACGGGTAGTCTAGAGTTTGGTTTTTCAGATAGTCAGAATTAGTAGATTTTCGGGAGCTAGTTCAGTCTTTGGATCGGACTGCACTTGCTTATCTTGGTGTATCGTTATTGGGAGTTCGAGCTATTTCTGGATTGGTGTTTTGAAGATGGAGATTATCCGCTGCTGATGTTATCGTTTTCTTTTCAGCTGCTATTTCTTGTATCATATCTCTGATATATATAGATATTCATTGTATCATCATTGTATCTGGATATTGTATCAGATGTTGTATATCTATATTCTTTTGCTCTTCTGCTATGTTATTTACTTAACTGTGTTATAAGCTCCGGCGACTTGGATTTGAACGGTCGAATCTACGACATTCGAGTACGATGTAAAGTATGGATGTCGATTTTCGAACGCGAAAAATTCGTGGACGTTACATTTGGTATCAGAGCTAAGGTTAAAACTTTAGCTCAGGAGTATAACACATTAAGTAACTCGTTAGAGATAGGGTGAAGTATCCCTAGAATGAGTGTATCCCTAAGATATCCGCCTGAATGTCTCAGTAAATTCTCTTGCTATCCACTGATAGTGAGTATGAGTGCAAGAAGAGGACGAGATAGGGGACAGGGAAATACGACTATAAATGGTCAATACCCTGCAACAGTGGAAACAACTTTCTTATCAATCTCCTTTGATTCGTTTCCAAATTCTTTTGATTTCTTCGTACCAGCTACAAGAAGAAATTTCGGTGTGATGATGGCCCAACGAATCGTTGTAGAAAATCCTTACTTCGTATTTTCATCGGTTTCTTCTCAGCTTTTTGATTTAAACCTTAATGAATTTGAAATTGGAAATTTTAAATTGAGTTAAATTGATTAATTGAATATGAGGATAAACTTGAATTGAATCGATAAAACGATTTCGTTTGAAACCCAATTTTGAAATTCTATTATAATTTCTTGTGAATACCAAAGTCCAAAGAGGTACAAATTGGTATGTATTCTAAGTTATTCCAATTTGAGTTTGGAATTCATATCGTAAGTTTGAGGAATTATAGGAGATCGAATCTGTCTATCTCTGTGTTGTTTTCGTGCCTGCGAATTTCGAGGACGAAATTCTTTTAAGGGGGGAAGTTTGTAATGACCCCAGATTTTAATTTAATTTAAATTAATAATTTGTTGATTTTTTGAGTTAAAATTGTATAATTTATTATAAATGGAAGCGAGTTTCCCCGATTCAAATAGAAAATATATATTAAGTTAAATTGATTTGAAAATTTGTATATATGTAATGACCCCAGATTTTAATTTAAATCGTATAAATGGTTTAAAAATAAGAATATCTATACTATAATAAAAAACCTGGTCAAAGCGGTCAAAGTGAAGCCTTTTTCGGACTTCCCATCTTGCCCACCGTTCAGGAAAACAGGACATCCGTGTACAAGGTCGATTCAGTCTTTTTGCACTCCCATCCCACGTTGCCGACAGTATTCTTCCCACGTCTCTTTTCCAACCTCTTTCTTTTCTTATTCATCTTCCACTTTCCTCTAACCCCACTTTCCCCTTCCCCGTAAAACATGTCTACTCCCATCCTTCACTTTTATAGTCGCCACACCTAAGATGACCGTCCTTGATCTGGGAATAAAATGGCTACTCCCCTCCTCCAACTCCCCACCCGCCACGCCTACATTGACCGTTCTTTCCTTCCAATTCTACAATCCGTCTACGTCTTCCACTATAGCCGATATCGCCGCTAGTTCTCTCCGTCGGCTCCATCTCCGTTTCCAAATATTGCTCAGACATCCACCATCGGCCGTCTTTACTTCCGAAGGTATGATCTCGACCTGATTTCCTCTTTTTATGTTTTGATTTAATCGACTTTTACGTCCCTGCCCTAATTCCACTTTACTCCGCCTCCACTCACATCCCCTAATTTCTGTCGTTCCGCCTCTACGTCCGGCTTCCCTTATTTCACCTACCTTCCTCCTCCTCTGTCCCACCGCCTTTCCGCCATCAACAAATTCGATCATTTTTGTCTGCCTTTACAACAAGTTTGCTTTAATTTCTCCTTTTACCGTTCAAATTGTGCTGTTCGGTTTCTTCTCTTCGCTGCAGTTACGGTTTTGAGGGTTTACACTTTTAACATCCTCTCACATACCGTCTCTCCAACGGTTTCTCCCCTAAAAAATGGCACCGGTGATAAAAATCCCACCTGACGACTGTTACACTCCCATCAACGGTTTTCGGGCCGTTAAACCCACCATTTTTGCCTTATTTACATACCTGTTACACTATATTGAAGCACTATTATGCATGCTATATGTAGATATATTTTATGTAATTATTCATTGCCAAAGCCAATTGTAGCATCCCTGAAAATTCATTCTTTCCTATACAGTCCCAACAAAATAATTACAGGTTATTATTACTATCTTTTAAAGAAGGTTGTTGGTTCTTCTTACTTTTATTGAAATATATTGTGTAGAAATTAATTGTGTAATCCTTTGCATCCATTTTGTGCCATGTAATTTTTTGTATTTAATTAGCTTATTGAACAAGTTATGAAATTATCTTATTCGGTGTCTCAAACTTGCATTTTCATATTTCAGTTATCATTTATCTATTTGATTTTGTACAACAGCCTGGAAAAGTGTGTTGTCTAATGTATTCATTTTCATTTTCTATCTTTAACACACAGAGTTCTTGGAGACAAAGTGGATAAGAGTTGGAGAGGAGGTTATGGCATTGGTATGTACTTGACGGAGGAAAAGATGATAGAGGATTTTTTTCAAGTTAACTGGGAGGTAATGTTTTGTCAATCTATCATTTTTGCATTATTTTCTATATAGTATTAATTTACGTTTTTCGTACCATATTCGCACCACGAATTTTTAGATATTGACCATTTGCATTATCAGCTTTATCCTCTCATTACATTAAATTAAAAAGTTTCAGCTGTTTGTATAAATTAAATATATTGTCCTCTTTACTATATTAGTATTTAGTAGTTGTCTGTTTAGTATAAATATTTTAATCTTTCATATGCTAAATGCTTTTATGGCTTTATCCAAATGGGGTTATTGTGTTTGGAAATAAACAAAAGCTGCTAACAATTTAATCTACTACTACTCTATTAATATACTCTATTAATAAAGGTTTATCAATTGCTTCACTACCTAATATGAATATACAGTAAGTGTGCATTTATATATTAATGGTAATAAAGCAATTTTTTTTACCTGGTGGATCATTTATTTGTTGCAAAAATAAATAATAATACAAGAAAGACAACTTCATTTTCCATAGTAATTGCCACCAATATTACGCAAGCTTAACCAGAAAAGGAAACAGCACAATGAAGTAATTGCCCAAATAAAGTACTTACAGATCAATGTATGTTGAAGCATGAATGTTAATTGTTAACCAATATAATGCATTTTGAATTTAACGGGTTTCAAATGCAGCATTCATTTATTTGCCAAGCATGAAGCATGTATAAAATTTGCACTGTATGGAAGCACTGTTATGCATGCTGTATGTAAATATATTTTATGTAATTTTTCCATTGTCAACCCAATCGTAGCATCACCGAAAATTAATTCTTTCCTATATATCTGAATCTAAAGGTTTTATGCAGTGCTTATACAGTCCCAACAAAATAATTACAGGTCATTATTGCTATTTTTTAATGAAGGTTGTTGGTTGTTATTACTTTTATTGAAATGTCGTGTGTAGAAATTAATTGTGTAATCCTTTGTATCTATTAGTTGCCCAGTTTTATGCAATTAATATATTTTTATCTCAGTACCAATAATTTGAGATTGGTGTTTATTTTAATATAGAATGTATGTAAGAATTATATCGCTTTACACGTATTAAGTTAACCATACTCCAAAGCAATTATTATATTTGATATATCAATTGCTAAAATTTATATCATATCATTCCTTTAATAGGACAAGGTTACTATTTTTTATGCCTTGCTTTTGCGTTTAGATTTAATTAATATCTACCAACTTTTGTTATGATGAAATTTGTTTAAATTTGTTTTCTAGAATAAGTATGTTTGTCATATATGCCCTAAATCAAAGCCGTAGTCCATTTTTTTCACGAAATAAATAATTTTGAAGGTAATATAATTTTTTTGTAGTTAATTAGCATGGTGAACAAGTTATGAAAATTATCTTCTCCACTGTCTCAAACTAGCATTTTCTTACTTTAGTTATCATTTATCTATTGATTTTGTATACCAGCCTAGAAAAGTGTGGTGTTAATGTTTTTCTCATTTTCTATCTTTAACACACAGAGTTGTTGGGGACAAGTGGATTAGAGTTGGAGAGGAGGTTAAGGCATAGTAGGTATATACTTGACGAAGGAAATGATGACAAAAGAGTTTTTCAAGTTAATTGTGAGGTAATTTTTTCTCGGTCTATCCTTTTTGAATTATTTTTTATATAGTAGTACTATACATTTTTCGTACTACATTGGAATTGGTTGAATTAGTATATAATTGGCGAAATAGCAAAGAATTGAATGCTTATAACTTTCGTATGTAGGCATATGTTCTCATCATGAATTTTTAGATATAGACTATTCACATTGTCGGCTTTATGCAATGATTAGTTGGTTAAATATTTAATATAAAGATGTATACATTTTTTTGATTTGCAATAAGCATGCATTTTATTTCTCATCCTCACATTACATTAAATTAAAAGGTTTAGTTGTTTGTATAAATTAAATATATTGTCCTCTGTACTATAATAGTATTTAATAGTTGTCTATTTGTGTAAATAACTTAATTTTTTAGATGCTAAATGCTTTTATGGCTTTACCCAAATGGTGTTATTATGTTTGGTAATAAATAAAAGCTTCTAACATATTTAATCAACCACTACTATATAAGTAAAGGTTATCAATTGCTTCGTTGCCTATTATTAATATACATTGTGTGCACTAATTAATATATTAATGGTAATAAAGCAATTTTCTTTTCTACTTGGTGGAGCATTTATTTATTTCCAAACTTTCTTGATCAATAGTATAGCAACTTTTAATGACAGATATACATGGCAAGAATTTTCAGCAGAAATATAAAATTTAATAAACCTTAAAAATACCAAATAATCAAACAATATGAAGTTTTATTTGATTCTAACTGACAAAAATATATAATACAAGAAGGAAAGGCAACTTCATTTTCTATGGTAATTGCCACCTATACTACACAAGCTCGAGCAGAAAAGGCAACGACACATTGAAGCAATTGCCCAACTGAAGTACTTACACATCAATATCCAATGGCTTTTTTCAATACTGAAGCAACAGATCTATGAGGTAGCAACTGCCCAATTCATGTTCATTTCCAAATTTCATCATATTTTCCATGCGTCTCCATCAAATATCCATGTGGACAATTTTCTTTCATTTCCGGCTTCTAGATTAGTTTCCTCCTTTCCCTTTGTGAACCGCTTCCTTTTTTGCGATTACAAGAGCAAATTGATTTTTTTTCTTTCCAAATAGATGCCTTCCACCCATTTGTAGATTGAATGATAAATTGATGAGCTGCATCAGGTGAGATTACCTAAATCTAAAATCAACATGTAAGAGTTAAAATTATGTGTGTTATTATTGGATAAAGAAGGTTTGTTTTTAAAATTTTGTAACAGCAAATTGTAAAATGTACTGAATTTGAGTGGAATTCGAAGATGAGCTCTCACAGATCATGCATTACCCTTAAACAATACCTGAAGATTTGTATAAATACAGACAAAGTCACTTTGCATACAACTATTTTAGCTGTTGTTGATAAGTTTGACTAAAAAACATACTAGGTCATATATGATCAACTTGAACCAGATATAGTGGTTTACAGTTTACCTAATTATAAGGTCCATATATCGATGATATGAAGGAAAGAAAAATCCTACTGCTGAACTTATCGGAATATATACCAGTATTATGTCTTATGAAAGTATTATTATGTTTTTTTATAACTTTAGTACAATTGGCTTTAGGTGAGATTTTCTTTAATTGTTTTTAGTACTTTTTAGTTGTTTTTTTTCAAAATAGCACACATGTTACAAGTTATAGGATGAAATTTCATGTCACATTTTTGGATTTTTTTACACTGAAGTGTGCTAATGAAAGTTGATTACAAATGAATATGCATAAACTTAATGATTTTCAATCAACCAAGTTGTTTGTTATGTCCACTGCAACAAAACGATTTGTAATTTTTTCTAGCAAGAAGGCTATATAGAATCGACAAGAACTCTTTTAGCGGTAAGATACATATTAAAAGTTCAAAAATATACCATCCTAAGTTTTATCACAGTACCGAGTGAATGTTCTGGCATTTATTTTGCATCACAACTTTTTTAATTACTCTTACATTAGTTTGGTTTTTGTTTACCAGATCTGAAGAGCTAGAGTCTGCACTAATGGAGATGGTCAAGCAGGATAATAGACGCCTTTTGAGCGCAAAGGTTGAATGTAATGGTGTGCTCCACCAGTGCAGTAGTCAACGAAAGTGTTTCTCTCATGAGCAAAGATATTTTAATGGGTGTACATGATCCTAGAAGCTTTTTAATTTTGTATTCTTTCCCTATCATGTTAATGCAAAAAATATTATATTATGTTGTTATATTATTCAAAAATGTTGTAAGATGAGATATAGGAAGAATTATCATAGTTTTTGTTTGTAGTTGTATGATTAAACCTTTTAGAGTTCTACAATTAAATTAATGAAAATTTTAAGTAAGCTCAAACCAAGTTACTTGGTGTTCTCTTTATGTCCGTTTGAGTTACATGAACAATGTTTTGCATTACCGTTAAACCAATATACATGTGGTGAATCTATATTTTGCTTTATTGTCAAACCATATACATATGTATGAATCAAATGTAGCATACTGGGGTTACTCACCTGACACAAATAGTTTGTATATCATCCGTGAAATGCTTAGCCGCTGAAACAACATATCAATGATAAGGCAACCGTGGTCCAATCAAACACTCATTTTCAGTTTCGAATACATTTTCCTATCATAATTGTAACAAAGACAAAATATGATCATTTTCTTCTTTGCACACATCCAACGGACGTGCCACCATACTTGTATATATATATAAGATAAAATTTTAAAAATATAAATAATTACACATAGTTAAAATTTTAATAACAAAGTAAATTATAGAATCTCATTTAAATATGTGCAAAACAAATAAGGTAAACATATTAACTAAAATTTAACATAGTAGAATAAAATAGAGATTTATTTTATAAAGTCAGAAGACAAAGCAAAAGAAATATGTACAAACAAACAAAGTAAAGCTTTAAATAAAATAAAGAAATACATTCAAATATTAACAAATAATAATAACAACTTTATATCTATATACATGAAGTATAAAACAAAATAATCAAAGTAAATAAATGCTTAGCCACCCTATAGAAATCATCAGCCGAGATCTTGTTGAGAGAAAAAAATAAAAAAAATATCTCTGCTTTGTACTGTACAAGACCTCACCTGTAGACTCATTTTTAATATCAGCCACCATAACATATCATGTCAGCCCATAATGCAAGCATATCAGCCTTACCTATTGTACAAACCAAACATAAAAATATGTCACCCTGTACATTTTTCTTTCTATATATCAAACATCTTCATTTCGTTCATTCGAAACTGAAAAAAATAAAGTAGCATCATCTCAAAACTCCAACAAACCAGAAAATGGATCGCATTAGCTATATTACAGCATGATAGAGGGTTCTCGCTTCGCGGTTTGGTGGCGAACGGGAGACTCTTACCCCTACATGTCCCTGAGTGGGATGGGTTGGTTAGGCGGAGGCCGTGACAGTCGAGAGGCTGGCCGTAAAAGTAAATGCGAGGTGTCAGTGTACGCCACGGTGGGACTGGGATGGTTGCAAAGCCTACCGGTGGCCGCTACCGACGGTTGAAAAGCCTAAGTCGTTACATTTGGTATCAGAGCTAAGGTTAAAACTTTAGCTCAGGAGTATGACACATTAAGTAACTCGTTAGAGATAGGGTGAAGTATCCCTAGAATGAGTGTATCCCTAAGATATCCGCCTGAATGTCTTAGTAAATTCTCTTGCTATCTACTGATAGTGAGTATGAGTGCAAGAAGAGGACAAGATAGGGGACAGGGAAATACGACTATAAATGGTCAATACCCTGCAACAGTGGAAACAACTTTCTTATCAGTCTCCTTTGATTCGTTTCCAAATTCTTTTGATTTCTTCGTACCAGCTACAAGAAGAAGTTTCGGTGTGATGATGGCCCAACGAATCGTTGTAGAAAATCCTTACTTCGTATTTTCATCGGTTTCTTATCAGCTTTTTGATTTAAACCTTAATGAATTTGAAATTGGAAATTTTAAATTGAGTTAAATTGATTAATAGAATATGATGACAAACTTGAATTGAATCGATAAAACGATTTCGTTTGAAACCCAATTTTGAAATTCTATTATAATTTCTTGTGAATACCAAAGTCCAAAGAGGGACAAATTGGTATGTATTCTGAGTTATTCCAATTTGAGTTTGGAATTCATATCGTAAGTTTGAGGAATTATAGGAGATCGAATCTGTCTATCTCTGTATTGTTTTCGTGCCTGTGAATTTGGAGGACGAAATTCTTTTAAGGAGGGAAGTTTGTAATGACCCCAGATTTTAATTTAATTTAATTTAATAATTTGTTGATTTTTTGAGTTAAAATTGTATAATTTATTATAAATGGAAGCGAGTTTCCCCGATTCAAATAGAAAATATATATTAAGTCAAATTGATTTGAAAATTTGTATATATGTAACGACCCTAGATTTTAATTTAAATCGTATAAATGGTTTAAAAATAAGAATATATATATATATATATATAAGATAAAATTTTAAAAATATAAAATAATTACACATAGTTAAAATTTTAATAACAAAGTAAATTATAGAATCTCATTTAAATATGTACAAAACCAATAAGGTAAACATATTAACTAAAATTTAACATAGTAGAATAAAATAGAGATTTATTTTATAAAGTCAGAAAACAAAGCAAAAGAAATATGTACAAACAAACAAAGTAAAGCTTTAAATAAAATAAAGAAATACATTCAAATATTAACAAATAACAATAACAACTTTATATCTATATACATGAAGTATAAAACAAAATAATCAAAGTAAATAAATGCTTAGCCACCCTATAGAAATCATTAGCCGAGATCTTGTTGAGAAAAATATATATATATATATATATATATATATATATATATCTGCTTTGTACTGTACAAGACCTCACCTGTAGACTCATTTTTAATTTCAGCCACCATACCATATCATGTCATCCCATAATGCAAGCATATCAGCCTTACCTATTGTACAAACCAAACATAAAAATATGTCACCCCGTACATTTTTCTTTCTATATATCAAACATCTTCATTTCGTTATTTCGAAATTGAGAAAAATAAAGTAGCATCATCTCAAAACTCCAACAAACTCGAGCTTCGGCTCCTCCACATGGCCACCTCCCCTTGTGCCTCTGCCGTGAGTAACCACTCTCGGCTACTATCTCCTTCCCTTCACCTCACTGCGACGTCTTTGGTATGTTGATATATATTGGTTAATATATATAAATCTGTTGAGTGTATATATGTTATTGTATGTTAGGTATATGTTAGTTTATTTATGAATTCTCTTTGTTTAAACATATATTAGGTAAATGGATAGATATATATAATAATATTCGTACGTATTGTCTGTGTAGTATGTTAGTTATATATATTATTACCTTTATAAGTATTTTTTATGCAAGATTTAAGTGTTTATGATCTATTGCATATATATTAGTTATATATGTTAGATTTTATAAAAAGTATATACATGCTAGTTTATAAATATTAATATAGTTAATATGTATAAATTTGGTTAATATAATATTGTTTAAAAATATATGTTCTGTTCCACATTGTAACAAACCGCATATTTGTTGATCTTATATTTAAATATTTTATATAAAATATTTTATCGTCAGTGGGATTTTAGTCCGAAAAGCTACTTTTTGCATACGGTCAAATTAGGACTCGAGACCACCCCCATTGAGTTCAAAATTACGTGTGCGATCTTTTTGAGTGTAAACTTCGATATGTTTGGAGATAGTGGAATTTTGTCACTTTTTCGCGTAGGGCTTTGGTTTGGGCTGAACCACTTACTAACTCAGCCCAATCCCCTTCTCCTCTTCATTAACTCATTCTTCATTTTCCTAACTCTAAAGCTTCTTCAAAAATGGTGGAGGGAATGGGAAATTAAAACTCCAAAGCTTTGATCTTCATTGCTAATCCAACATATACTCCGAATTCAAGAGAGGACATTGATTCAAGCTTGCTGTTGCCCTTATTTTGCTTCAAGCTTCATCTTCATTGATTTTTGGTGCAAAGGTGAGATTTTTATCTCACATTCTTGCCTATAACTGTCATTGGATTGTTGGGAATGATTCCCTATCACTTGTGCACATGCATTTGCATTTGGTTTGGATTGAATTGGTGAAAAACTCGATTTTTAGTGTTTTGGCAAAATTCTGGGCTTAGGTCGTTTGGGTTTGGAGAAGACAGGCCTGCAAATTACTCGTTCTGGGCTTAGGTCGTTCACCATGAGTTAGGTCGCTCGGCACTTAGGTCGTAGGTCGCTCTGCTTCATTTACCTCGTTAGCTCGTTCTGCACTAGGTCGTTGGCCCTAGGTCGCTTACCTTTAGGTTGCGTGGCTTTAAGTCGCTAGGTTGTTGGGAATTAACTCGTCCGGCCTTGCCTGCTCGTTAGGTCGTTCGATATTCTAGGTCGCGTACCCAGTTAGGTCGCGCACACATTAGGTCGCGAGTTGATTAGGTCGCTCGACCTTGCTTGGGATGTAGGTCGCTCAACCTCACCACCTTAGGTCGCCTGCACCATAGGTCGCGCCACCTTTTAGGTCACGTGTTTCTCCTTAGGTCGCTTGTGACTTAGATCGGCCCCGTTTGGTCGCATGCTCAGCTATCACTCTAGGTCGCTTGACCTGCTTGGACTCCTTAGCTCGACACTGTTAAGTCGCGCAGCATCGTAGGTCGCATCACTTATAGGTCGTTCGACCTATATTTCCTTAGGTCGCTCGGCATGTTAGGTCGCACCTTCTATTCATACTTTGATGCATTTTGAGCTGATTTCCTTGGATTTCATTCACGTCTTCGAATGTGAAGCTTTGTGGCAGGTTGTTCTGCAATCGTTTTGTGATTCGTCACTTTACAAATTCGAAGGTTTCAATACTAGTAGTAAAATATCAAAACTCTTTCATCAAGATGATTTCAACTCTATTTTTATTATAAAGCTCTTTTTCCTAAAACCGTTTTCCAATCTACTAGTATATACAAGCCTTTACCTCACTCGGATGAGAAATCTAATTAAACGGCTTAGTAAAACGAGTGGTATGAAACGCTTGCGTTCACTTTGTCGGTTAATTCTTGGACTTGTTCGATTGAACCTCTTATGACAATTTTCTAGTGAAGATTCACAGCTTGTTCGTAAATATTTAAGTTAAGCAAGTGGTTATGGGACATGAAGCTAAACTCATATATTTACTAGCTTGGTGTGATTGACACTTCTTGATGATCATGACGATCATTTTTGTGATTTGATTTAGACTAGCAATTGTGCGATGTCTCTTTGTCTACGAGGGAGATTAAACCCCGTTTGTGTGATGTTTCACCATCACATATGTGGGGTAGCGCCCCACGGTCTTCGAGCCATTCTTGTGGAGCTTCGGCTCAAAATTAATTGTTAGCTACCATGAGATGGCGTCTCGTCTTGTGTTACACGTGTTGGTGAGTTTTCATACTCCCATTTTGTGATAGGCCTCCCACTTCTTGTGATTTCTGGATTTCTTGAGATGATTTCTGGAATTTTGTGCTTCACCAATTTTTGTGATTTCCATTGATATGTTTATCAATTTTTGTGCATTGGTGAATTTGTGTGTCATTGACTTGTTATGAATACAAGTTTAGGGTATGATGCCCTATTTTATCTTTGAGAAGATTCTTGTGATATTGATTAATCTCTTGTTGATTTTCAATTACATACTTATAGTAGTATGCCATTATGGTTATTACATGTTTATGCCATGTCTTTTATTCTATATCATGTCATCTGATATTTATAGTTAGACTGATCCGTTTATTATTTTCTTATGAAATAATACTCGGGTCAGATCGAGATGTTACAGGTGCTTCTGCTTGACTTCTCTTCTGGGATCACTTTGACTTTTGGCTAACTACTTAGATTAGTAGTTTTTGTTGTATACATTTGAGATAGACTCTGTGATGTATACTTATTCTTTTGTGTTGCTTGTAGCTATTCTTTTGTATTATCGTGGATCTTTCAGACCACTACTCTTATGTACACTTTCATGTGTTATATATATATTCATACCTTTTTCCGCCTTAGTGATATGGATGTCTATGACTAATTTGTGTTATGTTTATTTCTATATTTGTTTCCGAAGGTTTTATACAGCCACTGTGTGATAGCTTTGAGTTTGTGTCGGTATGTCGGATTTCCTCCTTTAATGAAATGCATGCTATACTATCTAACATATCGGTGCTCGCACAAAGAAGTTACATGGATGGTCGCCCCTCAACAGCCTTATCCTCCGTGCTAGTTGACAGTACTACACCGTAGTGTTCTTGGCTAGCGTGGGTATAGAGGTGGGGCGTCACAGCTTGGTATCAGAGCCAAATTTCAGAACAATGTAGAATAACTTAACAAGGATCATCGTCCTAAGTCCAACTTAGGAGTCATGCCTTAGGATTTAGTTCGGGTCTTCAAACCGATTCATCCTATTTCCTTTAAGTATCCTTGTTTTAATCTATCAAGATTTGCTTGATATTTATTTGGAGAATAACTTTTCTTCTTCTCTCTTTCTTAAAGAAGAGAATGTCTAGACCAGGTCGTCCTAGAGATGGACCATCTACTGTTACTCCCCAGGATGGAGTTTTTATGACTGCTCAACAGCTTCTTGATTTATTAAATAATGCTCAAGCAGCTGGTCCTAATCAGGAACCTACTCATCCTAAGTCTGGATTTGCACGCTTGTGCAACGATTATACCAACTTGGATGGGAAACCATTCAAAGGTTCCGAAACTATTATTGAAGTCGAGGCTTGGTTAAGAACATGCGATCGAATCTTTTCTCGCATGAATCTTATCGATCTTCACCGGGTTAAGGTGGCCTCCAATATGCTCCAAGAAAGAGCATTGGATTGGTACGAACTTCTTATTTCTGAAATTAATGAAGCGGATCTCACCTGGGAGCAATTCCGGGAACGCTTCGAATTAAAATTCGTACCAGAATCAGAGAAAGTAACATTGGCTCGACGTTTCATAGACCTTGTTCAAGGTGAATCCTTTGTGGCAGATTATGTCGCATCCTTCGAGTCAATGTCTAAATATGGGGTTGAATACATCAACACCCCATTGAAGAAGAACCAAAGGTTCGTCTATGGCTTAAACAAAAATCTCAAGAAGCTATTACTTCTAAAATTAGAAGTTTCTTTCAACCAACTCATTGATATCGCTCTTCGTCTTGAAGAGGCAGAAAGGGAAAGTGATGTTGAAGTGGTAGGGGCTAAACCAAACTTCAACAACAAGAAAAGGACAAACAAATTCAAAGGTCCTTATCCTTACAAAAAGGGGAAACCTGCACCTCTAGCAGCAAAGACTTCTACTTCTACCCCTAGTAGCGGGCAATGCTATAACTGTGGTCCTAAGGACCATTTTGCGAACAAGTGTTCAAAGCCCCGTTCTTGTCGCTATTGTAAAAGCCCGGATCATTATATACATTTATGCCCCAGACTTCAAGGCAAGAAGGAGGGAAAGCTTAATGTGGCTCAAGCCCCTGGCAACACATCTCGTGGTCAAGGTATGTCTCATTCTGTCCTTGATGGCATTATTATATTTCATAATCAACCTATTAGAGTTCTCTTTGATACGGGTGCATCCCATTCTTTTATATCAAAGGAACTTGTCGATACTTTTTCTTTAAGTATTGTTGCTTTAATAACTTCTTTAAGAATTGCGAATCCGGTCGGTGGAGCCGCAACTCTTAGTTTACTTTGCAAAGATGTGGAGATTATTTTGTGTGATTTTCCTTTCCTAGCCGATTTGCATGTCATGCATTACTTAGGATTTGGAATGATTTTGGGTATGGATTGGCTTAACCGTTATGAAGCTCATATCCTATGTCCTGAGCGGACTATTTATCTTCGACATCCACTATCTGTTAAGCAGATTTCTATTATTCTTAAAGATTCGGATTCCACTTTGGCTACATCTTTATATTCTTTAAATCCTCGTGATGATGATAATGATGATGAGGAAGATGTCATTTCTCGTATTCGCGTCGTTTGTGAATTTTCCGACATATTTGAGCCCGTTTTCGGATTACCACCTAAGCGAGCAATTGAGTTCAAAATTAATCTTATACCGGGAGCTCAACCTATTACTCGTCCTCCTTATCGCATGTCCAATAAGGAGAATGAAGAGATGTGCAAACAATTATCCGAATTGGAGACGAAGCAATTTATTCGCTCTAGTTCCTCGCCTTGGGGAGCTTCAGCAATTTTCGTGAAGAAATCTGATGGTACCCTTAGGCTTTGTGTCGACTACCGCAAGCTTAATGATCTTACTATTAAGAATAAATATCCTTTACCTCGGATAGATGATCTATTTGATCAACTTAGTGGTGCTAGAGTCTTTTCACAATTGGACTTGGCTACCAGTTTTCATCAGCTTCGTATTGCAGAGGATAGTATTCCTTTGACTTCGTTCCGTACTCGATATGGATCTTATGAATGCCTGGTTATGCCATTTGGTTTAACGAATGCTCCGGCTTATTTCGTTGACCTTATGAATCGAGTTTTCAAGGATTTTCTAAATTGGTTTGTTCTCATCTTTATTGATGATATTCTTGTGTATTCTAAAACCGAGGAGGAGCATGAAAAGCATCTTCGGATTGTATTGGAAACTCTTAGGAGTAGTCAATTAAAAGCAAAATTTTCTAAATGCCACGTTTGGCAATCTAGTGTGAAATTTCTCGGTCATATTATTTCCGAATCCGAAATATTAGTGGATCCTTCAAAGATTGAAGCAATCCAAAATTGGAAAAGACCGGAGAGTGTAACGGAAATCCGTAGCTTCCTTGGATTGGCGGGTTATTACCGTCGTTTTATCAAGGACTTTTCTAAAATTGCCGTGCCTCTCACTGGCTTAACAAAGAAAGGTGTTAAATACATTTGGTCGGACAAATGTGAAACTTCATTTCAGAAATTAAAAGAACTCCTTTCTGATGCTCGTATTCTTGTTATTCCCGAAGGGAATCAAGATTTTGTCATTTATACCGATGCTAGTCGCGTTGGTTTGGGTGCCGTTCTTATGCAAAAAGAACGTGTTATTGCTTATGCTTCTAGGAAATTGAAGTCGGCTGAGACTAGATATGCCACACATGATTTAGAACTCGCGGCTATCATTTTCGCCCTTCGAATTTGGCGACACTATCTTTTGGGAGAGAAATTTATGCTTTATACTGATCATAAGTCTTTGAAATATTTGTTTTCTCAAAAGGAACTTAATTTGCGTCAACAGCGTTGGCTCGAATTCCTTGCCTCCTATGATCTTGATATTCTTTATACTCCCAGAAAGGGGAATCGAGTTGTCGATGCACTTAGTCGCAAGCAACAAGCGGTTGTTTCTATGATGATATCCGAATGGAAAGACCTCGAGGTTTTATCCACTTGTGAGATTAGAGATCGTGTATCCGATTTATGTACATCTCTTGTTCTATGTAGCCTTGAGGCTCATCCTTCTCTTTTAGACCGCATTCTTGAAGCTCAAAAGCTAGATCCTGAATTGGCTTTGCTTGGCCGAAATATTAAGGATAAAGTTGATATTGAAGATTTGAAAGACTTTGATATTGATTCTCGTGGCGGTATTCGAAAATTTGGTAGACTTGTCGTACCAAATATTAGTAATCTTCGTAAAGATATTCTAGAAGATTCTCATCGTTCCAAGTATTCCATTCATCCCGGTAGTAGTAAAATGTACGCTGATATGAAGCGACTTTATTACTGGGAGGGAATGAAATCTGATATTGCTAACTTTGTTAAATGTTGCATGACTTGCCAACTTGTTAAGGCCAAACATCAAAGGCCCGGTGGGTTATTGCAACCATTGGAAATTCCAGTTTGGAAGTGGGATCAAATTTCCATGGATTTTATTGATGGCCTTCCTCGTTCTCGTTCGGGTCATGATAGCTTATGGGTGATCGTTGATAGACTTACTAAATCCACCCATTTTATTCCCGTTCGATCGAACCGAACCGTCCCACTTCTGGCCAAACTCTTTATCAAAGAAATTGTTAAATTACATGGTGTTCCTACTTCTATCGTTAGTGATCGTGATCCATTGTTTACTAGTGGATTCTGGAAGAGTATTCAAAAAGCTTTGGGAATGAAGCTTAATTTTAGCACCGCTTATCACCCCCAGTCCGATGGACAAACTGAGCGTGTGAATCAAACTCTTGAAGATCTTCTGCGTGCTTGTGTGCTTGATTTCGGTGGAAGTTGGGAAGATCATATTTCACTTGTTGAATTTTCCTATAATAACAGCTTCTAATCTAGTATTGGTATGGCTCCTTTCGAGGCACTCTATGGAAAGCCATGCTGATCTCCTTCTTGTTGGCTTGAGGCCAGTGAGAAGCTGGTTTTGGGTCTTGATTTTATTCGCGATTCCACAGAAAAGATTGAACTTATTCATCATAGGATGAAAGAAGCCCAGAGTAGACAAAAATCCTATCCCGATAATCGAAGAAGGAAATTAGAATTTTCTGTTGGAAATCTTGTATTTATTTGTGTTTCCCCTATGAAGGGTGTTGTACGTTTCAGTCGATCGGGAAAGTTAGCGCCTCGTTGTATTGGGCCATTTCCTATCACCGAACGTATTGGTTCCATGGCTTATCGCCTTTTGTTACCGGCTCAGTATTCTGCCATGCATGACGTGTTTCACGTTTCTCAATTACGGAAGTGCCTTTGGGATTCCGATTCTATTCTTGAGCCTAGTGTTGTGGAAGAGATTGAAGTTTCGCCTAATTTAACTTATGAGCAGCATCATATTCGAATTATTGCTTCAGAAGTCAAACGACTTCGAAATAAATATGTTCCGCTTGTTAAAGTTCAATGGTCCTCAAATCCTAAGGATTGCTCTTGGGAATCTAGAGAATTCATCGAACGTACACATCCGGACTTGCTTTCTCATGCTCTTTGAGGTAAACTTCTTATTTCAAATTTCTTTTGTGTTAATATGCTTTTATGGTTGTTACTTTTTATTTCCATCTTATATATTGTGAGGATGCAATTTCTTTAAGGAGGTGAGTCTGTAACAACCCGCATATTTGTCGATCTTATATTTAAATATTTTATTTAAAATATTTTATCGTCAATCGGATTTTAGTCCGAAAAGCTACTTTTTGCATACGGTCAAATTAGGACTCGAGACCACCCCCATTGAGTTTAAAATGACGTTTGCGATCTTTTTGAGTGTAAACTTCGATATGTTTGGAGATAGTGGAATTTTGTCACGTTTTCGCCTAGGGCTTTGGTTTGGGCTGAACCACTTACTAACTCAGCCCAATCCCCCTCTCCTCTTCATTAACTCATTCTTTATTTTCCTAACTCTAAAGCTTCTTCAAAAATGGTGGAGGGAATGGGAAATTAAAACTCCAAAGCTTTGATCTTCATTGCTAATCCAACATCTACTCCAAATTCAAGAGAGGACATTGATTCAAGCTTGTTGTTGCCCTTGTTTTGCTTCAAGCTTCATCTTCTTTGATTTTTGGTGCAAAGGTGAGATTTTTATCTCACATTCCTGCCTATAACTGTCATTGGATTGTTGGGAATGATTCCCTATCACTTGTGCACATGCATTTGCATTTGGTTTGGATTGAATTGGTGAAAAACCCGATTTTTAGTGTTTTGGCAAAATTCTGGGCTTAGGTCGTTCGGGTTTGGAGAAGACAGGCCTGCAAATTGCTTGTTCTAGGCTTAGGTCGTTCGCCATGAGTTAGGTCGCTCGGCACTTAGGTCGTAGGTCGCTCTGCTTCATTTACCTCATTAGCTCGTTCTGCACTAGGTCGTTGGCCCTAGGTCGCTTACCTTTAGGTCGCGTGGCTTTAAGTCGCTAGGTCGTTGGGAATTAACTCGTCCGGCCTTGCCTGCTCGTTAGGTCATTTGATATTCTAGGTCGCGTACCCAGTTAGGTCGCGCACACATTAGGTCGCGAGTTGATTAGGTCGCTCGACCTTGCTTGGGATGTAGGTCGCTCAGCCTTTCCCCTTTTAGGTCGTTAGACCTTATTCCCTTTAGGTCGCTCAACCTCACCACCTTAGGTCGCCTGCACCATAGGTCGCGCCACCTTTTAGGTCGTGTGTTTCTCCTTAGGTCGCTTGTGACTTAGATCAGCCCCGTTAGGTCGCATGCTCAGCTATCACTCTAGGTCGCTTGACCTGCTTGGACTCCTTAGCTCGACACTATTAAGTCGCGCAGCATCGTAGGTCGCATCACTTATAGGTCGTTCGACCTATATTTCCTTAGGTCGCTCGGCATGTTAGGCCGCACCTTCTATTCATAATTTGATGCATTTTGAGCTGATTTCCTTGGATTTCATTCACGTCTTCGAATGTGAAGCTTTGTGGCAGGTTGTTCTGCAATCGTTTTGTGATTCGTCGCTTTACAAATTCGAAGGTTTCTATACTAGTAGTAAAAATATCAAAACTCTTTCATCAAGATGATTTCAACTCTATTTTTATTATAAAGCTCTTTTTCCTAAAACCGTTTTCCAATCTACTAGTATATACAAGCCTTTACCTCACTCGGATGAGAAATCTAATTAAACGGCTTAGTAAAAGGAGTGGTATGAAACGCTTGCGTTCACTTCGTCGGTTAATTCTTAGACTTGTTCGATTGAACCTCTTGTGACAATTTTCTAGTGAAGATTCACAGCTTGTTCGTAAATATTTAAGTTAAGCAAGTGGTTATGGGACATGAAGCTAAACTCATATATTTACTAGCTTGGTGTGATTGACACTTCTTGATGATCATGACGATCATTTTTGTGATTTGATTTAGACTAGCAATTGTGCAATGTCTCTTTGTCTACGAGGAAGACTAAACCCCGTTTGTGTGATGTTTCACCATCACATATGTGAGGTAGCGCCCCATGGTCTTTGAGCCATTCTTGTGGAGCTTCGGCTCAAAATTAATGGTTAGCTACCATGAGATAGCGTCTCGTCTTGTGTTACACATGTTGGTGAGTTTTCATACTCCCGTTTTGTGATAGGCCTCCCCCTTCTTGTGATTTCTGGATTTCTTGAGATGATTTCTGGAATTTTGTGCTTCACTAATTTTTGTGATTTCCATTGATATGTTTATCAATTTTTGTGCATTGGTGAATTTGTGTGTCATTGACTTGTTATGAATACAAGTTTAGGGTATGATGCCCTATTTTATCTTTGAGAAGATTCTTGTGATATTGATTAATCTCTTGTTGATTTTCAATTACATACTTATAGTAGTATGCCATTATGGTTATTACATGTTTATGCCATGTCTTTTATTCTATATCATGTCATCTGATATTTATAGTTAGACTGATCCGTTTATTATTTTCTTATGAAATAATACTCGGGTCAGACCGAGATGTTACAGGTGCTTCTGCTTGACTTCTTTTCTGGGATCACTTTGACTTTTGGCTAACTACTTAGATTAGTAGTTTTTGTTGTATACATTTGAGATAGACTCCGTGATGTATACTAATTCTTTTGTGTAGCTTGTAGCTATTCTTTTGTATTATCGTGGATCTTTCAGACCACTACTCTTATGTACCCTTTCATGTGTTATATATATATTCATACCTTTTTATTGCCTTTGTGATATGGATGTATGTGACTAATTTGTGTTATGTTTATTTCTATATTTGTTTCCTAAGGTTTTATACAGCCACTGTGTGATAGCTTTGAGTTTGTGTCGGTATGTCGGATTTCCTCCTTTAATGAAATGCATGCTATACTATCTGACATATCGATGCTCGCACAAAGAAGTTACATGGATGGTCACCCCTCAACAGCCTTATCCTCCGTGCTAGTTGACAGCACTACACCGTAGTGTTCTTGGCTAGCGTGGGTATAGAGGTGGGGCGTCACACACATAAAGTTGTATAGTTTGTATACTCATGTTTCTAGATGTCTTAATTATTGTTTTAAGTTATATTAGTATATATATAAGCTAGATTTGTTAAGCCTGTATATAAGTGTTTCCAAATAATTTATATTATAAAGCAGTTACATGTGTTGCCATCTATGATATATATATATATATATATATATATATATATATATATATATATATATATATATTTTCTGTTAGTATATATATATGTTATAGTATGTTAACAGTAAATATATGTGTTAGGTCAGTTTATATTCTAGTTAATATGTGTATGTGTTCTATAACTATATGTTTACAGTAAATTTTGATGTGTTTAAAAGATATGGGTTGGTTTCAAATGTATATATATATAATTTTTATGTGTGCTTGGATTTAATATTGGTTTGAAATTTATGTATATAGGTTTTTATCATATTGGGGTTAAAGTTAAAATTGGGGATCTGGTATATATATCTTATTTTAAATATGTGATTTAAATTAAAACAAAGATTTTAGAAACACATGTGTGTGTGTGTATATATATTTAATTTAATATGTGTTGACATTAGGATATGATTTTGTATATATATAATTTTATATGTTATATCTATATCAGCTTACTTATACCATTTATCATCATCGATCCAGTTCTGATTTGATTTCGTCAATTCCTATGTATCAGCTTCATTCGTTGAATTGTGTCCATCTAGCGTTGCTTTGGAATTCATAGCTCATTTCTTTGTTAAATCTACCTAGCCTCGAAAGGTGAGTACTCACTCACGATTAACGTTCTTATATTTATTAAATTTGATTTCAATTGAAACGACAATTGAAATATGTTGTTGTTAGTTATTTACATTGTTATATATATGCTTTTATTTGTACCTATTCACCTATGATATCTGACACCATTATCTATTATTTATATTGATGATATATGCCTGTTATATTATTATCATATCTGTTATCACTCTGCAAGTTCCCTGTTAGTATAGAATTCCATATAGGTTGAAATGATACATACCCGAACGATCTTGTAGAATAGGAGAAAATCGTTATGGGTTGAAATGATAAACCCAAACGATTTTCAATTGAATTAAATTTGGGATTGCGGGTTGAAAAGATATATACCCGTATATATTTAAATTGCGGATTGAAATGATAAATATTCGTATCACTTGACCCTAGGATAGAAAATTATATACAAACACCGTTGGTCTATATATAAATATTTTGAAAATGATTTCTATGACTTTGAAAAGAAATATATGGTTTTAATAAATATTGATTTTCAAATATTATATATATTCATTTTTATAAAGGTTTAAATTTTAGATTTTTAAAAATTATATGTTTTGAAAATTTTATAGTTATAAGTTAACTTTTGAAATTATAAATTTTAAGCGTTTACTTGTAATTTTACTATTTTTTTTAAATATATAAATAAATTTAATAATATGTTTAGGTAATTATTTAAAATTTATATTTTAAAATAGATTTTATAATGATTTTTATAAGTTAAGATTGGAGTGATAAATGTGAATTTATTTGAAATTGTATTTAATTAAGAACTATATTTAATTAAAAATCGACTTGAAACTTATTGAATTTGTGATCTTTGAAAGGATATGATTTTATAACTTGATTTTGGTTTAAGGTGATTAAAAGAATATTTCAAGTTAAATAAATTAAAGGAAATATTTAGTTTATTTGTATTCTGAGGTTTTATTTAAATGATATTGGATTTATTAAGTGAATATTTCAAAACTAAATAATAATGAAGTCAAATTAAGATATATGTGAAATTAGCAAATTTAGTTTTGAAATATTGAATATATAAAGCTTTAAAATATTTTGAAATCGAAATGGTTTATTTTTGTGGTTCGAATCTGTATTTGAAATCGATATAATTTGAGATGGTTATTAAGAAACTGAATTTAGGTGAAATTTATGAATTTAGATTGAATTAAAATTGAACTCTGGAATTCGAGTTGATTTGAATCGATTTGTGAAATTTGAGGAAGCTATTTTATTTTATATAAAGTATTTTTAAACTATATTTAAAACTATTTTATTTTACTTTATAAATTATTTTAATATAAACTATTTTAATATAAATCATTTTCAATATAAATTATTTTAATATAAACTATTTTAACTTATAACTATTTTATTATAAACTATTTTAACTTATAAATATTTTATATAAACTATTTTACTTCATAAACTATTTTATTATATATATTATTATTAATATCTAAACGGCTTAAAGAAAATGTTATGATTTTAAAGTGTTATGATTTCCAACGTGCTATGATTTCAAAGTGTCATGATTTCCAAAGTGTTATAATTTCAAGTGTTTTGGTTTTGGAAGTGTTATAACTTTGAAAGTGCTATGATTTTGGAAATGGATATATTTGAAGCAAAAAAAATGATATCGTATTGATGAGGTTTTGAAATGGAAATAATATTTTGGTTTTGAAGTATAAACTATTTTGAAATGACCGTGGTGTTATAATAACATTGGGTTGTTAAAGAGACCAGAATCGGTTATTGTCATACTCTCTGCAAATGCCAAAAGCCACTTTAACAACCGTGCACATGGTGGAGATTCCAGAATGAAGTAGGATGGTTGTGACGATCCTATATGAGGTATATACGTGGACCTGACTCCCGTGAGTTGGCATAAGGTGGCTAAAAAAGGAGCAATTGACGGGCCAAGTGAGGTAGCTCCTCCGATCGGACACACTCCATCGTATGCCATTCTATTACTTTGTGATTGATTTGGTGCGCACCTTCGGATTTTCGGGAGTGTGGCTCGAGTGGGGCGATTGCTGCGGCTCTACATTACCAACAGCCCGGAAGTGTAATTGGTATATATACCCTGGCATTGCCTAGTTGTGCCATGTCACCTACCCTATCGAGACCACTACGAGTTTGATTTGTGTCGTACCTATGGAGTATCCTCTGGTAGCATCCCGATCAGGAGGTATTACGGTACTATATAGACTATTGGCACTATAAAATGTGTTAAGGGGGAAAATGTAACGCCTTAACACTATTTTAATAGTTTACTTTACTTTAGACATTATTATAATTGCGTAAATTACTACATAGTAGATGGTTTAACGGATCCTTAGAGGATGGTTATCCCAAACATCCTTTGTGTTACTTGTATTTTAGTTGGTATTTCACTTGAGTTGGATTATTGATATAAGAATGTTAATCCTAACTCGAGTGTTTTGTGTTTTTTCTTTACGCTCGGGTCAGATTGAGTGATTCAGCATTTGCGACTCACCTTTGGAGTTGGAGCTTCGCTTGGAGATCCATTTATCATTTAGCTTTCAGTTATTCAGTTGATTCCAGTAATGTATTCAGATTTGTATTTGATTATTGTACTGAGACTTTTATGTATTCGAGACTTCTATTTTATTTTGTTTTAACTCTGTTATATATATAGTAGCTTCATGAACTACTATTCTTTTATTTCTGATGCTTATTGTTATATTACTCTGTGTCTGTGATTCTGTGATTATTTTATTTACTGTATATGCTGAGTTTTGCCAAATATAAATTAACAATCTGATATTTTAAGCAATTCAAGTCCGACATGTGCGGATGTGAATGGTTGAAAATACTAGGATGTTACATGTGGTATCAGAGCCAGGTTTTAGGAAAAACTTAGCGTATATAGTAAATTTGATTACAGAATCACTTTCGTTCGAGCTTGAATTTCTTCCTTTTGACTCGGTTTCCTTTGAATTTTTGGAATGTTCCCTTCGGTTCCAAAATCCATTTTTTTCTCCCTATTCGTGTTTCTTTGATCCTGGAGCATCCCATAGCTCCACTGTATGATTTGTATAGGGGTGAAACTCCTTACAGTCGGTATTGATTCACCGAAGATTTCTGTATCCTCGGTTTACGATGCTGCAGAATTCTACCTCGATCTTAATTTGAAGTCACGGTTGACCCGGTTAATGTAACAACCTGGGGTTTTGTAAAAATTAATTATCGTCATTTGGCGATTAATTCTATTGGCTAATTGCTATTGAGAGTTTTGAATCCAGTTTAAATTCTTTTATAAATTAGTTAAGGGTTGTGGGCTTTAAAATTATCTTGGCCCATATTATTATTTGATGTCGTGATTAAGTGAATACTGTTCCCCTCTCTCTCGATTCATTATTCATTTTCAAACCCTAAACGAAATAACGAAATAAATGGCGGCTCGTTCCTTCGTTCCTTTTTGCTTGCAAACTAGGGCTTTGAAAATAATTGGAGAGGCCGACGTCAATTTATTCGATCCGGTGGATGCTAGTTTGCCGATCGATGACTCTACACGGCTCCTTCAATTTGCGTCGAAACAAGTGAGTGATTTTTATTCACTCACATCTAATTTAAACCATTGTTTTACTCAATTCGAATTCATGTTTTTGTGTTCGTCTGATTGTTGTTTGACTTTGCTTCGGTAGTCGATTTTGTTTCGATGAATGATGATTTTTGACTGGGTTTTGATTCTTGATGATTTGGACGATGTTGATTTTGTCCTGCTGTCATCGGCTTTGAATTGATTTTGCTTGATGTTGTGCAATTCGTATCTTTGAACAAAAAGGCAATGCATTTTTACTGCTACTATATCTGCCTGGGGTTTTTACATGTACATGCAGCATTGTCATTAATTTCATTGCCCATTTTAGTGTTGAGGAGTTCGTTGAAGATGTAACATTGATGTTGTAACTCCAGTTGAAATATCCCTCAATATACATTTACTGAACACTTGAGTAGTAGTTGACTACATCACTGGTGTCCACTGCATTCTTCGTTTGCATATCAACCTATGACCATTCATGTTGTTGCATTGGGTAGTACTTCACTGTATTCATTTGGCTGCGCTTGCATTGTTCACTTTGGGCTTTGGTAACCATTACCTAACCTCGGCACTGCCTTCATGTAAATACATTGAAGTCTGGGTAGATATATTGACCACTGTGTACATTGTTTAGTTTTATATCCATGCATGTTAATTTTATACATGTGATTGTACATCCATTTTACCCAGATCTGTAGTATGCATTGTCACTCTAGTTCATGACATTTGTGCGCTACATAATTTGCTGAGACTATGCTTGTACATGTCTCTCGTATCACAGTTTCTTACTTGTCTGATTCGTGCCTTGATATTGACTGCTGCACTATTTCATGTAGTCAGGTATTTTGTTTCACTAGTCGTAGCTTGATGTGAGTCTGCATTGATGTAAGAGTAGTCATTCATGTTTTAGCTGGTATTGCTTGAGGCGGTTTGCATTGCATCACCATTGACTGATGATTTATTTTGCCTTCGGCTCTGCTTTGAAGTATTCCTTTAGTGCACTATGCCTTAGCCTTGCTTATGCAATGTACCATACATCTGTTGCATCCACATTGTCACTGTATCACTTTTGATATAGTTTGCATTTCAGTTGTACTTGTTGTCTTCATTTGGTTATATATGCAGTTTTTAGTGTTGTGCCACTATTGTGTATTGTGCCTTGGTTTTTGGGTATTGCTGAGTTTGATTCTGTTTAATGTTGCATTTATTTTGTGTATGACTGCCCTTGTGGTTTCAGATTTGTAGCATACATGTTGCCATTCTTTGGAGCAGTTTCATTTTGTTTGCAGTTGTGTTGAGTCATGATAGCCGTGACTTGACCTCTACAGTTTCGATTTGCTGTTAATATTTGGAGTCATGATGACATTATATACTGTGTGGCGAGGCAGTACACGCAAGCGTGTACTGTAGCCACACAGCATTGACGTTTTGAATTGATATTTCAATTACTTGAATTGTTTTGTGTATCCAATTCAATATTTTGAAATTGTAATTTGATTTGGTTTGATTGATCATTTTGTTGTTGTCTAATTATCTATTTGATAATTAGATTATGTGTTTCTAATTATTTATTTAATAATTATATTTTGTTGTTAATTGCCGTTTAGGCAATTCTGTTGTTTTCTAAATTATCTTCATTGATAATCCTTTCATTTATCTTTGTTGATAATTTAAATTTGGTGATTTGTTGTTTAACACTGTTACGTGTTATATTTACCGTTATCCGATTTCCTTATTGAAGGATTGGATAGGTGAATTTACTTTGACTGTCGTCTATTTGATTATTTATTTATTATTGCTTCCGTGCATTAATAACTGAGTTTGAATTAGACTGACCCGTGTATTATTTTCTTTTGAATTTAATACTCGGGTCAGACCGAGTTATTACAGGTTGTTGATATCTTGCTTTGGGTTGCTGCTTGAGCTATGAAGCCTCTTCATATCTTTTGGAGTAGTCGTTGTCATAGTATAGGATGATATATATTCATGTATATTATTGTCAATAATGTACTTGTATATATAACTCCTAAGTCGACAGTTGTAGTTGTATCATATGTATTGTATCACATGTATTGTAATTGACATCAGTTATTATATATATGAGACTTTTATATTATCTGTGTTCTGCATTTAGCTTATCTGAGTTGTTATTATTATATATATTGTCCTAAACTATTATGAATCATCGTAGTTTTTTTTATACTGGAATTGGGTATGTCGATGGGAGTAAATAAATAAAAGATGAAAAACAAAAATATATACCACTCTTATCGAGGTAACCAATACTAGTGTAAGGCTCAACTACGGATGGCCGCTCCTATCCAGCCTTATTCTTTGTAATAACAGACAGTATTTCTTTTAATACTCTTTATTATTGTGAGCATAGAGGTGGGGCGTCACAGTTGGTATCAGAGCTTGGGGTTTATGGACATAATATAAAATATAACTTAGATGGAACATGTGTTACAACTATTTGTCGATGTTTTTAGTTGTGCTTTGAGTAAAAACTAAAGTTTTGAATCTATGATGAAATTTTTAAATCTTTATTTAAAAATAATAGTGAAACTGTGTTTTGATGATTGAGTAATTTGTGTTCTGTTTATCAGAGTGTGCAGCGGAAACAGTGAGACTGTCTTCGCTGAATACAGCTGATAACCTTTTTGATTTAAAAATAAAAATATAAAAATGAAATTAAATTCATTGTGTTGTTACATAGATGTGTTTATTTTTGTTATCTTTGAAAGTTTCGAATCCGATTTGAGGATCCGAAGCGATTGCAGTTATGTGATTTTGTTGAGATTTTTGCTGTTTTGAATTATCATCATTGAAGATATATTCGAGTGATTTCTTTGTTCATTTTGTAGTACACGTGCAAATTTGAGTTGCACATTACTGCATTAATTTTACGTTGAACCGGTGTTTGGTTTTAAACGTATTTTGTTGACGTCATTTTTATAACGGAATTTCTACACCGGCGCTATATTTTTGAAGCATGGTGTTTTGTTGATATTTTTAATGAATGAAAATTCACTGGTATTATAGTTTGATGTGAATTATTTTGATGAGATTTTGACGTATAAAAATTATTGTCGCTTTGACTTCAGTAACCATCAATTTTAAAGTGGATTTTCAAGCGGTTATTCCGCAATGTTGAGTTTGGGATCCGTTTTTACGTTGTTTTGAGAAGTGCAATTTCCTTATCGAATTTGCTACAGATGTTGCTGTTTTAATCACGTATTTTAAAAATCATTTTAAAATAAAAATTGCTTCCAAAATTTTTACAGTTTCCGCTTTCAAAAGAATGAGGAAGCATTTTAAACGCTTCAGCAAAATTGAGGACTATGAACCCTCACTTTTACTGATTCGCTTAATTCCGGACTTGTCCGTTTGAGAACGTAAAATGTTATTTATATAAAATACAAAAATTTTACAGTTTGCGCTTTCAAAAGAATGAGGAAGCGATTTAAACGATTCAGCAAAATCGAGGACTATGAACCCTTACTTTTACTGATTCGCTTAATTCCGGACATGTCCGTTTGAGAATGTAAAATGTTATTTTTACAAAATACACAATTTTGCACTTTCAAGGAAACGATGAAGAGAATCAAACGATTTAGTAAAACTCATGGTATGGGACATGTGCGTTTGCTATTTCGGTTAATTCCGGACTCGTAAATTGAAACATATGCTGTTTGATGATTTTGATGATTTTGTGTGCTTTCGGGCTACTATGTTAGACCTTCAGGTCATATGATGGACCTTCGGGTCAATACCAGTACTAGACCTTCGGGTCATTTGTTGGACCTTCGGGTCATTTTTTGGACCTTCGGGTCATTTGTTGGGCACCAAAAATATAGTACTTGGTAGGCTTCGGCCATTTGTTGATGCACGTGCGGCGTAGCTAAAACTCGCCATCTGATGGGATCGATCAACCTTTTATGTTGATTTTCTAGTCATCTTAATTGATTTCTAGATATTTGTTGTTTCCAATTATCTGCAGGTAATTGGATATTTGTTGTTTCTGATTATCGTTTTTGATAATCGGATATTTGTTGTTTCTGATTATCATTTTTGATAATCGGATATTTGTATTTTCTGATTATCGTTTTTGATAATTAGATATTTGTTGATTTGAGATTTCTGATTATCGTTTTTGATAATTAGATATTTGATGTTTTCTGATTATCGTTTTTGATAATTAAATATTTGTTGTTTCTGATTATCGTTTTTGATAATCGGATATTTGTTCTTTCTGATTATCGTTTTTGATAATCGGATATTTGTTGTTTCTGATTATCGTTTTTGATAATCGGATATTTGTTATTTCTGATTATCGTTTTTGATAATCGGATATTTGTTGTTTCTGATTATCGTTTTTGATAATCGGATATTTGTTGTTTCTGATTATCGTTTTTGAGAATTAGATATTTGATGTTTTCTGGTTATCGTTTTTGATAATTAGATATTTGTTGTTTCTGATTATCGTTTTTGATAATCGGATATTTGTTGTTTCTGATTATCGTTTTTGATAATCGGATATTTGTTGATTTGAGATTTCTGATTATCGTTTTTGATAGTTAGATATTTGATGTTTTCTAGTTATCGTTTTTGATAATTAGATATTTGTTGTTTCTGATTATCGTTTTTGATAATCGAATATTTGTTGTTTCTGATTATCGTTTTTGATAATCGGATATTTGTTGTTTCTGATTATCGTTTTTGATAATTAGATATTTGTTGATTTGAGATTTCTGATTATCGTTTTTGATAATTAGATATTCGATGTTTTCTGGTTATCATTTTTGATAATTAGATATTTGATGTTTTCTGATTATCGTTTTTGATAATTAGATATTTGTTGATTTGAGATTTCGGATTATCGTTTTTGATAATTAGATATTTGTTGATTTGAGATTTCCGATTATCGTTTTTGATAATCAGATATTTGATGTTTTCTAATTATCGTTTTTGATAATTAGATATTTGTTGATTTGAGATTTCTGATTATCGTTTTTGGTGATTAGATAATTGTTGTTTTCAAATTATCTGGTTGATAACTAGATAATTGCAGTTTTGCGAATTGTGATTTGTGTTTTCTAATTATCTTTGTTGATAATTAGATTTTGCTGTTTTCTAATTATCGTATCGATAATTAGATATTGTTGTTTTATGATTTCTGTATTCTAATTATCTAATTGATAATTGAATATTGCTGATAATTGCATTTATTCAGTTTTGTTGTTTTCTGATTATCTATTTGGTAGTTAGATTTTGTTTAGAATTTGTGAATTTCTTTTATGGAATTAAAAGATTTCTTTGGTGTTTGTATTCCCGACTTTTATTTTTCTAGCTTAACCAGTTTATGTTAGAAAAATAATTGTTATTGACACCTTTAATTATGAAAATTGCGGGGACGCAATTTTTATAAGGAGGGGAGTCTGTAACAACCTGGGGTTTTGTAAAAATTAATTATCGTCATTTGGCGATTAATTCTATTGGCTAATTGCTATTGAGAGTTTTGAATCCGGTTTAAATTCTTTTATAAATTAGTTAAGGGTTGTGGGCTTTAAAATTATCTTGGCCCATATTTTTGTTTGATGCCGTGATTAAGTGAATACCGTTCCCCTCTCTCTCGATTCATTATTCATTTTCAAACCCTAAACGAAATAACGAAATAAATGGCGGCTCGTTCCTTCGTTCCTTTTTGCTTGCAAACTAGGGCTTTGAAAATAATTGGAGAGGCCGACATCAATTTCTTCGATCCGGCGGATGTTGCTTTGCCGATCGATGACTCTACACGGCTCCTTCAATTTGCGTCGAAACAAGTGAGTGATTTTTATTCACTCACATCTAATTTAAACCACTGTTTTACTCGATTCGAATTCCTGTTTTTGTGTTCGTCTGATTGTTGTTTGACTTCGCTTCGGCAGTCGATTTTGTTTCGATGAATGATGATTTTTGACTGGGTTTTGATTCTTGATGATTTGGACGATGTTGATTTTGTTCCTACTATCATCGGCTTTGAATTGATTTTGCTTGATGTTGTGCAAATCGTATCTTTGAACAAAAAGGCAATGCATTTTTACTGCTACTATATTTGCCTGGGGTTTTTACATGTACATGCAGCATTGTCATTAATTTCATTGCCCATTTTAGTGTTGAGGAGTTTGTTGAAGATGTAACATTGATGTTGTAACTCCAGTTGAAATATCCCTCAATATACATTTGCCGAACACTTGAGTAGTAGTTGACTGCATCACTGGTGTCCACTGCATTCTTCGTTTGCATATCAACCTGTGACCATTCATGTTGTTGCATTGGGTAGTACTTTACTGTATTCATTTCGCTGCGCTTGTATTGTTCACTTTGGGCTTTGATAACCATTACCTAACCTCGACACTGCCTTCATGTAAATACATTGAAGTCTGGGTAGATATATTGACCATTGTGTACATTGTTTAGTTTAGATCCCTGCATGTTAATTTTATACATGTGATTGTACATCCATTTTACCCAGATCTGTAGTATGCATTGTCACTCTAGTTCATGACATTTGTGCGCTACATAATTTGCTGAGACTATGCTTGTACCAGTCTCTCGTATCACAGTTTCTTACTTGTCTGATTCGTGCCTTGATATTGACTGCTGCACTACTTCATGTAGTCAGGTATTTTGTTTCACTAGTCGTAGCTTGATGCGAATCTGCATTGATGTAAGAGTAGTCGTTCATGTTGTAGCTGGTATTGCTTTGAGGCAGTTTGAATTGCATCACCATTGATTGATGATTTATTTTGTCTTCGGCTCTGCTTTGAAGTATTCCATTGGTGCACTATGCCTTAGCCTTGCTTGTGCATTGTACCATACATCTGTTGCATCCACATTGTCACTGTATCACTTTTGATATAGTTTGCATTTCAGTTGTACTTGCTGTCTTCATTTGGTTATATATGCAGTTTTTACTATTGTGCCACTATTGTGTACTGTGCCTTGGTTTTTGGGTATTGCTGAGTTTGATTTTGTTTAATGTTGCATTTATTTTGGGTATGACTGCCATTGTGGTTTCAGATCTGTAGCATACATGTTGCCATTCTTTGGAGCAGTTTCTTTTTGTTTGCAGTTGTGTTGAGTCATGATAGCTATGACTTGACCTCTGCAGTTTTGATTTGCTGTTAATATTTGGAGTCGTGATGACATTATATACTGTGTGGCGAGGCAGTACACGCGAGCGTGTACTGCAGTCACACAGCATTGACGTTTTGAATTGATATTTCAATTACTTGAATTGTTTTGTGTGTCCAATTCAATATTTTGAAATTGTAATTTGATTTGGTTTGATTGATCATTTTGTTGTTGTCTAATTATCTATTTGATAATTAGATTATGTGTTTCTAATTATTTATTTAATAATTAGATTTTGTTGTTAATTGTCGTTTAGGCAATTCTGTTGTTTTCTAAATTATCTTCATTGATAATCCTTTCATTTATCTTTGTTGATAATTTGAATTTGCTGATTTGTTGTTTAACACTGTTACGTGTTATATTTACCGTTATCCGATTTCCTTATTGAAGGATTGGATAGGTGAATTTACTTTGACTGTCGTCTATTTGATTATTTATTTATTATTGCTTCCGTGCATTAATAACTGAGTTTGAATTAGACTGACCCGTGTATTATTTTCTTTTGAATTTAATACTCGGGTCAGACCGAGTTATTACAGGTTGTTGATATCTTGCTTTGGGTTGCTGCTTGAGCTATGAAGCCTCTTCATATCTTTTGGAGTAGTCGTTGTCATAGTCTAGGATGATATATATTCATGTATATTATTGTCAATAATGTACTTGTATATATAACTCCTGAGTCGACAGTTGTAGTTGTATCATATGTATTGTATCACATGTATTGTAATTGACATCAGTTATTATATATATGAGACTTTTATATTATATGTGTTCCGCATTTAGCTTATCTATGTTATTATTATATATATTGTCCTAAACTATTATGAACCATCGTAGTTCGTTTTATACTGGAATTAGGTATGTCGATGGGAGTAAATAAATAAAAGATGAAAAACAAAAATATATACCACTCCTATCGAGGTGACCAATACTAGTGTAAGGCTCAACTACGGATGGCCGCTCCTATCCAGCCTTATTCTTCATAATAACAGACAGTATTTCTTTTAATACTCTTTGTTATTGTGAGCATAGAGGTGGGGCATCACAGTTAAGGTTGCCCGCGATTTATATAAGTCTATCCATTCTTTTCTCTCTTTGAAATCTATTTGTCTCCCTATCGAGCCTATCTTCTAGTTGAATTCTTTTGGTTAGGGTTCCCTTGAAGTTGAATCCCTATCTTTGTTTTAAATCCATTCTGGAATCATCGAGTGAGGGAGTGTATTTGGTTAATATTAAAATGTTTATAGTGTGTTGTTTGAATTGTTGATAATGATGTGGGTTTTCGATCGATTCGTCTGTTCAACGCTATCGATAGGAATTCCAAAACATTTAAACAAAGCAAACTGACACAATATTATTTTCAAATTTGGTAAATGAAAATTTTGTATGCTTATATTATATATATATAAGTAAATTTTCTAGAATTTAATAATTTAATTAAATTGGTTGTTTGAAATGATAATATTTGATTATCATTTATTATTCTATAAATGAATTTATAAACATGGTTTACAAGTTGATTTTGGGAATTGAAATGAATTTAAATTAAGAATTTGAGAATTTAATTTCCGGTGATTCCAAACTGGTTTTAAAGTTTTAAAATACATATTATTTAAAGTATTTTCAAATAGAAATCGTTCCAAAGAATTTAAAAAAAAAAGTTTTAAATCGGAACTCTCTTCTTTTGTCGCTGGAAAATAATTTCGGTGATGGAGGCCGCATCATCGACATTCATTTTCGAGTTTCAAAGGGGAGAGACCATTCTGTAGCTTTGCTACACTTTTGTTTTGGAAAATGAATTTGATTTGAATTTCTAAAGTATGACTTTATTTATAATATATAAGTGTATGATTATAGATTTGATTTGATATTTACTATATATATTTACCTCAAAATTATTTGAATTTATTCGAAAATTTAATTCTTAAATTTTATTTTAAAGGATGATTTCAATTTTTAAAATAAAGCCAAATTTTTGAATAAATATTTAAACTTGAATAATTGAATTGGGAAGATTTTACTTGTATAATACTCAATTACATTCCAATATAACTTACCTAAATCATTGAGAAGTTGAATATGTAATTGAATAATTTACAAGGTAAAATGATGTTAAAGGAATTTATAAATAAATTTGAGTGGCTATAATAAATGTTTGAACACTTAATTTATGATTTATAGAAATGTTAATTAAGATAAATTGAATAATAGAATAATGAATACATGAGATGAATAACACAAATTCTGTTTTGAGGGAATTAATAAATTGAAATTTAATCAACTTAATGAAATACCTTGAATTTAAAATCAGTTATTGAATAATTAATTTATTTAAATTGAAATTTATATTGTTTAAATTAATCCTTTTTATCTTGTTTTTCAATCTATTTTTCTTCTGGTTGTTTCTACTCTCCTACCTCCTTCCTTTTCGGGGACGAAAAGTTTTGAGTGGGGGAGAGTGTAACGACCCGTAAATTTTAAAGGTTTTAATAACGTAAATAATTGAATTTTTGTGAAATTTTTTAAATGATAAAATTTTGAATTGAAAATTTAATATTGGGAATACGTCTACTTAATATAGCAAATGATAAATTTTCATCAGAAAATATGGAAGTTTATTTTATTGTGTAATTTTATTTCAATTCCAATCAGTTAATATTGGTGATAATAAAATGTTTTCCAAATCTGAATATTTTTATACAATAAATTTGTAAATCATCTTCTGAGTGAGACGTCATATTTCGTTTCTCCAAATTTGGACTGCTATTGCACCGTTCATCTTATTTCTGACATTTTAGCAGAATTTCGGTACCGATATCGACTTTTGATCGGATGATCGTACCACTGATATCCGTATACCATTTTGATCGTCTCGTCATGATGATCTCTGCGGTATATTCAATTCTGTGTTTTGAAGTCCGGTACACAGCGGAAACCATGAAACGGTCAACCGTATCGGTTCCAAAATTTTAACTTTTAAACTTCTCGTGACCATTCATTTGCTCACCGTGCATAACCCAATAGCCAACTGATATTTTATATATTGAATTAAGCATACTTGATTGTTAATATCCCACCACTTCAAAATCCAACCAGTGACTCTTTATTTCCTACTGGTTCCATTTTTATTTCGTTCTCTCCCTTTTCATTTATGTGCTCGGTTATATAAAATATATAATAATGAAAGTGAGTTTCCATTTTTTGGTTCGTTCATGTAGCTTGTTCGTGCTTTTCTTTGGTTTTCTCCGAGCAAACTCACTTTTCCTCCACCCACCCCATGCGAACAAGACCAGGTCTGCATGTTCTCCACCACAAAACCTGACTCGACCTGCCTAGAGCCGCCACGTCACCTTCACCATCCCAAAATATACACCCCACCGATGGCCTTCCTTTTTCCACCTACATCCATGCACAGAGCATCCCGACTCCCGTGAGTTGGCATAAGGTATATACGTGGACCCGACTCCCGTGAGTTGGCATAAGGTGGCTAAAACAGGAGCAATTGACGGGCCAAGTAAGGTAGCTCCTCCGATCGGACACACTCCATCGTATGCCATTCTATTACTTTTTGATTGATTTGGTGTGCACCTTCGGATTTTTGGGAGTGTGGCTCGAGTTGGGTGATTGCTGCGGCTCTACGTTACCAACAGGCCAAAAGTGTATTGGTATATCTACCCTGGCATTGCCTAGTTGTGCCGTGTCACTACCCTATCGAGACCACTACGAGTTTGATTTGTGTCGTACCTATAGAGTATCCTCTGGTAACCTCCCGATCAGGAGGTATTACGGTACTGTATAGACTATTGGCACTATAAAATGTGTTAAGGGAGAAAATGTAACGCCTTAACGCTATTTTAATAGTTTACATTACTTTAGACTTTATTATAATAGCGTAAATTACTACATAGTAGATAGTATAACGGATCCTTAGAGGATGGTTGTACCAAACATCCTTTGTGTTACTTGTATTTCAGTTGGTATTTCACTTGAGTTGGATTTATTGATATAAGAATGTTAATCCTGACTCGAGTGATTTGTGTTTTTGCTTTACGCTCGGGTCAGACTGAGTGATACAACATTTGCGACTCACCTTTGGAGTTGGAGCTTCGCTTGGAGATCCATTTATCTATTCAACTTTCAGTTATTCAGTTGATTCCATTAATGTATTCAGATTTGTATTTGATTATTGTACTGAGACTTCTATGTATTCGAGACTTCTATTGTATCTTGTTTTTACTCTATTATATATATATAGTAGCTTTATGAACTACTATTCTTTTGTTTTCGCTGCTTATTGTTATATTACTCTATGTCTGTGATTCTATGATTATTTTATTTACTGTATATGCTGAGTTTTGCCAAATATAAATTAACAATCTGATATTTTGAGAATTTCAAGTCCAACATGTGTGGATGCGAATGGTTGAAAATACCAGGATGTTACATAATGGGTTTGGATCATTCGTCCTACCTTAGCTATTTCGAGGATGAAATTCTTTTAAAGTTGGAGGAATGTAACGACCCGAATTTTTCAACGGTTAAATTTGAATATTTAAATGGTTTTAAATAATTAATTTGGGATTATAATGTAGTTAGGAAGTTTTTAAAACGTAAAATTTCAAGCAATTTCGTATATATTTGAAATTGTCGATTTAATCGACGCGTTAAAATAGCGATCCGGGGCACAGTCTCGGATTTCGACGAAACTAGTTCCATTGGATCTGTAATATTTTATTATTAATGGATTTCAACTTTCATAGCATTTAGATTTTCCATGTGGTCGCACGATCTGGAAACGCCTAGCAATAATTTAATTGAATTTAATTTAAATAGGCGATTTAAAAAGCTATCTTCTCCATAATACCAAATTAGGACTAGAAACTTGTTCCATTGGGTTTGGAATAGGGGTATAACATAATGAACGCCTAGCGGCACGCCTCGATAGAGGTTCGAAATTTTGAGTTGCGTAAATAGAGATATTTTGAAAATTTATTTATTTATATATTGAGCAGTCAACATCCAACCGCCCTAATCTTTTCAAATCATGCATACCTTTCTCCTTCACGTTATACCAAGACTTTCCCTTTCCCCCTTCTTCACGAAATCGAACAGAACTTTTTTAAAAAAACCCACGTTCTTTTCCTTTTATCTCTCTCGAATTCAAACCGAAATAGAATAATGAAATCGAAAATCACGTCAAAAGCAATATATATGAAATCGCGAATTTCCCTATCTCCTTTCTTCCCTGTTCGAAGTCGTTTCTCAAAAAAAAATCAAATTACGATCGATCGCACAGCAGCCTTGAGATCAATTCATAGTCGAGCTGTGCGTTAGGGTTATGGGTGATAAGGCAAGGCGGCGCGTGGACTCAGGGAGGAGGTGGGAAGCGAATTAAATAGCAGTGCTTCGGTGGTCTCACGAGGGAGGTCGGAGATTGATGGCCGCTGCGCCGCATTTGGAGATTAGGGATGATGGCAGAAGTTTGGCGAAGCTAGGGTTTTAGGTGGTGTGATTTGGGTGGGTCGCGACTTGCTCTGGTGTGGAGGCTCGCTTCAGGTTTGCAGCGGCGAGCTTAGATATGATGGAGTTTTCGATGGTCTAAGCTCAATGTTGGTAGCGACGAGCTCAATGTTGGCACCTTACGATGGTCTGAGCTGGGTGTCGGGTGAGAGGAGGGGATCGAGCTGGGTAAATTCAGAAAGGTAATTTGATGGAAAAAAAAGTTTAAAATTTATTATCAATCAATTTATTTGGAAATTCACTAATTGTTATTTAATTTATACGAGGTCAAAAATATGGAATCGATTTGGAAGTAGTCGATATTAGCTGAAATTTCTAGATTAAATAGAACGTCGTTCGATTTAATTTGTGCGAAAAACAAATTAAATCAAGGTGAGAAATTCTCACTCATTTGGATTACCAAGTTTTAATTTTAAATAATTAAAATTAATTCTAGATGCTTGGTTAAATTTATTAATTGTTATATGTTGAATGATATATTATATATATATATAGTAATATATATTAGTAGTTGGATATATACCTGCCGATTGGAGCGGATGAGACCCTATGTACCCCCACATAATAGCGGATGACCCTATATACCATGATATCCCCCTCGAAGTGGGATTGGTATTTTTTTATGTTGAATTAACATCTTTGGATGCAAGGAAACAGGTTGGAGGGACCCAACTGGATTCCTTAAAATTTATATTGATTGTTGTTCATATATAGTAATATATGATGTGATAGAATAATCTGTGATAAACTATTGTTGTGATGTGAATTATTGGATACTATAGTGGCACTGGCCTTGATTTTGGTATTTTAAATACCATAAATATTATTTTTGAAATTTTGAAGGAATTAAAAGGAGATTTTGAATATAAAAATATTATATGGAAATTTGGTTATTTTTAAACAGATTGATTTGGATAAAATAAAATTTTGATTTGGAATTGGACTTAACTATTCATAAAATGTTTAATTAGAATTTAAGAAAATATTAATTATATAAAGAATTTTAACAGTGGAATTTTTAAGTGATTTATGGAAAATATGAAAAAGAGTTGAAATCGATAATTTAAATGGATTTGTGAAATATATGGAAATTATTAAGAAATGGAATTATAAAAAAAATGAGATTTTATAAACGGAATTAGTTTTATAAATAAGTAAAACCCAAAGGAGTTATAAAATTTATAAACAATGTTTATGAGTAAGGGAATTGATAGTTGTGGATAAATGGGAATAAAATTCCACAGTGTGAATTTATATCGAGATATGAAAATAGGGTTTGGGAAAAATGTAGTGGACTCTATATTTGAAAAGTGAAAATGTTTAGAAATCGGAATTGGATATATTATATATACACTACAATATAGTTTTAAACCAAAATATATTACTAGTACGTGCTTTCGGGTATATATACACTCGATCTAGTCTAAGGCAAGTACTCATACCCTATCCTTACTGGACCATAGTATCCCTTAGGTTAAACTACGCAACCTAAGCACTGATAGTAAATGTAATGACTGTCATACACCACTGGCACCCAATAATACCTTATAGTGCGTTGTAACGGTGCTCAATTGATGTAGGATGATAGTCAAGGTTGTAAAGTAAAGTAAAACAATCAAAAAACTTGTCGTATATCTCATAGCGTATCAAATAAAAATAATAGTAAACAACTCAGATATAAAATAGGCAAGGCAGTAATAACTGAATGAATCACATAAATCAGATTACACAGATCCATATAGTATACAGGATAAGTGATAGAGTTATACATCAATTAATAACTCATAAACAAACTTTCTCTAGATAATGAAGGCACTAGCAAGCTACATAGTGTTGTGTAGTGGAATAGCAAATCAAAATAAGTAAATGTAGTAATACAAGAGTATGACCTCCTACCCATCCTTTGTCTAGCTCCATGTACTCACCAAACCTGATATCCCTAATCTACTTATTTAGGAGTACACAAAATAATAGGAAGCAAAGTATAAAATCGTGTGTCAGACAATAGTCTGGTGTGAGTGTTAGAAAATCCTAAATAATATAAAGTTGATATACTAGGACAAATGGTATGGAAAATCATACCCGGTATGTCCCTGCATCCATAGAGCTAGCACATAACATAAAATATATGCTACTCTACATCGTAATCATCATGGAGTACTAAACATCAAAGTAGTAATGGGTGTCTAGATATCTGTGTCGATGATATCTACATCGTGTGAAATTCCTAGGGTCATAAACAACCAAAGCAAAACATACCATCCATCACCCATCCTCACATTCACTCACTCAGTGCGTTGGATATATGATACTCATATAGCCTCCCCATATAGTCAAGGACTACTCAACGTCTCGGTTTCTCGGTACTCGAATCCATGCCACTCAGTAGGCTGGGAACTAGACCGCACCTTCGTAGACAACCTAAGGTAAACGTATTGAAACATCATGTGATCCGAGGCTCCTCGTATGCCCAAGTGAGCGACCTTACATACCCATGCTTCGTGAGTACACTCGAAATCTATGAATATCAATGATCCATTTGCACTCGTCATCCGTAGTAGAGCATATCCTGAAATTGTTCTTACAACTCCCATCTATATTCATCGCAATTTGGAATTATTCTTGACAATCATTGCCAGTCATAGAATATCATCATTTGTCCCATAACCTTCCTCCAATAATTCCTTCAATCCAACTTGTAGCCATTTAATCTGCATCTCAAAGTACAACCATCCATCGTCTAAGCCACCACTTTCCAATTGTGTAATCATCATCGTCGAATCATGCATCGTCTTCAAAAATCGTCACCAAACACCATGGTTCGGTACCGACCCAGGCCTTAGCTCAAATATCTTAATGCGTGACTCGAAGAAACTTCCCACGATTTAAGACCAGAAGTAACACACAAATGACTCGAAGAAACTTCCCACGATTTAAGACCAGAAGTAACACACAAATGACTCGAAGCAAACACAATGTTGACTCGAGGCCGCCTTGTAAATCCCCATCACTGAACCATGCAACATCGAACCATACATCACCGACCTAAGCTTGCATGACCCATGCTCCACCACCGATCCATGCAACCACAAATCAAATCCCCTAACTGAACCGTCATCACCAACCTGAACCCCATGTATCGGTACTGATCCATGGGTCATCGAAGCCACACTTAGAATAATCCTCCTTTTTGTGCATCTCAAAGCAAGAACATACATAGCTCGAAGCAAACCCCGAAGTAGCCCCTCTCAAGCCCAAAGCATAGCTCGCAATTGATCCCTCACTTGAAATTTTCTCACCTCCATCATGTGACCAGCACACCCTCACTCTCGACCTAAAGCAAAGCCCCTAGAACTCGAAGCAAGCTCACCCAAGACCCGAAGCAATATCATACCAATCCAAACCCTTTGAATCTCCATCGATCCATTTTCAATCGATCATAACTAGAGCAAATGAACACTTAATGACTAGAAACTTGAAATCTAGTTTTAGGGTGTCCTGTTTAACCAACCCTATAAATCACAAGCCATTTGGACGACTTGACCTTCATGGGTCATCACCGATCCAAGACTTATTCCTATAATTAAATGATCATTCATTCGGCGTTTCCAACCATTTAAACACCATACATTCAAGCATACATTACATATAATATATCCTAACAAGCATACATCCATAAACATCAAAGTGAAGCCTAAATCTAAGGGTGTAAACTGCATGAACAAGGGAGACCCATAAGAATGCAAATTTCATAAATCTTTTCCAAATCGTTTGAAATTAACATATGTGATTATTTAAAGTTTAAACCATGTTTTAGAATGTTTGAACATCATTTTAAGATGTATAATGACTAGTTAGTAAGTAAGAGGTTCTAACCACTCATTTATTCCAAAGAAAATCTAAAGATGTATGAATCTCGAGATAACCAGTAGCTCCATGATGTCTCCACATCACATCTCCAAATTCGAGTGCTAATTAAGCTAATTTCCATCTGATGACAAGATTTGGCTAATTAAAGTAGGGTTTATGGTAACTTTTTGGTTTAGAAGTTGTTAATGGTGGTTTTTCTCTCAATTTTGAAAAGTGTGTAATGATGGAGAGAAGTCTCATCAGCCCCATCATGATGCTAATGCCGAAATAGGCTTTGGGCCAAACATTAACTAATGAATTACTCATTAAGCTATTCAAAATAAAGTAAAATTCAAACAACCACAACTCCCAACGGTAAGTTCGTTTTTCTATTATGACCACTTTACGAAAAAGAAACCATCATCTCGGTCTAATGGAAGTGGTTTTAGACCCTAATTCGACACCTAACAAAAGTTATAGGCTAGACAAGATTCCCAGGGTCAAAATCGTTCGATAAAAATTCGAAGGATGGAAAATGTCTCTAGTAGCCATTTTCCAAAATCATAGAATCATACGACCCTAAATAAAAATAATATTAATATTCTACGATTCTCCAAGACGTAGAATACAGGTTGTTACAATATAATTATCAATAGGAGGAGCATTGATGCAGGCCAAGTACTAGGTCGTGACCGACCTAGCAAACTCGTGGGTCATAACATGTTGATAGGTCGAATCCGACCTAAAGCTAAGGAGTTAGCATCGTGTGAAGAAGGATGGAAAGCTGAAGTCTTAGGTTGTCTACGACCTAAGGAAGTGATAGGTTCGCGACCTAACGAAGGTTTTAAGTCGTCCCAGCGACTTAGTATAACTCGGCAGCGACCTAGTGAACGAGTTAACTCGAGTGCGCGACCTAACGAAGGTTTTAAGTCGTCCCAGCGACTTAGTATAACGCGGCAGCGACCTAGTGAACGAGTTAACTCGAGTGCGCGACCTAACGAAGGTTTTAAGTCGTCCCAGCGACTTAGTATAACTCGGCAGCGACCTAGTAAAAACCCACGACTTAACAAAGATGAAGGTATAAGTCGTCCACGACTTAACAAAAGGCATGAAGAGGAAGCGAGTTACGACCTAGAAGAATTAACTCGTAAGTCGCTGAAGTTTAACTCGTGAAGTTCTTAAGTCGTAAGTCACGTGAAGATGTTTCCGTTGATTCTGCTAACGAGTTAATCTCTGCCATTGAATTCCTTAAGTCGCTGATATGGATGCGCATGTTGTTAAGTCGCGAAAGCTTGTAACCAAGGATCTTGATGCCGCGTCAATCTGAACTGTTGATGATGAGCCGTTTTATCTTCGAGTCGTTTGTGTTTCTTTTTAGCTCGCACCTGTTTGTAAGTCGTCATCTATAGGTCGTTTCCGACCTAAGTACTTGTATTTTCTTTGAAGTTTTTGTGTGTGTTGAGTTGTAACTGTTTGGGCTTAAGTCGTGTACGACTTATGTTAGGTCGTGACTGTTAGCTCGGAACCGACTTAGGAGATGTAATTTTTGTTGTTTTTTTCATATGAGTTGTAAACGCATATAAATAGGCCGAGTCTCTCATTTGTAAAAGGTTGTTGAATATTGAATAAAATTCTCTTTTATTAGCTTTGTGCTCTCAAATTCAATTGGTAGTCGAGTGTATCTCCTATCTCCACTTACGTCATTCGAGTGCGCTCGAATCATCGTTTGTTGAAGCCGATTCACGGTATCTTGTGCGCAAGATCAACGTCGAAGAATCGTAGATCTCTTTCCCGATATCTTCGGATCAACGAGTCAGAGATAGCTAGAATTCGGTATCTTCGGATCAACGAATTTGGGCATTTCAGTATCCTCCAACCCACCGATTACTACTTTCACCGATTGAAGATCGTTTTGATTAATCCGCTGCGTCAGTTTTTGGTATCGGAGCTTGTTCTGGCCAATCATAGCTAGATCGAGACTTGGAGCCTATTCATTTAGAAGTTGAAGTGATTTGCCGACCTTGAAGTGAAGATTTGAGTTTGTGTTTATCACGGCCGAGAGTAAGAAGAGTTTGTTCGAAGATTGATTGATCGAATTTGTATTGGAAGCCGAAACTTTGTCCATCGTGTTCATCGCGATTTGCTACAAAGTGGAAGTTTTCGATCCATTCCATTTTGGATCAAAGTTCGAATTGTGTTTGAATTTGAAGAGTTTATAAATTTCAAGTATGCCGCCAAGAAGAGTTAATCGCCACCAAAACGTAGAAGCTTTGTATCGAAGAGAAGAAGCTGATGAGATGGAGCAAAGAATCAATGAAAACTTTAGTGAAAAGCTTAACGAAGGAATTGGCCGGTTAGAGAAGCTTATGACAAAGATGAATCAAAATCGGAGAAGGGTTTCACCTGAATCTAACCATGGGGGTAGTAGAGTCTCACCACATTCCAATCGAGACAGAAGTGTTGAAAATGATCAAGGGCGTGGGAGGAACGTGAATGATCGTGAACGGAGGAATGTAGATAGAAGGGATGATGGTGGTAGACGTAATGGTAGTAGAGATGTGGGTGGACGAGATAGACAACGATATACATCTGATTTTGAAGAGGAGTATGATGGTGGTAGTGTTCGAGGACAAGGACGAGGACAAGGAAGAAATTACTCTGAGTATGATCACAAGTGGGAGTCGGGGATGAAGACTGAAATTCCTGAATTCAAAGGTGGTATGCAAGCTGAAGAGTTTCTAGATTGGGTGGCTAATGTTGAAGAAATTTTTGACTTCAAAGAAGTTCCAGAACATTGTAGAGTGAAGTTGGTTGCTACGAGGTTGAGGGGTAGAGCTTTGGCATGGTGGCAGCAAACCAAGCTTACACGCGAACGTATGGGGAAGTCAAAAGTTGAATCTTGGGAGAAGATGAAGAAATTGATGAAAGCAACGTTTTTACCTTACAATTATCAATCTTTGATGTATCAACGTTTGCAAAACTTGAGACAAGGGACGAAATCTGTGAATGACTATGCTGATGAATTCTATCAACTTATTGCAAGGAATGATATTATGGAAACGGAAGAGCAGCTAACATCTAGATTTGTTGGAGGATTGCGAATGCAGATTCAGGATATGGTTAATATGTTCGATCCAAGATCTGTAGCGGAAGCACATCAGAAAGCGTTGGCTTGGGAGAAACAGGGATGACGAGGAAGTGGTGTGTTTACTAATTCTAACAATCAAGCGAAGGGTGTTGGTGGAAGTTCTAATGTTTCTAAACCTATCAGTAGACCAGTGGTGAAGGAGGTTGAGAAGGCAAGGGTTAACAATGGTTTCAAATGTTACAATTGTCAGGAATTGGGTCATAAAAGCAGTGAGTGTCCAAAGCCAAAGAAGAGAACCATGATTGCAGAAGTTGAGGATGAGGATGAAGAAGCTGAATGTTCCAATTCACCACCTGATGAGGAGGAAGAAGAAGTGACGGGAGACGAAGGGTACAATCTAATGATGAAGAGGTCCTGTTTAACACCAAAGCAAGAGAAGGATTATAGTTGGTTGAGGAGCAATATTTTTCAGTCAACATGTACCATTCTGGGGAAAGTTTGCAAATTTGTTATTGATGCTGGAAGCTGTGATAATATAATTTCGTCAGAAGCTGTGAGGAAGTTGGCATTGAAGACTGAGAAACATCCGAAACCGTACAAGCTAGCTTGGTTGAGGAAAGGCGGGGAGCTGAAGGTTGGACGAAGGGCTCGTGTGAAGTTTTCCATTGGGAAGAAATATAAAGACGAAATCTGGTGCGATGTTGTGGACATGGACGTTTGTCATTTGTTGCTGGGGAGACCGTGGCAGTATGATAGGGCGGTGCAACATGATGGGCGTACCAACAGTTACAGTTTCATGTTTGAAGGCACGAAGATTACTCTCGTTCCCAAGAAGCGTCAACAAGAAGAAAACAAGTTGGAAGAAATTGAAGAGCTAAAAACTTTATTGACTTTAAAGGAGTTTGTTAAAGAAGTTGAAGAAGAGCCGGAAGTATTCTTGTTAATTGGGCGTGAGAGCAGTGAAGAAGTTGAAATTCCAGAAGAAGTTAAACCAGTATTGATAGAATTTGAGGATGTATTTCCAGAGGAGTTACCAACGGAGTTACCACTGTTGAGGGACATTCAACATCAAATTGATCTAGTTCCAGGAGCTGTGTTACCTCACAGACCACACTACAGAATGAGTCCAAAAGAGCATGAGGAGTTGCGAAGGCAGGTGGAAGAATTGCTTGAACAGGGGCGTGTGCAGGAGAGTTTAAGTCCTTGTGTTGTACCAGCTTTATTGGTACCCAAAAAGGATGGAACGTGGAGGATGTGCACTGACAGTCGAGCATTGAATAAGATTACTATGAGATATAGATTTCCAATGCCGAGGTTGGATGACTTGTTAGATCAAATAAGCGGAGCTACTATATTTTCGAAGATTGATTTGAAGAGTGGATATCATCAAATTCGTATCAGACCAGGAGATGAGTGGAAGACTGCTTTTAAAACCAGGGAGGGTCTATACGAGTGGTTGGTCATGCCGTTTGGCTTATCAAATGCACCAAGTACTTTCATGAGGGTGATGAATCAGATTTTTAGACCGTTCATTGGGAAATTTGTGGTGGTGTATTTTGATGATATTCTGATTTACAGTGGGAGTCCAGAGGAACATTTGAATCATCTTAGAGAAGTGCTGATGGTATTGCGACAAGAACAATTCTATGCTGCAACGAAGAAATGCGTGTTCATGACGCATAGTGTTTTATTTCTGGGATATGTTGTATCGGAAGAAGGAATACAGGTTGACCAAAGTAAAGTCGAAGCAATTAGAGATTGGCCGCAGCCCAAGACGATAACGGAAGTTCGTAGTTTTCACGGGTTGGCTTCATTCTATCGAAGGTTTATACCACACTTTAGTAGTGTGATGGCACCTGTTACGGATTGCATGAAGGGTAAACAGTTTGCATGGACGGAGGAAGCCGGGGTTGCTTTTGAGCGAATCAAAGAACTTTTGACGTCTGCACCAATTCTAATATTACCAGATTTTCAGTTAGTGTTTGAACTACATACTGATGCATCCAAGGTTGGGATTGGAGGGGTGTTGAGTCAGAAGGGACGTCCAATTGCATATTTCAGTGAGAAGCTGTCAGGAGCGAAGATGAGGTACAGTACGTATGATGTGGAATTCTATGCTGTTGTACAATCTATTAAACACTGGAGACACTATCTATTTCAGAAGGAGTTTGTTCTGTATACTGATCATGAAGCATTGAAGCATTTGCAAGGGCAAGATAAGATTTTAGCGAGACATGCATCGTGGATTGCATATCTGCAGCAGTTTACTTTTGTTGTTAAACACAAGTCAGGGGTGACGAATCGAGTGGCTGATGCTTTGAGTAGAAGGAGTCATTTGTTGACTACACTGAAAGTTGAGGTGACAGGGTTAGATGTGTTGCCAGAATTATTTGTCGATGATCCTTACTTTGCAAAGGTGGTTGATAAAGTCGAGGAGGGAGAGACGGATGAGTTCGTGATGGTTGATGGTTTTCTTTTTAAAGGAAATCGATTGTGCATACCGGAGGGTAGTCTGAGAATGAAGATTATCAAGGAGTTACACGAAGAGGGACATGTTGGGAGAGACCGTACCTTACAGTTGATTTCACAGTCCTACTTTTGGCCATCAATGAGAAAAGAGGTAGAGAAGTTTGTGGAGCGTTGTCATATTTGTCAGGTTTCGAAAGGAACTGCGACTAATGCGGGTTTATATATGCCGTTACCCGTGCCTGTAAAACCATGGGTGGATATCAGTATGGATTTTGTTTTGGGTTTGCCTAGAACTCAAAGGGGAAATGATTCTATATTTGTTGTGGTGGACAGATTTTCGAAGATGGCACATTTTATTGCTTGTAAGAAGACGGCGGATGCTGTTCATGTTGCTCAATTGTTTTTCAAGGAGATCTATCGACTTAATGGATTGCCAGAATCTATTGTGTTGGATAGAGATACTCGGTTTCTGAGTCACTTTTGGTTGAGTTTGTGGAAAATGGTGGGAACGAAGCTGAAGTTTAGTAGTGATTATCACCCGCAAATGGATGGACAGACCGAGGTTGTGAACAGATCGTTGGGAAACTTGTTGTGGTGTCTTGTTCAAGATAATCTGAAGAGTTGGGATATGAAGTTATGTCAGGCAGAGTTTGCCCATAATCATGCTGTGAATCGAAGTACTGGGTTCAGTCCATTCCAGATTGTCTATTCGAGCTTACCGAAAGGACCGTTGGATTTAACGGTGATACCACATTCAAAGGGAACAATTAAGAAAGCTGCTGATTTTGTTGAAGGGCTGACGAAATGTCATAAAATCGTTCAAGAACGATTAGAGAAAGCAAATGAGAAGTATAAACAATCCGCAGATTTGAAACGAAGGAGTGTTGAATTTCATGAAGGTGATTTGGTTTATGCAGTATTAATGAAAGATCGTTTTCCAGTGGGCGCTTATAACAAGTTGAAAGCCAGGAAAATTGGTCCGGTGGAAGTTGTGAAACGAATCAATGAAAATGCTTATAAATTGAAGCTGCCAGATGATGTGTATACGTCTGACGTGTTCAATGTTAAACATCTCATACCATATCATGGAGATGAACGAGCTAAGGAGGTAGAATTTACAAATTCGAGGACGAATTTCTCTCAACCAAGGGAGGATGATGCAGGCCAAGTACTAGGTCGTGATCGACCTAGCAAACTCGTGGGTCATAACATGTTGATAGGTCGAATCCGACCTAAAGCTAAGGAGTTAGCATCGTGTGAAGAAGGATGGAAAGCTGAAGTCTTAGGTTGTCTACGACCTAAGGAAGTGATAGGTTCACGACCTAACGAAGGTTTTAAGTCGTCCCAGCGACTTAGTATAACTCGGCAGCGACCTAGTGAACGAGTTAACTCGAGTGCACGACCTAACGAAGGTTTTAAGTCGTCCCAACGACTTAGTATAACACGGCAGCGACCTAGTGAACAAGTTAACTCGAGTGCGCGACCTAACGAAGGTTTTAAGTCGTCCCAGCGACTTAGTATAACTCGGCAGCGACCTAGTAAAAGCCCACGACTTAACAAAGCTGAAGGTATAAGTCGTCCACGACTTAACAAAAGGCATGAAGAGGAAGCGAGTTACGACCTAGAAGAATTAACTCGTAAGTCGCTGAAGTTTAACTCGTGAAGTTCTTAAGTCGTAAGTCGCGTGAAGATGTTGCCGTTGATTCTGCTAACGAGTTAATCTCTGCCATTGAATTCCTTAAGTCGCTGATATGGATGCGCATGTTGTTAAGTCGCGAAAGCTTGTAACCAAGGATCTTGATGCCGCGTCAATCTGAACCGTTGATGATGAGCCGTTTTATCTTTGAGTCGTTTGTGTTTCTTTTTAGCTCGCACCTGTTTGTAAGTCGTCATCTATAGGTCGTTTCCGACCTAAGTACTTGTATTTTCTTTGAAGTTTTTGTGTGTGTTGAGTTGTAACTGTTTGGGCTTAAGTGGTGTACGACTTATGTTAGGTCGTGACTGTTAGCTCGGAACCGACTTAGGAGATGTAATTTTTGTTGTTTTTTTCATATGAGTTGTAAAACGCCTATAAATAGGCCGAGTCTCTCATTTGTAAAAGGTTGTTGAATATTGAATAAAATTCTCTTTTATTAGCTTTGTGCTCTCAAATTCAATTGGTAGTCGAGTGTATCTCCTATCTCCACTTACGTCATTCGAGTGCGCTCGAATCATCGTTTGTTGAAGCCGATTCACGGTATCTTGTGCGCAAGATCAACGTCGAAGAATCGTAGATCTCTTTCCCGGTATCTTCGGATCAACGAGTCAGAGATAGCTAGAATTCGGTATCTTCGGATCAACGAATTTGGGCATTTCAGTATCTTCCAACCCACCGATTACTACTTTCACCGATTGAAGATCGTTTTGATTAATCCGCTGCGTCAGAGCATCATCATCAATTGGAGCAATTTCATGGACGGGTGGATGGGCCTTGGTGATCCACCTTATGACTACTGGCATACGAAGTGAGGTTCTATCGGAGATCGGGATAGGGATTCCAAGCATATCTCATTTACAAATGTCCATGATGTGCCTAAAGGAGTGACAGGTGGTGCAAATATCAAAATCCCAGCTATATTTAAAGTCAACTATTGCCACGTGTCCTTCTGCTTACCTAACCTTGAGTTTCGAAGGTAGAGGTTTATCTATAGTAAATTCAATCAATGCCTTCGCATACACTAATCAGTTTCTAGCAACAGTGTCAGTGTTAAATAACTTAAGCTTTCCAACTAGGCTAGCTAGCCAATCTAGCCTAATCATGGATTGTAATATGATAGAAATGTGCCCATAATGGGATAGAAAGAACCTAATCCCTAGCATTGTCAATAGAAGGGTTCTGTGCAGTAATGGTGAGTGGCTTTCCTTCAATGAATATTGGTTCCACTCCAAGAATGCGTTGACGCTCATTATAATTAGAGAATTTGTAGAAGAACATAAAGTCATCGAAGTGCACTTGCAATCTGCTTTTTAGTTTCCAAACTTGGAGGCATCGAACTCTAACCGAGTTATAAGGAGGATTAGTATCATGGAAAAAACCCACTAAATATTCAGACCAAAAATCTATACTCGCCTATGTTAGAACTGGGCCCGCACGTAATGGAAGTTATAAGTGAATTTGAAATTTTTTTACCCTATTGAATCTTTATTGAGCCTATGAAGTCTAGTTTATTTAGAACATTTCTAAATTTTATTTAAATAAATTGTTTTACTTTATTTAAATTTATAGATTAATATAGTTTTATTTGATTTATGTTATGGTATACACATACGTGTATCATATACATATACATACATACATATATATGTATATATATATATATGTGTGTGTGTGTTTGTGTATGCATGTGTAACATATCAATCCGTGTAAGGTATAACATTCTCATGTATAGATGTTAGGATTTATATCGCAACAGATAAATTAGCTCATCCGATATGGAAATATATTATCCAAACGAGTATATATGCATGTCCATGTGGATCTACATTTAATCACTTGAATATTTAGCATTTATATATCGTAACATTTATACTATCATTTTCATTGAGTACGTTGTTTAATTCCCTTTTGTTATAACCTACTATTTGACGGTTATTATATTACTATCGTTGGCCAAAATGTTAATTATCCGATCACGGACACGGATAACTATACATAGACAATTAATCCTACTTGCTTTTGTATTTATTACGCGAATGTATATTCAAAAAAATCCATCTATGTACACTTATTTTACTACTGAGGAAGATGGTTTTATAATTATTCATTGTTACTGATAATATAGAGATTCTACGTTCAAACTTTAATTCATTTATTTGCATTTACTTCTGAATCCGTCCTGGACTCAAAACAAATACACCCTTTATTCATCCAAATTTAATGTTTTTTAATGCATGACTAAGCATTTTGTGCTAAGCACCTCTATGATTCTAGCGTCGATTTGCATTTAGATACAGTATCATGGTTTAAGTTTTAATTAGCATAACAAAAGGCAATAATAACACTTTTCTTTGAAAATAAAGGTTACATATTCATCAATAAGATGTTACATTACATAAAAAAATTACATTACATCACTATGAATGCAAAACTTAACCAATCATTTAATGTGATATTGTGCATCAATATGTTCAAGAGAAATATTCTTTAAAAAATACATTTCTTACAATAATAATAATACACGATATAACAAACTTAATAACTATAAAAGTAGGATATAATATTCTTCATATGTGCATCTTAACATCCTTTTAAAATCAAGCTTTGTGCTGATAAGAAAAATCACTTGCTTTGGTAATTTATCAAAGCAAGGTTACTCTATTCTATGTGGATCACCACACAAATGCTTAAAATGCATCCCTTGCTCTGATTAATTAATGAAAAACATAGGCATTTATCATATCATTGGTAATGGTATAGCTGTCATACAAACCACATTCAAAATGGTTAGTAATACATTCTAGTTCATAGTTTAAGGTTAAATATTCACAGACCCTATTTTTTGACGATACTTTATCATACTACATCAAATGCATATAGCTTGTTAATATTACAACCATACACATCCTTAAAACTCAAGGCACACATGATGCGCCTGTTATATTAGCTCCATGATCATTTACACTTAAAGTGACATTTGGTTTATTATCTGATTTTTCTTTGTCCATGGTCAGAAACAATTTAGTTTTACTTATACTAACTTTCTTTGCCCAGGTAATATTGGAAGAGAGCAAGAAAGGAAAACGTTGGCCCATTCTTTTTTTATTTTTATTTTTATTAATGAATTCTTCCAAATTCATTTATATTTTTCCTATTATTGACTTAAGTTTTATGATAACCATGTGCAAAATATCAAAGTGAGGAGCATTATTGATTGATATTGGCAGATGCCTTCAATGATGCCATTGAAATTATGGGTTCCTCCTTCTTGAGAGTCCAAAATGCTTACTCATCTTTTCTTTTTTATAGTTGGGTAAGATCGAGGCTTGATAGAGCTGCTTGCTGTTTAATTTAAAATAGCTTAGCAGAATAAAGAAACTTGCGTTTGAAAACTCACTTCCTATATCAATTTAAAAACAAACTCATTATCTTGCATTTAGAAATATCATGGTTATGAATGTATAAGCATGTCCATATAGGTCTGCATCTAATCACTTGGATATTGTAACTTTTTATATCATGACATCCACAACATCATTTTTTTAGTGTGCACGGTGTTTTCTTCTCTTCATTACAACCTATTTGATAATTACTATATTCAATTCAACATGCAATTGAAGTAAAGAACCATGTGTGGATGTGGAATTCTATTATTAACTTAAATTAACTACATCATGGCAGCTGATAAAAAGGGACAATGCCACCAAAACAGAAATTGGGAAAATAGAAAATGATTAATAGTCACAGGACCGTAAGTTGAAACAATTTGAAGAATTGAAATGGTTAGGTCCCCTTAGGCTTGAGCGAATGAACTGATGCTTAGCAAGCATTGAAAACTTGGCAAACATGACAATTTTGATAACAGTGACTACTCATTGCAATTTTAACAATGTTAGCAATATTCTCACAGATTTTGTCCGAACATATCGTAGAAAATATCATTACCTCAATTTAATGCCCACTATAATCATTATTAGCAAAAACCGTTCTTCTACACGTCTCCTCCTCCCACTCAACCATATATTCACCAACACAGTCCTCACCCCACCCACCACCTCCTGAAATCAATCTACACCCGGTACCACACCCATGTCAGCAAACAGATGTCTCTCCCCCTCAACTCGGGCAGCGACAACACCATCTCACTCACCATAAACCCCGAAACCATGAGCGACCTCTTTATGGACACAGGCAGCGACCTCGTCTGGTTCCCCTGCACCCCTTTCAAATGCAACATGTACGAAGGCTAATCCACACCCCAACTCCCACCCACCCCTCCCCCACCCGCTTCCTACATGGACCACCTGCTCATCCGCCTACTCCTCCCTACCCTCCTCTACCCTATGTGCCATCGGCGACGGTCCCTTGGACGATATCGAGATGGCCACCTGCTCCCCTACTGCCCACCTCTGCCCTCCCTTCTATCGCACCTACGGCGAAGTCAATCTCGTCGCCCACCTCTAGCGAGGCCCGCTCTCCCTCTCCTCCTATTTCCCAAACATCACCTTCGCCTGTTCCCACCGCGCGCTTAGCGAGCCGATGGGTGTTGCCGGATTCGGGCGTGGGCCCTTCTCCACCCAATCAGTTTCGGGCCCTTGTCTTCGATTTGGGTAACCAAAGTTGGAAAAGACGGTTGTTCTGGAATCGTTGGAGAAGACAGTCGTGTTGAATTAGGATTTATTTGCAGTTAGCGTGGTAGGAGAACTAGGATTTTATTAATGTGAAAATTAGGCCCACGTCCTTGTAATTAAACTTAGTCCGCGTAAACTCCTCCCGTTTGAAAACTTATATTTCCGATCCCTGTTTTTATTTCTGCCTAAATTTATTCCATAAATACCCCTGTTTACATGTCGCGCTAATTTTTTATGGTGGTTGTGATTTCGATTGCAAGTTTTAAATTCTGATTTAGTTCTATCATTGTTTTAAGATATTATTTCGGAATCATGGCTTTACCTTCTTCCAGGTAAAATATTGTTTGGATTTGTAATCGATTTTGTTTGTTTTTAAATGATATTGCGATATTCGTTTATAATTTTGTTATTTCTGTTTCGTTAGTTTTTTTTTTGTTTGAAGTAAATGAAAATTACAAGTATTCTATTGTTTATTTTATCTGAAAAATTAATGCGTATGTATAGGGTACTGTTCGTTGATTTATTTTTTTAGCTTTGATTAAGTTCTGATTTGTTTGGAATTATTGTAGGTATTTTACAGTCTTGTCCGCAAATAATTTGAATATGTATGGTGAAAATGGTACAAATTACTAATTTTTGCTGATTTATCTGCAACTTTTTACAATTATTGCATACATATCAGCAAGTAATGTTCGTATTTCACTTATTTGTTTAAGCTTAGACTTCTGCTTATTTATCTGCTTTTTTTATAAACATTGCTTACATATCAGCAAATGATATTGCTTAAGTATTAAAATATTATTTTATGTGTTGATTTGTCTGCAATTTTTTATAATTATTTTATTTTGAAATGTTACTTTATATACAACATGTCACTGGGACAACATATCACATGTCAATAAATGTTCGAATCACGCTACGCAAGTTTCGAACTTGTGACCTCTCGCACCAAAGCCAAATCACTTAACCACTGGGACAATGGTGCTTGTCTATAATTGTAATATCAGCATATCAGCATATAATATATATATCATGCGTTTTTGTATTTATTTTTTTATAATTGTAATTATGTTTTTTTAACATTAAAGTGTTCCTGGTGATGTTGGAGTGCTTGTGCTGTTGAAGTTTGGATATGATAGCTTTTCGTTACGCCTTCAATTTGATAGTTCGGTTGTTATGTTGAGAAGTGCTATTTCTGGTAAATGGACAGAATTGAGTTCAATGTCATTTGAATTGTACTATGTTAGAGATGGATTGAGAAGGAATATTGAAACTAATTTTGATCTTCAATCTATTTTGTTGTTGGCTGCTCATAACCGTGAGGATTACTTTGTTATTTTTGTTGATGTTGTTCCTTTTAGTTTTTCAGCTACCAATATTAGATCAGATGTTGTTACTTGTAGCAGTGATTCCTCATTTGTTAGTACCGGTGATTCTAATATTCAATTCAGGCAGTTATTAAGAAATAATTCCAATCAATCTGTTTTTACGGGTGTTGGTCAACAATTTCCAGGTGGTGTTACTGAATTTAGGCTCAATTTGATGATATATAGTATTAAGACAGGGTATAAGCTTGATTTGGTTAAGAATGATAAGGAAAGAGTTACGGCTGTTTGTTCTCGAACAAAATGTACTTTCAGAATTCATGCTTCTGTTAAGTTTAATCTTCCGGGCTATTTTGTTATAAAGAGATTTCATCCTGAACATACCTGTGGTGCTGGAATTCATGATATTAATGATCCTCCTGTTTCAAGTAAATTGATTAAGTTGTTGGTTTATGATCATATTCAAGCTAATCCGTTAATGAAGACAAAGGACATTATTAACCTATTTCAAACTGAGTATAATATCATTTTGAAGTATTATTTTGCTTATAGTGGGAAGAGATTGGCTTTAGAAGATTTACATGGAAGTGATATGATGTCTTATCACCATTTGAAGTCTTTTTGTGATGCTGTAATTGAAAGTAATCCTGGTAGTAAAGTAGTTTTGGAGTGTAATCATGATACTCGTTAATTTGAGAGGGTTTTCATTGGTTTTGAAGCTTGTGCACATGGTTTTCAATTTTGTCGGCCTTTAATATTTGTTGATGCTACTTTTATGAAGGGTAGAGCTCAAGGTTGTTTGATGGCTGCTACTGGTAAAAATGGCAATGAAGGTATGTTGTAAATTAATTTATAATTGCATCAATATCTGCAATAATTATTATATGTTTCTGCAACATCAATATTTATTAAGAAGAAATAAAATATTTTACTTACATAAATCATTGCGGAAATCGAAGCAATTTTACATAAAAAATTGCTGAAAAGTATGCAATTTTTTTGAATTAAGGAAAATTGTTGTGCAGTAATATTTGGTAATAGTTGCAGTTTTGTCAGCATTTTTTCAATATAAGTGAATAGTATTAAGCAATTTGTTCAGTTATTTATATATTTGTGATTGTTTTATCAGGTTTTTTTCCTATAGCAGTTGCAATTGTGTCTGGTGAAGATGAAAATAATTGGATTTGGTATTGTGAACAGCTTAAAGATTTTTTGAAAGATGATTGTAGAAAGTTTGTTTTCATTTCTGACCGTCATCCTGGTATTCTTGTTGCTATTCCCAAAGTGTTTCCAGATTCAGTTCATGGTTCCTGTTTTTATCATTTAAACAATAATTTAAAAGTTGCTTTAAAGTCTGAATTTTCCAAATCAAAAAAGAAATGGTTGATAGATTTGTTTGGACGTGGTGCATATGCTTCTAATTTGGATGATTTCAATTTAGCATTGAAGAATTTTAAAGATGCTGGTGGTTCTACTGTGGCAAACTTTTTGAATGGAATTCCCTTTGAGAAATTTACTAATGTTTTTTTCCCTGCTTGTCGTTATGGTGAAATGTCATCAAATTGTTCAGAGAGTTTCAATAAATGGATTTTGGAAGAAAGACATTTACCAATCACTGCATGCTTGGATAGCATTAGAGTTAAGTTGATGAAGTTAATTTCTGATCGTCGAGAACTTGGTAATAGTTGGAATAGTGTTGTTTGTCCGGTGAACGAAAATCGGTTGAAAAGTCTTCATTTGGAAGGAGCTTCATGGTTTGTTATAAAATCTAGTGATCATGTGTTTGAAGTTCATTCTCCTGTTCATCAATCTGTTGATTTAAATAATCGGACTTGTTCTTGTAATTTGTGGCAAATTTATGGTTTTCCTTGTGCTCATGCTATTAGATGTATTTTGAGCTGTGGAAAGTTAAATGTTTATGATTACATTGAAGATTATTTCAAATTTGTTTATTTTCGATCGGCATATTCTCATCCAATCAATCATATTATAAACTTTGTGAAAGAAGATGTTTTGATTGAAGATGTGGTTGTAGCACCTCCTAAAGGTAGAAGAATGCCTGGTCGACCATCTGCATTTAAGAGGATAAAATCTGCCGATGAAATTTCAAAGACTATTAGATGCATCATATGCAAGAAGTTGGGTCATAATAAAAGGACTTGTTCAGTGAAACACATGTAGTCTCTCTTTAATATAGGAAAGCTAAAATGTATGGAGTTGAGTTTATGTTTTTCTTATTCATTTTAATGGTATTTTCTCTATCCTTAGGTTGGATGTTTACTGTCTGTAATGTATTAAACATGGTTCGCTTTCGAGTAATCATTGTTGCAGTATTTTCTGCAATTATTACTGTTAATTGCACATATTTCTGCAGTTTTTCTAAATAATTGTTTTCTTTTTATACCCCTTTTGTGAATAATGCTTTTTATATGAAGATGATATTTGTATAATTGTTTGGATCGAAATAAATAAGATGTATCCATAAGTATGTGCAATTTTTGTTTATAAATATGGAGGTATCGGCAATTATCTATTTGTTATGCTGACATTTCTGAAATTATCTGGTTCAAGAAATTCGAATATCTACAAATTTGTGGACATATCTGTAGATATATGGTTTTATTGCTGAAATTTCTGCAACTATTTGTTGAAAGAATTTCCAATAGCTAAATATTTTTAGAGATGTCTACAGATATGTGCTTCATTTGCTGACATTTGTGAAATTATTATGAGTAAGAATTTGGAAAAAATAAATTATTACAGAGATATCTGCTGATATATGTTTTTATTGCTGATTTTTCTGCAATTTTTAAGAGCAAGTATTTAATTACCTATACATTTGTCAAGATAACTGCAGATATGTGCTTTTATTGCTGAATACAATTGTTAGAAATTTATATATAAATTTTTTTGTAATATACTCTAATATTGTGGTAACACAGTAATATTGTCTTTCAACTACATAAGTTTAGCAAATATGTACATACATTTCAGTATTCTTACATAAAACATTACAGTTTGATACATCAATTATTTTGATTTGCTTCAGAAAGTAAAAACTTTTGTGTCAAGCTTTCTTCTAAGCTCCAACTGTAAGGTTTACAAGAAAGAATTTGATGTGTTATTTCAGCTCTTTGTAAATCCATAGCTTCATATGAGAATTCAGGGTCTTCATTGTTGATTTCTTTGTCTTCACTTCTTTGTTTCATAATGTTCATTACAAACATGCCACAATCAACTCTGCAATGATTGACAAATATTATATAATTATTAGAAGAAATGTTCTATGATATGGAAATATTTGTACATTTTTTTTGTTGTGTACTTACGTATCAGAACGTTGTTGGAGGCTGTTAGCAAAAGTGATTTGCTTTGATGGTTCATGCTCTGCTTTTTCCAATTTCTTTAGTAAGGCAGTGACATAAACTCTCTGTACAAAAAAACAAAGATTTTGTTAAATAGTTTATTTTTCTCTGATTTATTCATTTTTTAATTTACATACCATCTTTCTTGCCGCTTTCTGATGATCTGCTTCGTGCCGTGGTTTTATGGAATCATAGTGAATCCATATTCTACCTTGTTTATTAAACTCCAACAGTGTAAAATGTGATTTTTGGTGGATAGGGAAGAACATTTTATTGCAGTTTGCAAAATGTTTAGCAACTACATTATCGATTAGGGCTTGTGTTACATTCTTTGAATTGCTCAGTAGAAATGTCTGTAGGATAATATATTAGACAATTGAATTGATGAACATTTAACAAATTCTTCAGTAGAAGATTATAAAACTTACAGTAGCGTAAACTTTGAAGTACAAGTTTTCTGGATGAACTTTACGCAATTCATGTGAATACCAGTCAATGATCTACAAATATTATTATAAGGAAATAGTGATAGTATATTTGTTTACAGAATAATATAATATTATTAGCAGAAAAAATAATAAGTTCTTGAAATTTTGCATAAAAACAACAGGTTTGATTAAATGTTGCTGAAAAATCTGGAGATAAATGATATTGTTTTGGATAAATGGAATTTTACTGACAAAACAATAAGTTTAAAGAAATATTGCTGATAAATATGCAGATAAATGGAGTTATTGCAGATAAATGGGTTTTTGTAGATAAAACAGCAAGTCTAATTAAATGTTGCAGATAAATTTGTAAATAAATGTACTTTTGAGTAAAGTTGTACCTGGCCATCAAGAAATCTTCCTATAATTAGTTCACCAAGTGCTGTTCCAGTTACAATTATGTCATCGTCTCCATTTAAGTATGTACTTTTGCTGTGATATAATGATCAATATTAGTAAATGTTTGTATTTTTCAAATATTTGCTGATATCTAACTAGGAAATTTAAATAATTACTTTTAGTTAAGCAATTATTGGTATACTTGGCTACTAAAAGAATTATACAGTTTTACCTGAGGTCAGAGTTATTAAAGAAGTCCTCAAGCAGCTTGATTTTTTCTTCAGATAGACTTCATACATTTGACCTCCTTCTGACATTTATTTTTGTACTGGTAGATAATTCTTTTGATCTAGGTTCAGATTCATATTCTTCAATTATTATTGGTAGGGTTTGTACTTGCTGTTTTTCCTTTTTTGCTTTCTTTTCAGTTTGAAAATTCACTTCTTCAGCTAATTTAACCCTTTTTTTGGATTTTCAATTTCCAATGTTTTTTCTTTGATTTCTTCAGTTTTTGTTTCTGCTGAAGTAGATATTTCTTCGGTTTGTTTGCCTTGTAACTGTGTATAATTTTGAATGCTTTCACCTGAAATTAATTTGAATGATGGTTAATATTTCATTATTGGTTTTTGAAATACAATTATTGGTTGTTGGTTAATAAAAATTTTGTGAATAATTGTGAAAAAGTGAAGAATATGCTGCACTCTACAGCAGTTGTTGCATTAATATCAGCAATTATTCTTCATATTATTAATATATAATAGGAAGAATATTTGCGGATATATCAACAAATATGTTAAATTTTTACAGTCTGGTTGAAAAACTATAGTTATTCAAAGCATTACCAAATGAAGGATCTTGTTCAATTGCTTTATCTTCCTCAACTATTTTTGTTTCTTCACCATCTTCTCGGTCTTTCTGTTTTGCTTCAAAATTTATTTTTTCCCCATTATCAACATCTTTTTCTTTTTGTTCTTCTTTTTCTTCATCTTTCTCCATTAGCTGAGATTCATCTTCAACAGTTTTGTCTTCAGTTTGAATATCAATTAAATTTTCATTTTCTTCTGTCCTTTGAGCTGAAATATATGTTTGCAATTCAACTCTTTAATATTTTTGACATAGTTATAGATTTTGTGTTATGTTACAATGTGTTATGTAAAAAATGAAGAATGTGCTACAGTTTTTAATACTTATTGCAATGATATCTGCATTTATTCTTTAAAAATGCTTTTTTCATTTAGTAAGAATACTTGCAGATATATCATTAAATATTTTAAATTTTTACATTCTTGTTGGAAAACAAAATATTACTGAAAGTATTACCAAATGACGTATTCTCTTCTGTTTCACTATCCTCACTTTCTTTGTTTTCTTCACTTTCACTTTCATCTGAGGAATTTAGTTTGCTACCAGATCTTTCTATTAGTTGTAGCTCTACATTCTCAGATTCTGTGGATGATGATGTTTCCACATTTTGTCTCAATTGCTTTTTTAGCAGCGTATTTTCAGCTTGAAGTTTCCTGTTGTCCAATTCAAGTTTTCTTATTATTTCTTTATATTTTTCTTCTCTTTTCTTGTAGAATGCTTCATATTCTTCATCTTTTTCAACTGCATCTTTCAACAATTTTAGTTCCTCTCCTTGAAAATCCTGGAATAAATAATTCAATCAAAATTGAAGCTTAAGAATATTTGTATGTAATTATGTAAGAACTGTGAATAATTGGAAAAATGAATATAATTTTAATTATGATTGGTATGTATGTCCATAAATATTTTTAATAATGGCAGAAAAATCTGCAAGTATTATACAAAATAGTAGATATATCTTTAATTATTGTAAATAATTGTATAACTATGTTCAGTTTTGTTGTTTTAAGTGCAGATAAATATGAAATTGTTTATAAAAATTGCAGATAAGTCATCATATGTAGTGAATAATTGCAGCCAAAAAAAGCTCAACTGCTGCTAATAAATGCAGATATATCTGCAACCATTGTTAAATGTTGCAGATAAGTTTGCAAACAAATAAAGTACTGGCTATTTTTTTACTAAAGCTTAATAATTCTATAAATTAAATTGCAGTTATACTTACTGAGTTGTACTCTATGGTCAATAACATTATTGGCTTGAGTTTTGATATATCCCATTTGCCAGCCAAGGGATACGAGTTGTTGTATTCGAATTTAGCAGATTTCAAAATTTGTGTTTTCTCACAGATCCACCACTGCAAAAAAGACAATTAGTATTAGAATAAATTATTAATTAATAGGATATTTATCTAATTAATTAAAAATTTAATACCAGTAATAATGTAACGCATGCATTTATTTTCCTTGGGGTGTCAATATATTTTTCAATTTGATTTATCAAATGCTTGTGAATCGTTTTTGGCCATGATATCTGCTGCATTTTATCTTCACAAACACAATATGGAATCATATTCCATGATATACTTGAGTTTGGATTTGATATTAAAAATGTTGCAACCAAATGCAATTGCAAAAGCTTTGCCGTATCTGCTTGTTCTTCTTTTGATGATCCTTTTATTGTTGCAAACAATTCCCTTTCTATGTTTTTTTTGTTGACACTTGTTTCTCCTTCAAAGTGCCTGCTGATGAATGATGTAAACTGAGCATTGCTTTTACCCTCTTTTTTCATATGGCCAGAAGTTTTGATTTGCTGACCCTCTGTAGGAATTGATAGCAATTGGCTTATATCATCCTCTGTAAATGTTAGTAACATATCTCCAAATTGGAAACAGTTCAAATTCTTTCTGTATGCTTTGATGATTATGTCTACTGTTGTTGAGTTTTTTGTGTTTTCTTTTGCAGGTATAATTCCAATATAGATCATATGAATGAACTTGTAGATTCTGGAGATATTTTGTATGTGATATTGTCAGCAATTTTTCATTCTTAATCTTGCGAAGAACATCGATGAAAGACCTCAAATTATTTCTGTAATTATCTTCTGTTGATTTGATTTTCCCTTCACTTATTGTTTTTCTTTTTTTCGGTAGAATATTTGATCCTGGTTGTTGTTCAACATGAACAATAGATGTTTCCAACATAACTTTTTTTCCTTCTTTTATATCTTCTTTTGTGTTCTTCTGTAAATGTAAATTAAATATTATGAAATAACTATGCACAATCTAAAAATATGATAGGTAATGTTAAATACTTGCAGTTATAATGAATATGTAACTGAATTAAGGCTCAATTTGATGATATATAGTATTAAGATATTTCTGTAACTATGTGCAATAGTTGTAGATATTTCTGCAACTATACCGAATAGTTGCATAAATTTCAGCAACTATTGCACATAGTTGCAGAAATGTTTGCAACTATGTGCAATAGTTGCAGATATTTCTGCAACTATACAGAATAGTTGCATAAATTTCAGCATCTATTGCACATAGTTGCAGACATTTCTGCAACTATTGCATAAAGTTGCAGAAATGCAACTATATGCAATAGTTGCAGAAATGTTTGCAACTATGTGCAATAGTTGCAGATATTACTGCAACTATTAGCAATAGTTGCAGAAATATCTACAACTATACGCAATAGTTGCAGATATATCTGCAACTATACGCAATAGTTGCAGACATTTCTGCAACTATTTGCAAATAGTTGCAGATATTACTGCAACTATTAGCAATAGTTGCAGAAATATCTGCGACTAATGCACATAGTTGTAGATATATCTGCAACTATACGCAATAGTTGCAGATATATCTGCAACTATACGCAATAGTTGCAGACATTTCTGCAACTATTTGCAAATAGTTGCATTTCTACAACTATATGCAATAGTTGCATAAATTTCTTCAACTTTTGCACATAGTTGCAGACATTTCTGCAACTATATGGTATAGTTGCAGAATATCTGCAATTATTTGCAAATTTTGTAAATTTTCAAAAAAATCAAAAACGTTTAAAATTTGCTGAATTATCTGCGAATATTTGAAATAATTGCACCTTTAATACAAATATGAATCTGCTTAAAATTTGAAGAGAGGAAATAGTTTTTTGAACAATATTTTTCAAAAATTGCAGTAATTACAGAATGTTTTTTAGTATATCATCCGCATTCTCAATTTTCTTTGTATTACCGTAAAAAAGCTCGATTACATGCATGGCTAACTCGAAAATCTCTAAAATCCTTGCAAAAACTCTAAGATCTATTGATTTAAAACAATGGAATATAAATCGACTACTTATGAAATTGAGATATATCACCTTCGATCTTCCCATTTTGCCTCGTGTGAGATTTTCGACTTGATTTTGGTTGTTCAGTTGTTCGATTTTATAGAGTTTTCGGATTTTGTTGAAGAAACTGTGATTTCAATTGTATCAAAGGTTACGATAAAAAAAGTGTGGGTTCAGGGTTTTACGATGATTTTTTAGGGTAGTTTGGGAAAAGAAAAGGCTGTCTTTAAAAATAGGGATGAAATTTTTATGTTTTGTATCTAAGGGATGTTTGGTGAATTATGAAAGTTATTAAGGATGTATGGCAAACGTTCCCTTTATTAATTCTGCCTAAGTGGAATACAGAGGGAAAAAGCATGGAAACGGAGGTTAGCGGATGCGGTGGTAACCGTATAAGCACAAAGCAAGGACATTTTCGGAATTTCAAAAGGACACCGAGTAAATTAGTTAATGAATTTTCTTTATTAGTAGTAGAGATGTATGTTTATATACTTTATAATATTTTAAATATATATATATAAATAAATAAACTTTAACTATTTTTTTTATAAATATAAATGTAGATAAATATACATTTATATATATACATGATTATGAAATATTAACATTAAAATATAAACTTATATAATTATGTGAATATACTTAAATCAATTATAAATATATTAAATAAAATAAATAATATAAAATAAATAATTATATTTTTTTGTTAAAAACCGAAAACAATACATATACATATGCAAATAATTTTTCTATTATATATATATATATAATATTAATTACTTATTTATAAATGTATAATAAAATACTAAAATTATAAATTAATACCTAAAAATACACAATTTTTTTTAATAATAATATATGTTTACCTGGTCTTGCGCATGACTCGAAAATAATTTTTTTTTAAATTTTAAATATTATTTTTTATTAATTCCACATGATTTTAATTTAAAATATTAATATAAAATAATTTCAAAGTAAAATATTGAATATAAATTTCAAGTAAATTTTGAAATGATATTTAGTACTTAGAAAATTTATTTCATAATTTTATGATTTAACAATAATTTTATAATTACTTATTGATTTTCGACCTATATTTAGAATACTTTTAAATAATAAAAAAATGTTTTTTTAACCGAGCGTATATTTTGTAATAATATAACTTTATAAAATGTGATACATAATTTTTATATAATATATATATATATTAATATATATTTAATTTATCTAATTAAATAATATAAATAATATTTAAATAATAATACATATATATAATTATTTTATTACAGTCAAATATTATATATGTATAATACTTTATATATAAAATTTATATAACATAATTATATAAAATATGATGAAGTAATTAAATTATAAACTATATATATAAATGCATATATTTATAATATATATGTTTATATTATTAAATAATCAAAAAGTTGTTTTTTTATTTATGATTTGTGCCAATATAGATATGAATATACTAAAAATATTTATAATTGTATACATTCATACAACCAAAACAATTTTGTGACAATATCACTTGCATATCAGAATCGTCCCCTAATTAATAATATATATATATATATATAATAAAACATTATATATAAGCGATTATAATTATATTTTACTCAAAAACGTACCTCACTTCCAATACCTTGAAGTACACCTTGAAATGATGGTGTGTTTTCCTTGAAATAATTTTCGATCCAGAAGAATACTAGTCCTTGAACCGTTGACCGCTAGCTATCGAATAGCAGTTGAATTAACTTAATTTGAGCTTGATAAAATAGAGAGACTGAAGGGGGGATTTTGGCCAGCAATGTCTAGAGAAGGAGGCTCCAAAAAGATCCTTATAAAATATAGAAAGAGATGCTTAAATAGAGGAAGGAATGGAGAGAATTTAGGATCTTATCTTTTAACTCAATCTCCTTTAATCTTAGCCATCCATTATCAAGCCCATCTGGCGCATATTCTAGCCGCCTATATCCTCATGTTTCAACCGATATAATCAGCCTCTATCATGCGCCTCAAATCCGTTTAAAGCCCGAATAAGTATTTTGCATTTAAATCCAATTTAAACGCGTATCGATATCGTATATCGATTAATATATTTATAACTATTTATAAATACATTTAATAATAATTATTAATCAAAATCAAATTTTATAATCAATATTTCATAAATATTAACTAATTTAATTAATTTATAATAATTACAAATTAATGAAATCGTTTGGAGAAAGTAAAATTCATCGTTTCGATTGTGTGATTCATTAGTTGTAAATTTGGTCAGCGATTAATATCAAACTATTTGAATATTAACAGTCACACGTCAATTAGCAGGTGGTGTGATAATTTGGCCAAATTTAATGCTTACTTTCTTTCGGTAAAATGTAATTTTACTTTATTAAGCGTTATCCTATTATGACTAATGTTTACACCAATTCCCTTTGTCAAAACTATATCATTTTAACTTATTAAATTTAGTAATGGTCAAAATCCAATATTGTCTATATTCAACTCTATATTCCAAACACAAAGTCCTCAGTTCAATATTAACAACTACTATTAACCGAACTACTCAAGCCAAAGATTTTGACTTTGAGTTGACTTGAGTTGACTGTGATACTAATCCATATAACTAAGAAGGCGAATTCTCTCTTGAGCAGTGCTTCACTTCCAATAGTTCTACTCGACCCAACTATAGTCACCATATGGACATCTTACTATGATTTGACTACAATCAGAGCGGAGCTTTCATATTGATGATCGATAGTATTTTCAAGTTAGGAGAACTGTGTAAATCAGTCACATCGATATTTTCTGTTTAACCTTAACTATATTAACCAACAGAAAATTATCGACTGGTTCATTCCATAACTATCCAATAACTATTAGTACGTAACTCCTACATGCCCGTAGCAGTCATGATTAATACACGGTCCAGTATTTAGAGAGTGATACGTACTCTAGTCTTAACGGATACATCGATATCGAATCTCAATGCATCTTGACTATGAACATTTAAAATGACGTATTTTATAATATTGTGATACAATACTCATGATTAAAAATATTTGTAATTACTATCACAAACACACCATTTCTGAATTTTCTATTAAATATATTTCAATTAAATATTTAATTATTTATAACACATTATAACAAATATATAACAGAAGGAAGTACGCCTTTAGTACAAATGAGAATTGATTCAAGAGTTAATTAATTTATATTAAATTACAGAATTACATCTAGGGCATACCCTTAACTCTATCAATCTATACCACTTTAGAAGGAGGTATCATAACCACTACAAGACTACAGGGCTATTTCGATGGCAAATAGCCGTTGGCGACCGTCGGAAGTTGACGGTATAGCCATCGGAATAGCATCCGCGATTTCTGTCGCCTTGTGACGTAATCGACAACAATCTTCCGAGGCTTTTTTGACGGCTGCTAACGGCGAAAAAGCGATGGCTTTCGACGACAAACGAGGTACACATGGATCCACTCGTAACCAATAATCCATCGGTAGCCATCGATAGCCGTCGGAAATCTATGACTCGTAAGTCGTCGGTAGTCGTCAATAGCCGTCTGAAATCTGGGTTTATTTTTTTATTTCTGCTCCAATTTGACTTCCACCACATCTACATATATATCAATATACTTCTCAACTCTATTCCATATAGATAATTCAGATATATATATATATATATATAACAACCAACATCATATATTATACTAACTACAATATTAACCATTATCTCCAATATATACAAAATCATAAACTCCAGTATATACAAAGTCAAGATCATAAACTCCAATATATAGAAAATCAACCATCCAACATCCTCAAACATCCAACAAAACACTGGCCAATCAATGTCAAACATCAAACAACTCCACAAAACGTACCAAATCAACACAACACATCCAATCTCTCATCAAAGTGTATCAAACATACCAAAACAAATCATCCTTACCAACTCCAAGTCAACATATACAACAGCCAAGCACGAACACAGAAAAGCATACCTATCAAGAGTCATCCTCGCCTCTAGATGCACCAAACGACAAAGGAATTGAACCATGTTGCTGCATGTACTCCGCTAAGCGCTGATTCAACTGCTCCATCTGTATAGCGCGAAGACAGTCCCACTCCTGCAGCTGCTCGACCATGGCTCTCAACTCTTTTATCTCGGCTTTATCATGCTCTTTTTGGTACGCTTGTTGAGATGCCCTAGCCTGCGAATAGAAAAAACTGTTATAGAACTTTTCGACGACTTTTATAAAAATTGTGTAACTTTTATATGATAGTTTATTTTTATAAATTACCGCTTGGTTTCCATAACCAAAACACCGATTCGCTGCGTTGGATCCATGATGGAGTCAAAAATAGAGTCTTCTTCCTCGCGGGTCAACTCATCGTGATTCGATCCCTCTAGCATCTATGCCCGTGCCTCTTGAAACTTCGCCTACAATGCCAAAAAATTACAGTTGAAATTAACTATTATTTTTATTCTTCAAAGCTAATTACTTAAACTAATCAATATTAATAAGTTAAAATTCAAAATATGCATACATATGCAGTCGTTGCCTTATCCTCATCTTCCCATGCATATGTAACGTTGCCAGCTTCGTCCGTTTGCTTTATGGCATGGGTATGAGCAAATACTTCCATGTATGAGATCGGACGTCGACGCGCTTTTTCCTACAATAAATAATATATATTACTATTTATATTAATTGTTTATTAATAACTTATAACTTAAACTATATAAATGTAATAAGCATTTATAATCGCAATTAATAAATTTACCAAATCCTCACGATGATGCTAGAATGACTTGGAACCACCACGATGTGTTACCGAGTTCTTATTTCTATTCATAGAGTTCCTCTCTGACTCTACCTACAAATTTAAATAATTGAACAATATATTTAATAGCTGTAAAACAAAGTAATGAGATATATATGATAGATTAATTACCTTGAACTCATCTTTGTTCCACCAGGCAACCCAAACATCCCATACACTGGCACCCATCCAGTTCGGTTTCTTCCCAGCTCTTCTAAGATCCAACATCGTGTCCCGATAATTCTTCGCTATCTTAGAATTCCAGTGGTGCTGCACAAGGGAAATTTCCGCTTCCTGCAAATCTACGGAACCCTGCACATTGAGAAAATTAAATATAAGTTGTACATTTTTAAGTAGTCAACAAATTGTAAAACGGTAATTTACAAATATGTAAATTTAAACTCACCAAAATGTCATACCAGAAGCTCTCTCTGATCGGGTCAAGGATCTTACTCCATCTGGGCCAACAACTAGTCATCCTACTCATATATGCCTTCTTAGAAATATTAAGAACCACTCCCGATGGCTCTAGCTCAAATCCCCTATGTTAAATTTGACATATAGCTTTAGACTATTATATATATCGTACACAAAATATTTCTAATGTTATGCTACTAATTTTAATACTTACGATCCATCGGCTTTGGGCTGCAAATACACTACTATTCATGCTGCTGGCTCTGAAGGGCCACTGTCATCGCCTCTATTCCCTCTTCGAGAAGAAGAGGGGGAACTAGAGTGGGAAGAGCTATGCCTTTGAAAAAAAGACATAATACATATCACGTACATATTAATTTATTATGTCAGAACATATAATTCATAATAATTATGAGAAATGATATCATAATTGATGAGAAAAATGTAACATAACTAATCGCATAAATTACGTTATATCAAATTATATATTAGCAATCAGTCCTCGTCGTTTTCTGATTCAGACTCGGTTTCGTACTCTTTATCGTTTTCCTTTGTAGTTTCAATTGCTTTTACTAATACATTTGATTCATCATTTAGAGGTCCAAAATCCATGTGATCGTTCGTTATTGTTATTTCAACATTTTCCTCGATATTTGCTTGATAGGCTTGTTCGTCTGGAATATTCTTTCCATCAAACGTAAATCTTGCCTTCGTTTTAAAAACTACCAACCGGTCTGCTTTATCTCCTTTTAGAGATGGATAAGGGGTATAATAAACTGGTAGGGCTTGTTTGGCTCGTACAAAAGGATTGTACTTTTGATAATGCGAGGTATGTTTTATTTCTATAAGATTATAATTTGGATGCACGATAACTCTAGAACCAGAAACATTGGTGAACCAGTTGCATCTAAACAAAAAAACTTCCTCCGCAGGTCTAGTGAAATATGTCAATTGCAAAACCTGGGTTAACACGCCATAAAAATCATTTATATGATCATTTGGATCATCACTGCCTTTAACAAACATACCAGTATTGTTAGTTAATTTTTCAGCACCATATTCTTTGGTGTTGAATTTATATCCATTAACGAAGAATATTGGATATGTCTTAACTTTTCTTTTTGGTCCCATCGCTAGATTTTTAATCCTTCATCGACCACACAATTTATCGGATCATAAACGTAGTTCAAAAACCAAGTAGCGGAATCTTTACTTATATCGCCGCTTGGACGTTGTGATTCATAAACACTACAAACATAGATAATATATTGCATTATAATTAATGTACACATATAGTATTAAATAAAATAAACATATCCAGACTTGTAATTTAATATTACCTAATAAATGGTGCAACTTCAGTACAATTAAGAAGAATATATGTGTGTGCTACATGGTAATCTCTATTGTCTAACCATACTTCCATAAAATTTCCAACAGGTCGACTATGTTGTCTAAAAATAGATAACATTGCCTCAGAAGAATAATCTTGTTCAACGGCTTCACATTACGCGTAGCACTTTCAAATGATAAGTTCACATGATCACTGAAATAATGAGAAAAAAGAATGAAGCTTCTTCTTCGATATATGATTTGAAAATTGAACCTTCAACTCGAGCTTTTTGTCTCACTTTTTTCTTTAAATGATTTAAGTACCTAATAGAATATATTTCAATTCAAAAATAACTTATATATATGTAATTAAAATAATATTTACCATACTCGATATTAATACCTTACCTCTCGAATGGATACATCCATCCATATTGCACATATGGAAGATGAACAGGTAAATGCTCCATTACATTAAAGAAACCTGGAGGAAATATTTTCTCCAATTTGCAGAGCAGTACAGGGATTTCTTCCTCAAGTTTACGTAGATGATCAACTTTTAACGTACTTGAACAAAGCTTCTTATAAAACAAACTAAGTTCTGTTACAACCTTCGAAACTTTTCCACGCAACAGTTCTTTGAAAGCGATGGGCAACAAATTTTCCATCATTATATGACAATCATGGCTTTTCATCCCACTTAGTCTCCCATTCTTAAAGTGACACATCTACGAAGATTGGAGGAAATCCCATCGGGAAATCGTAATCCTTCCACCTATTTTAACAGTACTTTAACTTGGTTGTTGTCTAACTCATAGCATGCTTTGGGTTTTTTAGTGTCATTTGGCTTGATATAAAGCTCAAGACGGTTACAAATTTCTTCTATATCACGTCTTGATTTCAAATCGTCCTTAGTCTTGCCCTTAACATTCAAAATTGTATTAAACAGATTATCAAATACGTTTTTCTCGTTATGCATCACGTCAATGTTATGACGGATTAGGAGATTTTTCCAATAAGGCAACTCCCAAAATATACTTTGTCTGCACCAATTTTGAATCGTCGATTTACCTTGAATTTCAATTTGTTATCTGATTCCATGTATTTTGGATAATCCTTTACAACTTCATATATATCTTCGCTTGACCAAATTGTTGGTGGTCACAAAGTCTCATGTCTATTAGCTGTGAAGTTTTTTATCTCTTCTAAAAGGATGATTATTATGGAGAAAACACCGATGACAATCAAACCATGAAATTTTCTTCCCATTTGATAAAGAAAATGCTCGTGTTTCTTCCATACAATAAGGACACGCTAAACGACCGGCCGTACTCCAACCCGAAAGCATTGCATATGCAAGAAAATCGCTAATAGTCCATAACAAAGAAGCAAACATCCGAAATATTTTTTTTGATACGTCGTATGTTTAAACTCCTTCGTACCATAATGTTTTCAACTCTTCGATTAACGGTTGTAAGTAAACATCGGTTCCCTGTGTCGGATCATCTAGGCTAAGGATGACAATTATGAGAAACATATATGGAGTTTTCATACACATCCAGGGAGCTAAATTGTAAGGTGTAACGATTATAGGCCAAGACGAATATTTAGAACCAAACTGGGAAAACGGTGAAAATCCATCCGTACATAAACCAAGCCTAACGTTACGGCTCTCTGCTGCGAAAGCGGGATATTTCTTATCAAAATACTTCCATGCTTCTCCATCAGCTGGGTGTGTTAACGTACCTTCTTCCTGTGTACTCACCTTGTGCCATCTCATATGATGCGCTGTTACAGATGATGCATATAACCTTTGAAGTCTAGGAGTGATAGGTAAGTAATGCATACGCTTGTATGGAACTTCTTTTCCCTTCTTTTTCCTTGGTTTGTATCTTTCCTGGTTACATATTATGCAATTCCTAAGATTGATGTCTTCTTTTCAAAACAACATTCAACTATTTAAACAAGTATCTATTTTTTGATATGGCAAACCGAAAGCAGACATAAGTTTTTTTACTTCATAATGATTTTCGCACATTAAATTATCGGGTGGCATATGCCGTTTAGCAGCTTGTACAACAGTTGTAAACCAGCTTCTATGAGGTTGTATTTTGATTTCATCGCAATGTACTCTGCAGTTACTGATAATTGAATGTCGCTTGTAAAGCCATTCCATAAGGGTTTCTTAGCAGCATCCAATAAATAATATATATTTTTCGCTCCAACAGTTGATTCCTCTTCCATGTTAACATCGTCATTATCAACTTCAATGGTAGGGAACATTGATCGTGCTACATCTTCAACCATATGTTCTATGAGATTCATCGTACTAATTTCATCACCAACCTTCTCTTCTGACTATTATTGATTAGGTGCTACAATTTCTCCATGACGATCTCACATCAAATAATTCAACACGAAACCATATTGGTGCAAATGAACTCTAAGCATATCCGGTATTAAATGCTTCAATAGTTATGGACAACGAATTTCTTCATCGTTTCCATTATTACTTAAAGTGAACTCAATAAACACATGTACCCCATTACAAAAATGTTCACTTATTGAGCCTCCAATTTCCCTTCGTCGTTCATACATCCAGCTCTGATCAGTAAAATAATTGACCATTTTTCGTACTTTAAAACATATGATAGAAATTAAAATTAGTATTAATCATTTAATTTTATGGATTGACATTTTATTTTTTAATTAAAAAGTATTTATTTATAATGTTATTGAGTTTGCTAATTTGCACCTTTTTGCATATTCTTGCACCTTTTTGCGCATTGAAATTGCTTTTGCGCCTTTTTGCGCTTTCTTGAGCCTTGAATTGGTTTTGCGCCCTGAAATGAATACAATATTAAATTTTTAGCTTCTATATTATTTTTTGCTTTGATGGTCGGTCATCCTACTTCCCATTACAAACATAGTACTAATTATATTTCATAAATTAATTCATTTTAAACAATTTCACAAAATTTCAGCAGCACTTCCCCTATATTCCCTGTATCGTACACAAATGCGTGTACACAAGGAACAAAAAGGAAGTGCTATCGAAATTTTATGAACCGTTTAAAATGAAATGATTTACGAAATGTAATTACTTTATAGTGTTTGTAACTTGTCCAATACAGGGACAAATCCAAAAAATATTGTATAAGGTGAATATGCATGTCCGTTTTGTAATAAAAATGAATATCCATATAACGATCATATGCAATACTTGTCAGACGGGGTCAAAAACTCTCCAAGGGATTTATAAAAAATAAGACATATTATGCACGTCTACTTTGTTCATAGATTATCAATATTAACATTATATATCAATATTATGCACGATTAGTTCATTATATAACATATATTAGCATTTGTACAATAGTTTATTTGCATTTTACTGTTTTATTAAATATATTCCATATTATATGATTTTTACTATTTCAAAAAAAAATATTATTCATGTTTTCAAATTTAAAAAATTACGTATATAGTATTATATTTTATTTAAAATAAAATTAAACTATAGCATACACTAGTTTATATCATGCCACACACTTGTACCAAACTTGATTTTATATAAACGATTAAGAGTTTAACTATGATTAATATATTTTAATTATCATTTTTGGAATTTTACAAACCATAAACACAATCATTCACAACAATCCTAATAAACCAAATGCTAACCAAATGCTAGCTCAAATGCGCATATATACTAAATAATCAATGTATATATACACTAATTGGTTAATGTAAATAAACTAATCAAATTAGTAATTAGGGTTTAGGAAATTACTAATTAGGGTTTAGGGTTTATGTAAACAAACTAATCAAATTACTAATTAGTTAATGTAAATAAACAATCAATCAGCTATTACAAACAACTAGAATTACAATTTAACCCTAAATTAACAAATCGAAATCAATTAGTGTTTAGGAAAACCTGATTTGGAGATGTATGGAGAGGCTAGAGTTGTTAGGAGTGATGATTGATGATGTTGGAGATGCTCTGAAAGACGTAGGGGGCTGGCTGTCGCGAGGAGGTAGTGGAGGAGTTGGGGATTTTGACTGATTTGGGTGAAAGAGGGGAATGAAGCAAGTATCGGCCAAACTGGCCTGTAAACACGTATATTTCTAACGGCTATCAACGGTCGCCGACGGCTGTGTTTGCAACGGTTTTCGACGGCTTGTAATGGCTATTGTATTTTAACTACATAAATGACACGAAGATGACGGGCCGTCGCTAGCCGTTGGAAATTTCCGTCGACGACCATTGGAAGCCTGTTGTCGCTATATACTGTTGTTCTTGTAGTGAACACTGCCTATCTCAAGCGTTTCAAAAGTTTTGGGAGAGTGCATGCTCGCATTGTGAGGTAAGGTTTTAAAAGAGACGTCCATCTTTTATCCGTATGGGGAGCATTTTGACCATACGAGTCGAGAGGCCTACAGGCTTTGGGGATTCAGAGACATTCCGGTCCTGCTACAGCAAACTAGGAGCTATGATTGGATCGAGGGACGATGGTAAGGATTGAAAATTGGGTTGTGGATTGTTACAAATTGGTTGAGTGCAAACAGTTGAACAAAATGAGAACAATTGGGATATACTGACTTTCCTTCTACATACATGACCAATCCCATATTCTTACTACATAAAATCCTAATATCACCACTTACAAGGGAATGTGAAATAGCCGAGGGAAATGGACTGTTGTCAATAGTAGCTAAAGTGGAGAACGGGATGATTTCACAATATTTGGGAAGATTAACCAGTGACTGGATTTGTAGGAATTAACGCTGTGTCATTAGGCAAAGACGAGATAATAGTTATAGACGATGAGCTGACTGGTTAAAGCAAAGCAGAAGACATAGATGTAGAAAGCATCGAAAGAGTATCAGGCGGAGGATCTAAATTGTTGGTAGAGGGAGTAAAACTTGAAGTGCTGAAACGATACTTAGAGCACATCAGAGACGAGGCTCCATATGTTTCATCTAAAAGTGTCTAAAAAAATTCACGTGTATTCTAATCTTATTTTATTATGTAATAGATGATGTTAATATAGTTTCGATCCCTATATGCTTTGCCTTTTTTTGTTTATTTGTTTATCTTGTATGTATAGTTTATATACTAAACATTATACGACAAATTTTGTTAGTTCGATCTAATTCTTTTATTAATTTGGATATTACTGTTAAAAAAACATTTTGATTTGGAACCAACCCTTAATTGATTGATATAAATGTAAATTATATATACACACAAACATAATAAGCTACATGTGTTCATTACTTGAAATCATTTGGGAAATTAAATTCATGTTTGTTTGTTGGTTTTTAAATTCATTAGGTTGTTTTCATATGTTTAAAATTTGTTTCAATTAAAAATTAATAAATGGTCTTTATACAAAATATAAATCTACTTTTAAATCTTTCTATGTTAATGTCAGACTTCTATTTGTAAACTTTAAATTTTAAAACATATAACATTATAAATTTTATATATATGTTATTTTAAATTAAAAACATTGTTTACAACTATCAATCCATGTGTGCGCGTGCGTGTGTGCGTGTGTATGTATGTATGTATGTATGTATGTATGAATGTTATTTCAACTTAATGTTTATAAAAGGGACTTTTGTATAAAACCATAAATCTAATTTTTAAATCCTTCTTAAATTAAAACTAGATTTAAAATTATTAATTCTATAATTCATAACATATCAAACGGTTAAAAATCAATTTTAACATATGTGTCTATGTGTGTAGGCGCGCACGCTAATATATATGTAATTGATATTATACATACGTTTACAATTGTTATTTTATGTATAAAAAAACTTTAGACAAAATATGCTTATACAAAGAAACAAATGTGTCCATTGTGGTGTAAATTCCAACATCTATGTACGGTCACATTCGCCATGTACACTTCATATATGTTGCACGCAAACTATAAGCGTATAAATTTATTTGGTACACTTATAATTTACAACACCGTATATATTAAATAAAAACTTTTGAAACAAAATTATTTCAAATAAGATTTTCTTTAAAACTATATTAGGTTGGATCTAAAAAACTATTTAGACTTCATAGACCAAATAGATCAAAAATATGAGAAAAAAGTGAAATCTACCTATTTCACTCGCTTTCGACTGACCTAGTTTCTTTGAAGGCATATGAGCAAGGTTGGTTAAGGTGTTAACTTGGTACATTGAATGTCCTAGGTTTAATCCCTACAACTAGCATGAGGTTCTCATATTATGATCTGTGATGAAGCATTACCACTTACCCCTATATGCCTATGATGATTATGCTTGTCGAAAGAATGCACGTAAAACTGGCTCGTGAGGTACCTAATAAGGTCACCCCAAAGGAGTTTGGAGCGGACCTTCAATGGTATTAGGACCTAAATGGTCTATGAAATCTAAATTAACAATGTTAAGGCTATTTGATTAAAGCCTACCCATTTAGTAGATTGTCTAAAAAGGTAGTGTCTAAGGTTTGGTTTGGCTAACAAGTACTTTACCCTACCTAGCTACTGGCCTGGCCTAGCCTTAAGGATGAAGTAAACCCAAAGGTTATCCCTAATATAACGACCCGAATTGATTATGGACCTTGGGCCAATTTTCAATGTTTATTTGAAAATTTAAAATTATATTTTAATTTAAAAGTTAAGTTTAAAATATAAAAAGGAAATTTTATAAAAGTTATAATAATGCATTCAAATTTTCAAAATTGTTTTAAGAAATTAAATAATAAAATTTAAAATTTAATATAATTAGTTAAATAAAATAAAATAATTAATTAAGTTAATTGGTTAAAACATACATATTGATATATTTGTGTAACAATCATTATTTTAGATATTGATCCATCTAAAAATTGATGATAATAAATTAAATTAAAATTTTAAATTAATCATAATATTTTATCAAATAAAATTTATTAAATAAAATTGATTAAAAGTTAATTAATTATAATGTATACATATATTAATATATACACATAAACAAACTATAAATATTATGGTTGATTAACTACCTTAAATAGTTTAAGACGAGTGATATAAAATTATATAAATTTTATATAAAATTAAATTAATTTATTAAATATTATTTAATTACTAGGAATCAAAACTAATTAAATAAGATTTAGTTAATAAGATATATATTATATAATTTAAATTAAATTATAAAAGTTATAAATAAGTAAATACTGATATAACCATATATGTATAAAATTAAGTGGAACTGGAAAGAAACTTAAATGAGATTTAAGGAATAAGTACATATGTAGTACGCATACCGTGATATCAGATGTGTCTGACATTTGAATCATGAGGGTATTTTACAAGAAATATTTTATTCCCCGGAATGATATCACTCATTATATGTGTATTAAAAACTATCAATCCTTTAATATAAGTTGTCCTCTACCATTCATATAAAAATAGATTACTTGCATACTCTTTAGTTTTTGATATTCTTCAAGCTTGAGATGTTATATGTAGTACTATTAATATATTGACTAGACGAGGTAAGATACATGTACGTATTTGTCGATACTCCTCAAGTACGTGCATTATACTTAGGCCATTGCAAAATGGTAGGTATAAGTGAATAATCTATTTTGATTTGTTGAGCTTCCACAAGGTGGAGATAAGATTATGACAAAGACCACAAGTTAGGGTTGTAATGATATAGTTGATAAAGTGTTATTCATCGTCTGTGGGCCAATGATTTGTTGATATTCCTCAAGGTTAGAAACTAAAGGCAAGCGAGTCCTAACACCCACTAGAGAAACCGAAAGATTTCTATGTTTTTCTTAGGATTTTGAGAAATGTAAAAATCTAGTGGGAGGCTTATTAGAAAAATGAAATGGTAACATTTAATCTTTTTAATATTGTAAGGATGTATGATGTACAAGTCGAAATAATCCACGTCAATAAATTTATGCAACTAATATAATCAATAAAATGTTTATCAGTTAAATTATACGATTAAGTCAAATTAAGATTTGAAATAAAAATATAACATATACTTGCTAATAATTTTTTTGGCATGTTATGACCTATGCAGGTGTCGAAGTTATACAACTGCTAAAAACATCCATTCCTTGGTCATGTAAGTATTTATTTTCCCAGGACTATATACCGTCGTTTATGAATTATGAACTCTAAAGCAATATAGGAATACGAATGTTTGTTACATATTAGATCACATACAGAAGTTCTATGGTGAACGGTTATGTTCGTAATGTATGAAATGTTGATGTAATTGATTTCCTCAAAATGAGCAAATAAACAATAGTGCAAAATCGTGTATACAATATGATCGAATGCTATAAGAATTTTGTAACGAAAAAGGACCAAACATTAAAGACCGACCTAGAAATTCGGCCATTGAATTGTCAGCTTTGATCGGCTTAATTAACTTTAACACATTCGATATTCTTAAAATGTTAAGAATATCCAAATGCACGTTTACAAATAATTTTATGCAGTCTTGTAGTAAAGTTTTCTTTTAAATTGTTCGACCATTCAAAGGAAAAGCAAATGTTTGAAAGTGGATGTAAAATAAGCTCAGTTAGGATAAAGAGAGTGAATTGTCACTTCTTCTTCATAAAGGACATCAGAATGAAAATTGTTTGAAATTTAATAAGATAATTATTATACAGTAAGAAATTAGATTTATATTCCAAATGTATTTTCATATAGAAAATTGATTTCTATAAAAGTTATTTATTCGATTTCAAGATATTCATCTGAAACTCATGGTTGTAAACTGGTTACAGTAAATGAAATAAAATCTCATAATAAGTGGTTGAATGGAGCTTCATATTTTATACGCTAATATAGTAATGGTCAAAATAGTGGAAGCATACCATATAACACTTCTTAGTGGATGCATCAAGTTATGAATATTGTTCTCTTAAACATACCAAATATTATTTATGAAATAATAATTATTTTCAGTTTTGATTAGAAAGAGTTTTGTTATAGTATGAATAATATGAATATTTGTGAGATAAAACTATTATAATGATATTGTTTTCATAACAAAACGATGTTTTAGAAAATTTAGAAGTATCTAAAATTTTACAATTATTAGCAAGTATATGTTTTCCGAAATTTCGACATTTCGACACCCGAAAGTCGTCAGGAATGTTGTGCATACTTGGTGCAACATGCGCACACTTATATATGATAGGATTAGTAATAATAAAACACACTTATTTACATACTAACACATATTTAATTAGGCATAAGAGTGGATGCGACAAATTATGTTATAAAAGGCATATATATAGATATAAACACACTTATATATATACAAATGTCATGTCATACCTTAAGTACCCTACAACATGGCCTAAGGGGAGAGGGGGGGTAATGTGTATGTGTGAGTGAGAGGGGAGGTATGGGTGTATGCATGCATGTATGTACTATTTTATTAAGTTACTTTACATATTTTAATAAATTCATAAGCTTATAAATACCTCTCTCATTCCTACATCTTCTTTGTTTTCATTTACATTTTCATGTCAAAACCCTCTTCTTATCTTCATGTATTTCCATGGCTTCCATCTCCAAATTCCTAAGAGAAAAAGTTAGTAAAAACATTTGAAAACATAGCTTAAATCACTCCATTTCAATTCCTAAACTCTTCTCTTCATAAAGCAACCACACATCTCCCCAAAACATCCAAGGCCAAGCCTAATAATATCCCAGGCCGAGCCACTACAAGCCCACTAAGGTCCATATTTTCAAGGCTAGGCCTAAGCTCTAGGTCTAGTGCAAGTTCGGTGGAAGTTAGCCTTAGTTTCGGTTCACTTTGGTGAGTAAAGTTCATGTATTTAGAACTCTAATACTAACTTTTAAAGTTGTAAAATTTATGAGTTAAAATGTTGCTTAAGTATGTAGTAGTGTTATATGTTGTGTATGCATGCATATATGTTGATTTGGTGTTGATTATTTATGTCGAAGTTTGAGTAGGCAATAAAGATTATAACTTGAATGTTGGAAAAATTAGTTAGTATTGTAAAGTAATACTTTGTTTATGATGGTGCTATAATGTTATGATATGGTATTGTGATTGAATGTTGTATGTGCTGTATGTGGGTTCATGACACAAAGGTAGCGATTCGCTAACCAAAAGCGACGTAGAAATCCGCTTTTTGTCGGAAGTTTGATTTTTGTTTCAAAGCGAAAAGTTTTCAGGTTTAAAACTTTGATTTGGTTTTCAAAATTTAGTTTTCATGTTTTAAAGAAGACAAGAGTTCAAAGTTGAAGATTTTAAAGCTTAGGAATCCAAATTCCAAAAAGTAAAATTATGGGTCCTTATAGCGACGTATAGCGATAGTCGTTATACACGCAGTTTGGAAAATTCAACTAGTTTTCTAATCCAAACTTGTTTTCACTTAAAAATCTTTTTGGAAAGGTTGTCCAACTTTAATAAAGTAATAAGAGAACAACTATTTATTTATTTAATAATTATTCTATTTATTTATTAATTAATAAAGGTAATTAGTACTTAATCATTTGTTAATAATTGTTTTTAAAACTTAAATGTTAATCAATTAAGTTAATCATGACTTGCTACTTAAATAAAGTTAATTATTATTTAATTACTAATTAAGGATTAATTAATTATTTTTAAGATGATTATTAATTAATTATTATTTTAAAAGGGGGTTTTATTTAATTAATCTTTGATTAAAGTTAATTATGTTTTAAGAAGGTTTAATTACCTTTAATTAGAGTTTAATTGCCATTTAAAAGTATTTGATTCTCATATATAAGGGTTTTTAATTTATTTTAAAATCGCTTTGAGATTAAGTAATCAGTTTTGTTTTAAACTTTTTGTAACATCCCGCCATCTAAGGCCCAAAACTAACCGCTACTGATGCTGCAGTCATCCGTAGTTGTTATTTCTTGGCGATCGAATGCGACATAATTAATATTGATACACAAGAACATAAGAATATGATTTTAAACTTCAACAAAACAAAATTTCTCATTTCTTATGAATTTTAATTTAAGATTTAATTACATAATCTCAGACGTTAACCACGCTCAGATCACATATACATGTACAAAATACAATAAGAGCGACATATGAAGATGCCCCCTTTATGATGATCAGAGAACTAACAAATATGAACTTTACAGTTCTTAGTACATCACAGTGGAATACACAAAATAGCTCCTATATAGCTAACACTGCCTCATGCACGTCTCCGGAAGCTTATTCGTCCAGAAACCTGAAAGTCTCCCACTCTCAGACTACTCAAATTAATTTTTGAGTACCCGAAAGTTTGTGGAGAAACGTAAACTTTGAGTCAGACAATAAGTCTGGTATGAATAATCCCCTATCATCTCTTATATAAATAGATATCTAGTGAGACCATGCCACTTAGCAGAACGGGTTTTCCCCTCACTAGTATCCAAAATAAAACATGCAAATCATTTACTATGCCCCTGCACCCAAAATGACTAGTCTTAACATAATATGATAAAGCCATAAATCATATGTATTGGATATCCCATCCACCCATTTATTAGATATCCCATCTAAAAGCAATATATTAGATTTCCCATCTAAAATTAATTTATTAGAGTTCCCCTCTAAAATCTTTAAAATGACTATCCGTCGGAACTTATATAAGACTGTCTGTCCCAAATCCCTTTAAAATAAATGTAGATTATCCATCGTACATTGTTTTATAAAAGATGGTGTGGGCTTTCCACCGCACACTCCATAATTTTTCTAGGATGATTATGAACATTGGGTGCCAAATCCCGAGGCTAACCACCTCTGGTAAAACATTCTATACTTTATAAATTTGATGTGGGCTATCCACCGCACATTCCATGGTTTTCCTAGGTTAACCAAGAACATCACTTGGCCAATTAAAACATCATGATCCCCATGATTATTTATAAAAATTCATGATCCCCATGATTACTTATTTTTCCCAGGTATACCAGCTATTTAACTTGTTCCCATTCGTAGCCCCAATTAGGTTAAATTAAATAAAAACACATTGATAGCCCCAATGTATATTTTCGAAAGCATATTTCTGTTCGTAACTCCAAATAATGTACCAAAAACATTAAACCCGCCCTGGTGTCCCCAAGGTTTATTAACATTTATTTTATATAAGGATCCCCCTTACATATTCAAACAAAGATAAGTATTTTATGCTATAACCCTTCAAAGTAACCCCTTCGACTTAGCAAAGTTTTGCTTAAGAAAAAATGGCTAAAAACAGCCCTTTAAAACCATTTGAATGAAGTCCCATTCGAAAGCAAATAAACATCCAAAGTTAGCCCCTTTGGAAACCTTTCTTTTGAAAGAATCACAAAATCATACCTTTCAACCTTGTCGGAAGGTTTCTTTTCGACCTAGTCGAAAGGTTCTAACTTTCGACCTTGTCGAAAGCCTGGGGTATCCCCCCTTATAAAACCATTTTTAAACCTTTCGAAAGAAATGAAACTCAAAATCTTTCGCAATCACTGAAGGTAGCCCCTTCAAAACCTTTCGAAATCAAACCTTTCGATATCAAAACCTTTCGAAATCAAAACCTTTCGAAACCTTTCAAAATCAAACCTTTCGAAGTCAAAACCTTTCGAAATCAAAACCTTTCGAAATCAAACCTATCGAAATAAAACCTTTCAAAATCAAAACCTTTTGGAAATAAACATTTCGAAATCATTCAAAAAAATGAAGTTTTGGTGTTCGAACCAACCCTTCGAAAGTATACTTCCAACCTTGTCGGAAGGTTTACCCTTCAACTTTGTCGAAAGGTATTAAAACTTTTACTTTAAAAACAATGGAAAGGTTGGCATTTTCCTCCCCCTTTCCCCTCGACTTTTTCGAAGGGTAAAAAATATTTCTGGAAAGCATTTAAAACATTAACTCCTAATGGTTTTGGCTTTTGAAGATCCCCTTCGTGGCCCCTCCTTGAGTATATAAAACTTAGTCTTTTTATAAAAAATTATAGAATCGAAGGATCCCCCTTCATCTCAATTGAAAGGAAGTTTTGTTTCCATTTGAAAGCAAAGGAAGCAGCTCTCTAACCCTTCGCCCCTCTTCCCTTCGTCACCATGCCTACCGTTCGACTTGGCGAAGGGATAAAAGCGGCTTTTGGTGTCGGAGGGAACATCTAGGCCTACTAAAGTGATGTTTTATCTTGCTTGTCTAATTGTGATTGGTCAAGGGGCTTCCACCTATGCTTTCGAATAGTAAAAGGTATACCAAAGTCAACATTTTTCTTAAAACACTATACTTCTTCCCCAAATCAATTTTTGAAAGCAATTTCCCTTCGGCTTTGACCAAGGCGGAAGCAATATTACAGTTTAGCCCTTAGGCTTAATTAATTTAATAACCTTAGTTAACTACTAAGGAAAATCCCCAAAAATCGCCAAAAATCTTATAAATCATATACTTCAACATATTAAAATTTCAAAGCATATGAAGATCAAAACAACTCGGAATTTAACCAAAACCGAGTAAAACGTGTTAATTAGCCCATTAACATTTTAAAACACTTAAGTCTTATACAAAAAAAGGCTTAAATGGTTATATCCTAACCAAAATTACAAACATGAATCGGGTATAACCCATAACCGATCCAAACACAGAAAATGAGATGATAAACATGATTATCCACCTTTATTAGTTAATTGGAGAATGAGATAATTTCCTAGCTTTAATTACTTAGCTTTTTCTTCAATTTATTGCTCTTCTTGGAGCTTTTAATGGCCGACCGAAATATAGGTGTGGAGTTATGAATGAGAAAGTTAAAGTTTATTAAAGTGGAGGAAGAGATATATACTAAGAAATGTAGTTCCATTTCCAAGTTTACACCTTAGGAAATTCCTCCTTCTTAATTTAGTTAAGTCTTATTTTAGTTCATTCATTAAGACATGGCCATTGGATTTATTAATCTCATCTCCCTAATTATTCACATTATTCTATTTAATTTATCCAATTAAATATCCCGAATAATGTTAATTAAAATTCAGGGGCATTACAGACTCCCCCCTTAAAGAATTTCGTCCCCGAAATTTCAGTAAGGACAAAACAACAAGCATATAGCCTATGCAAGCAAAGCTAGTATAACCTACCAACCAAATTCTATATAAACCCTATATAGAACATACCATCTAAAACAGCCCAGGAAAAGTAGCCCTAATCTTATCTTCTATCTCCTAAGTATAGTCCTTCACATTGTCGCTCCATTGAACTTTCACCAACCTGACTGTCTTGTTCCTTAACCTCTTCTCATCTTTTGGCACAACACGAACTAGTTGCCTCACAAAAGTCATATATGGTTCCACCACTAAGTCCTCCAGTGCCGTCGGAGCAATAGTAGTTTCTGGATCATGAACATACTTCCTAAGATTAGAAACATGAAACACATTGTGGACCCCGGCCAAACTGCTTGGCAAATCTACTCGGTATGCAAATCTCCCAATCCTCTCTGATATAGGAAATGGTCCAACATATCTCGGTGCTAGCTTCCCGGTCTTCCCGAACCGAACCACACCTTTCATCGGTGATACCTTGATAAAAACTCTATCTCCAACTGAGAACTCTAGGTCCTTACACCTTTTGTCCACGTAACTCTTCTTTCTAGACTGAGCTTCTTCATTCTTTCTTGTATCAACTCGATCTTTTATGTCGCCTCTCTGACCAAATCTGGACCAAGGACCAATCTGTCTTCGGTCTCCAACCAACATTTTGGTGATTTGCATGGTCTTCTATATAAAGCTTCAAAAGGCGCCATTCCTATAGTAGTCTGATAACTATTATTATAGGAAAACTCCATTAAGTGAAGGTGATCTTCCCAAGAACCACTAAAATCTAGCACACAAGCTCTCAACAGATCTTCCAGTACCTTGTTGACTCTCTCTGTCTGCCAATCCGTCTGAGGATGATATGCAGTACTCATTTTGAGCTTAGTGTCTAACATACTCTGTAGGCTCTTTCAGAACTCGCTTGTAAACAAAGCATATCTATCACTGATGATACTACTAGGAATTCCATGTAGTCTAACGATGTTCTTCATGAACAACTTAGCCAAAACAGGTGTCGTCCTGGTTGACCTTACCAGAATGAAATGGGCACTTTTGGTCAATCTGTCCACTATGACCCATACACTTTCATTACCCCGGTTTGATCATGGCAACCCCTCAATAAAATCCATGGATATCGAGTCCCACTTCTAAAGTGGAACATCCAAAGGTTGAAGCAAACCACTTGGCTTTTGATGTCCGGCTGTTACTTGCTGACAGTTCAAACACTATTTTACCCATAAGCTTACATCTCTCTTCATTCCTTTCCAGAAGAAACTTCTCTTCATATCCTGATACACCTTGGTTCCCCCAGGATGAATCGTAAACTTCGATCGATGACATTCCCTACTTCCTTCCTAAGGTTTCCAACATCTGGAACACATAATCGTTCATTCTTTCTCAACCAAGCCATGCGGTCAAGAATAAAATCCTTTAAGTCGTCAATCTCGGCTCTAGTTTCTAACCTTCTAATCCTCTCAGCTAACACTAGATCCTCTTTCTGCCTAGAAGCAATCTGTTCGATCAGAAGTGGTCGAACTTCCAAACAAGACATCATGGCGATATTCCGACTAGATCCAGCAGTCGACATCAACTGCACACTGCAAGGAGCCAGTGCTTCCAAGTTTTTCCATTCCGCCAACATAGCTAACACCACATTCTGATGTTTCTCGCTAAGCGCATCTGCCACCTTATTTCCTTTTCCTGGTGTATACTCGATGCTAAAATCATAAGTTGAAACAAACTCCAGCCATCTCTACTGTCCCATGTTCAGCTCCTTCTGGGAGAATAAATATCGTATAGACTTATGATCTATAAATAGCTCAAACCTTTCTCCCAAAAGATAATCTCTCCACACCTTCAATGTGAAGATTACCGCTGCCAACTTCAAATCATGAGTAGGGTATCTCACTTCGTGCGGTCTAAGCTGTCTAGAAGCATAGGCAATAACCTTTCCATTCTGCATTAGCACAGCACCTAACCCAGTACCACATGCATTGGTGTAAACTACCAACCCCTGATTCCCATCTGGAACTACTAACACAGGCGCATGGGTTAACAAATGTTTCAACTTAAGAAATGCATCCTCACATTTGTTAGACCAAACAAACTTCACGTCCTTCCTGGTTAGCATAGTCAAGGATGTCGCTATCCGCAAGAAATCCTTAATGAACCTTCGATAGTAACCTGAAAGTCCAAGAAAGCTTCTAATCTCACTTACCATCTCTGGTCTTTTCCAATTGTTAACAGCTTCGATCTTATCTGGATCAACTACTAACCCTTCCTCGGAAACTATATGACCAAGAAACTTCACTTCCTTCTTCCAAAAATGACACTTGGAGAACTTCGCCTTCAGCTGATGTTGCCTTAGTGTCTCCAACACTATTCTAAGATGGTCCGCATGATCCTTTTCATTATTAGAATATACCAAAATGTCATTAATAAAAACCAACACAAACCTATCCAAGTGCTCTCGGAAAACCCAGTTCATCAAATCCACAAAGAAAGCTGGCGCATTAGTAAGCCCAAATGGCATAACCAACCATTCGTAAGACCCATATCTGGTCCTAAATGCCGTCATAGGAATACTGTCCTCTACCACTCTTAGCTGATGGAAACCTGTCGCAAAATCCAGCTGGAAAAACACTCTGGCTCCACTCAACTGATTGAATAAATCGTCGATTCTCAGCAAAAGATACCTATTCTTGATCATCCTCTCGTTCAGCATACGATAGTCGATACACATCCTTAACGACCCATCTGGCTTCTTCACGAATACCATGGTCGTTCCCCAAGGAGAACAGCTTAGCCAGGTGAAATTCTTTCCTTCCAATTCCACTAGCTACACCTTTAATTCCTTCATCTTGGTTAGTGACATCCTACTATGTGGTCTACTTATAGGTTCAGTTCCCGGTACAAGATCTATCTGAAACTTGATCGCCCTTTTTGGCGGCAAGCCCGAAACTAGTTCAAACACATCCACAAACTCTCTTGCTACATAAACCTGCTTCAACTCTACTTCCATTCCCATAGCACCTAATAGCGCATAAGCATTTTCGTTCAAACTCCTTATCGAGTAAATGACTCGGTTATGGCTATTAGGTTGTCTCAATGATATTTCCCCCTCTTGGAAAAATATCATATCATCATATCTATCTAACCAATACATACCCAATATAATCTCGAAACCCACGAAATCAAAAACATATAAACTGCATGAAAAGATATGACCTAACTAATCAATTTCTAACTGGTCATATCTCGTTCCTAGAGTTGCATACCCTCCTATATGATTCGCATCCCTTAAAGGAATAATAAGGTATAAAGGTTCTAGACATAAGCAATCTACCAAATAATGAGATATAAATAAGTGCGATGCATGGGTACCAAATAGTATCCTAACCGGAGTACTATGAATCATGAGCATAACTTCCATCATAGCTTTTCCTTTCTCAGCAGCCGTTGGTCTAGAGGATGATGGTTCCAATGCAAAAACTTTTCCCTTTCCAGCCTTAGTAGCCTCGGGACACTTGTCCTTGTAATGCCTCATCTGGCCATAGTTGTAGCACTTCACATTCGACCTCACTGCAACTGCTCTTCCATCACTCGAGCGACACTCATTAGCATAGTGCCCCTTCTTGTCACACTTATAACAAACAATATTAGCCTTGCTCTTCTTAGCTATTACCCCTGACTGGACACCCTTCTTCTTGAAGAACTTTCGCTTCTTACCCTAAAAATTATGAACCTTAACCGGTTTCCCTTTTCCAAAAGTAAAAAGCATCTCTTCATTCCGAATAGCCATCTCAACAACAATATGACACAGATCCTGGAGGTTTGGCATGATTGCTCTGGCGATCTCAGGATTCAACCCCCTAATAACTTATCATTCCTCTGAATGACAGTATCCACATTAGCATATCCATAACGGGACAGCTCATCAAACTCTGTAGCATACTCAATCACCAATCTATCCCCCTGGACTAAATCTGCAAATTTCCTGAGCAATGCTGACTTGGCAACCTCTGATAGAAATCTTTCTTTGAACCTCCTTCAAAATTTAGCCCAAGTCAGGTCTTCCTCTGGCTCTCTTATGGTAACTCCGTTCCACCAAAACAATGCTGCTCCCTGCAATTGCCTGGAAGCAAGTCTCATCTTCTGCATATACGTCAAGCCGAGATCTACAAATATCCTTTCACAATGTAATAGCCAGTTCTCCACTCCTACTGCATCCTTGGTTCCCAGAAAAGGCTTTCCTCGAAGACTAGCGTAATGCCTACTCAGCTTGGCATAATTATTGCCAACTGAGGCCATCGGAGTAGCTCCTCCAGCATTCCCTACAGCCATTCCCGCAGCTGCACCAGCTTGCATCATATTCACGAAGAACTGATACATTATCCCCATATCAACCAGTGGGATCTCAGCACCAACATTCGCATTTGCATCTGGTTTTGCATTTGCCTGTCCACCCTGGTTGCTCCTAGTATTGGGTCGAACATTTCCACGTGTTGCGGTGCGTCTCCCACCTTGATTCACTCTTCCGTTTCCTGCATCCATATCTTATTTCCCAACTACCAGGAATCTAATCTTGGTAAGATATAGAAGAACGGTCTAAGAGAGTGGGGAATACATACTTAGGTATTTATAGCAAAGTACACATACGTTACAATAACGCTTACCCAAGCCCAACCACATTTTAGATTCATTAGATTGTGCTTTAAAAATCTTTTAAGGTTTAAATTCCTTTTAAATACATAAACCATGCTCTGATACCAACTTGTAACATCTCGCCTTCTGAGGTCCAAAACTAACCGCTACTGATGCTGCAGTCATCTATAGTTGTTATTTTTTAGCGACCGAATGCGGCATAGTTAATATTGATACACAGGAACACAAGAATATGAAAAATTTTAAACTTCCATAAAATAGAATTTCTCATTTCTTATGAATTTCAATTTAAGATTTAATTACATAATCCCAGACGTTAACCATGATCAGATCACATATACATGTACAAAATATGATAAGAGCGACATATGAAGATGTCCCCTTATGATGATTAGAGAACTAATAAATATGAACTTTACAGTTCTTAGTACATCACAGTAGAATACACAAAATAGCTCCTATATAGCTAACACTGCCTCCTGCACGTCTCCAGAAGCTTATTCGTCCAAAAACCTGAAAGTCTCCTACTCTCAGAATACTCAAATTAATTTTTGAGTACCCAAGAGTTTGTGGAGAAACACAAACTTCTAGTCAGACAATAAGTCTGGTGTGAATAATCCCCTATCATCTCTTATGATAAATAGATATCTAGTGAGACCACGTCGCTTAGCGGAACGGGTTTTCCCCTCACTAGTATCCAAAATAAAATATGCAAATCATTTACTATGCCCCTACACCCAAAATGATTAGTCTTAACATAATATGAAATAAAGCCATAAATCATATGTATTGGATATCTCATCCACCCATTTATTAGATATCCCATCTAAAAGCAATATATTAGATTTCCCATCTAAAATCAATTTATTAGAGTTCCCCTCTACAATCTTTAAAATGAAAATCCGTTAGAACTTTATAGGACTGTCCGTCCCAAATCCCTTTAAAATAAATGTAGATTATCCATCGTCCATTGTTTTACAAAAGATGGTGTGGGCTATCCACCGCACACTCCATAGTTTTCCTAGGATGACAATAAACCCTTGGGTGCCAAATCCCGAGGCTAACCACCTCTAACAAAACATTCTTTACTTTAGAAATTTGTTGTGGGCTATCCACCACACATTCCAAGGTTTTTCTAGGTTAACCAAGAACCCATCACTTGGCCAATTAAAACATCATGATCCCCATGATTATTTACAAAAATTCATGATCCCCATGATTACTTATTTTTCCTAGGTATACCACCCGTTTAACCTATTCCCATTGGTAGCGCCAATTAGGTTAAATTAAATAAAAACACATTGATAGCCCCAATGTATAGTTTTGAAAGAATATTTATGTTTGTAACCCCAAACTATGTATCGAAAACATTAAACCCACCCCGGTGTCCCTGAGTTTTATTAACATTCATTTTATATAAGGATCCTCCTTACATATTCAAACAAAGATAAGTATTTTATGCTATAACCCTTCAAAGTTACCCCTTCGACTTAGCAAAGTTTTACTTAAGAAAAAATGGCTAAATACAGCCCATTAAAACCCTTCGAATGAAGTCCTATTTGAAAGAAAATAAACATCCAAAGTTAGCCCCATCAGAAACCATTCTTTTGAAAGCATCACAAAATCATACCTTTCGACCTTGTTGGATGGTTTCTTTTCGACCTAGTCGAAAGGTTCTACCTTTCGACCTTGTCGAAAGCCTGGGGTATCCCTGCTTATAAAACCATTTATAAACCTTTCAAAAGTAATGAAACTCAAAATCTTTCGTAATCATTGAAGGTAACCCCTTCAAAACCTTTCGAAATCAAACCTTTCGAAATCTTTCGAAATAAAAAACTTTCAAAATCAAACCTTTTGGAATCAAACCTTTCGAAATCAAAACCTTTCGAAATCAAACCTTTCGAATTCAAAACCTTTCAAAATCAAAACCTTTCGAAGTCAAAACTTTCTGGAAATCAAAGCCTTTCGAAATCAAACCTTTCGAAATCAAAACCTTTCAAAATTAAACCTATTCTTCTGAAGATATTAAAAATTTCTGGAAAGGTTTACCCTTCGACTTTGTTAAAAGGTATTCAAACTTTTACTTTAAAAACAATGGGAAGGTTGGGATTTTCCTCCCCTTTTCCCTTCGACTTTGTCGAAGGGTATAAAAATCTTTTTGGAAAGCATTTAAAACATTAACTCTTGAAAGTTTTGGCTTTTGAAGATCCCCTTCTTGGCCCCTCCTTGAATATATAAAACTTAGTATTTTTATAAAAATTTATAGAATTGAAGGATCCGCCTTCGTCTCAGTTGAAGGCAATTTTTATTTCCACTTGAAAGCAAAGGAAGCAGCTCTCCGACCCTTCGCACCTCTTCCCTTTGTCACCATGCCTACCCTTCGACTTAGGTGAAGGGATAAAAGCGCCTTTTGGTGTCGGAGGGAACATCTGAGTGTACTGAAGTGAGTTTTATCTTGCTTGTCTAATTGTGATTAGTCAAGAGGCTTCCACCTATTCTTTCGAATAGTAAAAAGTATACCAAAGTCAACATTTTTCTTAAAACACTATACTTCTTCCCTAAATCAATTTTTGAAAGCAATTTCCCTCCGGCTATGACCAAGGCGGAAGCAATATTGCAGTTTAGCCCTTAGGCTAAATTAATTTAATTACCTTAGTTAACCACTAAGGAAAATCCCCAAAAATCACCAAAAATCTTATAAATCATATACTTCAACATATTAAAATTTCAAAGCATATGAAGATCAAAACAACTCGAAATTTAACCAAAACCGAATAAAACGTGTTAATTAGCCCATTAACATTTTAAAACACCTAAGTCTTATCCAAACAAAGGTTTAAATGGTTATATCCTAACCAAAATCACAAAAGAATCGAGTATAACCCATAACCGATCTAAGCATAGAAAATAAGATGATAAACATGATTATTCACCTCGATTAGTTAATTGGAGAATGAAATAATTTCCTAGCTTTAATTCCTTAGCTTTTTCTTCAATTTATTGCTCTTGCTGGAGCTTTTAATGGCCGGCCGAAATATAGGTGAGGAGTTATGAATGGGAAAGTGAAAGTTTATTAAAGTGGAGAAAGAGATATATACTAAGTAATGTAGCCCCATTTCCAAGTTTACCCCTTAGGAAATTCCTCCTTCTTAATTTAGTTAAGTCTTATTTTAGTTCATTCATAAAGACACGACCATTGGATTTATTTATCTCATCTCCCTAATTATTCACATTATTCTGTTTAATTTATCCAATTAAATATCCCGAATAATGTTAATTAAAAATTCAGTGGCATTACATGTTATATTTTCAAATTTGTTTAAATCTAGGGATTTCTCTGTCACTTACCCTTAAGTAACCCCATATGATGAGGAAAACTAAATGACATCTACTAGCAGAATAAACCACCATTATGTTATATTTCTATTATTATGTGATGTCATGTTATACTGGATAAGTAAAACTAAATTAAAAGCACCATTGTGGTCATAATCCTCTGTTTGATTTTGTAAGGATAAATATTTCATTTTCTTTTTGAAATGGTTTCAAATTCATTGCATTTTGAACATGATATTTAAAGGATGATTGGACAAATGGTTTTACTAACGATGTTTTTAACTAATGGGAACGGTTTTCCATGTTATAAAAAGAAGTTTTTATGAAGAGTTTTGTAAAGGAATTTGGAAATTTATTAGGTGTTTTGGGTAAATGGATTTGAGTTTTTAAGCAAAGAAGATTTCATAAAGAAGGAAGATTTATAAAATGGTTTTGCTTATTAAAGGAAGCTAATTTGATTTAGAGTTATTTAAGAAGTTGTTTAAATAGGAAAGGTTTGTAAAGAAGTTATATAAATGACTTTGAATATTTATAAAAGGGTTTTATAAATGAATTTGGAAGTTGGAAAGTATTTTGAAATGGATTTGGATTTCAAGTAATAGAGATTTCATGTATGAAATAGATTTGATTAAAAAGGATTTATCGAAAGAAGTATAAAAAGAATTTGAGATCTAGGTTTCTCTAAACTGACCTTTTAAGAATGGTGATATTGAACATCCGTTCCACACCTAACACCGAGGAAATAGTGTTTAGAGTTGTCCTTACCTTCAATTTAAACAACATTTGTTTAATCCTTTTTAACAAGATTTTGAAGTAAGAAGTTAATCGTAAATGTTTGTGAATATACGTATTTCAAAGAGATAAGTACATGACTGTATTAGACAAACGTTTTTGAAAGAGATTTATTAAATAAAGATTTGTTGTGGGGCTTAGTGGTTGCTATGGATAAATAAATATCAAATGGAATTGGTTGTTGTTTGTTTATTTGATAGTTAAATAATCGGCTATCAAATATGGACCTAAAACGTAACTTTGGAAATATTTAGGAGAAACACGTGAGTTATATGGCACAGTCATCCCCGATGATGCTGTATTGTGCATATAAATCTCGTTTTTCTCTCCAAGGACAAATGGTAAGGAAATCCGTCCACTAATGGTTAAGACATGATCTCTGCTCTTATCTTTGACTATTTATTTCCTAAAGAACCGGGGTTGAGGTTACTGGAAACTATCGAATGTTGTTTCGAAGAGACCAGGATCAGATATGTTATCCAAAAACCACTTTGATCCAACTCAAGTGTTTCGATGTGAAGACATCTTGAAGATGATGGAATTGAAGACGGAGCTCTTTGAAGTGCAAGGGCTGCTTGCTACTAACACTGAGTGTAATTCCAAAATGGATGTAGTGAAAGTAGTGCCTTCGGTTTGTTTATATCTTGAACAACTTGTATGTATGAATGCTGGCATTGCATTGTTGCTTGGAGGGTAGTGTTACCATTCCAATTGGGAGGTGCTATATAAAAATTTAAAATGTAGCCTCAAGCCCCATCAACCGGAAATGACTAAAACAAGGGAGATGCAGCAGGACTAAAAGGGTCGCTCCCAAGTAGGGCATGATCATCCCTATCTAGAGTCGATATTATCTCTCATTTGTATATAGTAAAGGGTAGGTCGGTTCTGTGTTGGTAGGGGGCCATAGGTTCGACCTCGGTGTTATTTTATCTAGAGATGCACCGTGACGGGCGGTGCTCCTGTAGCCTAGTCATTGAATGGAATTCATTCTCCAATACGAGCCTTTATAGTTTCAATTGTATACCTATTATGCTAGAATTTAATTAATGTAACAATTTTGGCTATGATTAAAAAGTATTTCTACTCTAGGCATTATTATAATATCAATGGATTTTCTATATAAAATATTTTGGTTATCGTAAGGTAAAAACCCGTTCATGTTTATGTGTGACGTGGGCTTACGAGATGCCCTTTGATTTAAAGGTTTTATAAAGTTAAAGACTTATGCTTTACTCACACCAGACCCATGTTTGACCCGAAGTTTATTTTCCCTTTTCCTAAACTCTTGGATGCTCAAATTTAAATAGGCAGTCAAGTAGTTCATGTTTTTAGCAAATTCATCTTGGAGGAGCTTGGAGCAGGTGGCTTCATCGATAACTAGTTATTTTTCTTGTTTCCACTGTATTACATGTATATTGTATCAGTTAGGTAGGGACTGACTGTTATAACTGTCATAGGGTAGAATTTGTATTAGTATGACTTTGATGTAACATTTTTGAAATGACTTTGTAATATATTATGTTCAGTTATATATATTGTTCCGTTGCATTAAGAGATTCTGTGTTGTTTAGGGTCGATTTTCGAGAGTCAAAAATCCGCTTCGTTATAAAAATGGTTCCACATACTTCGATAAATTCACTGATGAATTATTGAAAACATGAACATATATATCTAATTCACATGTAATTTGTCTATGATAAGTTCATAGAAAATAAAACGGAAGTAACTAACATGACGTGCAAAAGAAAATAAAAACGGTTTGATTCGATCGAATAGGTAAGTGTATTGGAAAGTAGTTCTTAATGTACCTAAAAATGAATAAGATCCAATCTTAAAAGTCACTTCTCTATGTGATATATAATGATGTTACGATAAGGGGTAGTTGGACTTTGTTGGACAAAGTACGATTAATAATAAGGAGTTCTATATTGTACTTCCCACCTATATAATGATATTATAACATATATTGTGTTATGTGCTTTCCTGTTGGATGCAGGGATTGGGTAGGTATGACTCTACATATCAGTATTCCTCATACTATATCAGCTTTTATAGTACCTTGAGATTATTTATCATTCACACTAGATCGTTGTTTGACTGGAGGTTTCATGCTTTGTGCATTGATTTGCAAATATTGAATTGATTTTAAATATTTAGTTAATGGTTTTTAATAATTAAATAGCCCTCTTTTAAATAATAAGTAATGACAGTGAATTCATTTTGGAATTTTGTTTACAAAAGTAAATAGTTTGGAGAAAAATCGAAAATATGATCGAAAATCGTTTTTCGCATTTTTCAACTTTTCGTCGAACGAAAGTTGTCGCAACACTTTTGCACACATATGAACACTTTTGTAACATACATATATATATATATATAATAAGAAGTCAAAAAGTACAAAAGGAGATTAATTAAATTAAAGAGTACTTAAGTAAAGTAATAAAATAAAGTTGACTTTTCTTTCTTATTTTAATTGCTAAGGTACTAAGTAGTGCACTAATGGAGTGTGATGTGATGAAAGGCACATGGAGGGGTGTGGTGCATGAGTTGGAACTTGAGAAAGTGTATGTAAGAAGCCATTTTAGAGGGGTAATTAAATAATTTGACTAAGGGTAAGTGAAGTAATTTGCCACCTTTTGAAATTCTATAAATGTGCCTCGTTTTCATTTCTTTTTCCTTTTTTATTTTCACTCTTTTCTCTCTCTTTTCCATCTCTCCTTCACCCTTCTTCCATTAAAGTTTCTAAAATGAAATCTTCCTCAAAACCACTTCAAATTAGTCCATCTCCCTCCATAAGTCCATATTTCCATAATTAAACCCTTACCCTCCTCAAAGATCCAAACTTTAGCACCTAAAATCCCAAAATGGCCTAGGGTCATTAACTTTTAGAATGGGCAGGGACCTTGGTGTTAGCAATATATTGCATGGGAAGGAGTTTTTGAGACCTAGGCAAGGAAAAGTGGTAGCTTGTAATGTTTGCTTGGTGGTAGCAAGGAATAGGAGCAAGTTGCAAGGAGTTTGAACGAGAGAAAAGTGAAATAACTCTGTTTTAGCTTTAAAAATGAATGTTTTATGTTATAAATATTATTTCTTATGTTGTGTATATAATGTTTGGTATTGTTTGATTCCTTCTTGGAAGTGGATGGCTAATGTGACTTTGTTTTGCAGGAAGAAAAATGGAAGTCGAAGTGTCTTCGTAGGGAATAGGTCATAATGGAAGCACTTCGAAGAATAGAAATTTTGTAGTGGGTTCGTAAAGGATTCCTTGCCTTGTGATTTTTATTTACATACATTCTTATTTATGTAAATGCTTGTGTATGTGGAAAGTAAATGTTGCTTAGTTATAGTCGACCTTCTTGTTGTTGGTTTGGGGATATTGAAATCCCATGCTCTTTTTTAAGTGATTTACTACTTGTTTTCTAAAGTGTTTTGAAATGATTTCTGAACTTGACTTTTTTTTCAAACCTTTTTGCAAAGATATGGAGTGGTTTAAAATATAGAAAGGAATATGGTTTAAAAGTTATTTGATTTACAAAACAAAGTTTTAAAAGTTATGGTCCATACAACGATTCGATATGGATGCACTTTAGAAATATATGATTTTTGTAAAGTAAAAGGAGGTTATGTATTTAGATATTTTGTAAATTCATTTTGAATGTTTTTTATAAAAGTGTTGTAAGTATTTGAAAAGGAGATTGAAGGTTTAAATGTATTTTTAAGAATTTATTTGAGTTATTTAAGCAAGAGTTTTAAATTTTATAAAGGAAACTACTTTGTTTCAAAAGCTGTGCAGTTAAAGCGCTCGGCAGATTCAAAGCGGTGGAGGTGCAAAAAGTCATAGCGGGGATACAGCGAGGATATAGCGGGATATAGCAGATGGCTTTAAAATAGCATATAAAACTCGTACTTAATGTTTTTACGAATATATAAATGGTAATTAAATGAAAAATTATCATTCAATTGAATTGTAACTAATACATAAATAATTTTTAAATAAAAACATGTGCGGATATACTTTAAATAAACGTAAAACTGTTATATAACATAATTGAATTTAGTAGAATATTAGAGTATTTTCATTTCTGAAAATATATTAAAAATTAAATCAAATAAATTAGTTTCATAATTTTTATAATGTATAAATTGAATTTTTCAATTCATTTTATTAAAGAAGATATATCGGGAATAGCGAAATATAGCGGAAATAACGGGATATAGCGGAAATAGCGGGGATTAAAGCGGAAAGGCTATATTGTGGGGCTATATGGAAAAATCGTAGCGGCAGAAACCCGGTACGAGATATAGCGGGGTTATAGCGGGGTAATAGCGGGGCATTAACTGCACAGTTCAAAAGTCAAGTTTTGTTTAAAAGCGACCATCTTTGAAGGGATGTTTTAAATATAAGTTTTAAACTATGTTTTAAAGAGTTTTAAAAGTAATTTTAAAAGAGGAAGGAAACATGATTACAACACTATTGTCTTAATAAATGTTTTCGAGAAAGGGAAAGAGGTCATGGACTATAACAATTTTGTTATAGTAAATAGTTTCAGAAAATTGGAAAGGAAGTTTGGTTTATAGCACCTTGTTATTATTAAATAAGTTGTTTACTTTGTAAAAAAGAAGTTGTTCCTTTTTAAATCAAAATTTGGTTTAAATAGGCGATTTTGAAAAATGTTTTTAATAACAAGTATATTGGAACATTTTGATCCTATTTTTATTTCTAGACTTTGAGGAATGGAAACTTGTTTCTATTTTAACGATTGAAGTGAATGTCGAGTCGAGGTGTGAGAGGTAATAATACCCCAACCTGAACGTCATCATTTCTAACCGAAGAAAAGTACTAATTTGAAATCGAAGATTAGTAATAAGTTTATAGAGTTAGTTTTCAGATTATTTTAAAAGGACTTTATTTTATGTAAGGAATTTCTATGTCGGTGCCATTAGGTAACATAAAATATATATGATAAGTAGTGCTAAAATGTTGACACATTTATGGAAAGTAAGTCATCTTATACTTAGCACTAAAACCCATTGGCTAGACTATCCTCTATCTGTGAGATCTAGAATCAGAGTGCTTTAACTAAGGCAAGGCCAGGAGAAACCAGTGCCCTGACTTACCTTGCTTCGATTCTGGACGAAGGATAGAGAAGTCGAAATGTCGAAAGTGTGATAAGTATAAGCGGGTTAATTTCTTTAAATAGGTCATGATTAATTAAGTATATGTAAGGTACTTCATCTTATACTCGACACTAAATTTCGAGGGATAAAAAGCTGATTCTATCTAAGAGAACTAAGAATATCATCGAGGAAAGGGTAGTACTCTAACTTGTCTAAATTCATTGTTAATCGAGGGATGATACACTTGAAATCGAAAAGTGATGATAAGTATATGATGTCCGATTTTCCGTATCCAAACTATATACTTACACCAGATAGTAGTTTGTCCACTATTAATAAATTGACCTATTTTGACTTAGGAAGTATATGAAAGCTTCACATGTTCATACGGTTTGAGATTCCCTTAGGAGAACTCATTCCGGTGAAACGTCTCTCGCTTTAAGAGCATATATTCAAGATTCCCTTGAGACTCTTATATCGTTAGCTTACTTCTGAAAGAACCGGGATTGGTCAACCAAAAACTATCGTTTGTTAGTTCAGAGAGACCAAGATCGGGTAAGCATGAGTTATCCGAAAATCACTTCAAACCAGCATAAGCATTTGAGTTGGGACATCTTGAAGATGATGGAAATCAAAGACGGAGTTCTTTGAAGTGCAAGGGCTACCTACTACTAATCTTAAGGGTGATTCCAAAAAAAAAATAGTAGAAGTAGTGCCTTTGGTTTGTTCCTATCTTAAACAACTTGTACGGATGAATGCTGGCATTGCATTGTTTCTTGGATGGCAGTGTTCGCTTTCCAAGTGGGAATTGCTAAAAAGTTAAATCGATGCCTCAAGCCTCACACCCGGGAATGACTAAAACAAGGGATATGCCGCAAGCTGTGTGATTCGCTACCATTAAGGTATGGTCATCGCCTTTCTACCTCACTATCTATGGATTTATGTCTGCTGCAAGCTTGCCGAAAAGGTTGGAAAGCAACCATGGTGATGACATATTCAATACTATCCTGGAAGGGGTAGGCCAGTCTTGTCATGCACGGGGTCCATGTGAGGCCCTCGATACATTTTATCTAGAGTTATACTATGGTAGGTGGTACCCAGGTGCCTTATTATTGATGGAATCCATTCTCCAATATGTGCTTTATGGTTTTAGTTGTAGAACCTAGTACTATTGAATGTAATTATGGATAACTATTCTAGATATGTTATATATTAATTTTAAACCTTAGAACTGAATTTTCATATAAAATGGTTTGGTTATTGTAAGGTAAAATCTTGTCCGTGTTTATTTGCAGTGTGATCTTACGAGATACCTTTATTTTTGAATGGTTTTATAAATATAAAAGTCCATATGATTTGATTTTCTCATGCTGGTTTACCAAACTGATTCGGTGTTATTTTCTATAACACTCGGGTCAGGCCCAAGTATTTTTCCAAAGTTAGGTTTGGATGTTTTGGAACTTTAGGAGACGTGTTGGATGCCTCCAAGACCTATTTAAGTGTTTTTTCCATTGTATTTCTTGTTTGTATTTAACAGCATCTATGAGGACAAATTGTTATAACTTTCCAGGCTGATGATAGGTTAGATACTCTGATTGTTGTATGTATATTAAAGCTTTCTTTTTGTGAAAGATCCATTGAATATTATATATTACTCATCATAATGTGAGATTATGTTCTATCTTTTCTTTTCTTTCACCTTAATAATCTATCTTTTCGGCATTCAGATGCTTGGCACATGAATATCGTGGATGTATTAGTGTCGACTTTCGAGGGTCGAAAAGGCGGGTCGTCACACTTTGCTCTTATTATCTCAGGTACTCTTAAATGAGTACACTATATAGCAGGTCTTGTATTAGCGCAAGGGATAGTTCAGAGGACAAGTAGGAGGCTAGCGCTATTATATATGATATTGTCTAAGTCTACTTGCTTATTCGGTTGTGTAGCACTATGGAGTTTTATCAGTGCTACAATTTAATATTGGGACAGATATTAAGTATATTTATCAGTTGTATAAACTATATTATTGCTTTTAAAACTATGTAGAATCTATGTTTTATCTGTGATGGTTCATATAGTTATACTTCTATCTCGATTATTTTATATCTATTTGATTATTATATTTTATTCGATGTTTATGAGATATACGACAGGCTATCTATTGAAGTTCAATTACTTTATCACTTAACTATCAATCTACATCAGCTGAGCGGACTATAATGGTATATCGGGTACCGGGAGTGCCGGACGGTTGTCACGTGATCACTCGTATGGTCCCAGTCAATGGCCAAAGACTACTCAAAATCTTGGTTTTTCAATGCTCGACTCCATGACACTACATAGGGGGAGGAACTAGACCACATATCCTTTAGGTTTAGGATAAGATAGACCACATTAATAATCTAAGATCAACATCAAAAATACAGGTAGATGTCCTTACATACACCCTCTTTACGAGCAACTTGAAGCTGCTGAATATCGATGATCCCTTTTCACATGTTTCCATAGTAGAACCCATCAACGTTCCATTTCATTCATCTTTATAGTAGAAAACATCATCATTCTACCCAAAAGTTCCCATCATCATACTTGTCCTTATGGATCACCATTACAACTCCCATCATTGGTTCATCATCATCGGAACAGCCCTTGACGTCCATCCACAGTTATAAAGTCCTATCGTTAAAGTTCCAAAGCAATCTAGTCAAAACGTCACATCATCACTTCACCAACAAAATAACTCGCCGTAGAGCCATAACTTCCAAATCAAACGTCAAACAAAAACATGAACGAACCGACACACTTCCTGAATCTAATCAACTTTAAGATGGAAATTGATGACCAGTATGGTAAAATATCCAAAAACGAATCAAAATTAACTTGTATCTTTTTAAATCCATTTTAAAGTTGAAGTTAGGATCAGATCTATGTTAGAACTCATTTTAACATTTTGAAAATCATTTAAAAACATCACTTTTAGCTATATCGACTAACATAGTACAGTCACCTAAATTAATAAATGCTCGAATACAAAGGTTAATCTAGTATGAATAGTGGCCTTCACGAATCCCAAGACACCCCAAACGGTAGATTCGTTAATCGCCTTGCTAATCTCACTCTATTTACTTGATTTAGTCGATTAAAGTAAGTATTATGGTTGCTTTGTGGCTATGGTGATGATTAATAGTGGTTTCTAGCTTTTTTTGGAAAGTGGAATAATGAATAGAGGTTGTCTCGTCAGCTTAAATAGGCACCAATCCTGAAATCGGCTTTTGGGCTTAATCCAGGCCTCACTAATCACCCACTAAGGTGTTGTCATATCTCCTAAATGATAAGTCCAAAACGAAATTATAACCGCCCTGTGGAAAGAAAAACCATAATTTCTTTCATCTAGAAGTAGTTTCAGACCCTAATTCGGCTCCTGTAAAAAGTTATAGGCCTTACAAATTATTTCAAAGTCAAAATCATTCAATAAAATTACAATGGATTAAAAATGTTAATGCATAACATTCCCCAAAGCTATAGCTTCATACAACCTAATTTGAATTTGAAAATAATATTTATCGATCCTCCAATATGTAGAACACTAGTTTTTACACCCACAAGCAATAGATAACTCCTAACCATTCTCTTTCCCTAATCTCGACCTTGACCTTGAGTTTGCTCAACAAATCAAGAGAGTTTATTCACTCTTACCTATCACTTTATGAATGGCCTAAGTATAATGCATGTACCTTGATTTTGTTAAATAAATACTTATCTGTATCTTACCTCATCTAATAAATATGTTATAAGTACTACACATAACGACTCTGCTTGAGTTTGCTCAACAACTAGTGCGTATGAAAGTTCTATCAATATATAAATGATAGAGGGCGACTATATTAAAGATTCATAATATTTGATATATTTTGAGTAATATCAATTTAAGTAATAATGTATTTGTTATGAAATACCTTTGTTATTCAAGTGTCGAATACATCAAAAATCACAGTATATACACATACATATGTATTTATTTCAAAAATCAATTTTGGGTCTATTTAATTCCACTTACAATTTAATTATACATGTTATATAACAAGTTCAATTTATTTATAAATTTTATAATTTAATTAATTTATATAACATATATGTATTTTATAGATTAAGGCAGTTATAATTAATTTGAATTCTTAATTTAATTAACAAATTTAGTTAAAATTTTTATTCGGTAAATTAATTTTATTTATCGTAAATCGTTCAAGAAGAATATAACTATAACCTTTATAGTTTTATATATATAAGAATTAGTCAACTATTTAATTAATAAATTATTTAATTACGCATTTTAATTAAATATTTTATTAAATTTTCAAATTTATTTATTTTAATTTCTCAAAACAACTTTGAGAAAATTAAAACATTTAAAAGTTATAAACTTTAAATTTTATTATTTATATATACACACACACATATATCAATATATATGTATATATATACATTTATTTATTTATAAAATAAATTATTATGTGATTATACATTTTTACTAAATACTTTAATCATTTTTGAAAGATTTATTTAATTTACCTTAAATAATTTTAAGATAAATTTTTTACTATAATTTTATATCTATATATGTATATCAATATATACATATATATACTTTTAAATAATTAACCTGTAATCATATATATAGTTAATCAAATTAATTAAATATTTATAAAAAATTTGAAAAATATTAAATTATTTTCTCCAAACGGTTTTGAGAAATTTTTAATTTATTTTATAATATTTTTAAAATTTCCTTTTACATTTTAAACTTAACTTTTAAATTATGTCTTAAATTTTCAAATTTAATTTGAATATTAGCCCAAGGCCCAATTTAAATATAGGTCTTTAATCTGGGCCAACCTTTTGGACTTACTTCTCCCATTGGGCCAAGCTAGTAGCTAGGGATGGGAGAATGCTTTTATCCAACTCTAAGCCTAGTCATTACTATGCTTAACACCCATCAAATAGAAAGCTTACTAGTTGGCCCTAAATGTTAATTAATTATATTGCATAGACCATATGAGATTCGATACCATTTATTGGAACTGGCCGGTTTAGCAATGGATGAAATAGGTAAATTTCAATTTTTTTCTATATTTAAATCTTAACGTGTCTATAATATCTATGAACTAGCATTAGATCCAATCTTTTTATTAAAATAAAATTGTATTTTATTTAAGGAATTTTATATTTATCTAATTTATCATATTAACGTAATGTTTATTTTGAATATATCATACATATTCATAACATGACATGGTAACAAAATGATATATATATATATATATATATATATATATATATGCATGTGTATAACTAGATATATCTGTGTGTGTGTGTATAGACACACACATATAGAATTTATATCTATTATATATACATATACATCATATGTACATATACATATAATAAATTCATATACATATGAGGAATGTAAATGCCTAAGTATTTAAACATGTTTAAATATACTATAATATATGTGTATGGTTTGTATACACAAATTAATAGTACCACACACACACATAAATATATATATATATATATTGCCATATGATAAGTCTATGTAAATAATAATCCAAGAACAATTAATGAAATAAATTACAAATTTATCTCTAATAAAAGAAACATCGAAATAGTATTTAAGAGAGAACTGAAAGGCCTTCCACCTTCCTCTCTTGCAAATTCCTAACTAAATCTAGATCTAAATCATAGATTGTAATTTGTATATTCCATATTTAATCAAAATTAAAAACAAATGATTATTTATATAAAAATATTTAATATTACATAAATTGTAATTTGTATAAAACGATTAGCAAATACATATATAGCCATAATAAATTGATTGAAATTTTAATACATATATATGTTTTTCATTTTGATTTTATTTATGAAACAACATCTATATATGTATGCAATATATATATATATATAGCCATATAATCATAAATTTAGTTTATATATATGTATACAAAAAATAATCCAAAAATAATTAATAAAATAAATTTCAAATTTATCTCTTCGACTAAGTAAGTACCAAATATCATGATTTAAAACCAAAACATCAAAGCATTAGTTTTGGATACACATAAATATGCATATTTTATTATAGCCATATATATATATATATATATATATATATATATATATTATTTAGTATTAAAAACACATATAAAAGGATACATATATACATACATACATTTACACACACACGTACACATACACAAAGACACACACACACACACATATATATTAAATCGATCAATTTTATTGTTGTTTTTTTAACTCTATTTACAAACAACATATAAAACAGATTAAATATTAACAATATAGAATTGAAATTTAAATATTTGTTACATACATTAATTAGGTCCGGGTGTGAACATATTTTAATGTATAAAATAAATATGAATTTACCATTGCAGATCCAGCTCTTGGCAACACGTTGGTTTGCGAATTGACTCCTAGATTCCTTAAATCACCACCCGATATTGCTAAATTCGAATGAATCACTTTAGTTTAAATTTATCTAATGTTGTTTAGGTGGGAAGATAAGTTCGACCATGGGAGGATTGAGCAAAAGATGGCAGCCAATAAAGAGCGTAGATGAAGAAGGAATTAAAATGAATTAACGTGGAAGGTTTTGTTTTTATTAAGAGAAAGAAAGATGTTCTCATTTCTATCTTTAAAAACCTTTCTCATTGATCTCCAATTAGATCTAAATCAAATATCTTGATCATATTTTTCCTCCTATGGCTGACCATACATGCGTCATGTATGGAAAAAAAAATTCCAAAACCTAATTAAGTAATCAAATATATTTAAAGCATGTTTAAAATTACTTAATAATAAACAAGAATATAAACCTAATTGGAAAAATTAATGGCAACTAATGATGGACAGAAACCCTAACCCCTACCCCCTTTTGTCTCTTTTCTCTATCATGTTCTCTTCTATCATATTCTTAATCTTAATACTGCTTAACCTCTTAGATACTGTTAAGCACAATATCTAATACTGGAGGTGAAGGCGATGTGAAGGTGGAGGAGGGCTGACAGGAAGTTATGAGAAGAAAAGGGAAGAGAGTCATGAAGGAGGGCGGATCTGGATTGGCAAAAGAACCAATTAAAACTATAAGAGGTGGTGGGCCCACATGGAATAACCGCAGAGGAGAAATAGAAAATATGGCCAGACAGGTTAGATTCATGATACCTAATGATGCTAGGAAGGTAACTATTGTGATGCGATCAAAGGAAGAGGAGATGAGGGAGTGAAATCATCGAACCTTGAATTTGTAGAGCCTAAGATGGAGAATGGAAGGGAAAAATTATTTCCATCATTGGAGGCTATCAAGGAAGTAGAGGAAGGCTGGGTGAATTTTGTGTTACTTTATGTAGTGGGGAGTAGACCTTACTATAAAGCCTTTGTGGTGTACGTGAAGAGAGTATGGAAAACTGAAAGGAGTTTTGATGTTCAAGCAAGAGATAATGGTTTTCTTTTAGAAAGGTTTGGATGTGAGAAGGATTGTGTTAAAATTCTAGAAGAGGGGCCATGGTTCTTTGATATGAATTTAGCTATAATGAAAAAATCAACATCGACAATGAGAATGAGAATGAACTGTGACCTCCTCACCACCATGCCAGTATGAATTCGGTTATCGGAATTAAGTTTTCGGCTATTTGGGCTATTTGTGGTTTGGTGAGTCCCATATGAGCCCCGATAAAAATTGATGAGGCAACCAAGAACAAGTCTAGAATTTCTTTGCTAGAGTATTAGCAGACGTTAATGCTGGAAAAGATTTTCGAGGAAGGTGAAGGCAATAGGAAAAAATGGTGAGATTTTCCAACAAGAAATTATTTATGAGAATCCACCACCACGGTATAAGAATTATTGCTACTTTCATCACATAAAACAACAATGTCCATTGAGCATAACCTAGGTCCCAAAGGAGAAGAATAAAGCCACTAAGAATGATCTGTGTGAGGAAGATATGGAGAAGAAGTATGGTGCTAATAAAGTTAACACAGAGAATGGAGCTACAGAAAAGGTGACAGTGGAGGTTGGAGGAGAAGTTAATAGGGAGGACATCATGCCAAAGGAGATTAATGTGAAGTTGGATGTGGGTAATTCAAAAACAGAGCACAATGTAAGGAAAACAACTGACGAGAGTAGGAAGGAGATGAGGGAAAGTAGAAAATCGAAGAATACCATCATTGAGAGATGAGGCAATAAAACAACTTTTAGTTACTAAGAAGGAGATAACGAAGGAAGTAAAAGGTAAGTTAGTGTAGAGGCAGACAAAGGCCGAGAGGGGGGGGGGGGGAGGCGAATAAGAGTAATAGTAGTGATAAGCTCGAAAGGTATACCACTCATGGGGAAAGATATAGTCCACTCACATAACCGTGTGGAGAAGGCAAACAAGTCCTTAGAGAGACGCTTAGAGGGGAAAAAACTCAACAATACTAGCCCATGTTACTACAACCCTGAAATCCACTAAAGTAGAGGGAGCCATTGAGCCAGTACAATGTAGAACAAATCACCAACTGCTCCAATTCAAATTTTGAAGCGCCATATTTCATTATCGGACTATGCTATTAAGGGGGAGGCCTCAAAACTGCTACGACATTAATTGATAATCATGCTTCTTTTATTTGGTGCAATAATGAGAAATGCGATAATAATAATAATATTGAATTTTGAAGAGAATAGTAGGACCATGCAGTTATGACTGGTGATATAGGTAGCTCATATGATCAATGTTTGGAAGGCGAGCAAAGCAAGCAGTATGAGATATGTAAAATCCCCGCCAGTAAGTAAAAAAAACATGAGACAATCAAGAATGAGAATTGATAAACCTAAATCTGGAGTGGCAGGAGGAGAGGGGTAACATAGTAGAAAGCAAAGATGCCAATGTTCAGGGCGAAGTTCTCCGTAGCTCCCACAACCCCAAATAGATGTCCACTGTCAGCTGGAACGTTCAGGGATTATATAACATCAATAGAATGGTATAGGCGAGGAGAATCTTACGTAAGTATAATATTGGATGTATAGGTATTCTGGAGAACAAACTACGCTACCTTGAAATAAAGGAATTGAAAAGGAAGTTTGATTCTAACTAGAATATAACCAGTATCCAGTAATGTTTCATGTTACTACAGAAACCACATTATTATCATTATCAATACAGATATTTGGAGTTACAGTGTTCTAAGCATGAGCAATCAACATATAACCCTAGAAATGCGCAATATGGGTGGAGTTATTTGTAAATGTTCATTTGTGTATGCGCAGAATTTTGATGGACTTGGAGACAGATTATGGTATAATTTGGAAAAACATGCATTTCATATTTTTAGACCTTGGATAATACTATGATATTTTAATTGCATCAGAGCGGCTAATAAAACAAGGATGTTACGGTGTCCCATTCAGCAAACTGAAGGAGTTATATACATGGGTGTCTGAACCTAACATTAATGGTTATGAGTTCGCATGGTGGTCTGGTCTGGAAAGAAACATCATAACCAATACCTATACATCCAATATTATCTACCATTAAGCATGAGTGATCATACGCACATCCTTGTATCTTTGGTTGGGCAATGTCATAATTATGATAGACCTTTTAAATACGTGAATCACTGGTAACTTTTCAATAATTATAATGAATTGGTTGAAGCAGGTTGAAATGAAAGATTTGAAGGGAGACCTTTATATTGTTCAGTACAAAATCAGAAAGCAATTAAGAAAATTCTGGTATGGTAGAGTAAAGACAATAACAACACTAGGAAGGAGGTGGAGAAATACCAAAATGATGCAGCGCACCAGGAAGAAGCACTCACCAGAATTGTAAATCGCAAATTCCTCATGGCCCGACCTAACTCCAGCGACCTAACAACCACTCCACGACCTAATTCATCGCGACTTAACTTCATCCGCCCCCGACCTAACGCCACTCCACGATCCAACTCCAACGACCTAACCCCTCTGCGACTTATCCAGTCCCGCGACCTAAAACTTCACCACGATTCCATTGCGCGACCCAACTTCAACATCGCAAGCCACGACTTATCCACCACGATTCCATTGTGCGACCTAACTCCAACATCGCAAGCCACGACTTACGACTTATCACCACCGCGACTTAAATTCTCTCTTCCCCGACCTAATACGATCCACGACCTAAAATTCCACGACTTAACCATAAATCCTCGCCGCGACCTAACTTCCCCTTCCCCGACTTAAAGCTATACCGATTCCAGTAAGTCGCTCCTCTCTAACCCTAAGTCGCGAAGTATTGAAGCCGGTTGTTTACTTTAAGTCGCGATGCATTGAGTCGTTGAGGAAAACCCAGTAGGTCATGAACTACCTAGTATGTCGCGAAGCCCTCTCTATGTCGCTGCCGCACTTTCCTTAGCTCACGTAATGATGATAAGTCGCGTGAACGAGTTGGTTTAAGTCGTTGTTTACTTAGATCATTAAACTGTTGTTAAGTCGTTGTATTTCGTTCTTTAATGTGACTTGTGTTGTTTTGTATTGTAATTTTCTTAAGTCATTGTGTTGTGTTGTAAATTTCTATAAATAGGCGTGTGTGGTCATTTTGTAAAGGTTGTTGATTTTGAAATAAAATTTCCTTTGTTAGCTTTGTGCTTTCATCCAATTGGTAGTCGAGTGTGATCTTCTATCTCCACCTTCGGTCAATCGAGTGTGCTCGATTCAACGATTGTGAAGCCAATTCGCGGTATCAAGTGCGCTTGATCAACGCTCGAAGAATTGAAGATCTACTTTCACGGTATCGAGAGCGATCAACGTGACGTAGATAGTTAAAATTCGGTATCTTCGGGTCAACGAATTTGGGCATTTCAGTATTCATCAATCCACCGATTGCTACGTTCATCGATCTATTTTGTTTTGTCTAATCCGCTGCGTCACAAAATATCTACTCAGAGCTACAACACCAATTTGAATTGGAAAATGATGATAATATCAAACACGAGTTTCAATGCATGAAGGAGCATTTGGAAATTACTTTGAAACAAGAACACATTGGTACTAAACAAAAGGAAAAAAGCATATAGCAGCTCTTAAGGGATGAAGAGATTGCTTTTTTCTATGCTCAGAAGTCAAATGAAAGACGTCAAAACAACAAGGGCGATAGTATCTCGATTAGTGGGGAGGTTTGTAATAGTCATACAGAATTTGCTGATAAAGCATTGGCATATTACTCTAATTTGTTCAATCATCCCACCATAGCACAAGGCCAAAGATGATTTGTAAAATCATCATTACGGAATATGGATGTGATTTTCTTAATGAACGCATTGAATTATACGAAATCAAAGAGGCCACTTACAACGTCAAAGATAATACTGCTGTAGGGTCGGATGGTTTTGACTCTAAATTTCACAAGCTCCATTGGGAGAGCATTAAGGAACTTTTGCACGTGGCTTTAAATGGCATGTTCCAAGAAGGCAAAATTATCAAGAAATGCACTCATACTTTCCTTCACCTAATCCCAAAGAGAAAAAATGTGAAAGACATCCAATATTTCCATCCCATCACAGGTTGTAACATGATTTACAAGATCATGGCTAAGATATTGTACAATAGGGTGAAGTCTGTTCGTGGATGCTTTAGTATCGGAGAATCCATGTGCTTTTATGTAGAATAGAAATATAGAAGACGGTATTTTGCTTGCCCACGAGATAATCAGAAGTTTCGACCAAAAGAATAATATGAACATGTGCATTAAAATTGACCTCCACAAGCCTTATGATTCAATGAATAGACAGTTTTCTTTACATATGACAAGAAGCATGAATTTCACTAATAAGTGGATTAAAATCATTAGTGAACTTATCAGCTCGCCATGTTTTTATGTAATATGTCAGGAGTGTCCATATGGTTTTTTTTCTCAAAGCTCAAGTGAACTAAGGTATGAAGATCTCTTTCAAACTTGCTGTGCATATTTTTTATGGAATAGTTTACATTATTAAAGGATGAGTAGGTTAGAATGGGCCAATTGAAACCGTTATTCTGGAACGATAACAAGATCACCTATAGTACATAACTACATATGCAAATGATATCCTTATTTTTGTTCAGGCTGATTGTGATAAAGCCAATGTGATAAAGGGGTCTTCCAAAGATGGTATGAGAGTACGGGTTTGCTCTTAAATTGTGCAAATCATGTATATTCCTTAGAGTGGGTGACGTGCAATGATGACATTGAACATTAGACAGGAGGAGATGCGAGTAAAGTACTTGGGCATCCCAACCATCATGAACTTAAAGGATACGGACTGCAATTATCTAATAGACATGATTAAACAGAGAATAGATGGATGGGAAGCCGAACTTCTAAGTGTTGCGGTCAACGATCTATCCAATAATGCAGTATTAGATGCAAAATTTTAAATTGTCGACTGCAACTACCAATAAAGTGAAGCACATTTGTTTGAATTTTCCGTGTAAAGGGAAAAACAGCAAAGTTCCTTGGGAAGTGGCGTGTAGACCAAAAGTGGAAGAGAGGTTGGAGCTAAGAATGTTGGAGGAAGTAATCATGGCAATGGGCATTAAGTTAATATAGAAAGTAGTAAACAAAGAAGGCATTTGGGCAAGGTGGATGCAAGTCAAATACATTAAACGGAAACTATTCTAGGAGATGGAGAAAAGAAATGAGTTATTAGGGGTTTGGACATACTTATTGAGCTTAAGACATAAGAAAGAAAATGTCAGAGGAAAAGAATTATGGACAGCATGATGACTTCGTTATGTTTTGAACCATGGCTCTAAGAGGCTGGGCTGGTGAATAGGCTGGGCACTGAAGCGATAATTAGAATGAATACCGAAATAACAAGAAAAGTATGACAGGTTTCTGTTTTTGATGTTGTTATAAGAGAAGTCCATATATATATGAATATGTAAATTTAGTCCTTGTTATTTGAAAAATAAAAAAGACAAGGTGTGTTGCATTTTTCTGACAGAAAATGCAAGCTAACTTGCAACTTTTTGACTATGATTTTTTTTTTTTGGAAAATTTTTGAAAATTTTAAAAAGCGCAAGTTAACTTGCGTTTTCTATTAGGAAAGCGGAAGCTATTTTGCGCTGTTATTTTGAATTTTTTTGAAATGTTTGAAATTTTTGAAACATGCAAGTTAACTTGATGGTTGCGCAAATTTTTTTTGAAATTTTTAAAATTTTCGATAATTTTGAAATGTTTGAAAAGCGCAAGTTAACTTGCACTTTTTATCAGAAAAGCGCAAGCTAGTTTGCGCTTTTTGATTTTGAAATTTTTTTTTGAAAATTTTGAAAATTTCAAAAAAAATTAAATTTTTTAAAAGCGCAAGTTAATTTGCATTTTATATAAGGAAAGTGCAAGATAGTTTGCACTTTCTGATTTAAAAAAACAGGGACTTAATTTACATACTCATTATCATAGGGACTTTTCTTACAACAACATCCAAAATAGGGACCTTCGATGCAAAGTCCCTAAAAATAATGCAGATAAGCGAAATCATTGAGAATGGAAAATGATGGTGCTATTAAGTCAGTTTTTGGGGTATATTAGGAAAGAAACTGAAGATATTGTTTTGTACTTTGATTCAGATACAAATTATTAGTCATGAATTTGTAGCAAGGAAGGTAGATAAAATTTAACGATGTTTGGAAAGCAGTCAAGAAAACATGCAAACATAATGCATGGGAAAAGTTGGTATGGCACAAAACTCAAGTCCCTAAAATGATAGTTAACCTATACAAAGCAATAAATAATTCTTTGCCAATCAAGTTTAAGTTAATACAATGATATATCAATGTTGAGCCTATTTGTGTCCTATGCAACAAGACAAGAGAAGACATTTCACTCTTACACTTGAAATACGAATATACGTCCTATATTTGGAAGTGGTGTAGAAATAAGTTAAAATGGCCATCAACAAATTTAGACATTCTAACACTGGAAGTAGAGGTCGAAAGTATGATTCATAAATTCATAAAGAGGAGCAAGATCTATGATATCGTAAAAATCACACTTTCGACATGTGTGTAAACTATTTGGCATAAGCGAAACAATAGTGTAACGATCCGCCTTTTCGATCCTCAGAAGTCGACATCAATACATTCGCGGTATTCACGTGATGAACAACCAAGTTCCGAAAATATAGATGGTTAGGGGAAAGAAGAAGAAAAAAGACAAGAAAAAAACTAAACAACACAGAATCTTACATCGCAACGAATAATCTATAATATAACAATGCTCTTTACAAAAGAAAACTTTTATACACATACATTCATCAGATTACTAGCCTATCATCTACCTGGATAGTTATAACACATGTCCTTACAATTTCTAATATATACAACAAAACCATGTGGCGGAACATAAAGAAATACGTAGGTACGTCCTGGCCTCGTCTTCTATGCTCCTATGCAACCAAAGCTAATCTGGAAAGCATGCTCGATCTGGCCCAAGCATTATAAGAAAACAACGCATGAGTTAGTCTGGCAAAACCAGCGTGATAAACTCAAATCACAAGGAAATTATTATACCTTACAATATTGTAATGATATGCTTTTCTTAGGCTTAAAGATGAAGTTTAATATATCGTTGTTATTTGTATGTCGATCATTTAAGTGTCCGAAAGATATGTTGTTTGGAGCGAAAGAAGAAAAGACGGAACGAAGCCTCACAAAACGCGATGAGTAATATATAATATGAACAAGTCTTTACAAAAAAATTATCTTTATTATACACAACATCAGAGCACATTAACCTATATCAGCTTGGACAGTTATAACAGCATATCCTTACCATTTTTGATAAATACATACAAATAAAAAAACAACAACAGCCGAAGAATATAAGATACGTGAATACGTGTTGGAGAATCCAACTTGTCTCCTGAAAGCTCCAAAGGATCCAGAAAAATCCAAAGATATGCTCGAGCTGACCCGAGCATTATAGAAAAATAACGCCCGAGTCAATCTGGTAAAACCAGCGTGAGAAAAGCACAAAACAAATCATATAGATAATTATATTTGAAAAATCTTTCAAAATAAAAAGTATCTCGTAAGACCACGCCATAGATAAATACAGACAGAGTTTAACATTATAATAACTAAAACATTTTATTATTAAAAAAATCCAGTGATGTTACAATAATGTCTTGGTTTAAAATAAATACGAAATATAGCTGAAATGCTTACATCTCACATTTCAACATAGTTGGGCATATCTAAGTCCGTAAAGGTTCGTATTGGAGAATGTGTTCCAACAATGGCAACGTAAGGGACTACCTTCCAATGATACACCTATAGAAAATGTACCAGAAGGCTACAAACGCATCTGCCCCTCTGCTACATAGAGTTGGCATACTGTAACGACCCACTTTTCCGTATGGTTTAAGTGGACAGTCAACCACACATGATCCACCCAAATTGAATAGAAAGGCGGATTGTTAGGGGAAAAGAAGAAGAAAGAAGGAAGAAAAGAAGAAAACTAAACAACACAGAATCTCATAGCGGAATGAATAATCTATAATATACAACAAATCCTTATATAAAGGAAATGTAATATACATACGTCAATCATAGTATACTAACTTATTTCAGTCCGAACAGTTATAACAACATGTCCACACAATTGCTGATAAATGCAACAATGAATACAACGGAAAAATAACCATATACGCGAATATGTCTCTGGGCCTCCAGCTCATCTCCTAAAGCTCCAACGCATCCAAACTAAATCTGTAAAATGCTCGGTCTGACCCGAGCATTATAAAAAGTAACACCCGAGTCAGTCTGGTAAACCAGCATGAGAAAAACACACCTTAATTGAATTTTAAAGTTATAAAAACCTTTTGAAATAAAGGTATTTCGTAAGACCACGCCGCACCATACGATTACCAAAACATTTTCTATAGAAAATCCATTGATATTATGATAATGTCTAAGGGTCAAAGTAAAATATAAAAATAGTTAAAATGCTTGCATCTTATGTTCCAACATAGTTGGGCACATCTAAAACTGTACGACGCTTATTGAAGATTGGATTCCATACTATGACAAGGTAAGGAACTACCTTCCAATGGTACATCTCTAAATAAAATGCATCGGGGTCTGACAAGAACATCTTGTACCCCTGCCACATAGAATTTTGGCCTACCACTTGACTAGTAGTACTGAATATGATTACCCCATTTTCTAACAGGCCTCGAAGCATACATGAATAGATAGTATTTGATCTAGATTTGGAATGACCATACCCTGATGGGAGCGATCCACTTGGCCCTGCTGCATGCCCGATTTTTGTCATTTCCCGATTGATGAGGCTCGAGCCTACGTTTTTACCTTTATATAGCACTTCCCACTTGGAATGCTAACACTGTCTTCTAGGCAACAATGCAATGTCAGAATTCATCCATACAAGTTCTTCTGCGACTGAACGAAACCCTAGGACCACTTCTACTACATCCATTTTGGAATCATCCTTTGGATTATTAGCAAGCAGCCCTTGCACTTCAAAGAGCTTCATCTTCAATTCAATCATCTTTAAGATATCTTCACTTCGAAACGCTTAAGTTGGATCAAAGTGGTTTTCAGATAACATATTAGATCCCGATCTCTTCGAAACAACATTTGATAGTTTCCAGTAAACTCAACCCCGATTCTGTAGTAAATAAACAATCAAAGATAAGAGCGGAGATCACCTCCTAACCCTTAGTGGATGGATTTCCTTATCATTTCTCCTAGGAGAATGAAATGAGATTTATACACATAGTACAACATCATCGGAGATGATTTTGCCATATAACTTATGTGTTTCTTCTAGGTATTTCCAAAGTTACATTTTAGGTCCAGATGCGATAGCTGATTATTTAACTATAGAATAAACAAGCATTCAAATTAGGGATTTATTCCTATAGGGAAAACCAACATTAGTTAAGCACATAAGCAACCACTATCCTTCTTAATAAATCTTTTCATTTATTAAATTCATCTTGTAAATACTTGTATCATTATACTTTTACAAAGATATATTCACAAATTCCTACATTTTCAACACTTGAAAAAAATATCCATATACTTACCTCAATGGTAAAAGTATATTCATAAAACAGGGAAAGATTTCCTTTTTATACAATTCTCAAATCATTTATAAATTCCTTTATAAATTTCTAAAATCATTTATAAACTATTTATAAATCCCTATAACCGTTTATAACCTATTTATAAATTATTTCAACCCTTTATAAATCCATGCAACTATTTATAAAATTCTTCTTATAATTATATAAACCCATTTCTAAATTTCGTTTATAAATATCTAACATTTATAAAACTCCTTCATCTCATAAATAATCCCCCTTTATGTCTTCAAACCATTTCATAAACTTCCCTTATAAACCCCAAGTCTGTTTATAAACTTTATTTATGAGTCTCGCAAAAAATTATAATTAAATAAAATCATTTACTTTAAAACACTATTATATAATATAATTATTAACAATAAACATTATAAATAAATAACAATATTAACTTCAAAAACATCTTAAAAATAATATTTAATTATTTCAAAACATTATTAAATAAACAATAATAATTAACCTTTACCATTATTATAAATAGTAATATTTAATTCCCAAAACATTATAAATGAATCCTTATAAATAATTTCAAGCCATATTTATGTTTAAATAATTAACTTTTCAAAATATTAAAATATTGATAAACAACTCTTAAACAACATTAGGTATAAATAAATAGTCTTTAAAATAATATTAAAATAAAAACAATCTTAAAACATTATAAAGTATAAAAATTCTTAAAAACATAAGAATGTGTGATTCATTCAAATATGTCAATTAACTATGATATTAATTAACATCATACTAACAGAGCCATCAAATGGGAATTATACAGTTACTAATTTGATTCTGGATATCCGCTTTATTTGATTCAGTATATCCTTGATAGTCTACAATTTGATTTTATAATTATAGTACATTTATAATATTTACTGTTATGTTAGTGAAATCGTTAATTTCCCATGCATATGGTCAATTTTTAGCTTTTGTTTGAGTGTTCATATTTCATTCAATTGTTTATTATGGTTATTTATCTATTTAAAATTAAAAATCCTGAGTGAAACATCATACGCCTCTGAGTAAGTTCATTGTTTTATGAAATTCCAAACAAAGAGGAGCATATCATACATTTGATGACACTATGAGTTATAGACATACAAAAAATTCTAAATCTAAGACTAAATATATTGACTATAGTATTGCCTTTTTGTTGAAACTCTCTTATTCTCCTTTCACTATTTCATTTGTTTATGATTGTAATTGTACTTACCTTGGTATGTGTACATAAGAAATGACTGAATGGCTAACTTACAATTCATTGATATATAATATAATAGATCCGATCTTCAAACTAATTTATACTTTGCTGTTTTCTCATGACATAATGCTTAAATATATTCAAAGTACATCATTCTGAGGAATGATTGTTTATGGGTACCAATATGTTTGAAAAGTTTTATTTCAACTGTCTTCAACTAAAGCATTTTAGATACAAACTACTTTTTTGTTTGTCTTATATTTATTGTTATCTATGATAACTATTGCACTATTGTATGTGTGCATGTACATTGGTCTGCAGTTATTGTTTTACCTAAATTACTTTTATCGTGACTAAAAATATGATAATTCTTATATAGCATGTAAAAGCAGCGTCATACATGCAAGAAATTAGAGCTTATGCACTCCTCATAATTGGTTGAAAACACATTATTACTTTTAATCTTGATTTCTATAGCATATATGATACTATCAAGAAAGGATTTAGTGAAAAGTTTGTATAATTACTAGCTCTATTTGAAATATGAATTTGATATTCATGGTTTAGACAAACATATGAATATTTTTAATTTTGCCTCTATTTAAACATGACTTTTGCATATGCTTAAAAAATCCATTTTTTTCTAAACAACCGTTATCTATGCTCATTTACTTCCTAACTTCATTTGTTGTAATGTCAAATTCTTTGAACTTCAAGTGTTCATACATGCACACATGTTTATAATTATCGATTAAGCAAAAACTGCTTAGAATTTTGAGTAGTATATGATATCCATCATAGATCTGATATCCATCAGACATGAATCGACAAACAACTATTCATTGATTTTCATTAATTACTTCAGATTTGGAGTAATTATTGGGTTCCTTAAAGATTCAAAAGAAGAGTAGGCCATTTGTTGTTTTGTTTTAATACTTTCTCTTTACTGTAGAAGTTGAAAATAAATACTGTGACCTATGACAAAGATTCGGAAACAGAACTAAAACTGATTTTGTTCAATTTGATTACATCAACAACACAGTTGTTAAGGTTATTAATGGAGTTAAAAAAATTTAAGAAGTATAATATCAGCAGTACTTTCTGATTTTCTATCTCTAAACACTCCACTTTCATCGATATTAGCTTTTCATACCCTGAAAAGCTCAACAGAACGCAAAAAAGTAGAAAGGATAAGCCCAGTATGAGATAGTAGGAAAAAAATCAACTCCATTGCATTAAATAAAAAAGAAGAGCGAATTTAATGGTGTTCCTGCGTACGCCACGAAGGTTGAGGGATTTCTAGAGAATCACGATTTGGAGGACTGCTGCATCTAAAATCTGAATCTATCACAGATAGATGAAGGTTTGATATTATTATTTGTAAAGGATTTCACCACCTAATTCTTTTTATTTTTCATTCAACAGGCTCAGCTAACCTTAAATCATTGACATTGTATATCTTTATCTGCTGCTAACAAGGGCACGATGTTTGCAAACATTCATTTTTAGTAATTTGTGATTTGATGACATTATATTTTTTTCAGCTTATCAAAATATTTCTTGGGTGATGTTTTAGAAGGTGGCTGGGACATACAAAAAGCATATTGTTAGATGAAGGTATCAACCTTCTCTCTTGGGTATGTTTTACTCCACATACTATTTCAAGTAATGTAGTCTTTTAGTTTATCCATTTGCATTTTTTCATACGTTGAAATAACTACATGTGTTGATCAAACACCATAATTGAATACATAGTTAAACCGAGAATAAACAGTTAGTTGTGTGCATAAATGATATGCAACTGAATGCCTGATCTACAATTATTTGTGCACCCATTGCTAACACATTTAGTGCATTTATTGCTATTTCATTTGGTAAGAAATACAAAATTTGATGAAAATAGAACATAATTCATCATATAAAAATAGAAAAAAATACCTAAATTTTACTAAAAGCTTTCTCAGAAGATTACTTAAAATGATAAAATTACAGTAGACAAGTAATAATGTAGCAGTACATATTCATGATGCATTGGTAAGCATTAGAATATACCGCCGAGAAGGATTTGAAGCCTTATCTAATACTGGCAGTGGTTCCACAATACGAATTGATATATGATGTTCTTGAATATTATTCATTCCCGAAGTGAAAAAATATGAAATAAGTAATTAGCACTTTGTATATTGATGATTCTATAGTTTTACTTATTTGCTTTATTTATAAATGAAAATAAAGGAATTGAAGAGTTACTTCTATTCACAATGAAGTAAACAATCCTTGGAAGTGAAAAGGTGGTTAATTATATTGATTTGAATTTAAAAGAATCTCAAATGAAACTTTTCCTGAAGTCAAACCAATTTTTTTTCATCTTTGTCTACTTTGTTTCTTTTTTACTTCAAAATACATGAATTTTTCAATGCTCAACACCATGTACAACATATTCATTCAATTATCAATATTTTTCACAAGTTTTAATCTATTTGGTTGTTTGTATGAAGAATATAAGGCCAGTTAAAGAGCAATGAATCAAACTTACATTTTGGTTTCAGGCAATTTCAAGAAAAGTGAGTGAATAAAAAAGAAGATTTCAACATAGTTGTAAAACAGTGGAAAGAGCTAGAGAAAGAAAGAAGGCTAGGAATATTGATAGATAACGAAATAGAGAAAAAAAGAATTTGCAATATGTGTGCTATTGAAGAGGCAGTGAGAGTTGCAAGGATTGATGCTATGGCCCTTTTTTCTCTAATGTAAATGTACTGTAGTTTTTCAATAGATAAAAAAATATGGTATTTCCAGTATCATACCTTTCATGAGTTCATGCTTTGTAATTTGCAGAAGATATGGCTTGCAATGATGTATATTGAAATCATTTCATCTCAAATTATCATTTTCTATGATGCGTTATTTTGATATGTAATAGTTTGACCTATCAAACATGGAAACATAAAAGGTCGGAAATTATAGTTTTATTTATTTATCCTCTGTTTTCCAAGCCATTGAAACTGCAAAAGATGTCCACAAGAAAACCAATATGAACACAGGCAGCATGAATTCTAGATTAGAAACGGAATATCGGATCTTAAGATTGAATAATGATGCAACAAAAAGGCAAAGTGATGTATGCTTTTTTGGCTTCTACTCTTTTGAGATTCCATAAAGTTTTGGAAATTGTAAATTAAACAGTGAACAAAAATTCAACGATGAAGCAAATCTTTAGAAATTCAACAGTTCCATTAGATATGGCTGTAATTTGACTTCACACTAGGTTTAATTTTAATGGGCCTTATTTTATTTTATGAAAAATTATATTACTTGCGGATGCTTTTTGGGTTTGAATAATAATCAATGTGTGAGACCAATTCAGGCAACAATAGATGTAAAATAATTGGCAAAATTTGCAGCAAGTAATCAACATGAACTAATTTGGTTTTGTTCTTTTTTGCCATAATTATATATGTGTTATCATTTTTTTCCTAAGTTGTATTTCGAACTATATGCTATATTTAAATAGCAGTATGTTAAGGATTGAAGAAAATTAAATTTGTTAATAGATATTCAAAAAACTCAAAACTGTTTGTTATTATTGGAAGCAAGGGAGGATATTCAGAGGCATAGACATCGAATTTGGATGTTTTTGTTTAATACTAAAGGCGATCATTAATGAAGACAAGTGAAAACGTGAGACAAGTTGGAATGTGGTTAATGTAACTACTGTTTCTCTATATATTTTCAATTTTAGTACATAGTTCATTATTAAAAAAGAAGTTGTTTCATCTTTTGTAAGTCAACTACTGTACTTCATCCAAATCAACCATTGTACTTCCGCCCTTCCAATACAACTCTTCTAATATGTGCAAACTTATTACATATCATTTTGTTATGACAAGTACTAAAAATATATATGTTGTACAATTTCACCGTCTATTACTATTGATGTCTCTTCACACTAACTTATCATACAGATAATACAAATTATATTTATCATCACTACAACTGCAAACGGGCGAAGGAACAAATTGAAGATAATGGTAGCAACAATCCAACTTACAACTCAAATCCAGCTTTGGTCACGGTTATCTACACACACGTCCATCGGACGTGCCTACGTACTTGTTCATATAATAGGAATTTTATTAGAAATAAATCAACATTAGTGAGGAATCCAGTTGGATCCCTCCAACCTGTCCACCTGCATCATAGCTCATATATATATCAACACAAATATATAAATAAAATTCAACAGTGGTGAGGAATCCTATTGGATTGCTCCAACATATCCCCCTGCATCACAAACCATATATAATCATATAATATAGTCATCCACTACTAGGCGGGTATATAAAAAGGATCATCCGCTCCAAGGGCGGTAATAAAACCAAACCAACTGATAAAATAGTAAATCATCCAAACATCCAATCAATAATTTTTGTCAAATATATAATATATTGGTTAACCTAAAAGGTGAGTTTAAATCATAATTATTCAAATTGTTTCCATGGCGTCCTAATGCCATTCGAATTCGAACGACCTTCGAATTCATCGTAAAATCTAACAAGCTCCAATTGTAACCAAACCAATTTTATATTGCAGCATTCGTTGATACAATCCAACCACAACCTATTGCGTTAATTTGGACCTAATAAGAACGGGTTATCAATATGATAAGATTTGGACTTTTAATTAACATGTTTAAATCACAAATTACAAATTATTTCCTTAATTACCAAATCAAACCACTAGTCCTATCTTCCTCTCTTGCTCATCACCCAGCACGCGACAAACCCCCACCTCCACCATCGCCTACGCGCCTCCATACGATGCCGTGCCATCACAACGAGCCCCCTATACTCGAGAACCTCGTCGTTCATCCCCTAGAGCCCAAAAAATGAAAATCTAATCATCTCGAAATGTCGCTGCCACACTCAATGGTAGGTCACCAAAATACGGCCCTGCACAGCCCTTGCCAACCCCTACAAGTTTCCTTTAGGTGTCATCGACCATCGATGAACGAGGACGACGAATTTGGCCACCATAGATCTGACGGTCGTAGTTGATTTTCGATGGCCACATCGCGATCTGAAATGATCCAACCATTGAACTTCCTCACCTCGATGTCGCAAACATTTCTCTAGTTGGAAGCCTCACCTAAAAACGCCATGATTGGCTCCGTTGATTGTGGGACGTTGGAATAGGAGTTTGAAGTTAAAATTTCCGACCCATTTCTTCTGATTTGAATGTGGTTTATAATGGGAAAATGGCTATGGGTGGAACAGTGAAGACGTGGGTAAGGTATGGGGACGAAATGGGCTGACTTGATGTGGGTATGCCATAATATATATATTATTTTAATTAAAAATATCAAGCTTTCTAAACATCCGAAATTTTTGAACTCTTATCGAGACTTGCCGCCGGGCGTTCTAAATTTAATACCCCTATTTTGAACTCAATTAAACTAGTTTCGAGACCTAATTTGATCATATATAGAAGATAGCTTTTCATACCCGATTATATTATATTATATTAATTTCTATAATTAATTTCTAAGCGTTTCAAACTCGCACGACCAAATGATACGTCCGATCGCCACGAAATTCATTAACATACAATAATACACTATTACGAATCTAATGGAACTATTTTCGTCCAAATCCGATATAGTGCCTCGGAATGCTATTTTCACTCGTTAATTAAAACGAAATTTTTATAAAAGCTAAATTAATCACTTTTAAATCTAAATTATAAGTTTGCTACCTTCATTATTATTTAAATAGAATCTAAATAGGCTTTCAAAATTATTTTTATTCACATTAAATTCAGGATTTAATTATTTGACAATTTCAAATATTTAATTTAACAATTCAATTATCAAATAAATCGTTATATTTGAAATATAAGTAATTTTAGTTATAAATTTAACTTTACAATATTTAAAATCAATTAAATATTCTAAATTCAAACGAATAAATTTCTTGGTTGTTACATTCTCCCTCTAGAAGAATTTCTTCCTCGAAATTAACAAGTAAGAAAATTGCCCCAAACCCATTAACTTTTCAAAGCCAATTAGTTGAAATAGATTGCCAAATTCTTTTAAGCCTTTATTCCAAACTCAATTTGTTGAAACTTTGTTATCATCCATTTTCAAAATCTCTAAATTCATTCATAGTTACTAACTAATATCATTCCAAGTTATAATATAAACATCAAATTTTGGTTATCAAATTTTTCCAAAATTCCTAAAAAATTTCAAACGCCTTAAATTTACCGAAAATTTCACCAGCATCTCCTTCGCGCGGCTAGATCGGAACAACTACAAATCACCACTATGGGCCCAAATCAACAAAAGAAAATCCAAGTGGCTCAATCATAAAACCATCAAAGCAAACAATAATATAAACATGTGCCTATTTGTCGGACAACCAAATTCTACTTGTAAAACCAAAGGCATTAAACTAGTTTTTGCTTCTATATACCTGCATCTTATTTACCAATGATATCCAATCATATAGTTCATAATCATATTATTTTTCATTATACAAAGGCTACATCATATAATTTATTTATGGCTCGTACGATGTACATATGCCATACACTCACCATATCAAATCTGATAGCTCGCTCGATCACACGATTTCACTTCCATACTAGTATCCTTCACACAACCACTCTAGTGTGGACTCAGATCCGATTCCTTGATTAGAAACCGTCATTCCCCATGCATAGCCATATACCATGATAGAGAATCCCAGAATCGATCAAAAATCCATATCTAGTGTACCCTATCGAAAATCGAGTGAAAAATTCTAACTTGGACTGATGTACATCATCTTGAAATCAAGTACTCGAATCTGGATCAAACCATTATGCGAATAAAATAAAATACATACAACTTACATATTTAATCCAATTAGTTTCTTATTATATCTATGAAGACCCAAATTATTGAGATAAAAATAATTTTGAAAAAAAATGGAAATTAGTTAATAGAAAATATTTAAAGGATAAACAGTTTGAAAATAAATATCAAGGATGAGTGGAAATAATTAAATAAGAGGATAGTGATTTTTCAATGAATAATAATGAGAAGAAAATGATCAAGTATGAGTGAGTTTTGCATACACATATCTCATATATATATATATATATATATATATTAAATATGAGTAGCCAGAGAAATATCAAGTGATAAAATAAATCTTTCTGATAATTAAAATTGCATAAAACCAGTTTAGTATTATTTGTGCATAAATACATTTTTAAAAATAAATCAAGAGAAAAACAAATGGTTAAAAATAATAGCTAGGAATTAAATTTATAAAGAGAGATATGAGTGAACAATTCAGATTTAAGAAAATACACAATGAAGCTAAGTCACATGAAAATAATGTGCATAAGAAACATGCAAATGGCATGTACCCAGAAAAGAAGAAAGGCAACTGTTTTACCTGAAATAGAAATAAAAAAGAAAATGGCACATTTAGCCATAAACATATATACATAATTCCCTAAATTGTATGAGGATAAAATGGGCTTTTCTCTCTACTAAACCCTAGCTAAATATTTTTAAAATAAGAGGATAGCAGCAGTTTGTTTCTGAGAGAAAACAGAGAAAAAAAGCAAAACTCACACTGTCTTCAAGCTTAACCATTCTCGGGGAAGAGAAGAGGAAGGTGAGTGATTAATCACCCATAAGATTTAAGGCATTAAGACCAAGTTAAGGGCAGCCAAATTATTTTATATAAAATCATATTATGTTTTTCTGTTTGATTTCTATTCTCTGAATGAATATGTGTTGATCATGGATGGTATTTTGGTTGAACCTTTGTAACGACCCGACCTCCTATGACCAGGAAGACGCATCGTTATTAAAGAAAGAAAGGGATAGAAAAGAGAAAAGAAGAGAAGAGAGAAAGAAACAACATCAAAATCTCAACATCGGAACGAATAAATTATATTAATAACATAAGTATTACATAATATACAATGACTATCAGAGTTACACAAATTATACAACACATACTAGACAGTTATAAACACCTGTCTCAATACAATACAAAGATCAATACAGAGATCAACACAACGGAATTACTATATCTATAATGCTGAAGCCTCCTGCTCCATTGTTCCTCCACAATTCGTCAAAGCTAACCTGAATCCCTTGGCTACTCGTAAAAATTTGAGTACCCAAGGGTTTATAAAATAGAAACAAACACTTGGGTCAGACATGGGTCTGATGTGAGTAACATGTTAAAGTTGCTTAACTTCGAAAACCATTTGAAAGAATAAATATCTTGTAAGACTTCCCGCACATAAACACGGAAAAGTTTTTACCTTACGATAACCAAAACATTTGATAGGAAATCGAGTTATATTATAATAGGTCTAGGGTTTTCAAATAAATATGAAATAGCTGAAATTGTTACATTATTAAATTCCAGCATACTAGCCAACAAAGTGGGTTATACAATCAAGTCCGTTATCACTTATTGGAGTTTGGATTCCATACAATGGCAGGGCTACCAGGGTACCGCCCGTCACAGTACGTGGCCTAGATCACCGTACCGAGGATCACTCCCAATCCCTTGCGACACAAAGCTGGAACCATCCCTTACTGGATAATTCCGAACAAGATAACCCCGCAGTTGTTTGCAACCAACTGCCCACACAGCCGAATAATAAGAAGGGACTTCTAGACAGGGATATATCTTGCTCTCAGTGGGCGCTACCCACGAAGCCTTGCTGCACCTCCCCTGTTTTAGCCATTCCCGGTTGATGAGGCTTGAGGTCATGATTACCTTCAATCAGAACACATCCCTTAGAATGCTCATCGTCCACCTGACGATGTGCTGAAAGCATTCAATCCATACAAGTTCGTTCCGGGTTCGAACGAAACCGAAGGCATTATCTCATTACGCTCATTTTGGAATCACCCTCAGAGTTAATGACAATAACCCTTGCACTCTGAATCTTCATCTTCACTTGAGATTCACGACCTATCGTTAATTTGGATCGATGTGGTATTCGGATATCCAAATCTGGAAACCCGATCCCGGTCTCATCGAAATCCAAAACGTATCTTTTAAGGCCAAGTTGTTTTAAAGTTAAAACAATTCTATTCTATTATCTATATACACACAGATAGATAATTCACAGATTCACAATAGATAATCAACATTATCATTATAAGCAGATAATCCATATTATCATCAAAATAGATATTCCATATTATCATAAATTGCAGACAAAGCATCCATTTCACATAGCATTTCTTATCTCATATTTGAGATCTCAAACCATTCAAGATAATCAATATCATCCATTCATAAGCAATGATTTATTAATCACCATCTATAATTAATTTAAAATGAATTAAATTAATTACTTCATCTTTAATTAATTTAAAGTAAATTAAATTAATTACTTCCATCATTATCAATATTGCTTAAATCACTTTTAATTAATTATTAATCAATTAATCAATCATCATCCAATTATTCATTTTAATTAATCATCCTTGATTAATTACATTTAATTACATTCAAGTAATTAGCATTAAATTAATTTCACAAATTAATTATTTTTAACCACTTATAGTAATTAACCTTTAATTACTTCATTTATTAATTAACTATAATTAATTACATTACTCCTTAATTAATTACATTAATTAATCAATTTATTTATTATTTCTAAATAAATCAATTCTTAATTATATCATTAATTATATTAATTAATGATCCCTAATTACATTTTTATTTATTAATTACTCTAATTAAATTAATTACATTAAGTAATTAATCTTTAATTAAAACATAATTATTAATCACCTTTGATTAATCTCATTCAGTAATTAACTACCCTTAATTACTTCTTTAAATAAATTAATTATTCCTAAATTAATTTCTTAATTAATCCCTTGATTAATTCCATTAAGTAATTAACTACCCTTAATTACTCCATTAATTTCATCAGTAATTATCCATTAATTACTTTCCTAAGTAATCCCACTTTATTAATTACATTAAGTAATTAATCCTTTAATTACTTTCATTAAGTATTTATACATAATTAAACAATTCCACAAATGATTAACCTTAATTAATTAATCTAATTAATTCATATTAATCACATTAATTAATTATTTAGTAATCCATAGTTAATGATCTACATTAACTATTAACTATTCTTTAATTATTTTTCTTAAATAATTAAACTTTAATTAACCATTTTTAATTACAACTTAATTAATTCTAATTACCAGTAAATTAATCTCTAATTACTTAATTAATTAAGTACCTAACAATAACTTAATTAATCCTTAATTACTTTAATAATTTATTCCTAACCATTAATAATCTTAACTTATCAAATTAATGATCCTTAATTCAAATTAATTAACCTTTAAATTAATTTAATTAATCCTTATTTAATCAATTTAAACCCTTATTTACTAAATTTATTAACCCAAATCATAAATTAATTAAATTGATTAATTATCTTTTAATTACCTTAATAATTTATTTTATCCCAAATTATTTAATCTTAATTATCTTTAAGATAACAGTTTATTCTTATTAATGATTAAAATATCATTAATAAAGCATTTAAAACAATTTACCTTCAAATTTACTTTTAAATCTCATTTTAAATTTAAGATTTAAAATGAATACAAATTAAACTTTAACAAAGTTTTAAAACAATTTAAATCTTTCTAATTCACCTGTTAAAGAAATATTTACTTAATAAAAGAAATTTAAGAATTATAAAACCAAATTCATTTTTTTAAGTTCAAACCATATTTAAAACATTCAAGTTGTTTTTAAAACTTTTTAAATTCAAAAGCTTTATTATATTTTAAACTAGGATTCAAATTAATCTTGAGTCCAGGTTTTAAACTTAGATTTAAAACCCTGTTTAAATCTTTATTTTCAGATTTTTAAAACCATTTTATAAAATACCTTAACATTTTAAAGTTGTTAAAACATTTCATTTTATAAAACTTAATTTAAAATTTTAAAACTAGATTACAAATTCAGTTTTGAATCCATATTTTAAATTTGGTTTTAAATTCTGTTTTTGAAAACTTGCTTTCAAATTTAAAATCAAATTTAAATTTTGAAGCAGACAGATTTTCCAGAGAAATCTGTAACAACTATTATACTCGATCTCCCTCTAAAATGCTTCGAGACAAACCCCTAATTACCCGAGTAAAAACTTCAATTGACTCGAGAAACCCCGAGTACCCAAATCCCCCAAACCAGACTTCAGATATTCGCAACCGTGCACGTGCACAGTCAACCACCATCCTCCGACCATCTTGGTCAACCACGACGACTTCTTCATATCGGCGATCACCTGAGAACCATATCCCGACCACCAACAGCATCAATATGAACTCGAAATCGAATTCGAGTATTCAACCCAACCTGGAACACTGAATCCCTCTCGAACCCAAACCTGTCATCGCTTCTCATTCACTCCTCCGACCACCGGAGCACCAGCACCACCGGTCACCACTTCGTACATGACCAAGCTTCTATCTTCCTGAGTTCCAACGAACTCGATCACTCCTAGGCTTCGCGACGAACCAATATTCCAACGCTGCCAAAACTAGGTTTAGGAAATTAAAATAGCAACCACGGCCACCACCATACTCAGACCATCCACCGATCATTTTTCCCAAACTTCCCAGTCATCCATCCACCTCCAAACAAAATTCCAACCTCTCCAACCACTGGAATCACCAGAGATTCACAAAAACCCCAAAACGAAGCAACCCGGAAATGCTCTTACAACTCATAACTAAAAATTGTAATTTTAGTTTTAAAAATCAAGTTTTTGTTTAGGGTTTTAGTTTATATGCCTGAAACAAGAATATAGGATGTTTGGGTTTATACTCTTCTTGAGTTTGAACTGTTGTTCTGAATTCCAAAGCACATTTAAATTTTTATCTATTTAAATCAAATTTTAAACTTTACTTCTTGATCAAACAAACAAATTTTATTCGAATTCTAAGACCTAACAGAGATTGGTTAAAAAGATAATGGATTCTTTGAAACAAAACTTGGTCATGAAACCGATACAGAGATGTTATAGGTATTTTACAAACATGCACACATCTATCATCAAATATTTACAGAAATTTCATATATATATATACAACCATTCTCACTTCAGAGATTCACATGTAACCACATTTATACTTAAACATTTTAGAAAAGAAGTTACTTCCCTAAAACAAAAGATGAACAGAGCACTTATAAACAACATGCACACAAATATCAGACATTCACTTATCAATACACATTTATATTCAACCATACTAGCATGCAACCCAATTGTATTTTAAAATTTAAAAGTTACTCACCTTTGTTTTTAAGAAAGACAGAGCACTACGGCTTTTATTTTTGAAACTTGAATTGTCTTTAAAACTGGAAACTGGAATGCCTTAGCTTAATTGATTTCTTGCTTTTGATTTTGCTTTGCTTTTGATTCCAGATTTGCTTGCTAAGATGATTTAAACTTGCTAGTTGAAATGATTTTGTCTCTTTTTAAAAAAAAACAGAGAAGAAGTTGCTTTGATGATCTCTGCTTTAAAAATCCAGGTTTGAAGAAATTGCAGGCTTTTGATGTTGAAAATGAATTTCAGGTTGGTGATATTGGTTACAGGGTTTACACGTTTGGATGGATTTCTGGTTTTGAGGAAGTATAGATTATCAGATTGTTGTTTTGAGAAATTGGTTTGAGTTTCAGATTTTTTTCTTAGCTTTTTGAATATGATAAAGAATAGAAGAAGAGAAGTATATGTGTTTATAGGCTGAAAATTATTTAGTAAAATAAAAGAAAAGAAAAATGGAAATTAAATGACACTTGTCTCATTGTTTAATCCATTACTTAACACATGTTATATTAGGCTTTAATAAAATGACACTTGTCCTTTAAGTATTTTCTTTTTATTTTAAATGTTAATAAATATTTTAAACTTAATAAATAAATTCTTATGTAAATGTATATATGCATTTCTCTTTTAAAGAAAAATGTAAATAAACAAATTATATAAAATTAAAAGCTTATCCAAATATTTTTAGAATGTTTATCCTTTTAATTTCTATTATAAATCCAAATTCATATTCAATTTAAATTTAAAAATCCAATTTAAAATCAAGTTATATATATGCATATATAACTACCATTTAAATTTAAAATAACAATTATATTTTATTAAAGTCTATTTATGTTTATAAAAAACAAAGTATTATAATTATTATTTGAAAATATCAAATTTGACAATTTTAAATAATTTATAAAAGAGATTATAAATTACTTCTATTATTAAATGAATTAATACCATATGTAAATTGTATTTAAACTTCTATTTTTAAATCATATATATCAAGTAATATTTAAAAAGAAATAAAACAACCTTTTTATTTAAATTTAAACTTAAGCTAAAAATCTATTTGAAATAATTAAACATTTATCTTATGTATTTTAAAACCATATAGTTATTTATTAAATAGCTTTGAAAAGCTTAATATTAAATTAATCATGATTTCCAAATTACCAAAATATATATTAGAAAACAAGATTTATTTATTTATTACATTTCAAACCAAAGCTCATCTATTTACAATATATACAATTATATATATATTATAAATAGAAAATATTTTATTAACTTTTAAAAGATAAAATTCAACAATTAAATATTCATTTGATTAGATTATTAAACTAATCCAAATTTATTAACAAAGATTATCAAATCAATTTAATTTTTAATATAGATTATTAAATTGATTTTGCCCAAAATCCCGGGATATCACATTCCTTCCCCCTTAAAATAATTTCGTCCCCGAAATTTAAAACAAAGGTAATTTAATAATCTCATTAAAAATTTTAGTTTTAAACCACAACATATGTTATCAACCATATGCTAACAACCATAGCAACCAATCATCCAAACAAACAATTCTAACTATCCAGACAAAAATTCTGGATAGAATTTCCTCGAGTTTCCCCAAGTATATATATACCGGGATACTCGCTCTATAAACAATCTAAACTATGAAGCTACAGAGCTCCTATTTATCTAGATCTACAAAACTAGACAGAATATCAGACTACAGACAAGTCTGACTTAACAACCAAATCTTCCAAACTGCTTCCGCTGCACAACTCTGATCTGAAGTAGAAAGAAAATGCTGATGAAGAACACAAGCACAGACTGGACAGCATATCCCAGAAATATGGTTCAACAGATCCATAAAGAAAACTCAGATACTCCATCAAAACCTGAGCTGCTTCACCAAACTCTATCTTTTAGGAACTATCCTTCCACTAGGCTGAACCACCGATATCACTCCTGGAATCCTAGTCGATAAGAAAACTAAATCTCCAGATGCGGATAAACTTCTGACTTCCCTGAAGACATCCAGAAAAACTCTAATAACCCAAGAGAACACTCAGCAATCGCAAGTCACTTTTGCGATCAACCCAACCTATTTCCAAAGAAACCGCTCTCTCTTTTCCAATTAAAACAGCTTACACTTATCTATCCAATCCATCGAAGAAATGGATCCACTCTGCTGCTTCTGCTCTCCAACTCTAGAAAACTGCTCAGCCTGAAAACTTCCTGCCAACATAGAACACTCCGAGCTGTACTGCTGACACCGATGCCAAGGACTTCCTAATCCAAAGTTCTTCGAGAAACTCGAACCTCAAACACTCTGCTGAACCCAACCACAACACCGAAGCATACATACTTCCTCAAACTTGTTCCAAAGAAAACATCTTCGGAAACAATCCATAATCACTGCGTCTCATCACACAGCTACTACTTCCAGAAGTTACCAAGACATTATCACTCGCTTCTGCTCATCCAACTTCAAAGATAAACTCCGAACCTTAACAGTTTACTTCGGAGATCGATGAAATCCTTTACCACAGCAAAACTTACTCGAGACAGTATTAGGTCTACAGCCTCGATAGATACTCTTCCAACCTCAACACTCAGATTCCTATTATAGGTAATAGTCGTGTGACATACACCACTACCCCATCTACCTTTATAACTCATATTGGAAAACCCGAATAGGTAACCCAACAAATAGGTAGAATAAATATATATAGATATATAGCAAAATTACAAATACGCTCTCTCAAGAAAGAAATTACTCCAAAGCCTAGGTATTCACTCAACCTAGCGCTCTGATACCACCTGTAACGACCCGACCTCCTATGACCAGGAAGACACATCGTTATTAAAGATAGAAAGGGATAGAAAAGAGAAAAGAAGAGAAGAGAGAAAGAAACAACATCAGAATCTCAACAGCGAAACGAATAAATTATATTAATAACATAAATATTACATAATATACAATGACTATCAGAGTTACACAGATTATACAACACATACTAGACAGTTATAAACACCTATCTCAATACAATACAAAGATCAATACAGAGATCAACATAGCGGAATTACTATATCTATAACGCTGAAGCCTCCTGCTCCATTGTTCCTCCACAATTCGTCAAAGCTAACCTGAATCCCTTGGCTACTCGTAAAAATTTGAGTACCCAAGAATTTATAAAACAGAAATAAACACTTGGGTCAGACATGGGTCTGGTGTGAGTAACAGGTTAAAGTTGCTTAACTTCGAAAACCATTTGAAAGAAAAGGTATCTTGTAAGACTTCCCGCACATAAACACGGAAAAGTCTTTACCTTACGATAACCAAAACATTTGATAGGAAATCCAGTTATCTTATAATAGGTCTAGGGTTTTCAAATAAATATGAAATAGTTGAAATTGTTACATTATTAAATTCCAGCATACTAGCCAACAAAGTGGGTTATACAATCAAGTCCGTTATCACTTATTGGAGTTTGGATTCCATACAATGGCAGGGCTACCGGGGTACCGCCCGTCACAGTACGTGGCCTAGATCACCGTACCGAGGATCACTCCTAATCCCCTGCAACACAAAGCCGGAACCATCCCTTACTGGATAATTCCGAACAAGATAACCCCGCAGTTGTTTGCAACCAACTGCCCACACAGCCGAATAATAAGAAGGGACTTCTAGACAGGGATATATCTTGCTCTCGGTGGGCGCTACCCACGAAGCCTTTGCTGCACCTCCCCTATTTTAGCCATTCCCGGTTGATGAGGCTTGAGGTCACGATTACCTTTAATCAAAACACATCCCTTAGAATGCTCATCGTCCACCTGACGATGTGCTGAGAGCATTCAATCCATACAAGTTTGTTCCGGGTTCGAACGAAACCGAAGGCATTATCTTGTTACACTCATTTTGGAATCACCCTCAGAGTTAACGACAATAACCCTTGCACTCTGAATCTTCATCTTCACTTGAGATTCACGACCTATTGTTAATTTGGATCGATGTGGTATTCGGATATCCAAATCTGGAAACCCGATCCCGGTCTCATCGAAATCCAAAACGTATCTTTTAAGGCCAAGTTGTTTTAAAGTTAAAACAATTCTATTCTATTATCTATATACACACAGATAGATAATTCACAGATTCACAATAGATAATCAACATTATCATTATAAGCAGATAATCCATATTATCATCAAAATAGATAATCCATATTATCATAAAATGCAACCAAAGCATCCATTTCACATAGCATTTCTTATCTGATATTTGAGATCTCAAACCATTCAAGATAATCAATATCATCCAGTCATAAGCAATGATTTATTAATCACCATCTATAATTAATTTAAAATGAATTAAATTAATTACTTCATCTTTAATTAATTTAAAGTAAATTAAATTAATTACTTCCCTCATTATCAATCTTGCTTAAATCACTTTTAATTAATTATTAATCAATTAATCAATCATCATCCAATTATTCATTTTAATTAATCATCCTTGATTAATTACATTTAATTACATTCAACTAATTAGCATTAAATTAATTTCACAAATTAATTATTTTTAACCACTTATAGTAATTAACCTTTAATTACTTCATTTATTAATTAACTATAATTAATTACATTACTCCTTAATTAATTACATTAATTAATCACTTTATTTATTATTTCTAAATAAATCAATTCTTAATTATATCATTAATTATATTAATTAATGATCCCTAATTACATTTTTATTTATTAATTACTCTAATTAAATTAATTACATTAAGTAATTAATCTTTAATTAAAACATAATTATTAATCACCTTTGATTAATCTCATTCAATAATTAACTACCCTTAATTACTTCTTTAAATAAATTAATTATTCCTAAATTAATTTCTTAATTAATCCCTTGATTAATTCCATTAAGTAATTAACTACCCTTAATTACTCCATTAATTTCATCAGTAATTATCCATTAATTACTTTCCTAAGTAATTCCACTTTATTAATTACATTAAGTAATTATTCCTTTAATTACTTTCATTAAGTATTTATACTTAATTAAACAATTCCACAAATGATTAACCTTAATTAATTAATCTAATTAATTCATATTAATCACATTAATTAATTATTTAGTAATCCATAGTTAATGATCTACATTAACTATTAACTATTCTTTAATTATTTTTCTTAAATAATTAAACTTTAATTAACCATTTTTAATTACAACTTAATTAATTCTAATTACCAATAAATTAATCTCTAATTACTTAATTAATTAAGTACCTAACAATAACTTAATTAATCCTTAATTACTTTAATAATTTATTCCTAACCATTAATAATCTTAACTTATCAAATTAATGATCCTTAATTCAAATTAATTAACCTTTAAATTAATTTAATTAATCCTTAATTAATCAATTTAAACCCTTATTTACTAAATTTATTAACCCAAATCATAAATTAATTAAATTGATTAATTATCTTTTAATTACCTTAATAATTTATTTTATCCCAAATTATTTAATCTTAATTATCTTTAAGATAACACTTTATTCTTATTAATGATTAAAATATCATTAATAAAGCATTTAAAACAATTTACCTTCAAATTTACTTTTAAATCTCATTTTAAATTTAAGATTTAAAATGAATACAAATTAAACTTTAACAAAGTTTTAAAACAATTTAAATCTTTCTAAATCACCTGTTAAAGAAATATTTACTTAATAAAAGAAATTTAAGAATTATAAAACCAAATTCATTTTTTTAAGTTCAAACCATATTTAAAACATTCAAGTTGTTTTTAAAACTTTTTAAATTCAAAAGCTTTATTATATTTTAAACTAGGATTCAAATTAATCTTGAGTCCAGATTTTAAACTTAGATTTAAAACCCTGTTTAAATCTTTATTTTTAGATTTTTAAAACCATTTTATAAAATACCTTAACATTTTAAAGTTGTTAAAACATTTCATTTTATAAAACTTAATTTAAAATTTTAAAACTAGATTACAAATTCAGTTTTGAATCCATATTTTAAATTTGGTTTTAAATTCTGTTTTTGAAAACTTGCTTTCAAATTTAAAATCAAATTTAAATTTTGAAGCAGACAGATTTTCCAGAGAAATCTGTAACAACTATTATACTCGATCTCCCTCTAAAATGCTTCGAGACAAACCCCTAATTACCCGAGTAAAAACTTCAAATGACTCGAGAAACCCCGAGTACCCAAATCCCCCAAACCAGACTTTAGATATTCGCAACCGTGCACGTGCACAGTCAACCACTATCCTCCGACCATCCTGGTCAACCACGACGACTTCTTCATATCGGCGATCACCTGAGAACCATATCCCGACCACCAACAGCATCAATATGAACTCAAAATCGAATTCGAGTATTCAACCCAACCTGGAACACTGAATCCCTCTCGAACCCAAACCTGTCATCGCTTCTCATTCACTCCTCCGACCACCGAAGCACCAGCACCACCGGTCACCACTTCGTACATGACCAAGCTTCTATCTTCCTAAGTTCCGGCGAACTTGATCACTCCTAGGCTTCGCGACGAACCAATATTCCAGCGCTGCCAAAACTAGGTTTAGGAAATTAAAATAGCAGCCACAGCTACCACCATACTCAGACCATCCACCGATCATTTTTCCCACACTTCGCAGTCATCCATCCACCTCCAGACAAAATTCCAGCCTCTCCAACCACTGGGATCACCAGAGATTCACAAAAACCCCAAAATGAAGCAACCCAGAAATGCTCTTACAACTCATAACTAAAAATTGTAATTTTAGTTTTAAAAATCAAGTTTTTGTTTAGGGTTTTAGTTTATATGCCTGAAACAAGAAAATATGATGTTTGGGTTTTTACTCTTCTTGAGTTTGAACTGTTGTTTTGAATTCCAGAGCACATTTAAATTTTTATTTATTTAAATCAAATTTTAAACTTTACTTCTTGATCAAACAAACAAATTTTATTCGAATTCTAAGACCTAACAGAGATTGGTTAAAAAGATAATGGATTCTTTGAAACAAAACTTGGTCTTGAAACTGATACAGAGATGTTACAGGTATTTTACAAACATGCACACATCTATCATCCAATATTTATAGAAATTTCATATATATATACAACCATTCTCACTTCAGAGATTCACATGTAACCACATTTATACTTAAACATTTTAGAAAAGATGTTACTTCCCTAAAACAAAAGATGAACATAGCACTTATAAACAGCATGCACACAAATATCAGACATTCACTTATCAATACACATTTATATTCAACCATACTAGCATGCAACCCAATTGTATTTTAAATTTTAAAAGTTACTCACCTTTGTTTTTAAGAAAGACAGAGCACTACAACTTTTATTTTTGAAACTTGAATTGTCTTTAAAACTGAAAACTGGAATGCCTTAGCTTAATTGATTTCTTGCTTTTGATTTTGCTTTGCTTTTGATTCCAGATTTGCTTGCTAGGATGATTTAAACTTGCTAGCTGAAATGATTTTGCCTCTTCTTTTTCTTTAAAAAACAAAGAAGAAGGTTCTTTGATGATCTCTGCTTTAAAAATCCAGGTTTGAAGAAATTGCAGGCTTTTGATGTTGAAAATGAATTTCAGGTTGGTGATATTGGTTACAGGGTTTACATGTTTGGATGGATTTCTGGTTTTGAGGAAGTATAGATTATCAGATTGTTGTTTTGAGAAATTGGTTTGAGTTTCAGATTTTTTTCTTAGCTTTTTGAATATGATAAAGAATAGAAGAAGAGAAGTATATGTGTTTATAGGCTGAAAATTATTTAGTAAAATAAAAGAAAAGAAAAATGGAAATTAAATGACACTTGTCTCATTGTTTAATCCATTACTTAACACATGTTATATTAGGCTTTAATAAAATGACACTTGTCCTTTAAGTATTTTCTTTTTATTTTAAATGTTAATAAAGATTTTAAACTTAATAAATAAATTCTTATGTAAATGTATATATGCATTTCTCTTTTAAAGAAAAATGTAAATAAACAAATTATATAAAATTAAAAGCTTATCCAAATATTTTTTGAATGTTTATCCTTTTAATTTCTATTATAAATCCGAATTCATATTCAATTTAAATTTAAAAATCCAATTTAAAATCAAGTTATATATATGCATATATAACTACCATTTAAATTTAAAATAACAATTCTATTTTATTAAAGTCTATTTATGTTTATAAAAAACAAAGTATTATAATTATTATTTGAAAATGTCAAATTTGACAATTTTAAATAATTTATAAAAGAGATTATAAATTACTTCTATTATTAAATGAATTAATACCATATGTAAATTGTATTTAAACTTCTATTTTTAAATCATATATATCAAGTAATATTTAAAAAGAAATAAAACAACCTTTTTATTTAAATTTAAACTTAAGCTAAAAATCTATTTGAAATAATTAAACATTTATCTTATGTATTTTAAAACCATATAGTTATTTATTAAATAGCTTTGAAAAGCTTAATATTAAATTAATCATGATTTCCAAATTACCAAAATATATATTAGAAAACAAGATTTATTTATTTATTACATTTCAAACCAAAGCTCATCTATTTACAATATATACAATTATATATATATATTATAAATAGAAAATATTTTATTAACTTTTAAAAGATAAAATTCAACAATTAAATATTCATTTGATTAGATTATTAAACTAATCCAAATTTATTAACAAAGATTATCAAATCAATTTAATTTTTAATACAGATTATTAAATTGATTTTGCCCAAAATCCCGGGATATCACAACCTTTGATTGAGATTTTAATCTGTTTGATTTGTTATGATTGTTTCAATTTTTGCTTTGAAATGTAAATAATCAAACATATACCCTGATCACAGAAATCGATTTTATAATCCAGGTTTTATAAGAAAATGAGCTAAATATTTACTGAGAAATAGGGTATCAAAGAAAAATGAAGTAGGCAGTGTGAATAATGAGGTTCATGCTTATGTCTAGTTCATTTAAAAATTGAATTGAACAAAGCAATATTATATATATGTGCTGATTTGTTCAGATCATAAGCCAACATGTTTTTATGGGTTTTTCTCAAAAAACCATATCCTATGTTCACAGTAAAAATAAATATAGTATTCCATATGACTTCATCAGATTTATGCAAGCAATGGGAAAATTTCTAGAAATAAATATATAAGCAGGATTTAGAAAATATGATTAAGCAAAAATGACTTTGAAATGAGATGTGTAATTTTACATGATGTTTTGTATGTCTGAATGTAACCTTTGAGTGAGATTAATAATTTTGGACTTATGTAATGAAGGAAAGAACACAAGCATCTCTGGAATTAAAAAGAAAAATTCCTCAGAAAATAAATAAGCATGGTCTCTAAATTATAAAATAATTTAGGAGTAGTTCCTTGATCTATTCATCATCAGGTGGATGATGGGTATGTGCATGACTTGCTTAAGTCCTGTAGGCCTATGTGTAAAGGGTTAACAAAACTGAGCCCCTTTGCAATGCATACATGGTGTTCAATGGCAAGAGTTCAGACCAAATAAAATATGAATGATATTGAGAAATTGAGCTATGGAACTTAGGGAGTTAATCCATAGGAGCATGTGCATGTATGACTGAATGAAGTGAATGGATGAATGCTTGGATGTATAATTGTTAGATAAGTTTAAAGATACACATACTCAGGTTTTAATATGAAAATGAATAGCATCAAATATATGAGCTCTCTACCTAGTCATAGTAATTTGTAAGTTATTTTAAATCCTTGATTTCACTCACACCAGAATTTATTTCTGACTCTAATTGTTGCCTTTGCAATATTTGGGGTGTCTCATTTTATTGAGGCGGTTCAAAGTATTGCTGCAGGGAACGATGCATGAGTAGCTTGCTTGCATGGATATTTGAAGATCTTGATGAACTTAAAATGCTTGAGAAAAGTAGCAGCATTATTGTAATAAATAAGTTAGGCAAACTCTTTTATGTCTTATGTATTTCTCAAAAATTGATGCTTACTGGGTTTTTGAAAAGAACATGTAAAAACTGAAGTATTATATGTGCTTGTGGAATATTGATTTAAGTAACAGATGTGCTTGTGAGTTATGGATTTAAGTAACAGATTCTAAAGTAATCTGATGGATTAAGATGAATAAGAACATGCCATATAATCTGATATGTGGATATGTTCTCCTTGACATATCTGTTTGACTTCAGTTATAATATTGAAGTTGTTCTTGAATAAATATGTGCCAAAGTTTTAAGTGAATGGGTAGAATAAGGTCTTGGTTAACCAGTAGAGCCTAATCTTGACTTGTAATTGATATAAGTACATGCAAAAGCTTGAAGACATAGCCTGTAATCCTATCTAGGCATTTGATTTTCAAGTATAAACTTGTATTGCTTTGTGTAGTAGTTCATATGCATGCTTGGTACTTGTAGGCATCACTGCAAATTTATTTAACTAAACCCCATTATCTAGATACTTGATTCAAGTCTGGTTGCATTTGGTATAGTCAAAACCTGTTGTAGTTTGTAGGATCATGTGATCTTGTTTGTAATAAGCATGTCCAACACTCCACAGCATATTGATCACTATCATTTGTTATTTACTTAGAGGACACCAGTTGTCTTCATTATAGGTTCAACTGAAAGTTTTGGATTGGTCTGATTGTTGACATTGTCTTAATCATACTGTCTTCATGCATATGCTAAGTCTCCATTTGGACTGTTAGTTTGAGTTAGCATTCTGGTTTGATTGTATTATTTTCCTCTACTTGGCCTTTAAACTGGTTTACTACCTTATTATTCATATGATCATTACATACTTTATAAACCAAAATATGAGTATTTTTCCTGACATAAAAATTGTTTGGGTTTGAAATAAGAACCCCGGGCTAAACAAATATGCATGAGATGTTTTAAACACCCTTTATTTAATCAAAAACAACTTGTATCAAAATTACAAAATCCTAGAAATCAAATGTATGGCTTGTAAATCCAGGAACCAATTAATTTGAGAAGTAAAACAAGAAAATAATAAGTGGTAATATTTGAACTAAATATTAATCAAGCTTGAGTTCAAAAGAAGAAGAATAAAAAGTAAAAATGGCTATGTGACACAAAATCTCTCAAATGTGAGAAATACTCTGTGATTGAATTTCTTTGCTAATTTAATTACTCTGATAAGCAAGGAAACATTTATATATCTTCATATATATAAATGGCATGATTTGATTTATATACTAATATTTTTATATTGGTAAAATTCTGGATCTTGGGAAAATTAATTAAGAGAAGTGATCCATTGATTTATATATATATATATATATATATATATATATATATATATAAACTCATCTGAAAATCCTTAAAAATAAATGCAAAAAGAAGTGGGTCATTTCAGTTGGTATCAGAGCTATGTTAACAAGAACATAGCATATGGAAAAAAATTAAAATAATAAATATAATATTCCCAGTAGGAACAAATTGCTGAAATAATTAAATTAGAAACAAGACTAACTAGCTATGCAATTGAATAGTGAATCATGGTAGGAAGACCACCAAGCACTGGAGCAGGATCCTCTAATGCAACACCAATGGTCAATTTGCAAGATTTGGTGAGGGCATTTAGGGAAGGAGCAGTGTAGAGGGAAGAAAATCCTCATGAGGAGTTAGCTAAGCTATTGAAAAAATTCTCTAATTTAGGAGGCAAGGATTTTGAAGGCACTAAAGGAGTCATGGGGGTGCAAACATGGCTGAGAACCTTAGAAAGAATATTTGCAGATATGCAAATTAATGACCAAAGGAAGAGGCAGATAGCTTCTAGAAGGCTAAAGGGAGCAGCACTAGATTGGTGGGAGGTAATCATCACAGGAAGACCAGAAAATGAGATAACATGGGATCAATTCAAGGAGATGCTTGAGGCTAGATTTGTCCCAGCAATAGCTAAGGCAACACTGCTTGAGGAATTCATAAGGCTGAGACAAGGACCAATGAGTGTGATTGAATACACTCAAAAATTTGAGAGCTTGTCTAAGTATGAAACCATGCTCATAAGGAATGAGGAATCAAAGAATTCAAGATTTATTCAAGGACTTAATGCTGGTTTAAGTAGAGCAATGCTACCATACAAAGACAAAACATTTGATCAAGTCATAGATCTCACTCTTTCTTTTGAACAACATGATAATGCAAGGGAGAAATTCAGTAACATGAGAGCTAATAACAACAACAAGAAGGGGAAAATAAAGCACATCCTTATGACAAGAAGAATGTAGATAAGAAAGTTGAAGGAGTAGCCACTGGGGAAATTAAGAAGAAAGTTACTTGCTACAACTGTGGCAAAGAAGGACAAATGAGCAATAGGTGTCAAGCAGCTAAGAAGACCTCATTCAGTTGCTATAATTGTGGGAAAGAAGGCCATATCAAAAGGAATTGCCCAGAGTTCAAGATAGGAGCAAAGGTAGGAGCATTGGAAGGCAAGGCAAAAGCAAGTGCAGTGGGAAATTCTGGACAATTGGAAGGTATACTTCTAATTAAAAATTATCCAATCTCAGTTATATATGACACTGGGGCTAAACATTCTTTAATATCACAAGAAATAGTGGATAAATTGGCTCTCACATGCAATTTAGTTGAAAAACCTTTGTTTATTCAGAGTCCCCTAGGTAGCTCTTGCCTGCTAGGATTAAGATGTTTGGGAGTAGAATTAAACATAGGTGGAAATGTGTTTAAATTTGACTTATTTGTGTTGAAATATCCTGGAATAGGAATTATTCTAGGGGTAGATTGGTTGAGTAAATTCAAAGCAATTTTGAATTTAGAAAATTTTACTATTTCTTTAAAAACAAAAAATGGTAAAAATATTATAGTCATGAGTGAAACAACCAAGATAAATTGCCTTAATCAAATATGGAGCATGATTGAAAAATAATTGACTCTAGAAGATATAGAAGTGATAAAGGAATACCCAGATGTTTTTGGAGAGGTTATAGGATTTCCAAAAAATAGGAAAGTTGAATTTTCAAATAAGATTAATTCCAGGAGCAAGTCCTATCATCAAGAAGCCTACCAGAATGGGTCCAAAAGAATTAGTGGAATTAAAAAAACAATTGGAGGAATTGGAGCAGAAAGGCTTCATAAGGCCTAGCAGTTCAAACTGGGGTTCTCCAGTGGTATTTGTGAAGAAGCATGATGGTACACTGAGAATGTGTATTGATTACAGGGAATTAAATAAAGTTACCATCAAGAAAAAATACCCACTTCCCAGAATTGATGATTTATTTGACCAATTGAATGGAGCAAAAATCTTTTCAAGGCTAGACTTAGCCTCTGGATTCCATCAGATGAAGGTTGAGGATGAGAGCATTAAATTCATTGCATTCAACACAAGGTATGGGCTATATGAATTTTTAGTAATGCCTTTTGGATTGACAAATGCACCATCCTATTTTGTAGATTTAATGAATAGGACATTTAGAGATTTCCTAGATAAATTTGTAGTTGTCCTTATTGATGATATACTGGTACATTCAAAATCAGAAGAGGAGCATGCAAGGCATTTGCATCTGGTTTTGTCAAGATTAAGAGCACATGATTTAAAGGCAAAATTTACTAAGTGCACATTTTGGCAAAATGAAGTTAAATTTTTGGGACACATTATATCTCAACAAGGGATTAGTGTAGACCCAAATATGGGCATTGCAGTGCAATCATGGAACAGACCCAAATCAGTGACTAAGGTGAGATCATTTTTAGGAATGGCAGGCTACTATAGAAGATTTATAAAAGACTTTGCAAGGATAGCCATTCCACTAACCAAGATAACTAGAAAGGACCAACCATATGTGTGGACAGAGAAGTGTGAACAAGCCTTTGAATCCTTGAAGAAAGCATTGATGGAAGCCCCAGTCCTGCAAGTTCCAGAGGGAAATGAAGGATTAGTGGTTTACACAGATGCTAGTGGGTCTGGGTTAGGGACAGTACTCATGCAACATGGTAGAGTCATAGCATATGCATCAAGGCAACTCAAGCCAAATGAAACTAGATATGCTACACATGACTTAGAGCTTGCTGTTGTTGTTTATGCATTAAAGCTATGGAGACACTACTTGTTAGGTACTAAATTTGAATTGTTTATAGACCATAAATCACTTAAGTATTTGTTTTCCCAAAAAGACTTGAACATGAGGCAACATAGTTGGGTAGAATTTCTAGCTGCCTATGATGTTGATATATTATATACTCCTGGAAAAGCTAACAAAGTGGCAGATGCATTGAGTAGGCATCAAGCAAGATTGGAAAGTTTAATGATGACTGAATTCAAGGATTTAACAATCCTCAATGAAGTAGAAATAAAGAAAGAAATTAATGCATCAGATAAGGCACACAGTGACATGATTGAATATGGGAAATTAAGTCTCATCTCCTTAAGATCAACCCTAGTTGATAAAATAGGAAAAATTCAAAATCAAGATACTAATTTAAAGGAAAAGAAGGACATGATATCACAAGGTATATCAGTGGAAAATTATGAAGTTGATGATAAAGGCTACTTAAGAAGGAAAGGGAAGCTCTACATACCCAATGTGGAAGAACTAAAGCAAGAGGTTATGGATGAGCACCACAAGACCAAATACACCATACATCTAGGAGGTACAAAAATTTACCATGATCTTAAAAGGAATCATTGGTGGCCAGGAATGAAAGGAGCAGTGGCAAAATATGTAGCAAAGTGTTTAACCTGCCAACAAGTCAGGGGAGATTACCAAAGACTCTCAGGCCTACTGCAACCTTTAGAAGTGCCTACCTGGAAATGGGAAAGTATTTCAATGGATTTTGTGGATGGCTTGCCAAGAACAAGAAGAGGCAATGATAGTATTTAGGTAGTGGTTGATAGGCTCACAAAAGCAGCACATTTTATTCCAATGAATTCAAACAGAAATTCTCACAAGTTAGCTCAATTATTTGTGAAAGAGATAGTAAGATTACATGGCATCCCCAAGACTATCATTAGTGATAGAGACACCTTGTTTACCTCAAGGTTCTGGGGTAGCTTTCAAGAAGCCATGTGGACAGAATTAAGCTTAAGCACAGCCTACCACCCACAAACAGATGGGAAAACTGAGATTGTTAACAAGATTTTAGAGGATTTACTTAGAGCATGTATACTTGACTTTGGAGGAAGCTGGGAAGATCATCTCTACTTAGCTGAATTTGCTTATAACAATAGCTACCAATCCACTATAGGTATGGCTCCATTTGAGGCCTTGTATGGAAAGCCTTGTTTATCTCCTGCATGTTGGATGGAGGTAGGTGAAAGAGTATTGCTTGGACCAGAACATGTGAAGGAAACTTCTACAAGAATTGAATTAGTGAGGCAAAGAATGAGAGCATCACAAGAAAGACAAAAAGAATATGCAGATAAAAGAAGAAGGCCAGTGGAGTTTGAAGTAGGAAATTATGTATTTCTCAAGGTTTCACCAATGAGAAAAATACTGAGATTTGGCAAGGCAGGAAAATTAACACCAAGATATATAGGTCCATATGAAATTATTCAAAGAGTAGGAACTTTGGCTTATAAGCTAAAATTGCTAGAGGAATTGAGTAATATACATGATGTATTTCATGTATCTCAATTGAGAAAATGGGTACATGATAAGGAGACCATTCTTGAATCTCCTACACATGTTGAAATTCAAGAAAATTTGATTTATAAGAAAGAACCAGTGGTCATTGTGGCTAGAGAAGAAAAGAAATTGAGAAATAAAATAATTAAGTTAGTTAAAATCCAGTGGAGCTTAGATGAAAATGATTGCACATGGGAGGCTGAAGATAGGATGAAGGATAAATATCCTAATCTATTTTTTGCTTAAAGGTATGCCTAAAATCATAATAAAATTTAAATATTACTTATGTGTATTTGATTGGTTTTGAATGCATGAGTTTCTGAAATTTCTGAAATGAAATTATACTATGTAATGAAAAAATATATAATAATAATTGTGGGACACAATTCCTTTTAGGAGGAGAGTATGTGAAGACCCAAATTATTGAGATAAAAATAATTTTGAAAAAAATGGAAATCAGTTAATAGAAAATATTTAAAGGATAAACAGTTTGAAAATAAATATCAAGGATGAGTGGAAATAATTAAATAAGAGGATAGTGATTTTTCAATGAATAATAATGAGAAGAAAATGATCAAGTATGAGTGAGTTTTGCATACACATATCTCATATATATATATATTAAAAATGAGTAGCCAGAGAAATATCAAGTGATAAAATAAATCTTTCTGATAATTAAAATTGCATAAAACCAGTTTAGTATTATTTGTGCATAAATACATTTATAAAAATAAATCAAGAGAAAAACAAATGGTTAAAAATAATAGCTAGGAATTAAATTTATAAAGAGAGATATGAGTGAACAATTCAGATTTAAGGAAATACACAATGAAGCTAAGTCACATGAAAATAATGTGCATAAGAAACATGCAAATGGCATGTACCCAGAAAAGAAGAAAGGCAACTGTTTTACCTGAAATAGAAATAAAAAAGAAAATGGCACATTTAGCCATAAACATATATACATAATTCTCTAAATTGTATGAGGATAAAATGGGCTTTTCTCTCTACTAAACCCTAGCTAAATGTTTTAAAAATAAGAGGATAGCTGTAACAACCCAGGTTTTCGTATTAATTAATATCGTCGTTAGACGATTAAATCGGGTTGTAGATTTCTATTGGAAAATTCTTTTAATAATTTGATAAAGGGTATGCGGGCTGTAAGTGAAACTTTGGCCCATGTTTAATTGTAGTGCCGCGATAATTATCAACTCGATTCCCTCTTTGTTCAGTCAAAAAAAAGAAACCCTAAGCAAACATTGTAAAGAAAGAAAAAAAAATGGTGGCAGCTCTCATTCTTCGTTCGCTCCTCTCCCCCAATTCACTGTATAGACCCTAATCAAAACGAGAAGAGAAATAATTGCGACCAAAATCATTCGTTCGATTCTCCCCCTTTGCAATGAGGGCTTTGAGAGATCGCCGCTTAGATAGGTGGTTGGCGCCTCAACTTCACTCGCGGCTGCTCCTACTTGCTTCGGCTAAGGTGAGTGAATTCATCACTCACATCTAAGTCAAATTGGGTGATTTTTGTGATTTTCTCAAATTCGTGCCTTTGTTGTCTGAAATACTGATTGTTACTGATTGTTTTGATTTGTGTTCGTGGTTGATGATTTCGTTGGTCTTAGTAATTTCATTTTCTTGAATTGACGAGTTGGTGTCGTTCCTTTTTGTTTTGGCCATGTTGTTCTTCTCGACTTCGGTCGTTGACAGTAGTTTTGAACTCCCTGTTGGCCAGTTGTAAATAAGATGATTTTGTGTTACCTGCTATTTCGATTACTTAAAAATGTGATAAAGTTGGCCTCGGCTGTTACTTGATTTGACGAAGTAATTTCGTTCGACTTCGAATAATTCTTTGATATTGAACTGAAGGACTTCGGTCTGATTTGCAATTGACTTTAGCTCTATCACTTCATGTATGTGCTTCTGTTGGTTTGAGACCATCACGGCTTAATTTCCATTTGACTTCAGTAACTTGATTTGTGTACGAGATGACGTCTTCAATTGTACACACATGTTGTGTTCACTTGATTTCTGAGTTGTCTTCGTATTGCTTTATGCTTTTGAGCGTGTGACCATACATGAACATACGTATGTGTTGCCCCATTAATGTTTCACTGTACTTGATTTCTGAACTGGTTTTGATGCCAGCCTCTACTTTGTTTCATTTATTTGATTTGAATTGTTCGGTGTGGCATTAACCTGATATTGATATTGTCATTCACTAAATTGCTTGTATCAGTTCTTGGCCATCCTTTTCTATGCTTTGAACTTGATTGGTTGGTTTGAGTTTCACTGAATTTTGTTATTATATAACCTGGTCTGGACACTTTATGGTCCAGTGTTGAACTTGACTTTTGTGGTCCTGTTTTCTTTCATATGTATATCACAGCACTCTTTTGGTCGAGGCTTGTTTCATTTTCTTGACTCCACTGGTGTTGGTTTACTTTGACCTGATTTGGTTTCCGTTCGCTTTACAAAGTTTGAGATTGCATCCCTGAGATGCGACGCAAGGTGGTATTGCTTCACCTGATTTGATTAAGTTGGTTTTTGGCATTTCCTTTGTATTATATCCAGCCATCACCATTGCTTTGGTATTTAATTGCAGTCTCAGTCCGGAAAAGCATTAGATTTTAATTCAAACATTGCTTCGAATTGCGCCTTGATCGAACATGTATACGGTTACTTTCGTTTACATGCGTGTATAATTGTTGTTGCCGGACATTTGTAGTTGAATTGAGATTATTACTGCACTTGTTCTTTTGAAGTCTAGTGAATCACTTGTATCAGAAATTGTTCTATGGTGCATCGTTTGTCCTTATGTATGCATCGAGGCAGTTTGCATTTGTTGTAGTAGTGTTGAGTCACGTTAGTCGTAACTTGACCTCTATAGTTTTAATGTATTGTTGGTAATTGTCGTTGTGATGATTTCTTACGCTGTTGTGGCGAGGCAGTGCACGCGTGCGTGTACTGCAGCCACGCAGCATTGAGTTGGAGATATTTCAATTACTTGAATTGTTTGATGTATTCAAATGAATTTTGTTGAAATTATATTTTGATTTGGTTTAATTTGATGATTTTGTTGTTAATTGCCGTTTAGGCAATTTTTGGTCGTCTTCTAAATTATCTTCATTGATGATCTTTTCACTTATCCTTGTAGATGATTTAATTCAGTCGATTTGTTGTTTAACACTGTTTAGTGTTATATTTGTCGTTACTCGATTCTCTTATCGAGAAGTTGGGTATACGAGATTTCTATGACTGTCGTCTATTTGATATAGATTATTATTGCTTCTGTGCATTAATAACTGAGTTTGAATTAGACTGACCCGTGTATTATTTTCTTTTGAATTTAATACTCGGGTCAGACCCGAGGTATTTCAGGTTGTAGATTTTCTTCTTTGAGTTGCTGTTCGGGATTTGAAGACTTTTCGCATCTTCTGAAGTTGTCATTGTCCTTTTGTAGTAGTCGTGTCATTGTATAGAACGATATGTATTCATGTATATTAGTCGATAATGTACGTGTATATATAACTTCTAGAGTCGACAGTTGTAGTTGTATCGTATGTATTGTGTCAACTATGTATTAACTGACATCGGTTATATATATATATGAGATTTTTGTTAATCTGTATTCCGCATTTATATTATCTGTGTTATTGTTATATCTAATGTCCTAAACTATTATGAACTATCGTAGTTTGTTTTATACTGATAATTGGATATGTCGATGGGAGTAAATAAATAATAGATGAAAAATAAAAAGTATATACCACTCCTACCAAGATAACCAATATCAGTGTAAGGCCAATTACGGATGGTCGCTCCTATCCAGCTTTATTCTTCGTAATAATAGACAGTATTTCTTTTAATACTCTTTGTTATTATGAGCATAGAGGTGGGGCGTCACAATAGCAGCAGTTTGTTTCTGAGAGAAAACAGAGAAAAAAGAAGAAGCAAAACCCACACTGTCTTCAAGCTTAACCATTCTTGGGGAAGAGAAGAGGAAGGTGAGTGATTAATCACCCATGAGATTTAAGGCATTAAGATCCAAGTTAAGGGCAGCCAAATTATTTTATATAAAATCATATTATGTTTTTCTGTTTGATTTCTATTCTCTGAATGAATATATGTTGATCATGGATGGTATTTTGGTTGAACCTTTGATTGAGATATTAATCTGTTTGATTTGTTATGATTGTTTCAATTTTTGCTTTGAAATGTAAATAATCAAACATATACCATGATCACAGAAATGGATTTTATAATCCAGGTTTTATAAGAAAATGAGCTAAATATTTACTGAGAAATAGGGTATCAAAGAAAAATGAAGTAGGCAGTGTGAATAATGAGGTTCATGCTTATGTCTAGTTCATTTAAAAATTGATATGAACAAAGCAATATTATATATATGTGCTGATTTGTTCAGATCATATGACAACATGTTTTTATGGGTTTTTCTCAAAAAACCATATCCTATGTTCACAGTAAAAATAAATATAGTATTCCATATGACTTCATAAGATTTATGCAAGCAATGGGAATATTCCTAGAAATAAATATATAAGCAGGATTTAGAAAATATGATTAAGCAAAAATGACTTTGAAATGAGATGTGTAATTTTACATGAATGTTTTGTATGTCTGGATGTAATCTTTGAGTGAGATTAATAATTTTGGACTTATGTAATGAAGGAAAGAACACAAGCATCTCTGGAATTAAAAAGAAAAATTCCTCAGAAAGTAAATAAGCATGGTCTCTAAATTATAAAATAATCTAGGAGTAGTGCCTTGATCTATTCATCATCAGGTGGATGATGGGTATGTGCATGACTTGCTTAAGTCCTGTAGGCCTCTGTGTAAAGGGTTAACAGAACTGAGCCCTTTGCAATGCACACATGGTGTTCAATGGCAAGAGTTCAGACCAAAAAAATATGAACGAGATTGAGAAATTGAGCTATGGAACTTAGGGAGTTAATCCATAGGAGCATGTGCATGTATGACTGAATGAAGTGAATGGATGAATGCTTGGATGTATGATTGTTAGATAAGTTTAAAGATACACATACTCAGGTTTTATTATGAAAATGAATAGCATCAAATATATGAGCTCTCTACCTAGTCATAGTAATTTGTAAGTTATTTTAAATCCTTGATTTCACTCACACCAGAATTTATTTCTGACCCTATTTGTTGCCTTTGCATTATTTGGGGTGTCTCATTTTATTGAGGCAGTTCAAAGTATTGCTGCAGGGAACGATGCATGAGTAGCTTGCTTGCATGGATATTTGAAGATCTTGATGAATTAAAATGCTTGAGAAAAGTAGCAGCATTATTGTAATAAATAAGTTAGGCAAACTCTTTTATGTCTTATGTATTTCTCAAAAATTGATGCTTACTGGGTTTTTGAAAAGAACATGTAAAAACTGAAGTATTATATGTGCTTGTGGAATATTGATTTAAGTAACAGATGTGCTTGTGAGTTATGGATTTAAGTAACAGATTCTAAAGTAATCTGATGGATTAAGATGAATAAGAACATGCCATATAATCTGATATGTGGATATGTTCTCCTTGACATATCTGTTTGACTTCAGTTATAATATTGAAGTTGTTCTTGAATAAATATGTGCCAAAGTTTTAAGTGAATGGGTAGAATAAGGTCTTGGTTAACCAGTAGAGCCTAATCTTGACTTGTAATTGATATAAGTACATGCAAAAGCTTGAAGACATAGCCTGTAATCCTATCTAGGCATTTGATTTTCAAGTATAAACTTGTATTGCTTTGTGTAGTAGTTCATATGCATGCTTGGTACTTGTAGGCATCACTGCAAATTTATTTAACTAAACCCCATTATCTAGATACTTGATTCAAGTCTGGTTGCATTTGGTATAGTCAAAACCTGTTGTAGTTTGTAGGATCATGTGATCTTGTTTGTAATAAGCATGTCCAACACTCCACAGCATATTGATCACTATCATTTGTTATTTACTTAGAGGACACCAGTTGTCTTCATTATAGGTTCAACTGAAAGTTTTGGATTGGTCTGATTGTTGACATTGTCTTAATCATACTATCTTCATGCATATGCTAAGTCTCCATTTGGACTGTTAGTTTGAGTTAGCATTCTGGTTTGATTGTATTATTTTCCTCTACTTGGCCTTTAAACTGGTTTACTACCTTATTATTCATATGATCATTACATACTTTATAAACCAAAATATGAGTATTTTTCCTGACATAAAAATTGTTTGGGTTTGAAATAAGAACCCCGGGCTAAACAAATATGCATGAGATGTTTTAAACACCCTTTATTTAATCAAAAACAACTTGTATCAAAATTACAAAATCCTAGAAATCAAATGTATGGCTTGTAAATCCAGGAACCAATTAATTTGAGAAGTAAAACAAGAAAATAATAAGTGGTAATATTTGAACTAAATATTAATCAAGCTTGAGTTCAAAAGAAGAAGAATAAAAAGTAAAAATGGCTATGTGACACAAAATCTCTCAAATGTGAGAAATACTCTGTGATTGAATTTCTTTGCTAATTTAATTACTCTGATAAGCAAGGAAACATTTATATATCTTCATATATATAAATGGCATGATTTGATTTATATACTAATATTTTTATATTGGTAAAATTCTGGATCTTGGGAAAATTAATTAAGAGAAGTGATCCATTGATTTACATATATATATATATATAAAACTCATCTGAAAATCCTTAAAAATAAATGCAAAAAGAAGTGGGTCATTTCAATATCCCATTCTTTTTCTATTCAGATTCTTTTATTTTCGTTCATTTATTCTTAATCATTATTCACATTGCTTTATTCACATTCACTTATCACTTATTATATTCTTTCAATACTAATATCACTTAAGAAGCATCAAATTATGTTTAACAACATTTCACTTCATACTAAAATCATTTATGAATCATTTCATAAAATTTTACTGAAATTTATAATCATTTTATACAACGCTTCTCATGTTTATTGTCACTTTACAACTTAAGTGCATATCCATTTAAAATCAAATTCAATTTTATTTAACTCATTCATTGTTAAAATTCAATATTCAATTATATCAAACAACATTCTAAACCATATTCAATTCACTAATTTACTTAATTAGTTCATTCCTTAATTCATTTCAAATCCCAATCAATTTAATTTCCAAAAATCACTTTATTTAAATTAACTTATGTTAAATTTTATTCCAAATTTGCTTTTCCTAGCATTTATATTCTACAAATTAAAAAAAATGTTTTTAGCTTATTATTTCTCAATGTGTAAGTTACAAAAACTGATTTCTTATAATTTCAACAAAATACTTAGATAAAAAATTTCATATTTTAAACGCTATGTTATATTTCAACTCTATTTTGAAATAATACATAAGATAATATATTTCACTTTTTGTATACCAAATCATATTTGGGATTTAAATCAAAACTTATTTTACAAAACAAATCTCCTACGGTAGTAATTCCTCTCTTGGAAATCTAAAAATGAACGTCGATGATGCTGCAGTTATCATCGAAATTATTTCCCAGTGACTGAAGTGAGTTCAGTGCTTTCTTAATACTTTTAAATTCACTTTTTAAAATATTTCCACTTAAAAATATTTTCCAAACGATATTATTATTATTTTCTAAAACTTTGAAAAATAATTTTCAAAATCAACTGGACTTAAATTCTCAAATTCTCAACTTTTAATCCTTTATATTTACAAATGGGACATTTCACCAAAAGGACAAACTTTGCAGTCCAGTTAGTTTCTAGGACACACATTCAAAGAAATTACTTTCAAGACCAAAATCAGCAGAATAATTACTTTCAAGGAAAAAGTCAGCAGTCCAATTACTTTCAAGGACATAATTTCATAGATTTTTAGGCCCTAGAGACTAATTATTTTATGTTTTGTCCTTGAAAGTATTATTTCAGTTGTGTGTCCTAGAAACTAATTCCACTTGCTAAAGAGGCCATTGTGGCTAATTTCCACTTTACAAATCATATTTATAATTTTCCTTATATATAATTTCACTATAGTTATATATAAAACCATTTTTAATTGTTTATCTTGTTTATATTATAATAATAGAAACGTTTACTAAAACAAAAACAATAAACTACAAATGATAAAAATTAAATATTATCAATCTTTAACAACCAAACATACCATATATTTTATAATAATTTCTAAAAAAATATTCCTTTATATATAAAATAAAATCAAGGTAAACTTATTTCATTCACCAAATTTCAAAACAATACAATGTTGAATTGCTTTGTTCAAGTGTTTAGAGGTTCCTATTAATAACATTAATTACTCGTATTGACCATAATCCATAAGCCATTCAACAGATCAATCAACACAACATAAAACATTTTTATATTACTAACAAATATGCTCTCTCTCACACATACACACACATACAAACACACTCAAACTCATTCTAGGGTGCTACTAACCATATCTATAATGAGTACCCACCAAAGCCAAGGTTCTCGCTTAACCTTTGGCTCTGATACCACGCTATAACGACCCACTTTTCCGTATGGTTTAATTGGACAATCAACCACACATGATCCACTCAAATTGAATGGAAAGGCGAATTGTTAGGGGAAAAGAAGATGAAAGAAGGAAGAAAAGAAGAAAACTAAACACCACAGAATCCGACAGCGGAATGAATAATCTATACTATACAACGAATCTTTACACAAAGAAAAATGTAATATACATACAACTGTGACGCCCCACCTCTATGCTCACAATAACAAAGAGTATTAAAAGAAATACTGTCTGTTATTACGAAGAATAAGGCTGGATAGGAGCGGCCATCCGTAGTTGGGCCTTACACTAGTATTGGTTACCTCGATAGGAGTGGTATATATTTTCCATTTTTCATCTCTTATTTATTTACTCCCATCGACATACCCATTTCCAGTATAAAACGAACTACGATGGTTCATAATAGTTTAGGGCAATATATATAATAATAACACAGATACAAAAAGAATGCGGAACACAGATAACAAAAGTCTCATATATATATATATATATAACTGATGTCAGTTATAATACATTTGACACGATACATATGGTACAACTACAACTGTCGACTCTGGAAGTTATATATACAAGTACATTATCGACTAATATACATGAATACATATCAACCTAAATCTGTACACTAACTACTACAAAAAGACGAAGACCACTTCAAAAGATATAAAAAGTCTTCATAGCTCAAACAGCAACCCAAAGCAAAAAATCTACTACCTGAAATAACTCGGGTCTGACCCGAGTATTAAATTCAAAAGAAAATAATACACGGGTAAGTCTAATTCAAACTCAGTTATTAATGTACAGAAGCAATAATAATCAAATAACAAATAGACGACGGTCACAGAAATCTCGTATAGCCGACTCCTCGATAAGGGAATCGGATAACGGTAGATGTAACACTAAACTGTGTTAAACAACATATCAGCAGATCCAAATCATCAATAAAGATAGATAAAAATATTATCAATGAAGATAATTTAGAAAACAACAGAATTGTCTAAACGACAATTAACAACAAAATCTAATTATTAAATAAATATTAGAAACTCAAAATCCAATTATTAAAAAGATAATTAGACAACAAAAAAATGATCAAATCAAACTAAATCAATTCAAACAATTGAAATGTCATTTAAAACATCAATACTGATTGGCTGCAGTACACGCACGCGTGTACTGCCTCGCCAATACGGCATATGAAATACGCAATGAACCAGAAACAAAAGGCCTCAACTCAAATCAAAATGAACCATCAAATGAACAAAGTGCGCATGAAGGCACGATGAAAATTCACAACCAATCACAAGGTCAAACCCAAAATACCAGATTCAACTCAAGTGTAGTCAGAAAACAATCCATTTGCATCAATACAATGCAAAACAACAAGGGCCAAAACTGCATATAAAACGAAACTGCAGTCATAAATGAATACAAGGGCAATCTGCAACAAAACTACAGTCACCACAAGATCACAAAGGCGAAACTGCAAAAAAAGAAAGCAAGAAACAACTGCATAATAAAACTGTAGTTGAAACAAGCGATTAACCAGGAAACTAAACATTCAAACAATGACAACTCAAGTGTCGAACTCAACTGGACAACACAACCTGGTCAAAATATATAAAACAGTGGCATACTAAACAAGAACAGAGTAGTTCATGCTTGAAGCCATCAAGTGGACAAAGTACAAACTCAATTGAGATGCAACAGTAGTGAAAATAGAATGCATCAGAAGGTATACTATAAACGTACCACTGAAGTCATGGAAGCAAGACTATATGAATCAGACTCAAGGCCAGATTCAAACAACACAAATGCAACACTTCAAATATCAATGCCGATGCCATTTAACAGCAGGCCCAAAGTCAACACAGCAACAACCCTAAACATTTAAGCCTATGAATGCAAGTAAATGTCACTGAGAAACAATGTTTAGCATACATATGAATCAATTTCATATGTACAACAAAACACCAAGGACAACTCAGCAATGCAAAGGCCAGTGATGTAACTCAATGCATATACCACTACACTGCAGATACGAACCTATACAGTGAACTACATGATGAACTTGTATACAGTGACCAGTGAATAACACCAGATTCAAGTGAAGACTGAATGCAACAAACAACTCCAGACCAATGCATTTGAAACTGAATATAAGTCAAAATAGTCAGCTCACCAAAATGCAAAGCTATGCAGCGTAAAGAAGAGTAAGTGCACTGTGTAGTGACAGCAATTACACGTGTAGTTCAAAAGTGCAGACAGTAATGTAATATGAAGATACTGAATCATGAGGGCATTTTTAGACTGACCCGAAGCATGCCTATGGTCAGGCAACGTGAAAGACAAAGCAATGCATAAGCATACAACTAAACAACCAAGGCCAGAGCAGAGATCATGTACAAAAATGATGAAAAGACCCTCCTATTTACACACTAATTTCATTAGTGATTTTTTTTTAGAGATGATATATAGATATATCATCCATTACAAATATATTTCCCAGGGTCATTTTCCTTCTCTAATAAACAAAATATATCCAGGATCTTTCACAATATAAAAATATTGTTTTAATTCTAAATCATTCTTAACATACATATATGAAGATATCTATGTTATATTCTACTTGAATCAGAGCATGATATTAAGTAGAAATCCTTTTTTTTATCTATTAAAATGTGATAAATTCCCTTTTTACAAGATTACTTATTGTATCCTGATTTTTGACTATAGTGTCCACTAAAAATATGCACTTCAGGCTGTTATTATAACTAAGAAATGATCAAGCAATATTCAGTGGAAAGCAAGTTATAATATAGATGATTGTCTTAAAGTCTGGATAGTATCCAAAACAGGTTAAAAGAAAGTGGATCATAAGTGAACACAAGCAACATCTAGGTGTAATGGAAACGCGCCTAACTTATACATGAGAGGTCACGAGTTCGAGTACTATGCTGGTTGGTTCAAACACAATTTTTGTTTTTCTTTTTATTTTCTCCTGTGTGGTTTGGAATCTGATACTTACCTATATCTGCCCATATATACTCAATTTTTACTTATAATCTATCATACAAAACAATATTTCTTGCTTTATTATTTTTGAAATCCTTTCCTACAACTGTTCTAGGAATTTATAATTATGTTTTTGCCCAAATATCAACATGTACACAGATATACATGTACATGTCAGTGTCTTTGTTCATTTTCCAGAAAACTGAGCTCAAATGTTCCCTTGCTTCATTGATTTGAAGTGAAACATTTGGCCTGACCAGAGGTCTAACCATGTGGTTAATCTGGCCATTCTTATGTTTGCATTTTACAACCCAGAATATACACAAAACATTGATACGTCTCTATTTCAAAAACATGTTTATATATATTTGTATAAATCAGACACCTTGTGATCAGATATATATACCATTCTTCCTAACCATAGTTCTCTTTTAGAAATACATCTTCAGAGTATATACTTTTTCTTGCATTTGGACATATATCAATATCATGAATTGAAAATATAGCAGTTTAATTCTTTTCTGGGTTTTCCCAATATAATTTTCTATATGTATCTATATTCTTTTTTTTTTGAAAGGACTCAGGATTAACTGAAATCATCATAAAATGGTTATGCTTATAAAATCCAGATTTTTCCCCTTAAATCAAAACAACTTTAGCAAATAGGTTTTCAAATCAGTTTAACATCAATATCCTTAATACATACCAAATCAGAAATAACCAGAAACAACATAGCATATGTCTCTTACAAGTTCTTCCTACTTAATACATTTAGATAGCCATATCAATCAGGGAATACATGCATGAATTAACACATTCTAGCTTTTATTTCTAATTATCTTAGCATCCTCTATTCCATATCTTTTTAATCTTGCTTACTTAGCTCCATCATAACCTGCAAAAGCATTAGTGGTTGCCCCATTATAAATGAGACACCCCCATGTGCCATGAGCAATAAGGGTCAGATCTATGATCTGGTGTGAGCATTTCTAACATATCCATGATATTAAGCTAAGGATACAGCATAAATATACTTTGCATACTTGACAGGTATTATCATATACAATACATAAGAGCAAACATGTGCATTAAAACAACTTTCATCTGGAACTACTAAGGTTGCCTTTTTCTTCTTCTTATAAATTCCTGGCCTCATCTGCTATAAGGAATCAAAGGGACACATTGCCATGAACTAATTAACATCATGGCACAAAGATCTCAGGACTTAAACAAGCCATGTGCCAACTTGTCTACTTCAAATAGGACAAGCAATCCAGCAGCCTTCTTGGCACAAAATCCTTAGTTATATTACTAAGTGTATTTATGTTCATTCTATCAATGATAGCTAGGTGTACAAACCACCTGTACACATGAAGCATACTAGTTACCTTGCAGACATAATATTGCAAGCAAGTTAAAGGTTACTTTCTGGAGGTATAACACCCCAGTCATTCCATCTCACATTATTTAGCATATAAACACCCTATTCAAGCATATACCAGAATGTTTGCAACTGAGAATAAATGCATGGCTCTATTGGGTTTATTTTGATTTTGCAAGCAACTATGTTTTGCCAGATTTTTAATCTTGTTTAAACATAGTTTTTAGGCTTGTAAATTTCTGTTTGGTTTAGGGCTCAGCACTTATAGAGAAAGACTCCATTGCACCCTTAACCAATTATTTCAAGCCTCAGCACCATACCAATGTATATGCAGCTCATAGTTTTCTTTTTTTTTCATTCTTTGTCTTAAGCCATGATTCAGACTAGTTACAAATACTCTATTATATGTTCTTTAAGGTTTTAGTATAACATACAGAGATGAAAATAGAACAACAAAGTTATACATCCAGCATAGCAGATCATATCTCATCAAGCATTCATGAAACAATCAGTAGCAAACATAGTTTGTAAATCAAAACATGCAAAATATAGCATATAAAAGCTTGGCTGCCTAATCCCAGGTCTTAATGCCATGTATATGAGTGAGGATACTCACCTAAATGCTTACACAAGCTTAATCCAGAAAACCCCTCAAATCTTTAGCCTTTTCTTCCTCTTCTTCCTTAGGTTGATTAATTAGTGAGAGAGCAGTTTTCTGGTTAGGCTCTTGGTTTAAATAAAGGTTCTATCTAGGGTTTTGGGTGATGCAAAATCCCTATTTTAGCCCAGACCAGAATCATGCATTTGGCATTGCATATTCCCTCCCTCCTAACCCTTAATGTCCCGGCCAATATTTTAAAACAAGGCTAAATTGTGCCCATTTTCTTTTCTTTTCAGAAAGTGATTACTTTAAGTATTTTTATTATACTTACCTCAAACATGATAATGGTGTGACTTTCTATTTTCTGCCTATGTACATTTGCTTTCTTGCACTTTGGTTCTTACTATTTTAGTGATTCCTTTATTAATTTTCTACTCAAATAATATCTGGATTTATATATATATATACATTTATACAACTATGGGTGTTAATTTAACTTTAACCTTTTATTTGCAGAAAACATGTGCATACTTATGTGCATTTCTACACACCTATTATTCAAATAAAATTTCACTTATTCATTATAAATTAATGTTCTCTTCTGTCTTAATTTTCAGACAAGTAATATATATGCATATATATATATAAATATATATATATATATACACACATTCTCAGGAATTTTAATATTCATGCCTAGGCCTATATTTCCTTTATTTAAAACATTTTATCTAAATGTTTTCCTTCCTTGTTTTATTATTCAGGAATTCTGGATTTTCTCTTAGTGCCATAACTAGTGTGCACGTGCACACATGCACACAACCTTGCACCACTGAAAATCCCACCTATATAATAATTCTGATTTTCCCCCCAGAATTTTAATCATTTATTTAAAAGAATTTTCCCCATAATCTTGGGGTATTACAATCACCCCTTCTTTTAGGATTTGTGCCCTCACAATTTGCAACATATTCTTTGAGTACTTCTACTTTCTTAGGGAAAAATTATTCAAATATGCATGAGCAAATCAATTAGTCACTGTCTATCATACATATTAAACTTTCTTAGTAATCTAAGAATTTACCTTTTAAATTTGCAAAGAGCCTAGGGTAATCCATCCTGATTTTATCCTCTAGCTCCCAAGTACAATCACTAGGGTCTATACTCCATTGAATCTTTACAAGCTTCAATGTCTTGTTTCTTAATTTCTTTTCTTCCCTTGCCACAATTCCCACTGGCTCTTTCTCATAGATTAGATCTGGATTAATCTGAACTTCAGTAGGCTTCTCTAAGATTTCCTCCTTGTCATGTACCCATCTCCTTAGTTGTGACACATGAAACACATTGTACATTGCACTCATCTTCTCTGGAAGCTCCAGCTTATAGGCTAGTGAGCCTATCCTCTCCAAAATCTTGTATGGTCCAACATATCTGGGTCTGAGTTTCCCCTGCTTGCCAAATCTCAAGACTTTCTTCATTGGTGAAACCTTAATGAAGACATAATCACCTACTTTGAATTCCACTGACTTCCTCTTTGCATCAGCATACTTCTTTTGCCTATCTTGAGCTACTGCCATCCTCTTTCTCACCAGTCCTATTTTCTCTGTGATGTCCTTGACATATTCTGGCCCTAGGATAGCTTTCTCTCCTGCCTCAGCCCAACACATAGGTGATAGACATGGCTTTCCATATAGGGCTTCAAAGGGTGCCATTCCAATTGTACTTTGGTGGCTATTATTGTATGTGAACTCAGCCAAATGGAGGTGGTCCTCCCAATTTCCTCCAAAGTCTAACACACATGCTCTAAGCAAATCCTCTAAAATCTTGTTTACCACTTCTGTTTGCCCATCTGATTGGGGGTGATAAGCAGTGCTTAGGCACAATTCACTCCCCATAGCTTCTTGGAAGCTCTTCCAGAATCTTGAAGTGAAGATTGTATCCCTATCACTCACTATAGTTTTAGGAACACCATGCAATTTTACCACTTCTCTCATAAAAGTTTGGGCTAGCCTAGGTGCATTTCTGTTTGCTTTTACTGGTATGAAGTGGGCTACTTTAGTCAGCCTATCTACAATCACCCAAATACTTGTATTTCCCCTCTTGGATCTAGGAAGACCATCTATAAAATCCATAGATATGTCTTCCCACTTCCACTGTGGTATACTAAGTGGCTGCAACAACCCTGAAGGTCTTTGGGTCTCAGCTTTTATTTGTTGACAAACCATGCACTTAGCAACATTTCTAGCTACATTAGACTTCATTCCCTTCCACCAATAGTCCCTTTTTAAGTTTTGGTACATCTTGGTGCTGCCTGGATGTATGGAATATTTGCTCCTATGGTACTCATTAAGGATTTCTTCTTTCAATTCTATGATGTTTGGGACACATATCCTACCCTTGTACCTTAAGTATCCTTTTACATCAATGTGATAATCCTTCACTTCCTCCTTCTTTAATAGGAGAGACCTCTTTTCTGCTAAGTCTTGATCTTCTTCTTGCATCTTTGCCACCTTCAAGGCCAAATTTGATTGTAAAGTAATTAAACTTAACCTTCCTTTACTCCTTTCTTCCTCAATTATTTCCATACTTATCCCACTGCTCTCATCTATTTCCAAATCAGTGAGCATGGTCAAGTCTCTAAACTCCTCCATCATCAACATGGCCACTTTTGCATGCTGCCTACTCAATGCATCTGCCACTTTATTAGCCTTGCCTGGTGTATAAAGTATATCTAAGTCATAAGCAGCAAGAAATTCAACTCATCTGTGTTGTCTCATATTTAAATCTTTCTGTGAAAAGAGATACTTTAAGGCCTTGTGATCAGTGTATAAAATGAACTTTGCACCTAATAAGTAATGCCTCCAAAGCTTCAAGGCATAAACTACTGCTGCCAACTCAAGATCATGAGTTGCATATCTAGTTTCATGGGGTTTTAGTTGTCTAGATGCATAAGCTATGACCTGATCTTGCTGCATCAACACAGCCCCTAGCCCTGACCCACATGCATCTGTATATACAACTAATCCCTCATTGCCTTCTGGTACTCTCAACACTGGTGATTTTACTAAAGCCTCCTTGATCTGGGTGAAAGCTTGTTCACACTTATCAGTCCATATAAACTTTTGGTTCTTCCTAGTCAGGTTAGTGAGTGGCATTGCTATTTTAGAAAATCCTTGTATGAACCTCCTATAGTATCCTGCCATCCCCATGAATGACCTAACTTCACTAACATTGTTAGGCTTCTTCCATGCTTGGATTGCTACTATCTTATTGGGGTTTAAAGAAATTCCTCTAGCAGAGACAACATGTCCAAGAAAGTGTACTTTCTCTTGCCAGAACACACACTTAGAGAACTTTGCTTTCAAATTTTTTTCTCTTAATCTAGATAAGACCAAATGTAAGTGGTTCTCATGTTCCTCTATTGTTTTAGAGTAGATTAGAATATCATCTATAAAAATCAGAACAAATTTGTCCAAGTAATCTCTGAATATCCTATTCATTAGGTCTACAAAGTAAGAAGGGGCATTTGTTAGCCCAAATGGCATAACCAGAAACTCATACAAACCATATCTTGTGTTGAATGCTGTATATTTAACACTTGATTCCTCAACCTTCATCTGATGAAATCCAGATGCCAAGTCTAGCCTAGAAAACACTTTAGCTCCACTGAGTTGATCAAAGAGATCATCTATCCTGGGTAATGGGTATTTGTTTTTGATGGTTACTTTGTTTAATTCTCTATAATCTATACACATTCTTAAAGTACCATCATGCTTTTTAACAAATACTACAGGAGCACCCCAGCATGAATTACTTGGCCTTATAAACCCCTTGGCTTCTAATTCTTCCAGCTGGTTCTTTAGCTCTTTTAATTCACTTGGCCCCATCCTTGTAGGCTTTTTGATAACTGGGCTAGCCCCAGGCATAAGGTTAATCTGGAATTCAACAGGTCTATGGTGTGGGACACCTTTTACTTCCCCAAATACATCCAAGTATTCTTTAACTATGGGGATTTCATTAATAGCTATTTCCTTGGGATTATTTTCTAATTCAATTAAATGATTTAGACTGTTTTCTTTGATAGGTTCACATAGAATTGTAACCCTTTGGCCTTTAGAATTTTGTAGTGAAATGGTGGATGCATCTAGGTCAATTATGGCTTTGAATTGTCTTAGCCAATCTGCCCCTAATATAACTCCTATATTTGGGAAATTTAGAACATATAAATTGGAAACAAATGTGTTTCCCCCTATGTTCAAATTCACATCCACACAAACCATATCTAATACACTAGAACTTCCTAAAGGGCTTTGTATTAACAGAGGTATTTCAGCCAAATTGCAGTTCATTTTCAACCTTTTAACTATTTCATGGGAAATGAGTGAGTGGGTTGCCCCGGTATCATATATTACAGCTAAAGGTATGGTACAAATAAATAGTGTACCTTCCACTTGCCCATGGTTTTCAGCATTAGCCTCAATTATGGCCTTGCCCCTACCTTCCAGGTTTGCCACTTTCCCTTGTTGCTTGTATTCTGGGCAATTTCTTTTCATATTCCCTTCCTTCCCACATAGAAAGCATTTGAAAGCTCTCCCTTTAAGCTCTGGGCATCTTGGCTTAATATGGCCTTCTTTCCCACAATGGTTGCAAACTATTTTTCTTTTGGCTTCATTGGGCTTTGCATCTACTGCCTTCTTACCATCTGCCTCTCCTTTCTTCTTATCATAAGGATGGTACTTCCCTTTGTTCTTCTTGTTGCTATTGTTTTTGAAGCTCCTAAACTTATCTCTTTCCTTATCATGCTGCTCAATCTTCAGAGCCAAATCTATCACTTGATCAAAAGATCTGTCAGCATAAGGTAATATAGCCCTGCTAAGCCCTGGGTTCAATCCCTTGATGTATCTATCATTTTTGGATGCTTCATCAGCTACTAACATTGCCCCATAGGTTGACAATCCCTCAAACTTCTGGGTGTATTCTGTGACATTCATAGTCCCCTGTCTAAGTTTGATGAACTCCTCAAGTAAAGTGGTTTTTGCTGAGGCTGGAACAAACCTTGCCTCTAACATCTCCTTAAATTGATTCCAATTAATATCATTTTCATTCCGGCCAGCTATGATCACCTCCCACCAACTCAAAGCTGCACCTTTTAATTGCCTTGAGGCCACTTGCCTCTTCCTTTGGTCATCTAGTTGCATATCAATGAAGATCCTCTCTAATGTCCTCAGCCATGCTTGAATCTCCATTACACTTTCAGTTCCTTCAAAGCTCTTGCCTCCCAAGTTGGTATAAGTCTTCACTAACTTGGAGAGCTCCTCATATGGGTTCTCAGGTCTGTGCCCAATTCCATCTCTCAAAACTCTCACAAATTCCTGCATGTCAAGCATTTGTGGTGTGCTAGATCCTCCTTGATGATGAGACCCTCTTCCTACCATATTTCTAAAAGTATATGTATTTCATCTTATTAGTTTATAACACTTAGCTTTAATTTTAAATTGGTTGTATCTTTCCTATTTAATCATTGTGTATGTCACATGCACACACATACATACATTCAGGGAATACTTATAAACAGTCAAATATACAAACAAACCTAGTATAATCATAAGCATACAAACATTTTGCTATGTTAATTAAAACATAGCTCTGATACCAAATGAAAAGACCCTCCTATTTACACACTAATTTCATTAGTGATTTTTTTTTAGAGATGATATATAGATATATCATCCATTACAAATATATTTCCCAGGGTCATTTTCCTTCTCTAATAAACAAAATATATCCAGGATCTTTCACAATATAAAATATTGTTTTAATTCTAAATCATTCTTAACATACATATATGAAGATATCTATGTTATATTCTACTTGAATCAGAGCATGATATTAAGTAGAAATCCTTTTTTTTTATCTATTAAAATGTGATAAATTCCCTTTTTACAAGATTACTTATTGTATCCTGATTTTTGACTATAGTGTCCACTAAAAATATGCACTTCAGGCTGTTATTATAACTAAGAAATGATCAAGCAATATTCAGTGGAAAGCAAGTTATAATATAGATGATTGTCTTAAAGTCTGGATAGTATCCAAAACAGGTTAAAAGAAAGTGGATCATAAGTGAACACAAGCAACATCTAGGCGTAATGGAAACGCGCCTAACTTATACATGAGAGGTCACGAGTTCGAGTACTATGTTGGTTGGTTCAAACACAATTTTTGTTTTTCTTTTTATTTTCTCCTGTGTGGTTTGGAATCTGATACTTACCTATATCTACCCATATATACTCAATTTTTACTTATAATCTATCATACAAAACAATATTTCTTGCTTTATTATTTTTGAAATCCTTTCCTACAACTGTTCTAGGAATTTATAATTATGTTTTTGCCCAAATATCAACATGTACACAGATATACATGTACATGTCAGTGTCTTTGTTCATTTTCCAGAAAACTAAGCTCAAATGTTCCCTTGCTTCATTGATTTGAAGTGAAACATTTGGCCTGACCAGAGGTCTAACCATGTGGTTAATCTGGCCATTCTTATGTTTGCATTTTACAACCCAGAATATACACAAAACATTGATACCTCTCTATTTCAAAAAACATGTTTATATATATTTGTATAAATCAGACACCTTGTGATCAGATATATATATCATTCTTCCTAACCATAGTTCTCTTTTAGAAATACATCTTCAGAGTATATACTTTATCTTGCATTTGGACATATATCAATATCATGAATTGAAAATATAGCAGTTTAATTCTTTTCTGGGTTTTCCCAATATAATTTTCTATATGTATCTATATTCTTTTTTTTTTGAAAGGACTCAGGATTAACTGAAATCATCATAAAATGGTTATGCTTATAAAATCCAGATTTTTCCCCTTAAATCAAAACAACTTTAGCAAATAGGTTTTCAAATCAGTTTAACATCAATATCCTTAATACATACCAAATCAGAAATAACCAGAAACAACATAGCATATGTCTCTTACAAGTTCTTCCTACTTAATACATTTAGATAGCCATATCAATCAGGGAATACATGCATGAATTAACACATTCTAGCTTTTATTTCTAATTATCTTAGCATCCTCTATTCCATATCTTTTTAATCTTGCTTACTTAGCTCCATCATAACCTGCAAAAGCATTAGTGGCTGCCCCATTATAAATGAGACACCCCCATGTGCCATGAGCAATAAGGGTCAGATCTATGATCTGGTGTGAGCATTTCTAACATATCCATGATATTAAGCTAAGGATACAGCATAAATATACTTTGCATACTTGACAGGTATTATCATATACAATACATAAGAGCAAACATGTGCATTAAAACAACTTTCATCTGGAACTACTAAGGTTGCCTTTTTCTTCTTCTTATAAATTCCTGGCCTCATCTGCTATAAGGAATCAAAGGGACACATTGCCATGAACTAATTAACATCATGGCACAAAGATCTCAGGACTTAAACAAGCCATGTGCCAACTTGTCTACTTCAAATAGGACAAGCAATCCAGCAGCCTTCTTGGCACAAAATCCTTAGTTATATTACTAAGTGTATTTATGTTCATTCTATCAATGATAGCTAGGTGTACAAACCACCTGTACACATGAAGCATACTAGTTACCTTGCAGACATAATATTGCAAGCAAGTTAAAGGTTACTTTCTGGAGGTATAACACCCCAGTCATTCCATCTCACATTATTTAGCATATAAACACCCTATTCAAGCATATACCAGAATGTTTGCAACTGAGAATAAATGCATGGCTCTATTGGGTTTATTTTGATTTTGCAAGCAACTATGTTTTGCCAGATTTTTAATCTTGTTTAAACATAGTTTTTAGGCTTGTAAATTTCTGTTTGGTTTAGGGCTCAGCACTTATAGAGAAAGACTCCATTGCACCCTTAACCAATTATTTCAAGCCTCAGCACCATACCAATGTATATGCAGCTCATAGTTTTCTTTTTTTTTTCATTCTTTGTCTTAAGCCATGATTCAGACTAGTTACAAATACTCTATTATATGTTCTTTAAGGTTTTAGTATAACATACAGAGATGAAAATAGAACAACAAAGTTATACATCCAGCATAGCAGATCATATCTCATCAAGCATTCATGAAACCATCAGTAGCCAACATAGTTTGTAAATCAAAACATGCAAAATATAGCATATAAAAGCTTGGCTGCCTAATCCCAGGTCTTAATGCCATGTATATGAGTGAGGATACTCACCTAAATGCTTACACAAGCTTAATCCAGAAAACCCCTCAAATCTTTAGCCTTTTCTTCCTCTTCTTCCTTAGGTTGATTAATTAGTGAGAGAGCAGTTTTCTGGTTAGGCTCTTGGTTTAAATAAAGGTTCTATCTAGGGTTTTGGGTGATGCAAAATCCCTATTTTAGCCCAGACCAGAATCATGCATTTGGCATTACATATTCCCTCCCTCCTAACCCTTAATGTCCCGGCCAATATTTTAAAACAAGGCTAAATTGTGCCCATTTTCTTTTCTTTTCAGAAAGTGATTACTTTAAGTATTTTTATTATACTTACCTCAAACATGATAATGGTGTGACTTTCTATTTTCTGCCTATGTACATTTGCTTTCTTGCACTTTGGTTCTTACTATTTTAGTGATTCCTTTATTAATTTTCTGCTCAAATAATATCTGGATTTATATATATATACATTTATACAACTATGGGTGTTAATTTAACTTTAACCTTTTATTTGCAGAAAACATGTGCATACTTATGTGCATTTCTACACACCTATTATTCAAATAAAATTTCACTTATTCATTATAAATTAATGTTCTCTTCTGTCTTAATTTTCAGACAAGTAATATATATGCATATATATATAAATATATATATATATATACACACATTCTCAGGAATTTTAATATTCATGCCTAGGCCTATATTTCCTTTATTTAAAACATTTTATCTAAATGTTTTCCTTCCTTGTTTTATTATTCAGGAATTCTGGATTTTCTCTTAGTGCCATAACTAGTGTGCACGTGCACACATGCACACAACCTTGCACCACTGAAAATCCCACCTATATAATAATTCTGATTTTTCCCCCAGAATTTTAATCATTTATTTAAAAGAATTTTCCCCATAATCTTGGGGTATTACAAATGATGATCATATGAACCCACTCGACACAACGTCAAGAATCACAATTCAAGTGAACAGTCGGTGGTAAAAGACCGAACCAATTGAATTGTAACAAGTGATGATGTAATGAAAGCAACAGGAATGGTCAAAGCCATAATATTCAGATAGTCAAAGAAGTTATAAATGCATTTGAACTCCAATAGTATTGGTGACCCATGGAGCTAAAAAAAACTGAAATGCATCAAGTACTAGAGTTAACAGAGGTGTATTAAACACCATCATATAAACTACTAAAACTGAAAAAAAATCATCTTAGAACATATATCACAAATACATCAACAAAGATCAAGTAACAGTTTCAAACTAATGATGCGCAACAGGTAGTACAAGTTGAAACCTACAATACTACGACTGGAACAAAATGCACAGTCGAATTCCAACAAATTGTGGATAAACAATTTCACCATCAAAATAAAGGCCGAAGTCAACAATGAAAGCCATTGCAAAATTTAAGAAAATCCTCATCTAAATTATTTTCACAAAATTAAGTTGCAGATTTTTAAACCATAGTCAACAACATAATGGCCGAAGCCAATGTACCAGAAATATCACATAAACAAAGTCAGACCGAAGTCAAGATCACCAGAAATTCAAATCAAGCAAGACAGTGGCTCACATCAAAGACCACATTCGAAAAACAGAAGAATATAGTTCGAATTAGAATGACCAGAAACATCATCAGTACAATGATGATAATACAGGGTCATGGAATCACATATGCAAAAATCAAGTGACTGAAGTCGAACAGTTGAAAGTCAATACGTGGTAGCCACGAATCCAGCAACAAAATCACGAAATTGCAGAAGTAAGAAATCATCAAATGCTTGAATTAGATGCTAGTGAAAAATATCACTCACCTTTTTCGAAGCACCCAAAGATCGCATACTTCAGAGGCGAAGCCGTGGTCTTCGAGGGATCGAGCGGAGCTAAAAGAAAAACGAAACCCTAATTTAGTTGTAAAGAGGGACGAACGAAGATGAGCCACCATTTTTTTATTTTTGTATGTTTAGGGTTACGAATGGAAAATGTGGCAAAGGGGGAACGGGTTATACCCTTATCACGGCATCAACAATTATGGGACACGATAACTTTTCTTTAAAGTCCGCTTCAACATTTAACACAATTTACAAAAGAATTTCAAATCGATTCAAAACAGCCATAGCAATTAACAAACGATTTAATCGTCATTTTGATGATAAATAATTGTTGTAAAACTCCGGGTTGTTGCAACAACAATCAGAGTATACTAACAAATTTCATCCCGGATAGTTATAACAACCTGTCCTCACAATTGCTGATAAATGCAACAATGAATACAAAGGAAAAATAACCATATACGTGAATACGTCTCTGGGCCTCCAGCATGTCTCCTGAAGCTCAAACGCATACAAACTAAATCTGTAATATGCTCAGTTTAACTCGAGCATTATAATAAAATAATACCCGAGTTAGTCTGGTAAACCAGCGTGAGAAAAACACATCTCAATTGAATTTTAAAGTTATAAAAACCTTTTGAAATAAAGGTATCCTGTAAGACCACGCCGCACATAAACCCGGACGAGTTTTTACCTTACGATGACCAAAACATTTTCTATAGAAAATCCATTGGTATTATGATAATGTCTAAGGGTCAAAGTAAAATAATAATATAGTTGAAATGCTTGCTTCTCACATTCCAGCATAGTTGGGCACATCTAAAACCGTACGGCGCTTATTGGAGATCGGATTCCATATTATGTCATGGTAAGGAACTACCTTCTGATGGTACATCTCTTGATAAAATGCACTGGGGTCTGACAAGAACATCTTGTACCCCTGCCACACAGGACTGGCCTACCAGTTGACTAGTAGTACCGAATATGATCACCCATTTTTAACGGGCCCTGAAGCATACATGAATAGATAATAATCAATCTAGATTTGGAATGTCCATACCTTGATGGGAGGGACCCACTTGGCCCTGCTGCGTGCCCGATTTTTTTCATTTCCCAATTGATGAGGCTCGAGGCTACGTTTTTACCTTTATATAGCACTTCCCACTTGGAATGCTAACACTGCCCTCTAAGAAACAATGCAATGCCAGCATTCATCCATACAAGTTCGTTCTAGGACTGAACGAAACTGAAGGCTCCACTTCTACTACATCCATTTTGGAATCATCCTCGGAATTAGTAGCAAGCAGCCCTTGCACTTTAAAGACCTCCATCTTCAATTCTATCATCTTCAAGATGTCTTCACTTCGAAACATTTGAGTTGGATAGAAGTGGTTTGGGATAACATATCCGATCCCGGTCTCTTTGAAACAACATTCGATAGTTTCCGATAAACTCAACCCCAGTTCTTTAGGAAATAAACAATCAAAGATAAGAGCGGAGATCACCTCCTAACCGTTAGTGGACAGATTTCCTTATCATTTGTCCTAGGAGAACGAAACAAGATTTATACACACAGTACAACATCATCGGAGATGACTGTGCTATATAACTCACGTGTTTCTCCTAGATATTTCCAAAGTAACGTTTTGGGTCCAAATTCAAGAGCCGATTCTTTAACTATCAAACAAACAAACATTCAAAACTGGGATTTATTCCCATAGGGGAAACCAACATTGGTTAAGCACATGAGCAACCAATAGCCTCCTTAATAAATCTTTTCATTTATTAAATTCATCTTAGAAATAATTGTATCAATATACTTTTACAAAGATATATTAACAAATTCCTATATTTTCAACACTTGAAAAAAATTCCATATACTTATCTCAATGGTATAAGCATACTTATAAAACAAAGGAAGTTTTACTTTTTATACAATTATCAAATCATTTATAAATTCCTTTATAAATTTCTAAAATCATTTATAAACTATTTTTAAATCCCAAAAACCGTTTATAACCTATTTATAAATTATTTCTCATGTCATTTATAAAACCCTTTATAAATCCATGCAACTATTTATAAAATTCCTCCTATAATTCTATAAATCCATTTCTATATTTCGTTTATAAATATCTAATCATTTATAAAACTCCTGCATCTCATAAATAATCCCCCATTAATTCCTGAAACCATTTCATAAACCTCTTTTATAAACCCAAGTCTATTTATAAACTCTATTTCTGAGTCTCGAAAACATTTATAATTAAATAAAATCATTTACTTTAAAACACTATTATATTATAATAATTATTAACAATAAACATTATTAATAAATAATAATTATTAACCTCAAAAACATTTTAAAAATAATCTTAAATTATTTCAAAGCATTATTAAATAAGCAATAATAATTGAGCTTTATCATTACTATAAATAGTAATAATTAATTTCCCAAACATTATAAATAAATCCTTATAATTAAATCCAAGCCATATTTATTTTTAAAATAATTAGCTTTTCAAAATATAAAAAAACGATAAATAACTTTTAAACTACATTAAGTATAAATAAATAATCTTTAAAACAATATTAAAATAAAAATAATCTTAAAACAATATAAAGTATAAAAATTATTAAAAAAATTATTAAATATAAGTAAATAACTTTAAAACCATATTAAATATAAATAAATAACTTTAAAAAAAATATCATTTATAACTTTTAAAAAAACTTTTCTACTGACTTAGAAACGCCATATAATAAGGATGAGTAAAATAGAAATTTAATCCTTTTTAAAGAAAATTATTTTCGAATCTAAATTTTGATTTTAAAAACATCTCCTGTCTCAAAATTTAACTCAAACTCCAATGACAATTTATAGTATTTTTAAAATACTAATTTGAGGTCAATAGCTAACAAATGCTTAACCAATATCAATATTGATTTTCTATTACTGTTGGGTTTCAGTTTTAAATATAAACAATGTCATAACAAATAGTGTCCATAAATTAGATTTCATATCCAATAATTCATATAATAGGAATTTTATTGGAAATAAATCAACAGTAGCAAGGAATCCCGTTGGATCCCTCCAACCTGTCATCATGCATCATAGCTCATACATATATCACCACATACATATAAATAAAATTCAACAGTAGTGAGGAATCTTGTTGGATCCCTCCAACCTGTCCCACTACATCACAAATAATATATAATCATATAATATAGGTCATTCGCTACTAGGTTGGTATATAAAAAGGGTCATCCGCTCCAAGGGCGGGAACAAAACTAAACCAACCGATAAAACAATAAATCATCCGAACATCTAATCAACAATTTTTATCAACAATATAATATATTGGTTAAGTAAAAAGGCGAGTTTAACTCACAATTATTTCAGTTGTGGCCGAGTCGTCCTGATTCCATCCGTATTCGAACTACGTTCGAATTCATCATAAAATTCAACAAGCTCCAATTGTCACCAGACCAATTTCATATTGTAGTACTTGTTGATACGATCTAAACGCAACTTGTAGCGTTCAGTTTGGACCTAATATGAATGGGTTATCAATATTATAAGATTTGGATTTTTAGTTAACATATTTAAATCGATAATTACAAATTATTTCCTTAATTGCCAAATCAAACCACTAATCCTATCTCCCTCTCTCACTCATAACCCAGTACGTGATAAACCCCTACCTCCATCGTCGCCTACGCACCTCAATACGATGCTGCACCATCACTACAAGCTCCCCTATCCTCGAGAACCTCGCCGCCTCCGCCGCATCAACCGGCTCCGTTCATCACCTAGAACCCAAAAAATGAAAAGTCAATTATCTCGAAATGCCACTGTAACAACCCTGAGATTGCAATTACCGAATGATAAATTAAAAATTGTGATCTTAAGTTAAAAAGGGAGCTAAACAAAATTTTGGGAATTTAAATTTGCAATTGGTTTGCAAATTAAAATATTTTGGGTTAAATGGGGAATTTTTAAAATGTGATTATAGGTTTAATTGGCCAAATGAGACAATTATATGGTTTTAATTAAAACTAGGATGCCACTTGGGATTTTTGTTCACATGATAACCTTAGAAATTAAACTAAGTCCTAATGGGTTTTAAAACCTCCTAACATGACCCATTAGCCTACCCACTTCTATATAATATCTCAAACCCCTTCCATAAACCCTAACCCTCATCTTCATAATTCCTAAACCTAGATCTAAAAATAACTAATGGCCTCCCTTTGGTAAAAGACTCATCTCCTTCTCTACATAGCTAAACTTGTTTATTCCTAGCAAGGTAATGCAATCCTAGGCCTAATCACCTTCTAATCTTTATTTTAATTTTTGAAATCTCTTGGTAATCCTTGGTTTTGTTCTCTTTTTAATTTTGAAGCTCTCTAATCCGCATCCTCTTTGCTTTGGAAAGTTGCACTTGAAGTGTTTGCTTATTTGCTTGATTGGTAGAGGAAATTACTATTTATTAGTAATTATTGCTAGTTATAATATTGGTGAAAATTTGATGCCAAAAACTGAAAAAAAACACTCAAAAATAACCAAAATCATCAAAATCTGCTGGCTGGAAATGTTCAGTCTGAAAACAGGCTGAAAATCATAATCTAGGAGCCCAGAGCAGGCCTGGGTTGCACCCAGGCTGCTGCTTGGGCGCAGTAGCCCAGCCCAGGCGGGTTGGGGCCTGCCCTCCCCCCTCCCCAGCCCAGACGGGCTGGGGCCTTCCCCAGCCCAAGCGGGCTAGGGACTACAGGACCCCAGCCCACATGAGCTGGGGCCTTCCCCTGCCCAGGCGGGCTGGGGCCTTCCCCAGCCTAGGCGGGCTGGGGACTATAGGACCCCAGCCCGCATGGGCTGGGGCCTTCCCCTGCCCAGGCGGGCTGGGGACTGTAGGACCCCAGCTCAGGCGGGCTGGGGACTAACAGGACCCCAGCCCAGGCGGGCTGGGGACTAACAAGACCCCCGCGGGCAGGGGCTTCCCCAGCCCAGGCGGGCTGGGGACTAACAGGATCCCAGCCCGCATGGGCTGGGGCTTCCCCAGCCTGGGCTGGGGTTGGGCTAGACTGAACCGCAGCCCGTCTGGGCTGGGGACTGCTACTACTTCCCCAGCCCAGGCGGGCTGGGGGGGCTGGGTTCGTGATGCCGCCACGAATGCATCCGAAGTCGGAATTCAACGTTTTTTGTCTCGTTGGAAAGGTGAAGTTTCGATCTCCATCTTTGGAAAATTTGGGCAACATCGGAGTTCGTTTGGTACTTCGAATTTCGTGCCGAATTTGAACTCTGGTCGCTGTTGGTAAACAGTGTGAATCTTGTTCTGGGTCCAACTTTAAGACGTCGCTACCACTTCGTCTCAACTCCGAATCCAGAAATTCTTTTTTTCATCTTAAGTAGGGATGTTGGAATACATGTCTACCAATTTTCATGACAGTTGGACACAATTTGCTGGTCCAAATAAATTGCCAAACTTGGGTTCGCAGCTGTTTTTGAATGTTTACAAACACTTGGAATATTTTTGATGAATTTCTGGTTTTCGTCGATTTCTTCGAGATTGTTCTCTAGATTTCGCACACGGGTTTTATAAAAAATTTTAAAATGATTTTTTACTCAAATTGGCCTTTGTAAAATATTATTAAATATTATTTTTAATTATTAAATTAATTACTCCATAATAGGAGAGTTTTCAAAGACCGCTTTAAAGTGATTTTAAAATCAATTATAAAACCGTTTCGCACCATTATTTTCTATAATAAAAATCTCACACTCACTTTTTAGCACGTCGAGCGAAGTGGAAAGGTGCTTAAACAGTTAGGAAATCTCCGGCCTATGGAACCGTGTGTATTTTCTTTCCGGTTAATCCCCGACATATTCGATTGATCGTTTTGACCTTTGGGTCTAGTTTACCGATGATACGAGGTGGACTTTTTCTTGTTTGGAGTGTGAGCTTGCTATTGGTTAGGAAACCGTTTAGTGCGAACGTGGGGTATGAGACTCATTGTTAACACTTTACGGGTTCCTCTCCAAGAAGTTTGTGACACATTAGCCTCTGGGCGGCCAGTACTGGACCTTTGGGTCACCACGCCTCTGGGCAACCGTCTCTGGACACCTGCTCTTTGGAGAAGTTTATTTTTCGGCATGCGCCTCTGGGACTTTATCCTTCTGGGAAGGATCTTGCCATCTCGTGCATTCCGCATCTGTGCGAGTGATCGATCACAACTCTACAGTACTTAGCAACAACGACTTCGGTCGGTGCACGTGCAATACTGGTATTATTTGATGATTTTTTATATCCATTCGAGTACCGCCATTCGATGTTGGTTCTATGGAACCATACGATGTAAGTGCGATTGCCTTGTGGATTCACAGTGTCTCTGGACACTGCTTTTCAGTGTTGGATTTCATTGACTTTTCAGTATATCCCCATTGCTCTTTGGAGCATCGATCTTTGCTTGGGCATTGATTACAGACTCTAGTCACTCTTGGGATTATTGCCTATGGCCATCTTTTTATAGCTTTGGCTACGCCGATGATATGAGGCGATTTTATTTATTCTACACTTTGGTGTTGATTTCTCTTTGGAGATTTTTATTGTTTATTGATGATTAGGGATCGTCATTATATTCATGTGGTTCATAATATACTTCTCTTTGGATAAGTACTGTTTTATTTATGTACCGCATTATTATATATCTCAGTTATTACTGATTGTTTAGCTAGTCCGACCCGAGTGTTTTTGCTCGGGTCAGACCGAGTTGTTTCAGGTTAGGTCTCTGGACTTAACTTCTGTGCTTCCGCTTGGACATTATCTGCTATGCTGATAAATAGCGCTTTTATTTGTCCACTATTCCGCTACTATGTTATTATTCAGACTTTGATATATACATATTTTTGACTCACATGTGTGAGCAGTGGCTTTGTACCCACTTATAGTATTTGGATCTGTATTGATGATGTATTGTTCTGGGATTTTATATCTGTTATGTGATTCTGTTCTGTGATGTTTTATCATTTATTATTATGCTTTGTCCTGATAGATCTTTAGCCATTTGTAATTTCATTATAAGTATTTACCGAATATGTCGAACCACTTGAAAAAATATATATAGATACCATCCTTTCGACGTATTCAGTAGATAGTTATAGCTTGATTACAAATGATCGCTTCCACTATACTCTATTCTCTGCTTTAACAGACAGTATTACTCCCGTAATACTCTTTGTTACAGTGGGTCTTAGAGTGGGGCGTTACAGTTTGGTATCAGAGCCTGGTTTCAGGAATAAGCATAATAAACACAGAACAGATACACTTAGTACAATACATTTTAATTGGATCCGAATTAAATCAAATCCCTTCCTTGTGCCTATTGATAGATAAGTTAGGAATATGTGTAGGAATCTGTTATATTCCGTAGTATTCCTTAATTAATTATCTATCATTGAATCATGTCTAACTCTAATTCCCGTTTGACTTTCAGTATGTATGGAAGGGGAAGAGGGAGAACCACACGTCAGACCAATGCTGTTGGGCAGTCCAGCAACACTCATCTAGAGGGTGTGTTCATGACCACCGACCAGATCATGGACCTGGTTCGGAATTCCCAGTCTCATTCTCAGTCTCCAGCCCCAGTTGCTGATGCTCCGCGCAAGTCTGCTTTTGCGCGTCTCTACAGTGATTTTACCCATCTCGGAGGGAAGCCATTCAGTGGCTCCGAGAATGTCTTAGAGGTCCAGGCTTGGATTCGGATATGCGAGCGCATTTTCACTCGTATGGATATCCCGGATCATGACCGTGTTCTTATTGTTTCCAGTCAGCTTCAGAGTCGTGCCCTGGATTGGTACGAACTCCTTATTGCCGAGATCGATGAGACCACACTTACTTGGGCTCAGTTTCGTGAGAGATTTGAGCTCAAATTCATCCCAGAGTCAGAGAAGAACTCCCTTGCTCGCCGCTTTCTTGATCTCAAGTAGGGGAAGTCTTCTGTATCCGACTATGTCTCTTCCTTCGAGGCCGTGTTCAAGTACGGCCTTGAGTTTATTGCTACTCCTTATAAGAGGAACCTCAAATTTGTTGAGAGCTTGAAGAAATATCTGAAGAGGCAGCTTATGCTACAGCTTGAGCTCTAATTTGAGAAGCTAGTCGATGCAGCTCTACATCTTGAGTCAGTCGAGATGGAGCATAGTGATGATGGTGGTGTGGGTTCCACAAACCCCACCAAGAAGAGGTTTCCTCCTGGCAAATCTGGCTCTTCTTTTCAGCACAAGAAGAAGAAAGCGATCAGCTCTAGTTCTCAGCCTCAGACTCAGTCCCAGACTCCTGCTCAGCCTAGTGGGACACGTCCTCCGAAGAAATGCTTCAACTGTGGCTCCCCAGATCACTTTATTCGAGAGTGTCCCAAACCTCTCTTCTGCACCTTCTGCAAGAAGGAGGGACACCGGATCTCCACTTGTCCTATTGCTCCAGCTAGTGCCAAGCTTGGCAGGCTTAATGCTGCCAAGGCTCCTACCACTTCTACTCAGCCTAAAGGTACACATCCTTCCGTTCTTGAAGGCTCTATTTTATTTCATGGTAGATCTTGTAGAGTTCTCTTTGATACGGGTGCCTCTCACTCATTCGTATCAAAGGAACTAGTTGATACTTTATCTTTGGATGTTACTTGTTTGGTTTCTTCACTAAGGATTGTGAATCCCATCGGCGGATCCACGACCCTTAGCTTGCTTTGTGAGGATATAGATATTGATCTTTGTGGATTTTCTTTCCGTGCGAATCTGCATGTTATGGAGTATTTGGGCTTTGACATGATTCTTGGCATGGATTGGCTCGCTCAGTACGACGCCAAAATCATTTGTTCGGAGAGGATATTATTTCTTTTTCATCCTGACTCGTCCGCTCCGTTAGCTATTGCTCTTCAGGATGTTGGGATTTCTGATATTACTTTATTTGCTCTTGATTCACGAGATGAGGATGTGGACATATCTCGTATTCCTGTTGTTCGGGATTTTCCCGATATATTCGAGCCAGTATCAGGCCTGCCGCCAAAGCGGGCCATTGAGTTCCGCATCGATCTCATTCCAGGCTCCCACCCAGTTGGGCGTCCTCCCACGAGGATGTCTACAAAAGAGAATGAGGAACTCAGGAAGCAGTTAGTGGAGCTTGAGGCGAAGCAGTTCATTCGGTCCAGTTCTTCGCCATGGGGTGCTGCTGTGGTCTTCGTTAAGAAGCCCGATGGCTCTCTTAGGCTTTGCATTGACTATCGCAAGCTTAATGAGTTGACCATCAGATATCGTTATCCATTGCCACGGATAGACGATATGTTTGATCAGTTGAGCGGTGCGAAGGTCTTCTCTCAGCTCGACCTTGCCATCGGATTCCTTCAGCTACGAGTCGCCGAAGACAGCATTCCTCTTACAGCATTTCGCACTCGTTATGGTTCTTTTGAGCAGTTGGTCATGCCGTTTGGCTTGACGAACGCTCCGGCTTTCTTTGTCGATCTTATGAATCGAGTATTCCGGGAATACAGCGATAGATTCGCTCTGGTTTTCATCGATGATATTCTTATTTATTCTAGATCCGAGGCAGAGCATGCTCATCATTTGCGGATCGTCTTGGATACTCTTCGTCAGCATCAGCTTAAGGCCAAGCTCTCTAAGTGCCATTTTTGGGAGAGCAAGGTCAAGTTCTTGGGCCATATTGTATCATCTGAGGGTATTTCTGTCGATCCTGCCAAGATCGAAGCTATTCAGAATTGGAAGCAGCCCGAGAACGTTCATGATATTCGCAGCTTCCTTGGGCTGGCGGGTTATTACCGTCGGTTTATCAAGGATTTCTCTCGAGTTGCACTTCCCCTCACGACGCTGACTCGTAAGGGTGTTCGCTTTATTTGGTCTGATAAGTGTGAAGCTTCCTTTCAGCGACTGAAGGAACTTCTCACCCATGCTCCTATTCTGGTGGTTCCTGAGAGTAACCAGGATCTTGTTGTTTACACCGACGCTTGCGGTAGCGGCCTCGGTGCTGTGCTTATGCAGAAGGATCGGGTAGTTGCTTACGCTTCTAGGCAGCTACGTCCGAATGAGGTTCGCTATCCTACTCATGATCTTGAGTTAGTTGCTATCGTCTTTGCCTTGAAGACGTGGCGTCATTATCTATTGGGCGAACGTTTCATTCTCTACACCGATCACAAGTCGCTGAAGTATTTATTCAGTTAGAAGGATCTCAATATGAGGCAGCAGCGATGGCTCGAGTTTCTCGCCTCATTTGACTTAGACATTCAGTATACCCCTGGCAAGGGTAATCGGGTGGCTGATGCACTCAGTCGCAAACACCCGGCGGTAGTTTCTATGATGATAGCCGAGTGGGATATTCTTGAGACTCTTTCTATGTGTGATATTCGAAATCGAGCTCCGTCTTCTGATTCTCAGATCTTGTTATTCATCTTGGAAGCTCGACCTATTCTATTGGATCGCATTGCCCATGCTCAGCGGCAGTATCCAGACTTGTTGCGATATATTCATCTCCTTGAGTCGGTATCCAGTGATGAGACACTATTGGATTATTCTATTGATTCTCATCGGTGTCTTCGTAGGAAGAACCGTATTTTGATACCATCTGATTTATCACTTAGGCGTGACATTCTAGACGAGTGTCATCGCACTAAGTACACTATACATCCCGGGTCGAGTAAGATGTATGCCGACATGTGTCGCCTATTTTATTGGGAGGGCATGAAGAGTGATGTTGCAAGTTATGTAAGCCGTTGCATGACTTGTCAACAGATCAAAGCTGAGCATCGGCGTCCATCTGGTCTTCTTCAGCCGCTAGAGATTCCATTGTGGAAATGGGATCAGATATCCATGGATTTTATTAACGGCCTGCCTCGATCGAGGTCAGGCCATACTTCTATTTGGGTCATCGTCGATCGCTTGACCAAATCAGCTCATTTCATTCCTGTTAAGTCCACTCGGACTGCACCTCAGTTGGCCAAGCTCTATGTGAAGGAAGTCGTTCGACTTCATGGCATTCCTAGCTCTATCGTCTGTGATCGAGACACTATCTTTACTATTCACTTCTGGAAGTGCCTACAGTCAGCTTTGGGCTCAAAGCTGAATCTCTCGACTGCTTATCATCCTCAGACCGACGGTCAGACGGAGAGGGTGAATCGTGTTTTAGAGGATCTTTTGCGCTGTTGTATTCTGGATTTTGGAGGTAGTTGGGAGGATCACTTACCGCTTGTAGAGTTCTCCTACAACAACAGCTTTCAGTCTAGTATCGTCATGGCACCTTTCGAGGCTCTTTACGGAAGGCCAGGTCGCTCTCCTGCTTGTTGGTTAGAATCTGGTGAGAAGCACCTTCTTGGTCCAGATTCAGTTCGGGAATCTTCTGAGAAGATTATTCTTATTCGTCAGAGAATGAAAGAGGCGTAGAACCGTCAGAAATCCTACACGGACAGCCGTAGGAAGCCTCTTCAGTTCTCCATTGGTGATCATGTCTTTATTCGGATATCTCCCATGAAGGGGGTTGTGCGTTTCAGCTCTACAGGGAAGTTGGCTCCTCATTATGTCGGAACATTTCCTATTACGGAACGCATCGGCCACGTTGCTTATCATGTGGCTCTACCTGCTCATTTCTTTGGAATACATGATGTGTTCCATGTTTCTCAGCTTCGCAAGTGTGTGCGCGACCCTGATTCTATTATCGAGCCTCATATCTTGCCCGATTTGGAGATCTCACCCGATCTATCTATAGAGCAGCAACCTCTTCGTGTGCTTGATTCAGAGAACAAACGTCTTCGAAACAAAGAGGTTCCGCTTGTGAAGATTCAATGGTCGTCTAATCCTAAGGACTGCACTTGGGAGACCAAGGAATTTATCGAGCGTACTTATCCTGGTTTTCTTTCATCTTCCGACATGGGTGAGCATCTATATTTTATCTTCCGTATTCCTTTTGTGGATTAGATGTTATAGACGACTTCTATATTTAAGGAATTGCTGGGACGCAATTTTCTTAAGGGAGGGAGTCTGTAACAACCCTGAGATTGCAATTACCGAATGATAAATTAAAAATTATGATCTTAAGTTAAAAAGGGAGCTAAACAAAATTTTGGGAATTTAAATTTGCAATTGGTTTCCAAATTAAAATATTTTGGGTTAAATGGGGAAATTTTAAAATGTGATTATAGGTTTAATTGGCCAAATGAGACAATTATATGGTTTTAATTAAAACAAGGATGCCACTTGGGATTTTTGTTCACATGATAACCTTAGAAATTAAACTAAGTCCTAATGGGTTTTAAAACCTCCTAACATGACCCATTAGCCTACCCACTTCTATATAATATCTCAAACCCCTTCCATAAACCCTAACCCTCATCTTCATAATTCCTAAACCTAGATCTAAAGATAACTAATGGCCTCCCTTTGGTAGAAGACCCATCTCCTTCTCTACATAGCTAAACTTGTTTATTCCTAGCAAGGTAATGCAATCCTAGGCCTAATCACCTTCTAATCTTTATTTTAATTTTTGAAATCTCTTTGTAATCCTTGGTTTTGTTCTCTTTTTAATTTTGAAGCTCTCTAATCCGCATCCTCTTTGCTTTGGAAAGTTGCACTTGAAGTGTTTGCTTATTTGCTTGATTGGTAGAGGTAATTACTATTTATTAGTAATTATTGCTAGTTATAATATTGGTGAAAATTTGATGCCAAAAACTAAAAAAACACTTCAAAATCACCAAAATCATCAAAATCTGCTGGTTGGAAATGTTCAGCCTGAAAACAGGCTAAAAATCATGATCTGGGAGCCCAGAGCAGGCCTGGGTTGCACCCAGGCTGCTGCTTGGGTGCAGTAGCCCAGCCCAGGTGGGCTGGGGCCTGCCCCCCCTCCCTAGCCCAGGCGGGCTGGGGACTACAAAGACCCCAGCTCGCATGGGCTGGGGCCTAACTAGACACCAGCCCAGGCAGGCTGGGGCTTCCCCAGCCTAGGCGGGCTGGGGAATAACAGGACCCCAGCCAGCATGGGTTGGGGCTTCCCCAGCCCAGGCGGGCTGGGGACTGACAGGACCCCAGCCCAGGCGGGCTGGGGTTGGGCTAGACTGAACCCCAACCCGTCTGGGCTGGGGACTGCTGCTACTTCCCCAGCCCAGGCGGGCTGGGGGGCTGGGTTCGTGATGCCGGAACGATCGCATCCGAAGTCAGAATTCAACGTTTTTGGTCTCGTTGGAAAGGTGGAGTTTCGAACTCCATCTCTGGAAAATTTGGGCAACATCGGAGTTCGTTTGGTACTTCGAATTTCGTGTCGAAGTTGAACTCTGGTCTTTGTTGGTAAACAGTGTGAATCTTGTTCTGGGTCCAACTTTGAGACGTCGTTGCCACTTCGTCTCAACTCGGAATCCAGAAATTCTTTTTTTCATCTTAAGTAGTGATGTTGGACTACATGCCTACCAATTTTCATGACAGTTAGACACAATTTGCTGGTCCAAATAAATTGCCGAACTTGGGTTCGCAGCTGTTTTTGAATGTTTACAAACACTTAGAATATTTTTGATAAATTTCTGTTTTTCGTCGATTTCTTCGAGATTGTTCTCTAGATTTCGCACACGGGTTTTATAAACGATTTTAAAATGATTTTTTACTCAAATTGGCCTTTGAAAAATATTATTAAATATTATTTTTAATTATTAAATTAATTACTCCATAATAGGAGAGTTTTCAAAGACCGCTTTAAAGTGATTTTAAAATCAATTATAAAACCGTTTCGCACCATTATTTTCTATAATAAAAATCTCACACTCACTTTTTAGCACGTCGAGCAAAGTGGAAAGGTGCTTAAACGATTAGGAAATCTCCGGCCTATGGAACCGTGTGTATTTTCTCTCCGGTTAATCCCCGACCTATTCGATTGATCGTTTTGACCTTTGGGTCTAGTTTACCGATGATACGAGGTGGACTTTTTCTTGTTTGGAGTGTGAGCTTGCTATTGGTTAGGAAACCGTTTAGTGCGAACGTGGGGTATGAGACTCATTGTTAACACTTTACGGGTTCCTCTCCAAGAAGTTTGTGACACATTAGCCTCTGGGCGGCCAGTACTGGACCTCTGGGTCCCCACACCTCTGGTCAACCGTCTCTGGACACCTGCTCTTTGGAGCAGTCTATTTTTCGGCATGCGCCTCTGGGTCTTTATCCTTCTGGGAAGGATCTTGCCATCTCGCGCGTTCCGCATCTGTGCGAGTGATCGATCACAACTCTACAATACTTGGCAACAACGACTCCGGTCGGTGCACGTGCAATACTGGCATTATTTAATGATTTTTTATATCCATTCGAGTACTGCCATTCGGTGTTGGTTCTATGGAACTATACGATGTAAGTGCGATTGCCTTGTGGATTCACAATGTCTCTGGACACTGCTTTTCAGTGTTGGATTTCATTGACTTTTCAGTATATCCCCATTGCTCTTTGGAGCATCGATCTTTGCTTGGGCATTGATTACAGACTCTGGTCACTCTTGGGATTATTGCCTATGGGCATCTTTTTATAGCTTTGGCTACGCCGATGATATGAGGCGATTTTATTTATTCTACACTTTGGTGTTGATTTCTCTTTGGAGATTTTTATTGTTTATTGATGATTAGGGATCGTCATTATATTCATGTGGTTCATAATATACTTCTCTTTGGATAAGTACTGTTTTATTTATGTACCGCATTATTATATATCTCAGTTATTACTGATTGTTTAGCTAGTCTGACCCGAGTGTTTTCGCTCGGGTCAGACCGAGTTGTTTCAGGTTAGGTCTCTGGACTTAGCTTCTGTGCTTCCGCTTGGACATTATCTGCTATGCTGATAGATAGCGCTTTTATTTGTCCACTATTCCGCTACTTTGTTATTATTCAGACTTTGATATATACATATTTTTGACTCACATGTGTGAGCAGTGGCTTTGTACCCACTTATAGTATTTGGATCTGTATTGATGATGTATTGTTCTGGGATTTTATATCTGTTATGTGATTCTGTTCTGTGATGTTTTATCATTTATTATTATGCTTTGTCCTGATAGATCTTTAGCCATTTGTAATTTCGTTATAAGTATTTACCGAATATGTCGAACCACTTGAATATATATATATATATACCATCCTTTCGACGTATTCAGTAGATAGTTATTGCTTGATTACAAATGGTCGCTTCCACTATACTCTATTCTCCGCTTTAACAGACAGTATTACTCCCGTAATACTCTTTGTTACAGTGGGTCTCAAAGTGGGGCGTTACAGCCACTGCCACGCTCGATGACAAGTTGCCATACTCCAGCCCTGCACAGCCCTAGCCAACCCCTACAAGTTTCCTTTTGGTGCCACCGACTATCGATGAACAATGGCGACGAATTTGGCCACCATAGATCTAGTGGTTGCGATTGATTTTTGTTCGCCTCGTCGTGATCTGACATGTTCCAACTGTTGAATTTCCTCTTCTCGATGCCGCAAACATTTCTCTAGTTGGAAGCCTAGCTTGAAAACACCACGATTGGCTCTGATGATTGTGGGACGTTGGATTAGGAGGAGTTTGAATTTAAAATTTCCAACCCATTTCTTGTGATTAGAGTGTGATTTATATGGGGAAAATGGGTATGGGTGGAATAGTGAAGATGTGGGTAAGGTATAAGGAAGAAATGGGATGACTTGATGTGGGTATGGGAGAATATATATATTATTTTGATTAAAAAGATCAAGATTTTTAAACGTTCGAAATTTTCGAACTTCTGTCGAGACGTTTCGCCTGGCATTCTATATGTAGTACCCCTATTTCGAACTCAATAAAACTAGTCGAGACAAAATTTGATCATATACAGACGGTAGCTTTTCAAACCCAATTATATTATATTAATTTCTATAATTAGTTTCTAAGCATTTAAAACTCGCACAATCAAATGATACGTCCAATCACCATGAAATCTGTTAACATAAAATAATACACTATTATGGATCCAATTGAATTGGTTTCGTCCAAATCTAAGACAGTGCCTCGGAAGGCTATACTCACTCGTTGATTAAAATGAAATTTTTGTAAAAACTAAACTAATCACTTTTAAATCTAAATTAAAAGTTTACTATCTTCAATCTTATTTAAATAGAATTTAAATCAGCTTTCAAAATTATTTTTATTCACATTAAATTCAGGATTTAATTATTTAAACAATTCCAAATATTAAATTTAACAATTAAATTATCAAATAAATAGTTATATTTGAAATATAAGTTATTTAACTTATAAAATTAACTTTTCAATATTTGAAAGCATTTAAATATTCTAAATTCAAACGACAAAAATTCTGGGTCGTTACACCGGTCCCTTTAGCATGACAAGCCGGATTACCTCGCCCGTTTGACACCGAGGATGCTTTACTTTTCCACTCAATGCCTGGGCGCAAAACACTTCTAAGGGACAACCTAGAATGGGATGATGTCTCCTAATGGTAGCTAACCACATGGCTCTGTTGAATACTGTTTTTTAGCCATTCTTCCAAGTTGTGAGGCTTGAGGCTACACTTTTACCTCTTCTACTAACATACCATCTTGGAATGCTAACACTGCCCTCCAGGTAGAGATGCAATGCAAACGTTCATCCATACAAGTTGTTTCGGGATCGAACAAACATTAAATTTTTTACTATCTTCCATTTTGGAATCACCCTCAAGAAGAATAGTATAGCTCCATATCATACTTTATCACGAACGTTATTAGTTTGGAGTGGTTCGAATAAGTTAGGAAACCGGTGTCACCAAACTAAACGATAATTTCTGGCTAACTCAATTCCGGTTCTTTAGAAGTATGAAATAAGTATTCAGGTTCTCACCGAGGAACTCGAATATACCCAACATAATTTCTGAGTTAAAACAGTTCCAGATTTGATAGTCGGTTATTTAACTATCAAATAAACAAACAATAACAATTCATAGATTTAATTACCAATAGCAACCACTAAGCCTCGAAACAATTCTTTCATTTATTAAAATCTCTTTTCAAAAGTGTTTATCAAAGACATCCATATACTTTTCTCACTGACATAAGTATATTCACAAAACATTTGTGAAAGATTTCTCATTTACAAATCATATCAAAGGATCAAAATAATATGTTATTTAAATGGGATAAAAAGATAACATCAAACAATATTCCTTCAGTGTTAACTTTGGAACAAATGTCCATCCACCAGAATTAAGAAGGTTAGTTAAAGGAAATCAAACCTCAAATTCTTTTATGAATTTGTTTCAATAAATCCTTTTAATAAATCTCTTTTGTATATAATATTTCCTTTACCCAAAACTCCAAATCATTTTCTAAAACTTCTTTTATAAATATTCAAAACCATTTATAACACTCTTTATAAATCTCCAAAATCATTTATAAAACTTCCTTAAATAAAAAAAATCCTTTATTAAAACTTGATTCATAATTTTTCCTTCATATAATCAATTATTTAAAACACCATTAAATCAAGTTATTGTTTAAAACGTTCTTCATTTAATTATTTTTAAACCATGTTAACAAAACACAGATTTTAAACAATCATTTAAAAGATTAAATTAACTTCAAACATTTAATAAAATAATTGTATAACTATCCTTTTAATATCATATTTAAAATAATAATAAACTTTAAACCATTTCAAAAAGCATAAAATGAAATATTGGACTTTGCAAAATTAGAAGGATGCTTAGTGACCATAATGGTTCATCTAACTGGGTTTAACTTATCCAAGTTATAACATGAGTATTACATAACAAGCTGATATGTAAAGGGAATCAGCCAATAACAACCAATCAATACATGTGTAAATGTTCAAGTTAATAAAATAGCAGAATGGGGATTTGTTTTGCCTAATAAAGGTCAACACAATCTACTTAGTGAATTATGGATGAACTGTGATTTATTCTACCAAACATATGTTAAATACAATTTAATTAGCAAAATGGTGTTTTATTCTACTAAACGGATGTCATTAGGTTTCTTACCCATTTGAAGTTACTTAAGGGTAGTCGAAAAAGAAATCCCATGGATTTAAAACATTCTTTAAAAGGGAGCTTGTTTTAAAAACACAATCAATCTTTAGAAATAAAGTAGTTTAAAACTTTAAAACTTTTATTTAAAAATTAAATACCATTTAAAACCATTTAATAATAATAATTAAACCAATAATTAATAACTAAACAATAATTAACTATTTAATAAACAATTAAATAATAATTATCCTTTAAATAAATAATTAAACCCTAATTACTATTTAATTAATTATTGAACAATAATTTAAACTTTTAAATAATAATTGAATATTAATTAATCTAAATTAATTAATTAAATAATACTTAATTAAAAATTAAATAACAACTTAAACCTTAATTTAAAATAGTTAAATCATAATTAAGATTTCAATTAAACTTAACTTAAATTTAACTTGACTAATAATTAATTAATAATTAAACCCTTCTTAAAAAAATAATTTAATTAATCGTAATTAAACAATAATTAATCTCTAAATAATTAATTAAATAATAATTAACTCTATATTAATTAACAAATTATAATTAACTTGCTTAAAAATAATTAAGTATTAATTACCTTAACTTAATTAATGATTAAGTACTGATTATCTTAATTAATTAATTAGTTAAATAATCATTAATTAAATAAATAAATAAATAAACAAATTGCTTTTAAATATTTAAAATATATTTGAAAACACTTTTCAAAGAGATGCTTAAGTTAAAACATTTTAATTTGCAAAAAGAGTTCATTTTGCGAACTGTATTTATAGTGATTATCGCTATATGACCCATAATTTCAAAACTCGATTCAAACTCCAAATCAATTTCAAAATTATTGTTTTATGTTTTGTCTTACTTTTAGAAACTTGAATATAGATTTTTGACAGCATAAACAAAAGTTTAAAGCTTTAGAAACTTTTCTCGGAAAATCCATAAGTAAACAAGTAAGAAAGCAAGAGATATCGGTGTCGTGTTAAAGTACAAATCAAGTGCTAATTTCCCCTTAGCCTACAACATTGTATGTATGTTTGCAAACACACACACACACACACACACACACATATATATATATATATATATATATATATGAACCATAACATCATGATATAAGCATGGTCCTAACTTGCATTTTACTAACTTTTTATTTACAAGTCTAAACAAATTTACATCCAAGCATACACATGTATTACAAAATCAAAACCATATTCCCCCAAACAGGCAATGAATTTACAATCAATTTCACAACATAAATAAAGTTAGTAACTTCAGTAATGGGGCGAGTTTTAACTCACCAAAAGCTTACTAACTCGACCCAATCTTCCACTATAATTAGAAACAAATCTAGATCTTTGTTTTTTCTTAACAAAAAAAGGATTTTGCAGGCTTTAAAGGCCAAGATGGCTCGGCCTAGGCATAGGGTGGCTCGGCCATGACAATTTCTTAGGAGGCCTGACTTGACTTTTGGAGAAGTGGAGTTGTAGAATGAAGGAGAAGGTTTTAAAAGTTTATAAGTTAACTAAACCAAGATTTTGAAACTTTAGAAATCAAGGAAGCCATGAAAGTTTTTCACGTAGCTTAAAGAGGTTTTTAGATAATGGGAATGAAGTGATCAAATGAGAAAAAAAAATGGAAATTGATTTTTATATAACATTTACAAAATTAACTAATTAACCCTAAGTACATGCCCTCCACACATATGCTTCCACATCACCATCCTTTGTCCCCTCCTTGCCAACATGCATTTAATTAGCATTTGTACTTATGTCTTTTAAGGTTTAAACATGTTTTTAGTACTAAATGTACTAATGTTCGCTATGATGTGACACTTAACTTTTACTTAATTAAATTCTCTTAAGTGTATATACACACACACTTAACTAATGCATGCTTGTAGATACACATATCCTAACTTTGTTATAAATGTATGTGAATATATTAACTCTACGGTTTTCAATATTTCCGACAACTTTTAGCCGATAGAAAGTCAAAAATTCGGAAAACGGATTCCGATCACATTTTTGATTTGTCACCGAACTATATATTCTTGTAAACACATTTGGACACTATTTCACCATCATTTATTATTATTTAAAGGTGTTTCATTTTAATTATAAAACCTATTATTTGAATATTTAAAATTAATTAAACATTTACAAATCAAAGAAGCGAAATTTAGGGTTGTTACACCCTCCCTTAAAAGAATTTCGTCCCCAAAATTTTACCATGACCCTAAACCCAGACACACTTAACCCTATTCATCAGTCCGTATAATATACATAGATCATTTCAACGAAAACTCTGATTTGGTCACTCACTCGAATACATAGCTTTACTTCCGAACTAGTATTGCCCACTCGACTTTCTAGTGCGGACTCTGATCAGGCTTCTTAATTTAGAAACCACCATTCTCCTTGCATAGCCATATACTATTATAAAAAAACATTTGGTTCCACATTAAGAACCATCACCAAATGTTCGCCGTTAAAACTCGAGTGAGAAATACTTATTTGGAACAGTGTGGGACACCTTTAGTCATGCACTCGAATCTAGGATCGAGAATTATGTGAAAAAGAAAAATGATCTACGTACAACCTGCGTACTTATCTTACCGATTCTTACTACCCAACTACCTTTTACCCTCCCCAAAATATTTATGTAAATATTTCATAACACACCCAACTTCTGTCCAACATTTTAAAATGACACAACTTATTTATGAAACCTTTTCATAAAATCATTTTAATTTTTTACTTGTTTAATACTCTCCTACATCCGAAGAGCATATATAAAACATCAGTTCTTTAATTCTATTCATTTTTCACATGTAAGCCCAAAATAAATGTGGTTTTAAAACTAAGTCCACCAATCTAACCTCTTTACCCAATCGGTCTGGCAAGTAGCTAAGAAGAGAAGGATGCTGGTATTCAAACTCAGTCCTAAAGTCTACATTTCCTTAGACGTCTCTAAGGTAAAGACGTTTATTAGCTGGCCCAATAACTTCAAATAAATTTTTACTTTCTGGATGTTCAAATCAAAAGATATGGTTTAAATATACGAAGTTTATTAAACCTCATATTAAATTTAACCCAATTAAAACTTCATTAATTAACCCATTTTAAATCAAGGTACCTTTGTATTTTGAAAACTTAAGAGCCAAATACCCGGGTTTTATTTCATAAAATCTTTTTGAAATGATACTATATATTTAACCTATAAAAACATACATATAGCCCGAGTAACTCCAAAATGATATCAAAGAACTATGTACTACCAAATAGTATCACATATCCTTTTACAAAGAAGGGTAATACTCAAGAGAAGTGTTTACTATCCAAACACGTCTCATGCCCATTTTTAATCACTTTTGATTCGCTCAAAATAGTTAATTATGAAAGACTCATCTTTTCAAATCTCATTTGAAACAATACTATATAATATATATATTTCCAGCTAAATAATTTTTTATAAAATATTAATCATCCGCTTGCTTTGGATTCATTCAGATTCGAACTTGTTTTTTATAAATAATTTACTAAGTACTCCATCACATCTGCCTAAGCAAATACCCGATTGTCACTTAGAAGATTATTCTGATCATCACAAAGTAGATTGAAATTCATTCCCCGAACTATCCAAAGAAAAATCTTGCTCTCAAATTTCCTTTTAAAATATTTATACCTTAAAGTATTTTTAAGTAAAATTATTACTACTTTTCCATGAATTGTTTGAAAACTTTATCAAAGCCAACGGAATTTAAATCCTATGAAAATCCATCTTATTTTCAAAATATATTTTATATTCCTGATTTATGAAATCAAATTTTATAAAATCATCTAAAATATTTTTTTAATAACCATCTTTTATTAAAATCAAATTTTAACCCAATATTCTCACCGAACACCTTATAGAAAAACCATGAAACTTAATTCACAAGGTGTTCGATTCAATGTTCCTACTAATTCTACCTACCTAATCTATACTAAAAAGGAAAAACTACTAATAGAACAGAAATAATCGATGCTAAAAAATGGACGAGCATGACTAATCAAATCCTATATGATAATAATTAAATATTATCAACTCCTAACAACAATCATATCATAGATATCTATATAAATATTTGAAATTTTTTCCTTTATATATACAAAATATAGTCCTAGGTAAAATTATTTCAATTAACAAATTTAAAACAATATTGTGTCAATTGGACTTGTTCAAGTATTTAGGGAATCCCTATCGATAATGTTGGCCAAACGCATCGATCAAAATTCTTAAGCCACTCAACAGTTCAAACAATACAATATAAAACATTTTGTAATCACTAACAAATACGCCCTCTTATATATAATACACTCATACTCATTCTAGGTCTCACCTACCCGATCTCAAATGAGTTTACCCCACCAGAACCAAGGTTCTCACTTAACCTTATGCATTGATACCAACTATTACGATCTGCCTTTCTTACACCTTAAGACGACACTTAATACATCATCGCTATTCGTTTGCCGATCATTTAAGTGTCTGAAAGACAGGTCATTTGGGGTGAAAGAAGAAAAGAAAGAACGAAATCTCAAAAAAAGCGATGAGTAATATATTATATGAACAAGTCTTTACAAAAAAATCATCTTTATTATACATAACATCAGAGTACATTGACCTATTATCGGCTTGGACATTTATAACAGCCTCTCCTTACAATTTCTGATAAATACAGACATATAACAAAACGACAATAGTGGAAGAATATAAGATACATGAATACGTCTTAGAGAATCCAACTTGTCTCCTGAAAGCTCCAAAGGATCTAGCGAAATCTGGAAAATATGCCGGGTTGACCCGAGCATTATAGGAAAACAGCGCCCGGGTCAGTCTGGTAAAACCAAGGTGAGAAAAGCACGAAACAAATCATATGGATTACTATATTTGAAAAACCTTTCAAAATAAAAAGTATCTCCTAAGACCACACAACACATAAACACAGATGGGTTTTTACCTTAAGATAACTAAAACATTTTATCATAAAAAAATCCAATGATATTATAATAATATCTCGGTTTAAATAAATACAGAATATAACTGAAATGATTGCATCTCACATTTCAACATAATTGGGCATATCTCAGTCTTTAAAGGTTCGTATTGGAGAATGGGTTCCAACAATGGCAAGGTAAGGGACAACCTTCTGATGATACAGCTCTAGAAAATGTACCCGAGGGCTATAGATGCATCTACCCCTCTACTACACACAGCTGGCCTGCCTCTTTAACATGAAAAGATAGATTACCTCACCCCTTTGACACCGAGACTGCTTTACTTTGCCACTTAATGCCAAAGCGCAAAATAACTCTAATGGACAATCTAGAACGGGATGATGCTTGCTAATGGTAGCTAACCACATGGCTCCACCACTGTAACGACCCGGAATTTTCGATCGTGAAAATTCCAGATAGTTAGGAAAAGAAAAAAGAGATAGAAGAAGAAGAAACAGAAACACAACACTGATTCACAGAAATCGCAGCAGATCAAAATATAATATCAAATAATAACAGTTTACAAAAGAATACCTGTATCTGTCGATTACATTTTAATACATCAGAGTTCACCCATACACAATCACTGTACATATACAAATCAACATATCTCAGATAAATAGAAATATATCACAGCGGAAACACTCCATACGTTCCTGCCATCCAGCTCGTCTCCTGAGCTCCAGAACGTCCTTACCAGAAAATCTGTAATACTCGGTCTGACCCGAGCATTACATCAAAGTAACACCCGGGTCAGGCTGGAAACCAGCATGAGTAAACCCATCTAACATGAAATACTAATATATAAAACCTATTAAAAAACCCGGGTAACTCGTACTTCATTGCGAGTCCATTACTTGTTATGCTCAAAACTTATTTCACAAATCAAATTCTAAGTATTCTTACTTAGTTCAAAGGTCCATATTATTCCATCTTAGTCTATTGATTTCACACATCAAATCTAAATAGAATCATATAGATTACAAATCAAAGTGGTTTCGTGTGACGACCCGGAATTTTGGGCCTTTAAATTGGAATATTTAATTTGTTTTAAATATTCAAAAGTTAAACTTTAACTCGAATCTCAAATATAAATATTTATTGGATAATTAAATATTGAATTTAACAATTAAATATTGGTAAAATATTGAATCTTGATTTTAAGCTTGTTAAAAATAATTTAAAGGCTCAGAAAATTTATATTGTTAATACTGAAGGTGATGGGACTTTTAAAATGGAATTTCAAAGTGTTTTGTTCAGTTTTAAAAATATATCGTTTAAATCGATATTTAAAAATGGCCTTCCGAGGAATAATCTCGGAATTCGACGAAACCAGTACCATTGGATCCGTAATATTGTATTATTATCGGGTTTCAATTTTCGTAGTATTCGGAGTTGTTTTGAGAGCGTACGATAGGTAAACGCATTGAAAATTTAATCGAAAAATTCAATAATATTGTTTCCTTATTCCTTTACATTAGCTGCTCCTTATCACCTCAGCCTACTTTCTTTCACCGTCATAACTTTTCCATTCCCTTCATATCAACTGTAGCCGACCATCTTCTGAAGCAAGCCGTTCCTTTTCGTTTAAAATCATTACGTCTCCTTCCATTTCTCTCAGAACAAATTAACTTCAACAAAACAAAAAAATGGTCGAGCCTTGAAATCCAAATCTCCAGTATTCCACTTCCGTCCATTTTGAAATCGCGACTTCCACTTCCTCTCTTCGTTCTCGAACTAAAAATAAATGGCGACAGTCTTCATTCCTTCCCTCTGCTTTATATCGAGATCGAATTTCCCTTTGAAAAAAAATGAAGACAACAGATGATATTCGAGCAATCCTGTTCGAACGAAGCAATGGTGATCGCGACCGGAGCCAGGATGCGCGAGGCAGCGAGATCGATGTGCGAGCGACCGGAGGATGACTTCGTCATCGAGCGTACGAGCGTCAGTAGATGTTGGGTTCGATTTCGAATCGTGAGGCTCAAGGTCGATCGTGGTGGATGCGAATTAGGGGGAAGCTCGACGTGAAGGCGGAGGCACGAGTTAGGGGGTGGTTTCGCAGGCGATTCAGGAGAGGGGTCGCAATCTACCACGGCGAGGCTAGGGTTCGGCGAGCTTCAGTCGCGTGGGCAGTGAGGTATTTTTTTATTTTTTTGCGCAGTTCGATTAATTTTAATTTGTTGATAAACTGAAATTTGTTTTTGTAAAACACATTGCAACTATAAACTGATTTAAGCGAATTTTTCCAGTAAAGTATAAACCTGTTAGTTTTAATTCTATATATGTATAAAAAGAAATAATATTACCTCTGAGATTGTTGAACATGAAGTATAATAAAAATAAATATCATTTTACAGTGAATTTTTATAAAAACAGTTTTGTTTAAATTATTCAACTATATAAAGCAGCAAGGTATATTATTTCACTTATTAAATACCAACTGAGATTTAGTATATATATATACAGGTTTGAAAAGAATTTTTATTTAATAAGATTTTGGAAGTTAAATAGAAATTTGGATGTTTAAGTAATTTATATAAAATAAAAATTTCAAATCTATATAGGTTATTTTATAAGTATACATATATATAAAGTTTCAAAAATTGTTTTATAAGTATGTATGTAGTTTCAAGAAGAAATGGAAGGTACACATATGTTTAAGGGAAAAATTTGTTTAATTCAAATTAATAGTTTAAAGCAAATAAACAAATGGTAATTGGTTGTCCTATTTATTTCAAATATTAATAAATCTATGTAACTGATTATACAACGTCCAAAATCGGGAAAATATAGCTGGAATGGAAATGGATTGCAAAAATGAAAGGTGAGTTAATCTCACTCATCTGGTTGCTAATTTAAATTTAAATGGTTAAATTTAAATAAATGATTGAATGATTGAATTGATTGGATGTGCTATAGTATATATAGTAGTATATAGCAATATATACATATTGGCATATGTATATATTGGAGTTGTTGATATTCCCGCATTATATAGCGGATGAGACCCTATGCGCCGCATAATAGCGGATGATTTTATATAAATCCCATATACCGTGATATTCCACCTTGAATGGAATTGGTATTGTGCTAACGTCTGTGGATGCAGGGAAAACAGGTTGGAGGGATCCAATTGGATTCCTCAAATATTTAATTTTGTTTAAATATTCTGTGATATGATCTTTGATATCCTGTGATGAATTATATGGATAATTGGATGTTATGGTTTGGTTGGACTGATTTGGATATGCTGAGTTTTCAAAATCTCTAGAATGGAATTTTTGAAAGGAAATAAAAGAGTCAATTTTTAAGTCAAATAATTCTAGTGAATTTGAATAACTTAAATAATGAATTGTAAAAGAAATAAAGCAAATTCTAAATTCGAACAAATATGGTTAAAGGGGATTTGAAATTAACATGAGAATAATGAATTTTAAACTAAAGTGATATTATTGGAAAGAATAAAGAAATTATTTTTAAAGTTTAAGGATTTAATTTAATTAAAGGATATGAAGGAATTTTGGAAACCTGAAATTGGTATTTTCAGTTAAAAGGGTTTTAACTCAAAATTAAGGAATAAAATCTGAGAGTAAATGTATTTTGAAATAAATGAAGTAGTGTAACGCCCCACTCCGAGACCCACTGTAACAAAGAGTATTACGGGAGTAATACTGTCTGTTAAAGCGGAGAATAGAGTATAGTGAAAGCGACCATCTATAATCAAGCTATAACTATCTACCGAATACGTCGAAAGGTGGAATCTATTTAAATTTTTCTCAATCAGGTGGTTCGACATATTCAGTAAATACTTATAACGAAATTACAAATGGCTAAAGATCTATCAGGACAAAGCATAATAATAAATGATAAAACATCACAGAACAGAATCACATAACAGATATAAAATCCCAGAACAATACATCGTCAATACAGATCCAAATATCATAAGTGGGTACAAAGCCACTGCTCACACATGTGAGTCAAAAATATGTACATATAAGAGTCTGAATAATATCATAAGCGGACACTAAGATAAGCTATCTCAAAAGCATAGCAGATAAGTCCAAAGCGGAAGCATAGAGCAGCTAAGTCCAGAGACCTAACCTGAAACAACTCGGTCTGACCCGAGCGAAAACACTCGGGTCAGGCTAGTTAAACAATCAGTAATAACTGAGATATATAATAATGCGGTACATAAATAAAATAGTACTTATCCAAAGAGAAGTATATTATGAACCACATGAATATAATGACGATCCCTAATCATCAATAAACAATAAAAATCTCCAAAGAGAAATCAACACCAAAGTGTAGAATAAATAAAGTCGCCTCATATCATCGGCGTAGCCAAAGCCATAAAAAGATGCCCATAGGCAATAATCCCAATAGTGACCAGAGTCTATGATCAATGCCCAAGCAAAGATCGATGCTCCAAAGAGCCATGGGGATATACTGAAAAGTCAATGAAATCAAACACAGAAAAGCAGTGTCCAGAGACACTGTGGATCCATAAGGTAATCGCACTTACATCGTATGGTTCCATAGAACCAACACCGAATGGCGGTACTCGAATGGATATAAAAATAATCAGATAATACAAGTTTTGCACGTGCACCGACCAGAGTCGTTGTTGCCAAGTACTGTAGAGTTGTGATCGATCACTCGCACCGATGCGAAACACGCGAGATGGCGAGATCCTTCCCAGAAGGATAAAGGCCCAGAGGCACACGTCGAAAAATAAACTGCTCCATAGAGCAGGTGTCCAGAGACGGTTGCCCAGAGGCGTGGTGACCCAGAGGTCCAGTACTGGCCGCCCAGAGGCTAATGTGTCACTAACTTCTTGGAGAGGAACCCGCAAAGTGTTAACAATGAGTCCCATACCCCACGTTCGCACTAAACGGTTTCCTAACCAATAGCAAGCTCACACTCCAAACAATAAAAAGTCTACCTCATATCATCGGTAAACTAGACCCAAATGTCAAAACGATCAATCGAATAGGTCGGGGATTAACCGGAAAGAAAATACACACGGTTTCCATAGGCCGGAGATTTCCTAACCGTTTAAGCACCTTTCCACTTCGCTCGACGTGCTAAAAGTGAGTGTGAGATTTTTATTATAGAAAATAATGGTGTAAAACGGATTTATAATTGATTTTCGGAATCACTTTTAAAACGGTCTTTTGAAAGGTCTCCTATTATGGAGTAATTAATTTAATAATTAAAATAATATTATATAATAATTTTCAAAAGCCATTTAGGAGTGAAAAATCTTTTGAAAATGATTCATAAAACCCATGTACGAAATCTAGAGACAAATCTCAAAGAAATCAATGAAAACCAGAAAATCATCAAAAATATTCTAAGTGTTTGTAAACATTCAAAAACAGCTGTAACTCAAGTTCGAAAATTTATTTGGACCAGCAAACTGTGTCCAAATGTCATGAAAATTTGTAGGCATGTAGTCCAACATCCTTACTTTAATATGCAAAAAGAATTTTTGGATTCCGAGTTGAGACGAAGTGGCAGCGACGTCTCAAAGTTGGACCCAGAACAAGATTTACACTGTTTACAAACAGCGACTAGAGTTCAACTTCGACACGAAATTCGAAGTACCAAACGAACTCCAATGTTGTCCAAATTTTCCTGAGATGGAGTTCGGAACTCCACCTTTCTAACGAGACCAAAAACGTCGAATTCCGACTTCCGATGCGAACGTGGAGGCATCGCGGAGTGGCGCTCAAAAGCTGGAAACAGAAGGGATATTTGATTTTCATTCTAAGTGTTTGACCATTCAAAAACTGCTGCGAACCCAAGTTCGGCAATTTATTTGGACCAGCAAACTGAATCCAAATGACATGAAAACTGGTAGGAATATAGTCCAACATCCCTACTATAAGATGCAAAAAGAATTTCTGGAATCCGAGTTGAGACGAAGTAGCAGCGACGTCTCAAAGTTGGACCCAGAACAAGATTCACACTGTTTACAAACAGCGACAAGAGTTCAACTTCGACACGAAATTCGAAGTACCAAAAAATGCCGATGATGCCTAAATTTTACAGAGATGGAGTTCGAAACTCCACCTTTCCAACGAGACCAAAAACGTCGAATTCCGACTTCGGATGCGATCGTGGCGGCATCACGAAGTGGAGAAAAAAAATCTGGAACAGGGTTTAAAAAAAAATTATTTATTATTTTTTTTTCCTTTTTTTTCTCGGGACAGTGGTAAGAATGTACAATTTTAACCAAAATAAGTTCGAAATTTCATGAAACTCAAAACATGAAAGTTTTAGCTCTAAATCTAAGCTTTCCAGAACATCTAAAATTATTAGATTTGGATAAGAAACGAGAGAGATACATGCAAAACAATATCAGATTGAAACTCAAGATAACTTGTTAAAGACAGAATTGGTCTTCTGTCTTTGAACGCATTTCAGGTCATCTAAATGGCAATACTACAGAAAACTCACTGAACAAAAATTGTAGCATATGTTTTAAGCTTTCCGGAACATCCAAAATTATCTAATTCGGATCAAAAACGAGTAACTTATGGCCAAATCAATTTCAGGGTTTTATTTTATTAACCTTGTAGTTTGTTGTCAGGTCAGTGACAAACAAACGTGATTTCGACCATTGAAACCACAAAAGTAGGCAAAGCTCAAAACATGAAAATTATAGGCTACAGAATAAGCTTTCCAGAACTTCAAGAAAATCTTAATTCCGATTTAAGATGAATGAGATATGCCTAATTTACTAACAGCAATAAACTAATTATAATTTCAGCTAGCATATATTACCTCTTTCCAAGCAATGAAAAGAAGATCAAAGAGTTTCACAATCTAAATGCACAAAAAAAGAGGATTACAAAATAATTTCAGAAATTAAAGAATGAATTAGAGGTGGGTTTTGTGATTGCTATTACCTCTTTTAGTAGTTTGGATTAACTCTCTTTGATTTGGTGTAGATTGGAGTCTTGCTTAGGAGGCCATGACTAGGTTTTGGAGCTTTCTAATTAGGTTTTAGTGGTTATGAAATGAAGTGGTGGCTGAAATGGGAGAGTAAAAGATACTTTATAGGCTAATGGTTAGGGTTATTGGATCTAATACCCATTAGGACTTTGTATTATTCATGTGCATACATATATATGCAATTTTCTCTAAGTACACTCTACATACAAATTACTAAATACATTTCAAACCATAGAAAATTATGAAAATATGTTAACAATTACTTTTAGCCATTTCATAAAATCCTATATCAACAATATTTTACATTTTAACCCCTAATTTTTCCAAAACACCGTTTATAGTTAATATTAGCCAAAATCACCATTTTGCAAATAAATTGCAAATTAATTTCCCAAATCAAATATTGCACTATTTTACACATATAAAATTTTGCAATAATATAAATTACAAATTTCCCTAATTAATTTCCTTGAAATGCTCCATTTTACACTTAAGCCCAAAATATTAATTTATTCAAAATGACTAAATTTTGAACAAATTAGCCACATTAAAAATTCATTAATAGCTCCAATTAAATTAAAATCCCAATTTTAATTTATTATTTGGTAACCGCAATCACGGGTTGTTACAAGTAGCAAAAGGGATTTTGTTTCAAAGTAAAGTAAAGTAAATTGGAAAATCAATTGGAAATTGATTTAGTTGTTTAAAATTGGAATTTTAAAAGAGAAGTGAGATTTTGGAATTTATAAACTAGGTTTATAAAGTAAAATAAAATATAAGTGGATATTTGAAAATATAAATTCAAGGTGGGAATTTAGAAAAGAATATGGATTGGTTTAAAAAAATAAATTTTGATTTATTTTTAAAGATGGGAATGAGAAGTGTATTTCTCTGGATAGCCAAGTACGTTTTCAAAGGAATTTTAAATATTCGTAAAAAGTTCTAATGTTGTTTAAACCGTATGTTTTAGAAAATTTGTCATTTTTAGATATTAAATTCTAAAGTAAGTATTTTCAAAAATCCATTATTGTAGTAATTATATATAAAAGTGATTTGGTATTATGTTTTAAAAAGAGAAATTTAGTTATATTTACAAAGTGGTTTTATTTTAAATATTCTTTAAGTATATATTTTTGTAAAGTATTAAAGTGGTTTAAATTTCAATATTATAAAGTATATTTATAATAAAGTGTTATTAAATTATTTTAAAAATCTAAAAGTATTTTGTACTTGGTGTTCCGGTGGAAATAAATATTTGGGAAAAATGCATTCTGTAATGATCCGGATTTTCGCGTTCGAAAATCGACATCCGTACTTCACATCGTACTCGAATGCCGCAGATTCGACCGTTCAAATCCGAGTCGCCGGAGCTTATAACACAGTTAAGTAAACAACACAGCGGAAAAGAAAAAGAATATAGATATACAACATCTGATACAATATCCAGATACAATGATGATACAATGAATATCTATATACATCAGAGATATGATACAAGAAATAGCAGCGGAAAGAAAAATAGATAACATCAGCAGCGGATAATCTTCATCTCCAATAGAATGCTCCAATCCATAGCTAGCGAAAAGAAAGGTCAGTCGTCCAAGGACTGACTAGCTCCAGATAATCTACTCAACCTGAATATCTGAGAAACCCAACTCTAGACTGCCCGTGTGGAAAATAGTGGGCACCCAGAGTTTAGGAAAGGAACAATAAACTCCGGATCAGTCATGGGACTGGTGTGAGCAACAAAAACAGTTTATCTTTAAAAACAAATAGCAAAGAATTTTAAAGTCAATTCGCAATGCTTTTAGAAAATGAAACTACCATAAGACCTCCCACCACACACACAATGCAAACGCAGACTTGGAGGAGATTTCTTCTTATGATAGTCAAAGATGCTTACTACGCAAAATCAAATCTTGATATTATTATTAGTGCATAGTGCAGAAAACATTTTCGAAAGTAGAATATAAATCTTAGCCAGCATAGGCATTCCGCACTTATGCCTACTATAGCTACCATGTTCAATAGCAGGTTACCGCCACATTCCATGGCAGGTAATACAACTAAAACCGTACAAGGTTCGTATTGTTTCTTTGGATTTCCAACAAATGGTCAGGCTAAGGAACTTCCTATCCACGATGGGTACGTCCCTGGAATAGACGACCCGAGAACCTAACCGGATCTCTGCCAACACAAGGCCGGGTTACCTCTGCAAAAATAGGTAACTACTGACACGCGTATGCCATCCCCCGATCGTCACCGATCTTCCCGAGGATCCCCGATTTCCAACAACCACAAAGTAATAAACTTGCAGCAACCACAGAGGTTAAGTATCTGGGCTCCATACCATGATACCACCTTTATCCAGAAGGAATGACATACACTAAGGGGCGCTACTCCCTAGAACCTTGCCGCATCTTTCCTGTTTCGACCATTTCCGGGGTGTGAGGCTCGACGAAGTCTCGTCCACAAAGCTACGCTTTCTACAAAGCCATGCTTCGGGTCAAACAAATGATCAACCTATGATCACAAAGATATAAGATCAAACAAATGATCATATCACAAATGATCAAACACTGATCATCACACAGCAGCACTCAGCATGTCACATTACCGAATTGGGAATATATCGCTGATAAATTTCAATTACATAACCTCTGAGCTCGTACGTCTCAGAGAAGGGTGTTAAGCTAAGAGAATAAATTCTCCGCCACCAAACAAAAATGTATTTGAAAGAAATCGGCTTTATATCTCAAAGTGTAATGTCAGACATGTATCCATACAAGTCTGTTCCGGGTTCGAACAGAACCGAAGGCACTTCTCACGAAGCCCTTGCAATTCCGGATAACTTTCAATCACGTCCGGACTTCCCATCACAAAAGAGTGATATAAATCTCTATACCAGCGCGACTCAGTGCAGAGACATTCGACAGGTTGTCCTTTCATTTTCGAAAAATATCCGGTCTTCAACACCGGTCTTCAAATGCTATCCATATACGACGTATCACTATTCGGAATGGGTTATATGACCCAAAGGTCTTTTCCCGGCTAACCCGAATAGTGAGCGAAATATTTAAAAACATATGGATATTGGGATTTCAATTAAGTCACAACTTAAACCCAAATTTCCTTTTCAAATGGTTTAACAAATTACCATTTTAATCTTTTTAAACAAAAAAGATTCAATTCACAAAGTTCACTTAATTTCACAAAGATTCATTCACAGATTTTCCAAATCGATTTCCATTTCAGTTTAATTAACTCGTTAAATCTTTAAATCAAAGATTTAACTCATAGCTTTCAAAACGATTTCATTTCGAATGGTTTAAACAAAACATCACTTTTAAATCTGTTAAAAATAAACAGATTTAATACATAGCTTTCAAAAACAATTCATTCATAACTTGGAAAATCCATTTTTCAATTCACTTGAAATTCCTTTAATTTAGACTGGAATTTCTTTTCTTATCTAAAAGCTTTTATCATTCGAAAACAACAATTTTCAATTTGGAAATCTGATTCATTCATACGAGTTGAAATCCTTGGTTTAAATTCAAATTCCCAAATTAATACTTTAAAATGGTTTAATTCATACAAACACATTTATATCATCTTTTATCCCTAATTTCCAAATCATAGATTTAATTTCAAATATTAGATTCAAATTTAAATCAAATTATTTAAATTTTCAAAACTCGATTAAGTTATTCAAAATAACTTTTATATTTGAAATTCCATTTCAAAAGCTTTTTACTTTAAACCCAAATTTCTAATTTCAAAATCAATAGAAATTAAAATTTCAATTTCAAAACATCAAATTTAAATTATCTGTGACATAACCGATTTCCACGTGAAATCCATATTGGTGTGTGTATAAGTGTGGTCTAGGGGTTTTACACACAATAGTGCAACATCAATCATCACATAACAAAATACAGGTTATAGTTGATAAGCGATATAAACTATACGCTTATCGTTCATTCACAGATCACAGATATATATCACAGGTAAGTAAACTACAGATCACAACATAAATCAGGGTGTATCACAAAGCATCATATATCAGGGAATATCAAGTAATTCAATCATTCAGTAGAATCCATACATTCACAAATGAATTTATAAATCAACTGATTAATTTAAATCAGATGTATCAATTTGTTTATCCGGGTTAATTATCATAAGTTAATTTCAATTTGTTTGAAATAAATCTTCCTTTTAAATTTTATTTGTTAACCTTTTTAAGAAATTACATAAATTTATTATCTTTAAATCTATCACATTTATTTAATAAATCATATTTGTTAATCAATCTTAATTAATCAATCAATCTTTCATCATTAAATAATTATCCTTTAAATTATTTAATTATCTTTTAATTTATTTATTTGATTAACCCTTAATTTATTACCATTTAATTAATTATCTTTAGTTAATAATTTAACCCTTAATAAATTTATTATCCCCAAATTAATTATTCTTTAAATTACTCGGTTAATCAAGTATTAATTATTAACAAATTTACCTTAATTACTTTTATTAAGAAATTCATTTCAAGTAATTAATTTCCTTCATCAAATAAATTAACTTTAAACTTTAGAAGTTAATTAACCATCAATTAATTTAACTCAAATCTTAATTTCTTGATTTAATAAATAAATCAATTTTTTTTAACTTGAACTAATTTAAACTTATTTTAGCTTTGCTTAATAATTTAAATTCAGTTTTAAAGTTTAGAGGCAGATCAGATTATTTAAAGCCTGCTACCCAAACATACCCGAAGTACATCACTCCTGCTTCGAGTCCTCCCCCACAAAATCTCGAGCAAAGCTTCGAGCCTCACCACACTTCAGCTACTTCGAGTTTTTCGTGAATTCCTTCGAGTTCTCCCCGATGCCATAGCCTTCTTCTCCAAACGTATACCACTGATACCCATCAGAAGTTCGTGCACATGTACAACGTGGCGAAACCTCTCCGATCACCAACGCCGTCCCCAACCAGTCACCTTTGGCCTCCTCCATCGATCCCGATTGCCCAAGAATTAATTCGAACGTGATATCGAAATCGAGCTAAAAAAAACGAAACCTGGAAAACATCACTGACTCCATCATCAAACCTGACAACGCACCACGCTCGCAGCTCCGACCACCGGACATCACGAAACTTTGGCCATCCCTTCGTCCACACTCCCTCTACTATCACTCACAATCACGCGTCACTCGATGCTTCATGGAGGAAGAACGAATCAAAACGCGACCCCTCATTAAAGCTAGGGTTAGAAACTTCAACCCCGCGCCGCTGTCGCCACCGTAGCCGTGGCCACCTCCAACTATTTTTCCCAAACTCGTCGTACTCCCCTCCATCTTCACACGAAATCCCGACCCCTCCAGTTCGTCATCTCGCCGGAAATTGGAGGAAAACCATTTCCAGTTCAACTCAAAACCGCTCTTTACATATTTAATAAAAAATCAAAATTCTTGTTTTAAAAATCATATTTTTCAATGGCGATTTAAATTATATACTTGATTCAACAATCTATTGCATTTGATTTTATCACGTATAAACCAATTCATCTGTACTATGATGTTTCCGAGCTATCTTTAAACTTGTCTTACTTAAAAACAAAAAAAATAAATTTTAAACTCTAATTTATAATCACTCAACATAATAAATTTAAATCTTTAAGTCTAACAATGATCAAAAGATTTGATTTGTCGGTTCTTGATCAAGCTTTGATGCTCTGAACCAAGGAAACAGAGGTGACTTCCAATATATACAGGCATATACACGTACACATATTTATAACATAGAGAAAATCCAAATGTATGCATAAACAAAGTAACTTAAGTCTCAGACTTCACAAGCAACAGATAAGTATATTCAAACCATTTAGATTTTGGGAGTTACTCACCTTTCATTTTGAAGAACAGAGCCTGCTCCAATATATTGAAAAACTACAGGCTACAATCTTCTTCCTTGGTTTGTATTGATTTGTTTTGATGTTTTAATTGAAGCTTTGTTTATAAGTTTTTAGATGATATCATTTCAGATTTATTTTCTTACCGAACGAAATGGAATAGGTGAATATATGGAGAAGGCAGTGTTGTACAGGGATTATTACATTACTTGGTACAATAGGCATATTATAATGCTTTGTAAAATTATATCAGAGATTTGTGCTTTTTCCAAAGGGTGGCTGACCATGCTTGTATTAATGGCCGATACCCTCCCCTGTATGCTAGAGGTACTAGCATTTATTTTTTAGTACTTGTTCTACATACTTTCATACATACTTATGTTTTCATTTGCTAGCTTTTACCCATACTTTGTTTTCAGCCTTTGCTTACTTGTATCCTATTTTATTCTTGCCTTGCCTGCATTCTTTAACTCGGCTGAGTTGTAAAAATGTTGTGCACTAAGATGTTGGCATTTATTTCTCTGCATACTTGTTGACTTTGGCTATACAATATGAGATAGTTTGATGTGTTTCTTTTACAAGTTTTATTCACATATTTCTCATTTATTTTATAAGTGCATTTGTTTATATCATTTTATAAACTCAAACCATCTTTAACCATCAATTCAAATATATATATATATATTAAATTTGCTCGTATATACCTAAATATATATATATATATACACTATTTACAATATTTTAATCTCAAATGATTTATACAGAATATACTTGGATATCGGGGAAACTCGCAATAAATAAATCGATTAATTTCACTTTAAAACATTTATTTTACTATTTTTATTCAGAATGAAATAAAATTAACAACTTTAAATTCAAAAACTCAATTAATTATTAATTTAAATACTTATAAAATTTGGGGTCGTTACAAATTTCCCCCCTTAAAAGAATTTCGTCCTCGAAATTCGCAGGCACGAAAACAACGAAAAGATAGACAGATTCGATCTCCTATAATTCCTCGAACTAACGATACGAATTCCAAACTCAAGTCGGACTATCTCAGAATACATACCAATTCGTCCATCTTCGGACTTTGGTATTCACAAGAATTTACAATAGAATTTCAAAATTTGGTTTCAAACAATATCGTTTTATTAATTTAACTCAAATTTTAGCTTCATATCCTATTAATCAAATTTAATTCAATTTAAAATTTCCAATTTCAAATTCATTAAGGTATAAATCAAAAAGCTGATAAGAAATCGATGAAATATGAAGTAACGACTTTCTACAACTTCGTCTTGTAGCTGGTACGAAGAAATCAAAAGAATTGAAAAGACGAATCAAAGGATATTGATAAGAAAGATTGTTTCCACTGTTGCAGGGTATTGACCATTTATAGTCGTATTCCCTTGTCCCCTCTCTCGTCTTCTTCTTGCACTCATACTCACTATCAGTGGATAGCAAGAGAATTTACTGAGACGTTCAGACGGATATCTTAAGGATTACTCATTCTAGAGTTTACTTCACTCTATCTCTAATGAGCTACTTAACGTGTTATACTCCTGAGCTAAAGTTCAACCAAAGCTCTGATACCAAATGTAACGATCCGGATTTTCGCGTTCGAAAATCGACATCCGTACTTCACATCGTACTCGAATGCCGCAGATTCGACCGTTCAAATCCGAGTCGCCGGAGCTTATAACACAGTTAAGTAAACAACACAGCGGAAAAGAAAAATAGATAACATCAGCAGCGGATAATCTTCATCTCCAATAGAATGCTCCAATCCATAGCTAGCGAAAAGAAAGGTCAGTCGTCCAAGGACTGACTAGCTCCAGATTGTAACATCCCGTAAATTTTCGACTTTCGAAAATTCAACATCGATACTCACTTTATCGACTGCTGAGCCATCAAATGTCGGAAACCCGGAAAGTTATGGTTTTAAGAAAAAGAAAAGGTAGAAGAAGAAGAAGATAGAAGAAAAAGAGAAGAAAGAAACAACAACAGATACAGAACAGAGACAATATCAGAATCTTACACATCGCAGCGGAACAATATATAATAGATAAATCAGTAATCTTTAAAACAAAGAACTATATCATTTTATACATACATCAGTCATCAGAGTCAATATACAACTCAATACAATACATCACATCAATGGACAGTTATATAAACTTGTCCTCATACAGAATACACAGCGGAATAAATACTATCAGATACAAATACTACGTCTCGTCCTCCAGCTTATCTCCAAAGTTCCAGAATATCCAGAATATCCTGATAATATAACTCTAGGCTGCCCGTGTGGAAATTGGTGGGCACCCAGAGTTTAGAAGGGAACAATAAACTCCGAGTCAGTCATGGTGACTGGTGTGAGATCGTAAAACAGTTATTTATCTTTAAAATAAACAGCAGAGAATTTCTAAAGTCAATTCGCAATGCTTTTGGAAAATGAAACTACCATAAGACCTCCCACCACACACACAATGCAAACGCAGAATTGGAGGAGATTTCTTCTTATGATAGTCAAAGATGCTTACTACGCAAAATCAAATCATTTTTGATATTATTATTAGTGCATAGTGTCGAAAACATTTCGAAAGTATAATATTAATCTTAGCCAACATACGACCAGTATCGTATGCCTACTATAGCTACCATCTAAACAGTGGTGACCACCGTACGTAAATGGCAGGTTCTACAACTAATACCGTACAAGGTGCGTATTGGGATTTGGATTTCCAACAAATGGTCAGGCAAAGGAACTTCCTATCCACGATGGGTACGTCCCTGGAATAGACGACCCGAGAACCTAACCGGATCTCTGCCAACACAAGGCCGGGTTACCTCTGCAAAAATAGGTAACTACTGACACGCATATGTCATCCCCCGATCGTCACCGATCTTCCCGAGGATCCCCGATTCGCAACAAACCACATAGATAATAATAATGCAGTAACCACAGAGGTTAAGTATCTGGGCTCCATACCATGATACCACCTTTATCCAGAAGGAATGACATACACTAAGGGGCGCTACTCCCTAGAACCTTGCTGCATTCTTCCTGTTTCGACCATTTCCGGGGTGTGAGGCTCGATGAAGTCTCGTCCACAAAGCTACGCTTTCTCAAAAAGCCCTGCTTCGGGTCAAACAAAATGATCAACCTATGATCACAAAGATATAAGATCAAACAAATGATCATATCACAAATGATCAAACACTGATCATTTCACAGCAACACTCAGTGTGCCACGTTACCAAATTGGGATATATCGCTGATAAATTTCAACTACATAACCTCTGAGCTCGTACGTCTCAGAGAAGGGTGTTAAGCTAAGAGAATAAATTCTCCGCCACCAACAGAAATGTATTTGAAAGAAATCAGCTTTATATCTCAAATTGTAACGTCAGACACACAATCCATACAAGTCTGTTCCGGGATCGAACAGAACCGAAGGCACTTCTCACGAAGCCCTTGCATATCCGGATAAATTTCTAATCACGTCAGGACTTCCCGTCACTAAGGGTGATAAAACCTCTAAATCGGAGATCAGCCAATGTAGAGTAACTCGACGGTAATCCTTCCGTTTTCAAAAATATCCGGTCTTCAACACCGGTCTTCAAATGCGATTCATAATGACGTATCACATATTCGGAATGGGTTATACGACCCCATGGTCCTTTCCCGGCTAACCCGAATAGTGAGCGATTATTCAAAAACAAGTGTGGCATTCAAATTCAACCAATTCACACAAATGCCTATCTAAAGGTAATTATTGATAGTCGGTTATTTAACTATCAATAAAGATGCGCAACATCATCAGATTCCAATAATTTTTCCCAAATTATTTATCTTCCAAAATATCTTTACTAGATATAAAATTTCCACACTTTAAAAATAAATCAACGTTTATTTTTAAAACGAATTTCCATTTCCTTTATAAATTCCATATTGAATTTACATTTTTCGAATATCTACTAATATTCCATTTTCAATCGTTTTCAAATATTCATTTTCGATTTATCTTTAAGAAGATAAATTCTCAAACGTTTCATTTTATTTTGGAAAACATTTCCATTCTTATTAATAATAAGAATTTTACAAGTCATTTATTTTCAACACTGGGAAAATATCCAATATACTTAAATCAATATTAAGTACATATTCATTCTTTTAAGGAAATCATTACTATAACAACATTTATTTGAGTCAAAACGAATGTTACGTAAAACATCGTTACGACGACTCAAAATCACTAGTATAGGGATTCGAAATTAAGATAGATATGTAAATCCCAATACTACATCAAAACATTTCCTTTCGGAAATCATTTACTATAACAACAGTGTTATAGTCCATCATTTCCTTAAATTCCTCGAAAACGTCTTTTTTCAACAAGTACTGTTGAAATCTATGCTTTCGATTCATAATACATTTTAAAACATCTTTTAAAACAATTAACTTTATTTTACAATTAAATCAACTTTCATTTCAAAAATCACACTTTGGTTATATTTCACCAAAAATCTTAACTCTTATAACTTTAAAATTCTAGACGTTTATTTTTCTGAAATAAATCAATTCAAAAATTCGATAAACGTCTATTTTTCAAAAATCACTTAAAAATCTTTTTAAAATAAAAGTCGTTATTTTTAAACTTCAAAACTGAATCCGATGATGTCACAACACCAATCAGTCCATCACAACAGTCAAATATCATATATCATCATATGATAACAGAATGTATCACAATATCTGAAAATAAATAACTACTGGTGAGGAATCCAGTTGGATCCCTCCAACCTGTTTCCCTGCATCCACAGACGTTAGCACAATACCAATTCCGCTCCAGTACGAAATTATCGCGGTATATGGGTTTTTATAAATCCGCTTACTAACGGCGCAATAGGGTCTCATCCGCTATACGAGGCGGGAAATCAACAATCCAATATATACATATGCCAATATGTATATATTGCTATATATAGATATATATCCTATCATATCTAATAGCACATCCAAACAGTCAATCATCAATCAATAACTGTAAATAATTCCACATTCAATTTGAGTGAGAAGATCTCACCTTGATTTTAAATTCCGTTCCAACGTTTATTTTCGAATAAAATTAAACGGGCGTTTAATTTTACCCGAAATTCAAACTAGCTCCAAATGGCTCCAATTCAGTTCCATAGCGAAGAGCTCGACAAAACGAAGCCAACGCTTTTCGTTTCGTTCCATTCCGACCTCGCAGCAAAAAGTTATCATATTTTAAATATCGTACAAATTTAAATACAAATAAATATTCACTTTCTTTTTATAATTTCCAACTTAATAGATCTCTACCGCACGTTCCCAGAACAAAATCAAGACCGTGATTCTCATCTTCCCTCCCACGCAACTCCCAGGTTTGAATTCACGAACGAGAAACCCATATACGCGACCGACTTCATCACATCGCGAGCCACCCCACTCGACTAAAATTTGATCAGAGACCACCATTTCGCTGTCCATCGCGAGTATCACCCACGGCCAGAGAGCGGTCGAGCTCGGTGGTCCCCACCCCTCACGAAACGCGCGCGAACTGCAGCCATACGTGGCCCAAAAACTCCCTCTCCGCCGCACCGATCTTGATCTCCACCGTTGGATGCCTCGGCCTCGCTACCCTCTTCGATTCTCTAGTTGAGATCGTCGCCTAAAAACGCGCGGATGAGGAGATAATCGAGGGGAAGTGAGAATGTTTTCTGGCCTTAGAAATAGAGAGTGGCGGCTGAAGAGATTTAGGGTTAGGGGTTGAATTGCTTTGCAAATGAATAAGTGGAGGGGTTTATATAGAAAAATTCACAAATCACTATTCACTTGGAATTTTCGAACTCCAAATCGAACGTGCCGGCTGACGTTTCTAAGGTTTACCCCGCGTTCCGAACGCAATGGAACAGGTTTCGGAAGCTAATTCGAACATCTGTGCGAGATACGGAGAAAAACGATCGATTTTAAATTAAACCGATTTAAATCGATTTCGAGGCGTTTCAATTCGTACCGGACAAATGGTAAATCCAAAAATTACGAAATTTGAAATCTTACAATAATATCACATTACGGATCCGATGAAACTGGTTTCGTCGAAATCCGAGACTTTTTGAAAAATGACTATTTTAACTCGTCGAATTAATATCAAAACAATCTCGATGCGTTTGGAGCTGCCACGGTCAAACGATAACTTTGATTGCTACGAAAATTGAAATCCGATAATAACTAACTATTACGGATCCAATGGAACTGGTCTCGTTCAATTCTGAGACTGTTCAAAAATTGGCTATTTTTACAGTCGATAATTAAATATTAAAATATTCGATTTTCACAAATTTATTCTAAATTCGATTCTGAAAGTTCTATAACCTTTCTATAACTCCAGTATGATTAAATAAAATTTTTCAAATCATTTTCAATCATATTAACTCGATTTTCAATTATTTCTGGAATTTCACTATTTAATTATTGATTTAATTATCCAATTAAATCCAATATTCGAGAAATAAATCATTCGACTTCTAAATTCCATTTATTAATATTCAAAATCAATTAAATATTCGAATTTTAATTATCAAAAATTCTGGGTCGTTACAAACTTCCCCCCTTAAAAGAATTTCGTCCTCGAAATTACAAGTCAGGAAGAAAGGTCTTTAACTCGTCTACTATTTTCTCAAATTCAAATAGTTTTATCAATTTATCAAAACAAATCTTTCTACTAAAGATTCGTTATCATTCAACTAGCTTTCTAACTTCAATTATAAGTTTCAAATAGCATTGTTTACTTCAAAATTCGAATTTAAGTTTAAATTCAAATTTTAACTTTCAAAATTTTCTCAAAAATTTTCTAACACTCAGAATTTTCGAAAAATTTCGCCAGCGTCTCCTTTGCGCGGCTAATACGGCACTACTACAAAACGTCCCTACGGACTCTCAGATTTCAAAAAAAAAAAAGAAAAAGCCAAGCGGCTAGACAAGAAATCGGCAAATCTCATATAGAAATTTAAATACATACCTTTAGTCGAGCAATTCAAATTTATCCTCGAAATCAAATTCAATTTCCTTTATACCTGTATATCCTACTAGCCATAATATCTAGTTGCATATATTCAAACCATTTCGTACATTCAATTACAAAATTTTCAATATAACTGCTTATATCATTTTTAAATTAGTTTTAATTACTAATTCATTTCAAATTCTAATCTACTAACAAATTCAGATTTGCTTCCAACATTCAATTTCAATTCCAGTTTCATTCACTTTTGTTCATTTCCAAAATTTGATTTCAATTTACCCTTTGGTTAAATCTACTGTCATTTAAACTGGATTTCCAATTCGAATTCATTTTACTTTTCTTCAAATTTTATCAATTCAACTTCATTAACACTTAATGAATTTATATACAATCAACTAACAATCATCAAACAATCAATGCATATTCAACATAACCATTATTATTTGATTTCCATTCAATTTAGTTCAACACCTTTAATTTCAATTGACTTACATTCAATTTATTCAGTTTCTTCAATGAATTAACATTTACACTCAATTGATTCATTAGTTCAATAGCTAATCCATTTCACATTTCATGTTGAAGTTTATTTATATAACTCAAGTTCATATTCATTTAATTCATTTTGATTATTTACTTCGACACCAAAATCAATTCCAATCAACACTTAAGTTATATCCCATTAAACATCGTTTGTTTAACTTAACTTACATTTCCACTTATAAATCCAAAATTCAAATTTCAATCCTATTTAACTTTTACCAAGGTCAAATTTCTTCACTTATTCAAAATTCATATTAAATCCAGATTTCATATTCCACAATCTCAACTTAGATTTAATTGATTCACTTATACTTACTTAAATTTAACTTCATCCTTTAAGTTGAATTTATTCTATCAATTCAAATTGTATAAGTTATCAACTTAATAATATTTCATAAATATGGTATCCCAGAGTCTTACCAATATTTCAAAGCCATTTTGAAAACAATTCAAATTCCATTTGAATTTCCAAAACAAAACCCAAATTTCCAAAACACTTCCATTTAAAACGATTTGGCAGCAATTCCTCTTTTGGAAACCCGAAAATGAACACCAATGATGCCGCGGTCATCATCGAAGTTATTTTCCAGCGACCGAAAAGAGTTTAGAGCTTTTCATTCCTTCAAAACATTTTTCAAAATCCTTTGAAATCCATTTTCAAATCAAAAAGGAATTAAACTTTCCAAATCTCCAAAATTTTCAAATTCTTTTCAAACATTTCCAAAAACTTCTCTGGAATTCCGTTTTAAATTACAAATCACATTTATAATTTACATTCTCCGATTTCATTTGTATATGAATTAATTTCTTAACTTTGGAGTTACGATTTCAATTTCTTATTCAATTTCAATGATAATAATTCACTATTATTATTTTCCTAACAACCATGCATCCATATACTATGATAATTTATAGAAAATCATTTCTTTTCTATAAAAAAAATAGTTTTGGGCAAAATTATTTCATTCACCCTATTTAAAACAATACTGTGCCGAATTGTTCTATTCAAGTGTTTAGAGATCCCTATCGATAGAGTTGTACGGACAATACCGACCAGAATCCATATACCACTCAACAAACCAATCATCACAATATAAAACAATTTTATATTCAAATAACAAATACGCGCTCATATCTATTATTACACTCAAACTCATTCTAGAGTACTACTGACTCTATCTCTAATGAGTAACACCCAACAGAGCAGGGTTGTCGCTTAACCATATGCTCTGATACCACTTGTAACATCCCGTAAATTTTCGACTTTCGAAAATTCAACATCGATACTCACTTTATCGACTGCTGAGCCATCAAATGCCGGAAACCCGGAAAGTTATGGTTTTAAGAAAAAGAAAAGGTAGAAGAAGAAGAAGATAGAAGAAAAAGAGAAGAAAGAAACAACAACAGATACAGAACAGAGACAATATCAGAATCTTACACATCGCAGCGGAACAATATATAATAGATAAATCAGTAATCTTTAAAACAAAGAACTATATCATTTTATACATACATCAGTCATCAGAGTCAATATACAACTCAATACAATACATCACATCAATGGACAGTTATATAAACTTGTCCTCATACAGAATACACAGCGGAATAAATACTATCAGATACAAATACTACGTCTCGTCCTCCAGCTTATCTCCAAAGTTCCAGAATATCCAGAATATCCTGATAATATAACTCTAGGCTGCCCGTGTGGAAATTGGTGGGCACCCAGAGTTTAGAAGGGAACAATAAACTCCGAGTCAGTCATGGTGACTGGTGTGAGATCGTAAAACAGTTATTTATCTTTAAAATAAACAGCAGAGAATTTCTAAAGTCAATTCGCAATGCTTTTGGAAAATGAAACTACCATAAGACCTCCCACCACACACACAATGCAAACGCAGAATTGGAGGAGATTTCTTCTTATGATAGTCAAAGATGCTTACTACGCAAAATCAAATCATTTTTGATATTATTATTAGTGCATAGTGTCGAAAACATTTCGAAAGTATAATATTAATCTTAGCCAACATACGACCAGTATCGTATGCCTACTATAGCTACCATCTAAACAGTGGTGACCACCGTACGTAAATGGCAGGTTCTACAACTAATACCGTACAAGGTGCGTATTGGGATTTGGATTTCCAACAAATGGTCAGGCAAAGGAACTTCCTATCCACGATGGGTACGTCCCTGGAATAGACGACCCGAGAACCTAACCGGATCTCTGCCAACACAAGGCCGGGTTACCTCTGCAAAAATAGGTAACTACTGACACGCATATGTCATCCCCCGATCGTCACCGATCTTCCCGAGGATCCCCGATTCGCAACAAACCACATAGATAATAATAATGCAGTAACCACAGAGGTTAAGTATCTGGGCTCCATACCATGATACCACCTTTATCCAGAAGGAATGACATACACTAAGGGGCGCTACTCCCTAGAACCTTGCTGCATTCTTCCTGTTTCGACCATTTCCGGGGTGTGAGGCTCGATGAAGTCTCGTCCACAAAGCTACGCTTTCTCAAAAAGCCCTGCTTCGGGTCAAACAAAATGATCAACCTATGATCACAAAGATATAAGATCAAACAAATGATCATATCACAAATGATCAAACACTGATCATTTCACAGCAACACTCAGTGTGCCACGTTACCAAATTGGGATATATCGCTGATAAATTTCAACTACATAACCTCTGAGCTCGTACGTCTCAGAGAAGGGTGTTAAGCTAAGAGAATAAATTCTCCGCCACCAACAGAAATGTATTTGAAAGAAATCAGCTTTATATCTCAAATTGTAACGTCAGACACACAATCCATACAAGTCTGTTCCGGGATCGAACAGAACCGAAGGCACTTCTCACGAAGCCCTTGCATATCCGGATAAATTTCTAATCACGTCAGGACTTCCCGTCACTAAGGGTGATAAAACCTCTAAATCGGAGATCAGCCGATGTAGAGTAACTCGACGGTAATCCTTCCGTTTTCAAAAATATCCGGTCTTCAACACCGGTCTTCAAATGCGATTCATAACGACGTATCACATATTCGGAATGGGTTATACGACCCCATGGTCCTTTCCCGGCTAACCCGAATAGTGAGCGATTATTCAAAAACAAGTGTGGCATTCAAATTCAACCAATTCACACAAATGCCTATCTAAAGGTAATTATTGATAGTCGGTTATTTAACTATCAATAAAGATGCGCAACATCATCAGATTCCAATAATTTTTCCCAAATTATTTATCTTCCAAAATATCTTTACTAGATATAAAATTTCCACACTTTAAAAATAAATCAACGTTTATTTTTAAAACGAATTTCCATTTCCTTTATAAATTCCATATTGAATTTACATTTTTCGAATATCTACTAATATTCGATTTTCAATCGTTTTCAAATATTCATTTTCGATTTATCTTTAAGAAGATAAATTCTCAAACGTTTCATTTTATTTTGGAAAACATTTCCATTCTTATTAATAATAAGAATTTTACAAGTCATTTATTTTCAACACTGGGAAAATATCCAATATACTTAAATCAATATTAAGTACATATTCATTCTTTTAAGGAAATCATTACTATAACAACATTTATTTGAGTCAAAACGAATGTTACGTAAAACATCGTTACGACGACTCAAAATCACTAGTATAGGGATTCGAAATTAAGATAGATATGTAAATCCCAATACTACATCAAAACATTTCCTTTCGGAAATCATTTACTATAACAACAGTGTTATAGTCCATCATTTCCTTAAATTCCTCGAAAACGTCTTTTTTCAACAAGTACTGTTGAAATCTATGCTTTCGATTCATAATACATTTTAAAACATCTTTTAAAACAATTAACTTTATTTTACAATTAAATCAACTTTCATTTCAAAAATCACACTTTGGTTATATTTCACCAAAAATCTTAACTCTTATAACTTTAAAATTCTAGACGTTTATTTTTCTGAAATAAATCAATTCAAAAATTCGATAAACGTCTATTTTTCAAAAATCACTTAAAAATCTTTTTAAAATAAAAGTCGTTATTTTTAAACTTCAAAACTGAATCCGATGATGTCACAACACCAATCAGTCCATCACAACAGTCAAATATCATATATCATCATATGATAACAGAATATATCACAATATCTGAAAATAAATAACTACTGGTGAGGAATCCAGTTGGATCCCTCCAACCTGTTTCCCTGCATCCACAGACGTTAGCACAATACCAATTCCGCTCCAGTACGAAATTATCGCGGTATATGGGTTTTTATAAATCCGCTTACTAACGGCGCAATAGGGTCTCATCCGCTATACGAGGCGGGAAATCAACAATCCAATATATACATATGCCAATATGTATATATTGCTATATATAGATATATATCCTATCATATCTAATAGCACATCCAAACAGTCAATCATCAATCAATAACTGTAAATAATTCCACATTCAATTTGAGTGAGAAGATCTCACCTTGATTTTAAATTCCGTTCCAGCGTTTATTTTCGAATAAAATTAAACGGGCGTTTAATTTTACCCGAAATTCAAACTAGCTCCAAATGGCTCCAATTCAGTTCCATAGCGAAGAGCTCGACAAAACGAAGCCAACGCTTTTCGTTTCGTTCCATTCCGACCTCGCAGCAAAAAGTTATCATATTTTAAATATCGTACAAATTTAAATACAAATAAATATTCACTTTCTTTTTATAATTTCCAACTTAATAGATCTCTACCGCACGTTCCCAGAACGAAATCAAGACCGTGATTCTCATCTTCCCTCCCACGCAACTCCCAGGTTTGAATTCACGAACGAGAAACCCATATACGCGACCGACTTCATCACATCGCGAGCCACCCCACTCGACTAAAATTTGATCAGAGACCACCATTTCGCTGTCCATCGCGAGTATCACCCACGGCCAGAGAGCGGTCGAGCTCGGTGGTCCCCACCCCTCACGAAAAGCGCGCGAACTGCAGCCATACGTGGCCCAAAAACTCCCTCTCCGCCGCACCGATCTTGATCTCCACCGTTGGATGCCTCGGCCTCGCTACCCTCTTCGATTCTCTAGTTGAGATCGTCGCCTAAAAACGCGCGGATGAGGAGATAATCGAGGGGAAGTGAGAATGTTTTCTGGCCTTAGAAATAGAGAGTGGCGGATGAAGAGATTTAGGGTTAGGGGTTGAATTGCTTTGCAAATGAATAAGTGGAGGGGTTTATATAGAAAAATTCACAAATAACTATTCACTTGGAATTTTCGAACTCCAAATCGAACGTGCCGGCTGACGTTTCTAAGGTTTACCCCGCGTTCCGAACGCAATGGAACAGGTTTCGGAAGCTAATTCGAACATCTGTGCGAGATACGGAGAAAAACGATCGATTTTAAATTAAACCGATTTAAATCGATTTCGAGGCGTTTCAATTCGTACCGGACAAATGGTAAATCCAAAAATTACGAAATTTGAAATCTTACAATAATATCACATTACGGATCCGATGAAACTGGTTTCGTCGAAATCCGAGACTTTTTGAAAAATGACTATTTTAACTCGTCGAATTAATATCAAAACAATCTCGATGCGTTTGGAGCTGCCACGGTCAAACGATAACTTTGATTGCTACGAAAATTGAAATCCGATAATAACTAACTATTACGGATCCAATGGAACTGGTCTCGTTCAATTCTGAGACTGTTCAAAAATTGGCTATTTTTACAGTCGATAATTAAATATTAAAATATTCGATTTTCACAAATTTATTCTAAATTCGATTCTGAAAGTTCTATAACCTTTCTATAACTCCAGTATGATTAAATAAAATTTTCCAAATCATTTTCAATCATATTAACTCGATTTTCAATTATTTCTGGAATTTCACTATTTAATTATTGATTTAATTATCCAATTAAATCCAATATTCGAGAAATAAATCATTCGACTTCTAAATTCCATTTATTAATATTCAAAATCAATTAAATATTCGAATTTTAATTATCAAAAATTCTGGGTCGTTACACAGATAATCTACTCAACCTGAATATCTGAGAAACCCAACTCTAGACTGCCCGTGTGGAAAATAGTGGGCACCCAGAGTTTAGGAAAGGAACAATAAACTCCGGATCAGTCATGGGACTGGTGTGAGCAACAAAAACAGTTTATCTTTAAAAACAAATAGCAAAGAATTTTAAAGTCAATTCGCAATGCTTTTAGAAAATGAAACTACCATAAGACCTCCCACCACACACACAATGCAAACGCAGACTTGGAGGAGATTTCTTCTTATGATAGTCAAAGATGCTTACTACGCAAAATCAAATCTTGATATTATTATTAGTGCATAGTGCAGAAAACATTTTCGAAAGTAGAATATAAATCTTAGCCAGCATAGGCATTCCGCACTTATGCCTACTATAGCTACCATGTTCAATAGCAGGTTACCGCCACATTCCATGGCAGGTAATACAACTAAAACCGTACAAGGTTCGTATTGTTTCTTTGGATTTCCAACAAATGGTCAGGCTAAGGAACTTCCTATCCACGATGGGTACGTCCCTGGAATAGACGACCCGAGAACCTAACCGGATCTCTGCCAACACAAGGCCGGGTTACCTCTGCAAAAATAGGTAACTACTGACACGCGTATGCCATCCCCCGATCGTCACCGATCTTCCCGAGGATCCCCGATTTCCAACAACCACAAAGTAATAAACTTGCAGCAACCACAGAGGTTAAGTATCTGGGCTCCATACCATGATACCACCTTTATCCAGAAGGAATGACATACACTAAGGGGCGCTACTCCCTAGAACCTTGCCGCATCTTTCCTGTTTCGACCATTTCCGGGGTGTGAGGCTCGACGAAGTCTCGTCCACAAAGCTACGCTTTCTACAAAGCCATGCTTCGGGTCAAACAAATGATCAACCTATGATCACAAAGATATAAGATCAAACAAATGATCATATCACAAATGATCAAACACTGATCATCACACAGCAGCACTCAACATGTCACATTACCAAATTGGGAATATATCGCTGATAAATTTCAATTACATAACCTCTGAGCTCGTACGTCTCAGAGAAGGGTGTTAAGCTAAGAGAATAAATTCTCCGCCACCAAACAGAAATGTATTTGAAAGAAATCGGCTTTATATCTCAAAGTGTAATGTCAGATATGTATCGATACAAGTCTGTTCCGGGTTCGAACAGAACCGAAGGCACTTCTCACGAAGCCCTTGCAATTCCGGATAACTTTCAATCACGTCCGGACTTCCCGTCACAAAAGAGTGATATAAATCTCTATACCGGCGCGACTCAGTGCAAAGACATTCGACAGGTTGTCCTTTCATTTTCGAAAAATATCCAGTCTTCAACACCGGTCTTCAAATGCTATCCATATACGATGTATCACTATTCGGAATGGGTTATATGACCCAAAGGTCTTTTCCCGGCTAACCCGAATAGTGAGCGAAATATTTAAAAACATATGGATATTGGGATTTCAATTAAGTCACAACTTAAACCCAAATTTCCTTTTCAAATGGTTTAACAAATTACCATTTTAATCTTTTTAAACAAAAAAGATTCAATTCACAAAGTTCACTTAATTTCACAAAGATTCATTCACAGATTTTCCAAATCGATTTCCATTTCAGTTTAATTAACTCGTTAAATCTTTAAATCAAAGATTTAACTCATAGCTTTCAAAACGATTTCATTTCGAATGGTTTAAACAAAACATCACTTTTAAATCTGTTAAAAATAAACAGATTTAATACATAGCTTTCAAAAACAATTCATTCATAACTTGGAAAATCCATTTTTCAATTCACTTGAAATTCCTTTAATTTAGACTGGAATTTCTTTTCTTATCTAAAAGCTTTTATCATTCGAAAACAACAGTTTTCAATTTGGAAATCTGATTCATTCATACGAGTTGAAATCCTTGGTTTAAATTCAAATTCCCAAATTAATACTTTAAAATGGTTTAATTCATACAAACACATTTATATCATCTTTTATCCCTAGTTTCCAAATCATAGATTTAATTTCAAATATTGGATTCAAATTTAAATCAAATTATTTAAATTTTCAAAACTCGATTAAGTTATTCAAAATAACTTTTATATTTGAAATTCCATTTCAAAAGCTTTTTACTTTAAACCCAAATTTCTAATTTCAAAATCAATTGAAATTAAAATTTCAATTTCAAAACATCAAATTTAAATTATCTGTGACTTAACCGATTTCCACGTGAAATCCATATTGGTGTGTGTATAAGTGTGGTCTAGGGGTTTTACACACAATAGTGCAACATCAATCATCACATAACAAAATACAGGTTATAGTTGATAAGCGATATAAACTATACGCTTATCGTTCATTCACAGATCACAGATATATATCACAGGTAAGTAAACTACAGATCACAACATAAATCAGGGTGTATCACAAAGCATCATATATCAGGGAATATCAAGTAATTCAATCATTCAGTAGAATCCATACATTCACAAATGAATTTATAAATCAACTGATTAATTTAAATCAGATGTATCAATTTGTTTATCCGGGTTAATTATCATAAGTTAATTTCAATTTGTTTGAAATAAATCTTCCTTTTAAATTTTATTTGTTAACCTTTTTAAGAAATTACATAAATTTATTATCTTTAAATCTATCACATTTATTTAATAAATCATATTTGTTAATCAATCTTAATTAATCAATCAATCTTTCATCATTAAATAATTATCCTTTAAATTATTTAATTATCTTTTAATTTATTTATTTGATTAACCCTTAATTTATTACCATTTAATTAATTATCTTTAGTTAATAATTTAACCCTTAATAAATTTATTATCCCCAAATTAATTATTCTTTAAATTACTCGGTTAATCAAGTATTAATTATTAACAAATTTACCTTAATTACTTTTATTAAGAAATTCATTTCAAGTAATTAATTTCCTTCATCAAATAAATTAACTTTAAACTTTAGAAGTTAATTAACCATCAATTAATTTAACTCAAATCTTAATTTCTTGATTTAATAAATAAATCAATTTTTTTTTTACTTGAACTAATTTAAACTTATTTTAGCTTTGCTTAATAATTTAAATTCAGTTTTAAAGTTTAGAGGCAGATCAGATTATTTAAAGCCTGCTACCCAAACATACCCGAAGTACATCACTCCTGCTTCGAGTCCTCCCCCACAAAATCTTGAGCAAAGCTTCGAGCCTCACCACACTTCAGCTACTTCGAGTTTTTCGTGAATTCCTTCGAGTTCTCCCCGATGCCATAGCCTTCTTCTCCAAACGTATACCACTGATACCCATCAGAAGTTCGTGCACATGTACAACGTGGCGAAACCTCTCCGATCACCAACGTCGTCCCCAACCAGTCACCTTTGGCCTCCTCCATCGATCCCGATTGCCCAAGAATTAATTCGAACGTGATATCGAAATCGAGCTAAAAAAAACAAAACCTGGAAAACATCACTGACTGCATCATCAAACCTGACAACGCACCACGCTCGCAGCTCCAACCACCGGACATCACGAAACTTTGGCCATCCCTTCGTCCACACTCCCTCTACTATCACTCACAATCACGCGTCACTCGATGCTTCATGGAGGAAGAACGAATCAAAACGCGACCCCTCGTTAAAGCTAGGGTTAGAAACTTCAACCCCGCGCCGCTGTCGCCACCGTAGCCGTGGCCACCTCCAAATATTTTTCCCAAACTCGTCGTACTCCCCTCCATCTTCACACGAAATCCCGGCCCCTCCAGTTCGTCATCTCGCCGGAAATTGGAGGAAAACCATTTCCAGTTCAACTCAAAACCGCTCTTTACATATTTAATAAAAAATCAAAATTCTTGTTTTAAAAATCATATTTTTCAATGGCGATTTAAATTATATACTTGATTCAACAATCTATTGCATTTGATTTTATCACGTATAAACCAATTCATCTGTACTATGATGTTTTCGAGCTATCTTTAAACTTGTCTTACTTAAAAACAAAAAAAAATTTTAAACTCTAATTTATAATCACTCAACATAATAAATTTAAATCTTTAAGTCTAAAAATGATCAAAAGATTTGATTTGTCGGTTCTTGATCAAGCTTTGATGCTCTGAACCAAGGAAACAGAGGTGACTTCCAATATATACAGGCATATACACGTACACATATTTATAACATAGAGAAAATCCAAATGTATGCATAAACAAAGTAACTTAAGTCTCAGACTTCACAAGCAACAGATAAGTATATTCAAACCATTTAGATTTTGGGAGTTACTCACCTTTCATTTTGAAGAACAGAGCCTGCTCCAATATATTGAAAAACTGCAGGCTACAATCTTCTTCCTTGGTTTGTATTGATTTGTTTTGATGTTTTAATTGAAGCTTTGTTTTTAAGTTTTTAGATGATATCATTTCAGATTTATTTTCTTACCGAACGAAATGGAATAGGTGAATATATGGAGAAGGCAGTGTTGTACAGGGATTATTACATTACTTGGTACAATAGGCATATTATAATGCTTTGTAAAATTATTTCAGAGATTTGTGCTTTTTCCAAAGGGTGGCTGACCATGCTTGTATTAATGGCCGATACCCTCCCCTGTATGCTAGAGGTACTAGCATTTATTTTTTAGTACTTGTTCTACATACTTTCATACATACTTATGTTTTCATTTGCTAGCTTTTACCCATACTTTGTTTTCAGCCTTTGCTTACTTGTATCCTATTTTATTCTTGCCTTGCCTGCATTCTTTAACTCGGCTGAGTTGTAAAAATGTTGTGCACTAAGATGTTGGCATTTATTTCTCTGCATACTTGTTGACTTTGGCTATACAATATGAGATAGTTTGATGTGTTTCTTTTACAAGTTTTATTCACATATTTCTCATTTATTTTATAAGTGCATTTGTTTATATCATTTTATAAACTCAAACCATCTTTAACCATCAATTCAAATATATATATATATATTAAATTTGCTCGTATATACCTAAATATATATATATACACTATTTACAATATTTTAATCTCAAATGATTTATACAGAATATACTTGGATATCGGGGAAACTCGCAATAAATAAATCGATTAATTTCACTTTAAAACATTTATTTTACTATTTTTATTCAGAATGAAATAAAATTAACAATTTTAAATTCAAAAACTCAATTAATTATTAATTTAAATACTTATAAAATTTGGGGTCGTTACACATTCCGTGAAAGGAAACTGTTTTGGAATTGTTTTCAAAGGGATTTGAAAATAGAAATATATCTTGCGAAGATATTTGGGTTTAATAAATAATTTGGAAAATTATTTATTGTTTGATGGATGATTGTGAATGTTGATTGATAGTTAAATAACCGACTATCAATATTGGCCAATGCGCTAATCGTTTCGAAAAGACCGGGATCGGGATCTATTTTCCGAAAACCACTTCGATCCAGTTTGTACGTTTCGTGGAAACGATTTCGGAGTTGAAGATGGAGCAGTGAAGTGCAAGGCTAGTCGCTACTAATCCTGAGGATATTTCCAAAATGGATGTAGTAGGAGTAGTGCCTTTGGTTCCGTTCGAACCCGGGACGGACTTATATGGACGAATGCTTGCGAAACATCGTCAGGTGGACGATGGGCATTCTAAGGGATATGTTCTGAAAATGTATCGTTTAGCCTCGAACCTCATCAACCGGGAATGACTGAAAATCAGGGGTTATGCAGCAAGGCTTCGTGGGTAGCGCCCATTGGAGAGTATGGTCATCCCTGTCTAGAGGTCCCTTTTATTTCGGCTTAGTGGTGCGGTTGCTGATCCCAACCGTGGGGTGATGATATTCGGAATTATCCAGTAAGGGATGATTCCGGCCTTGTGTTGCAGGGGAGCGGGCGTACTCCTCGGTACTGTGATCTAGGCCACGTACTGTGACAGGTGGTACCCTAGTGCCTAGTCATTCGTTGGAAATCCATTCTCCCTACATGCCTTGTACGAGTTTTGTTTGTATTACCCACTTTGTGGCTAATATGCTGGAATTTAATGAATGTAACAATTTCGGCTATTTTATAAGTATTTGTGAATAGACACTATTATGATATCAGAGGATTTATAAAAAGTGTTTTAACTATCGTAAGGGAAAAACCCGACATGTTTATTTGTGGCATGGTCTTACGAGATACTTTTATTTTCAAAGGGTTTTGAAACTTTAAAAATAAATTTGAGTGTGATTTTCTCACGCTGGTATTCCAGACTGACTCGGGTATTGTTTTATATGATGCTCGGGTCAGACCGAGATAAACAAGTTCAGATTTAGCTACGGAGCTCAGGAGACGAGCTGGATGGCGAGACGTATCTCCCGTACTTGTTTATATGTATATATGTTCCGCTGTGTATTCAGATTGTGAGGACAGGTTATGATTACTGTCCATTTGTATGTTATTGATGATGTTGAATTCTGATGTATACTCTGATGATGTATTGTATAAATAGATATAGTTTTGATTTGTGTAAAGATCTGTTTTTGCCTATTATATTTTATTCCGCTGCGATGTGAGATTCTGAAGTTGTTGTTTTCTATTTCTTCTTCTACCCTTTTCTTTCTTTTTACCCAAATAGTCCGATTTTCCGTGTATGAAAAATCGCGGCTGTTACAGTGGTATCAGAGCAAAGGTTGGTGATAACCTTGGCTCTGGTGGGAATTTTGAGAGTATTAATAGATATGAGCGCGTATTTGTTAGTGAATATAAGATTGTTTTATATTGTGTTGATTTATCGGTTGAGTGTTTATGAATTCTAGTCGATGGGTGGGACGCCACAACATCGATAGGGGTTTCTAAACTCTTAAACAAGATAAACCGACACAGTATTGTTTTAAAGTAGGGTAAGTGAAATAATTTTACCCAAATTATTTTTGTATAAAAAGAAAAGTTTTGTAAACTATTCTAGTTAATATATATATGGTTGTTTGGATGTTAGAAGTGATAATATGGAATTATTATCATTATTATATGGAAACTTAACTAGAAATTGAAATTTATAACCAAAGTAAAGAATAAAACTTTATAATAAAATAAGATTTGAAATATAGATTATAAATGTAATTTATAAATTGGAATAAATTTCATATACAAATGAAACTGTAATTTGAAATAGAATTTCAAGGTAATGTTTAAACATGAATGTGATGAGTTGAGAATTTGGAAGGATTTAAAATTCCTTTGGATTTGAAAACGGTTTTCAAAGGTGTGGGAGAAGTGGTAGTGGTATTATTTGAGAAATATTTTTGAATCGGATTTGAGATCTAGAGAGATTTGGGATTTAAAAATATTTGAAGAATTTTATAAAATAAAAAGCATTTAAACTCTTCGGTTCTTAGAAAATAACGTCGATGATGACTGCAACATCATCGATGTTCATTTTCGAGTTTCCAGAAGAAAAATTTGCTACCAAAATTGTTTTGAATCAAAATTGTTTGCAAATGATAGATTTGGTTTTAGGAATGCAAGGAAGTTTGGATATAAGTGATTTCAAAGGGAAGTTTGAAATGTAAAAGACTGTTTAAACTCCGGAATATTAACTAAGAATGTTTATAGCATATAAAAAGTTTGATAACTTGTAAATTTGGAATTTGAAATAAAAATTCAACTTTGTAAGTAAGTAAAGTGAAACCGGGTACTGGAATTTAAAATTGAATTGTTTGGAGTTATGTGGAATGGGAAAATTAGTCAGGATGGACTAAAAATAATTAATGTTTGGAAATAAAATTCATTGGTTAAATAAAGAATTGGTGAATGAATAAATAGATCAACTATTGTACTTATAAAGTGAAGTTGATATTAATAAGAAGAAATTGTAAATTTTAATCCGGGAATTAAAATTTAACTTAAGTGGATGAAAGTGAAGAAAATAAATAACTTAAGTAAATTATGTGATGGTTATTTGATATGCTGGTTACTGAGTTTAATAAAATGGTTTGGAATCAAACTCTTTGGATATGGAAGAAATGCGATGAAAGTTGTGAATAAATTTAAAATGGAATGGGTTAAATGTAAATTGAGTTGGATTTAACCTAAATGGTTCTAAAGCTGGAATAATCATTTACACACATCAATATTGTCGAATTGCATTAGAAAATGGATCGTTGATGTAAACGAGATTAAATAAAATTCTATGGATGGATAGAAGTGAAATAGAACTGATTTTTGAAATCAATTGAAGTAAATGTGAGTTGTTGGGTTAAATATGAATTGAATGCAAGCAATTAAGTTGCAAATCACTTAAATTGAATGAGGTGTATATGAATTGGTCGGATACAATAAAAATAAATATTGGAACCCTATAAGTGGCTTATAAATATTGTTAACCTGCATTGACTACAAACATGTTTGTTGCTAGTTTAATATGTTAAATATTGTTAAATTTCATGATTTTGGCACTTATACGCTTAAAGTGAGTTAGTACAGGTTCAAAATAGGAGATATGAACTGCATATATTGATATATATTGTGATTTCCGGCCTGAGGCCGATGTATATATATATATTTGTGCATCCTGCGATATCGCAGAAGTCCCTCCGTACAAGGGAGACTCTGCCAAAATTTTCCGTAAATTTTGGGAGTTAGAATATTTTGAAAATTTTAGAAATTTTTTGTTAAAGTTATAACTATTTCAAATTTGAGAAATTGTTAAAGGAACTAATGGATGTAAAAGTGTATAAACCTCTGTTTGGGATTTAAAAATAAATTAGTGGTTGAAACTAATTTAAAGAATGATCAATTAATTATTGTTCGGGATAGATGAATTGGAAAGTCGGTTATAAGTGGACATAAAAGCTAAAGTGGTGAAATAAGACTATAAGAATATATAGAATGCGTATATTAATCTAAAGAAATGAGTGGTGAAATTCTTAAGTAAATTTGGTACTGAGAAAATTATTCCTAGTGAATAATTGAATAGAAAAATTTAACTGAAATGGTGAAATGGGATAGTTGTGAATAAGTGGATAACAATCAAAAGAAATGCGAAATAAAAGAGAATTGATATAATTGATAATCAATTGGGCTAATTACGTAAGGTGTACGTATATTATTTTATTCGCATAGCTATTTGATCCAGATGTCGAACACAGAATTTCGAGATAGTTTTATCGATCCGAATTAGGATTTTTCGCTCAATTTTCGACGGCGAGCCTGGATATGGATTGTTGATTGATTCTGGATATTCTCTATCATAGTGGGTGACTATGCCAGGAGAATGACGGTTTCTGATCAACAAACCAGATCTGAGTCCGCACTAGGTAGTCGGGTGGACAATACTAGTTCGGAAGTGAAATTGTGTGATCGAGTGAGCGATCGAATGTGATAGTGCGTACAGATGATATATGTGCATCGTACGGGCATAAGTAAAACAAATATTGAAAATTTGTAAAGGAAAATATAAAATGATTGGAATCTTGTAATTGGATATTATTTCTTAGTAGGATATACAGGTGTATAAAAGCAATGGATAAATTGAGATTTTTGATTTTAGAAGATAAAATTTAATGGCCCGACAAATGGTATGTATTTGAATTTCTATATGAAATTTGATTGGTTTTGATCTAGCCACTTGGCTTTTGTTTTTCTTTTGAGATTTGGGAGGCCGTAGAGCCATTTTGTAGTTGTACCGAGTTAGCCGCGCAAAGGAGACGCTGGCGAAATTTTTCAAAATTTAGGGAGTTAGAAAAATTTTGAGAAATTTTGATAATTTAAAATTTGAATTCAAATATAAATTTGAATTGATAAGTAGGTGATATGGGTTGAACTTATGAATAAGTTTGGGAAGTTAAAAGCTGATTAGTGTATCATTAATAAAAGATTGTTTGGGTATTGTTAAAACTATTTGGATTTGAGAAAATAGTTAACGGGGATCGAATCATTCTTCCTAACTGGTAATTTCGGGGACGAAATTCTTTTAAGGGGGGAGGAATGTGACGACCCGCAATTTTGGGCCTTTAAATTGGAATATTTAATTTGTTCTAAATATTCAAAAGTTAAACTTTAACTTGAATCTCAAATATAAATATTTATTGGATAATTAAATATTGAATTTAACAATTAAATTTGGGTAAAATATTGAATCTTGATTTTAAGCTTGTTAAAAATAATTTAAAGGCTCAGAAAATTTATATTGTTAATACTGAAGGTGATGGGACTTTTAAAATGGAATTTCAAAGTGTTTTGTTCAGTTTTAAAAATATATCGTTTAAATCGATATTTAAAAATGGCCTTCCGAGGCATAGTCTCGGAATTGGACGAAACCAGTACCATTGGATCCGTCATATTGTATTATTATCGGGTTTCAATTTTCGTAGTATTCGGAGTTGTTGTGAGAGCGTACGATAGGTAAACGCATTGAAAATTTAATCGAAAAATTCAATAATATTGTTTCCTTATTCCTTTACATTAGCTGCTCCTTATCACCTCAGCCTACTTTCTTTCACTGTCATAACTTTTCCTTTCCCTTCATATCTGCTGTAGCCGACCATCTTCTGAAGCAAGCCGTTCCTTTTCGTTTAAAATCATTACGTCTCCTTCCATTTCTCTCAAAACAAATTAACTTCAACAAAACAAAAAAATGGTCGAGCCTTGAAATCCAAATCTCCAGTATTCCACTTCCGTCCTTTTTGAAATCGCGACTTCCACTTCCTCTCTTCGTTCTCGAACTAAAAATAAATGGCGACAGTCTTCATTCCTTCCCTCTGCTTTAAATGGAGATCGAATTTCCCTCTGAAAAAAAAGAAGAAGACAACAGATGATATTCGAGCGATCTTGTTCGAACGAAGCAATGGTGATCGTGACCGGCGCCAGGATGCACGAGGCAGCGAGATCGATGCGCGAGTGTAACGACCCGGTATTTTGGACCATTCAAATCGACAATAAATCCACACATGTCTGACTTGAATAATTCAAAATATCAGATTGTTAATTTAAATTTGGCAAAAACTCAGAATATACAGTAAATAAATCAGTCACAGCATCACAGACACAGAGTAATACAATAATACGCAGCGGAAAAGATAAAATAGTAGTTCATGAAGCTACTATATAAACATCAGAGTTAGAAATAAAATACAACAGAATATCTCAAATGCAGAAGTCTCCAGTACAACAGATGACTTCTCTGGACAAATCAACCAAAAGAGCTGAAAGCTGAGGCGATAGTTGGATCTCCAAAGGAAGCTCCAAACTCCAAAGGTGAGTCTCAAATGCTGTATCACTCGGTCTGACCCGAGCGTAAAGCAAAACACAAAACACTCGAGTCAGGATTAACATTCTTATATAAATAAATCCAACTCAAGTGAAATATCAATTGAAATACGAGTAACTTAAAGGATGTTGGGATAACCATCCTCTAAGGATCTTCAGAACTATCTACAAGGTGGAAATATACATTTTAACACCGTGGTCATTTCAATTAAATTTATACTTCAAAACCCAAATATCATTTTATTTCAAATATAACTATTTTCCAAGATAGTATATATATATTAAATGATTTGAAAAGTAAAGTATTTAATTTCCTCAAGTCTAGCAAATCGATTCAAATCAACTTCAAATTCCAAATTCAAATTTATTCAAAGCTCAATTCATCAATTTAATTCATTTCTAAACAGATCATTTAAATTTTCAATATATTTCAAAGCTTTATTATTCAACATTTTCAAAGTTAAATTTAACAGTTTCATATAGCTCTTGATTTAACTTCATTATTATTTAATCGGGGAATATTTACTTAATAAATTCAATATCATTTAACTAGCCTTAAATTACATTTTTACTAAATATTTCCTTAAACTTTAGTTAAACAAAAAAAAAATTCATTAGATTACTTATAAATCAAACTCAAGTTATAAATCATATCTTACATCTCAGTTTCAATAAGTTTCAAATCGGTTTAATTAAATAAAATTCTTTATTGAATACAATTTCAACTAAATTCAAATTATCTTTCTAACCTTAACTTATTCAAATTATTACCAAAATCTATTTTGAAATATATTTTAAACACTCAACATATTATATGTATTTAAATCAATCATTCCCATTTATATATAATAATTTAAGGCTCAACATTTATTAAAACCATATATTTCTTTCCAAAACCATAGAATTCATTTTTAAAATATTTATATATATGGACCAACGGTGTCTGTATATATATTTATCATATGGTTAAGTGATACAGATATTTATCATTTCAATCCGAAATTTAAATATATACGGGTAGATATCATTTCGACCCGTAATCCCAATTTCAATTCAAATGAAAATCGCTTGGGTTTATCATTTCAACCCATAACGAAATTCTCCTATTCTAAAGTCCGTTCGGGTATGTATCATTTCAACCCATAGTGAATTCTATACTAACAGGGAACTTGCAGAGTGATAACAGATAATATAAAATATAACAACGGGCATATAAATACTAGATACTGGTGTCAGATGTCACAGGTGAACATATACAGATAATAGTAAAAACAGGCATATAATACTAGATACTGGTGTCAGATGTCACAGGTGAACAGTTATAGATAATAGCATATATAACAAGGTAAATAACTACAGCAGCATATTTCAATTGCTATTTCAATTGAAATAAAATTTAAATAATAAAAGAACGTTAATCGTGAGTGATTGCTCACCTTTCGAGGTTAGAGGAGAACGAGACGAGATGAGTTACGAATCCAAGCCTGAATTTTCAAAGCAAAGCAGGATTGATACGAATTTGGACGGACAAAGCTGATAATAAGTAATTGACGAATTTAGATCAGAACTAGATTGATGAATACAATTGGTATAAGTGAACACATATATATAACTATATATAACTATTTTATATATAAAAAATCAAAATTCTAAATTTAAACACATATTAAATTAAATGTATATGTATAAGAATCCATTGTTTTAAATTTAAAGCCCACAAAAATCAAATATATATATACATTTTATTTTGAAATAAATACATGTAAATGAGAGTACTTACATTTTAAAATAAATATATATATACAAACCAGACATTGAACAAAAGATATGCCAACCAAATATATATATATCTATGCAGACCACTATGCATTTCCTAAAAATATCACTGTATACAACTTGCATATATATTATATTGTAAGATCATGGTTATTATAAAATTTACATAAACTTAGTTTATTAAAATATACATTTAAAAACCATACCGCTATAACATATACCCTACAGACCTACTTTACATAGTAACAATTTTCTGCAGTTTATATTTTTTTTTCATATAAGCTACTGTATAAAGTATATATATTTTCATCAACAGGTTTGCCGATCAAAACAAAATAAAACAACTATATACAAGAAGTATACCTATACACATATGCGACAGCCTTTATATATACAATACTACTTCTAAAGATAAAATACGTACATATATATATTCAAACTAAACTCACTTATACATATATATAACTATACACTATATACTTTACACATACAATACTAACATATGTATAAACAGCTATGTTTATAAGTTACCTTTTCCTTAGATATGAAACTTGAATTAATACAATATACTTACTAAAAGAAATAATGGAAGGAAGGAAAAGGAAAACAGACGAAACTATGAATATGCAAACTTCCAAAACCTTTGAATATATATACCCACTATATTATTATATATACAATTTATGTCATATCCCAATCTGGAGAAATATAAATTAAAAGTAAGTTTCAAAACACGTATGCGAAATTAAATTTTTTACAGTAAACAAAATATATTTTCAAAACAATACCTTTATATATATATATTAAACAGAACTAACAATATATAACATTTTAACCAAAATTCACATACATACAAGCAAATGCTCTACGCGGGTGCTCGATTGCAAGAGGAAAAGCTCGGCTTGTGGAAGGTCCAGGCGAACAGTACGGGGAAGGAGGGGAGAGGGGAACGTTGAGGAGAGGTGGAGCACCGGACTAGTGAGGCGGTGTCAGGTCTGGTCGTGAGATGTCAGAGGGTGGTGGAGGGGAGGCCGAGGCTATTCGAGAGGCTGGCTCGGGTAGATAGGTTCATGGGAGGTGACAGGGATTTGATGGAACCGAGGCTTGCGTGCGTGGGTCGGTTGCGACTACTGACTGGAAGGGGAAAAGTAGAGAGGAGGACAAGTGGAGAGGCTACAATGTTTGCTTGGGTTCGGTAAGGAGGCTGCAGCAGTGTAGCACTGCAAGGACGAAGGGGTACGGTGGTGTTTGTGCTAGGTTTCGGAGAATGCGTGGAGATGCGGCGAAGGCTTGGAGGGTTGCAGTGGGAATTTCGATGTTCGGTGGTGAGGACCGGGAACGGTTGGATCTGGGTGGAGGCGGAAGAGATGAAGAATATATGGCAACAGGCGTAAGATGGGCACGGTGGAAGCTCTGGAAGAAACATGAGGCGTGGCAAGCTTCGACATAGGAGAGGCAAAGCCGAACAGAAAAGAAAATTGGAGGAAGTGAAAGTGGCCAGGAAGAAGAAAGCAACACTTTTTTTTTAATATACTTTCTCCTTTTAAGATATGAACAGTAAACAAGAATAGAAAGAGGCAAAACGTACCAATATAAATAAAGTAGGAATAGTGAAATTCCAATGGTCAAGTGGTGGTACGTTGTACATTTAAAACAATTTATTGATTTTAGGATAGCACGTTTCAGATTGAAACGTACCGGGAATGGGATTCCAAATTTCGGTACCGTTATGACGAGCTGTTTCCTCGTCACCGTTACATCAATCTATCGAAATAAATATACCGCTGAGATCAGCATGACGAGACGATCAAAACGGTATACATATATCGGCGGTACGATCATCCGATCAAAAGTCGATAATCGGTATCAGAAATGCTGCTATTTTGCTAGAATTAAGATAAACGGAGCAATAGAAGTCAAAATTTGGAAAAACGAATTTCGCAGTCTGATTCAGAATGATCTGAATAAATTTTCTCCTGTTGACATATTTTGGTTTCGGAAAACTTTTAAATTCACTATTATTAACCGGTTTGATTTGAAATGAAATTTTACCGAAAAATAAACTTCAATATTATCAGATGAAAATTTACCAGTTGCTATATTAAAATAGACGTATTCCAAATAATAAATTTTTAATTTCAAATTTTATTGTTTAAAATTTCACAAATTTCCAGTTAAATATACTTTTAAAACCATTAAATTTTACGGGTCGTTACACTCTCCCCCACTCAAAACTTTTCGTCCCCGAAAAGAAAGGAGGTAGAAGAAAAGAAACAACCAGACAGAAAAGATAGATTGAAAGTCAAGATTAAACAATAAATTTGAACTATATAAATTTTACTTAAAATTTTAAAACTTCATTAGCAATTCAATTATCTTATATACTTTAAAACCTTTCAAAAATCCATTTGTAAAATTTCTTGCTTCCTTTATACTACCATTTATATGTTTAAATGACACCTTTATAAATGTATGGAAACCATTTGAAAACAATTATTTACATTATTACTTATATTTACAAAGAAGCTATTAAATCCATAATTTAATAAATTTATTAATTCTATCTAAAATACTTTTTCAAATATTATTAATAAATCAATAATCATTTCTTTAAATATGTTTTTTTTTATTAATAACTTCTAAAATATTTATAACACTAAAATTTCTATTAAACCATGTAGCATATAAATAAAAAGAAATTTTAAAAAGGATATAGCCAACGAGGAAAAGAAGGAGGATTTGGAAAACAGAATATAGGTGAATAAATAAAGCTGAGCAGATAAGGTAGATTCAAAAGAATAGAATCGGGCATGAATAATTAATTCAAACAATTAGAATTTCAATTTCGAATATTAATACAAAATTTCTTTGTTAGAAATACTTTTATAATAAAATATTTTTTTTATAACGAAACAAATTTCATTTCGAAAATACTTTTATAACTTGATGTTTCAACAAGTTTATCCTTGTTCCTGTAGACTCTGGTAGTGCGTTGATCAGGCGCAAAACTAGAATTCTCCAGGTACTTAGTAGACCTGTTTCAACACCCAGTGAAAATACTGGAAAACCTTAAAAAAACAGATATGGAAAGTACAATCCAATCAAAACACAAACAAAACCTTTGTCTAACCATGGTTCGCAGATACACAATGGTTACGCCTGGATCCCCCAGGAAACAATCCATATCCGTAAGCTTTCTCAGCCCTGCGAGTTACGCCATGATGACTAGTAGAATGCAGGATACACAATGGTTACGCCTGGATCCCCCAGGAAACAATCCGTACCCCCAGGCAAGACTCAGCCAAGCATTTGCGCTACTATTCGCGACCTACACAGATTGCAGGATACACAATGGTTACGCCTGGATCCCCCAGGAAACAATCCGTACCCCTAGGCAAGACTCAGCCAGGCAGTTGCGCTATGCAGTCACGAGAGAACGATAAGACCATGGGTAACGCCATGGAATTCGAAGGACACTCGAGTATCATATCCGGAAAACCAAAATCAGAGAGAATAATATCGATAGAATGAATCCAAGATGTGGCCACAAATCGGATATCAAGCAGAAGGCACTTTCCATATCTTTACTTCGAAAATATGTATCATATAGTACCTTTCCAAATCACTTTCAAATATCGTACTTATATAAAATCCATTATATATAAGATTAAATTTTCAAATCAAGTACTTTTCCAAAATCAATAGTATATCAAATCATACTTATATAGACTTCAATTATATAAGATTTCACTTTCAAATTGAGTACCTTCTCAAATCTATAGTTTCGAATCAATTTCATACTCATACAAATCAATTTTATATAAGTTCGACAACTCCCAAATCAAGTGTTTGGTAATATAAGGTTCTCAGATTTCAATTTGTTTCAATATCAGTTAAATTTCAAAAGCATATACAATTTTACCAAATTATTTCTTCTCAAATTAATTATCTTTAGCTTCAAAGTTTCCAAAATAATAGATTTTGAAAAATAAATCCAAATTTCCAAATCAATAATTTAAGTCAACCAATTCATTTCCAAAATCAAATGGTTTTCAAAATCATCTTATATTACCTAAGGTCCATCTTATATAAGAATCAAATTTCAAAATTAATTTCGCTGTACGAAGAGCTATATGGGATTGATTATCTTTGCTTTTATGGGTTATATATCTTTGTAATTTAAATTGGAAATTTTCTTTTGGTAAGCAAAGATATTCTAACCCAACGGCTTCAACATTTCAGCGTCAAAATATATCAATGATATTAGAATATAAGATGTACATACGTCATCATTTCGCGAAATCACATTTGATCGCTCGCTCGATCACACAAGTTTGCTTTCGAACTAGTATTGTCCATTCGACTTCCCAAATGCGAACTTCGATATGGTTTCTCGACTAGAAGCCATCAGTCTCCTTGCATAGCCATATACTACGATAGAGAATTCAAGAATCAAGCCCAAAATCCATATCAAATATTCGCCATCAAAAATCAAATGAAAAATCCTAACACGAAATGGTGTAATCCACCTCGAACTTGTGTACTCAAACTTGGATCAAATTAATTATGCGAATAAACAGCATACGTACAACTTATATATTTATTCCAACTTGTTAAATATATAGTGTCATAAAGATGTTATTAAGTTAAAACATTTAAACTAAACTTTATTCAAAATATTTTGAAGACCAAATTCTTTTCAAAACATTTCAAATCTAAATTTCATATTAGAAAAAATTTAAAATTTCCTTATTCGTTTACTTAACAAAACAGTTTCAACTTATTAAATCATATTACTACATTCTTAAACATTCAAAACAAACTTATATACTTTATACTTCAAAATTTCTAAGCTTTTGAAAAGTTAACCTTGATTTGGAAGTGCTCGAACCTTCAAAATAGTTGAAGAAATCATTTTCAAATTCAAGAGTTGGAAATCAGCAATAAATCAGTAAATCAATTTTAATAGATAGGGTTATATCAAATCCGAAACTCGAGGAATGAACACCGGTTTACTTCAAATCATTTCAAATATATATATATATATACACATATCTTTCGAATATCAAATCTTACTTCGGAATTTGAAATAAAAATGGTTTCACAAAATCACTCGCATAGCAAAGCTATTAAAGTGGCCTTTCTCTCACTCTGAAACTCGAAAATCAATGTCGATGATGCGTGCACTCATCACCGAAATTATTTTCCAGCGACATAAGTGAGTTCTGGACTTCTATTTTCTCAAACTTCTTTTGGAATTTCTTCGAAATCATTCGAAACTCATTAAAATCATTGGAAACATTTCTTATTCGGAAAATACCCTTAAATCATACTATTATTATATATTTCAAAATCTTAAAACCAATTTCAAAATACCGGAGTTCAATTCTCGAATTTCAAATTTCAAATCCTTTAGTTATAAATCATTTTTATATAAATCAATTTCTTATATAATTTCAAATCCTTTCAAAAATCCAAATTCTTATTTTTTAAAAGGTATATATAATCCTTATCGAAAACATTTTCACTTTTATATATAGAATATAGTCATAATTATCAAAATAATAATTTCGATATATAAAACAATTCCTAAAATACAAACAAGCCCGATTTTTCGAAGGATGGTTTAGGAATGGATTTCAAAACAAAGATAGAGATTCAACTTAGAGGAACTCTTAATCAAATAGAATTATGATTCGAAGATAAGCTCGAACGAAGATGAGATAATTAAATTTCAAAATAGAAGACGAATATACTTATATAAATCGCGGATGACCCTAGGGCCAACCGTGACTTCAGGAACAAGATCGATGTAGAATTCCAAGAAAAATCAACATTCGATCGCAAGAGATAACGGCATCTAAACCAAAGATATAGAAATCTCCGGTGAATCAATGCCAATTGTGAAGGAGTTTCACTCCTTCACAAATCATTCAAAGATTGGTGGGATCCTATTCTCCTAGAGATCATTCGAAGTGGAGTCGTGGGATACTCCAGAATCAAAGAATACCAATAGAGAGGGACAAGGATGAATTTTGAAACCGTAGGGAACGTTCCAAAGTTCACAGGAAATCGAATCAAAAGGAAGAGATTCAACTCGAACGAAAGTGATTCTGTAAATAAATTTACAATATATGCTAAGTTTCGCCTAGAGCCAAAGCTCTGATACCAACTGTAACGACCCGGTATTTTGGACCATTCAAATCGACAATAAATCCACACATGTCTGACTTGAATAATTCAAAATATCAGATTGTTAATTTAAATTTGGCAAAAACTCAGAATATACAGTAAATAAATCAGTCACAGCATCACAGACACAGAGTAATACAATAATACGCAGCGGAAAAGATAAAATAGTAGTTCATGAAGCTACTATATAAACATCAGAGTTAGAAATAAAATACAACAGAATATCTCAAATGCAGAAGTCTCCAGTACAACAGATGACTTCTCTGGACAAATCAACCAAAAGAGCTGAAAGCTGAGGCGATAGTTGGATCTCCAAAGGAAGCTCCAAACTCCAAAGGTGAGTCTCAAATGCTGTATCACTCGGTCTGACCCGAGCGTAAAGCAAAACACAAAACACTCGAGTCAGGATTAACATTCTTATATAAATAAATCCAACTCAAGTGAAATATCAATTGAAATACGAGTAACTTAAAGGATGTTGGGATAACCATCCTCTAAGGATCTTCAGAACTATCTACAAGGTGGAAATATACATTTTAACACCGTGGTCATTTCAATTAAATTTATACTTCAAAACCCAAATATCATTTTATTTCAAATATAACTATTTTCCAAGATAGTATATATATATTAAATGATTTGAAAAGTAAAGTATTTAATTTCCTCAAGTCTAGCAAATCGATTCAAATCAACTTCAAATTCCAAATTCAAATTTATTCAAAGCTCAATTCATCAATTTAATTCATTTCTAAACAGATCATTTAAATTTTCAATATATTTCAAAGCTTTATTATTCAACATTTTCAAAGTTAAATTTAACAGTTTCATATAGCTCTTGATTTAACTTCATTATTATTTAATCGGGGAATATTTACTTAATAAATTCAATATCATTTAACTAGCCTTAAATTACATTTTTACTAAATATTTCCTTAAACTTTAGTTAAACAAAAAAAAAATTCATTAGATTACTTATAAATCAAACTCAAGTTATAAATCATATCTTACATCTCAGTTTCAATAAGTTTCAAATCGGTTTAATTAAATAAAATTCTTTATTGAATACAATTTCAACTAAATTCAAATTATCTTTCTAACCTTAACTTATTCAAATTATTACCAAAATCTATTTTGAAATATATTTTAAACACTCAACATATTATATGTATTTAAATCAATCATTCCCATTTATATATAATAATTTAAGGCTCAACATTTATTAAAACCATATATTTCTTTCCAAAACCATAGAATTCATTTTTAAAATATTTATATATATGGACCAACGGTGTCTGTATATATATTTATCATATGGTTAAGTGATACAGATATTTATCATTTCAATCCGAAATTTAAATATATACGGGTAGATATCATTTCGACCCGTAATCCCAATTTCAATTCAAATGAAAATCGCTTGGGTTTATCATTTCAACCCATAACGAAATTCTCCTATTCTAAAGTCCGTTCGGGTATGTATCATTTCAACCCATAGTGAATTCTATACTAACAGGGAACTTGCAGAGTGATAACAGATAATATAAAATATAACAACGGGCATATAAATACTAGATACTGGTGTCAGATGTCACAGGTGAACATATACAGATAATAGTAAAAACAGGCATATAATACTAGATACTGGTGTCAGATGTCACAGGTGAACAGTTATAGATAATAGCATATATAACAAGGTAAATAACTACAGCAGCATATTTCAATTGCTATTTCAATTGAAATAAAATTTAAATAATAAAAGAACGTTAATCGTGAGTGATTGCTCACCTTTCGAGGTTAGAGGAGAACGAGACGAGATGAGTTACGAATCCAAGCCCGAATTTTCAAAGCAAAGCAGGATTGATACGAATTTGGACGGACAAAGCTGATAATAAGTAATTGACGAATTTAGATCAGAACTAGATTGATGAATACAATTGGTATAAGTGAACACATATATATAACTATATATAACTATTTTATATATAAAAAATCAAAATTCTAAATTTAAACACATATTAAATTAAATGTATATGTATAAGAATCCATTGTTTTAAATTTAAAGCCCACAAAAATCAAATATATATATACATTTTATTTTGAAATAAATACATGTAAATGAGAGTACTTACATTTTAAAATAAATATATATATACAAACCAGACATTGAACAAAAGATATGCCAACCAAATATATATATATCTATGCAGACCACTATGCATTTCCTAAAAATATCACTGTATACAACTTGCATATATATTATATTGTAAGATCATGGTTATTATAAAATTTACATAAACTTAGTTTATTAAAATATACATTTAAAAACCATACCGCTATAACATATACCCTACAGACCTACTTTACATAGTAACAATTTTCTGCAGTTTATATTTTTTTTTCATATAAGCTACTGTATAAAGTATATATATTTTCATCAACAGGTTTGCCGATCAAAACAAAATAAAACAACTATATACAAGAAGTATACCTATACACATATGCGACAGCCTTTATATATACAATACTACTTCTAAAGATAAAATACGTACATATATATATTCAAACTAAACTCACTTATACATATATATAACTATACACTATATACTTTACACATACAATACTAACATATGTATAAACAGCTATGTTTATAAGTTACCTTTTCCTTAGATATGAAACTTGAATTAATACAATATACTTACTAAAAGAAATAATGGAAGGAAGGAAAAGGAAAACAGACGAAACTATGAATATGCAAACTTCCAAAACCTTTGAATATATATACCCACTATATTATTATATATACAATTTATGTCATATCCCAATCTGGAGAAATATAAATTAAAAGTAAGTTTCAAAACACGTATGCGAAATTAAATTTTTTACAGTAAACAAAATATATTTTCAAAACAATACCTTTATATATATATATTAAACAGAACTAACAATATATAACATTTTAACCAAAATTCACATACATACAAGCAAATGCTCTACGCGGGTGCTCGATTGCAAGAGGAAAAGCTCGGCTTGTGGAAGGTCCAGGCGAACAGTACGGGGAAGGAGGGGAGAGGGGAACGTTGAGGAGAGGTGGAGCACCGGACTAGTGAGGCGGTGTCAGGTCTGGTCGTGAGATGTCAGAGGGTGGTGGAGGGGAGGCCGAGGCTATTCGAGAGGCTGGCTCGGGTAGATAGGTTCATGGGAGGTGACAGGGATTTGATGGAACCGAGGCTTGCGTGCGTGGGTCGGTTGCGACTACTGACTGGAAGGGGAAAAGTAGAGAGGAGGACAAGTGGAGAGGCTACAATGTTTGCTTGGGTTCGGTAAGGAGGCTGCAGCAGTGTAGCACTGCAAGGACGAAGGGGTACGGTGGTGTTTGTGCTAGGTTTCGGAGAATGCGTGGAGATGCGGCGAAGGCTTGGAGGGTTGCAGTGGGAATTTCGATGTTCGGTGGTGAGGACCGGGAACGGTTGGATCTGGGTGGAGGCGGAAGAGATGAAGAATATATGGCAACAGGCGTAAGATGGGCACGGTGGAAGCTCTGGAAGAAACATGAGGCGTGGCAAGCTTCGACATAGGAGAGGCAAAGCCGAACAGAAAAGAAAATTGGAGGAAGTGAAAGTGGCCAGGAAGAAGAAAGCAACACTTTTTTTTTAATATACTTTCTCCTTTTAAGATATGAACAGTAAACAAGAATAGAAAGAGGCAAAACGTACCAATATAAATAAAGTAGGAATAGTGAAATTCCAATGGTCAAGTGGTGGTACGTTGTACATTTAAAACAATTTATTGATTTTAGGATAGCACGTTTCAGATTGAAACGTACCGGGAATGGGATTCCAAATTTCGGTACCGTTATGACGAGCTGTTTCCTCGTCACCGTTACATCAATCTATCGAAATAAATATACCGCTGAGATCAGCATGACGAGACGATCAAAACGGTATACATATATCGGCGGTACGATCATCCGATCAAAAGTCGATAATCGGTATCAGAAATGCTGCTATTTTGCTAGAATTAAGATAAACGGAGCAATAGAAGTCAAAATTTGGAAAAACGAATTTCGCAGTCTGATTCAGAATGATCTGAATAAATTTTCTCCTGTTGACATATTTTGGTTTCGGAAAACTTTTAAATTCACTATTATTAACCGGTTTGATTTGAAATGAAATTTTACCGAAAAATAAACTTCAATATTATCAGATGAAAATTTACCAGTTGCTATATTAAAATAGACGTATTCCAAATAATAAATTTTTAATTTCAAATTTTATTGTTTAAAATTTCACAAATTTCCAGTTAAATATACTTTTAAAACCATTAAATTTTACGGGTCGTTACAGCGAGCGATTGGAGGATGACTTCGTCATCGAGCGTACGAGCGGCAGTAGATGTTGGGCTCGATTTCGAATCGCGAGGCTTAAGGTCGATCGTGGTGGCTGCGACTTAGAGGGAAGCTCGACGTGAAGGCGGAGGCACGAGTTAGGGGGTGGTTTCGCAGGCGATTCAGGAGAGGGGTCGCAATCTACCACAGCAAGGCTAGGGTTCAGCGAGCTTCAGTCGCGTGGGCAGTGAGATATTTGTTTTTTGCGCAGTTCGATTAATTTTAATTTGTTGATAAACTGAAATTTGTTTTTGTAAAACATATTGCAACTATAAACTGATTTAAGCGAATTTTTCCAGTAAAGTATAAATCTGTTAGTTTTAATTCTATATATGTATAAAAAGAAATAATATTACCTCTGAGATTGTTGAACAGGAAGTATAATAAAAATAAATATCATTTTACAGTGAATTTTTATAAAAACGGTTTTGTTTAAATTATTCAACTATATAAAGCAGCAAGGTATATTATTTCACTTATTAAATACCAACTGAGATTTAGTATATATATATATATATACTGGTTTGAAAAGAATTTTTATTTAATAAGATTTTGGAAGTTAAATAGAAATTTGGATGTTTAAGTAATTTATATAAAATCAAAATTTCAAATCTATATAGGTTATTTTATAAGTATACATATATATAAAGTTTTAAAAATTGTTTTATAAGTATGTATGTAGTTTCAAGAAGAAATGGAAGGTACACATATGTTTAAGGGAAAAATTTGTTTAATTAAAATTAATAGTTTAAAGAAAATAAACAAATGGTAATTGGTTGTCCTATTTATTTCAAATATTAATAAATCTATGTAACTGATTATACAAGGTCCAAAATCGGGAAAATATAGCCGGAATGGATTGCAAAAATGAAAGGTGAGTTAATCTCACTCATCTGGTTGCTAATTTAAATTTAAATGGTTAAATTTAAATAATTGATTGAATGATTGAATTGATTGGATGTGCTATAGTATATATAGTAGTATATAGCAATATATACATATTGGCATATGTATATATTGGAGTTGTTGATATTCCCGCATTATATAGCGGATGAGACCCTATGCGCCGCATAATAGCGGATGATTTTATATAAATCCCACATACCGCGATATTCCACCTTGAAGTGGAATTGGTATTGTGCTAACGTCTGTGGATGTAGGGAAAACAGGTTGGAGGGATCCAACTGGATTCCTCAAATATTTAATTTTGTTTATATATTCTGTGATATGATCTTTGATATCCTGTGATGAATTATATGGATAATTGGATGTTATGGTTTGGTTGGACCGATTTGGATATGCTGAGTTTTCAAAATCTCTAGAATGGAATTTTTGAAAGGAAATAAAAGAGTCAATTTTTAAGTTAAATAATTCTAGTGAATTTGAATAACTTAAATAATGAATTGTTAAAGAAATAAAGCAAATTCTAAATTCGAACAAATATGGTTAAAGGGGATTGGAAATTAACATGAGAATAATGAATTTTAAACTAAAGTTATATTATTGGAAAGAATAAAGAAATTATTTTTAAAGTTTAAGGATTTAATTTAATTAAAGGATATGAAGGAATTTTGGAAACCTTAAATTGGTATTTTCAGTTAAAAGCGTTTTAACTCAAAATTAAAGAATAAAATCTGAGAGTAAATGTATTTTGAAATAAATGAAGTAGCAAAAGGGAATTTATTTCAAAGCAAAGTAAAGTAAATTGGAAAATCAATTGGAAATTGATTTAGTTGTTTAAAATTGGAATTTTAAAAGAGAAGTGAGATTTTGGAATTTATAAACTGGGTTTATAAAGTAAAATAAAATATCAGTGGATATTTGAAAATATAAATTCAAGGTTGGAATTTAGAAAAGAATATGGATTGGTTTAAAAAAATAAATGTTGATTTATTTTTAAAGATGGGAATGAGAAGTGTATTTCTCTGGATAGCCAAGTACGTTTTCAAAGGAATTTTAAATATTCGTAAAAAGTTCTAATGTTGTTTAAACCGTATGTTTTAGAAAATTTGTCATTTTTAGATATTAAATTCTAAAGTAAGTATTTTCAAAAATCTATTATTGTAGTAATTATATATAAAAGTGATTTGGTATTATGTTTTAAAAAGAGAAATTTAGTTATATTTACAAAGTGGTTTTATTTTAAATATTCTTTAAGTATATATTTTTTGTAAAGTATTAAAGTGGTTTTAAATTTCAATATTAAAGTATATTTATAATAAAGTGTTATTAAATTATTTTAAAAATCTAAAAGTATTTTGTACTTGGTGTTCCGGTGGAAATAAATATTTGGGAAAAATGCATTCCGTGAAAGGAAACTGTTTTGGAATTGTTTTCAAAGGGATTTGAAAATAGAAATATATCTTGCGAAGATATTTGGGTTTAATAAATAATTTGGAAAATTATTTATTGTTTAATGGATGATTGTGAATGTTGATTGATAGTTAAATAACCGACTATCAATATTGGCCAATGCGCTAATCGTTTCGAAGAGACGGGGATCAGGAACTATTTTCCGAAAACCACTTCGATCCGGTTTGTACGTTTCGTGGAAACGATTTCGGAGTCGAAGATGGAGCAGTGAAGTGCAAGGGCTAGTCGCTACTAATCCTGAGGATATTTCCAAAATGGATGTAGTAGGAGTAGTGCCTTCGGTTCCGTTCGAACCCGGGACGGACTTGTATGGACGAATGCTTGCGAAACATCGTTAGGTGGACGATGGGCATTCTAAGGGATATGTTCTGAAAAGGTATCGTTTAGCCTCGAACCTCATCAATCGGGAATGACTAAAAATCAGGGGTTATGCAGCAAGGCTTCGTGGGTAGCGCCCACTGGAGAGTATGGTCATCCCTGTCTAGAGGTCCCTTTTATTTCGGCTTAGTGGTGCGGTTGCTGATCCCAACCGTGGGGTGATCATATTCGGAATTATCCAGTAAGGGATGATTCCGACCTTGTGTTGCAGGGGAGCGGGCGTACTCCTCGGTACTGTGATCTAGGCCACGTACTGTGACAGGTGGTACCCCAGTGCCTAGTCGTTCGTTGGAAATCCATTCTCCATACGTGCCTTGTACGAGTTTTGTTTGTATTACCCACTTTGTGGCTAGTATGCTGGAATTTAATGAATGTAACAATTTCGGCTATTTTATAAGTATTTGTGAATAGACACTATTATAATATCAGAGGATTTTATAAAAAGTGTTTTAGCTATCGTAAGGGAAAAACCCGACATGTTTATTTGTGGCGTGGTCTTACGAGATGCTTTTATTTTCAAAGGATTTTGAAACTTTAAAAATAAATTTGAGTGTGATTTTCTCACGCTGGTATTCCAGACTGACTCGGGTATTGTTTTATATGATGCTCGGGTCAGACCGAGATAAACAGGTTCAGGTTTAGCTGTGGAGCTCAGGAGACGAGCTGGATGGCGAGACGTATCTCCCATACTTGTTTATATATATATATATATATATATATATATATTCCGCTGTGTATTCATATTGTGAGGACAGGTTATGATTACTGTCCAGTTGTATGTTATTGATGATGTTGAATTCTAATGTATACTCTGATGATGTATTGTATAAACAGATATAGTTTTGATTTGTGTAAAGATCTGTTTTTGCCTATTATATTTTATTCCGCTGTGATGTGAGATTCTGATGTTGTTGTTTTCTATTTCTTCTTCTACCCTTTTCTTTCTTTTTACCCAAATGGTCTGATTTTCCGTGTATGAAAAATCGCGGCTGTTACATTTCGGGTATTACTGATACCCGACCCTGGTCTCTTCGAATACAATATCATCTTAAAACAAAGCTGATTAGGTTTTAACAATTCTATTGATACTCATAGTAACAATTCACATAGCAACTCTATTTCAGATAGATAATCCATATCCAACACCCTATCATATAACATCACAATCACATACCCAGTATAACAATAATCCAAAGCATCCAATATCATTCATATGCAAGCTTAAATTAGTCACTCCATTCCTAATTAATTTAAATAAATTAAATTAATTACTTCAGTTACCTTTAAATCCTGCTTACTAAACCATTAATTAATGACAATACAAATCATTAATTATCCTTTAGTTAACATCTTAATTAATCATCAAGTAATTAACCTTTAATTAATTGTACAAATTAATTAACCTTACCCATTCACATTGATTATATTGATTCTTAATTAATTACTCGAATTACTTTTCTATAATTACTTACATTGATTAATTATCCTTTAATTAATCACACTCTTTATTTATCTCCTTGATTAATCAATCTTGTAATTAATTACACTAGGTAATTAACTCTTAATTATTTACATTAAATAATTATTCTTCAATTTCTTTCCATCGAGTAATTTTCCTTTAATTACTTTCATCAGGAAATTATCATTAATAAATCATAATTAGTAAAAAAAATTCCGTTAATTAGTCACCCTAATTAATGACATAAAGTAATTATTCTTTATTTACTTTTATTAAGTAATTATCTTCAATTAATTACATTAAGTAATTATCATTTACGTAATAAATCTCTAATTAATTAATCCCTAATTTCCAATTAATTAAGTGAAAATTAGGGTCACATCCCTAAAACCAAACGTAATTCACAAAAACTCCTTCCGTTCGAAACTTTATAAATCCGGTCCCTATTTTTATTTCGGTTTAATTCTTTTCCAAAAATACCCTCATTTATACCGTGCTCCATTTTTTCTATCTGTGATTATTTGGTTTATATTGAACGATAAAATTATCTTTGCTTAATGATTTATCTGTTTGCAATGAAAGATTTTTACTGAAATACCGTGTAAGTTCGTTTCTGCAACTATTTGCAATAGTTGCAGAAATGTCTGCAACTATATGCAATAGTTGCAGACATTTCTGCAACTATACCAAATAGTTGCAGAAATGTCTGCAACTATTGCATATAGTTGCATTTCTGCAACTATATCATATAGTTGCATTTCTGCAACTATATCATATAGTTGCAGAAATGTCTGCAACTATATGCAATAGTTGCAGACATTTCTGCAACTATTTGCAATAGTTGCATCTGCACTATTTGCATTTCTGCAACTATATGCAATAGTTGCAGAAATGTCTGCAACTATATGAAATAGTTGCAGACATTTCTGCAACTATTTGCAATAGTTGCATCTGCAACTATTTGCAATAGTTGCATCTGCAACTATTTGCAATAGTTGCAGAAATGTCTGCAACTATATGAAATAGTTGCAGACATTTCAGCAACTATACCATATAGTTGCAGAAATATCTGCAACTATATGTAATAGTTGCAGACATTTCTGCAACTATATCATATAGTTGCAGAAATATCTGCAATTTTTTGCAATTTTTATATATTTGAAAAAAAATTGAAAATGTTTAATATTTGCTGAATTGTCTGCAAATATTTGAAATAATTGCAGCTTTAATACAAATTTAAATTTTTGGTATCAACAATGGATCTCGTTTTAAAGATCATAAAATTTGCGATTTTTTGGTGAAAATGTTACGTTGATCCGATTTTTCTAAATAAAGTTATACACGTTTGAAAAGTTAAAAACATAAAGGGTATTTCGGTCTTTTTGCGTGCGTGAATTTGAAAACAGGGAGTGGAAACTTAAATGTTGGTTGGGAAGGATGTTTTCTCTATTTTAAAACTTGTTAGGGATGTGAGCCAAACTTACCCATTAATTAATCTCTAATTAATTTATAACCCTTAATTATTAATTAATTAATTCTTAATCATTAATCAATTAATTTCTCTTTAACTACTTCATTAATTTAATTAATCATTAATTATCCAAAACCTTAATTAACTTTAAGATAAATCATTTATCTTAACCACTTTCTTAATCATCATCGGAATTTAATAAACTTGGTATTTATTATCATTAACTTGTAAATTTACAAGAGTCCTTAAGTTTAATGATAAAACACTTCATCATTTTTAATTATTACTTAATTACATTATTAATTAAGTTTTAAATAAACTTAAGATTTAACTTAATTAATCTATGTTAAAATAAATACCTATCTTTTGCTTAGCCAAGCTTTTAAAATAATCAATAATTAATTGAAAGAATTAGTTAAAAAATTCTGTTTTAAAAATTGATTTTTATTTAACTTTAAAACTTGTTAACAAAATTTGCTTTCACCTGAAATATAGACACACAAGCCAAAACCCAAAATACCCGAGCCCTCACTCGAGCCAAACTCTCATCCATTTTCCCTTCGCTAAAACTCGCGTACGACTCGAGTAAAACACTAACTTCCCCGATGCATTCCTTCTTCTCCGATTCCCTAATCAATACATCAACTACCAACCTGACACACGCACACACGTGCACGTGCACCATCTCCTCGATCACCTGTGGTCACTGCCCCGACCTTCAACATATCGTTGACATCACCGTCGATGAACCCGACCCATCAGAACCCTTAGTTTCGCCGTAGACTAAAATCGAGTAACTCGATTGAAAACAGGAACCCATCACCGACTACAAAAACCTTCACCGCCATTAATCTCGACCACCGACATCAACGCCATTCCACCCAGACCTTCACCTCCAACCCACGCATCGTTTCCCCCTGGTCCGATCCTCTCCGATTCATCCACGACGACAAATTCTCCTCTTAAACCACGTCGAGCAGAACTTGTTTAAAAACCCTACATGGCCAATGTTCAGTCACCACGTTGGTTAAAAAATCCACTTAGTATTTTTCCTAGGTTCGCCAACCTCCGAGCTAACTTCACCCACGATCTCGAGACCCAATCATTCCCCGATCACCAGAATTGACAGAAATCCCATCTCAGTTCAACTCACGAATTCTCAAAATTCTCAAATCTAAAAATCTAGATTTTATGATCAAAAATCATCATTTACCATTTCGAAACAGTTTATTTAATCAAAACTTGAAAATAATTCATTCGAATTTCTGACTAATATTGTTTATCACTGTGATTTTTTTATTTTCAAAATAATTTCTAATTATTTCCACATGGAATTATTTTTAAAAATGAAATCATATCATCACGATCATTTTCCCTTTCAGGATCTTAGCATAATATTGAAGGTATAAAGAGAAATTGAAATTTAAACTTGATTTCTAAACCTATAACTAATAACAGAGATTTATATACATATTTATAGGCATGCATACCTCAATTCACACAAATATATATATTTACATCCATGCAACTATTTAACATCTAGAATCAATCACAAGCATTCAGTTGTAGATTCAAGGCTTTAAAAATAAAAATTTACTCACCTTATTTTGATGCATGAACAGAGCCTGTAAACTTGCTTTTGACTGGAAATCTTGTTTTAAAAACTGAGATGACTTGCTTGATGATCTAAAACTTAGTTGAGTTGCTGAAATGATCTTGAGTTTTAAATTTGAAAGCTGGAACTTGTTTTGATTTTGTTGAGTTGCTTCCAGGTTTGATTTTTGAACTTTGCTCGGGTTTTACAGCTTTCAGGTTTTAGAAATTGGAAGAGAAGTTGCTATTTGATTTGAATCTTGACTTGATTTGAATTCCTTTCCTGGTTTTACTTTTGTTTTACTTGCTTAGTTTCGAATGAATGAAATAAAAGAAGACAAGGTGGACATATAAATCAGATAGTATACTGATGCCGTCTACAGCAAGCATCTTCTTTTTCTTTTTTTCTTTTTTTCAGTTTGCTTTGAAAAATGTTTCGACCTGACATGATTTTATTGATTTTATATTATGTAACTTGAAATGATGTATTGTATGCTTGAGTTGAACTGTGCATTAAATGCTTGTTCCCCTTGTATGTTTACATACCTATCTCTTCATATGTACATACATACACCATATGTAAATTTCCATTCTGTCACTTTTACCACTTCATTTAACATATATACATACATACTTACTTATGTATATTTTTATTTGATAAGACTTGTCTATAATTTTATCTATATATATATAAATATATTTGAACATTTTCCTTTAATATAATTTATGGAATTCATATATATATATATATATATATATATATCTCCATATGCATTTATGTTGGTTATCATCATGCACATTTATAATTATATTCATACATATATATATATATATATTTATATATATATATATTCTTTACTTATATGTATGGTTATATACATATCTATTTATGTACTTATACATACTATAAAGCTTGTATATATCTATTTACATATTTATGGATATTTTTATCTTGAATTTAAATGGTAAAGTTTACCTATACAAAAAGTCTATTTTCTTTTCTGTAGGATTTATCATACCCGGAGATTTTAAAAAATGAAATCTCTAATATACTTTTTAATTCAATTTATATATATTCAGATATTTTAATTATCAGAATTATATTTGTTCGGCTTATCCAAATTAATATTCCAACGGTTAAAATCAGTTAGCTTCCGAACTACAGACATCAGAAAATTCGGGTCGTCACATTCCTCCCCGCTTTAGAACTTTTGGTCCTCGAAAAGGAACGAATCGAGAATTTCAATTTAATGTTTATTTTAGTTAAATTATTCTCTAAACACTTTTAACTCTTTACTCCTTTTTATTATATAAATTTATAACACTTTAATATCTACATAATATTACCAAAATAGTTTTATCAAAAATACCTTTCATAACTCGATGTCTCAATAAGTCCATCCTTGTTCTCATAGAAATTCGGTCATACGTTGATCAGGTGTAGGACTGAAAATCTATAAATACTTGGTAAACCCATTTTCAACACCCAGTGAAAATACTTTGGAAAATAATTTTATTGAAAATATAGAAAACAGTTTCGAAAATAGAGAAAATATCTTTGGTGAGAATGCTCTGGAAATCATCACCCCCATCCATGGTCGCAGTTACATCCTGGGTTACATTGCCATCGTAGCAAAAGTCCATGTAACTGTAGGCACTCCGCACCCCTCGATTACACCATGGAACCCACAACAGATCGCAGTTACATTCTAGGGTTACGTTGCCATCACAGCAAAAGTCCATGTAACTATAGGCATCAGCGCCCTCGATTTTCGCTGTCAAAAATGAAACTTCTCCACTCCCATATAGGTCGCAGTCTACTGATGTAAAATCAAACGCAGACTGTTGGCTCTCAGCAGCACACACGACTTTCGCTATGTTACCATAGGTCACAGTCTACCGATATAAAATCAAACGTAGACTGTTGGCTCTCAGCAACACACACGACTTTCGCTATGGTCTGTAACGACCCAAAATTTTCGACTCCGAAAATCCCGAATTGTTAAGGAAAAGAAAAAGAAAGAGGTAGAAGAAGAATAGAAAACAAAACTCAGAATCACATATTCTCACATTCGCAGCGGATAAAATATAATATCAAATAATATTCTTTACACAAAGAAAACTGTAATTGTTATTTTACATTCACTACATCAGAGTTACAACCATTTACAAAAATACTAGACAGTTAGAATTAACATGTCTCAAATAACAACAGTAATATGCTCATCGGAATATACTCCATACGTTCCTGCCATCCAGCTCGCACTTGAACTCCAGAACGTCCTAACCTGAAAATCTATAATACTCGGTCTGACCCGAGCATTACAACAAAGTAACACCTGGGTCAGGCTGGAAACCAGCGTGAGTAAACCCATATAATTTGAAAATACTAAGTTCAAACCATAAAGAAAACCCGGGTAACTCGTACTTCACTACGAGTTCATTACTTGTTATGCTCACACTTATTTCACAAATCAAATTCTAAGTATCCTTACTTAGTTCCAAAGTCCATATTTTTCCATTTCAGTCTATTAATTTCTCACATCAAATCCATATAGAATCATGTAGATCATAAATCGAAGTGGTTCCGGGTATTACTGATACCCGGGCCCGGTCTTTTCGAATTCAAAATCATCTTTAAACAAAGCCGTTTAAGCTTTAAACAATTTCATTTATACCCAAAGTAACAGATTCACATAGAAATTCTATTTTAGATAGATAATCCATATCTAACACCCTACCATATAGCATCACAATCACATACCAAGTATAACAACAATCCAAAGCATTCAATAACATTCAACCATTCATAAGCAAAGATTGTAATCACACTATCTTTAATTAATTTCAATTTGATTAAATTAATTCCTTTCATCATTATAAATCCTGCTTGCTTAATCCTTAATTAATTATAGCAAATTAATTAATTATTCTCTAATTTTCCATCTTAATTAATCACCCTTGATTAATTATTCTTTAATTACATTAAGTAATTAACTCTTAATTAATTACACAAATTAATTATCTTCAACCATTTACAGTAATTAACCTTTTAATTACTCTCACAAATTAATTATTCTTTTCTTATATTAAGTAACCATTTACTTATGTAATTAATACTTAATCCACAGCATAAGAGATTATTCTTAATTAATTAAACAATTATTTTATCTTAAATTTAATTCCTAATTAATTATTCTTAATCATTTAATCATTCAAATTAACCTTTAATTACTTTTATTAAATAATTACCCTCAAATTACTTCCATTAATTAACCACTAATTACTTTTATTTATTAATGAAAATAATTAATCATCCTTAATTATCCATTTTAAGTAATTATCCTCAATTACTTATATAAATTAATTATTTCTAAATTAATCACATACATAAATAAAAATCTTAAGTTAAATTCATAATTAATTAATCCTTAATTACAATACTAGGTTTATTTAAAATAAACTTTTTAAACAAAGGTTAAAACAACCTTTAAACAGCTCCAACCTAGATAAACATAAATTTTCACAAAAGAAATGGTTTTAAGAAATGGTTTTTAAGTAAACTTAATTGTTTAAAAAGTTTGAAAAACTATTTTTTTACCTTTAATTCCCAGACCCGAGCCACATTCTCAATTACCCGAGCCCTACTTCGGTTTACCCACATTTCTTTTGCTTCGAGAAAAACCCCAACATTCCTGAGCTTAAACCCGATATCTAACATCATCCACCACCCACTGATACGCCGTGCATACGTGCACCTCCACTAGTGAACCACAGTGCTCCGACCATTGACGCCGATCTCAACACCTCGCCAGTGATCCTCACAATCAACTCGACCACTCCATTTCCCCGATTCGATCGTGAATCGAAATCGACACAAAAACCACGCCTGAAAACCCATTATCACCGGAAAACCCATCGCCTCCGACGATCCCTGCCTCAAGAAGCCTCGCCATTCTTCCTAATGCTTCGCCTCGTCTACCAGTTCCTTCTACACGACTCGCGATCGTCTCCTATCAAGTCCCATTATCGCAAACTCCTCATCAACATCAACTACACAACCTGGATGTTAAACCCTAACTCGTCGTCTCATAACCACATCGATCACCTAAAAATTTAAACACCATTTTTCTGATGATCCTTGTCCCTCCCTAAACCCTCAGGCCCAAACACGTCGCCTAATTCGCCGTTGATCGATGGAAATCGCCTAAATTGACCCAACCATTCAACTCGAGAAAACCCATTGATTATCAAACTAAAAATCATGATAAACATATCAAAAATCATGATTTTCTATCACGAATATAATCATGCAATCCAATCTTCAAATTGAATTTACCAATTTTTGACCCAAATATAAATATTACTGTTATTTAGTAAATTTCGAGACCAATATTTAATATAAATTCCTGGAATTATTTTTAGTAGTGATATTGCATGATTTCAATCATTTTTCATTTGCAAATCAAAAGCTAACAATGATTCAGTATTGAAATATTTGATTTATTTAGAAATCAAAACCTGTAATTACACATCAGAGACCATATTGTATATATATAGACAATCTATACTTATATACATACAGGCACCCATTTTCACAACATTTAGACTATATCACTACATTAATCATCACATATCCAGGTATAATCTGAGATTTTAAATCTGTTTTAAAATAAGATTTACTCATTGGAATTTAGAACGGAGAACATGATCCTTATATATATATATAAACAGATATGCTCACACAACATATAAATAAATTCAAACTGAAGAACTTACATACAAACCAATATCATCACATGCATTAGAGTTAAATCCAAATTAAACTGTTTTTAGAAAAAGTTTACTCACCAGGAATTAAATAGAGAACAGAGAACAGAATTTTGTTTTCCCAGGCTTGTTTGATTTTGAACTTCTTTTGCTTTTGTTGAATTTAAATTCTTTATGTTTGATCTTTGAGTTGTTTGCTTGATTTCTTTTTCTGATCTTCAGGTTGTATTTGAAAATCTTGAGACTGCTATTGAAATTGCCTTCATCTTCTTGTTTCAGATTTGAATTTCCAGTTTTATTTCTTTCTTTGAATTTTGATTTCCAAATTTTATCTTTTCTTTTGATTTGAATATATTTTTAGTAGAGAAGAAGAAAAGATGAATTCAGCTGAAAGTAAAAATAAATTTCTTCTTTCATATTTTAATTTATTTATTTTAATTATCAAAAGGAAATGTGGACATTTGTCCTTTTAGGTGTTAATTAGCTTACACATATGCTTATATTTTTACAAATGTCTTTAAACCACTTTAATATGCTAACAAGTGTTACTCTTGTCTTTTATTAATTTATTTAAGTCATATATATGTATTTATGAAATATTTACATGTATATAAAATGTATTTATCTTTTTATAATTTAATCTTTTAGATTTTAATAATATAGAAAAGTGAATTCATGTAAGCAATTATAAATTACTTATGTTTTGATCATATTAAATGTATCATATGTTTATATGCTTGGAAAATTTATTTTAACTCTATATATATTTTTACAAACCAATTTTGACTTATGTTTGAATTTTAAAAATGAAAGAATATTAAAACAAATGAACTTCTAATTTAAATCTTATTTAAATCTTAAGCTTAAAATATATATTTATAATAAATAAGAAATTATCACTTGAAAAGTATTATGTTAAAATATAGTTTCCAAATTACAAATTATATATATATATATTTAAAGTTTGAAAACTCTTTATTAAATTCAAACCAATACCTTTTCATTTAATATATACAAATATATATATTCTAAATGGAAATATTTTTAACATTAGTTTTGATAATTACTATATTGAATTTTATAACATAACTCCAAATCACAATATATATATACATATATATATTATAATTTGAAAACATATCCTTTATTAAATTAAAGACTCCCTATTTATTATAAATAGAAAACATTTATATAAGCTTTGAAAGATAAATCTTACCAATTTTAATTTGTTAGAAAAGATATTAATAAATATTACCAAATTAAATATTATTAACTTTTAAAAAGAATTAAACTTGTCAATTTATAAAATAAATCAACAAATCAATTTAATTATAAATAAAGATTATTAAATTGATATTGCCAAAATTCCGGGATATCACATTCCTCCCCCCTTTAAAACTTTTCGTCCTCGAAAAGGAATGAAGCCAAAATTTTATTAAAATGTTCATTATCATTTGAATTATTCTTTGAACATCTTTAACTTTTAACCTTTTTTTTAACACTTTTAAAAATCTACATAATATTATCAAAATAGCTTTAAAAATACTTTTTATAACTCGATGTCTCAACAAATCCTTCCTCGTTCTCACAGAAATTCGGTCATACGTTGATCAGGCATACGACTGAAAATCTATAAGTACTCGGTAAACCCGTTTTCAACACCCAGTGAAAATACTTGGAAAATAATTTATGAAAATATAGAAATCATTTTCGAAAATAGAGGAAACATCTTTGGTGAGAATGCTCTGGAAATCATCACCCCCATCCATGGTCACAGTTACATCACGGGTTACGTTGCCATCGCAGCAAAAGTCCATGTAACTGATTACAACATGGAACCCACAACAGATTGCAATTACATTCCAAGGTTACGTTACTGTTGCAGCAAAAGTCCATGTAATTGTTGGCTCTCAGCGGCACAAACGATTTTCGCTGTCAAAATGAAACTTCTCCAACATAGGTCGCAGTCTACTGATATAAAATCAAACGCAGACTGTTGGCTCTCAGCGGCACACACGACTTTCGCTATGTTACCATAGTGTCACAGTCTACCGATATAAAATCAAACGTAGACTGTTGGCTCTCAACGGCACACATGACTTTCGCTATGGTCTGTAGTAGATCGCAATGACATTGAGTTAAACTGTCGTCACAGCATAACCCAAATGCCTCTGTGGGCACCAGCCCCTCGACTTTCGCTACACAAATAATCCTTAGGAATTAGTTTTGTCCGGACTCCTCACAGGATCAACTTTAGAATCCCCCCTTGGGGTTCAAGGCAGTACCACCCAGTGGCACTCCTGAGAAGTTCATTTCCAAGGGAGTGCCTTTTTCCCCAGAGCTAGTCTCAAAAATACTTTATACTATACACTTATAGTATCTTCAAATCATATCCTTTATGATTTATATCAAAATTTCCTTTACACAAAATCGATTCTCAAAATCGATAATTCTCAAACTAGGCTTTCCAAATTCCCAAAATCGATTTTTTTTTCAAAAAAATCAAAAGCCTATTAGAAATCCATAGGTTTCCAAAACCTTTTCCAAAATAATTCCCATAAAATACCTTATATATATAGAGATATATAACTTTTAAAAATCTTTGGATCACTTCAAACTTGTATAAAACTTCTTTTATACTTCAAATATTTCAAAACTCTTTTCTTCTAGCAATAGATTCAATAAGGGAATATGTAACAACCCGAGTTTTTCTAACCCGAAAAACCGGACCATTTGGGTAAAAAGAAGAGGTAGAAGAAGAAAAATAGAAAACAAAATCAGAATCTAACCATCGCAGCGGAATAAACTATAATAGGTAATAACAGATCTTTACACAAATTGTAACGACCCGGAAATTTCGAACCCGAAATCTCCAAATAGTTAGAAGAAAAAGAAAAGAGATAGAAGAAAGAAACAGAACAAGACACAGATTCTCACATTCGCAGCGGATCAAAATACAATATCAAATAATAATATCAGTTATACAAAGAAAACTGTATCAGTCAATTACATTTTAATACATCAGAGTTACAATCATTACAAATAGACTGGACAGTTATATCAACCTGCCCCATACTACTATCAATACAACTCTCAAATACACAGCGGGATACACTCCATACGTCTCTGCCATCCAGCTCACCATCTGAACTCCAGAACGTCCTTACCTAAAAATCTGTAATACTCGGTCTGACCCGAGCATTACATCAAAGTAACACCCGGGTCAGGCTGGAAACCAGCGTGAGTAAACCCATATAATTTGAAATACTAAGTTCAAACCATAAAAGAAAACCCGGGGTAACTCGTACTTCACTACGAGTTCATTACTTGTTATGCTCAATACTTACTTCACATATCGATTTATAAAGAATCGAAGTGGTTTCGGGTATTAACTAATACCCGACTCCTGTCTCTTCGAATCCAATGTCATCTTAACCCAAGTTATTCAAATGAAATACAATTCAACTTTAAATACAAGATGTCACTGTTTAACCCAAACATATTATATCACATACCAGAGATATTAACTAATCTAAGGCATACAATATCATTCAATCATTCATAAGCAAAGATTTTAATCACACTATCTTTAATTAATTTAAAATAAATTAAATTAATTCCTTCCATCATTATAAATCCTGCTTGCTTAATCCTTAATTAATTACAGCAAATTAATCAATTATTCTCTAATTATCCATCTTAATTAATCACCCTTGATTAATTATTCTTTAATTACATTAAGTAATTAACTCTTAATTAATTACACAAATTAATTATCTTCAACCATTTACAGTAATTAACCTTTTAATTATTCTCATAAATTAATTATTCATCTCTTATATTAAGTAACCACTTAATTATGTAATTAATACTTAATCCACGGCATAAGAGATTATTCTTAATTAATTAAACAATTAGTTTATCTTAAATTTAATTCCTAATTAATTATTCTTAATTAATTAATTAATAATTTCCAAATCAATTATGATTAATTAACTTGATTAATAACATTAATCAAATAATCTTATAAATTCCATTTAATGATTAACCTCTAAATTTATTTTCCAAATTATTAAACTTCAATCATTCATAATTCTAATTAATTAAAAATGAATTCTTCAATTAACTTTAACTTATTTACCTCATTTAACATCATTAGAAACATTTAGAAATCTATTCTTAAAATTTAAGATATATGATTTATTTAAGTCAAAATCTATTAAACATTTAGATTTTTAACTTTTAAATCTTGGGAAAACTTTAATTAGCTTGTTTAGATAACATTAAACAAACTCACCATTTTGAAAACTTAATTATTCCAACATCTCATTACAATTTGGTATCCAAATTGTTTTATATGATTAAATACAATAAAATTCATAATTAAAAACTTAATTAGAGTTATTACTTTTATTTTATTAAATTAAAACTTATCACTAAATTGCTTAATCCTTCTTTACATAATAAAAATCCTGGTCACCATTGTAATTTAAATTTACACTTCATTCAAGTACTTGCAAATTTAAAATCTGGAAATCTTATCAACAATAAACCCGAACAAAACACTTGTAAAACCCGAGCCACAACAATCAGATGCACGAGTCACCTTTTACTTCGAGACGAACAGCCAAAAACACGAGAACCAACCCGATGCCAAACTTCTTCTTCTCCACCTTCACATTTCAGACATGCTAATCTTCTCCGTGCACGTGCACGACTGGAAATCCCAACGCCGATCATCTCTCTGGCCATCACCAACCCACAATCGACCACGACGTTCGACACGAACAAACCAAGCTATGAAATCGAAGTCCAACAGAAATCGAGCAACTCGACCAAAACTGAACCCAAAGACGATCGGAAAAACACCCCTCCACGACGAACCTGACCTCGATGTGCCTCACCGTCTTTACCCAAGCTTCGTCTCGAAACCCCGCATTCATCACCCCTACTGTGATCGATTCCGGTTCCCCCACGGCGTCTCCAGACCCTTGAGAACATCGACGACCAAACAACACGATAAAACCCTAAATCGACGCTGTCCACGCACCTCGACCACAAATAAATTCATCCTCTATTTTTCCTTTGACCTCCATCCCTCCTGCTACCCCCCAGCCTTGATCACGACGACTATCACCTCGCCGATAGTCAGGAATCGACGATAATACATATCCCGACCAACTCATAAATTCTCACCAACCACATTCTTAAAAATCGTGAAACCTATATCCAATTCCATGATTTTCCAAAACTAATCTGATAATGCATTCCAATCATGAAATTAAAATGTTTGGTTTTTCTGATATAAAAATGTTTTCACTATAAAATCCTATTTTTGAAATATTTACTCAACATATACACTTGAGATTATTTTTAAAATAATGTTACATTTGTTACAATCACTTTCTTTTCAGGGATCATGGCTTGAATTTGCTTAATTGAAGAGATATGAATTTTTTTCTGGAATTTGTTAACCTGTTACACTAAACAGAGACATATATATACAGATATACACAGATACTTTACTTTATATACATGCTAACATCTTAATTCATTCATGCAAACAATTTTCACTACTTCACTTCAAGTATCCATCACAACATCAAGTTATAGATCAGGCTAAAGTTTTTAAAATAGTAGTTTACTCACCTTTAACTTTAGAACAGAGAACAGGTTTTCCCTTTTTGATCTGAAACTGGAAGCTTGAATATTTTATTAAATTGAATCTTGCTTTATACAGTTGAAACTTGAAAGAGTTTGATTACTCGATGATCCTTGAAACTGGAATTAGAAGTTGTTGAAATGCTTGGTTACTGAGATGAATTTACTTGATCTAGTTGAATTGAATCCATATACTAGTTTGTTTATTGATCTGCTTGCTTAGCTGAAAACTTGAAGAAGTTGCTTAGCTTTCACTTTTTATTTCAGGTTTTAGTTTTTCTTTCTTTTTCAGATTTTTGAGAGATGAAGCAAAAATGAAAGAGTAGGGGTAGAGATATATGTACGGCCTTGCTTCTCTATAACATTTTCTTTTATATAATTTGATAATGAAGAGAACAATTTAAACAATAATTTTGACACTTGTAATTTTGCATGCTATCTTAGCTTACAAATGTCAAGTGCATGCATTTATATTTTTTTATTTTAATTTTCCTAATTAATAAATGCATATGTAAATTAATAAATGCTTTTCTAAATAAATAATATTATTTAAGGAGAACAAAATATTACCTTAAATACAACTTATCCATATTATAACAAACTTCTCAATATTTTATTTCATAGGCATATATATATACACTCATATACATTATAAAGCTTGTATATTATTTATTCATATATATATGGATATCTTATTTTGAATTAAATAAAATATATTATTTACTTATATACTATAAGATTTATCATCTCCAGAGATTTGTAATTCAATACTTGTTATAGTTTCCAAATCTATATATATATATCCAGATATTTATCAGAATTTTATTCGTTCAACTTAAATCAGTACTTTTAATCCAGTTAATTACCAATTAACAGATGTCTAAAAATCCGGGTTATCACATTCCTCCCCCCTTTAAAACTTTTCGTCCTCGAAAAGGAACGAAGCCAAATTTATTATTTACTTATCATCAGATAAATTACTTGTTGAACATTTTAAACTATAACTCCTTTTATATTAAAAATTTAAAATACTTTAAAATCTATATAATATTACAAAAATAGTTTTTTATAAAAATACTTTTTATAACTCGATGTTTCAACAAGTCCATCCTCGTTCTCACAGAAATTCGGTCATACGTTGATCAGGCGTAGGACTGAAAATCTATAAGTATTTAGCAGACCCGTTTTCAACACCCAGTGAAAATATCTGGAAAATAATTTATTGAAAATATAGAAATCATTTTTGAAATCGAGGAAATATCTTTGGTAAGAATGCTCTGGAAATCATCACTCCCATCCATGGTCACAGTTACATCACGGGTTACGTTGCCATCGCAGCAAAAGTCCATGTAACTGATAACAGCATGGAACCCACAACAGATCGCAGTTACATCCAGGGTTACGTTGCTGTCGCAGCAAAAGTCCATGTAACTGATAACAGCATGGAACCCACAACAGATCGCAGTTACATCCAGGGTTACGTTGCTGTCGCAGCAAAAGTCCATGTAACTGTTGGCTCTCAGCGGCACACACGATTTCGCTGTCAAAATGAAACTCCTCCACATAGGTCGCAGTCCACCGATATAAAATCAAACGTAGACAGTTGGCTCTCAGCGGCTCAAACGACTTTCGCTATGTTACCATAGTGTCACAGTCTACCGATATAAAATCAAACGTAGACAGTTGGCTCTCAGCGGCACACATGACTTCCGCTATGGTCTGCAGTAGATCGCAGTGACATTGAGTTAAATTGTTGTTACAGCATAACTCAAATGCCTCTGTGGGCACCAGCCCCTCGACTTTCGCTACACAAATAATCCTCAGGAACTAGTTTTGTCCGGACTCCTCTCAGGATCAACTTTAGAAACCCCCCTTGGGGCTCAAGGCAGTACCACCCAGTGGTACTCCTGAGAAGTTCATTTCAAGGAAGCGCCTTTTTCCCCAGAGCTATTCTCAAAACACTTTATACTATATACTTATAGTATCTTCAAATCATACCCTTTATGATTTATCAAAATCTCCTTTACACAAAATCGATTACCAAAATCGATAATTTTCAAACTAGGCTTTCCAAAATCCAAAACTGATTTTCCCAAAAATCAAAATTATATAGGTTCCCAAAACCTTTTCCAAAATCATTCTCATAAAACCCTTTATATATATATATATATATATATGATTTTTTAAAAATCTTTGGATCACTTCAACTTGTATAAAACCTCTTTTATACTTCAAATATTTCAAAACCCTTTTTATTCTGGCTTGATTCAATAAGGGAAGTTTATCATATTACAAAATATGACTTTATTTATTTCCAAATCAAATATTCAAGTTTGATTTCTTTATAAAGTTATTTACTATTTACTTACTTCCATAAAGAAAATTTCAACCAAAGAAATATCCAATTCCATTATATTTTACAAATATACTTTTCATTTCAAAACCATTTCAAATTCCTTATTCAAAATTTTCAATATCAATTTCATTCAAACCCGTACGATGTACACATATCATCCGTACGCTATATCAATCTAATCGCTCAATCGATCACACAATTTCACTTCCGAACTAGTATCGTCCACCCGACTTTCTAGTGCGGACTCAGATCTGGTTTCTTGATCAGAAATCATCATTCTCCTTGCATAGTCGTAGCTATGATAGAGAATATCCAGAACCAACCAAAAATCCATATCCAGGTTCGCCGTCGAAAATCGAGCGGAAGATCCCAACTCGGATCGATAATACTATCTCGAAATTCTGTGTTCGAATCTGGATCAAATCACTATGCGAATAGAATAATATACGTATATCCTACGTATTTATCTTTATTGGTTATTAGCCAAATCAACTTCATTCACTTATTCTCAATTGCTTCCATTTCCAATTGAGTTATTATTTCAATTACAAACAGTTTGAACTCTGATCTATTTAAATTTAAAAATAGCTTGAAAAAGTTTAAAAATAGATAAGTAGTTGAAAAATAGTTGTTAGTTTGTAAAATAGCTGTAAAATAGTTAAGTAGGTATAAAATTGTTAGATAATTACAAAATAGTTTATAAAATAGTGATTAGATATAAGTAACTGAAAAATAGTAATTAGTTTATAAGACAGTTTCAAAATAGTTAAATAGTTCCAAAATAATTGTAAAATAAGTATAAAATAGTTTGGGATTTAAGTAGAAAGATTTTATAGTAAATAGTTTGGAAAAATATTTTTGTATTTAAAACAATTTAGTTTGAAAATAAACCAGAGCCAAACTGTTTAATTTCCAAATCTCCATTTCCAATTAATTTCTCATCAATTCAATTTAAATTCCACTTCTATTTAAATTGACTCAATACTTCAATTTCCATTGAAATTGATTTAACCTCAATTCAAGTTGAATTAACCTTAATTCCTTTCCAAATTTAAATCAAACTCCATTTGATTTTTAAACTTATTCAACTTTAATCACAATTCCAAATTATTTCAAATCCAGTTTGAATTAGTCCCAATTCCCATTTTATTCAAATCAAATTCAGTTTGAACTAATTCAATTTAAATCTCAATTTTAAAATATCTCGAATTATATAAATTCGAGTTAAATTTTAAATGTTGATTTAATTCTTTAAATCAAATTAACCTTTACTTTTAAATCAAATCAACCTTTATTTTTAATTTAATAACTTAAATCTTTAAACCATTTAATTCTGAATCCAAATTCCAAAATTTCATTTTAAAATTATTTTTACTTAACTTGTTACAAAGTTCAAATAAGAATTCAAAAACAATTTAATCTTCAGATTCTAATTTATTATCCATTTATAATTTCCAAATCTCAAACCCATCTTGAAATTACTCATAACTTTCATTTAAATCAACCATTTAACTACCCAAGTTAAATTTAAATTTCATCTTGAAATTTCTAATTCAGGTTGTTCATTCTAAACTCATTTAACTTTCCTTAAGTTAAATTCAATTTACTTAATCCTGTCAACTTTACACAATTTGAATTCCCATTCAAATTTTAAACTTCAGATTAATAGTCTTTCCCCTTTTTAAGTTTAAAAACTTACTTTACTTTGGGTTTTCATATCACATTCCTAGGAAAAATTTAAAACTCAACACTTAGAGTTATTTCAAAGCATCTTTGATATTATGTATATCCTCATTTATACATATTTATTTCCTTTACACACCCAGTTAAACCTTAAATTTTTAAACCACCTTTGGTTTTAATTCAAACAAATTTCTTTAAATTTTCCAAACAACTCTTATTTTAAAATAAGATCATATTCAAAAACAACCTGAATAATATTTATTCTTTTTCTTTTAATATTTTGAAAACAATTTCAAATGTTTTCAAACTTAGGATTCAAAACTTCACAATTTAAATCCATTTTTAATTTACAAATTATACTCATCTAAGATTATTTCCCTAAAACATTTCATTTTACTTAATTATTAACAACATTCATTATTAAACACAATTACCATTTATGATAATAACCAAGATTATCATATCTGGAAACCAATTCATTATTATCTTTATTCTTGATAACACTTCTACAAATTCAAGAATTTAATTTTAGTTTGAATCCATTTCAAACTTATCTTCATTCAATTTTAATTTGGCTTTATTTCTATTACCACTTAATTTAATTTCAAATTTTTATTTTTTTAACAACCAATTAACTTAATATTTATTAGAAAGAAATCATTTTATATATCAAATATATTCTTATATAAAATCATTTGAAATCTTTATATATGAAAATAACAATTACGCTCTCATATATATATACACTCAACTCGTTCTAGGATACCATTGACCCTATTCTTAACGAGTAATCCCAACAGAGCCAAGGTTCTCGCTTAAACCTTCTGCTCTGATACCAACTGTAACGACCCGGAAATTTCGAACCCGAAATCTCCAAATAGTTAGAAGAAAAAGAAAAGAGATAGAAGAAAGAAACAGAACAAGACACAGATTCTCACATTCGCAGCGGATCAAAATACAATATCAAATAATAATATCAGTTATACAAAGAAAACTGTATCAGTCAATTACATTTTAATACATCAGAGTTACAATCATTACAAATAGACTGGACAGTTATATCAACCTGCCCCATACTACTATCAATACAACTCTCAAATACACAGCGGGATACACTCCATACGTCTCTGCCATCCAGCTCACCATCTGAACTCCAGAACGTCCTTACCTAAAAATCTGTAATACTCGGTCTGACCCGAGCATTACATCAAAGTAACACCCGGGTCAGGCTGGAAACCAGCGTGAGTAAACCCATATAATTTGAAATACTAAGTTCAAACCATAAAAGAAAACCCGGGGTAACTCGTACTTCACTACGAGTTCATTACTTGTTATGCTCAATACTTACTTCACATATCGATTTATAAAGAATCGAAGTGGTTTCGGGTATTAACTAATACCCGACTCCTGTCTCTTCGAATCCAATGTCATCTTAACCCAAGTTATTCAAATGAAATACAATTCAACTTTAAATACAAGATGTCACTGTTTAACCCAAACATATTATATCACATACCAGAGATATTAACTAATCTAAGGCATACAATATCATTCAATCATTCATAAGCAAAGATTTTAATCACACTATCTTTAATTAATTTAAAATAAATTAAATTAATTCCTTCCATCATTATAAATCCTGCTTGCTTAATCCTTAATTAATTACAGCAAATTAATCAATTATTCTCTAATTATCCATCTTAATTAATCACCCTTGATTAATTATTCTTTAATTACATTAAGTAATTAACTCTTAATTAATTACACAAATTAATTATCTTCAACCATTTACAGTAATTAACCTTTTAATTATTCTCATAAATTAATTATTCATCTCTTATATTAAGTAACCACTTAATTATGTAATTAATACTTAATCCACGGCATAAGAGATTATTCTTAATTAATTAAACAATTAGTTTATCTTAAATTTAATTCCTAATTAATTATTCTTAATTAATTAATTAATAATTTCCAAATCAATTATGATTAATTAACTTGATTAATAACATTAATCAAATAATCTTATAAATTCCATTTAATGATTAACCTCTAAATTTATTTTCCAAATTATTAAACTTCAATCATTCATAATTCTAATTAATTAAAAATGAATTCTTCAATTAACTTTAACTTATTTACCTCATTTAACATCATTAGAAACATTTAGAAATCTATTCTTAAAATTTAAGATATATGATTTATTTAAGTCAAAATCTATTAAACATTTAGATTTTTAACTTTTAAATCTTGGGAAAACTTTAATTAGCTTGTTTAGATAACATTAAACAAACTCACCATTTTGAAAACTTAATTATTCCAACATCTCATTACAATTTGGTATCCAAATTGTTTTATATGATTAAATACAATAAAATTCATAATTAAAAACTTAATTAGAGTTATTACTTTTATTTTATTAAATTAAAACTTATCACTAAATTGCTTAATCCTTCTTTACATAATAAAAATCCTGGTCACCATTGTAATTTAAATTTACACTTCATTCAAGTACTTGCAAATTTAAAATCTGGAAATCTTATCAACAATAAACCCGAACAAAACACTTGTAAAACCCGAGCCACAACAATCAGATGCACGAGTCACCTTTTACTTCGAGACGAACAGCCAAAAACACGAGAACCAACCCGATGCCAAACTTCTTCTTCTCCACCTTCACATTTCAGACATGCTAATCTTCTCCGTGCACGTGCACGACTGGAAATCCCAACGCCGATCATCTCTCTGGCCATCACCAACCCACAATCGACCACGACGTTCGACACGAACAAACCAAGCTATGAAATCGAAGTCCAACAGAAATCGAGCAACTCGACCAAAACTGAACCCAAAGACGATCGGAAAAACACCCCTCCACGACGAACCTGACCTCGATGTGCCTCACCGTCTTTACCCAAGCTTCGTCTCGAAACCCCGCATTCATCACCCCTACTGTGATCGATTCCGGTTCCCCCACGGCGTCTCCAGACCCTTGAGAACATCGACGACCAAACAACACGATAAAACCCTAAATCGACGCTGTCCACGCACCTCGACCACAAATAAATTCATCCTCTATTTTTCCTTTGACCTCCATCCCTCCTGCTACCCCCCAGCCTTGATCACGACGACTATCACCTCGCCGATAGTCAGGAATCGACGATAATACATATCCCGACCAACTCATAAATTCTCACCAACCACATTCTTAAAAATCGTGAAACCTATATCCAATTCCATGATTTTCCAAAACTAATCTGATAATGCATTCCAATCATGAAATTAAAATGTTTGGTTTTTCTGATATAAAAATGTTTTCACTATAAAATCCTATTTTTGAAATATTTACTCAACATATACACTTGAGATTATTTTTAAAATAATGTTACATTTGTTACAATCACTTTCTTTTCAGGGATCATGGCTTGAATTTGCTTAATTGAAGAGATATGAATTTTTTTCTGGAATTTGTTAACCTGTTACACTAAACAGAGACATATATATACAGATATACACAGATACTTTACTTTATATACATGCTAACATCTTAATTCATTCATGCAAACAATTTTCACTACTTCACTTCAAGTATCCATCACAACATCAAGTTATAGATCAGGCTAAAGTTTTTAAAATAGTAGTTTACTCACCTTTAACTTTAGAACAGAGAACAGGTTTTCCCTTTTTGATCTGAAACTGGAAGCTTGAATATTTTATTAAATTGAATCTTGCTTTATACAGTTGAAACTTGAAAGAGTTTGATTACTCGATGATCCTTGAAACTGGAATTAGAAGTTGTTGAAATGCTTGGTTACTGAGATGAATTTACTTGATCTAGTTGAATTGAATCCATATACTAGTTTGTTTATTGATCTGCTTGCTTAGCTGAAAACTTGAAGAAGTTGCTTAGCTTTCACTTTTTATTTCAGGTTTTAGTTTTTCTTTCTTTTTCAGATTTTTGAGAGATGAAGCAAAAATGAAAGAGTAGGGGTAGAGATATATGTACGGCCTTGCTTCTCTATAACATTTTCTTTTATATAATTTGATAATGAAGAGAACAATTTAAACAATAATTTTGACACTTGTAATTTTGCATGCTATCTTAGCTTACAAATGTCAAGTGCATGCATTTATATTTTTTTATTTTAATTTTCCTAATTAATAAATGCATATGTAAATTAATAAATGCTTTTCTAAATAAATAATATTATTTAAGGAGAACAAAATATTACCTTAAATACAACTTATCCATATTATAACAAACTTCTCAATATTTTATTTCATAGGCATATATATATACACTCATATACATTATAAAGCTTGTATATTATTTATTCATATATATATGGATATCTTATTTTGAATTAAATAAAATATATTATTTACTTATATACTATAAGATTTATCATCTCTAGAGATTTGTAATTCAATACTTGTTATAGTTTCCAAATCTATATATATATATCCAGATATTTATCAGAATTTTATTCGTTCAACTTAAATCAGTACTTTTAATCCAGTTAATTACCAATTAACAGATGTCTAAAAATCCGGGTTATCACACAAATCAAAACTATATCAGTTTTATATAATATAGAATCAGAGTATACACCAAAGAATACATAACATACAATTGGACAATAACCATATCATGTCCTCAATACAACAGAGTACAACAATCAACACAGCGGAATATATATATAAACAAGTACGGGAGATACGTCTCGCCATCCAGCTCATCTCCTGAGCTCCACAGCATCATATCCTGTAACCTATAATACTCGGTCTGACCCGAGCATCATATAAAACAATACCCGAGTCAGTCTGGAATACCAGCGTGAGAAAATCACACTCAATTGATTATTAAAGTTTCAAACCCTTTGAAAACAAAAGCAACTCGTAAGACCACGCCACAAATAAACATGTCGGGTTTTTACCTTACGATAGCTAAAACACTTTTTATCAAATTCCTCTGATATTATAATAGTGTCTATATACAAATACTTATTAAAATAGCTGAAATTGTTACATTATTAAATTCCAGCATACTAGCCACAAAAGTGGGTAATACAAACAAATACCGTACAAGGCACGTAGGAAAAATGGATTTCCAACGAATGACTATGCACTGGGGTACCACCTATCACAGTACGTGGCCTAGATCACCGTACCGAGGAGTACGCCCGCTCCCCTGCAACACAAGGCCGGAACCATCCCTTACTGGATGATCCCGAATAAAATCACCCCACGGTTGGGATCAGCAACCGCACCACTAAGCCGAAATAAAAAGGGACATCTAGACAGGGATGACCTTACCCTCCAGTGGGAGCTACCCACGAAGCCTTGCTGCATAACCCCTGATTTTCAGTCATTCCCGGTTGATGAGGTTCGAGGCTAAACGATACCTTTTAGAGAACATATCCCTTAGAATGCCCATCGTCCGCTGACGATGTTTCGCAAGCATTCGTCCATACAAGTCCGTCCTGGGTTTGAACGGAACCGAAGGCACTATTCCTACTACATCCATTTTGGAAATATCCTCAGGATTAGTAGCGACTAGCCCTTGCACTTCACAGCTCCATCTTCGACTCCGAAATCGTTACACGAAACGTACAAACCGGATCGAAGTGGTATTCGGGTCTCCAGACCTAGAATCCCGGTATACGGAAACCCGATCCCGGTCTCTTCGAAACGATCAGCGCATTTGGCCAATATTGATAGTCGGTTATTTAACTATCAATTAACATTCACAAGCAACCATCACACAATAAATAATTTCCCACATTATTTATTTGCCCAAATATCTTTCCAAGATATATTTCTATTTTCAAACTCCTTTTGAAAACAATTTCAAACAGTTTTTGCTTACGGAATACATTTCCAAATATTTATTTCTACTGAATCACCAAGTACAAAATACTTTTAGATTTAAAATAATTTTAAAACACTTACTATAAATACTTTATAATATTGAAATTTAAAACCACTTTAATACCTTAACAAAATATATACTTAAGGAATATTTAAAATGAAACCACTTTTCAAATATAAACTAAATTTCTCTTTTTAAAATATAATACCAAATCACTTTTATATAATTACTACAATAATAGATCTTTGAAAAATACTTACTTTAAAGTTTAAATATTTAAAAAGAATAGGTTTCCTAAAACATACTTACTTAGGAAATTAACATTTAGAAATAATAAATTTTCTAAAATATACTTTTAAAAATACAATTAGAACTTTTAACTTATATTAAAATTGCTTTGAAAACGTACTTGGCTATACAGAGAAATATCCTTCTCACTCCCATCTTTTTAAAAATAAAATAACATTTATTTTTAAACCAAACCATATTCTTTTATAAATTCCCACTTTGAAATTATATTTTCAAATATCCTCTGATATTTTATTTTACTTTACAAACCCAGTTTATCTCTCCCAAATCTCATTTCTCTTTAAAATTCAAATCCCAAAGTATTTAAATCAATTTATAATTGATTTCCCAATTTATTTTTCTTTGAAATAAATTTTCTTACTTAATCCATTTATTTCCAAATTCATTAACTTCCAGATTTTATTTCTCATTATGATTTAAAATCTTTAAACCGAAACACAAGTTTCAGATTTCCCAAATTCCTTCTCTTTTATATTTTCCAAAAATCCAATTCAATTGCTTTTGATAACTCATTATACTGGGAAATTCAATCCAACCAGATTATCCAATATAAATTATCACAGGATAACAACAATCATATCACAGAATATTTAAACAAAAATTAAATATTTTGAGGAATCCAGTTGGATCCCTCCAACCTGTTTCCCTGCATCCACAGACGTTAGCACAATACCAATTCCACTTCGAGGTGGAATATCGCGGTATATGGGTTTATAAAATATCATCCGCTATTATGCGGCGCATAGGGTCTCATCCGCTATATAAATGCGGGAATATCAATAACTCAAATATATACATATGCCAATATGTATATATTGCTATATACTACTATATATATAATATAGCATATTCAATCAATGCAATCATCCAATCAATTATTTAAATTTAACCATTTAAATTTAAAATAAAATTCAACTGAGTGAGATTAACTCACCTTTGTTTTTGTCCTGCCAATCCGACTCAAACCAGTTTGTTTCCTTTACGATTCTAGACCTTGTATAAACATTTAGATGATTTATTAACTCTCGAATTAATCGAACAAATATATTTATTTATTTTTAACAATTTAACTTGGACTAATAACTAAATTCCCCTATAATAAATATTTGAGTAAATTAACAAATTAATCACCTGAACAAATTATTGTAATACAATCTAATAAATTATATTTATTATTCCCTTCAAACTACATGTAAAATAATTTATATAGATTTCATAGAAATCTAAGTTATATATCTTCACCATTTTTGAAAGTCCTATATATATAATTAAATATGTGAGTTGCTATAGATATATTTATTTTCATACTATATATATATATATATATATATTCTGTAAAATAAATTTAGAGTTTACTTTACTGCTATGCGTATACTTCACTGTAAAACATATGTATAATTTAAAGAAATAATTTAAAGCAAAATACCTCGAATCAACCCTTAGTTAATTGACTCATATATTATTTTTGTATGTATATTTAACTTCAACAGAAATCATTGTTTATTTATATTTCTAATCAATATATTAAGATACAAATTAAATTAAATATCCAAACAGATACCTCACTGTCTATCGTGAACGTCGACATTCCACCTCAACTGCGGCCATATTTGCTTCTCCGATGCCACACCTGCTGCCGCAATCATCGCGACCAAAATCCCTCTGACACACAGCTAAGCTCGCGAGGGAAAACATCGAGCTTCATCACCGAGCTAATATCGCCTATCACGGTGACGTAATTGCCCCAATCGATCCACTCGCTGCTGTCAATCGAACACCTCGCAACTGCTACTCGCTAACGCCTCCACTCCACTCGATTCGGCGACCCAACATCCACATCGACGCCCCAGGGTTCATCAAACCCGAGCCCTAGTTATCGAACTTGAGACGATCTCACCATCGACTCGAACACCTGCAACCGCGCCTTGCCTTCCCATCGCAAATCGAAGTTCCTCTCGACGTCGAGTCTACTTGATTTGAATAAGAGGACGGCCGACATTTTTTTTTTCTTTTTTGAATGAGCTGAAGTGAGGAAGGAAGGGAAGGTTTGATTTGAACGATAAAATTTATGTGAGTATCGATTCCAGGCTTCGGCCATTATTTTTATTTTGATGATTTTAGAACGAGATAAATTTTCTTCTGTTATCTGGCTTAGGAACGAAGAAATAAAGAGATAAGGTCGGGTATCAAATGTATTGTCTTTCTTATTTAATTCTGAGGTGATTTGATACTTATCCAAAAATAATATATATAATAACCAAAATATCTCGTGGTCTAAAATTCTAAACCCCGAACTCCAATTTAAATACAACGACCGGCGTTCCTAACGTTATCGTTATTCTGAACACGCTGGGACAGGTTTCGAGGTCTAGTTCGATCGTATGGAGAAGATATCTTTTTGGACCCAGTTATTATATTGAATTCAATATAGATTTCAGCGCGTTTATATATCGTACACTCACACCACAACCCCAAACTCTACGAAAATTGAAATCCGATAATAATACAATATTACAGATCCAATGAAACTGGTTTCGTCGAATTTCGAGACTGTGCCTCGGACGGCTATTTTTAAATTCAATTTCAACGATATATTTTTAAAACTGAACAAAACTCTTTAAAATTCCATTTTAAAAGTTCTATCATCTTCAGTATTAACAATATAAATTTTCTGAACCTTTGAACTATTTTTAACAGGCTTAAAATCAAGATTCAATATTTTACCCAATCCCGATAATTAAATTTAATAATTAATTATCCAAATAAATACTGTATATTTGAAATTAAAGTTAAAATTTAACCTTCGGATATTTAAAATAAATTAAATATTCACATTTCAAATATACAAAAATTCCGGGTCGTCACATTCCTCCCCCCTTAAAAGAATTTCGTCCCCGAAATTACCAGTTAAGAGAAATGATTCGATACCCGTTCTTTTTCCCAATCCAAATAGTTTTAACAATATCCAAACAATCTTTTACTAATGATACACTAATCATCTTTTAACTTCCCAAACTTATTCATAAGTTCAACTCATACCACCTACTTATCCATTCAAATTTAAATTTGAATTCAAATTTTAACTTATCAAAATTTTCCAAAATTTTTTTCCAACTCCCTAAATTTCCGAAAATTTTTGCCAGCGTCTCCTTTGCGCGGCTAGCTCGGTACTGCTACAAAATGGCTCTACGGCCTCCCAATCTCAAAAAGAAAACAAAAAGCCAAGTGGCTGTATCCAAAACCCAATCAAATTTCATATAGAAATTCAAATACATACCTTTTTGTCGGGCCATTAAATTTTATCTTCTAAAATCAAAAATCCCAATTTATCCATTGCTTTTATACACCTGTATATTCTACTAAGCAATAATATTCAATCACAATTCCAAAGTCATTTTATCGATTTCTTTACAAATTTCCAATATTTGTTTTACTTAAGCCCGTACGATGCACATATATCATCCGTACGCAATATCACATTTGATCGCTCAATCGATCACACAATTTCACTTCCGAACTAGTATCGTCCACCCGACTTCCTAGTGCGGACTCATCTCTGGTTTCTTGATCAGAAACCGTCATTCTCCTTGCATAGCCACAAACTATGATAGAGAATATCCAGAATCAATCAACAATCCATATCCAGGCTCGCCGTCGAAAATCGAGTGAAAAATCCTGATTCGGATCGATAAAACTATCTCGAAATTCTGTGTTCGAATCCGGATCAAATAGCTATGCGAATAAAATAATATACGTACATCTTACGTATAAATTCCAATTGATTATCAGTTATATCAATTCTCTTTTATTCACATTCCTTTTTGATTGTTATCCCCTTATTCACAACTATCCCATTCCACAACTTCAGTTTTAGTCTTCATTCAACTATTCACTTAGTATATTTTTTTATTTTTCCATTCCAAAATTACTAAGTATACCTCCCATACAAATTTTCTTAAGAATTTCATTCTTCAATTCTTAAGTTCATATAAATTTTCTTATACTTATTTACTACTTCACCACCGAAGTGTATATATTCAAATTGAACTCCAATTTCAGATGAATTCCAACTTACTTCAATTTACTACTATTTCCAATTTTTTTCCTTAAATTCAATTCATCTTCAACTTCCAAAAATTGAATTTTATTTAGCTCGACAACAATCCAAGTTAATTCATTAAATAACTATTTCTCAACTTATTTAAACCACTCCTCTATTTGAGTTCAGTTTCCATTCAACACTTACTTAAGTCAATAGCTTAAGTTTATCTTCCATTTAACCAACCCTTTTAAGTTTTATTTCCATCTTTCATTTGATTCTTATTTAATCAAATTCCATCCATTTATTTATTTTCACTTATTCGGATTCCATTCGAAATCCAAACCATTACTAATTTAATCCAATTTCATTAATTCCCAATTCAATTTCATTAACTAATTTATTATCTCATTAGTTCCTCCGCTGGTTAAAATTAAATACTTGCTTTTTAAATCCCAAATATCACTTCACTTAATTTTCTTAAGTTCAATATATTTTATAATTCAAGTTTGGATTTATTTAAAAATTAAGATTGCTCATCTTAGTCGTTTCCATTTGATAATTACAATTTCAAATTATAACTCTTAATGGTTCAAAGAAATGAATTCCCATTTATGACTTACAATTTCATTTCTATTCATAAGTTTTAACTTACTTACTTAAGATCTAGGACTATTCATTTAAGTCCATTTCATCTTTATAATCAAATTTCAAATTATTACACTTAAGAACTTAAGAATATGAATTTCTTTACACAATTATAAGCATTTTACATTACCTTTATATCCAATTCAATTCGACTTCAACTCATTTACATTTAACTCAATTCCAATTCTCAATTCTTATTTAACTTATCTTAAGTTAAATTCAAATATATTTTATTCACCTTCATATACTCGAATTAAATTTTAATTCTAGGATACAATTTTATACAAGTTTTACAATTCATTCACCTTCAAGTTCTCTAACTCTTTTATCTACCAGCTTGTATTACTCATTGAGTTATTTTCATCTCATAATTATAATCCCAGAATTTAAACTTTCATTCCCTTCTTATTTCAATCAACTTCATTCTATACTTTATATTGTTGATTCATTTAAATTTCCACATTTAAATTTTAAATAGAATTTCCAGAATCCAATTGCCCGGTTTTATTTCAAAACCATTTTGAATCCATAAATAACTCATACACATCTGGTATATCACATCAAACCCCAATTTCCAAAATAATCTGCTTTTACCAAACAATTTTCCCTTTGAATTTCAAAACCAACCCAATTCACAATCATTTACAATTTAAAACAGTTTGGTAGCAATTTCTCTTTGGAAACTCGAAAATAGACATCGATGATGCTGCAGTCATCACCGAAATTATTTTCCAGCGACCGAAAGAGAATTTAATGCTTTTATCACTTTAAAACATTTCAAACATTTTTAAATTCCAAATCCCACCAGATTTCAATTCAATTTCAAAAATATTCATGAAATAATATCACTATTATTTCCCCCAAAACCTTTAAAAACTATTTTTAAATCCAAAGGAATTTAAACCTTTCCCAAAACTTCAAATTCAAAATCCATCCAATTTTTATATCCAAACATTACTCTGGAATTCTATCACATTTTATTTCAAGTTATAAGTCACATTTACAATTTACATTTACAAATTTCATTTGTATATGGAGTTTATTTCCATTTATAAACTACATTCTCAAATTCCACTTATTATATAAATTATTTCTCAACTTTGGTTATAATTCAATTACTTGTTCAATTTCTACACAATAGTGGTAATAATTTAATATTATCACTTCCTAACAACCAAGCAACCAAATACTATAATAATTTACAAAGTTATTCCTTTATGTACAAAAATAATTTGGGCAAAATTATTTCATTCACCCTATTTAAAACCATACTGTGTCGAACTGTTCTATTCAAGTGTTTAGAAACCCTTTCGATACAGTTGTCCAGACTGTGCCGACGAAGGTTCATATGCCACTCAATAAATCAACCAACACAATATAATACCATTTTATATTCACTAACAAATACGCGCTCATATCTATTAATACTCTCAAAATTCCCACCAGAGCCAAGGTTATCGCCAGCCTAAGCTCTGATACCAAGTGTAACAACCCGAGTTTTTCTAACCCGAAAAACCGGACCATTTGGGTAAAAAGAAGAGGTAGAAGAAGAAAAATAGAAAACAAAATCAGAATCTAACCATCGCAGCGGAATAAACTATAATAGGTAATAACAGATCTTTACACAAATCAAAACTATATCAGTTTTATATAATATAGCATCAGAGTATACACCAAAGAATACATAACATACAATTGGACAATAACCATATCATGTCCTCAATACAACAGAGTACAACAATCAACACAGCGGAATATATATATAAACAAGTACGGGAGATACGTCTCGCCATCCAGCTCATCTCCTGAGCTCCACAGCATCATATCCTGTAACCTATAATACTCGGTCTGACCCGAGCATCATATAAAACAATACCCGAGTCAGTCTGGAATACCAGCGTGAGAAAATCACACTCAATTGATTATTAAAGTTTCAAACCCTTTGAAAACAAAAGCATCTCGTAAGACCACGCCACAAATAAACATGTCGGGTTTTTACCTTACGATAGCTAAAACACTTTTTATCAAATTCCTATGATATTATAATAGTGTCTATATACAAATACTTATTAAAATAGCTGAAATTGTTACATTATTAAATTCCAGCATACTAGCCACAAAAGTGGGTAATACAAACAAATACCGTACAAGGCACGTAGGAAAAATGGATTTCCAACGAATGACTAGGCACTGGGGTACCACCTATCACAGTACGTGGCCTAGATCACCGTACCGAGGAGTACGCCCGCTCCCCTGCAACACAAGGCCGGAACCATCCCTTACTGGATGATCCCGAATAAAATCACCCCACGGTTGGGATCAGCAACCGCACCACTAAGCCGAAATAAAAAGGGACATCTAGACAGGGATGACCTTACCCTCCAGTGGGAGCTACCCACGAAGCCTTGCTGCATAACCCCTGATTTTCAGTCATTCCCGGTTGATGAGGTTCGAGGCTAAACGATACCTTTTAGAGAACATATCCCTTAGAATGCCCATCGTCCGCTGACGATGTTTCGCAAGCATTCGTCCATACAAGTCCGTCCTGGGTTTGAACGGAACCGAAGGCACTATTCCTACTACATCCATTTTGGAAATATCCTCAGGATTAGTAGCGACTAGCCCTTGCACTTCACAGCTTCATCTTCGACTCCGAAATCGTTACACGAAACGTACAAACCGGATCGAAGTGGTATTCGGGTCTCCAGACCTAGAATCCCGGTATACGGAAACCCGATCCTGGTCTCTTCGAAACGATCAGCGCATTTGGCCAATATTGATAGTCGGTTATTTAACTATCAATTAACATTCACAAGCAACCATCACACAATAAATAATTTCCCACATTATTTATTTGCCCAAATATCTTTCCAAGATATATTTCTATTTTCAAACTCCTTTTGAAAACAATTTCAAACAGTTTTTGCTTACGGAATACCTTTCCAAATATTTATTTCTACTGAATCACCAAGTACAAAATACTTTTAGATTTAAAATAATTTTAAAACACTTACTATAAATACTTTATAATATTGAAATTTAAAACCACTTTAATACCTTAACAAAATATATACTTAAGGAATATTTAAAATGAAACCACTTTTCAAATATAAACTAAATTTCTCTTTTTAAAATATAATACCAAATCACTTTTATATAATTACTACAATAATAGATCTTTGAAAAATACTTACTTTAAAGTTTAAATATTTAAAAAGAATAGGTTTCCTAAAACATACTTACTTAGGAAATTAACATTTAGAAATAATAAATTTTCTAAAATATACTTTTAAAAATACAATTAGAACTTTTAACTTATATTAAAATTGCTTTGAAAACGTACTTGGCTATACAGAGAAATATCCTTCTCACTCCCATCTTTTTAAAAATAAAATAACATTTATTTTTAAACCAAACCATATTCTTTTATAAATTCCCACTTTGAAATTATATTTTCAAATATCCTCTGATATTTTATTTTACTTTACAAACCCAGTTTATCTCTCCCAAATCTCATTTCTCTTTAAAATTCAAATCCCAAAGTATTTAAATCAATTTATAATTGATTTCCCAATTTATTTTTCTTTGAAATAAATTTTCTTACTTAATCCATTTATTTCCAAATTCATTAACTTCCAGATTTTATTTCTCATTATGATTTAAAATCTTTAAACCGAAACACAAGTTTCAGATTTCCCAAATTCCTTCTCTTTTATATTTTCCAAAAATCCAATTCAATTGCTTTTGATAACTCATTATACTGGGAAATTCAATCCAACCAGATTATCCAATATAAATTATCACACGATAACAACAATCATATCACAGAATATTTAAACAAAAATTAAATATTTTGAGGAATCCAGTTGGATCCCTCCAACCTGTTTCCCTGCATCCACAGACGTTAGCACAATACCAATTCCACTTCGAGGTGGAATATCGCGGTATATGGGTTTATAAAATATCATCCGCTATTATGCGGCGCATAGGGTCTCATCCGCTATATAAATGCGGGAATATCAATAACTCAAATATATACATATGCCAATATGTATATATTGCTATATACTACTATATATATAATATAGCATATTCAATCAATGCAATCATCCAATCAATTATTTAAATTTAACCATTTAAATTTAAAATAAAATTCAACTGAGTGAGATTAACTCACCTTTGTTTTTGTCCTGCCAATCCGACTCAAACCAGTTTGTTTCCTTTACGATTCCAGACCTTGTATAAACATTTAGATGATTTATTAACTCTCGAATTAATCGAACAAATATATTTATTTATTTTTAACAATTTAACTTGGACTAATAACTAAATTCCCCTATAATAAATATTTGAGTAAATTAACAAATTAATCACCTGAACAAATTATTGTAATACAATCTAATAAATTATATTTATTATTCCCTTCAAACTACATGTAAAATAATTTATATAGATTTCATAGAAATCTAAGTTATATATCTTCACCATATTTGAAAGTCCTATATATATAATTAAATATGTGAGTTGCTATAGATATATTTATTTTCATACTATATATATATATATATTCTGTAAAATAAATTTAGAGTTTACTTTACTGCTATGCGTATACTTCACTGTAAAACATATGTATAATTTAAAGAAATAATTTAAAGCAAAATACCTCGAATCAACCCTTAGTTAATTGACTCATATATTATTTTTGTATGTATATTTAACTTCAACAGAAATCATTGTTTATTTATATTTCTAATCAATATATTAAGATAAAAATTAAATTAAATATCCAAACAGATACCTCACTGTCTATCGTGAACGTCGACATTCCACCTCAACTGCGGCCATATTTGCTTCTCCGATGCCACACCTGCTGCCGCAATCATCGCGACCAAAATCCCTCTGACACACAGCTAAGCTCGCGAGGGAAAACATCGAGCTTCATCACCGAGCTAATATCGCCTATCACGGTGACGTAATTGCCCCAATCGATCCACTCGCTGCTGTCAATCGAACACCTCGCAACTGCTACTCGCTAACGCCTCCACTCCACTCGATTCGGCGACCCAACATCCACATCGATGCCCCAGGGTTCATCAAACCCGAGCCCTAGTTATCGAACTTGAGACGATCTCACCATCGACTCGAACACCTGCAACCGCGCCTTGCCTTCCCATCGCAAATCGAAGTTCCTCTCGTCGTCGAGTCTACTTGATTTGAATAAGAGGACGGCCGACATTTTTTTTTTCTTTTTTGAATGAGCTGAAGTGAGGAAGGAAGGGAAGGTTTGATTTGAACGATAAAATTTATGTGAGTATCGATTCCAGGCTTCGGCCATTATTTTTATTTTGATGATTTTAGAACGAGATAAATTTTCTTCTGTTATCTGGCTTAGGAACGAAGAAATAAAGAGATAAGGTCGGGTATCAAATGTGTTGTCTTTCTTATTTAATTCTGAGGTGATTTGATACTTATCCAAAAATAATATATATAATAACCAAAATATCTCGTGGTCTAAAATTCTAAACCCCGAACTCCAATTTAAATACAACGACCGGCGTTCCTAACGTTATCGTTATTCTGAACACGCTGGGACAGGTTTCGAGGTCTAGTTCGATCGTATGGAGAAGATATCTTTTTGGACCCAGTTATTATATTGAATTCAATATAGATTTCAGCGCGTTTATATATCGTACACTCACACCACAACCCCAAACTCTACGAAAATTGAAATCCGATAATAATACAATATTACGGATCCAATGAAACTGGTTTCGTCGAATTTCGAGACTGTGCCTCGGACGGCTATTTTTAAATTCAATTTCAACGATATATTTTTAAAACTGAACAAAACTCTTTAAAATTCCATTTTAAAAGTTCTATCATCTTCAGTATTAACAATATAAATTTTCTGAACCTTTGAACTATTTTTAACAGGCTTAAAATCAAGATTCAATATTTTACCCAATCCCGATAATTAAATTTAATAATTAATTATCCAAATAAATACTGTATATTTGAAATTAAAGTTAAAATTTAACCTTCGGATATTTAAAATAAATTAAATATTCACATTTCAAATATACAAAAATTCCAGGTCGTCACAGAATATTTATCTGATATAACAAAGATATATATCTTTGTTTATTCCAAATCAAATATTCAAATTTGATTTTTCTTTTATAAAGTTATTAACCATATTATTTTTCATTTCCAAAAACCATTTTACAGTTCTTATCCACAAAATTTCAATATCAATTTCCTTCAAACCCATACGATGTACACATATCATCCGTACGCAATATCAATCAGATCGTTCTTCGATCACACAATTTCTCTTCCGAACTAGCATCGTCCACCCGACTCCCTAGTGCAGACTCAGATCTGGTTTCTTGATCAGAAATCGTCATTCTCCTTGCATAGTCGTAGCTATGATAGAGAATATCCAGAACCAATCAAAACCCATATCCAGGTTCGCCGTCGAAAATCGAGCGAAAAATCCCAATTCAGATCGATAATATTATCTCGAAATTCTGTGTTCGAATCTGGATCAAATCACTATGCGAATAGAATAATATACGTATATCCTACGTAATTATTTTTATTGGTTATTAGCCAAATCAATTCTCTTTTCTATTCACATTTCCTTTAATTCCATTCACTTATTCTCAATTACTTCCATTTCCAATTGAGTTATTACTTCAATAATAAACAGTTTGAACTCTGACCAATTTAAATTTAAAAATAGCTTGAAAAAGTTAAAAATAGATAAGTAGTTGAAAAATAGTTATTAGTTTGTAAAATAGATGTAAAATAGTTAAGTAGGTATAAAATAGTTAGATAATTGCAAAATAGTTTTTAAAATAGTGATTAGATATAGGTAACTGAAAAATAGTAATTAGTTTATAAGACAGTTTCAAAATAGTTAAATAGTTTCAAAATAATTATAAAATAAGTATAAGATAGTTTGGGGTTTAAGAAGAAAGATTGTATAGTAAATAGTTTGGAAAAATATATTTGCATTAAAATAATTTATTTTGAAAATAATCGAGAGCCAAACTGTTTAATTTCCCACTCTCCATTTCAAATTGATTTCCCATCAATTCAATTTAAATTTCAACTTCCATTTAAATTGACTCAATACTTCAATTTCCATTGAAATTGATTTAATCCCAATTCAAGTTTAATTAACCTTAACCCTTTCCAAATTCAAATCAAATTCCATTTGATTTTTAAATTTATTCAACTTTAATCACAATTCCAAATTATTTCAAATCAATTTGGATTAATTTCAAATTGAACCAGCTTCAATTTCAAATCATTTCAATTCTAATTTACCATTTGAAATTTTAAACTTATACATCTTCAATCACAATTCTAATTAATTCAAATTCAATTTGAACTAATTCTATTCAAATCTCAACTTAAAACCATCTCGAATTATATAAATTTGAGTTAAATATTTCAAATGTTGATTTAATCCTTTAAGTCAAATTAACCCTTACTTTTAAATCAATCAACCTTTATTTTTAATTTAATAACTTAAATCTTTAAACCATTTAATTCTAAATCCAAATTCCAAAATTCCATTTTAAAATATCTTTACTTAGCTTATTTCAAAGTTCAAATTAGAGTTCAAAAACAATTTATTCTTCAGATTCTAATTTATTATCCATTTTCAATTTTCCAGATCTCAAACACATTTTGAGATCACTCATAACTCCCATTTAAAATCAACCATTTAACTGACCATTTAACTACCCAAGTTAAATTTCAATTTCATCTTAAAATTTCCAATTCAAGTTGTTCATTCTAAACTCATTTAACTTTCCTTAAGTTAAATTTAATTTAATTTAGTCAACTTGACTCAATTTGAATTCCCATTCAAATTTTAAACTTTATATTAATAATCTTCTTACTTATAAGTTCAAAAACTTATCACTTTGGGTTTTCATATCACATTCCAATTTAAAACTCAACACTAAGTGTTTATTTCAAATCACCATTAGTATTATGTATATTCCTCATATATACATTTTATTTACACACCAAGTTATACTTTAAATTTTTAAACCACCTTTGGTTTTAATTCAAAACAAATTTCTTTAAAACAATTTCAAGTTTTCTGGATTTAGATTTAAAATTTCACAATTTTAAATCATCTTCAATTCCTATTTAAGTCATACCCGCCTAAAAGTTTTATTTCTCTAAAACATTTCATTTTACTTAATCATTAACAACATTTCATTATTAAACACAACAACATTTATGATAATAACCAAGATTATCATATCTGGAAATCAATTCATTATTATCTTTATTCTGATAACACTTCTACAAATTCAAGATTTTAATTTCAGTTTGGATCCATTTCAAATTTATCTTCATTTAATTTTAATTTGGTTGTATTTTTATTACCACTTAATTTAATTCCAAAATTTTTTAACAACCAATTACCTTAATATTTATTTAAAAAAGAAATATTGCTTTATATATCAAATATAATCTTATATAAAAATCATTTGAAATCTTTATATATGGAAATAACAAATACGCTCTCATATATATATACACTCAACTCATTCTAGGGTATCATTGACCCTATTTTTAATGAGTAATCCCAACAGAACCAAGGTTCTCACTTAACCTTCAGCTTTGATACCAAATGTAACGACCCGAAATTTTCGACTCCGAAAATACCGAATTGTTAAGGAAAAGAAAAGGAAAGAGGTAGAAGAAGAATAGAAAACAAAACACAGAATCACATATTCTCACATTCGCAATGGATAAAATATAATATCAAATAATATTCTTTACACAAAGAAAACTGTAATTGTTATTTTACATTCACTACATCAGAGTTACAACCATTTATAAAAATACTAGACAGTTAGAATTAACAAGTCTCAAATAACAACAGTAATATGCTCATCGGAATATACTCCATACGTTCCTGCCATCCAGCTCGCACCTGAACTCTAGAACGTCCTAACCTGAAAATCTGTAATACTCAGTCGGGCCCGAGCATTACAACAAAGTAACACCCTGGTCAGGCTGGAAACCAGCATGAGTAAACCCATATAATTTGAAAATACTAAGTTCAAACCATAAAGAAAACCCGGGTAACTCGTACTTCACTACGAGTTCATTACTTGTTATGCTCACACTTATTTCACAAATCAAATTCTAAGTATCCTTACTTAGTTCCAAAGTCCATATTATTCCATTTCAGTCTATTAATTTCTCACATCAAATCCATATAGAATCATGTAGATTATAAATCGAAGTGGTTCCGGGTATTACTGATACCCGGCCCCGGTCTCTTCGAATTCAAAATCATCTTTAAACAAAGCCGTTTAAGCTTTAAACAATTTCATATATACCCAAAGTAACAGATTCACATAGAAATTCTATTTCAGATAGATAATCCATATCTAACACCCTATCATATAGCATCACAATCACATACCAAGTATAACAACAATCCAAAGCATTCAATAACATTCAACCATTCATAAGAAAAGATTTTAATCACAGTATCTTTAATTAATTTCAATTTTATTAAATTAATTCCTTTCATCATTATAAATCCTGCTTGCTTAATCCTTAATTAATTATAACAAATTAATTAATTATTCTCTAATTTTCCATCTTAATTAATCACCCTTGATTAATTATTCTTTAATTACATTAAGTAATTAACTCTTAATTAATTACACAAATTAATTATCTTCAACCATTTACAGTAATTAACCTTTTAATTACTCTCATAAATTAATTTTTCATTTCTTATATTAAGTAACCATTTACTTATGTAATTAATACTTAATCCACAGCATAAGAGATTATTCTTAATTAATTAAACAATTAGTTTATCTTAAATTTAATTCCTAATTAATTATTCTTAATCATTTAATCATTCAAATTAACCTTTAATTACTTTTATTAAATAATTACCCTCAAATTACTTCCATTAATTAACCACTAATTACTTTTATTTATTAATGAAAATAATTAATCATCCTTAATTATCCATTTTAAGTAATTATCCTCAATTACTTATATAAATTAATTATTTCTTAATTAATCACATACATAAATAAAAATATTAAGTTAAATTCATAATTAATTAATCCTTAATTACAATACTAGGTTTATTTAAAATAAACTTTTTAAACAAAGGTTAAAACAACCTTTAAATAGCTCCAACCTAGATAAACATAAATTTTCACAAAAGAAATGGTTTTAAGAAATGGTTTTTAAGTAAACTTAATTGTTTAAAAAGTTTGAAAAACTATTTTTTTACCTTTAATTCCCAGACCCGAGCCACATTCTCAATTACCCGAGCCCTACTTCGGTTTACCCACATTTCTTTTGCTTCGAGAAAAACCCCAACATTCCTGAGCTTAAACCCGATATCTAACATCATCCACCACCCACTGATACGCCGTGCAGACGTGCACCTCCACCAGTGAACCACAGTGCTCCGACCATTGACGCCGATCTCAACACCTCGCCAGTGATCCTCGCAATCAACTCGACCACTCCATTTCCCCGATTCGATCGTGAATCGAAATCGACCCAAAAACCATGCCTGAAAACCCATTATCACCGGAAAACCCATCGCCTCCGACGATCCCTGCCTCAAGAAGCCTCGCCATTCTTCCCAATGCTTCGCCTCGTCTACCAGTTCCTTCTACACGACTCGCGATCGTCTCCGATCAAGTCCCGTTATCGCAAACTCCTCATCAACATCAACTACACAACCTGGATGTTAAACCCTACCTCGTCATCTCATAACCACATCGATCACCTAAAAATTTAAACACCATTTTTCTGATGATCCTCGTCCCTCCCTAAACCCTCAGGCCCAAACACGTCGCCCAATTCGCCGTTGATCGATGGAAATCGTCTAAATTGACCCAACCATTCAACTTGAGAAAACCCATTGATTATCAAACTAAAAATCATGATAAACATATCAAAAATCATGATTTTCTATCACGAATATAATCATGCAATCCAATCTTCGAATTGAATTTACCAATTTTTGACCCAAATATAAATATTACTGTTATTTAGTAAATTTCGAGACCAATATTTAATATAAATTCCTGGAATTATTTTTAGTAGTGATATTGCATGATTTCAATCATTTTTCATTTGCAAATCAAAAGATAACAATGATTCAGTAATGAAATATTTGATTTATTTAGAAATCAAAACCTGTAATTACACATCAAAGACCATATTATATATATACAGACAATCTATACTTATATACATACAGGCATCCATTTTCACAACATTTAGACTATATCACTACATTAATCATCACATATCCAGGTATAATCTGAGATTTTAAATCTGTTTTAAAATAAGATTTACTCATTGGAATTTAGAACAGAGAACAGGATCCTTATATATATATAAACAGATATGCTCACACAACATATAAATAAATTCAAACTGAAGAACTTACATACAAACCAATATCATCACATGCATTAGAGTTAAATCCAAATTAAACTGTTTTTAGAAAAAGTTTACTCACCAGGAATTAAACAGAGAACAGAGAACATAATTTTGTTTTCCCAGGCTTGTTTGATTTTGAACTTCTTTTGCTTTTGTTGAATTTAAATTCTTTCTGTTTGATCTTTGAGTTGTTTGCTTGATTTCTTTTTCTGATCTTCAGGTTGTATTTGAAAATCTTGAGACTGCTATTGAAATTGCCTTCATCTTCTTGTTTCAGATTTGAATTTCCAGTTTTATTTCTTTCTTTGAATTTTGATTTCCAGATTTTATCTTTTCTTTTGATTTGAATATATTTTTAGTAGAGAAGAAGAAAAGATGAATTCAGCTAAAGGTAAAAATAAATTTCTTCTTTCATATTTTAATTTATTTATTTTAATTATCAAAAGGAAATGTGGACATTTGTCCTTTTAGGTGTTAATTAGCTTACACATATGCTTATATTTTTACAAATGTCTTTAAACCACTTTCATATGCTAACAAGTGTTACTCTTGTCTTTTATTAATTTATTTAAGTCATATATATGTATTTATGAAATATTTACATGTATACAAAATGTATTTATCTTTTTATAATTTAAGCTTTTAGATTTTAATAATATAGAAAAGTGAATTCATGTAAGCAATTATAAATTACTTATGTTTTGATCATATTAAATGTATCATATGTTTATATGCTTGGAAAATTTATTTTAACTCTATATATATTTTTACAAACCAATTTTGACTTATGTTTGAATTTTAAAAATGAAAGAATATTAAAACAAATGAACTTCTAATTTAAATCTTATTTAAATATTAAGCTTAAAATATATATTTATAATAAATAAGAAATTATCACTTGAAAAGTATTATGTTAAAATATAGTTTCCAAATTACAAATTATATATATATTTAAAGTTTGAAAACTCTTTATTAAATTCAAACCAATACCTTTTCATTTTAATATATACAAATATATATATTCTAAATGGAAATATTTTTAACATTAGTTTTGATAATTACTATATTGAATTTTATAACATAACTCCAAATCACAATATATATATACATATATATATTATAATTTGAAAACATATCCTTTATTAAATTAAAGACTCCCTATTTATTATAAATAGAAAACATTTATATAAGATTTGAAAGATAAATCTTACCAATTTTAATTTGTTAGAAAAGATATTAATAAATATTGCCAAGTTAAATTGTTATTGCCAAAATTCCGGGATATCACATGGTCTGTAGTAGAACGCAGTGACATCGAGTTAAACTATCGTCACAGCATAACCCAAATGCCTCTATAGGCATCAGCACCCTCGACTTCCGCTACACATTATACATGATCCTTAGGAACTAGTTTTGTCCGAACTCCTCACACGATCAACTTTAGAACCTCCTCTTAGAGGCTCAAGGCAGTACCACCCTATGGCACTCCTGAGAAGTTCATTCAAGGGAGCGCCTTTGTCAAGGCCCGCAAATCCGTACCTCTTGATTAAACACTAATCTCCATTGATTAACTCAAGATGCACGGAAATACGAACCCTGAGGGGTTTTAAGAAAAAGAAATAGAAGAAAAGATAGAAGAAAAAGAGAAGAAGATAGAAGAAAGAAGAGAAGAACAACAGAATAACATCAGAAACAGAAACACATAACAATATCAGAATCTCACATTCGCAGCGGAACAATATATAATAGATAAACACTAGTCTTTTAAAACAAAGAACTATATCAGTTTACACATACATCAATCAGAGTCAATATACAACAATGGACAGTTATATAAACTTGTCCTCATACAGAATACACAGCAGAATAAATACTATCAGATACAAATACTACGTCTCGTCATCCAGCTTATCTCCAAAGCTCCAGAATATCCTGAGTATCCTGATAATCTAAAACTAGACTGCCCGTGTGGAAATTGGTGGGCACCCAGAGTTTAGAAGGGAAACAATAAACTCCGAGTCAGTCATGGTGACTGGTGTGAGAACGTAAAACAGTTATTTTTCACAAAGAAAATAAAACAAATTCGCAATGCTTTTGGAAAATGAAACTACCATAAGACCTCCCACCACACACACAATGCAACGTAGACTTGGAGGAGATTTCTTCTTATGATAGTCAAAGATGCTTACTACGCAAAAATCAAATTCTTTTTGATATTATTATTAGTGCATAGTGTAGAAAACATTTCGAAAGTAGAATATAAATCTTAGCCAGCATAGGTACCATTATAGTATGCTTGCTATAGCTACCATATTAAATGGCAGGTTCTACACCTAAAACCGTACAAGGCTCGTATTGTTACTTTGGATTTCCAACAAATGGTCAGGCCAAGGAACTTCCTATGCCACGATGGGTACGTCCCTGGAATAGACGACCCGAGAACCTAACCGGATCTCTGCCAACACAAGGCCGGGTTACCTCTGCAAAAATAGGTAACTACTGACACGCGTATGTGATATCCCGAAATTTTGGCAATATCAATTTAATAATCTTTATTAATAATTAAATTGATTTGTTGATTTATTTTATAGATTGACAAGTTTATTTATTTTAAAAGGCTAATAAAATTTTAATATTGGAAATATTTATTTATATCTTTTCTAACAATTTTAAATTGGGAAGTTTTATCTTTCTAAAACTAATATAAGTGTTTATATTTATAATGTATATATATGTATATATATTATAAATAGGGAGTCTTTAATTTAATAAAAGGATAAGTTTTCAAATTATAATATATATGTATATATATATATTGTTATTTGAAGTTATGTATTAAATTCAATAGGATAATTATTAAGCTAATGTTAAAAGTACTTTTCATTTAGAATATATATATTTGCATATATTGGAATGAAAAGAATATTGAATTTGAATTTAATAAAGTATTTTCAAACTTTAATATTTATATAATTTGTAATTTGGAAATTTGAAATTTGACTTAATACTTTTGGAAATGATAATTGAGATTTAAATAACAAGGAAAATTTCTTATTTATTATAAAGATATATTTTAGTTTAATTTTTAAATAAGATTTAAAATAAGAAGTTAATTGGTTTTAAGATTCTTTCATTTTTAAAATTCAAATATAAGTCAAAATAGGTTTGTAAAAATATATATATATATAGAGTTAAACTCAATTTCTCAAGCATTTATAAATATGTTATAAATATTTGATTAAAGCATAAATTATAAAAGGATAAATACATTTTTATATACATATAGATATTTTATAAATACACATGTAGGATTTAAATAAATCAAAATAAAAGGGAATTTACACTTGTAAACATATAAGGATAGTTGGAAGACATTTGTAAATTGTAAACATATGTGTAAGCTAATTAAAGAGGACAAGTGGCTTCATTTTTATTTTCTCTTTGGTAATTAAGTTTAAAAAAAAAAGTTTTCAAAACATAGAAAGAGATCTGACATTTATTTTCTTCAGCTCTAAAACTATCTTCACTTCTTTCTCCACTAAAAATAATTCGAATTCTAGAATCAAAAATAAAAATGAAAACCTGAAATCTAAAACTCAAAGCAAAAGAAGAAGTAAATCTGGAAATCAAATGCAAATCAAAAGAGGATGGAGGCAATTCAATAAGCAGCTTCAAATCTTCAATTGAATCTGAAGGCATGCAATCAGAGGATTTAATAAATCAACAAGCAACTAAATTCAAAGATCAATTTCAGATAATATTCAATAGCAAAAGAAATTCAAGAAGTTTAAAATCGGGAACAAGCCTGGAAACTGTTCTCTGTTCAAAGTTTCTGGTGAGTAAACCTTAAATTTAAAAACAGTTTTAAATCTGGACTTAGATGCTTGTGATAAAATTTTATAGTAATATATTATAAAGGTTTTACAAGAATGCTTTGTTTTGAATTGCATGCATATATATTATGTCAGTATATATATAGATAAGACTGAAGCCTGACACTCTGTTTAAATTTTGATGAGTAAACAATAACTTTCAAAACAAATCTTGTATTGCTTAATGTATGTTATAATCTGGGGATAATATTGGTTTGCATGGATGTTTTCAGTTGAATAAAATTTGTATTGACATATATACAGTGAGAACATATTTATATGTATTTATGAATTCTGGTCTCTGTTGTTTCTCAGACCTTGATTACCTTCAAAAATTTAAATCTCATCATACGATTAGAATTGAGTGTTAATCTTTGAATAAGACATGATTATAATCTTATAATAATAATTTTAAAAGTAGTTCCAATAATTTTAATTTAGTGGCAAATTAAAATTTAGATATATCAGTAAACATTTTATATAGGTCAGGAATCAATAAATGTATTTCATGATTGGATTACATGAATGGAATCGTGGTAGGAAATAATGATTTTTGAAATGAAAATCATGATTTTTAATGGTGTTATAATCGTGATTTGCTTAGCTGATCGATTTTGGGTCTTTCATCGATTGCTGACGATTGACGACGAGTTGAAGTTCGAGATTGTTGTCGATGGTAGCTTGAACATTGTTGATCTCAAGAAAAATGGAGATTGTATTTTTAGTTGACCGTAGGGGGTAGGCGAAAGCGATATAGGGTTTAACACCCTGGGATACTCGTTGATATTCAATTGGTTTTCGCGACGTCGTGATGTAATGGGAGTTGATCGCGAGGCGTATGGTGGGTACTGGAAGTCGTGACGGAGCTGCGGTGAAGGTGGCGTGGTGTCTCGAGGCAAGGATCATCGGGGAGGAGGGGAATTCCGATGAAGTGTATTTCCAGGTGATGGGTTCAATGTTCGTTTTCGAATCTCGTTCGAATCGAGGAAGATGAGTTGGTCGATCGTGGTCTCGTGGTGGAAGACGACTTGCCGGAGCACTGAACGGAGTTCGCCGTCGTCCAGCGTGTGTGTGCACGTGCACGTTCACGATTTCGTGTGCATCTGGAAATGAGTTTTGGGGAAGAAAGCAGGAGCTCGGGTTTTCGTTCGGGAATCTTCGAGTTTTACTCGAAGCAGGTAAACGTGGGTTGGTCTCGAGAGTTGCTTCGGGGATTTTACGAGTTTTACTCGGGTTTGGGAAGGAGCAGACATAAGATTTTTAAAGGAAATGTTTTAAGTTTTAAAACAATAGAAATTTTGTTTTGTAATGTTTTTCTGAGTTTTAAAATAAAGGTAAAACAAGATTTAACTATTAAACTAGATTGTTTTCTAGAATTGTTTTAATAAGTTTTAAATAATTTAAATAAATAAGTTTTAAAGATTAGAAAAGTGGATTTTCAAAATGATCTTTGTATTAAAAGTTTATTTAAATAACTTTGAAAGGTTTCAAAGATTTTAAAGGTTAAAATTAATGTTGTAATTGTTTAATTAAAATAAAGAGTTTATCTTAAGAAATTAAGATTTGATTTATTAAAGGAAATTAATATGTGAAATTAATAAGGATAATTCATTTATTGAAAATGATTTAAGAATAGATAATAATTTAATTAAGATAATGATTTTCTTAATTAAGATCTTTAGGTATAAAAAGTTAAGAAATTATTTAATTTAATAATTAGTTAAATAATTAACTAAGTAATTAATTAGTGATTAATTAAGATAATCACTTATAAATTAATTAAGTATAAATACTTGATGGAGTAATTAAGGAATAATTACTGAATGTAATTAAGTAAGGGAAATTATTTAATAAAGAAATTAGAAGATAATTATTTTATGAAAGTAATTTAATGAAAGTAATTAAGAGTTAATTACCTAGTTAATTACCTAGTGTTATTAATTTAATAATTTAATTAATAAAATGAATTAAAGGATTAAGAATAATTAATAAGATAATTAATTATTGGTTAAGGTAATTAATTAAAAAGTAATTAATTAATGGAATTAATTAAGGGAAGTTAATTACTGGATTAGATTAATCAAAGATGATTAATAATTGTGGTTTAATTAAGAGTAATTATTTAATTAATTTAAATATAATAAATAATTAAAGATGTAATTAGAGATCATTAGTTTATAATTAATTAATGATGTAATCAAATGATAAGTGATTAATTGTAATTAATTAAGGATTAAAGTAATTGATTATAATTAATTAATTAATTAATAAAGTAATTAAAGGTTAATTACTGTATTTGATTAAGGATAATTAATTTGTGAAATTAATTAAAGTTAATTACTTAAATGTAATTAAAGTATAATTAATCAAGGTGATTAATTAGGTGGATAGGTAGAGAAAGATTAATTAATTTATTTGTAATTAATTAATGATTATATAAGTAAGATTTATAATGAAGTAATTAATTTAATTTATTTTAAATTAATTAAGAGATGAAGTAATTAATTTAATTCACTTTAAATTAATTAAAGATAGAGATAGTTAATTTAATTCATTTTTAAATTAATTATGTTGTGATTAAGTAAATCATTGCTTATATAAGAATGGATGACATTGATTGTCTTGAATGGATGTAATCTCAGAAATGAGATAAGTAATGTTGTGTGGTATGAATGCTTGGTTGCATTATGATGGTAATATAGATTAACTATTGTGATGTTGATATGGATTACCTATTTGGTTATAGATCATTTGTTTATTGATAATGTGATTATCAATTGTGACTTGTGAATTATCTATCTGTATGAATATAGATAAGTTGAATTGTTTAAACCTTTAAACAACTTGGCCTTAAAAGATACGTTTTGGATTTCGATGAGACCGGGATCGGGTTTCCGTATACCGGAATTCCAGGTCTGGAGACCCGAATACCACATCGATCCAAATTAACGATAGGTCGTGAATCTCAAGTGAAGATGAAGATTCAAAGTGCAAGGGTTATTGTCGTTAACTCTGAGGGTGATTCCAAAACGAGTGTAACGAGATAATGCCTTCGGTTTCGTTCGAACCTGGAACGAACTTGTATGGATTGAATGCTTTCAGCACATCGTCAGGCGGACGATGAGCATTCTAAGTGATATGTTCTGATTAAAGGTAATCGTAACCTCAAGCCTCATCAACCGGGAATGGCTAAAACAGGGGAGGTGCAGCAAGGTTTCGTGGGTAGCACCCACTGAGAGCAAGATAGATCCCTGTCTAGAGGTCCCTTTTTCTTTTATTCGGCTTAGTGTGTGGTTGGTCGCGCCAACTACGGGATTATCTTGTTCGGGATTATCCAGTAAGGGATGGTTCCGGCTTTGTGTTGCAGGGGAGCGGGCGTACTCCTCGGTACGGTGATCTAGGCCACGTATTGTGACGGGCGGTACCCCAGTAGCCCTGCCATTGTATGGAATCCAAACTCCAATAAGTGCCGTACGTATTAGTTGTGCCCAACTATGTTGGAATGTGAGATGTAAGCATTTCAGCTATTTCTGTATTTTACTTGAAAACCCTAGACACTATTATAATACAATCGGATTTCCTATCAAATGTTTTAGTTAGCGTAAGGTAAAAACTTACCCATGTTTATTTGTGGGAAGTCTTACGTGATACTTTTGTTTTCAAAGGTTTTCAAAGTTAAGCAATCTAACCGTTTACTCACACCAGACCCATGTCTGACCCAAGTGTTTATTTCTGTTTTATAAACTCTTGGGTACTCAAATTTTTACGAGTAGCCAAGGGATTCAGGTTTAGCTTTGACGAATTGTGGAGGAGCAATGGAGCAGGAGGCTTCAGCGTTGTAGATATATATAGTAGTTCCGCTGTGTCTGTATCTCTGTAGTGTATTGAGTTGTAATGTCTAGACAGATGTTTATAACTGTCTAGTATGTGATGTATATGTTGTGTAACTCTGATAAGTGTTGTATACTATGTAATAATTTATGTTATTAATATAATTTATTCGTTCCGCTGTGAGATCGTTGTTGTTGTTTCTTTCTTCTCTTCTTTTCTATTTTCTCACCCCTTTCTTTCTTCATAATGATGCGACTTTCTGGGCATAGGAAGTCGGGTCGTTACAGTGTATGTCATCCCCCGATCGTAACCGATCTTCCCGAGGATCCCCGATTCGCAACAAACTACATAATAAGCAGTATCAACATAGGTTAAGTATCTGGGCTCCATACCATGATACCACCTCTATCCAGAAGGAATGACATACACTAAGGGGCGCTACTCCCTAGAACCTTGCTGCATCCTTCCTGTTTCGACCATTTCCGGGGTGTGAGGCTCGACGAAGTCTCGTCCACAAAGCTACGCTTTCTACAAAGCCATGCTTCGGGTCAAACAAATGATCAACCTATGATCACAAAGATATAAGATCAAACAAATGATCATATCGCAAATGATCAAACACTGATCATTTCACAGCAACACTTAGTATGCCACGTTACCAAATTGGGAGTATATCGCTGATAAATTTCAACTACATAACCTCTGAGCTCGTACGTCTCAAAGAAGGGTGTTAAGCTAAGAGAATAAATTCTCCGCCACCAACAGATATGTATTTGAAAGAAATCAGCTTTATACCTCAAATTGTAACGTCAGACATACAATCCATACAAGTTTGTTCCGGGATCGAACAGAACCGAAGGCACTTCTCACGAAGCCCTTGCACATCCGGATAAATTTCTAATCACGTCCGGAATTCCCGTCACTAAGGGTGATAAAACCTCTAAATCGGATATCAGCCGATGTAGAGTAACTCGACGGTAATCCTTCCGTTTTCAAAAATATCCGGTCTTCAACACCGGTCTTCGAATGCAATTCATATCGACGTATCACATATTCGGAATGGGTTATACGACCCCATGGTCCTTTCCCGGCTAACCCGAATAGTGAGCGATTATTTAAAAATAAGTGTGGCATTCAAATTCATCCAATTCACAATAAATACCATTCAAGGTAATTATTGATAGTCGGTTATTTAACTATCAATAAAGATGCGCAACATCATCAGATTCCAAATAATTTTCCCAAATAATTTTATCTTCCAAAATATCTTTACTATATATAAAATTTCCACACTTCAAAAATAAATCAACGTTTATTTTTCTAAACAGTTTCCCTTTCCTTCATAAATTCCATAGTGAATTTATATTTTCAAAATATCTACTGATATACGATTCTCAAATCGATTCCAATATTCATTTTCAATTTATCTTTAAGAAGATAAAATCTCAAAACGTTTCATTTCATTTTGGAAATGCATTTCCCTACTTATTTAATAATAAGTAATTCACAAATCTATTTATTTTTCAACATTTGAAAATATTCGTTATACTTAAATCAAAATTAAGTATACATTTCATTCTTTAAGGAAATCATTCTCTTAAGCACATTTATTTGAGTCAAAACGAATGTTACGTAAAACATCGTTACGACGACTCAAAATCACTAGTATAGGGATTTGAAATTTAAGATAGATATGTAAATCCCAATACTATATAAACATTTCCTTTCGGAAATCATTTACTATAACAACAGTGTTATAGTCCATCATTTCCTTATATTTTCGAAAACGCCTATTTCAACAATGAACGTTGAAATCTATGCTTTCGATTCATAATACATTTTAAAACATCTTTAAAATGTTTAACTTCATTTTTAATATCACTTCTTCAAAAATAAATCCATTTTTATTTAATAATATATTCACTGTCCAAAATCGTGAATATAATTCACTTAACCAAATTTCAATCATCTCTACACATTTTATTTCAATAAAGATTCGCTATCCAAAATCGCGAATATATCTTCTTTAATAACCTCCTACATTTAATTTATCGAATTCAATTGATTTCGAATTTATAAAACAACGTTTATAAATTCTATTTCTATTTTCTAACGACTTCAATTTAATAAATCTTCTTTATTAATAATTCGATCAATATTCCATTTAAAGGCAAAAATCCAATTTATAAGTTAATCTCTTATAAATCTTTTATTCTACAGTTTCATCCATTTTATAACTTCACAATTTATAAATCTATAAATTCCATATCTTCACGATTTATAATTCTATAAATTTCATTTTTTAACACTTATAAACTCGTTTTAAAATTCCAATATTTTAAATTTCTAAATATCAACTTTTTAAATCTTTTAAATAAACTGTTCACAAAAATTCAAAAATCTCAGTTCAAACCATTTTATAAATTGCTTAAATATTTATTTCAAAAATCACCTTACAGTCATAATTCACAAAAATCATAACTTTTATAACTTCAAAATTTTAAACGTTTATTTATTTAAAATAAATCAATTCAACAATTCAATAAAACGTCTACTTTCAAAAATTACTTTAAAATCCTTTTAAAGTAAAAGTCGTTATTTTTAAAGTTCAAAACTTGAATCCGATGATGCATGTCACATACCGGAGTTTTCGACTTTCGAAAATTCGACATCGATACTCACTTTATCGACTGCCGAGAAATCGACTGCCGGAAACTCCAATAGTGAGGGTTTTAGAAAGAAGAAGTAGAAGAAAAAGAGAAGAAGAAGAGAAAGAAAGAACAACTGAACAACATCAGAACAGGAAACAGTATCAGAATCTTACACATCGCAGCGGAACAATATACAATAGATAATTACTAGTCTTTTAAAATAAAGAACTATATCATTTTATACATATATCAATCATCAGAGTCAATATACAACAATGGACAGTTATATAACTTGTCCTCATACAGAATACACAGCGGAATGATTACTATCAGATACAAATACTACGTCTCGAACTCCAGCTTATCTCCAAGCTCCAGAATATCCAGAATATCCTGATAATATAACTCTAGGCTGCCCGTGTGGAAATTGGTGGGCACCCAGAGTTTAGAAGGGAAACAATAAACTCCGAGTCAGTCATGGTGACTGGTGTGAGATCGTAAAACAGTTATCTTTAAAATAAACAGAGGAATATTTTTAAAGTCAATTCGAAATGCTTTTGGAAAATGAAACTACCATAAGACCTCCCGCCACACACACAATGCAAACGCAGAATTGGAGGAGATTTCTTCTTATGATAGTCAAAGATGCTTACTACGCAAAATCAAATCCTTTTTGATATTATTTTTTAGTGCATAGTGTAGAAAACATTTCGAAAGTATAATATTAATCTTAGCCAACATACGACCAGTATCGTATGCCTACTATAGCTACTATGTTCAATAGCAGGTTACCGCCACATTCCATAGCAGGTAATACAACTAAAACCGTACAAGTCACGTATTGTTTCTTTGGATTTCCAACAAATGGTCAGGCTAAGGAACTTCCTATCCACGATGGGTACGTCCCTGGAATAGACGACCCGAGAACCTAACCGGATCTCTGCCAACACAAGGCCGGGTTACCTCTGCAAAAATAGGTAACTACTGACACGCGTATGCCATCCCCCGATCGTCACCGATCTTCCCGAGGATCCCCGATTCGCAACAAACCACATAGATAATAATAATGCAGTAACCACAGAGGTTAAGTATCTGGGCTCCATACCATGATACCACCTTTATCCAGAAGGAATGACATACACTAAGGGGCGCTACTCCCTAGAACCTTGCTGCATTCTTCCTGTTTCGACCATTTCCGGGGTGTGAGGCTCGACGAAGTCTCGTCCACAAAGCTACGCTTTCTCAAAAAGCCCTGCTTCGGGTCAAACAAAATGATCAACCTATGATCACAAAGATATAAGATCAAACAAATGATCATATCACAAATGATCAAACACTGATCATTTCACAGCAACACTCAGTATGCCACGTTACCAAATTGGGATATATCGCTGATAAATTTCAACTACATAACCTCTGAGCTCGTACGTCTCAGAGAAGGGTGTTAAGCTAAGAGAATAAATTCTCCGCCACCAACAGAAATGTATTTGAAAGAAATCAGCTTTATATCTCAAATTGTAACGTCAGACACACAATCCATACAAGTCTGTTCCGGGACCGAACAGAACCGAAGGCACTTCTCACGAAGCCCTTGCATTTCCGGATAATTTTCAATCACGTCAGGACTTCCCGTCACTAAGGGTGATAAAAACCTCTAAATCGAAGATCAGTCGATGTAGAGTAACTCGACGGTAATCCTTCCGTTTTCAAAAATATCCGGTCTTCAACACCGGTCTTCAAATGCAATTCATAACGACGTATCACATATTCGGAATGGGTTATACGACCCCATGGTCCTTTCCCGGTTAACCCGAATAGTGAGCGTTTATTCAAAAATAAGTGTGGCATTCAAATTCATCCAATTCACAACAAATACCTATCTAAAGGTAAATATTGATAGTCGGTTATTTAACTATCAATAAAGATGCGCAACATCATCAGATTCCAAATAATTTTCCAAATTATTTCATCTTCAAAAATATCTTTACTAGATATAAAATTTCCACACTTAACCGTTTGAAAACAATTTCAAATCAATTTCCACATTTCATTTTATCTTTGAAGATAAAATCTCAAAACAGTTCATTTCATATTGGAAAAGCATTTCCATACTTATTTAAAAATAAGTATTTCACAATCTATTTATTTTCAACACTTAGAAAATATTCGATATACTTAAATCAAAATTAAGTATATTTTCATTCTTTAAGGAAAATATTCTTTCAACACATTTATTTGAGTCAAAACGAATGTTACGTAAAACATCGTTACGAACGACTCAAAATCACTAGTATAGGGATTCGAATTTTAAGATAGATATATAAATCCCAATACTACATCAAAACATTTCCTTTCGGAAATCATTTACTATAACAACAGTGTTATAGTCCATCATTTCCTTATTTCTCGAAAACGTCTATTTCAACAATGAATGTTGAAATCTATGGTTTCGATTCACAATGCAATTTAAAACATCTTTAAAATGTTTAACTTCATTTTTAATATCACTTCTTCAAAAATGAATCCATTTTATTCGATAATATATTCACTGTCCAAAATCGTGAATATACTTCACTTAACCAAATTTCAATCTCTTCTACACATTTATTTCAAAACTAATTCGCTATCCAAATTCGCGAATATATCTTCTTTAATAACCTTCTATCTTTGATTTATCAAATTCAATTGATTTCGAATTTATAAAACAACGATTATAAATTCTATTTCCATTTTATAACAACTTCTACTTATACATTTCTTTTTATTAACTTCTATACTTTACTTATCAAGATAAGTGATTTCGGATCTATAACCAATTTTTATAAATTCCAATTCCATTCATAAAAACTTCAATACCAAATCAATTTCAATATTGATTTCTAAATTTATTTTCAACTTTAAAATAAAATTTCCATACTGATTTCTCAAAAATCCATTTCCAAATATTAAATCAATTACAGATTTGATTTCTAATTTTATTTATCCCTACTAAAATAAATTCTTATTTTCCTTCAAATTTTCAATATCCTGTTTTTAAATGGATTCTTTAAATTGAAGTCATTTTACATTGACTTCTCAAATCATTTCAATTTACCAAGTAAATTTCTAGTCGGATTTCCAACTTATCTTCTTTTAATAAATTCCTTTTTAAGAAAATAAATTTCAATCGTTTCTTTCAATCTATTTAGAAATCCAGATTTTTAAATTAATTTCCTCAATTTAAAATCACTATTATACGAAATTCATTTATTCAACATTTTCACTTTATTCTGGAAATAAATTCGATAAGGTTATAAAAATTAACTTTTTATACTTTAAAATTCCTTTCTTCGAATTTATTAAATTTCTAAAATCAAATTCACTTAGAAATTTCTATTTTGATTTCCAAAAATTCAATTTCGTTTATTTTTTTGGAATCCAATGATACCAAACATCTATTCAGCTAAATTTTAGCTTTCAAACAATTTCCAGACATCAATATGATTAATAACATCAATAATCATTCACAGATTCATACCACAGTATATAAAAAAAATCAATCAATGTGAGGGGTCCAGTTGGATCCCTCCAACCTGTTTCCCTGCATCCAAAGACGTTAGCACAATACCAATTCCGCTCTAGTACGGAATTATCGCGGTATATAGGTTTTTATAAATCCGCTTACTAACGGCGCAATAGGGTCTCATCCGCTATACGAGGCGGGAAATCAATCAATCCAATATATACATATGCCAATATGTATATACTGCTATATATATAGATATATCCTATCATATCTAATAGCACATCCAATCATCAAACAAATCAATAACTGCAAAATAAAATTTTCCTTCGAGTGAGAAAATCTCACCTTAGCTTTTTAATTGCAATCCCATTTTCCACTTGACTCGATTTTTCTTGCTTTATACCTTGTATAAATAATTTATACAATTCATTAATATTCGAATCAATCGAATAAATTAAACTTCATTTGATAAATTAAATTAACCAATGATCGATTTTAATTCATAAATTTCATCTCAACTAAAAATTTATTCTTTTGTTCATTTCCAAATATTTTTTTTTGTCTTACACTAATACTTTTGAATTTAAACTAATTTCTTTTTAATAAGTTGATTCAAATAAAATTTAGATTTAAAACCAAATTCCTTCTAATAAATTATTTTATCTAATAATTCATTCTAGACTACTTATTTCCCTTTAAGTAAATTCTTTTTAAGTGACAAAATAATTGAATAAGTTTATTAGCCAGATAAATTACCTTCATAAATTAATTTTAAATTTCGAAACTTTATCTGTATATAAAATCTCCTATAAATTTTTATAAACTTATCAAATAGATTAATTTCCAATTCTAAATCGATTTGAAAAAAGATTTATACATACCTTACTGTATTACTGAACAACCCAGGCTATCACCACGAACTTCACGAAATTCGATGCCATAACCCACTGTTGCCTCGACGAACTCCCGCAACCCACCGAGTCGCCCCCATCATCGACGAACCCTAGTCGCGACCCAGACCCGCTCCGGTTCTCGAGTTGCTGCCGCCGCTTCCTCTGAACGAAAATGCCTCCAAAACCCTAGCTTGTTTGCCGCCACCAGTCGCTAGTCTCCCCTCCCCTGTCGCGTTTGCCCACGCGTTCACCGCATCCCCAGTAACAGTCGCGATCCCTTGCGAGCGCCTGCTATTCGATCGCGATGTTCGCGATCCATCGCTGCCCTCACGAACGCCAGTTGCCGCCGCCCCCTACGCGATCGAATCGCAATTCGCTTCCCACCCCGGTCGCGCGATTAGGTGAAGATGAGGAACAAATTCTCGTTTTGTTTTTCGAATGAAACCATCAGCCCTTATTTCTGTTTTGATAATCGATTGGAGGAGGGGACGAAGAATAAGCGGCCATTAATTTTTTCTTTGAACTGCTCGAGATTAAAATTAACAGAGAGGGACGAGATAACGTTAAAGTCGAACGAAGCATGGCCGGCACGATTTGGCTTCGTGATCCTCTGCGTGATTTTAGGCTGAAGTTAAGGAAGAGAACGTGTGATTTGACTTAAATTTAAATTTCAAATTTAAATTGAATATCGTTAAAGCTTTAACGCGTATATATATCGTGTGCTCACGTATCCACTCAGAAAATTATGAAAATTGAAATCCGGCAATAATACAACATTCCGGACCCAATGGAACTGGTTTCGTCGAATTCCGAGACTGTTTGAAAATTGACTATTTTATAAATATCGGTTCGAGTGATTATTTTCAAAACTGAACAAAACAGTTCGAAATTAAATTTTGAAGCTTCTATCATCTTCAGTATTATCAATACGAATTTTAAAAGCTTTCAAAATATTTTTCTTCAGCTTAAAATTGTAGAATCAAATAAATTATTTAACTTCAATCGATTAAATTTTATAATTTAATTGCCGATTTTCAAAATTATATCGGGGACACAAATTAAATCATCGTTTAAATATTTAAAATAAATTAAATATTCTCAATTTAATTCGTTCAAAATTCTGGGTCGTTACAAACTTCCCCCCTTAAAAGAATTTCGTCCTCGAAATTACAAGTTAGGAAAAGTGGTCCTTAACTCGTCTACTATCTTTTACAATCTAATAGTTTTATCAATTTATCAAAACAAATCTTTCTACTAAAGATTCGTTATCATTCAACTAATTTTCCAATTTCAATTATAAATTCTAAACAACATTGTTTACTTCAAAATTCGAATTCGAGTTTAAATTCAAATTTTAAACTTCCAAAATTTCTCAAAAATTTTCTAACGCCCTAAATTTCTGAAAAATTTCGCCAGCGTCTCCTTTGCGCGGCTAATACGGTACGACTACAAAACGTCCCTACGGACTCTCAGATTTCAAAAAGAAAAAGAAAAAACCAAGTGGCTAGAGAGAAATCATCAAAAACTCATATTATAATTCAAATACGTACCTTTTCCGAGCAATTCAAATTTATCTTCGAAATTAAAATCCAATTCCTTTACACCTGTATATCCTACTAGCCATAATATCTAGTTACATATATTCAAACCATTTTGTAAATCCTATTACAAAATTTTCAATATAAACTACTTATACATTTTTTTTTTCTTCACTGTTGAAGTTACACATATTCATTTATTCAATTTTACATTTCAAATTCATTTGAATTCAATTCACAATTCCAATCTAATTTGGATTCGGTTTATCTCCTGAATATTGAATTTTATCAGCTTTCATTCATTCACAACTGCACTCTTTTAAATTAGTTCCAGTTACTAATTCATTTCAATTCTAATTCATTTATTCACATTCGTTTTCAACATTCAGTTCTAATTCCAGTTTTATCTTCATTCAATCATCAACTTAGAATAATTTCAATATTCGAATTTTACTTAAGAATTTCGCTCTTCATTACTTAGGTTCAATATAAATATTCTTATTTTAAATTTACCACTTCGGTTAGATCTATTTACATTTAAACCGAATTTCCAATTCCCATACGAATTTCAATTCATCTTTCATTTTCAATTATTCAATTCCATTCATTTGCTTACGAATTCGAAATGAATTTCAACTTTCAATTTCATTTTCATTTAATTGATTCACTTGTACTTAAATTCATTTAACTTCATCCTTTAAGTTAAATTTATGCTATCAACCTTTCAAATTGTATAAGTTATCAACTTGATAATATTTCATAAACATGGTATCCCAGAGTCTTACCAATATTTCAAAATTATTTTGAAAACAAATCAAATTATCTTTTGAATTTCCAAAACAAAACCCAATTTTCCGAACAACTTCCATTTAAAACAATTTGGCAGTAATTTCTCTTTTGGAAACCCGAAAATGAACATCGATAATGCTGCAGTCATTACCGAAGTTATTTTCCAGCGACCGAAAAGAGTTTAGAGCTTTCAACTCTCCAAAATATTTTTCAAACCTTCGAAATTCATTTTCAAATTCAAAAAGATTTAAACTTTCCAAATCTCCAAAATTTTCAAATTCCTTTCAAAACATTTCCAAAAACTTTTCTGGAACTCCGTTTCAAATTATAAGTTACAATTATAACTTACATTCTTAAATTTCATTCGTATATGAATTTTATTTCTTAACTTTGGAGTTATAATTTCAACTTCATATTCAATTTCAATGATAATAATGATAACATTTCAATATTATCACTTCCTAACAACCATGCAACCATATACTATGATAATTCATAGAAAATCATTTCTTTTCCATACAAAAATAGTTTTGGGTAAAATTATCTCATTTACCCTATTTTAAAACAATACTGTGCCGAATTGTTCTATTCGAGTGTTTAGAGATCCCTATCAATGATCGTTAATTACTCGTATTGACCAGAATCCATATACCACTCAATAAATCAATCATCACAAATATAAAACAATTTTATATTCAAATAACAAATACGCGCTCATATCTATTATTACACTCAACTCATCCTAGAGTACTACTGACTCTATCTCTAATGAGTAACACCCAACAGAGCAGGGTTTTCGCTTAACCATATGCTCTGATACCACTTTGTCACATACCGGAGTTTTCGACTTTCGAAAATTCGACATCGATACTCACTTTATCGACTGCCGAGAAATCGACTGCCGGAAACTCCAATAGTGAGGGTTTTAGAAAGAAGAAGTAGAAGAAAAAGAGAAGAAGAAGAGAAAGAAAGAACAACTGAACAACATCAGAACAGGAAACAGTATCAGAATCTTACACATCGCAGCGGAACAATATACAATAGATAATTACTAGTCTTTTAAAATAAAGAACTATATCATTTTATACATATATCAATCATCAGAGTCAATATACAACAATGGACAGTTATATAACTTGTCCTCATACAGAATACACAGCGGAATGATTACTATCAGATACAAATACTACGTCTCGAACTCCAGCTTATCTCCAAGCTCCAGAATATCCAGAATATCCTGATAATATAACTCTAGGCTGCCCGTGTGGAAATTGGTGGGCACCCAGAGTTTAGAAGGGAAACAATAAACTCCGAGTCAGTCATGGTGACTGGTGTGAGATCGTAAAACAGTTATCTTTAAAATAAACAGAGGAATATTTTTAAAGTCAATTCGAAATGCTTTTGGAAAATGAAACTACCATAAGACCTCCCGCCACACACACAATGCAAACGCAGAATTGGAGGAGATTTCTTCTTATGATAGTCAAAGATGCTTACTACGCAAAATCAAATCCTTTTTGATATTATTTTTTAGTGCATAGTGTAGAAAACATTTCGAAAGTATAATATTAATCTTAGCCAACATACGACCAGTATCGTATGCCTACTATAGCTACTATGTTCAATAGCAGGTTACCGCCACATTCCATAGCAGGTAATACAACTAAAACCGTACAAGTCACGTATTGTTTCTTTGGATTTCCAACAAATGGTCAGGCTAAGGAACTTCCTATCCACGATGGGTACGTCCCTGGAATAGACGACCCGAGAACCTAACCGGATCTCTGCCAACACAAGGCCGGGTTACCTCTGCAAAAATAGGTAACTACTGACACGCGTATGCCATCCCCCGATCGTCACCGATCTTCCCGAGGATCCCCGATTCGCAACAAACCACATAGATAATAATAATGCAGTAACCACAGAGGTTAAGTATCTGGGCTCCATACCATGATACTACCTTTATCCAGAAGGAATGACATACACTAAGGGGCGCTACTCCCTAGAACCTTGCTGCATTCTTCCTGTTTCGACCATTTCCGGGGTGTGAGGCTCGACGAAGTCTCGTCCACAAAGCTACGCTTTCTCAAAAAGCCCTGCTTCGGGTCAAACAAAATGATCAACCTATGATCACAAAGATATAAGATCAAACAAATGATCATATCACAAATGATCAAACACTGATCATTTCACAGCAACACTCAGTATGCCACGTTACCAAATTGGGATATATCGCTGATAAATTTCAACTACATAACCTCTGAGCTCGTACGTCTCAGAGAAGGGTGTTAAGCTAAGAGAATAAATTCTCCGCCACCAACAGAAATGTATTTGAAAGAAATCAGCTTTATATCTCAAATTGTAACGTCAGACACACAATCCATACAAGTCTGTTCCGGGACCGAACAGAACCGAAGGCACTTCTCACGAAGCCCTTGCATTTCCGGATAATTTTCAATCACGTCAGGACTTCCCGTCTCTAAGGGTGATAAAAACCTCTAAATCGAAGATCAGTCGATGTAGAGTAACTCGACGGTAATCCTTCCGTTTTCAAAAATATCCGGTCTTCAACACCGGTCTTCAAATGCAATTCATAACGACGTATCACATATTCGGAATGGGTTATACGACTCCATGGTCCTTTCCCGGTTAACCCGAATAGTGAGCGTTTATTCAAAAATAAGTGTGGCATTCAAATTCATCCAATTCACAACAAATACCTATCTAAAGGTAAATATTGATAGTCGGTTATTTAACTATCAATAAAGATGCGCAACATCATCAGATTCCAAATAATTTTCCAAATTATTTCATCTTCAAAAATATCTTTACTAGATATAAAATTTCCACACTTAACCGTTTGAAAACAATTTCAAATCAATTTCCACATTTCATTTTATCTTTGAAGATAAAATCTCAAAACAGTTCATTTCATATTGGAAAAGCATTTCCATACTTATTTAAAAATAAGTATTTCACAATCTATTTATTTTCAACACTTAGAAAATATTCGATATACTTAAATCAAAATTAAGTATATTTTCATTCTTTAAGGAAAATATTCTTTCAACACATTTATTTGAGTCAAAACGAATGTTACGTAAAACATCGTTACGAACGACTCAAAATCACTAGTATAGGGATTCGAATTTTAAGATAGATATATAAATCCCAATACTACATCAAAACATTTCCTTTCGGAAATCATTTACTATAACAACAGTGTTATAGTCCATCATTTCCTTATTTCTCGAAAACGTCTATTTCAACAATGAATGTTGAAATCTATGGTTTCGATTCACAATGCAATTTAAAACATCTTTAAAATGTTTAACTTCATTTTTAATATCACTTCTTCAAAAATGAATCCATTTTATTCGATAATATATTCACTGTCCAAAATCGTGAATATACTTCACTTAACCAAATTTCAATCTCTTCTACACATTTATTTCAAAACTAATTCGCTATCCAAATTCGCGAATATATCTTCTTTAATAACCTTCTATCTTTGATTTATCAAATTCAATTGATTTCGAATTTATAAAACAACGATTATAAATTCTATTTCCATTTTATAACAACTTCTACTTATACATTTCTTTTTATTAACTTCTATACTTTACTTATCAAGATAAGTGATTTCGGATCTATAACCAATTTTTATAAATTCCAATTCCATTCATAAAAACTTCAATACCAAATCAATTTCAATATTGATTTCTAAATTTATTTTCAACTTTAAAATAAAATTTCCATACTGATTTCTCAAAAATCCATTTCCAAATATTAAATCAATTACAGATTTGATTTCTAATTTTATTTATCCCTACTAAAATAAATTCTTATTTTCCTTCAAATTTTCAATATCCTGTTTTTAAATGGATTCTTTAAATTGAAGTCATTTTACATTGACTTCTCAAATCATTTCAATTTACCAAGTAAATTTCTAGTCGGATTTCCAACTTATCTTCTTTTAATAAATTCCTTTTTAAGAAAATAAATTTCAATCGTTTCTTTCAATCTATTTAGAAATCCAGATTTTTAAATTAATTTCCTCAATTTAAAATCACTATTATACGAAATTCATTTATTCAACATTTTCACTTTATTCTGGAAATAAATTCGATAAGGTTATAAAAATTAACTTTTTATACTTTAAAATTCCTTTCTTCGAATTTATTAAATTTCTAAAATCAAATTCACTTAGAAATTTCTATTTTGATTTCCAAAAATTCAATTTCGTTTATTTTTTTGGAATCCAATGATACCAAACATCTATTCAGCTAAATTTTAGCTTTCAAACAATTTCCAGACATCAATATGATTAATAACATCAATAATCATTCACAGATTCATACCACAGTATATAAAAAAAATCAATCAATGTGAGGGGTCCAGTTGGATCCCTCCAACCTGTTTCCCTGCATCCAAAGACGTTAGCACAATACCAATTCCGCTCTAGTACGGAATTATCGCGGTATATAGGTTTTTATAAATCCGCTTACTAACGGCGCAATAGGGTCTCATCCGCTATACGAGGCGGGAAATCAATCAATCCAATATATACATATGCCAATATGTATATACTGCTATATATATAGATATATCCTATCATATCTAATAGCACATCCAATCATCAAACAAATCAATAACTGCAAAATAAAATTTTCCTTCGAGTGAGAAAATCTCACCTTAGCTTTTTAATTGCAATCCCATTTTCCACTTGACTCGATTTTTCTTGCTTTATACCTTGTATAAATAATTTATACAATTCATTAATATTCGAATCAATCGAATAAATTAAACTTCATTTGATAAATTAAATTAACCAATGATCGATTTTAATTCATAAATTTCATCTCAACTAAAAATTTATTCTTTTGTTCATTTCCAAATATATTTTTTTGTCTTACACTAATACTTTTGAATTTAAACTAATTTCTTTTTAATAAGTTGATTCAAATAAAATTTAGATTTAAAACCAAATTCCTTCTAATAAATTATTTTATCTAATAATTCATTCTAGACTACTTATTTCCCTTTAAGTAAATTCTTTTTAAGTGACAAAATAATTGAATAAGTTTATTAGCCAGATAAATTACCTTCATAAATTAATTTTAAATTTCGAAACTTTATCTGTATATAAAATCTCCTATAAATTTTTATAAACTTATCAAATAGATTAATTTCCAATTCTAAATCGATTTGAAAAAAGATTTATACATACCTTACTGTATTACTGAACAACCCAGGCTATCACCACGAACTTCACGAAATTCGATGCCATAACCCACTGTTGCCTCGACGAACTCCCGCAACCCACCGAGTCGCCCCCATCATCGACGAACCCTAGTCGCGACCCAGACCCGCTCCGGTTCTCGAGTTGCTGCCGCCGCTTCCTCTGAACGAAAATGCCTCCAAAACCCTAGCTTGTTTGCCGCCACCAGTCGCTAGTCTCCCCTCCCCTGTCGCGTTTGCCCACGCGTTCACCGCATCCCCAGTAACAGTCGCGATCCCTTGCGAGCGCCTGCTATTCGATCGCGATGTTCGCGATCCATCGCTGCCCTCACGAACGCCAGTTGCCGCCGCCCCCTACGCGATCGAATCGCAATTCGCTTCCCACCCCGGTCGCACGATTAGGTGAAGACGAGGAACAAATTCTCGTTTTGTTTTTCGAATGAAACCATCAGCCCTTATTTCTGTTTTGATAATCGATTGGAGGAGGGGACGAAGAATAAGCGGCCATTAATTTTTTCTTTGAACTGCTCGAGATTAAAATTAACAGAGAGGGACGAGATAACGTTAAAGTCGAACGAAGCATGGCCGGCACGATTTGGCTTCGTGATCCTCTGCGTGATTTTAGGCTGAAGTTAAGGAAGAGAACGTGTGATTTGACTTAAATTTAAATTTCAAATTTAAATTGAATATCGTTAAAGCTTTAACGCGTATATATATCGTGTGCTCACGTATCCACTCAGAAAATTATGAAAATTGAAATCCGGCAATAATACAACATTCCGGACCCAATGGAACTGGTTTCGTCGAATTCCGAGACTGTTTGAAAATTGACTATTTTATAAATATCGGTTCGAGTGATTATTTTCAAAACTGAACAAAACAGTTCGAAATTAAATTTTGAAGCTTCTATCATCTTCAGTATTATCAATACGAATTTTAAAAGCTTTCAAAATATTTTTCTTCAGCTTAAAATTGTAGAATCAAATAAATTATTTAACTTCAATCGATTAAATTTTATAATTTAATTGCCGATTTTCAAAATTATATCGGGGACACAAATTAAATCATCGTTTAAATATTTAAAATAAATTAAATATTCTCAATTTAATTCGTTCAAAATTCTGGGTCGTTACAATGCAACAGCACCAATTAGTCAATCACAACAACAAACATCATATATCAATATGATAACAGAATATACATCAATATCTGTAAATAAATAAATACTGGTGAGGAATCCAGTTGGATCCCTCCAACCTGTTTCCCTGCATCCACAGATGTTAGCACAATACCAATTCCACTTCGAGGTGGAATATCGCGGTATATAGGTTTTATAAAAATCATCCGCTTACTAACGGCGCAATAGGGTCTCATCCGCTATACGAGGCGGGAAATCATCAATCCAATATATACATATGCCAATATGTATATATTGCTATATATATATAGATATATCCTACTATATCTAATAGCACATCCAAATAGCAATCAATCAGTCCAATAACTAACTGCAATACAAAATATATTTTGAGTGAGAAAAATCTCACCTTAGCCTTTTAATTTGCCATCCATTCCAAATCCAGATTTATTTTCTTGATTTATAAACCTTGTATAGACAATTTTATACAATCGATTAATATTCGGATAAAATCGAACTATTAAATTCCACTTGATAATTTAATTAACTAAATTTAACACATTTTCCCTTATTAATAAATCATCCTTAGAGACTTAACTAAATAAGCTAATTAACAAGTTAATTGCCTTTTTGTACTTAAATAGAATTGTTTCAAACTTTATTTATATAACATATTTTCTGTTTCTGTAAATAACACTGTAATTTGCTTTACTATGTAAATATACATATACATATGTAAATCTATAAATTTAAAGAAAATGACTTATTATATAACTTACTGTTATAATATAGATTTGTTATTAAATTTTAAAATATGTAAACGGTGTGTATATATATATTGCTATTTATATCATTATCTTTTCACTGCAGATGTAAATATATATATTATCAAATTTAACTAAAAGAATGAAGTGCATAGAAATAACAGCAGATACCTCACCCTCATCACCTACTGTCTAACGCCGACCTGCCGACCGCCCCTCCGGCCTCGAGTACCACCCCCATTCGATTCCCAAATACTGAGTACACTCACGCGCCTCGAGCGCACGCGAGCCGAAGTCGCGATGCTCGACTTGACCTATCACCACGCGAGTCGATCGCGATTCGAAAATCCCCCCCACACTGCCTCGCGAACAAAACTCGCGAGCCCCTGCCCTCGCACCTTCCAGCCTGACAGTGCGACGAAGTCGCCCCTCCTTCCTCTCTTAATCGGCTGAAGCAATTTAATCTCGAAATCCCCCTTTTTTTCTTTTCGCAAACGAAGTTTGAAAGAGAAATGCTGAAGTCGTTTAGCCATTTTTTATTCACGAACGATTTTCGTTTGATTTGTGGGAGAACTGAAGTTAAAGGAGGAAGCGCGTTTCAATTAGATGAAAGAGAATAGCATACACGGCCATTATTTTTAATTTCGAACGAAAGCAGTTGAATTTTGAGAAAGGAGAAAATTTTATTTGGCCATTATAAATTTTGAACGAGATTTCTTTCTTTGTTTCTGAAAAAGGAAGTCGCGTGATGATATTAAAAAGAAATGGGGAGGAGACAAGAGTACGCGAATAACAGAGAGTAGGTCTGCTAAGAAAACTAGGGTGGCTGATGTTGACCAAATTTTAAAAGTTTAAATTCAAATCGAATTCAGTTTAAACTTCAACGCGTTTTCTTAACGTACGCTCACACAGCAAGTCCGAAAAATACGAAATTTGAAACCCGGTAATAATTCAATATTACGGACCCAATGGAACTGGTTTCGTCGAATTCCGAGACTGTGCCCCGGACGGCTATTTTTAAATATTGATTCGAACGATATAATTTCAAAACTTAACAAATCACTTTCAAAATTAGATTCTGAGGCTTCTGTTAGTTTCAGTATTATCAATACGAATTTTTAAAAGCTTTGAAATATTTTTCTTCAGCTTAAAACTGAAGATTCAAATTTTTATTCAACATTCAATAGATTAAATTTCATAATTTAATCGCCAAATTCAAAGTTATATTCGGGATTCAAATTAAATCATCGTTCAAATATTTAAAATTAATTAAATATTTTCAATTTAATTTGTTCAAAATTCTGGGTCGTTACAAACTTCCCTCCTTAAAAGAATTTCGTCCCGAAATTACAAGTTAGGAAAAATGGTCCTTAACTCGTCTACTATTTTTCAACATCCAATAGTTTTATCAAATTCTCGAAACAAATCTTTTTATTAAAGATTCGTTATTTATTCTACTAAATTTCAACTTCAACTCTAAGTTTCAAAACAACATTGTTTTCTTAACAATTCAAATTTAAATTTAAATTCAAAATTTTAAACTTTCAAAATTTTCTCAAAAATTTTCTAACACTCGAAATTTTCGAAAAATTTCGCCAGCGTCTCCTTTGCGCGGCTAATACGGTACGACTACAAAACGTCCCTACGGACTCTCAGATTTCAAAAAGAAAAAGAAAAAGCCAAGCGGCTAGAGAAGAAATCATCAAATCTCATATAGAAATTTAAAATACTTACCTTTTGTCGAGCAATTCAAAATTATCTTTGAAATCAAATCCAAATCCTTTATAACACCTGTATATCCTACTAGCCATAATATCTAGTTACATATATTCAAACCATTTTGCACATTTTATTATACAATTTTCAATATAACTGCTTATATCATCTTTAAGTTCATTATTGAAGTTACATATCAAATTTCGTTCAATCTTGCATTTCACATTTATTTGAATTTAATTAACAATTTCAATTCTATTTAAATTCAATTCATCTTCAATTCTGAAATATTGAATTTCATCGATTAACTTTCATTTACAACTACTTATTTTAAATTAGTTTCAATTACTAATTCATCACAAATTCTAATTCATTTATTCAAATTTGTCTTCAACATTCAGTTTCAATTCCAGTTTTATTCACTTTTGTTCGTTCCCAAAATTTATTTACAATTCACTATTTTGGTTTACAATCACTTATATTAAACTGGATTTCAATTCGAATTCAATTTACATTCATGTACTTGCAATTGCAAATTGATTCATTCATTCACAATTTTATTTTCATAATTCAATACTCAATTCCAGAGTCTTTTCAACCTTTTCAAAACCATTTTTGAAAACAATTCAAATTTATCTTTTGAATTTTCTAAAATAAAATCCAAATTTTTCAAACAACTTCCATTTAAAACAATTTGGCAGCAATTCCTCTTTTGGAAACTCGAAAATGAACACCAATGATGTCGCAGTCATCATTGGAATTATTTTCCAGCGATCGAAAAGAGTTTAGAGCTTTTCATCTCTTCAAAACAATTTTCAAACCTTTGAAATTCATTTTCAAATCAAAAAGATTTAAACTTTCCAAATCTCCAAAATTTTCAAATTCTTTTCAAAACCTTTCCAAAAACTTCTCTGGAATTCTACTTCAATTATAAGTCACATTTATAATCTACATTCTCAAATTTCATTTGTATATGGATTTATTTCTTAACTTTGGAGTTACGATTTCAATTTCTTATTCAATTTCATATAATAATGATAACATTTCAATATTATTACTTCCCAACAACCATGCAACCATATACTGTAATAATTTACAGAAAAATCATTTCTTTTATATACAAAAATAGTTTTGGGTAAAATTATTTCATTCACCCTATTTAAAATTAATACTGTGTCGGTTTATCTTGTTTAAGAGTTTAGAAATCCCTATCGATTACAGTTAGCTAGACTGCACCGACCAGAATCCATAAACAATCAACCGATAAGTCAACACAATACAAAACAATTTCATATTCACTAACAAATATGCACTCATATCTATTATTACACTCAACTCATTCTAGAGTACTGCTGACTCTATCTCTAATGAGTAACACCCAACAGAGCAGGGTTGTCGCTTAACCATATGCTCTGATACCACGCTGTCAAGACCCGCAAATCCGTACCTCTTGATTAAACACTAATCTCCATTGATTAACTCAAGATGCACGGAAATACGAACCCTGAGGGGCTTTAAGAAAAAGAAATAGAAGAAAAGATAGAAGAAAAAGAGAAGAAGATAGAAGAAAGAAGAGAAGAACAACAGAATAACATCAGAAACAGAAACACATAACAATATCAGAATCTCACATTCGCAGCGGAACAATATATAATAGATAAACACTAGTCTTTTAAAACAAAGAACTATATCAGTTTACACATACATCAATCAGAGTCAATATACAACAATGGACAGTTATATAAACTTGTCCTCATACAGAATACACAGCGGAATAAATACTATCAGATACAAATACTACGTCTCGTCATCCAGCTTATCTCGAAAGCTCTAGAATATCCAGAGTATCCTGATAATCTAACTCTAGACTGCCCGTGTGGAAATTGGTGGGCACCCTGAGTTTAGAAGGGAAACAATAAACTCCGAGTCAGTCATGGTGACTGGTGTGAGATCGTAAAACAGTTATTTTTCACAAAGAAAATAAAACAAATTCGCAATGCTTTTGGAAAATGAAACTACCATAAGACCTCCCACCACACACACAATGCAAACGCAGACTTGGAGGAGATTTCTTCTTATGATAGTCAAAGATGCTTACTACGCAAAAATCAAATTCTTTTTGATATTATTATTAGTGCATAGTGTAGAAAACATTTCGAAAGTAGAATATAAATCTTAGCCAGCATAGGTACCATTATAGTATGCTTGCTATAGCTACCATATTAAATGGCAGGTTCTACAACTAAAACCGTACAAGGCTCGTATTGTTTCTTTGGATTTCCAACAAATGGTCAGGCCAAGGAACTTCCTATGCCACGATGGGTACGTCCCTGGAATAGACGACCCGAGAACCTAACCGGATCTCTGCCAACACAAGGCCGGGTTACCTCTGCAAAAATAGGTAACTACTGACACGCGTATGTCATCCCCCGATCGTAACCGATCTTCCTGAGGATCCCCGATTCACAACAAACTACATAATAAGCAGTGTTAACGGTAAAAAGTGAACGCTAACACCCGGTGTGTGTAATAAACTTGTGAAAGCACCACCCGTTGGTACGGGAACAGAATATGAGCTGAGAATAACAGAAAAGCAGTAAATGAACAACAGATTTATAGTGGTTCGGCCCGTAATTGAGCCTACATCCACTTTATAGTCTTTTATTGCTGATTTGATTACAATTCGATACAATATCCCTCTAAATACAATACAATTTGATCATGAAATCATTCTTGACTACTAGCTCGATCTTTAATGATGAAACTCGACGAATCCGCGTTGGATGTTAGGAGCTCTTCTCGAAGATCGTTGTAATGTCTCGAATGCTTGAAGATCTTTGATTGCTGAATGAGAGGAAGTTTCGACAGCGTAACGGCGCTTGGAGAAAATGAATGGCCAAAAGTCCTTTGCTCGTTGGAGTTGGAGCTCTATTTATAGAAGCTGATTTCTGAGCAGAATTCTTGCTAAGTCTTAGGTCGCGTACGACCTAAGTTAGGTCGTAGGTCGCGAGCGACCTAAGCTAGGTCGCAGTCCTCTTGCGGCTAAAGAAGTTAGCTGATGAAGTTTTAATAAATCTTGCAAAGTCCTAGGTCGCAGGTGAGTTAAGGAAGGTACTAGGTCGTTGGCGACCTAGTGGGCTGGTAGGTCACAAGCGACTTATAGGTAAGCCGCATAGGGAATTAGGTTGGTTCATACAAACTGGGCAACGGAGTTAGGTCGTGAGCGACCTAAAGTAGGTCGTAAGCTTCCTTCAACAGTTAGGTCGCGACATTCTTTAGGTCGTAACATTCCTGTAGCTTAGGTCGCAAACTTCTTAGGTCCTTAGGTCGCTAGCTACCTTAGGTCGCAGACTTCTTAGGTCGCGAATTCTTCTGTAGTTAGGTCGCGAACTCTTCTGAGTCCTTAGGTCGCTAGCTACCTTAGGTCGCAAACTTCTTAGGTCCTTAGGTCGCTAGCTACCTTAGGTCGCAGACTTCTTAGGTCGCGAACTCTTCTGTAGTTAGGTCGCGAACTCTTCTGTAGTTAGGTCGCGAACTCTTCTGTAGTTAGGTCGCGAACTCTTCTGAGTCCTTAGGTCGCTAGCTACCTTAGGTCGCAAACTTCTTAGGTCACAACAATGCTAAGTCGCGAAGTTCCCTTTGGCAGTTAGGTCGCAAGCTTCATTGACTCGTTCAAGATTTTAGGTCGCGACATTCTTTATAGGAGTTAACATTTGCCCCTCGAAGTACGGGCCGAAGTCATAGGTCGTGTGCTTCGACTTAACTTCGCTAGGTCGCGAGCGACCTAAAACACTAACTTGCTTGTCTATTCATCTTCCTTTCTTGGTTTCATATAAATCGGTTAGGTCGCTTCTTCCTCCCTACTCTACTACTTCGATCCCTTGCTGCCATTGACGAATTTTTCGAGTTTTCAAAGGCGAATTCAACCTATTCCAGTTATCGATTCTTCCTTACCATTACATCCCGTAAGTGAGTTTGACATCCATCCTATCATAATCATCGTTTAATCTTGAATCCCTGCTTTTTCGACCTTAGCCCCATTCTATGAGTTGTGCACCGTTTCAAGCGGTTGTCGTGGTTGATTCTCGATAGTTGCTTTGGCTGATTCATGAAGGCATAGTAATGTGTTGGATCTGCGATGGATTAGGGATGTGTTGAATCGCTCTTGGTATCTTTCGATGAATTGAAGGGGTGAGGAAGGCGATGGGTTTATAGGTGTAATCGATAACGGGTTATAGGGTTTGGTGGTTTGTGGCGTGGAGAGGAAGTTAGCAGTAAGGGTTTTAGGCGACTTAAGACCATTCGCGACCTAAGGAAGACTGGAACCTGTGTTAGGTCGCTGAACGACCTAACTTTCCCGTGACATAAGCTTTAAATCGCAGCCGAGTTAGGACTTGGTCAAATCTGCACTGCTTTTAACCCTTCAGTTGCACTGTGCGACCTAAAGGTGCTTCGACCAAGAATAGGTCGCCGAACGACTAAGAACTTAAACAATTCTGCATAGCCCTGAATGCTTTTATTTGCACTGCACGACTTAAAATCACTCCAACTTATGTTAGGTCGTGAACGACCCGGGACTTAGAAATTTAGGCAGAATTTGGCTGATTTTTTGAATTGTTTTAGACTTTGTTGTACTTCTTTTCAGATTGCCTTAACTTTAATGCTGATAACCTGTTTAGAAGCAATATTCACAGAAAAAATGGGACGAATATACTGCCATTGATCGCCCACACCAAATGACAGATTAGTTGACAAAGAATATCAAACTTAAATGAACTTCGCAAATGAAATGTTGTGCACTAACAAATCTAAGTGAAGTATTAAAGCAAAATTGAAACGATCAACTAAAGCTGATTTATTTGCATCAACACAACACTGTTCTTGGACTTAAGATATCAAGCCCCGAAACTTTATAATCGACAAGTATCAATTAATTTAGTTTCATTTATATTTGCTTGTTATTGCGTTAGTTTTGCACAACACTTCACTCTTTTTTAGGAAACGTGCACCTTAATATTTGATCGTCCAGTTCCTTGTGTAGAATGGCATCCCAACAGGAAGACTTGGAAATAGCTGGAGAAGCTTTTCCAATTGCTACTCCACTGAATGACCCTCCGGAACGGACTTCTACTACTCTAAGTCACAAGGTCTTCAGACAATTGTGCATCCAGTTCGGCATTGCCGAAGCAGATGCTTTACTTCCTGGGTCAAGCGACACTGCTGACAGGCCGCCTCTTGGCTTTGTTGCCGTGAATCGTCAGATGTGCTTGAGCGGAGCTATTCCGCCCTTTAATGATTGTCTTCGAGAACTTCTCCTTCGGCTGTCTATTTCCCCTTTTCAACTGCACCCTAATGGATACTCCATCCTGCTGGGACTGTGTGTGCTTTTCAGGAGAACGTTGGGACGTTTTCCCAGTTTTGCCGAAATTCGCTTCTTGTGCACATTTGTAAAGAACAAAGATCATCCCTCTATTACACTTGTGAGAAGTGCCAGGAACCGCAAACTAATTCTGGACTTGTCTGAAAGTGCCCACGGATTTTTGACTCAATTCTTTTATGTTCGCTGCCCTCCGGGATTCTACGCCATTTGGAGAGTGGGAAGTACGATTATCTATCTTTCCGATTTGTTCTCAAGACTTTTCAGAATTCGAACTGTCAAATGCTTAACTCCATTCTTTCTTTTTTGCAGCACTTCTGTCACATACCGAAATTTTCGACTTTCGAAAATTCGACATCGATACTCACTTTATCGACTGCCGAGAAATCGAGTGTCGGAAACTCCAATAGTGAGGGTTTTAAGAAAGAAGGAGAAGGTAGTAGAAGAAGAAAGCAGAAGAAGAGAAAAAAGAAGAACAACAGAACAACATCAGATACAGAAACAATATCAGAATCTTACACATCGTAGCGGAACAACATATAATAGATAAATGAATAATCTTTAAAACAAAGAACTATATCATTTTATACATACATCAATCAGAGTCAATAAACAACAATGGACAGTTATATAAACTTGTCCTCATACAGAATACACAGCGGAATAAATACTATCAGATACAAATACTACGTCTCGTCCTCCAGCTTATCTCCAAAGCTCCAGAATATCCAGATAATCTAACTCTAGACTGCCCGTGTGGAAATTGGTGGGCACCCAGAGTTTAGAAGGGAAACAATAAACTCCGAGTCAGTCATGGAGACTGGTGTGAGATCGTAAAACAGTTATTCTTTAAAATAAACAACAGGAAGATTTTAAAGTCAATTCGCAATGCTTTTGGAAAATGAAACTACCATAAGACCTCCCACCACACACACAATGCAAACGCAGACTTGGAGGAGATTACTTCTTATGATAGTCAAAGATGCTTACTACGAAAAAAATCAAAATTCTTTTTGATATTATTATTAGTGCATAGTGGAAAACATTTCGAAAGTAGAATATAAATCTTAGCCAGCATAGGTACCATTATATTATGCCTGCTATAGCTGCCTCCTGAGGAGACAGGTTATACAATTGAAATCGTAAAGGCTCGTATTGTTTCTTTGGATTTCCAACAAATGGTCAGGCCAAGGAACTTCCTATCCACGATGGGTACGTCCCTGGAATAGACGACCCGAGAAATAACCTAACATTACGGTTAGATCTCTGCCAACACAAGGCCGGGTTACCTCTGCAAAAGTAGGTAACTACTGACACGCGTATGCCATCCCCCGATCGTCACCGATCTTCCCGAGGATCCCCGATTTCCAACAACCACAAAGAAATAAATTTTGCAGCAACCACAGAGGTTAAGTATCTGGGCTCCATACCATGATACCACCTTTATCCAGAAGGAATGACATGCACTAAGGGGCGCTACTCCCTAGAACCTTGCCGCATCCTTCCTGTTTCGACCATTTCCGGGGTGTGAGGCTCGACGAAGTCTCGTCCACAAAGCTACGCCTTCTCAAAAAGCCCTGCTTCGGGTCAAACAAAATGATCAACCTATGATCACAAAGATATAAGATCAAACAAATGATCATATCACAAACGATCAAACACTGATCATTTCACAGCAACACTCAGTATGCCACGTTACCAAATTGGGATATATCGCTGATAAATTTCAACTACATAACCTCTGAGCTCGTACGTCTCAGAGAAGGGTGTTAAGCTAAGAGAATAAATTCTCCGCCACCAACAGAAATGTATTTGAAAGAAATCAGCTTTATATCTCAAAGTGTAACGTCAGACACACAATCCATAAAAGTCTGTTCCGGGATCGAACAGAACCGAAGGCACTTCTCACGAAGCCCTTGCATATCCGGATAATTTCAATCACGTCAGGACTTCCCGTCACTAAGGGTGATAAAACCTCTAAATCGAAGATCAGTCGATGTAGAGTAACTCGACGGTAATCCTTCCGTTTTCAAAAATATCCGGTCTTCAACACCGGTCTTCAAATGCGATTCATAACGACGTATCACATATTCGGAATGGGTTATACGACCCCATGGTCCTTTCCCGGCTAACCCGAATAGTGAGTGATTATTCAAAAATAAGTGTGGCATTCAAATTCATCCAATTCACAACAAATACCTATCTAAAGGTAATTATTGATAGTCGGTTATTTAACTATCAATAAAGATGCGCGACATCATCAGATTCCAAATAATTTTCCAAATTATTTCATCTTCAAAAATATCTTTACAAGATATAAAATTTCCACACTTTTAAAAATAAATCAACGTTTATTTTTAAAACAAATTCTCATTCCATTTATAAATTCCATAGTGAATTTATATCTTAAAAATATCTCCTGATATACGATTCTCAAATCGATTTCAAATATTCAATTTCATTTATCTTTAAGATGATAAAATCTCAAAACGTTTCATTTCATTTTGGAAATGCATTTCCCTACTTATTTAATAATAAGTATTTCACAAATCATTTATTTTCAACCCTTAGAAAATATTCGATATACTTAAATCAAATTAAGTATATATTTCATTCTTTAAGGAAATCTATTTTCTATAACAACATCAATTTGAGTCAAAACGAATGTTGCGTAAAACATCGTTACGACGACTCAAAATCACTAGTATAGGGATTCGGATTTTAAGATAGGTATATAAATCCCAATACTACATCAAAACATTTCCTTTCGGAAATCATTTGCTATAACAACAGTGTTATAGTCCACCATTTCCTTAAATTTCTCGAAAACGTCTATTTCAACAATAAATGTTGAAATCTATGCTTTCGATTCATAACACATTTTAAAACACCTTTAAAATGTTTAACTTCATTTTTAAAATATTACTTCTTCAAAAATAAATCCATTTTACTTAACAATATATTCACTGTCCAAAATCGTGAATATACTTTACTAATTACATTTCACTATTTTCTACACGTTTTATTTCAATAATAATTCGCTATTCAAAATCGCGAATATATCTCCTTTGATAACCTGCTACATTTAATTTATCAAATTCAATTGATCTCGAATTTATAAAACAACGTTTTATAAATTCTCTTTCTATCTTTATTTTATAACCACTTTGATTTATAAATCTTCTTTATAAATCAATTCGATAGATATTCCATTTAAAGGCAAAATCCAATTTCCAAGTGACCTTCTTATAATCTTTTATTCTACAATTCCATTCATTTTATAACTTCATACTTTATAAATCTATAAAACTTCAAATTTTATAAATCTATAAACTTCGAATCTTCACAATTTATAATCCTATAAATTTCCTATCTTTACAACTTATAATTTTATAAGTTTCATATCTTTACAAATTTAACACTTATAAAACTCGTTTAAAATTCCAATAATTTTAATTGATAAATATCAATTTTGTACATCTTTTATATCCATCGTTTTTAATAATTCGAAATCCACATTTAAGCTATTTTATAAATTACTTAACTGTTTATTTCAAAAATCATCTCTGGGTTATATTTCACCCAAAATCTTAACCTTTATAACTTTAATAATTTTAACGTTTGTAAATTTATTCGAAAATTTAATAACGTATACTTACAAATAATCACTTTAAAAATCTCTTTTAAAGTTAAAATCGTTATTTTAAAACTTCAAAAATTGAATCCAATGATGCAACGCATCAATTAGTCAATCACAACATCAACATCATATATCAATATATGATAACAGAATATACATCAATCCTGTAAATAAATAACTACTGGTGAGGAATCCAGTTGGATCCCTCCAACCTGTTTCCCTGCATCCAAAGATATTAGCACAATACCAATTCCGCTCCAGTACGGAATTATCGCGGTATATAGGTTTTTATAAATCCGCTTACTAACGGCGCAATAGGGTCTCATCCGCTATACGAGGCGGGAAATCAACAATCCAGTATATACATATGCCAATATGTATATACTGCTATATATATATATATATAGATATATCCTATTATATCTAATATCACATCAACATAGCAATCAATAACTGCAATCCAAATTTAAATCTGAGTGAGAAGATCTCACTTTCGCTTTTTATTTTGCCATCCGTTTCCATTCCAGTTTGTTTTCTCGACTTTATTTGACCTTGTATAAACAATCACATAATTCTATTAATATTTGAACTAATCAAATAAATAAATTTTTCGCTTAGCAATTTTTAATTATCCAATGATTTCTATTCTAACTGATTTCTTTTACATAAATTTATTTGACTAAACATTTCAATTGCTACTAACTTTCCTGTTTTTATCTATATATTAACTTTCTGTAAATCAAAAGATGATATACAGTTTTTTTTTTCTTTACTGTCTAAAATTTTTCACTTATAACAATTTATATTTATACTTGCATATAAATTAGTTAAAACTCGAATAAAATTTACCTCATTGCCACTCAAACGAACTCGTGATCGACTGCTACCTGCTCACGCCATCGTGACTGTACACACACACCATCGAGAGCCACTCGATCTTCACCTTTTTCGCCTACTGCCCCACGCGCTGCTGCCATTTTCGCCATCGCCGAGTTCCCCTTACCTCGACTTCATCACGCGCGCGTACGCGACTCGAAATCGCGACCACGACGTCAACCTTCGGCATGGGCCCCGCTTCCATCGAGCAAACCCCTCTCCCCCTCATCGCATAAGCAGAAATCCCTACGCGATTTGATCGCGTGCCGCACCCCTCATCCTTGATTAGTGGCGAGCCCACATCACCGTGGGGGCCATCGAAGTCTCGAGCTACCGAGTCGCAGTCGCGACGCCCGCCTGCAGCCACGTACGTGAGCTGGCACATCGCCTCTCTTTCGATTTGAGAAAAGGGATGAGGAGAACGCGATTCACTTTTGATTTTGGAATCTCCTCGTTCCGCCATTTCGATTTATACAAACGTGATTTTGAATTCTAATTGAGAACTGAAGGGGAGAGACGTGATGATTTTTAAAAAGGAATGGGGAAGAGAACAAAGAGTAAGCGGCCATACTTCACACGATCTCGTATCGTGATATTCGGCGTGTTTAAAGGAAGAAAAGTGTGCTGTCTTGACCAAGTTTATAGATTTAAATTTAAATTCGAATTCAATTTAAATTTCAATGTGTTTAACCGCCGTATGGTCACATAACCACTTCGAAAAATACGAAATTGGAAATCCAGTAATAATACCATATTACGGACCCAATGGAACTGGTTTCGTCGAATTCCGAGACTGTTTGAAAATTGACTATTTTTAAATATCGATCCGAACAATTAAATTCAATACTGCACAGAACAGTTTCAAATTCCATCCTGACAGTTCGATTAGCTTCGGTATTATCAATACGAATTTTAAAAGCTTTCGAAATATTTTTCTTCAGCTTAAAATTGAAGATTTAAATTTTTATCCAGTTCAATAGATTAAATTTTATAATTTAAATCGTCAGCCTCAAATTTAAATCGGGGATTCAAATTAAATTATCGTTCAAATATTTAAAATTAATTAAATATTTTCAATTTAATTCGTTCAAAATTCTGGGTCGTTACAGGCTTCCCCCCTTAAAAGAATTTCGTCCTCGAAATTATAAGTTAGGAATAATGTCCTTAACTCGTCTATTATTTTTCATATCTAATAGTTTTATCGAATTTATCACAACAAATCTTCTACTAAAGATTCGTTATCAATTCAACTAACCTTCTAAACACTTTCATAGTTTTCAAACCAAATTGTTTTACTTCAAAACTCAAATTTAAGTTTAAATTCAAATTTAAACTTTCAAAATTTTCCAAAAATTCTCTAACACTCGAAATTTTCGAAAAATTTCGCCAGCGTCTCCTTTGCGCGGCTAATACGGTACGACTACAAAACGTCCCTACGGACTCTCAGATTTCAAAAAGAAAAAGAAAAAGCCAAGCGGCTAGACAAGAAATCATCAAAAACTCATATTGAAATTCAAATACTTACCTTTTGTCGAGCAATTCAAATTTATCTTTGAAGATCAAATCCAGTTTATAACACCTGTATGTCCTACTAGCCATAATATCTAGTTACACATTCAAACCAATTTGCCAATTCTGTTATAAAATTTTCAATATAAACTACTTATACCTTTTTAGCTTACTATTGAAGTTGCATATTCAATTTCGTTCAATCTTTACCTTTCAATTCCATTTGAATTCAATTCCAACATTTAATTGGATTCAGTTCAATTTCTGAATATTGAATTTTATTGATTAGCTTTCATTCGTACTGCACCATTTTAAATTAGTTTCAGTTACTAATCCATTTCAAATTCTAATTCACTTATTCAAATTTGGTTTCAACATTAAGTTTTAATCTTATTCACGTACAATTGTGAATTCTATTCATTGAAAATTTATTTATTCTTACTTGAATTCATCTTTAAATTCGAACCATCCCTTTTATTTAGTTCACAATTCAAGGTTTAATTTCACTAATTTAACTTCCAATTTCGCTTTCATTAAATCACAATTGATTCATTTGTACTTACATTTATTTAACTTCATCTTTAAGTTAAATTTATTCTACCAAAATTCAACTGTATAAGTTATCAATTCAATCATATTCCATAAATATTCTTATACAGTATTCCAGAGTCTTTTCAACCTTTCAAAACCATTTTGAAAACAATTCAAATTTATCTTTTGAATTTTCTAAAACAAAACCCAAACTTTTCAAACAACTTCCATTTAAAACAATTTGGCAGCAATTTCTCTTTTGGAAACCCGAAAATGAATTCTAATGATGTGGCCACCATCATCAGGATAATTTTCCAGCGACCGAAAAGAGTTTAGAGCTTTCATCACTCTAAAACATTTTTCAAAACCCTTGAAATCCATTTTCAAATCAAAAAGAATTTAAACTTCCAAATCTCCAAAATTTTCAAATTCTTTTCGAACATTTCCAAATACTTCTCTGGAATTCCGTTTTAAATTATAAGTCACATTTATAATTCACAAATTTCATTCGTATATAAATTTTATTTCTTAAATCTTTGGTTATTACTTTATTTCTTATTCAATTTCTATATAACAATGATAATATGTCAATGCTATTATTTTATAACAACCAAACATCCATATACTATAGTACTTCATAGAAAATCGCTTCTTTTCTATACAAAAATAGTTTTGGGCAAAATTATTTCATTCACCCTATTTTAAAACAATACTATGTCGTCTTGCCTCGTTTAAGTGTTTAGAAATCCCTATCGATAATATGGCGTCCCACATACCGACCGAAAATTCACAAACATCTCAACGGATAAGCAAACACAATATAAAACATTTTTATATTCAAATAACAAATACGCGCTCATATCTATTATTACACTCAACTCATCCTAGAGTACTGCTGACTCTATCTCTAATGAGTAACACCCAACAGAGCAGGGTTGTCGCTTAACCATATGCTCTGATACCACTCTGTCACATACCGAAATTTTCGACTTTCGAAAATTCGACATCGATACTCACTTTATCGACTGCCGAGAAATCGAGTGTCGGAAACTCCAATAGTGAGGGTTTTAAGAAAGAAGGAGAAGGTAGAAGAAGAAGAAAGCAGAAGAAGAGAAAAAAGAAGAACAACAGAACAACATCAGATACAGAAACAATATCAGAATCTTACACATCGTAGCGGAACAACATATAATAGATAAATGAATAATCTTTAAAACAAAGAACTATATCATTTTATACATACATCAATCAGAGTCAATAAACAACAATGGACAGTTATATAAACTTGTCCTCATACAGAATACACAGCGGAATAAATACTATCAGATACAAATACTACGTCTCGTCCTCCAGCTTATCTCCAAAGCTCCAGAATATCCAGATAATCTAACTCTAGACTGCCCGTGTGGAAATTGGTGGGCACCCAGAGTTTAGAAGGGAAACAATAAACTCCGAGTCAGTCATGGAGACTGGTGTGAGATCGTAAAACAGTTATTCTTTAAAATAAACAACAGGAAGATTTTAAAGTCAATTCGCAATGCTTTTGGAAAATGAAACTACCATAAGACCTCCCACCACACACACAATGCAAACGCAGACTTGGAGGAGATTACTTCTTATGATAGTCAAAGATGCTTACTACGAAAAAAATCAAAATTCTTTTTGATATTATTATTAGTGCATAGTGGAAAACATTTCGAAAGTAGAATATAAATCTTAGCCAGCATAGGTACCATTATATTATGCCTGCTATAGCTGCCTCCTGAGGAGACAGGTTATACAATTGAAATCGTAAAGGCTCGTATTGTTTCTTTGGATTTCCAACAAATGGTCAGGCCAAGGAACTTCCTATCCACGATGGGTACGTCCCTGGAATAGACGACCCGAGAAATAACCTAACATTACGGTTAGATCTCTGCCAACACAAGGCCGGGTTACCTCTGCAAAAGTAGGTAACTACTGACACGCGTATGCCATCCCCCGATCGTCACCGATCTTCCCGAGGATCCCCGATTTCCAACAACCACAAAGAAATAAATTTTGCAGCAACCACAGAGGTTAAGTATCTGGGCTCCATACCATGATACCACCTTTATCCAGAAGGAATGACATACACTAAGGGGCGCTACTCCCTAGAACCTTGCCGCATCCTTCCTGTTTCGACCATTTCCGGGGTGTGAGGCTCGACGAAGTCTCGTCCACAAAGCTACGCCTTCTCAAAAAGCCCTGCTTCGGGTCAAACAAAATGATCAACCTATGATCACAAAGATATAAGATCAAACAAATGATCATATCACAAACGATCAAACACTGATCATTTCACAGCAACACTCAGTATGCCACGTTACCAAATTGGGATATATCGCTGATAAATTTCAACTACATAACCTCTGAGCTCGTACGTCTCAGAGAAGGGTGTTAAGCTAAGAGAATAAATTCTCCGCCACCAACAGAAATGTATTTGAAAGAAATCAGCTTTATATCTCAAAGTGTAACGTCAGACACACAATCCATAAAAGTCTGTTCCGGGATCGAACAGAACCGAAGGCACTTCTCACGAAGCCCTTGCATATCCGGATAATTTCAATCACGTCAGGACTTCCCGTCACTAAGGGTGATAAAACCTCTAAATCGAAGATCAGTCGATGTAGAGTAACTCGACGGTAATCCTTCCGTTTTCAAAAATATCCGGTCTTCAACACCGGTCTTCAAATGCGATTCATAACGACGTATCACATATTCGGAATGGGTTATACGACCCCATGGTCCTTTCCCGGCTAACCCGAATAGTGAGCGATTATTCAAAAATAAGTGTGGCATTCAAATTCATCCAATTCACAACAAATACCTATCTAAAGGTAATTATTGATAGTCGGTTATTTAACTATCAATAAAGATGCGCGACATCATCAGATTCCAAATAATTTTCCAAATTATTTCATCTTCAAAAATATCTTTACAAGATATAAAATTTCCACACTTTTAAAAATAAATCAACGTTTATTTTTAAAACAAATTCTCATTCCATTTATAAATTCCATAGTGAATTTATATCTTAAAAATATCTCCTGATATACGATTCTCAAATCGATTTCAAATATTCAATTTCATTTATCTTTAAGAAGATAAAATCTCAAAACGTTTCATTTCATTTTGGAAATGCATTTCCCTACTTATTTAATAATAAGTATTTCACAAATCATTTATTTTCAACCCTTAGAAAATATTCGATATACTTAAATCAAATTAAGTATATATTTCATTCTTTAAGGAAATCTATTTTCTATAACAACATCAATTTGAGTCAAAACGAATGTTGCGTAAAACATCGTTACGACGACTCAAAATCACTAGTATAGGGATTCGGATTTTAAGATAGGTATATAAATCCCAATACTACATCAAAACATTTCCTTTCGGAAATCATTTGCTATAACAACAGTGTTATAGTCCACCATTTCCTTAAATTTCTCGAAAACGTCTATTTCAACAATAAATGTTGAAATCTATGCTTTCGATTCATAACACATTTTAAAACACCTTTAAAATGTTTAACTTCATTTTTAAAATATTACTTCTTCAAAAATAAATCCATTTTACTTAACAATATATTCACTGTCCAAAATCGTGAATATACTTTACTAATTACATTTCACTATTTTCTACACGTTTTATTTCAATAATAATTCGCTATTCAAAATCGCGAATATATCTCCTTTGATAACCTGCTACATTTAATTTATCAAATTCAATTGATCTCGAATTTATAAAACAACGTTTTATAAATTCTCTTTCTATCTTTATTTTATAACCACTTTGATTTATAAATCTTCTTTATAAATCAATTCGATAGATATTCCATTTAAAGGCAAAATCCAATTTCCAAGTGACCTTCTTATAATCTTTTATTCTACAATTCCATTCATTTTATAACTTCATACTTTATAAATCTATAAAACTTCAAATTTTATAAATCTATAAACTTCGAATCTTCACAATTTATAATCCTATAAATTTCCTATCTTTACAACTTATAATTTTATAAGTTTCATATCTTTACAAATTTAACACTTATAAAACTCGTTTAAAATTCCAATAATTTTAATTGATAAATATCAATTTTGTACATCTTTTATATCCATCGTTTTTAATAATTCGAAATCCACATTTAAGCTATTTTATAAATTACTTAACTGTTTATTTCAAAAATCATCTCTGGGTTATATTTCACCCAAAATCTTAACCTTTATAACTTTAATAATTTTAACGTTTGTAAATTTATTCGAAAATTTAATAACGTATACTTACAAATAATCACTTTAAAAATCTCTTTTAAAGTTAAAATCGTTATTTTAAAACTTCAAAAATTGAATCCAATGATGCAACGCATCAATTAGTCAATCACAACATCAACATCATATATCAATATATGATAACAGAATATACATCAATCCTGTAAATAAATAACTACTGGTGAGGAATCCAGTTGGATCCCTCCAACCTGTTTCCCTGCATCCAAAGATATTAGCACAATACCAATTCCGCTCCAGTACGGAATTATCGCGGTATATAGGTTTTTATAAATCCGCTTACTAACGGCGCAATAGGGTCTCATCCGCTATACGAGGCGGGAAATCAACAATCCAGTATATACATATGCCAATATGTATATACTGCTATATATATATATAGATATATCCTATTATATCTAATATCACATCAACATAGCAATCAATAACTGCAATCCAAATTTAAATCTGAGTGAGAAGATCTCACTTTCGCTTTTTATTTTGCCATCCGTTTCCATTCCAGTTTGTTTTCTCGACTTTATTTGACCTTGTATAAACAATCACATAATTCTATTAATATTTGAACTAATCAAATAAATAAATTTTTCGCTTAGCAATTTTTAATTATCCAATGATTTCTATTCTAACTGATTTCTTTTACATAAATTTATTTGACTAAACATTTCAATTGCTACTAACTTTCCTGTTTTTATCTATATATTAACTTTCTGTAAATCAAAAGATGATATACAGTTTTTTTTTTCTTTACTGTCTAAAATTTTTCACTTATAACAATTTATATTTATACTTGCATATAAATTAGTTAAAACTCGAATAAAATTTACCTCATTGCCACTCAAACGAACTCGTGATCGACTGCTACCTGCTCACGCCATCGTGACTGTACACACACACCATCGAGAGCCACTCGATCTTCACCTTTTTCGCCTACTGCCCCACGCGCTGCTGCCATTTTCGCCATCGCCGAGTTCCCCTTACCTCGACTTCATCACGCGCGCGTACGCGACTCGAAATCGCGACCACGACGTCAACCTTCGGCATGGGCCCCGCTTCCATCGAGCAAACCCCTCTCCCCCTCATCGCATAAGCAGAAATCCCTACGCGATTTGATCGCGTGCCGCACCCCTCATCCTTGATTAGTGGCGAGCCCACATCACCGTGGGGGCCATCGAAGTCTCGAGCTACCGAGTCGCAGTCGCGACGCCCGCCTGCAGCCGCGTACGTGAGCTGGCACATCGCCTCTCTTTCGATTTGAGAAAAGGGATGAGGAGAACGCGATTCACTTTTGATTTTGGAATCTCCTCGTTCCGCCATTTCGATTTATACAAACGTGATTTTGAATTCTAATTGAGAACTGAAGGGGAGAGACGTGATGATTTTTAAAAAGGAATGGGGAAGAGAACAAAGAGTAAGCGGCCATACTTCACACGATCTCGTATCGTGATATTCGGCGTGTTTAAAGGAAGAAAAGTGTGCTGTCTTGACCAAGTTTATAGATTTAAATTTAAATTCGAATTCAATTTAAATTTCAATGTGTTTAACCGCCGTATGGTCACATAACCACTCCGAAAAATACGAAATTGGAAATCCAGTAATAATACCATATTACGGACCCAATGGAACTGGTTTCGTCGAATTTCGAGACTGTTTGAAAATTGACTATTTTTAAATATCGATCCGAACAATTAAATTCAATACTGCACAGAACAGTTTCAAATTCCATCCTGACAGTTCGATTAGCTTCGGTATTATCAATACGAATTTTAAAAGCTTTCGAAATATTTTTCTTCAGCTTAAAATTGAAGATTTAAATTTTTATCCAGTTCAATAGATTAAATTTTATAATTTAAATCGTCAGCCTCAAATTTAAATCGGGGATTCAAATTAAATTATCGTTCAAATATTTAAAATTAATTAAATATTTTCAATTTAATTCGTTCAAAATTCTGGGTCGTTACAACTTCCTCCCCCACTTCGAGATGCCAGTCACAAGGTGACTTTTGAGAGGCTTATGGCCGTGCCAGTCGAGGAGAGAAGTGTTCAATTTTTATTGAGAGATGAGTTCCTCCACGAATTTGGACTCTTACATCCTTCCCGTTCCGCTCAGCCACATGAAGTCCCTGATTCTCCTGCTGAGGAGTCGGATGCCCCTGTTCCTACTGAAGAACCTTTACTGCAAGAACTTACCGCTGAGACTTCATTGGTAAAGTGTTCTACTCATCCCGACATTGCCGGGACATCCAGTAAATTAGCACTTGCCCCGGTTGTTGAAGAGGAGGAAAATCTTCACACTGTTGAAAAGACGGCTGAGATGGAAATTGAGAAAGATAATTCTCCTATGCACCATGGCGATGATACTTTCGATAGTTTGAGCGACATCATGATAACCTCTCAGGAGCTCTTTAAAGATGATGTTTCTAAAGTGGTTCCTCCTGTTATCGAAGCAACTTCTTCTTTGCAACAATCCACAACACCTTCCACACAACTTATTGCCATTTCTACACCCAAAAGTGGTTTGTAGTCTGACGCGCGTAGTTTACACATCGCACACACTTAGAATTTTGGTACTTATATGCACTTAGCTTCTTCAACTTGAGGATTTCTAAAACTGGTCTTTTTCTTCAATTTCAGGTTCTCTGATGGGGCGAAGCGGTTCTTACTTCAACAAATTTCAACGCTACGGAAGCCGTGAAGCTTACGACTTTAGGAGTTATATCAGTGCCGTGAAAGAAACTGATGAGGAGAGAGCTGCTAGAAAGGCTCATGAGAGGCGAGCTCATGAAGAGCGTCACCGGAGAGAAGACGAGGAATACTATGGGAGTAGGGACGAGCGACGTGACTCTTCTCGCAGAAGCGACGATCCTTATAAAAGGAAATCTTACGACGATAAGGGGAAGAGTCACACTTCTGATGATTCCAGTAAACGTGCCAGACTTGGTGAGAAAGATACATCTACCATCTCGGAAAAGACAACCGTTTCTGTTCCTCCTAACACATCTTCCGGTTCCCCTGCCCTTAAGGAGTCTGACATCCAGACCATCATTAATAGGCCACAGTACCAAGCTGGAGACGGTCCTCCCACACTCCAGAGCCGATTTCCGAATTGGTGTCTGAAAGGAATGCGTTTTGATTTGGACTTGGTCCCCATTGACAAGCAGGCGATGCTGAAAAATGTCGATGCTGTAAAGCTTGACATCGAAAGAATGTCTGGGTGGCAGAAGCTGGTTGATGAACTTCAAAGAGTCAACCATCTGAATCTCGAAGCGATGATGACCATGGAAAATGATAAGTCTGAGTGGGACAAATGGCGTAAACAGCATGACTCGGAGATGAAAAGCATTAGCGATGGTTATGTGAAGCTCGAAGCTGAAGTTGAAAGGCTTAAAAAAGAGCTTGCTACTTCTTCCACTTCTTATTCTCAGAAAGAGGAAATGCTTCAAAAACAAGTTCGAGACGCCCACGCTGCTCAGAGAGATACTGAAGTCAAACTTGAAGCAGAACAACATGTCACTAGAAAATATCGTGATGACGCTGCTCAACTTCAGGAAAAACTCAGCTCTCGAAACTTAGAAATTGCTAGGCTACAGTCCCAGTTACTGAAGGCTGAAAGAGAACGTGATGAAGTTCTCTCCGGTAAAGCCGCAGCCGAAGAATCCCATAAGGCGACCATAGCCACCGTTGACGCGACTCTGTTCGACTTCTATATGCATTGTGTCCTGGGGCGTGGGAGCCTTTCATTTCTGGGACCAGAGTATGAAGTCACCTTAGCGGAGGTGTGGGAGGCAATCATTGACTTATTTGGTGGTGCCGGGTACTCCGAAACAGATCTTCAAGCCACCTACTTAAGTGAGAGCGATCGCGATGCCCTTGTCAAAGGAAAAGAGCAGCTCGTCCGAGTGCGGGCCGAAGCGATGAGAGAGAAGCTTCCTGAAAAAGAGAAACCTCCTATTGCTCCTGCTTATACTTCGGCTTTAGCTCATGCGGATATTGCTGGCTCTAGTTCTCATTCCACGCCTCCCGCTAAGGTTGACACAGAAACTGCAACCACCCCTACAGAAGAAGAGGCAATGAAAGACTTCCAAGCTCGGGAATTTGAGATTGATCTCGCTAAACCGGCTTCTCCAGGTAACTTTGACAATTCACAGTTTTCTTTTTTCTCGGAGAATACTGATTTTGATATCTTTTATTATGCAGCAGATGCCCCAGAAACTGCCCCAACTCCTCCTTCTTCAGCTGCCGTTCCTCCTCCTTCTCAAGTTATACCTCTTCCGGCTTCCCAACCTGGTTCACAGGAAGAACCAATAGCGGCCCTTCAAGGTTTAGATGAACCATCTGCTTCCGAAGAACAGAAGGCAGAAGGTCTGGAAGATAGCGAGAAGACCCCGGAGCAGTCTTTCGATTATGACACAAAGCTTTCTACATTTCTTGCTCCGGGGAGTGAGTCTTCTTCCAAGAAGAAGGGGAAGCGTGTGGTTTCAAAGAAAGGAAAGAAGAGTTCCTCTGCTGCTGGGGATGAGGCAGATATTGATCCGGCTGAGTCTCTTTCTCCTTCTTCTCCGATGCGGCCTACGAAGCTAATTACCAGGCCGGGTAAAAGCTCCAAGGGTGGGAAGAAGGAGAAATGAGTTTGATTTTACATTTTCTGCTTTTTGTATTGACCGGGGATTGTGCGGATACCGGTCTCCGCTTCTTTTTGTAACCTGTACAATGTAAAAATTTCTCATAGTATTGAAATAAATAGATATTTTTCTTGTACAAATCCTTGCGTATGTAGGAATACATCTGTTTTTCATTTGAAGTATAGAGTAAACGATTCTTTTCACTTGTATAAATTTTCTGTCTGTGTTTCAAGAACGCATTTACTCCACATCTTTATTACGTGATATTGCAATGAACTTGTGGTATGTTGCTTGTATATTACTTTTATTAATGTAACTGAATTGTATAGTGTTGCCCCCACACCACAAGTATATTGTAATATTTCTTGATTTCACAAGACCGATACTCTTATTTTAGAGAATAACTTTCCACTTTTTCAGGGAAGAATTATTCTGCTTTTAATAGAGTATATCTTGTCTTTGGAGAAATCTTTATTTTCTTTTTCTTCCTGAAGAACATTTCGACTTCTGGGAATAATCACTTTTATTTGTTTGAAAGTGAATTTTCCTGCACAGTGAAATGAGCTTTTGCGGAAGGTTTTGATTTTTGTGCCCCAGTAAAGGGTTTATTTTTGGTACTTCAAGCAAGATGAAGTACGCCTCTGAAGAGGTCTTTTGGTCTCCGAAGAGAAGCGATTTTGGTCTCTGAAGAGAAGCAGTTTTGGTCTCCGAAGAGAAGCAGTTTTGGAATTTCATCTCTGGTGAAGTGGGTCTCCGAAGAGAAGCATTTTGCACTTCTACACGGGTGAAATGTGCCTCCGAAAAGGGCTTTTGCCTCCGAAGATGGCTTGTGCCTCCGAAGAGGGCTTGTGCCTCTGAAGAGGGCTTGTGCCTCCGAAGAGGGCTTGTGCCTCCGAAGAGGGCTTGTGCCTCCGAAGAGGGCTTGTGCCTCCGAAGAGGGCTTGTGCCTCCGAAGAGGGCTTGTGCCTCCGAAGATGGCTTGTGCCTCCGAAGAGGGCTTGTGCCTCCGAAGAGGGCTTGTGCCTCCGAAGAGGGCTTGTGCCTCCGAAGAGGGCTTGTGGTTGCCTGGAAGTTACTTTCTCATGGTCGGAGGGGTCCACGGGACAAGCGTAAGTCGTTCGATTGGATGTTTGTTTGTACAAACGATCGCAATCGATTAACAAGGTGACCCTTTTTGGTAGTCCCACCGATCTTTTTGATTGAGGAAAGCTCTCCATTTATTGGCGTGCCTCGTTAGAGGGCTTTGTTGACCCTCGGGAAGGAGCATCAGTTGGTTGGTGTGCCAGGAAGGTTGCGTCTTAGGGGCAAGTAGATCCATGGGATGGACACAAGCTGCCTGATCGGATGCATCATAATCAGCCAGCGAGGGTCTTATTCCTTCTGCTCGGGAAGGTATCCCTTTAGTGGATCTACCTGCTTTCCTGTTGAGAGGCATACCTTCCTTTGGCTGCTTCCATGTTTGCCTGCTCATGTTGTATCATCATCCGCCAATCTGCGATCCTTTATCATCGTTTCCAAGCGTGTAACGACCCTGAATTTCGAACGAATTTAATTGAGAATATTTAAATTATTTTAAATATTTGAACGATAATTCGATTTGAACCCCCGATCGTAATTTGAATTTGGCGATTAAATTATGAGATTTAATCGATTGGAGTTGAGTAAAAATTTGTATCTTCAGTTTTAAGCTGAAGAAAAATATTCCAAAAGCTTTTAAAATTTATATTTATAATTCTGAAGATAACAGAAGCTTCAGAATCCAAATTCGAATTTATTTGTTCAGTTTGAAATTTATATCGTTCAGTCGATATTTAAAAGTAGCGTTCCGGGGCACAGTCTCGGAATTCGACGAAACCAGTTCCATTGGGTCCGTAATATTGTATTATTACCGGATTTCAATTTTCGTAATTTTGGGAGTTGATACGTGAGCACACGATAGTTAAACGCATTGAAAATTCAATCGACTTCAATTTGAATTTTAAATTTAAAATGTGTCAATATCAAAACACGGTATCTCCCTTACTTCAGCCTTTAATCAAGCCGAGAATCACGAGATAAATCGTGCTAAGCATGGCCCCTGTCGTTCGAAGTACAAATAAAACCCTCCCCTTCAGTTTTAAATTATCACGCGACTTAAAGTCATCTCCCTCAGTTCACAAATCAAAAGAAAATGGCCGAAGCCTGGAGAACGTATTCGAAGGAAAATAATAAATGAAATCAGAGATCGAATTCGATTTTTAAAAAAAGAGGGGCCACTGTTCGCAAGTCATTTCATCACGAGGAAGCGGGGGGGGCTCTCGAGCTCAGTCAGGTGGCGCCTCGGCGGCGTTCGAGGAGGGGGGATGTCGCGAGCATAGACGAGGCAGCGCTCGAAGCCGGAGTTGCGATCGCGTGGCTGGCGTGTTCGCGCGAGGGAAGGAAGGCCGGAGGCTCTGATCTTATCGAACTCGTCATCGTTCAGGGGGAGGCGATGGTCTTAAACAGCATTTGGGATTTTCGAATTAGGGTTGGTGAACTTGGCGACCGCCAGTGGACTTCGTTCGAGTGGATTTGCGGTGGATGGCAGAGGAGGCAGCGTGGGTTCGGAGGAAGAGGTGGCGACTCTGACGATGGATGGGTTTCGCGAGCAGTTTCGCGAGCAGTAAGGTGGAGCTCCACTTGATCGAAGTCATCGAGCAGTGTGTGGGATGGGTTGTCATCATCACGTTCGAATTCATGTGAGGTATTCGATTTATTTACAATTTTATATGTATGAATATATTCACAGATTTACAGTAAAACAGTAAGTTTAAATAGAATTTGATTTTGAAAACTTTATAGTTTAGTGTATATGCAGTTTTAAGTTGTATATATGTACAGAAAAGAAAAAGGGAGATTTAAGTCTAACTTTTAATTTAATAAATTTGAATAAAGGGATTTGTTTAGAAAAAATATTGGTTTAAAATTAATATTAATTACCTTAAGATTTTTAAAAAGGGTATTCGATTTAATTAATAGATTAGTGAGGAGAAATTGAGTTTTAAAATTTAATTTTATGTTAAAACAAATTTATTAAAGGACAAAATTGGTCTGAAACGAAACTATCAGTTAATTTAAACAATTAATAAACGGAGATTGGTTATTTAATTGGTTCGAATATTAATGATTGTATAAATATTTATACAAGGTTAAACCGTGAAGAAATGATCAAAAATGGAAATGGATGGCAAAATAAATAGCTAAGGTGAGGTTTTCTCACTCGAAGGAGATTTGATTTTACAGTTATTATTGACTGTTTGATTGCTATGTTGATTGTGATATTAGATATTTTAGGATATATCTATATATAGCAATATATACATATTGGCATATGTATATATTGGATTGATGATTTCCCGCCTCGTATAGCGGATGAGACCCTATTGCGCCGTTAGTAAGCGGATTTATAAAAACCTATATACCGCGATAATTCCGTACTGGAGCGGAATTGGTATTGTGCTGACATCTTTGGATGCAGGGAAACAGGTTGGAGGGATCCAACTGGACCCCTCACTTTGATTGAATTTATTTATACTGTGATATGAATCTGTGAATGATTATATTGATGTTATTGATCATATCGATGTCTGGAAAATTGTTGAAAGCTAAAATTTAGCTGAATGGATGTTTGATATCATTGGATTCCAAAAATAAACGAAATTGAATTTTTGGAAATCAAAATAGAAATTTCTAAGTGAATTTGATATTAGAAATTTAATAAATTCGAAGAAAGGAATTTTAAAGTATAAAAAGTTAATTTTTATAATCTTATCGAATTTATTTCCAGAATAAAGTGAAAATGTTAAATAAATGAATTTCGTATAATAGTGATTTTAAATTGAGGAAATTAATTTAAAAATCTGGATTTCTAAATAGATTGAAAGAAGACAATAGAAATTTATTTTCTTTAAAAAGAATTTATTTAAAAGGAGATAAGTTGGAAATCCAATTAGAAATTTTAAAATTGGTAAATTGAAATGATTTGGGAAATCAATGTAAAATGATTCCAATTTGAAGAATCCATTTAAAAATAGAATATTGAATGATTTGAGGAAAATAAGGAATCTATTTAGTAGTGAAAATAAAATTAGAAATCAATATTGAAATTGAATTGATATTGAAGTTTTTATAAATAGAATTAAAATTTATAAAAGTTGTTATAAACCCAAAGTCACTTATTTTAATAAGTTAAATATAGAAGTTGATAAAAGAAGGTTTATAAGTCGAGGTTGTTATTAAAAGAGAAATAGAATTTATAAACGTGCTTATAAATTCGAAAATAGATTGAATGTGATAAATTTAATATAGAAGATTATTTAAGAAGATATATTCACGATTTTGAACAGTGAATATATTGTTAAGTAAAATGGATACGTTTTTGAAGAAGTGATATTAAAAATGAAGTTAAACATTTTAAAGATGTTTTAAAATGTATTGTGAATCGAAAGCATAGATTTCAACAGTTCTTGTTGAAATAGGCGTTTTCGAGAAATAAGGAAATGGTGGACTATAACACCGTTGTTATAGTAAATGATTTCCGAAAGGAAATGTTTTTATCTAGTATTGGGATTTACATATCTATATTAATTTTCGAATCCCTATACTAGTGATTTTTGAGTCGTCGTAACGATGTTTTACGTAACATTCGTTTTTGACTCAAATTGATGTTGTTATAGAAAATAGATTTCTTTAAAGAATGAATGTATACTTAATTTGATTTTAAGTATATCGAATATTTTCAAATGTTGAAAATAAATGGATTTGTGAATTACTGACTTATTTTTAAATAAGTATGGAAATGCTTTTCCAAAATGAAATGAAAACGTTTGAGAATTTATCCTTGTAAAGATAAATCGAAAATGAATATTGAAAACGATTTGAAAATCGTATATCAGAAGATATTTTTGTGAAATATAAATTCACTATGGAATTTATAAAAGAAATGGGGATTCGTTTTAAAAATAAATATTGATTTATTTTGAAGTGTGGAAATTATATATCTAGTAAAGATATTTTTGGAAGATGAAATAATTTGGAAAATTATTTGGAATCTGATGATGTTACGCATCTTTGTTGATAGTTAAATAACCGACTATCAATAATTACCTTGAGTAGGTATTTGTTGTGAATTGGATGAATTTGAATGCCACACTTATTTTTGAAAAATCGCTCACTATTCGGGTTAGCCGGGAAAGGACCATGGGGTCGTATAACCCATTCCGAATATGTGATACGTCGTTATGAATCGCATTTGAAGACCGGTGTTGAAGACCGGATATTTTTGAAAACGGAAGGATTACCGTCGAGTTACTCTACACCGACTGATCTTCGGTTTAGAGGTTTTATCACCCTTAGTGACGGGAAGTCCTGACGTGATTGAAAATTATCCGGATTTGCAAGGGCTTCGTGAGAAGTGCCTTCGGTTCTGTTCGATCCCGGAACAGACTTTTATGGATTGTGTGTCTGACGTTACAATTTGAGATATAAAGCTGATTTCTTTCAAATACATTTCTGTTGGTGGCGGAGAATTTATTCTCTTAGCTTAACACCCTTCTCTGAGACGTACGAGCTCAGAGGTTATGTAGTTGAAATTTATCAACGATATATCCCAATTTGGTAACGTGGCATACTGAGTGTTGCTGTGAAATGATCAGTGTTTGATCATTTGTGATATGATCATTTATTTGATCTTATATCTTTGTGATCATAGGTTGATCATTTTGTTTGACCCGAAGCAGGGCTTTTTGTAGAAAGCGTAGCTTTGTGGACGAGACTTCGTCGAGCCTCACACCCCGGAAATGGTCGAAACAGGAAGGATGCAGCAAGGTTCTAGGGAGTAGCGCCCCTTAGTGTATGTCATTCCTTCTGGATAAAGGTGGTATCATGGTATGGAGCCCAGATACTTAACCTCTGTAGTTGCTGCACAGTTATTATTACTTTGTGGTTTGTTGGAAATCGGGGATCCTCGGGAAGATCGGTGACGATCGGGGGATGGCATACGCATGTCAGTAGTTACCTATTTTTGCAGAGGTAACCCGGCCTTGTGTTGGCAGAGATCCGGTTAGGTTCTCGAGTCGTCTATTCCAGGGACGTACCCATCGTGGATAGGAAGTTCCTTTGCCTGACCATTTGTTGGAAATCCAAAGAAACAATACGCGACGTGTACGGTTTTAGTTGTATTACCTGCTATGGAATGTGGCGGTAACCTGCTATTGAACATAGTAGCTATAGTAGGCATACGATACTGGTCGTATGTTGGCTAAGATTAATATTATACTTTCGAAATGTTTTCTACACTATGCACTATTAATAATATCAAAAAGTGATTTGATTTTGCGTAGTAAGCATCTTTGACTATCATAAGAAGAAATCTTCTCCAATTCTGCGTTTGCATTGTGTGTGTGGTGGGAGGTCTTATGGTAGTTTCATTTTCCAAAAGCATTGCGAATTGACTTTAAAATTATCCTGTTGTTTATTTTAAAGAATAACTGTTTTACGATCTCACACCAGTCACCATGACTGACTCGGAGTTTATTGTTCCCTTCTAAACTCTGGGTGCCCACCAATTTCCACACGGGCAGCCTAGAGTTATATTATCAGGATCTTTTGGATATTCTGGAGCTTTGGAGATAAGCTGGATTTCGAGACGTAGTATTTGTATCTGATATTATTTTATTCCGTTGTGTATTCTGTATGAGGACGAGTATATATAACTGTCCATTGTTGTATATTGACTCTGATGATTGATGTATGTATAAAATGATATAGTTCTTTGTTTTAAAAGACTAGAAATTATCTATTGTATATTGTTCCGCTGCGATGTGTAAGATTCTGAAATTGTTTTCTGTTGCTGTTCTAATGTGTTGTTCTTCTTCTCTGCTTTCTTCCTTCTTCTTCTCTTTTTCTTCTACTTCTTCTTTCTAAAACCATAACTTTTCGAGTTTCCGGCATTCGATTTCTCGGCAGTCGATAAAGTGAGTATCGATGTCGAATTTTCGAAAGTCGAAAATTTTCGGGTTGTTACAAGTGGTATCAGAGCATATGGTTAAGCGACAACCCTGCTCTGTTGGGTGTTACTCATTAGAGATAGAGTCAGTAGTACTCTAGAATGAGTTGAGTGTAATAATAAATATGAGCGCGTATTTGTTAGTGAATATAAAAAATTGTTTTATATTGTGATGATTGATTTATTGAGTGGTATATGGATTCTGGTCAATACGAGTAATTAACGATCATTGATAGGGATCTCTAAACACTTGAATAGAACAATTCGGCACAGTATTGTTTTAAAATAGGGTGAATGAGATAATTTTGCCCAAAACTATTTTTGTATAGAAAAGAAATGATTTTCTGTAAATTATTACAGTATATGGTTGCATGGATGTTAGGAAGTAATAATAGTGAATTATCATCACTAAAATTGAATAAGAAATTGAAATCATAACTCCAAAGCTAAGAAATTAATTCATATACAAATGAAATTAAAGAGTGTAAATTTTAAATGTGAATTGTAATTTGAAACGGAATTCCAGAGAAGTTTTTGGAAATGTTTTGAAAGGAGTTTGAAAATTTTGGTGATTTGGAAAGTTTAAATTCTTTTTGGAGTTGAAAATGAATTTCGAAGGTTTGAAAAGTATTTTGGAAAGAGGAAAGCTCTAAACTCTTTTAGGTCGCTGGGAAATAACTTCGGTAATGACTGCAGCATTACTGATGTTCATTTTCGAGTTTCCAAAAGAGAAATTGCTGCCAAATTGTTTTAAATGAAAGTTGTTTGGAAAATTGAGTTTTGTTTTGAAAATTCAAAAGATAAATTTGAATTGTTTTCAAAATGGTTTTGCAAGGTTGAAAGGACTCTGGAATACTGTATAGGAATATTTATGGAATATGATTGAATTGATAACTTATACAAATAGAAATTGTTAATGTAAATTATGTAATTGTGATTGGAATTAAAGTTCATTAATAAATTAAATCTATAGATATGAATTGAAATATAAAGAGGTGAATTCATATATGAATAAAAATTATGAATATGAATGGTAAATATGATTTACAAATGAAAATAGAATTCCAAGAAGATAATTGAAAATAAAATTCATTAATGAAAGTGAAATTTAAAGTTGAGATTCATTTCAAATTTGTAAGCAATAGAATGGAATTGAAACTGAATACTGAAAACAAATTTGAATAAGTGGATTAGAATTTGAAATGGATTAGTAACTGAAACTAATTCAAAATGGTGCAGTTATGAAGGAAAGATAATCGATAAATTCAATATTCAGAAGTTAAATTGGATTGAAATTGTGAATTGAATTCAAATGAATTTGAAAATGCAAAATTGAACGAAATTGAATATATAACTTCAAATAGTGAATTAGAGATGATATAAGCAGTTTATATTGAAAATTTTGTAATTGAATGTACGAAATGGTTTGAATATATGCAACTAGATATTATGGCTAGTAGGATATACAGGTATAAAAGGAATTGGAATTTTGGATTTCAAAGATAATTTGAATTGCTCGAAAAAGGTATGTATTTGAATTCGAATATGAGATTTTGATGATTTCTGGTCTAGCCGCTTGGCTTTTTCTTTTTCTTTTTGAAATCTGAGAGTCCGTAGGGACGTTTTGTAGTAGTGCCGTATTAGCCGCGCAAAGGAGACGCTGGCAAAAATTTTCGAAATTTCCGAGTGTTAGAAAATTTTTGAGAAATTTTTGAAAGTTTAAATTTGAATTTGAATTGTGAAGTAAAACAATGTTGTGAAAACTATGACAGGTTTAGAAAGTTAATTGAATTGATAACGAATCTTTAATAGAAAGATTTGTTTTGATAAAGGTGATAAAACTATGGGATTGTGAAAAATAGTAGACGAGTTAAGGACCATTTTTCCTAACTTGTAATTTCGAGGACGAAATTCTTTTAAGGAGGGAAGTTTGTAACGACCCTGAATTTCGAACGAATTTAATTGAGAATATTTAAATTATTTTAAATATTTGAACGATAATTCGATTTGAACCCCCGATCGTAATTTGAATTTGGCGATTAAATTATGAGATTTAATCGATTGGAGTTGAGTAAAAATTTGTATCTTCAGTTTTAAGCTGAAGAAAAATATTCCAAAAGCTTTTAAAATTTATATTTATAATTCTGAAGATAACAGAAGCTTCAGAATCCAAATTCGAATTTATTTGTTCAGTTTGAAATTTATATCGTTCAGTCGATATTTAAAAGTAGCGTTCCGGGGCACAGTCTCGGAATTCGACGAAACCAGTTCCATTGGGTCCGTAATATTGTATTATTACCGGATTTCAATTTTCGTAATTTTGGGAGTTGATACGTGAGCACACGATAGTTAAACGCATTGAAAATTCAATCGACTTCAATTTGAATTTTAAATTTAAAATGTGTCAATATCAAAACACGGTATCTCCCTTACTTCAGCCTTTAATCAAGCCGAGAATCACGAGATAAATCGTGCTAAGCATGGCCCCTGTCGTTCGAAGTACAAATAAAACCCTCCCCTTCAGTTTTAAATTATCACGCGACTTAAAGTCATCTCCCTCAGTTCACAAATCAAAAGAAAATGGCCGAAGCCTGGAGAACGTATTCGAAGGAAAATAATAAATGAAATCAGAGATCGAATTCGATTTTTAAAAAAAGAGGGGCCACTGTTCGCAAGTCATTTCATCGCGAGGAAGCGGGGGGGCTCTCGAGCTCAGTCAGGTGGCGCCTCGGCGGCGTTCGAGGAGGGGGGATGTCGCGAGCATAGACGAGGCAGCGCTCGAAGCCGGAGTTGCGATCGCGTGGCTGGCGTGTTCGCGCGAGGGAAGGAAGGCCGGAGGCTCTGATCTTATCGAACTCGTCATCGTTCAGGGGGAGGCGATGGTCTCAAACAGCATTTGGGATTTTCGAATTAGGGTTGGTGAACTTGGCGACCGCCAGTGGACTTCGTTCGAGTGGATTTGCGGTGGATGGCAGAGGAGGCAGCGTGGGTTCGGAGGAAGAGGTGGCGACTCTGACGATGGATGGGTTTCGCGAGCAGTTTCGCGAGCAGTAAGGTGGAGCTCCACTTGATCGAAGTCATCGAGCAGTGTGTGGGATGGGTTGTCATCATCACGTTCGAATTCATGTGAGGTATTCGATTTATTTACAATTTTATATGTATGAATATATTCACAGATTTACAGTAAAACAGTAAGTTTAAATAGAATTTGATTTTGAAAACTTTATAGTTTAGTGTATATGCAGTTTTAAGTTGTATATATGTACAGAAAAGAAAAAGGGAGATTTAAGTCTAACTTTTAATTTAATAAATTTGAATAAAGGGATTTGTTTAGAAAAAATATTGGTTTAAAATTAATATTAATTACCTTAAGATTTTTAAAAAGGGTATTCGATTTAATTAATAGATTAGTGAGGAGAAATTGAGTTTTAAAATTTAATTTTATGTTAAAACAAATTTATTAAAGGACAAAATTGGTCTGAAACGAAACTATCAGTTAATTTAAACAATTAATAAACGGAGATTGGTTATTTAATTGGTTCGAATATTAATGATTGTATAAATATTTATACAAGGTTAAACCGTGAAGAAATGATCAAAAATGGAAATGGATGGCAAAATAAATAGCTAAGGTGAGGTTTTCTCACTCGAAGGAGATTTGATTTTACAGTTATTATTGACTGTTTGATTGCTATGTTGATTGTGATATTAGATATTTTAGGATATATCTATATATAGCAATATATACATATTGGCATATGTATATATTGGATTGATGATTTCCCGCCTCGTATAGCGGATGAGACCCTATTGCGCCGTTAGTAAGCGGATTTATAAAAACCTATATACCGCGATAATTCCGTACTGGAGCGGAATTGGTATTGTGCTGACATCTTTGGATGCAGGGAAACAGGTTGGAGGGATCCAACTGGACCCCTCACTTTGATTGAATTTATTTATACTGTGATATGAATCTGTGAATGATTATATTGATGTTATTGATCATATCGATGTCTGGAAAATTGTTGAAAGCTAAAATTTAGCTGAATGGATGTTTGATATCATTGGATTCCAAAAATAAACGAAATTGAATTTTTGGAAATCAAAATAGAAATTTCTAAGTGAATTTGATATTAGAAATTTAATAAATTCGAAGAAAGGAATTTTAAAGTATAAAAAGTTAATTTTTATAATCTTATCGAATTTATTTCCAGAATAAAGTGAAAATGTTAAATAAATGAATTTCGTATAATAGTGATTTTAAATTGAGGAAATTAATTTAAAAATCTGGATTTCTAAATAGATTGAAAGAAGACAATAGAAATTTATTTTCTTTAAAAAGAATTTATTTAAAAGGAGATAAGTTGGAAATCCAATTAGAAATTTTAAAATTGGTAAATTGAAATGATTTGGGAAATCAATGTAAAATGATTCCAATTTGAAGAATCCATTTAAAAATAGAATATTGAATGATTTGAGGAAAATAAGGAATCTATTTAGTAGTGAAAATAAAATTAGAAATCAATATTGAAATTGAATTGATATTGAAGTTTTTATAAATAGAATTAAAATTTATAAAAGTTGTTATAAACCCAAAGTCACTTATTTTAATAAGTTAAATATAGAAGTTGATAAAAGAAGGTTTATAAGTCGAGGTTGTTATTAAAAGAGAAATAGAATTTATAAACGTGCTTATAAATTCGAAAATAGATTGAATGTGATAAATTTAATATAGAAGATTATTTAAGAAGATATATTCACGATTTTGGACAGTGAATATATTGTTAAGTAAAATGGATACGTTTTTGAAGAAGTGATATTAAAAATGAAGTTAAACATTTTAAAGATGTTTTAAAATGTATTGTGAATCGAAAGCATAGATTTCAACAGTTCTTGTTGAAATAGGCGTTTTCGAGAAATAAGGAAATGGTGGACTATAACACCGTTGTTATAGTAAATGATTTCCGAAAGGAAATGTTTTTATCTAGTATTGGGATTTACATATCTATATTAATTTTCGAATCCCTATACTAGTGATTTTTGAGTCGTCGTAACGATGTTTTACGTAACATTCGTTTTTGACTCAAATTGATGTTGTTATAGAAAATAGATTTCTTTAAAGAATGAATGTATACTTAATTTGATTTTAAGTATATCGAATATTTTCAAATGTTGAAAATAAATGGATTTGTGAATTACTGACTTATTTTTAAATAAGTATGGAAATGCTTTTCCAAAATGAAATGAAAACGTTTGAGAATTTATCCTTGTAAAGATAAATCGAAAATGAATATTGAAAACGATTTGAAAATCGTATATCAGAAGATATTTTTGTGAAATATAAATTCACTATGGAATTTATAAAAGAAATGGGGATTCGTTTTAAAAATAAATATTGATTTATTTTGAAGTGTGGAAATTATATATCTAGTAAAGATATTTTTGGAAGATGAAATAATTTGGAAAATTATTTGGAATCTGATGATGTTACGCATCTTTGTTGATAGTTAAATAACCGACTATCAATAAATACCTTGAGTAGGTATTTGTTGTGAATTGGATGAATTTGAATGCCACACTTATTTTTGAAAAATCGCTCACTATTCGGGTTAGCCGGGAAAGGACCATGGGGTCGTATAACCCATTCCGAATATGTGATACGTCGTTATGAATCGCATTTGAAGACCGGTGTTGAAGACCGGATATTTTTGAAAACGGAAGGATTACCGTCGAGTTACTCTACACCGACTGATCTTCGGTTTAGAGGTTTTATCACCCTTAGTGACGGGAAGTCCTGACGTGATTGAAAATTATCCGGATTTGCAAGGGCTTCGTGAGAAGTGCCTTCGGTTCTGTTCGATCCCGGAACAGACTTTTATGGATTGTGTGTCTGACGTTACAATTTGAGATATAAAGCTGATTTCTTTCAAATACATTTCTGTTGGTGGCGGAGAATTTATTCTCTTAGCTTAACACCCTTCTCTGAGACGTACGAGCTCAGAGGTTATGTAGTTGAAATTTATCAGCGATATATCCCAATTTGGTAACGTGGCATACTGAGTGTTGCTGTGAAATGATCAGTGTTTGATCATTTGTGATATGATCATTTATTTGATCTTATATCTTTGTGATCATAGGTTGATCATTTTGTTTGACCCGAAGCAGGGCTTTTTGTAGAAAGCGTAGCTTTGTGGACGAGACTTCGTCGAGCCTCACACCCCGGAAATGGTCGAAACAGGAAGGATGCAGCAAGGTTCTAGGGAGTAGCGCCCCTTAGTGTATGTCATTCCTTCTGGATAAAGGTGGTATCATGGTATGGAGCCCAGATACTTAACCTCTGTGGTTGCTGCACAGTTATTATTACTTTGTGGTTTGTTGGAAATCGGGGATCCTCGGGAAGATCGGTGACGATCGGGGGATGGCATACGCGTGTCAGTAGTTACCTATTTTTGCAGAGGTAAACCGGCCTTGTGTTGGCAGAGATCCGGTTAGGTTCTCGGGTCGTCTATTCCAGGGACGTACCCATCGTGGATAGGAAGTTCCTTTGCCTGACCATTTGTTGGAAATCCAAAGAAACAATACGCGACGTGTACGGTTTTAGTTGTATTACCTGCTATGGAATGTGGCGGTAACCTGCTATTGAACATAGTAGCTATAGTAGGCATACGATACTGGTCGTATGTTGGCTAAGATTAATATTATACTTTCGAAATGTTTTCTACACTATGCACTATTAATAATATCAAAAAGTGATTTGATTTTGCGTAGTAAGCATCTTTGACTATCATAAGAAGAAATCTCCTCCAATTCTGCGTTTGCATTGTGTGTGTGGTGGGAGGTCTTATGGTAGTTTCATTTTCCAAAAGCATTGCGAATTGACTTTAAAATTATCCTGTTGTTTATTTTAAAGAATAACTGTTTTACGATCTCACACCAGTCACCATGACTGACTCGGAGTTTATTGTTCCCTTCTAAACTCTGGGTGCCCACCAATTTCCACACGGGCAGCCTAGAGTTATATTATCAGGATCTTCTGGATATTCTGGAGCTTTGGAGATAAGCTGGATTTCGAGACGTAGTATTTGTATCTGATATTATTTTATTCCGCTGTGTATTCTGTATGAGGACGAGTATATATAACTGTCCATTGTTGTATATTGACTCTGATGATTGATGTATGTATAAAATGATATAGTTCTTTGTTTTAAAAGACTAGAAATTATCTATTGTATATTGTTCCGCTGCGATGTGTAAGATTCTGAAATTGTTTTCTGTTGCTGTTCTGATGTGTTGTTCTTCTTCTCTGCTTTCTTCCTTCTTCTTCTCTTTTTCTTCTACTTCTTCTTTCTAAAACCATAACTTTTCGAGTTTCCGGCATTCGATTTCTCGGCAGTCGATAAAGTGAGTATCGATGTCGAATTTTCGAAAGTCGAAAATTTTCGGGTTGTTACAAAGCGCGTGTTGCTTTCTTTTGCAAGTAAGTTGCTTTATCCGAAGAAGTAGACTTCACTGTTGAATGACTCCACAGAGTAAACGCAAGTTATTTGGTTGGATGCCTTTTTATATTAACGATCGCAACCAGTTAACGAGGGCTTGACATAGCGGAGCCGTCAACTTTTTATGTGAAGCTTCTCTTGTATGGGATTTGAGTTTGAAATTTTTGTTGCTTGAAATTTGCTAAATGATTTGTAAGGCTCGCTTAGCTTTGCGATGGGTGAGCTTTGCTTTAATGGCCTGCAGTATTAGATCGATATTTTAGCAATACATTTAGAGTATTTACACATCGAAATATAACAGGCATTTTATAACAGAAAACACAATGCATAGTTTTTTCATTATTGAGTCACGCTGATTTCTCAGCGGTTTACAATGCAGAAGCTACACATCTATTATTATCTTTACACATTCAAGCAATGCTGTTAAGTAAAAATGAATGCTAGTTATTATTTTTTCAGAATCTCCAAGCTGGATTTCCATTTGTGCTTGATTCATAGCTTTTGGATTTTTATGCCAGAGAAAGTGAGAGATGCCCCAGCCGCAGTTTTGTGGGTAATTAGTAGTCATCCCAACTTCTGCTTGCTGGGTATAATCCGCCTGTGATAGCATTAATGACAAGCTTTTCTGAATCTTGCACTGCAGTGTTGTTGTGAGAATCAGATTGATGGGTAGGATGTTGTTGATCCCGAGTGGATGAGGTTGGATTGACTCCGTTTTTCTTAACGTATTGTTGGAGTTTACCTTGTTCCAACAATTCTTCAATCACTTTCTTTAACTGGCGACATTGGTCAGTGTCATGGCCGGGTTGATTGTGAAATTGGCAGAATTTCCCATTACTCTTTGCACCTTTCGTCATCTCAGGTGGCTTAGGATACTGGACAATGTCTTTAGTTGCAAAATAGATATTCCTTGGTGTATCAGTTAAAGGGGTATAATCTGAAGAATTAAAGCGGCGAGGTTTCTTTTCATTTCCCTGGTTCTTTCCTCCTTCATTCTCCCTTTTCTGACTTTCAGATTCTCTTTTCTTAGATAGGACACTGTTGTTATTAGTTTGGGCAGCAACCACCTTTGACGTCGTAGAAAGGTTTTCAAGGCGAATGAACTCGTCGGCCTTTTTATAGAATTTATCAAGTGAGTTCGGTTCCTTCATCTTTAGCCATATTCCAAATTTACTCGATTTATCAATGGCTCGCATTAAATAAGTCAGGATCATGCGTGGTTCCGCATTTTCTACTTCGGCTAAAGCTATATTGAAACGGCTCAAGAAAGATTTGATTGATTCTCCGGGCGCTTGTTCAAGGTTAGACAGTGACATTATATCCTTAGCTTTTGAAGCATACAATCTGAACTGTTCCTTAAACTTTTGTGTTAAGTCGGAGAACTTATCTACAGACCGAACTGGAAGCTTTGTGAACCAAAGTAAAGCCACACCTTCCAGGTATACCGGAAAGTACCGACACTTGATCTCGTCTGATGCTCTTGCACCGGTCATATGCCAATCGTATTTGTATAGGAAATGATTAGGGTCAGTGGTTCCCCTATAGGCTTGGATAGTAGGAGGTGCAAATTTCCTTGGGAATTCTGCTCTCAGGATCCTTTCAGTAAACGGAGTTCTGCTTGGCGCAAATCCCCAGTCAGCCTCATCCTCTTCCCTTTGCATGCTCTCTTTCATGATGCGGCCAACCATTTCAGACAGGTACTCTTTATTGTTCAAAGACACCTCCGGGCAAGCACCAGTTCTTCCCTCGGAAGTTTGCCCGGGCATATGTTCATGACAAGTTGGTTGCGGCCTAGAACCATCAGCTTGGAAAGGTGGCGTTTCAGGAAGGGTGGTTTGATGGTTTTCTGGTTGACGATTTGCCCCAAGCAGGGCAGTTATTCTATCCATCATCAAAGCATTTTGAGTTTCAATTTGTTGGTATAATCCAGAAACTGCGTCATCCAATTCAGCCCTGGTGACTCCAACGGTTGGAGTTGCTTGATCTGTTGTTGGGGAAGCGAAAGTCCCTTCGTGAGCATTTCCGGATCTGACGGGTCTACCTCTTCTTCCAGGAGCCATTATCTCAGATCTGGTTTTTTAAGAGAGGTTCTTTTTATGAATCTTTACGAAGCAACGGTGGATGATTGCCTGAGTTGGGTTCTCAGTGAAAGCACCAAAATGTTAACGGTAAAAAGTGAACGCTAACACCCGGTGTGTGTAATAAACTTGTGAAAGCACCACCCGTTGGTACGGGAACAGAATATGAGCTGAGAATAACAGAAAAGCAGTAAATGAACAACAGATTTATAGTGGTTCGGCCCGTAATTGAGCCTACATCCACTTTATAGTCTTTTATTGCTGATTTGATTACAATTCGATACAATATCCCTCTAAATACAATACAATTTGATCATGAAATCATTCTTGACTACTAGCTCGATCTTTAATGATGAAACTCGACAAATCCGCGTTGGATGTTAGGAGCTCTTCTCGAAGATCGTTGTAATGTCTCGAATGCTTGAAGATCTTTGATTGCTGAATGAGAGGAAGTTTCGACAGCGTAACGGCGCTTGGAGAAAATGAATGGCCAAAAGTCCTTTGCTCGTTGGAGTTGGAGCTCTATTTATAGAAGCTGATTTCTGAGCAGAATTCTTGCTAAGTCTTAGGTCGCGTACGACCTAAGTTAGGTCGTAGGTCGCGAGCGACCTAAGCTAGGTCGCAGTCCTCTTGCGGCTAAAGAAGTTAGCTGATGAAGTTTTAATAAATCTTGCAAAGTCCTAGGTCGCAGGTGAGTTAAGGAAGGTACTAGGTCGTTGGCGACCTAGTGGGCTGGTAGGTCACAAGCGACTTATAGGTAAGCCGCATAGGGAATTAGGTTGGTTCATACAAACTGGGCAACGGAGTTAGGTCGTGAGCGACCTAAAGTAGGTCGTAAGCTTCCTTCAACAGTTAGGTCACGACATTCTTTAGGTCGTAACATTCCTGTAGCTTAGGTCGCAAACTTCTTAGGTCCTTAGGTCGCTAGCTACCTTAGGTCGCAGACTTCTTAGGTCGCGAATTCTTCTGTAGTTAGGTCGCGAACTCTTCTGAGTCCTTAGGTCGCTAGCTACCTTAGGTCGCAAAGTTCTTAGGTCCTTAGGTCGCTAGCTACCTTAGGTCGCAGACTTCTTAGGTCGCGAACTCTTCTGTAGTTAGGTCGCGAACTCTTCTGTAGTTAGGTCGCGAACTCTTCTGTAGTTAGGTCGCGAACTCTTCTGAGTCCTTAGGTCGCTAGCTACCTTAGGTCGCAAACTTCTTAGGTCACAACAATGCTAAGTCGCGAAGTTCCCTTTGGCAGTTAGGTCGCAAGCTTCATTGACTCGTTCAAGATTTTAGGTCGCGACATTTTTTATAGGAGTTAACAAGCAGTATCAACATAGGTTAAGTATCTGGGCTCCATACCATGATACCACCTCTATCCAGAAGGAATGACATACACTAAGGGGCGCTACTCCCTAGAACCTTGCTGCATCCTTCCTGTTTCGACCATTTCCGGGGTGTGAGGCTCGACGAAGTCTCGACCACAAAGCTACGCTTTCTACAAAGCCATGCTTCGGGTCAAACAAATGATCAACCTATGATCACAAAGATATAAGATCAAACAAATGATCATATCGCAAATGATCAAACACTGATCATTTCACAGCAACACTCAGTATGCCACGTTACCAAATTGGGAGTATATCGCTGATAAATTTCAACTACATAACCTCTGAGCTCGTACGTCTCAAAGAAGGGTGTTAAGCTAAGAGAATAAATTCTCCGCCACCAACATATATGTATTTGAAAGAAATCAGCTTTATATCTCAAATTGTAACGTCAGACATACAATCCATACAAGTCTGTTCCGGGATCGAACAGAACCGAAGGCACTTCTCACGAAGCCCTTGCACATCCGGATAAATTTCTAATCACGTCCGGACTACCCGTCACTAAGGGTGATAAAACCTCTAAATCGGAGATCAACCGATGTAGAATAACTCGACGGTAATCCTTCCGTTTTCAAAAATATCTGGTCTTCAACACCGATCTTCGAATGCAATTCATATCGACGTATCACATATTCGGAATGGGTTATACGACCCCATGGTCCTTTCCCGGCTAACCCAAATAGTGAGCGATTATTTAAAAATAAGTGTGGCATTCAAATTCATCCAATTCACAACAAATACCATTCAAGGTAATTATTGATAGTCGGTTATTTAACTATCAATAAAGATGCGCAACATCATCAGATTCCAAATAATTTTCCCAAATAATTTTATCTTCCAAAATATCTTTACTAGATATAAAATTTCCACACTTCAAAAATAAATCAACGTTTATTTTTCTAAACAGTTTCCCTTTCCTTCATAAATTCCATAGTGAATTTATATTTTCAAAATATCTACTGATATACGATTCTCAAATCGATTCCAATATTCATTTTCAATTTATCTTTAAGAAGATAAAATCTCAAAACGTTTCATTTCATTTTGGAAATGCATTTCCCTACTTATTTAATAATAAGTAATTCACAAATCTATTTATTTTTCAACATTTGAAAATATTCGTTATACTTAAATCAAAATTAAGTATACATTTCATTCTTTAAGGAAATCATTCTCTTAAGCACATTTATTTGAGTCAAAACGAATGTTACGTAAAACATCGTTACGACGACTCAAAATCACTAGTATAGGGATTTGAAATTTAAGATAGATATGTAAATCCCAATACTATATAAACATTTCCTTTCGGAAATCATTTACTATAACAACAGTGTTATAGTCCATCATTTCCTTATATTTTCGAAAACGCCTATTTCAACAATGAACGTTGAAATCTATGCTTTCGATTCATAATACATTTTAAAACATCTTTAAAATGTTTAACTTCATTTTTAATATCACTTCTTCAAAAATAAATCCATTTTTATTTAATAATATATTCACTGTCCAAAATCGTGAATATAATTCACTTAACCAAATTTCAATCATCTCTACACATTTTATTTCAATAAAGATTCGCTATCCAAAATCGCGAATATATCTTCTTTAATAACCTCCTACATTTAATTTATCAAATTCAATTGATTTCGAATTTATAAAACAACGTTTATAAATTCTATTTCTATTTTCTAACGACTTCAATTTAATAAATCTTCTTTATTAATAATTCGATCAATATTCCATTTAAAGGCAAAAATCCAATTTATAAGTTAATCTCTTATAAATCTTTTATTCTACAGTTTCATCCATTTTATAACTTCACAATTTATAAATCTATAAATTCCATATCTTCACAATTTATAATTCTATAAATTTCATTTTTTAACACTTATAAACTCGTTTTAAAATTCCAATATTTAAAATTTATAAATATCAACTTTTTAAATCTTTTAAATAAACTGTTCACAAACATTCGAAAATCTCAGTTCAAACCATTTTATAAATTGCTTAAACTATTTATTTCAAAAATCACCTTACAGTCATAATTCACAAAAATCATAACTTTTATAACTTCAAAATTTTAAACGTTTATTTATATAAAATAAATCAATTCAACAATTCAATAAAACGTCTACTTTCAAAAATTACTTTAAAATCCTTTTAAAGTAAAAGTCGTTATTTTTAAAGTTCAAAACTTGAATCCGATGATGCAACAGCACCAATTAGTCAATCACAACAACAAACATCATATATCAATATGATAACAAAATATACATCAATATCTGTAAATAAATAAATACTGGTGAGGAATCCAGTTGGATCCCTCCAACCTGTTTCCCTGCATCCACAGATGTTAGCACAATACCAATTCCACTTCGAGGTGGAATATCGCGGTATATAGGTTTTATAAAAATCATCCGCTTACTAACGGCGCAATAGGGTCTCATCCGCTATACGAGGCGGGAAATCATCAATCCAATATATACATATGCCAATATGTATATATTGCTATATATATATAGATATATCCTACTATATCTAATAGCACATCCAAATAGCAATCAATCAGTCCAATAACTAACTGCAATACAAAATATATTTTGAGTGAGAAAAATCTCACCTTAGCCTTTTAATTTGCCATCCATTCCAAATCCAGATTTATTTTCTTGATTTATAAACCTTGTATAGACAATTTTATACAATCGATTAATATTCGGATAAAATCGAACTATTAAATTCCACTTGATAATTTAATTAACTAAATTTAACACATTTTCCCTTATTAATAAATCATCCTTAGAGACTTAACTAAATAAGCTAATTAACAAGTTAATTGCCTTTTTGTACTTAAATAGAATTGTTTCAAACTTTATTTATATAACATATTTTCTGTTTCTGTAAATAACACTGTAATTTGCTTTACTATGTAAATATACATATACATATGTAAATCTATAAATTTAAAGAAAATGACTTATTATATAACTTACTGTTATAATATAGATATGTTATTAAATTTTAAAATATGTAAATGGTGTGTATATATATATTGCTATTTATATCATTATCTTTTCACTGCAGATGTAAATATATATATTATCAAATTTAACTAAAAGAATGAAGTGCATAGAAATAACAGCAGATACCTCACCCTCATCGCCTATTGTCTAACGCCGACCTGCCGACCGCCCCTCCGGCCTCGAGTACCACCCCCATTCGATTCCCAAATACTTAGTACACTCACGTGCCTCGAGCGCACGCGAGCCGAAGTCGCGATGCTCGACTTGACCTATCACCACGCGAGTCGATCGCGATTCGAAAATCCCCCCCACACTGCCTCGCGAACAAAACTCGCGAGCCCCTGCCCTCGCACCTTCCAGCCTGACAGTGCGACGAAGTCGCCCCTCCTTCCTCTCTTAATCGGCTGAAGCAATTTAATCTCGAAATCCCCCTTTTTTTCTTTCGCAAACGAAGTTTGAAAGAGAAATGCTGAAGTCGTTTAGCTATTTTTTATTCACGAACGATTTTCGTTTGATTTGTGGGAGAACTGAAGTTAAAGGAGGAAGCGCGTTTCAATTAGATGAAAGAGAATAGCATACACGGCCATTATTTTTAATTTCGAACGAGAGCAGTTGAATTTTGAGAAAGGAGAAAATTTTATTTGGCCATTATAAATTTTGAACGAGATTTCTTTCTTTGTTTCTGAAAAAGGAAGTCGCGTGATGATCTTAAAAAGAAATGGGGAGGAGACAAGAGTACGCGAATAACAGAGAGTAGGTCTGCTAAGAAAACTAGGGTGGCTGATGTTGACCAAATTTTAAAAGTTTAAATTCAAATCGAATTCAGTTTAAACTTCAACGCGTTTTCTTAACGTACGCTCACACGGCAAGTCCGAAAAATACGAAATTTGAAACACGGTAATAATTCAATATTACGGACCCAATGGAACTGGTTTCGTCGAATTCCGAGACTGTGCCCCGGACGGCTATTTTTAAATATTGATTCGAACGATATAATTTCAAAACTGAACAAATCACTTTCAAAATTAGATTCTGAGGCTTCTGTTAGTTTCAGTATTATCAATACGAATTTTTAAAAGCTTTGAAATATTTTTCTTCAGCTTAAAACTGAAGATTCAAATTTTTATTCAACATTCAATAGATTAAATTTCATAATTTAATCGCCAAATTCAAAGTTATATTCGGGATTCAAATTAAATCATCGTTCAAATATTTAAAATTAATTAAATATTTTCAATTTAATTTGTTCAAAATTCTGGGTCGTTACAGCCTTTTTCCCCAGAGCCACTTCAAATCACTTTATACTATACACATATAGTATTTTCCAAATCATACACCTAGTATGAATTTCATATAAATCTCCTTTCTCAAAATCGATTATCCCAAAATCGATAATTCACAAACTAGGATTTCCAAATTCCAAATTTGATTTTCCTCAAAAATCAAAAGCCTTTCCAAATCCATAGGTTCCAAAAACCTTTTCTCAAAATCATTCTCATAAGATCCTTTACATATATATATATATACATATATATATATATATATATAACTTTAAAAATCTTTGGATCACTTCAAACTTGTATAAACTCCCTTTCTATACTTTAAATACTTTCAAAAACCCTTTTCTTTTGGCAAAATTCAACAAGGGGAGTTTTATCATATATATAACAAAGATATGTAAATTTGTTTATTCCAAATCAAATATTCAAATTTGATTACTCTATAAAGTCACTTACCAAATTACTTACTTCCATAAAGCAAATTTTTACCATAGAAATATCCAATTTCCACTTTACTTCATCATATATTTCACAAAATATACTTTCAATTTCAAAAATCATTTACAGTTCTTATCCACAAATTTTCAATATTAATTTTATTCCAACCCGTACGATGCACACAAATCATCCGTATGTTATATCAATCTGATCGCTCACTCGATCACACAATTTCACTTCCGAACTAATATTGTTCACCCGTCTTCCTAGTGCGGACTTAGATCTGGTTTCTTGATCAGAAACCGTCATTCTCCTTGCATAGACACAACTATGATAGAGAATATCCAGAACCAATAAAAAATCCATATCTATGTTCGCCGTCGAAAATCGAGCGAAAAATACTAACTCGGATTTGTAATACTATCTCGAAATTCTGTGCTCGAATTTGGATCAAATCACTATGCGAATAGAATAACATACGTACATCCTACGTATTTATCTTCATTGATTATCAGTTAAATCAATTACCTTTATATTCATCCTCACTTTGATTTTTATTCACTTATTCACATTTGCCTTAATTCCCATTTGGATTATCACTTCAATTCTTATCTCAATTGGGTATTTAATCAATAATAGTTTGAACTCCGACAAGTTTATATTTAGAAAATAGCTCGAAAAAATTTAAAAATAGATAAGTAGTTGAAAAATAATTATTAGTTTGTAAAATAGCTGTAAAATAGTTATGTAATTGTAAATAGTTGAAAAATAGTAATTATTTATAAAACAATTGAAAAATAGTAATTAGTTCATAAATCAGTTGTAAAATTATTAAATAGTTCCAAAAGTAATTGTAAAACAAGCTTAAGATAGTTTTAGGTTTAAAAAGAAAAGTTGTATAGTAAATAATTTGGAAAAATAGATTTATATCAAAACAATTTATTTTGAAAATAGTCCAGAGTCAAACTGTTCAATCCCCCATCAATTCAATTTAAATTTCCACTTCCATTTAAATTGACTCACTTCTAATTTGAATAACTTCAATTCTCCTTGAACTTGATTTATCCCCAATTCAAGTTGAATTAACCTCAATTTCTTTCCAAATTGAAATCAAATTCCATTTGATTTTAAACATATTCACTTCAATTACAATTTCAAATTATTCCAATTAATTTAGACTAATTTCAAATTGAATCCACTTCAATTTCAAATCATCTCAATTTCTATATGAATTAATCCCACTTCCCGTTTGAATTTGAACTCATTCAATCTTCAATTTTATTTCAAATTAATCCAATTCAAATTTTCCATTTGAATTTTAAACTTATCCATCTTAAATCACAATTCCCATTAATTCAAATCAAATTCAGTTTGAACTAATTCAATTTAAATCTCAATTTTAAACCGTCTCTAATTATATAAATTCGAGTTAAATTTTTAAATGTTGATTTAATCCCTTAAATCAAATTAACCTTTATTTTAAATCAATAATCCAAATCTTTAAATAATTTAATTCTGAGTCCAATTCTCAAAATTCCATTTTAAATTATCTTTACTTAAATTATTTCAAAGTTCAAATAAGAGTTCAAAACAATTTTAATTTACAAATTCAATTATTCAAATTTTTAGTTCAAAGTAATTCCATATCCTTAATTTCAAATTAAAGTTTAATTTCCCTTTTATCTCAATAATGGATATATTACCACACTTCATTCCTCATTCATTTAAACAAATCCAATTCACACTTTAAAGATTATTAATAACAATAGGATGACATCATCCAATTTATTCTAAAACATCTATCCATTTTCAATTTCTAGATCTCATACCCATTTTGAGATCACACAAACTCCCAATTCAAATTAACCATTAAACTTCCCAAGGTAGATTCCAATTTCATCTCGAAATTTCCAATTCAGGTTGCTTGTTAAATTATTTAACTTTCCCAAAGTTAAGTTCAATTTACTTAATCCAGCCAACCTTAACCAATTTGGATTCCCATTTCAAAATTTAAACTTCACATTAATAATCTTATAAGTTCAAAAACTTATCACCTTGGGTTTCACATCTCATTCCAAATTTAAAACTCAACGTTTAGAGTTTATTTCAAGCTATTTTTGATATTATGTATATTCCTCAAATATACATATTATTTCCTTTACACTCTAAGTTATCTTTAAATTTTAAACCACCTTTGGTTTTTAATTCCAACAAATTCCTTTAAATTTTCAAACAACGCTTGTTTGAAATATGACCCTTTTATTTAAATACATTAAATAATATTATTTATCATTTCTTTATCACTTTAAACCAAATTCCAAATTTTCTGGCTTGGATTTAAAACTTCACAATCTAGATCATCTTTAGTCCCAATTTATAAGTCATACTTCCCTAAGTGTTTTACTTCCCTAAAACTTTTCATTTTGCTTACTCATTAATACAATTTTATTATTAAACACAACAATCATTTATGATAATAACCAAGATTATCATATTAGGAAACCAATTCATTATTATCTTATTTTGGAACTCTTTTCCAAATTCAAGATTTTAATTTTAGTTTGAACCCATTTCAAACTTATTTCTATTTAATTTCAATTTGGTTGTATTTCTATTACCACTTCATTTAATTCCAATAGTTTAACAACCAATTACCTTAATATTCATTAGAAAGAAATATTGCTTTATATATATATATATATAAATATATTCTTACATAAAATCATTTAAAATCTTTATATATGAAAATAACAAGTACGCTCTCATATATATATGTACACACACACTCAACTCATTCCAGGGTACTATTGACCCTATCCTCATAAGTACACCCACCAGAACCAAGGTTCTCGCTTAACCTTTGCTCTGATACCAACTGTAATGACGCGGAATTTTCAATCGTGAAAATTCCAGATAGTTAGGAAAAGAAGAAAGAGATAGAAGAAGAAGAAACAGAAACACAGCACTGATTCACACAAATCGTAGCGAATCAAAATATAATATAAAATAATAACAGTTTATAAAAGAATACCTGTATCTGTCAATTATATTTTAATACATCAGATTTCACCCATACACAATCACTGGACATATACAAATCAACATATCTCAGATAAACAGAAATATATCACAGCTGAAACACTCCATACGTTCCTGCCATCCAGCTCGTCTCCTGAGCTTCAGAACGTCCTTACCTGAAAATCTGTAATACTCGGTCTGACCCGAGCATTACATCAAAGTAACACCCGGGTCAGGCTGGAAACCAGCGTGAGTAAACCCATCTAACATGAAATACTAATACATAAAACTTATTTAAAACCCAGGTAACTCGTACTTCACTGCGAGTCCATTACTTGTTATGCTCAAAACTTATTTCACAAATCAAATTCTAAGTATTCTTACTTAGTTCAAAGGTCCATATTATTCCATCTCAGTCTATTGATTTTCACACATCAAATCCAAATAGAATCATATTGATTACAAATTAAAGTGGTTTCGGGTATTACTGATACCCGACCCCGGTCTCTTCGAACACAATATCATCTTAAAACAAAGCTGATTAGGTTTTAACAATTCTATTGATACTCAAAGTAACAGATTCACATAGCAACTCTATTTTAGATAGATAATCCATATCCAACACCCTATCATATAGCAGCACAATCACATACTCAGTATAACAATAATCCAAAGCATCCAATATCATTCAGATGCAAGCTTAAATTAGTCACTCCATTCCTAATTAATTTAAATAAATTAAATTAATTACTTCAATTACCTTTAAATCATGCTTACTAAACCATTAATTAATGACAATCCAAGTCATTAATTATCCTTTAGTTAACATCTTAATTAATCATCAGGTAATTAACCTTTAATTAATTATACAAATTAATTAACCTTACCCATTCACATTGATTATATTGATCCTCAATTAATTACTTGAATTACTTTTCTATAATTACTTACATTGATTAATTATCCTTTAATTAATCACACTCTTTATTTATCTCCTTGATTAATCAATCCTGTAATTAATTACACTAGGTAATTAACTCTTAATTATTTACATTAAATATTTATTCTTCAATTTCTTTCCATCGAGTAATTTTCCTTTAATTACTTTCATCGGGAAATTATCATTTAATAAATCATAATTAGTAATTTTTTCCATTAATTAGCCACCCTAATTAATGACATAAAGCAATTATTCTTTATTTACTTTAATTAAGTAATTATCTTCAATTAATTACATTAAGTAATTATCATTTACGTAATAAATCTCTAATTAATTAATCCCTAATTTCCAATTAATTAATCCATAATTAATTTATAACCCTTAATTATTAATTAATTAATCCTTAATCATTAATCAATTAATTTCTCTTTAATTACTTTATTAATTTAATCAATCATTAATTATCCAAAACCTTAATTAACTTTAAGATAAATCATTTATCTTAACCACTTTCTTAATCTTCATCAGAATTTAATAAACTTGGTATTTATTATCATTAACTTGTAAATTTACAAGAGTCCTTAAGTTTAATGATAAAACACTTCATCATTTTTAATTATTACTTAATCACATTATTAATTAAGTTTTAAATAAACTTAAGATTTAACTTAATTAATCTATGTTAAAATAAATACAGATCTTTTGCTTAGCCAAGCTTTTAAAATAATCAATAATTAATTAAAAGAATTAGCTTAAAAATTCCGTTCTAAAATTTGATATTTATTTAACTTTAAAATTTGTTAACAAAATTTGCTTTCACCTGAAATATAGAAACTCAAGCCAAAACCCAAAATACCCGAGCCCTCACTCGAGCCAAACTCTCATCCATTTTCCCTTCGCTAAAACTCGCGTACGACTCGTGTAACGACCCAGAATTTTGACCAAATTAAATTGAGAATATTTAATTAATTTTAAATATTTGAACGATGATTTAATTTGAATCCCCGATATAACTTTGAGACTGACGATTAAATGATAAAATTTAATCGATTGAAACTGGATAAAAATTTGAATCTTTAATTTTAAGCCGAAGAAAAATATTTCAAACGCTTGTAAAATTTATATTGATAACACTGAAGATAACAGCAGCTTCAGAATTGAATTTGAAAACGGTTTGTTCAGTTTTGAAAATTATCGTTCGTATCGATATTTAAAAATAGCATTCCGAGGGACAGTCTCGGAATTCGACGAAACCAGTTCCATTGGGTCCGTAATAGTTGGTTATTACCGGATTTCAAATTTCGTATTTTTCGGAGCTTGTATGTGAGCACACGACAGGAAAACGCATTGGAATTTTTAACGAAATTTAAATTTAAATTTATATTTATTTAACATCACACGTTTTCTTTCCTTCGATTCAGCCTTTATACATGCCGAGAATCACGAAGAGGAATCGTGCAAACCCATACCTCGTCCAATTTTAAATATATCATCCCCTTTCCAGTTTTTAAAAGCAAACAAAAAAAATAAAATAAAAATAGCCGAAGCCATTCTCCCCAGTTCGAACAAAAGCAAATCGAGTAATGGCCGAACCCCACCTTTCTTTCAAAAGTCGAGACTTCGTCGATCGATCCCACGTCTTCATACTTGGTTCTTCTCGCTCCAGGCGAAGCCATACCGAAGCAGAAGGAGGTCGCGTTCGATAATGAGGGGCTCGAGCACGAGAAAGTGGTGGCGTTCGACTGTCGTGATGCGTGGTCTAGGGGATACTCGATCATGGAGGCGTGGCCAGTAGTTCGTGCGAGACTAGGGCGCGATGCTGAAGGGTTTGGCGATTCGATTTGGGATTGGGCAAGCGACGGCAGCAGTTCGATGATGGCTCGCGATTAGTTGCGAAGAAGGGGGAGGCAATTGAATTTCGTGCTCGCGTGATTCTGGGGTTCGCGTTGGGCTCAGGGTTGCTCGCGAGTCGAAGGGGATTGGCGGCGTATCTGGGTAGCTCGCGTGCGATGGTGGTCAGGTGCGGTGACCTAGGGCTCGGAAAGGAGGAGGTCAGGCGAAGACGTGGGGTTAGGGCGAGTTGTCTTTGGGTGCAGTCGAGTTATCAGTGGGTTTTGGTTGATCTTAAATTCGATTGTGAGGTATTTTCTTTTGAAAATTTGTTTATACAATTTTTATATGCTGAAAATCAAGAAAAAGGAAAAAAAATATAAACAATAAAGTTAGAAATAAAAATTCCTGTTTTTCAGTTGAAATATAGACTGAAGTGGAATTTTCTTTTTACAGTTAGAAAAATAGAAATCTACCGGTTTATTTTAATAAGGTAATTAGTGATTAATGTGGTTAGTGTGTTAAACTAAACTGATTTGAATAAAATAGTTAGTTAAATTTATTTATCAAATAGGAGGATATAAGGATTTAAGTTAAATATAAATTTATATATCTAGCCTACTGTTCTTTTAGAAGAAGTATATTCAGAAAATATTTTGTTAAAAAGAAACTGGTTTAAAATAAAAATCATTGAATGATTAAAACTATAAAAATGAAATTTTGTTGTTTGATTTATTTCGAATATTTAACGAAATATATAAATTGTTTATACCAGGTTAAAATCGAGAAAACAAAACTGAAATGGAAATGGATTGCAAATTAAAAGCTAAGGTGAGATTTTTCTCACTCAAAAATGAAAGTGGAATTTTCAGTTATTGTTTGATTGTCTGTTTGGATTGTTGATATTAGATATTTTAGGATATATCTATATATAGCAATATATACATATTGGCATATGTATATATTGGATTGATGATTTTCCCGCCTCGTATAGCGGATGAGACCCTATTGCGCTGTTAGTAAGCGGATTTTTATAAAAACCCATATACCGCGATATTCCACCACGAAGTGGAATGGTATTGTGCTAACGTCTTTGGATGCAGGGAAACAAGTTGGAGGGATCCAACTGGATTCCTCACCAGTAGTTATTTATTTACAGGATTGATGTATATTCTGTTATCATATGTTGATATATGATGTTGTTGTTGTGATTGACAAATTGGTGCTGTAGCATCATCGGATTCAAGTTTTGAAATTTAAAAATAACGACTTTTACTTTAAAAAGGGTTTTTAAAGTAATTTTTGAAAATATACGTTTTATGGAATTTTTGAATTGATTTATAAACGTTAAAATTTTAAAGTTATAAAAGTTATAATGTTTAGTGAAATAAAACCAAAGGGTCGTTTTTGAAATAAATAGTTGATTTATTTATAAAAGGGTTTAAGTCGGGATTTTTAAATAACTATAAACGATTTGTATAAAAAGATCTATCAAATTGATATTTTATAAATCAAAATATTGGACTTATAAAACGAATTTTTATAAGTGTTAAAAAGAAGTATAAAAGGATTTCATAAGTGAATGGAATTAATAGATTTATAACGTGAAGTTATAAAGTGAGTAAATATTGTAGAATAAACGATTTATAAGTAATTTACTTATAAATTAGATTTTTGCACTTAGATGGGATATAAATAGAAATTGCTAAATGAAATGATTTCATAAGTTGAAATTGTTATGAAGTATAAAAGTGATTTATAAACATTGTTTTATAAATCCGAAATCACTTATTTTGATAAGTAATTTTAGAAGTTAATAAAAGGAGAATTTTATAAATCAAAGTTGTTAGAAAATATAAAGGTGAATTTATAAACGTTGTTTTATAAATTCGAAATCAATCAAATTTGATGAATTTAAATATAGAGATTATTAAGGGAATTTTATCCACGATTTTGGACAGTGGATAATTTTTGAAATAAATGTGTAGAAAAGATTGAAATGTGGTTAGTGAAGTATATTCACGATCTTGGACAGTGAATATATCTTTAAGTAAAATGAATATGGTTTTCGAAAAGTGATATTTGAAATGAAGTTAATTGTTTTAAAAGATGTTTTAAAACGTGTGAACTATCGAAATCATAGATTTCAACATTTATTGTTGAAATAGACGTTTTCGAGAAATATAAGGAAATGGTGGACTATAACACTGTTGTTATAGTAAATGATTTCCGAAAGGAAATGTTTTATATAGTATTGGGATTTATATATCTATCCAAATTTCGAATCCCTATACTAGTGATTTTGAGTCGTCGTAACGATGTTTTACGCAACATTCGTTTTGACTCAAATAGATGTTAAAATTTATGATTTCCTTAAAGAATGAATATATACTTAATTTGATTTAAGTATATCGAATATTTTCGAATGTTGAAATTAAATAGATTTGTGAAATACTTATTATTAAATAAGTATGGAAATGCTTTTCCAAAATGAAATGAAATGTTTTTGAGAATTTATCTTCTTAAAGATAAATCGAAAGTGAATATGTGAAATCGATTTGGAAATTGAATATCAGTAGATATTCGATAAATATAAATTCACTATGGAATTTATTAAAAGAAACGAGAATTCGTTAAGAAAAAAGAAAATATTGATTTATTTGTGAAGTGTGGAAATTTTATATCTAATAAAAGATATTTTTGAAGAATAAATAATTTGGGAAAATTATTTGGAATCTGATGATGTTGCGCATCTTTATTGATAGTTAAATAACCGACTATCAATAATTACCTTGAATATGGTATTTGTTGTGAATTTGATGAATTTGAATGCCACACTTATTTTTAAATAATCGCTCACTATTCGGGTTAGCCGGGAAAGGACCATAGGGTCGTATAACCCATTCCGAATATGTGATACGTCGTTATGAATTGCATTCGAAGACCGGTGTTGAAGACCGGATATTTTTGAAAACGGAAGGATTACCGTCGAGTTACTCTACATCGACTGATCTTCGATTTAGAGGTTTTATCACCCTTAGTGACGGGAAGTCCCGACGTGATTAGAAATTTATCCGGATGTGCAAGGGCTTCGTGAGAAGTGCCTTCGGTTCTGTTCGATCCCGGAACAGATTTTTATGGATTGTGTGTCTGACGTTACAATTTGAGATATAAAGCTGATTTCTTTCAAATACATTTCTGTTGGTGGCGGAGAATTTATTCTCTTAGCTTAACACCCTTCTCTGAGACGTACGAGCTCAGAGGTTATGTAGTTAATGATAGGTAATTTAAATTTTTATCTAATCAAGAAGGATGAAGTTACTGTTCTTTTTACAAATATATTTATATATAGCTAGGGCGAAAAGTTTTTACAGTAAAATAAATCACTAATTTTATGTTTACTGGGAGAAAGAAAACAATTTTAAAAAATCTATATAAATTATTTCATATAGATAAGAATTTGAAGATAAAGGGAATTTAGTTTAAAACCAAATGATAGTATAAATTAAATTATAGGCTAATTTAATTTATTGAATAAAAGATTATTGTATGTTATCTCAGATATTAATAAACTGTATAAATACTTATACAAGGTTTAAAACTATGAAGAAAACAAACTGGAATGGAAAATGGATTGCAAATAAAAGGTGAGATTTTCTCACTCGAAGGAAAATTTATTTTACAGTTATTAATTTGATTTGATTGCTATATTGGATGTGATATTAGATATAGTAGGATATATCTATATATATATATAGCAATATATACATATTGGCATATGTATATATTGGATTGATGATTCCCGCCTCGTATAGCGGATGAGACCCTATTGCGCCGTTAGTAAGCGGATTTTTATAAAAACCCATATACCGCGATATTCCACCTCGAAGTGGAATTGGTATTGTGCTAACGTCTTTGGATGCAGGGAAACAGGTTGGAGGGATCCAACTGGACCCCTCACATTGATTGAATTTATTTCTACTGTGATGTGATAATCTGTGAATGATTATTGATGTTATTGAATTGATGTCTGGAAATTGTTTGAAAGCTAAAATTTAGCTGAATGGATGTTTGATATCATTGGATTCCAAAAATAAACGAAATTGAATTTTTGAAATCAAAATAGAAATTTCTAAGTGAATTAATTTTAGAAATTGAATAAATTTTGAAGAAAGGAATTTTTAAAGTATAAAAAAGTTAATTTTTATAATCTTATCGAATTAATTCCAGAATCAAGTGAAAATGTTAAATAAATGGATTTCGTAAAATAGTGATTATAACTTGAAGAATTAAATTTAAGAATTTGGATTTTTAAATAGATTGAAAGAAACGATTGAAATTTATTTCCATAAAAAGGAATTTATTAAAAGAAGATAAGCTAGAAATCCAACTAGAAATTTAATTGGTAAGTTGAAATAAATTGGGAAATCAATGTAAAATGATTTCAATTTGAAGAATCCATTTTAAAACAGAATATTGAATAATTTGAGAAAAAAATGAGGAATTTACTTAGTAGTGATAAATAAATTTTTAAATCAATATCGAAATTGATTTGGGATTGAAGTTTTTATAAATAGAATTGAAATTTATAAAAGTTGTTTATCAATCCGGAATCACTTATTTTGATAAGTAAAAATATAGAAGTTGATAAAAAGAAGATTTATAAGTCGAGGTTGTTATTAAATAGAAATAGAATTTATAACCGTGTTTATAAATTCGAAATCGATTGAATTTGATAATTTAATATAGAAGATTATTAAAGGAGATATATTCGCGATTTTGGATAGCGAATTATTATTGAAATAAAACGCGTAGAAAATAGTGAAATGTAACTAGTGAAGTATATTCACGATTTTGGACAGTGAATATATTGTTAAGTAAAATGGATATGTTTTGGAAAAGTGATATTACGAAATGAACTAATTGTTTTAAAAGATGTTTTAAACATGTTAAATATCGAAATCATAGATTTCAACATTTATTGTTGAAATAGACGTTTTCGACAAATAAGGAAATGGTGGACTATAACGCTGTTGTTATAGTAAATGATTTCCGAAAGGAAATGTTTTATATAGTATTGGGATTTATATATCTATCTAAATTTCGAATCCCTATACTAGTGATTTTGAGTTGTCGTAACGATGTTTTACGTAACATTCGTTTTGACTCAAATAAAATTTGTGAAAGAGAATGGTTTCCTTAAAGAACGAAATATATACTTAATATTGATTTAAGTATATCGAATATTTTCAAATGTTGAAAATAAATAGATTTGTGAAATACTTATTTTTAAATAAGTATGGAAATGCTTTTCCAATATGAAATGAACTGTTTTGAGATTTTATCTCCAAAGATAAAATGAAATGTGGAAACTAATTTGAAATTGTTTTCAAATGGTTAAGTGTGGAAATTTTATATCTAGTAAAGATATTTTTGAAGATAAATAATTTGGAAAATTATTTGGAATCTGATGATGTTGCGCATCTTTATTGATAGTTAAATAACCGACTATCAATAATTACCTTGAGTAGGTATTTGTTGTGAATTGGATGAATTTGAATGCCACACTTGTTTTTAAAATAAACGCTCACTATTCGGGTTAGCCGGGAAAGGACCATGGGGTCGTATAACCCATTCCGAATATGTGATACGTCGTTATGAATTGCATTCGAAGACCGGTGTTGAAGACCGGATATTTTTGAAAACGGAAGGATTACCGTCAAGTTACTCTACATCGGCTGATCTCCGGTTTAGAGGTTTTATCACCCTTAGTGACGGGAAGTCCGGACGTGATTAGAAATTTATCCGGATGTGCAAGGGCTTCGTGAGAAGTGCCTTCGGTTCTGTTCGATCCCGGAACAGACTTGTATGGATTGTGTGTCTGACGTTACAATTTGAGATATAAAGATGATTTCTTTCAAATACATTTCCGTTGGTGGCGGAGAATTTATTCTCTTAGCTTAACACCCTTCTCTGAGACGTACGAGCTCAGAGGTTATGTAGTTGAAATTTATCAGCGATATATCCCAATTTGGTAACGTGGCATACTGAGTGTTGCTGTGAAATGATCAGTGTTTGATCATTTGCGATATGATCATTTGTTTGATCTTATATCTTTGTGATCATAGGTTGATCATTTTGTTTGACCCGAAGCATGGCTTTGTAGAAAGCGTAGCTTTGTGGACGAGACTTCGTCGAGCCTCACACCCCGGAAATGGTCAAAACAGGAAGGATGCAGCAAGGTTCTAGGGAGTAGCGCCCCTTAGTGTATGTCATTCCTTCTGGATAAAGGTGGTATCATGGTATGGAGCCCAGATACTTAACCTCTGTGGTTGCTGCAAATTTATCACTTTGTGGTTGTTGCGAATCGGGGATCCTCGGGAAGATCGGTGACGATCGGGGGATGGCATACGCGTGTCAGTAGTTACCTATTTTTGCAGAGGTAACCCGGCCTTGTGTTGGCAGAGATCCGGTTAGGTTCTCGGGTCGTCTATTCCAGGGACGTACCCATCGTGGAAAAGGAAGTTCCTTAGCCTGACCATTTGTTGGAAATCCAAACAAAACAATACGTGACTTGTACGGTTTTAGTTGTAGAACCTGCCATCTAATATGGCAGCTATAGCAAGCATACTATAATGGTACCTATGCTGCCTAAGATTTATATTCTACTTTCGAAATGTTTTCTACACTATGCACTAATAATAATATAAAAAAAAGAATTTGATTTTTGCGTAGTAAGCATCTTTGACTATCATAAGAAGAAATCTCCTCCAAGTCTGCGTTTGCATTGTGTGTGTGGTGGGAGGTCTTATGGTAGTTTCATTTTCCAAAAGCATTGCGAATTGACATTAAAATTTTCTTGTTGTTTTAAAGAAATAACTGTTTTACGATCTCACACCAGTCACCATGACTGACTCGGAGTTTATTGTTTCCCTTCTAAACTCTGGGTGCCCACAATTTCCACACGGGCAGTCTAGAGTTATGTTATCAGGATATTCTGGATATTCTGGAGCTTTGGAAGCAAGCTGGATGGCGAGACGTAGTATTTGTATCTGATAGTATTTATTCCGCTGTGTATTCTGTATGAGGACAAGTTATATAACTGTCCATTGTGTATATTGACTCTGATGATTGATGTATGTATAAACTAATATAGTTCTTTGTTTTAAAAGACTAGTAATTATCTATTGTATATTGTTCCGCTGCGATGTGTAAGATTCTGATATTGTTTTCTGCTCTTGTTCTGTTGTTGTTCTTCTTTCTTTTTCTTCTGCTTTCTTCTTCTTCTGCTTTTTCTTCTATTTAAAACCCTCACTATTGGAGTTTCCGGCACTCGATTGCTCGGCAGTCGATAAAGTGAGTATCGATGTCGAATTTTCGAAAGTCGAAAATTTCGGTACGTGACAGCGTGGTATCAGAAAGCGTAGCTTTGTGGACGAGACTTCGTCGAGCCTCACACCCCGGAAATGGTCGAAACAGGAAGAATGCGGCAAGGTTCTAGGGAGTAGCGCCCCTTAGTGTATGTCATTCCTTCTGGATAAAGGTGGTATCATGGTATGGAGCCCAGATACTTAACCTCTGTGGTTACTGCATTATTATTATCTATGTGGTTTGTTGGAATCGGGGATCCTCGGGAAGATCGGTGACGATCGGGGGATGGCATACGCGTGTCAGTAGTTACCTATTTTTGCAGAGGCAACCCGGCCTTGTGTTGGCAGAGATCCGGTTAGGTTCTCGGGTCGTCTATTCCAGGGACGTACCAATCGTGGATAGGAAGTTCCTTAGCCTGACCATTTGTTGGAAATCCAAAGAAACAATACGCGACTTGTACGGTTTTAGTTGTAGAACCTGCCATCTAATATGGCAGCTATAGCAAGCATACTATAATGGTACCTATGCTGGCTAAGATTTATATTCTACTTTCGAAATGTTTTTACACACTATGCACTAATAATAATATCAAAAAGAATTTGATTTTTGCGTAGTAAGCATCTTTGACTATCATAAGAAGAAATCTCCTCCAAGTCTGCGTTTGCATTGTGTGTGTGGCGGGAGGTCTTATGGTAGTTTCATTTTCCAAAAGCATTGCGAATTGACTTTAAAAATTATTTTGTTGTTATAAAGAATAACTGTTTTACGATCTCACACCAGTCACCATGACTGACTCGGAGTTTATTGTTCCCTTCTAAACTCTGGGTGCCCACAAATTTTCCACACGGGCAGCCTAGAGTTATATTATCAGGATATTCTGGATATTCTGGAGCTTTGGAGATAAGCTGGATGGCGAGACGTAGTATTTGTATCTGATAGTATTTATTCCGCTGTGTATTCTGTATGAGGACCAGTTATATAACTGTCCATTGTTGTTTATTGACTCTGATGATATGATGTGATTGATGTATATATAAACTGATATAGTTCTTTGTTTTAAAAGACTAGTGATTATCTATTATATATTGTTCCGCTGCGATATGTGAGATTCTGATATTGTTTTCTGTTCTGATGTTGTTCTGTTGTTCTTCTTTCTTCTCTTCTTCTGCTTTCTTCTTCTCCTACCTTTTTCTTCTTCTTAAACCCTCACTATTGGAGTTTCCGGCACTCGATTGCTCGACAGTCGATAAAGTGAGTATCGATGTCGAATTTTCGAAAGTCGAAAATTTCGGTATGTGACAGCTTGGTATCAGAGCATATGGTTAAGCGACAACCCTGCTCTGTTGGGTGTTACTCATTAGAGATAGAGTCAGTAGTACTCTAGAATGAGTTGAGTGTAATAATAGATATGAGCGCGTATTTGTTAGTTAATATAAAATTGTTTTGTATTGTGATGATTGGTTTATTGAGTGGTATATGAACCTTCGTCGGCACAGTCTGCGCAACTGGATCGAAGGGGTTTCTAAACACTTGAATAGAACAATTCGGCACAGTATTGTTTTGAATAGGGTAAATGAGATAATTTTGCCCAAAACTATTTTTGTATAGAAAAGAAATGATTTTCTGTAAATTATTACAGTATATGGTTGCATGGATGTGAGGAAAGTGACAACATTGAATTATTATTATTATTATATGAAATTGAATAAGAAATTGAAATCATAACTCCAAAGTTAAGAAATAAATTCATATACGAATGGAATTTGTAAATTGTAATTTAAAACGGAATTCCAGAGAAGTATTTGGAAATGTTTTGAAAAGAATTTGAAAATTTTGGAGATTTGGAAAGTGAAATCATTTTTGATTTGAAAATGAATTTCAAAGGTTTTGAAAGTATTTTAGAAAGATGAAAGCTCTAAACTCTTTTAGGTCGCTGGAAAATAACTTCGATGATGACCGCGGCATCATTGGTGTTCATTTTCGGGTTTCCAAAAGAGAAATTGCTGCCAAATTGTTTTAAATAAAAGTTGTTTGGGAAATTGAGTTTTGTTTTGAAAATTCAAAAGATAAATTTGAATTGTTTTCAAAATGGTTTTGAAAGGTTGAAAAGACTCTGGAATACTTTATAAGAATATTTATGGAATATTATTGAATTGATAACTTATACAAATAGAAATTGTTAATGTAAAATATGAAAATGTGATTGGAATTAAAGTTCATTAACAAATGAAATCTATAAATGTGAATTGAAAGTATAAGGAAATAAATTCATATATGAATAAAAATTATGAATATGAATTGTAAATATGATTTACAAATGAAAATAGAATTCAAAAAGGATAATTGAAGATGAAATTCATAATGGAATGAAATTGTGAATATGAATTTATAATTGAAAATAGAATTCTAATGGAATGAAATTAGTAAATAAAACTAATCAATAATAGTGCAGTTGAATGAAAGATAGTTGATAAACATTCAATATTCAGAATAGAAGATAAAATTGAATTCAAATAGAATTGAAATTGTAAACTGAATCCAAATTAGATTGGAATTGTGAATTGAATTCAAATGAATTTGAAATGTAAAATTGAATGATAATGAATATGTAACTTCAATAGTGAAGCAAAGATGATATAAGCAGTTTATATTGAAAATTTTGTAATAGACTTTGCAAATTGGTTTAAATGTTATAACTAGATATTATGGCTAGTAGGATATACAGGTATAAAGGAATTGGAAAATTTATTTCAAAGATGAATTTGAATTGCTCGAAAAAGGTATGTATTTAAATTTGAATATGAGATTTGATGACTTATTTGTATAGCCGCTTGGCTTTTTCTTTTTCTTTTTGAAATCTGAGAGTCCGTAGGGACGTTTTGTAGTCGTGCCGTATTAGCCGTGCAAAGGAGACGCTGGCGAAATTTTTCGAAAATTTCGGGTGTTAGAAACTTTTTGAGAAAATTTTGAAAGTTTAAATTTGAATTTGAAATTTAAATTTGAATTGTTAAGCAAACAATGTTGTTTTGAAACTTAGAATTGAAGTTGGAAAAATTTTAGTTGAATGATAACGAATCTTTAGTAAAAAGATTTGTTTTGAAAATTGATAAAACTATTGAATGTTGAAAAATAGTAGACGAGTTAAGGACATTTTTTCCTAACTTGTAATTTCGAGGACGAAATTCTTTTAAGGGGGGAAGTCTGTAACGACCCAGAATTTTGACCAAATTAAATTGAGAATATTTAATTAATTTTAAATATTTGAACGATGATTTAATTTGAATCCCCGATATAACTTTGAGACTGACGATTAAATGATAAAATTTAATCGATTGAAACTGGATAAAAATTTGAATCTTTAATTTTAAGCCGAAGAAAAATATTTCAAACGCTTGTAAAATTTATATTGATAACACTGAAGATAACAGCAGCTTCAGAATTGAATTTGAAAACGGTTTGTTCAGTTTTGAAAATTATCGTTCGTATCGATATTTAAAAATAGCGTTCCGAGGGACAGTCTCGGAATTCGACGAAACCAGTTCCATTGGGTCTGTAATAGTTGGTTATTACCGGATTTCAAATTTCGTATTTTTCGGAGCTTGTATGTGAGCACACGACAGGAAAACGCATTGGAATTTTTAACGAAATTTAAATTTAAATTTATATTTATTTAACATCACACGTTTTCTTTCCTTCGATTCAGCCTTTATACACGCCGAGAATCACGAAGAGGAATCGTGCAAACCCATACCTCTTCCAATTTTAAATATATCGTCCCCTTTCCAGTTTTTAAAAGCAAACAAAAAAAAAAATAGCCGAAGCCATTCTCCCCAGTTCGAACAAAAGCAAATCGAGTAATGGCCGAACCCCACCTTTCTTTCAAAAGTCGAGACTTCGTCGATCGATCCCACGTCTTCATACTTGGTTCTTCTCGCTCCAGGCGAAGCCATACCGAAGCAGAAGGAGGTCGCGTTCGATAATGAGGGGCTCGAGCACGAGCAAGTGGTGGCGTTCGACTGTCGTGACGCGTGGTCTAGGGGATACTCGATCATGGAGGCGTGGCCAGTAGTTCGTGCGAGACTAGGGCGCGATGCTGAAGGGTTTGGCGATTCGATTTGGGATTGGGCAAGCGACGGCAGCAGTTCGATGATGGCTCGCGATTAGTTGCGAAGAAGGCGGAGGCAATTGAATTTCGTGCTCGCGTGATTCTGGGGTTCGCGTTGGGCTCAGGGTTGCTCGCGAGTCGAAGGGGATTGGCGGCGTATCTGGGTAGCTCGCGTGCGATGGTGGTCAGGTGCGGTGACCTAGGGCTCGAAAAGGAGGAGGTTAGGCGAAGACGTGGGGTTAGGGCGAGTTGTCTTTGGGTGCAGTCGAGTTATCAGTGGGTTTTGGTTGATCTTAAATTCGATTGTGAGGTATTTTCTTTTGAAAATTTGTTTATACAATTTTTATATGCTAAAAATCAAGAAAAAGGAAAAAAAATATAAACAATAAAGTTAGAAATAAAAATTCCTGTTTTTCAGTTGAAATATAGACTGAAGTGGAATTTTCTTTTTACAGTTAGAAAAATAGAAATCTACCGGTTTATTTTAATAAGGTAATTAGTGATTAATGTGGTTAGTGTGTTAAACTAAACTGATTTGAATAAAATAGTTAGTTAAATTTATTTATCAAATAGGAGGATATAAGGATTTAAGTTAAATATAAATTTATATATCTAGCCTACTGTTCTTTTAGAAGAAGTATATTCAGAAAATATTTTTTAAAAAAGAAACTGGTTTAAAATAAAAATCATTGAATGATTAAAACTATCAAAATGAAATTTTGTTGTTCGATTTATTTCGAATATTTAACGAAATATATAAATTGTTTATACCAGGTTAAAATCGAGAAAACAAAACTGAAATGGAAATGGATTGCAAATTAAAAGCTAAGGTGAGATTTTTCTCACTCAAAAATGAAAGTGGAATTTTCAGTTATTGTTTGATTGTCTGTTTGGATTGTTGATATTAGATATTTTAGGATATATCTATATATAGCAATATATACATATTGGCATATGTATATATTGGATTGATGATTTTCCCGCCTCGTATAGCGGATGAGACCCTATTGCGCCGTTAGTAAGCGGATTTTTATAAAAACCCATATACCGCGATATTCCACCTCGAAGTGGAATGGTATTGTGCTAACGTCTTTGGATGCAGGGAAACAGGTTGGAGGGATCCAACTGGATTCCTCACCAGTAGTTATTTATTTACAGGATTGATGTATATTCTGTTATCATATGTTGATATATGATGTTGTTGTTGTGATTGACAAATTGGTGCTGTAGCATCATCGGATTCAAGTTTTGAAATTTAAAAATAACGACTTTTACTTTAAAAAGGGTTTTTAAAGTAATTTTTGAAAATATACGTTTTATGGAATTTTTGAATTGATTTATAAACGTTAAAATTTTAAAGTTATAAAAGTTATAATGTTTAGTGAAATAAAACCAAAGGGTCGTTTTTGAAATAAATAGTTGATTTATTTATAAAAGGGTTTAAGTCGGGATTTTTAAATAACTATAAACGATTTGTATAAAAAGATCTATCAAATTGATATTTTATAAATCAAAATATTGGACTTATAAAACGAATTTTTATAAGTGTTAAAAAGAAGTATAAAAGGATTTCATAAGTGAATGAAATTAATAGATTTATAACGTGAAGTTATAAAGTGAGTAGATATTGTAGAATAAACGATTTATAAGTAATTTACTTATAAATTAGATTTTTGCACTTAGATGGGATATAAATAGAAATTGCTAAATGAAATGATTTCATAAGTTGAAATTGTTATGAAGTATAAAAGTGATTTATAAACATTGTTTTATAAATCTGAAATCACTTATTTTGATAAGTAATTTTAGAAGTTAATAAAAGGAGAATTTTATAAATCAAAGTTGTTAGAAAATATAAAGGTGAATTTATAAACGTTGTTTTATAAATTCGAAATCAATCAAATTTGATGAATTTAAATATAGAGATTATTAAGGGAATTTTAACCACGATTTTGGACAGTGGATAATTTTTGAAATAAATGTGTAGAAAAGATTGAAATGTGGTTAGTGAAGTATATTCACGATCTTGGACAGTGAATATATCTTTAAGTAAAATGAATATGGTTTTGGAAAAGTGATATTTGAAATGAAGTTAATTGTTTTAAAAGATGTTTTAAAACGCGTGAACTATCGAAATCATAGATTTCAACATTTATTGTTGAAATAGACGTTTTCGAGAAATATAAGGAAATGATGGACTATAACACTGTTGTTATAGTAAATGATTTCCGAAAGGAAATGTTTTGATGTAGTATTGGGGTATATATATCTATAAAAATCCGAATCCCTATACTAGTGATTTTGAGTCGTCGTAACGATGTTTTACGCAACATTCGTTTTGACTCAAATAGATGTTAAAATTTATGATTTCCTTAAAGAATGAATATATACTTAATTTGATTTAAGTATATCGAATATTTTCGAATGTTGAAATTAAATAGATTTGTGAAATACTTATTATTAAATAAGTATGGAAATGCTTTTCCAAAATGAAATGAAATGTTTTTGAGAATTTATCTTCTTAAAGATAAATCGAAAGTGAATATGTGAAATCGATTTGGAAATTGAATATCAGTAGATATTCGATAAATATAAATTCACTATGGAATTTATTAAAAGAAATGGGAATTCGTTAAGAAAAAAAATAATAATAAATATTGATTTATTTGTGAAGTGTGGAAATTTTATATCTAATAAAAGATATTTTTGAAGAATAAATAATTTGGGAAAATTATTTGGAATCTGATGATGTTGCGCATCTTTATTGATAGTTAAATAACCGACTATCAATAATTACCTTGAATATGGTATTTGTTGTGAATTTGATGAATTTGAATGCCACACTTATTTTTAAAAAATCGCTCACTATTCGGGTTAGTCGGGAAAGGACCATGGGGTCGTATAACCCATTCCGAATATGTGATATGTCGTTATGAATTGCATTCGAAGACCGGTGTTGAAGACCGGATATTTTTGAAAACGGAAGGATTACCGTCGAGTTACTCTACATCGACTGATCTTCGATTTAGAGGTTTTATCACCCTTAGTGACAGGAAGTCCCGACGTGATTAGAAATTTATCCGGATGTGCAAGGGCTTCGTGAGAAGTGCCTTCGGTTCTGTTCGATCCCGGAACAGATTTTTATGGATTGTGTGTCTGACGTTACAATTTGAGATATAAAGCTGATTTCTTTCAAATACATTTCTATTGGTGGCGGAGAATTTATTCTCTTAGCTTAACACCCTTCTCTGAGACGTACGAGCTCAGAGGTTATGTAGTTGAAATTCATCAGCGATATATCCCAATTTGGTAACGTGGCATACTGAGTGTTGCTGTGAAATGATCAGTGTTTGATCATTTGTGATATGATCATTTGTTTGATCTTATATCTTTGTGATCATAGGTTGATCATTTTGTTTGACCCGAAGCAGGGCTTTTTGAGAAAGCGTAGCTTTGTGGACAAGACTTCGTCGAGCCTCACACCCCGGAAATGGTCGAAACAGGAAGAATGCGGCAAGGTTCTAGGGAGTAGCGCCCCTTAGTGTATGTCATTCCTTCTGGATAAAGGTGGTATCATGGTATGGAGCCCAGATACTTAACCTCTGTGGTTACTGCATTATTATTATCTTTGTGGTTTGTTGGAATCGGGGATCCTCGGGAAGATCGGTGACGATCGGGGGATGGCATACGCGTGTCAGTAGTTACCTATTTTTGCAGAGGTAACCCGGCCTTGTGTTGGCAGAGATCCGGTTAGGTTCTCGGGTCGTCTATTCCAGGGAAGTACCCATCGTGGATAGGAAGTTCCTTAGCCTGACCATTTGTTGGAAATCCAAAGAAACAATACGCGACTTGTACGGTTTTAGTTGTAGAACCTGCCATCTAATATGGCAGCTATAGCAAGCATACTATAATGGTACCTATGCTGGCTAAGATTTATATTCTACTTTCGAAATGTTTTTACACACTATGCACTAATAATAATATCAAAAAGAATTTGATTTTTGCGTAGTAATCATCTTTGACTATCATAAGAAGAAATCTCCTCCAAGTCTGCGTTTGCATTGTGTGTGTGGCGGGAGGTCTTATGGTAGTTTCATTTTCCAAAAGCATTGCGAATTGACTTTAAAAATTATTTTGTTGTTATAAAGAATAACTGTTTTACGATCTCACACCAGTCACCATGACTGACTCGGAGTTTATTGTTCCCTTCTAAACTCTGGGTGCCCACAAATTTTCCACACGGGCAGCCTAGAGTTATATTATCAGGATATTCTGGATATTCTGGAGCTTTGGAGATAAGCTGGATGGCGAGACGTAGTATTTGTATCTGATAGTATTTATTCCGCTGTGTATTCTGTATGAGGACCAGTTATATAACTGTCCATTGTTGTTTATTGACTCTGATGATATGATGTGATTGATGTATATATAAACTGATATAGTTCTTTGTTTTAAAAGACTAGTGATTATCTATTATATATTGTTCCGCTGCGATATGTGAGATTCTGATATTGTTTTCTGTTCTGATGTTGTTCTGTTGTTCTTCTTTCTTCTCTTCTTCTGCTTTCTTCTTCTCCTACCTTTTTCTTCTTCTTAAACCCTCACTATTGGAGTTTCCGGCACTCAATTGCTCGACAGTCGATAAAGTGAGTATCGATGTCGAATTTTCGAAAGTCGAAAATTTCGGTATGTGACAACTCGAGTAAAACACTAACTTCCCCGATGCATTCCTTCTTCTCTGATTCCCTAATCAATACAGCAACTACCAACCTGACACACGCACACACGTGCACGTGCACCATCTCCTCGATCACCTCCGGTCACTGCCCCGACCTTCAACATATCATCGACATCACCGTCGACGAACCCGACCCATCAGAACCCTTAGTTTCCCCGTAGACTAAAATCGAATAACTCGATTGAAAACTGGAACCCATCACCGACTAAAAAAACCTTCACCACTGTTAATCTCGACCACCGACATCAATGCCATTCCACCCAGACCTTCACCTCCGACCCACGCATCGTTTCCCCCAAGTCCGATCCTCTTCGATTCATCCACAACGACAAATTCTCCTCTTAAACCACGTCGTGCAGAACTTGTTTAAAAACCCTACATGGCCAACGTTCAGCCACCACGGTGGTTTAAAAATCCACTTAGTATTTTTCCTAGGTTTGCCAACCTCCGTGCTAACTTCACCCACGATCTCGAGACCCAATCATTCCCCGATCACCAGAATTTGATAGAAATCTCATCTCAGTTCAACTCGCGAATTCTCGAGATTCTCACATCTAAAAATCTAGATTTTCTGATCAAAAATCATCATTTACCAATTCAAAATAGTTTATTTAATCAAAACTTGAAAATAAATCATTCAAATTTCTGACTAATATTGTTTATCACTGTAATTTTTTTATTTTCAAAATATTTTCTAATTATTTCCACTTGGAAATATTTTTAAAAATGAAATCATATCATCACGATCATTTTCCCGTTTAGGATCTTAGCATAATATTGAAGGTATAAAGAGAAATTGAAATTTAAATTGATTTCTAAACCTGTAACTAAGGACAGAGATTTATATACATATTTATAGGCATGCATACCTCAATTCACACAAATATATATTTACATCCATGCAACTTGTAACGACCCGGAATTTTGAACAAATTAAATTGAAAATATTTAATTAGTTTTAAATATTTGAACGATAATTTAATTTGAATCCCCAATCGCAATTTGAATTTGGCGATTAAACTTTAAAATTTAATCGATTTGAAGTGAATAAAATTTAAATCTTCAATTTAAAATTGAAGAAAAATATTTCGAAAACTTATAAAACTTGTATTGATAAGTCTGAAGATGATTGGAGCTTCAGAATCCAATTTCGAATAGGTTTGATCAGTTTTGAAATTTATATCGTTTAATCGATATTTAAAAATAGTCATTTTTCAAACAGTCTCGGAATTTGACGAAACCAGTTCCATTGGGTCCGAAATATTGAATTATTGCCGGGTTTCAATTTTCGTATTTTTCGGAGTTAATACGTGACCGTACGACACCTAAATGCATTGAATCTTTATCGAATTCAATTTGAATTTAAATTTAAATTGGTCACATCATTTACTTTTCATTCCTAAAATCATGCCAAAAATCATGCCTAGTATCGCGCCAGAGAACGTGAAAGCATGCTTCGTTCGAATTAAAATCATGGTCGCGTACACCTTTCTCTCGTTCAAAATTTTTTCAGAGAAAAATAACAATGGCCGAACGAGTTTTCTTTTAATTGAATCTCGTCTTCCTTTTTCCCCCCTCATTCTCAGTTCGTTCGCGAAATTCAAGCAAAGAAAAGAAATAAAAAAATGGCCGAAGCCCACTTCAAATTTCTTTCGAACGAACGAAATTCAAATCGCGTTCAAATTGGCAGCAACGCGAATGGCAGCGCGCTCGTGCATTCGAGGGAGGCGACTTGATTATCGGAGCTGGCGATCGAGTGTAGGGTTTGCGCGCGTACGCGTGAGGAACCTCGCGATGGCGATTGCTCGGTGGGTTCGTGGATTCGAGCAGTGGTGGCTCGAGGTAAACTTCGGTGATGGCGACAATCGTGGTTGCTCGAACTTGAGCATCGCGATTCGAGATGGAGTCTAGGGTCTGGGTGAAGGGCTTTTGGGGTTCGCGACTTGATTTGGGATTGCGATGCGGCGGCACGGCGAAGCAAGGTGGGGGAGGCCTCGTTCGCATTTTCCTGTAAGGTATCTTTTCGTTTTTTTTTACAAATAGATTTTTGTTTTAATAAAAAGTATATACAGTAAAAAGAAAATTTAATTGATTGTGATAATTTTATAAGAGGAAGAGAGAGATATATATATTACAGTAAAATTCTATTTTTAAACAGGTTGATAGTAAACAGATAATTTTTAATATATATGTATATAGATAAACTTTGAAAAATAGAAATTTTTAAATGGGAAGATACATATTTTTGTAGATATTTGAAATCCATATAAAATATTTTTGTATGAAAATATGTTTCAAATAAAGATAAATAGAAATAGTAATTAATTGTTCGATCAATTTAAATAGTTAGTAGAAAATTTGTTTAAAATGAATCATTCGATAAAATTTAAAAGTACTAATTTAAGTTAAGAAATATCTATTTTAATTTAAAAAGAAATAAGTATGTATATTAACAGGAAATTTAGTTTTAGAGTAAATTTTTAGTTTAACAAATTCTATTTAAAGAAATTGATTTAAAGATATTAATTTAAAGTAAAATTATTAGTTAAGATTTAAAACTATTAAATGGCAAATTATTGTTCAATTAATTCGAATATTAATGAATTTATAATTATTTATACAAGGTCAAAAAAATTTGGAGGAAACAAACTGGGATTAGAAATGGATTGCAAATTAAAAGGCTAAGGTGAGATTTTCTCACTCGAAGGAAATTTGATTTTACAGTTATTATTGACTGTTTGATTGTCTGTTCGGATTGTTGATATTAGATATTTTAGGATATATCTATATATATAGCAGTATATACATATTGGCATATGTATATATTGGATTGATGATTTCCCGCCTCGTATAGCGGATGAGACCCTATTGCGCCGTTAGTAAGCGGATTTATAAAAACCTATATACCGCGATAATTCCGTACTGGAGCGGAATTGGTATTGTGCTAACGTCTTTGGATGCAGGGAAACAGGTTGGAGGGATCCAACTGGACCCCTCACATTGATTGAATTTATTTCTATTGTGATATGAATCTGTGAATGATTATAGTGATGCTATTAATCATATTGATATCTGGAAATTGTTGAAAGCTAAAAATTTAGCTGAATGGATGTTTGACATCATTGGATTCCAAGGATAAACGAAATTGAATTTTTGAAATGCAAGTAGAAAATTTCTAAGTGAATTAAATTTAGAAATTTAATAAATTTGAAGAAAAGAATTTAAAAGAATAAAGGTTGATTTTTAAAATCTTATCGAATTTATTTCCAGAATAAAGTGAAATGTTAAATAAATGAATTTCGTATAATAGTGATTTTAAATTGAGGAAATTAATTTAAAATCTGGATTTTTAAATAGATTGAAAGAGACAAAGAAATTGATTTTCTTTAAAAGGAATTTATTTAAAAAGAAATAAGTGGGAAGTCCAATTAGAAATTTAATTGGCTAATTGAAGCGAATTTGGAAAATCGATATGAAATTTATAGATGTATAAATTGTAAGTAAAAAGAATGAAATTTATAGATTTATAAATTGTGAAGTTAAAATGAATGAAATTGTAGAATGGAAGATTTATAAGAAATTAACTTATAAAATTGGATTTTTACCTTTAAAGGGAGTATTGATCGAACTTGTTAATAAAGGGGATTTATAAATCAAAGTTATTGTGAAATATAAGGTTGAATTTATGAACGTTGTTTTATAAATCTGAAATCACTTATTTTAATAAGTGTATTATAGAAATTAATAAAAGGAGATTTATAAACCGAAGTTGTTATAAAACAGAAATGGAATGTATAAGCGTTGTTTTATAAATTCGAAATAAATTGAATTTGATGAATTTAATAGTGAAATGTGATTAGTGAAGTATATTCACGATTTTGGACAGTGAATATATTTTTGAAGTAGAATGGATATGGTTTAGGGGAAAGCGATATTATAAAAATGAAGTAACGGTTTTAAAAGATGTTTTAAAACGTGTTAAGTATCGAATACATAGATTTCAACGTTCATTGTTGAAATAGACGTTTTCGAAGAATAAGGAAATGATGGACTATAACACTGTTGTTATAGTAAATGATTTCCGAAAGGAAATGTTTTGATGTAGTATTGGGGTATATATATCTATAAAAATCCGAATCCCTATACTAGTGATTTTGAGTCGTCGTAACGATGTTTTACGTAACATTCGTTTTGACTCAAATAAATGTGTTTAAAGAGAATGATTTCCTTAAAGAATGAATATATACTTAATATTGATTTAAGTATATCGAATATTTTCAAACGTTGAAAATAAATGATTTGTGAAATACTTATTATTAAATAAGTATGGAATTGCTTTTCCAATATGAAATGAACCGTTTTTGAGATTTTATCTTCAAAGATAAATTGAAATGTGGAAATTGATTTGAAATTGTTTTCAAATGATTAAGTGTGGAAATTTTATATCTAGTAAAGATATTTTTGAAGATGAAATAATTTGGAAAATTATTTAGAATATGATGATGTTGCGCATCTTTATTGATAGTTAAATAACCGACTATCGATAATTACCTTAAATAGGTATTTGTTGTGAATTTGATGAATTTGAATGCCACACTTATTTTTGAATAAACGCTCACTATTCGGGTTAACCGGGAAAGGACCATGGGGTCGTATAACCCATTCCGAATATGTGATACGTCGTTATGAATTGCATTTGAAGACCGGTGTTGAAGACCGGATATTTTTGAAAACGGAAGGATTACCGTCGAGTTACTCTACATCGGCTGATCTCCGATTTAGAGGTTTTATCACCCTTAGTGACGGGAAGTCCGGACGTGATTAGAAAATTATCCGGAAATGCAAGGGCTTCGTGAGAAGTGCCTTCGGTTCTGTTCGATCCCGGAACAGACTTGTATGGATTGTGTGTCTGACGTTACAATTTGAGATATAAAGCTGATTTCTTTCAAATACATTTCTGTTGGTGGCGGAGAATTTATTCTCTTAGCTTAACACCCTTCTCTGAGACGTACGAGCTTAGAGGTTATGTAGTTGAAATTTATCAGCGATATATCCCAATTTGGTAACGTGGCATACTGAGTGTTGCTGTGAAATGATCAGTGTTTGATCATTTGTGATATGATCATTTGTTTGATCTTATATCTTTGTGATCATAGGTTGATCATTTTTGTTTGACCCGAAGCACGGCTTTTTGAGAAAGCGTAGCTTTGTGGACGAGACTTCATCGAGCCTCACACCCCGGAAATGGTCGAAACAGGAAGGATGCAGCAAGGTTCTAGGGAGTAGCGCCCCTTAGTGTATGTCATTCCTTCTGGATAAAGGTGGTATCATGGTATGGAGCCCAGATACTTAACCTCTGTGGTTACTGCATTATTTTTTCTATGTGGTTTGTTGCGAATCGGGGATCCTCGGGAAGATCGGTGACGATCGGGGGATGACATACGCGTGTCAGTAGTTACCTATTTTTGCAGAGGTAACCCGGCCTTGTGTTGGCAGAGATCCGGTTAGGTTCTCGGGTCGTCTATTCCAGGGACGTACCCATCGTGGATAGGAAGTTCCTTAGCCTGACCATTTGTTGGAAATCCGAACTCCAATACGAACTTTGTACGGTATTAGTTGTAGAACCTGCCATTTACGTACGGTGGTCACCACTGTTTAGATGGTAGCTATAGTAGGCATACGATACTGGTCGTATGTTGGCTAAGATTAATATTATACTTTCGAAATGTTTTCTACACTATGCACTAATAATAATATCAAAAAGAATTTGATTTTTGCGTAGTAAGCATCTTTGACTATCATAAGAAGAAATCTCCTCCAATTCTGCGTTTGCATTGTGTGTGTGGTGGGAGGTCTTATGGTAGTCTCATTTTCCAAAAAGCATTGCGAATTGACTTTAAAATTATCCTGTTGTTTATTTTAAAGAATAACTGTCTTACGATCTCACACCAGTCACCATGACTGACTCGGAGTTTATTGTTCCCTTCTAAACTCTGGGTGCCCACCATTTTCCCCACGGGCAGCCTAGAGTTATGTTATCAGGATATTTTGGATATTCTGGAGCTTTGGAAGCAAGCTGGATGGCGAGACGTAGTATTTGTATCTGATAGTATTTATTCCGCTTTGTATTCTGTATGAGGACAAGTTTATAAAACTGTCCATTGTTGTATATTGACTCTGATGATTGATGTATGTATAAACTGATATAGTTCTTTGTTTTAAAAGATTACTGATTACCTATTATATTTTGTTCCGCTGCGATATGTGAGATTCTGATATTGTTCTGTTTCTGATGCTGTTCTGTTGTTGTTCTTCTCTCTTCTTCTCTTTTCTTCTTCTTCTTACTTTTTCTTCTTTCTAAAACCCTCACTATTGGAGTTTCCGACACTCGATTGCTCGGCAGTCGATAAAGTGAGTATCGATGTTGAATTTTCGAAAGTCGAAAATTTCGGGATGTGACAAAGTGGTATCAGAGCATATGGTTAAGCGACAACCCTGCTCTGTTGGGTGTTACTCATTAGAGATAGAGTCAGTAGTACTCTAGAATGAGTTGAGTGTAATAATAGATACGAGTGCGTATTTGTTAGTGAATATAAAAATGTTTTATATTGTGTTTGCTTATCCGTTGAGATGTTTATGAATTTTGGTCGGTATATGGGACGCCATATTATCGATAGGAATTTCTAAACACTTAAACGAGGCAAGACGACATAGTATTGTTTTAAAATAGGGTGAATGAAATAATTTTACCCAAAACTATTTTTGTATAGAAAAGAAATAATTTTCTGTAAATTATTATAGTATATGGATGCTTGATTGTTAGAAGTGATAATATTAATCTATTATCATTGAAATTAAATGAGAAATTGGAATTATAAACTCCGAAGTTAAGAAATAAATTCACATATACAAATGAAATTTTAAGAATGTAAATTATAAATGTGATTTGTAATTTAAAACGGAATTCCAGAGAAGTTTTTGGAAATGTTTTGAAAGGAACTTGAAAATTTTGGAGATTTGGAAAGTTTAAATCTTTTTGGAGTTGAAAATGGATTTCGAAGGTTTTGAAAAATGTTTTGACGGAATGAAAAGCTCTAAACTCTTTTTGGTCGTTGGAAAATAACTTCGATGGTGACCGCGGCATCACCGGTGTTTATTTTCGGGTTTCCAAAAGAGGTATTGCTGCCAAATTATTTTAAAAGGAAGTTGTTTGAAAAATTTGGGTTTTGTTTTCGAAATTCAAAGGATAAATTTGAATTGTTTTCAAAATGGCTTTGAAATGTTGCTAAGACTCTGGAATACTATGAAATATTGTAAGTTGATAACTTATACAATTTGAATTGATAGAATAAATTCAATTTAAAAGGTGAAGTTAAATAAAAGAAAGTATAAGTGAATGTGAATGTATAAATGATTGTATAAATCAAGATGTAAATAAGTTGATAACTTATAGAATATTTGACATCTGATTGGAATGAAATTCAAATTGAAGACGAATGAATTAGAAATTGAAACTAATTTAAAATGGTGCAGTTATAAATGAAAGGTAATTGATAAAAATTCAATATTCAGAAGTCGAACGGAATCCAAACTTGATTGGAATAGTGAATTGAATTCAAATGAATGTGAACTGTAAAATTTAATGAAAATAGTTATGTAACTTCAATAGTAGACTAGAAGTGGTATAAGAAGTTTATATTGGAAAATTTGGTAATTGAATGTGCGAAATAGTTTGAATAGTATAACTAGATATTATGGCTAGTAGGATATACAGGTTATAAAGGAAATTGAATTTGATTTCACAGATAATTTGAATTGCTCGACAAAAAGGTACGTATTTGAGTTTTAATATGAGTTTTTGATGATTTCTGGTCTAGCCGCTTGGCTTTTTCTTTTTCTTTTTAAAATCTAAGAGTCCGTAGGGACGTTTTGTAGTCGTACCGTATTAGCCGCGCAAAGGAGACGCTGGCGAAATTTTTTGAAAATTTCGAGTGTTAGAAAATTTTTGAGAAAATTTGAAAGTTTAACATTTGAATTTAAACTCGAATTTGAATTTGGAAGTAAACAATGTTGTTTGAAACTAAAAAATTGAAGTTGGAAATTTAGTTGAATTGATAACGAATCTTTAGTAGGAAGATTTGTTTTGATAAATTGATAAAACTATTGAATGTTGAAAAATAGTAGACGAGTTAAGGGTCATTTTTCCTAACTTGTAATTTCGAGGACGAAATTCTTTTAAGGGGGGAAGTCTGTAACGACCCGGAATTTTGAACAAATTAAATTGAAAATATTTAATTAGTTTTAAATATTTGAACGATAATTTAATTTGAATCCCCAATCGCAATTTGAATTTGGCGATTAAACTTTAAAATTTAATCGATTTGAAGTGAATAAAATTTAAATCTTCAATTTAAAATTGAAGAAAAATATTTCGAAAACTTATAAAACTTGTATTGATAAGTCTGAAGATGATTGGAGCTTCAGAATCCAATTTCGAATAGGTTTGATCAGTTTTGAAATTTATATCGTTTAATCGATATTTAAAAATAGTCATTTTTCAAACAGTCTCGGAATTTGACGAAACCAGTTCCATTGGGTCCGAAATATTGAATTATTGCCGGGTTTCAATTTTCGTATTTTTCGGAGTTAATACGTGACCGTACGACACCTAAAGACGTTGAATCTTTATCGAATTCAATTTGAATTTAAATTTAAATTGGTCACATCATTTACTTTTCATTCCTAAAATCATGCCAAAAATCATGCCTAGTATCGCGCCAGAGAACGTGAAAGCATGCTTCGTTCGAATTAAAATCATGGTCGCGTACACCTTTCTCTCGTTCAAAATTTTTTCAGAGAAAAATAACAATGGCCGAACGAGTTTTCTTTTAATTGAATCTCGTCTTCCTTTTTCCCCCCTCATTCTCAGTTCGTTCGCGAAATTCAAGCAAAGAAAAGAAATAAAAAAATGGCCGAAGCCCACTTCAAATTTCTTTCGAACGAACGAAATTCAAATCGCGTTCAAATTGGCAGCAACGCGAATGGCAGCGCGCTCGTGCATTCGAGGGAGGCGACTTGATTATCGGAGCTGGCGATCGAGTGTAGGGTTTGCGCGCGTACGCGTGAGGAACCTCGCGATGGCGATTGCTCGGTGGGTTCGTGGATTCGAGCAGTGGTGGCTCGAGGTAAACTTCGGTGATGGCGACAATCGTGGTTGCTCGAACTTGAGCATCGCGATTCGAGATGGAGTCTAGGGTCTGGGTGAAGGGCTTTTGGGGTTCGCGACTTGATTTGGGATTGCGATGCGGCGGCACGGCGAAGCAAGGTGGGGGAGGCCTCGTTCGCATTTTCCTGTAAGGTATCTTTTCGTTTTTTTTTACAAATAGATTTTTGTTTTAATAAAAAGTATATACAGTAAAAAGAAAATTTAATTGATTGTGATAATTTTATAAGAGGAAGAGAGAGATATATATATTACAGTAAAATTCTATTTTTAAACAGGTTGATAGTAAACAGATAATTTTTAATATATATGTATATAGATAAACTTTGAAAAATAGAAATTTTTAAATGGGAAGATACATATTTTTGTAGATATTTGAAATCCATATAAAATATTTTTGTATGAAAATATGTTTCAAATAAAGATAAATAGAAATAGTAATTAATTGTTCGATCAATTTAAATAGTTAGTAGAAAATTTGTTTAAAATGAATCATTCGATAAAATTTAAAAGTACTAATTTAAGTTAAGAAATATCTATTTTAATTTAAAAAGAAATAAGTATGTATATTAACAGGAAATTTAGTTTTAGAGTAAATTTTTAGTTTAACAAATTCTATTTAAAGAAATTGATTTAAAGATATTAATTTAAAGTAAAATTATTAGTTAAGATTTAAAACTATTAAATGGCAAATTATTGTTCAATTAATTCGAATATTAATGAATTTATAATTATTTATACAAGGTCAAAAAAATTTGGAGGAAACAAACTGGGATTAGAAATGGATTGCAAATTAAAAGGCTAAGGTGAGATTTTCTCACTCGAAGGAAATTTGATTTTACAGTTATTATTGACTGTTTGATTGTCTGTTCGGATTGTTGATATTAGATATTTTAGGATATATCTATATATATAGCAGTATATACATATTGGCATATGTATATATTGGATTGATGATTTCCCGCCTCGTATAGCGGATGAGACCCTATTGCGCCGTTAGTAAGCGGATTTATAAAAACCTATATACCGCGATAATTCCGTACTGGAGCGGAATTGGTATTGTGCTAACGTCTTTGGATGCAGGGAAACAGGTTGGAGGGATCCAACTGGACCCCTCACATTGATTGAATTTATTTCTATTGTGATATGAATCTGTGAATGATTATAGTGATGCTATTAATCATATTGATATCTGGAAATTGTTGAAAGCTAAAAATTTAGCTGAATGGATGTTTGACATCATTGGATTCCAAGGATAAACGAAATTGAATTTTTGAAATGCAAGTAGAAAATTTCTAAGTGAATTAAATTTAGAAATTTAATAAATTTGAAGAAAAGAATTTAAAAGAATAAAGGTTGATTTTTAAAATCTTATCGAATTTATTTCCAGAATAAAGTGAAATGTTAAATAAATGAATTTCGTATAATAGTGATTTTAAATTGAGGAAATTAATTTAAAATCTGGATTTTTAAATAGATTGAAAGAGACAAAGAAATTGATTTTCTTTAAAAGGAATTTATTTAAAAAGAAATAAGTGGGAAGTCCAATTAGAAATTTAATTGGCTAATTGAAGCGAATTTGGAAAATCGATATGAAATTTATAGATGTATAAATTGTAAGTAAAAAGAATGAAATTTATAGATTTATAAATTGTGAAGTTAAAATGAATGAAATTGTAGAATGGAAGATTTATAAGAAATTAACTTATAAAATTGGATTTTTACCTTTAAAGGGAGTATTGATCGAACTTGTTAATAAAGGGGATTTATAAATCAAAGTTATTGTGAAATATAAGGTTGAATTTATGAACGTTGTTTTATAAATCTGAAATCACTTATTTTAATAAGTGTATTATAGAAATTAATAAAAGGAGATTTATAAACCGAAGTTGTTATAAAACAGAAATGGAATGTATAAGCGTTGTTTTATAAATTCGAAATAAATTGAATTTGATGAATTTAATAGTGAAATGTGATTAGTGAAGTATATTCACGATTTTGGACAGTGAATATATTTTTGAAGTAGAATGGATATGGTTTAGGGGAAAGCGATATTATAAAAATGAAGTAACGGTTTTAAAAGATGTTTTAAAACGTGTTAAGTATCGAATACATAGATTTCAACGTTCATTGTTGAAATAGACGTTTTCGAAGAATAAGGAAATGATGGACTATAACACTGTTGTTATAGTAAATGATTTCCGAAAGGAAATGTTTTGATGTAGTATTGGGGTATATATATCTATAAAAATCCGAATCCCTATACTAGTGATTTTGAGTCGTCGTAACGATGTTTTACGTAACATTCGTTTTGACTCAAATAAATGTGTTTAAAGAGAATGATTTCCTTAAAGAATGAATATATACTTAATATTGATTTAAGTATATCGAATATTTTCAAACGTTGAAAATAAATGATTTGTGAAATACTTATTATTAAATAAGTATGGAATTGCTTTTCCAATATGAAATGAACCGTTTTTGAGATTTTATCTTCAAAGATAAATTGAAATGTGGAAATTGATTTGAAATTGTTTTCAAATGATTAAGTGTGGAAATTTTATATCTAGTAAAGATATTTTTGAAGATGAAATAATTTGGAAAATTATTTAGAATATGATGATGTTGCGCATCTTTATTGATAGTTAAATAACCGACTATCGATAATTACCTTAAATAGGTATTTGTTGTGAATTTGATGAATTTGAATGCCACACTTATTTTTGAATAAACGCTCACTATTCGGGTTAACCGGGAAAGGACCATGGGGTCGTATAACCCATTCCGAATATGTGATACGTCGTTATGAATTGCATTTGAAGACCGGTGTTGAAGACCGGATATTTTTGAAAACGGAAGGATTACCGTCGAGTTACTCTACATCGGCTGATCTCCGATTTAGAGGTTTTATCACCCTTAGTGACGGGAAGTCCGGACGTGATTAGAAAATTATCCGGAAATGCAAGGGCTTCGTGAGAAGTGCCTTCGGTTCTGTTCGATCCCGGAACAGACTTGTATGGATTGTGTGTCTGACGTTACAATTTGAGATATAAAGCTGATTTCTTTCAAATACATTTCTGTTGGTGGCGGAGAATTTATTCTCTTAGCTTAACACCCTTCTCTGAGACGTACGAGCTTAGAGGTTATGTAGTTGAAATTTATCAGCGATATATCCCAATTTGGTAACGTGGCATACTGAGTGTTGCTGTGAAATGATCAGTGTTTGATCATTTGTGATATGATCATTTGTTTGATCTTATATCTTTGTGATCATAGGTTGATCATTTTTGTTTGACCCGAAGCACGGCTTTTTGAGAAAGCGTAGCTTTGTGGACGAGACTTCATCGAGCCTCACACCCCGGAAATGGTCGAAACAGGAAGGATGCAGCAAGGTTCTAGGGAGTAGCGCCCCTTAGTGTATGTCATTCCTTCTGGATAAAGGTGGTATCATGGTATGGAGCCCAGATACTTAACCTCTGTGGTTACTGCATTATTTTTTCTATGTGGTTTGTTGCGAATCGGGGATCCTCGGGAAGATCGGTGACGATCGGGGGATGACATACGCGTGTCAGTAGTTACCTATTTTTGCAGAGGTAACCCGGCCTTGTGTTGGCAGAGATCCGGTTAGGTTCTCGGGTCGTCTATTCCAGGGACGTACCCATCGTGGATAGGAAGTTCCTTAGCCTGACCATTTGTTGGAAATCCGAACTCCAATACGAACTTTGTACGGTATTAGTTGTAGAACCTGCCATTTACGTACGGTGGTCACCACTGTTTAGATGGTAGCTATAGTAGGCATACGATACTGGTCGTATGTTGGCTAAGATTAATATTATACTTTCGAAATGTTTTCTACACTATGCACTAATAATAATATCAAAAAGAATTTGATTTTTGCGTAGTAAGCATCTTTGACTATCATAAGAAGAAATCTCCTCCAATTCTGCGTTTGCATTGTGTGTGTGGTGGGAGGTCTTATGGTAGTCTCATTTTCCAAAAAGCATTGCGAATTGACTTTAAAATTATCCTGTTGTTTATTTTAAAGAATAACTGTCTTACGATCTCACACCAGTCACCATGACTGACTCGGAGTTTATTGTTCCCTTCTAAACTCTGGGTGCCCACCATTTTCCCCACGGGCAGCCTAGAGTTATGTTATCAGGATATTCTGGATATTCTGGAGCTTTGGAAGCAAGCTGGATGGCGAGACGTAGTATTTGTATCTGATAGTATTTATTCCGCTGTGTATTCTGTATGAGGACAAGTTTATAAAACTGTCCATTGTTGTATATTGACTCTGATGATTGATGTATGTATAAACTGATATAGTTCTTTGTTTTAAAAGATTACTGATTACCTATTATATTTTGTTCCGCTGCGATATGTGAGATTCTGATATTGTTCTGTTTCTGATGCTGTTCTGTTGTTGTTCTTCTCTCTTCTTCTCTTTTCTTCTTCTTCTTACTTTTTCTTCTTTCTAAAACCCTCACTATTGGAGTTTCCGACACTCGATTGCTCGGCAGTCGATAAAGTGAGTATCGATGTTGAATTTTCGAAAGTCGAAAATTTCGGGATGTGACACAACTATTTTACATCAAGAATCAATCACAAGCATTCAACTGTAGATCCAAGGCTTAAAAATAGAAATTTACTCACCTTATTTTGATGCTTAAACAGAGCCTGTAAACTTGCTTTTGACTAGAAATCTTGTTTTAAAAACTGAGATGACTTGCTTGATGATCTGAAACTTAGTTGAGTTGCTGAAATGATCTTGAGTTTTAAATTTGAAAGCTGGAACTTGTTTTGATTTCGTTAAGTTGCTTCCAGGTTTGATTTTTGAACTTTGCTCAGGTTTTACAGCTTCCAGGTTTTAGAAATTGGAAGAGAAGTTGCTATTTGATTTGAATCTTGACTTGATTTTAATTCCTTTCCTGGTTTTACTTTTGTTTTACTTTCTTAGTTTTGAATGAATGAAATAAAAAAAGACAAGGTGGAGATATAAATCAGATAGTATACTGCTGCCTTCCACAGCAAGCATCTTCTTTTGATTTTTTTTCTTTTTTTTCAGTTTTCTTTGAAAAATGTTTCGACCTGACATGATTTTATTGATTTTATATTTTGTAACGTGAAATGATGTATTGTATGCTTGAGTTGAACTGTGCATTAAATGCCTGTCCCCTTTGTATGTTTACATACTTGTCCCTTCATATGTATATACATACACCATATGTATATTTCCATTCTATCACTTTTACCACTTCAATTAACATATATACATACATACTTACTTATGTATATTTTTATTTGATAAGGCTTGTCTATAAGTTTGTCTATATATATAAATATATTTGAACATTTTCCTTTAATCTAATTTATGGAATTCATATATATATCTCCATATGCATTTATGTTGGTTATCATCATGCACATTTATACTTATATTCAAACATATATATATTTTCTTTACTTATATGTATGGTTATATACATATCTATTTATGTACTTATACATACTATAAGCTTGTATATATCTATTTACATATTTATGGATATTGTTATCTTGAATTTAAATGGTAAAGTTTTCCTATACAAAAAGTCTATTTTATTTTCTATAGGATTTATCATACCCAGATATTTAAAAAAATGAAATCTCTAATATAGTTTTTAATTCAATTTATATATATTCAGATATTTTGATTATCAGAATTATATTTGTTCGGCTTATCCAAATTAATATTCCAACGGTTTAAATCAATTAGCTTCCGAACTACAGACATCAGAAAATCCGGGTCGTCACAGCGGCATACTCTGTTTTGCCATTCTTTCGGGTTGTGAGACTTGAGGCTATGCTTTTACCTCTTTTACTGACATACTATGTTGGAATGGTAACACTGCCTTCTAGGCAGAGATGCAATGCCATCATTCATCTATACAAGTTGTTCTAGGATTGAACAAAAATTCAAAATTTTCCTATCCTCCATTTTGGAATCAACCTCAGGAAGAATAGTATAGCTCCATATCATACTCCTTCACGAACGTTATTAGTTTGCAACAGTTTGGGTAAATTCTGAAACCGGTATCTCCAAACTAAACGATAATTTTCGACTAAATCAATTATGGTTATTTGGAAGTATGAAATAAGTATTCGGATCCTCACCTGGGAACTCAAATATACCTAACATACTTCTTAAATTAAAACAGTTCCAGATTTGATAGTCGGTTATTTAACAATCAAATAAAAAACAATAACAATTCAGAAATTTAATTACCAATAGCAACCACTAAGCCTCAAAAAAATTCTTTCATTTATTAAAATCTTTTTTACAAAGTGTTTATCAAAGACATCCATATACTTATCTCACTGACATAAGTATATTCACAAAACATTTGTGAAAGATTTCTCATTTACAAATCATATCAAAGGATCAAAACAAAATGTTATTTATATTGGAGATAAAGATAACCCAAATAATATTCCTTCGGTGTTAAGTGTGGAACGAATGTCCATACCACCAGAATTAAAAAGGTCTGTTAAAGGAAATCAAATCTCAAATTCTTTTATAAATATCTTCAATAAATCCTTTTAACAAATCTCTTTTGTACATGATATTTCCTTTACCCAAAACTCCAAACCATTTTGTAGAACTTCATTTATAAATATTCAAAACCATTTATAACACTCTTTATAAATCTCCAAAATCATTTATAAAACTTCCTTATTTAAAACAAAACTCCTTTATTAAAACTTGATCCATAAAGTCCCTTGATAAAATCAACTATTTAAAAGACCTTTAAATAAACAAGTTATTATTTAAAATTTTCTTCATTTAATTATTTTTATACCATATTAACAAAACACTGATTTTAAACAATCATTTAAAAAGATTATAATAGCTTCAAACATTTAATAAAATAATTGTTTAATTATCCTTTAAATATTATATTTAGAATCATAATAAACTTTAAACCATTTTAAAAGGGTTAAAATGAAATATTGGACTTTGCAAATTAGAAGGAGGCTTAGCGACCATAATGGTTCATCTAATTGGGTTTAACTTATCCAAGTTATAATACGAGTATTACATAACAAGAAGATATGTAAAGGGAATCAGCCAATAGCAATCAATCAACATATGGGTAAATGTCCAAGCTAATAAAATAGCCGAATAGGGATTTGTTCTGCCTAATATATGTCAACATAATCTACTTAATACATTATGGTAGAACCATGTTTTATTCTACCAAACAGATGTTAAATACAATTTAATTAGCAGAACCGTGTTTTATTTTGCTAAACGGATGTAATTGGATTTCTTACTCATTTGAAGTTACTTAAGGTAATTGATAAAGAAATCCCTTGGATTAAAACATTCTTTAAAAGTGAGCTTGCTTACTTCTATTTAAAAATTAAATACCATTTAAACCCTTTTAATAATAATAATTAGACAATAATTAACTATTTAATAAATAATTAAATAATAATTATCCTTTAAATACATAATTAAACCCTAATTGGTCTTTAATTAATAATGAAACTATAATTTAAACTTTTAAATAATATTTAAATATCAATTAATCTCAGTTAATTAATTAAATAATACTTATTTAAAACTTACATAATAAATTAAACCTTAATTTAAGATATTTAATTCATAATTAAGTTTTTAGTTAAATCTTAACTTAAATTTAATATGATTAATAATTAATTAATAATTAAACCATCCTTAAACAAATAATATAATTAATTGTAATTAAGTAATAATTAATCTCTAAATAATTAATTAAATAGAAATTAACTCTTTATTAATTAAAAAATTGTAATTAACTTACTTAAAAATAATTAAGTACTAATATCCTAACTTAATTAATGATTAAATACTAATTACCTTAATTAATTAATTAATCAATCATTAAATAATTAATTAATTAATCAATCATTAAATAATTAATTAATTAATTAATCATTAATTAATTAATAATTTCTTTTAAATATTTAAAATATGTTTTAAAATACTTTTCAAAAAGATACTTAAGTTAAAGCATTTTTTAATTTGCAAAAAGAGTTCGTTTTACGAACTGCATTTATAACGACTATCGCTACATGACCCGTAATTTCAAAACTCGATTCATACTCCAATCAATTTCAAAATTCTTGTTTTATGATTTGTCTTACTTTTAAAAACTTGAATATAAATTTTTGAAAACATAAACTAAAGTTTAAAGGTTTAAAAACTTTTTTCAAAAAATCCATAAGTAAACAAGTAAGAAAGCAAGGGAGTTCGATGTCTTATTAAAGTACAAATCAAGTGCTAATTTCTTCTTAGCCTACAACATTGTATTTATGTTTTCAACATATATATATGAACCATAACATCATGATATAATTAAGGTCCTAACTTACACTTTACTAAATTTTAACTTTTTATTTACAAGTCTAAACAAATTTACATCCAAGCACATACATGTATAACCAAATCAACACCATATTCAACCAAATAAGCAATGAATTGATAACCAATTTCACATCATAAATAAAGTTAGAAACTTTAGTAAAGGGGTGGGCTTTAACTTTCCAAAAGCTATCAAAAGCTTACTAATTCGACCCAATCTTCCACTATAATTAGAAACAAATCTAGATCTTTGATTTTCCTTAACCAAAAATGGATTTTGTAGGCTTTAAAGGCCAAAATGGCTCGGCCTAGGCCTTGGGTGGCTCAACCATGACAATTTCTTAGGAGCTTGACGTGATTTTTGGAGAAGTGGACTTGTAGAATGGAGGTGGTTTTAAAAGTTTAAAAGTGAATTAAAACCAAGGTTTTGAAACTTTAGAAATCAAGGAAACCATGAAAGTTTTTCATGAAGCTTAGAGAGGATTTTAGATTTTGGGAATGAAGTGATCAAATGAGAAAAGAATATGAAAATTGATTTTTATATAACATGAAATTACTAAATTACCTAATTAGCCCTAAGTACATGCCCTCCACACATATGCTTCCACATCACCATCCTTTGTCCCCTCCTTGCCAACATGCATTTAGTTAGCATTTTTACTTAGGTCTCTTAGGGGTTAAGCATGTTTTTAGTAATAATGTGTTGAAAAATGGGGTGTCTATAATACAATGCGGAATGGATCTTAAGGCTATTTGAACATTAAAGTGGGTGAAGTGTATATTTCAATTACTTAGAACTAACTTATGACTTTAACACTATATCTAACCAAATTGAAAATAGAAAACCAATAATAATAGAATAAATAAATAGTAAAGTAAAATGCAGTAAAGTAAATAATACTCAGTTTTTTTGCTGGTTCGGATTGACCAATCCTACATCCAGTCCTGCACTGCACCGTGCAGAATTTCACTATGATCACTTACTTTTCATGGGTGTCGATAAGACTTTTACAATTTTGATTTCACGGGCTACAAGATACACCCTCTTGATTTCACAAACAACTACAAAGTATGGCAAGTAATCGTATCTTCAATACATATTCTTGCAGATTCGGTATGATGATCCTATAAACCTCCAATGGCAATATATCTTTCAATTCTTTTAAGAAATAGGATGAAATCATAGAGTGAATGATATGAATTCAAGTACAAACACTATAAGAAAAGTAGTTATTAGTAGCACGAGATGGCAGTGTTTTTTACCAAAATGCAACTATTGGCATTTCTCATGCTTTCTCCATACAAAAGAAACGCTAACAAAAATAAATTTAAGTTTCATAGCTAAATTTTCCCTTAATTTTTAATTACCCGCGCTTCTTTTGGTTTCCACTCTATTAAAATTTTCATTTCCCTCTTCTCAACTTCCTTCCGTAACCTAGTTCTCATCTACAGCCACATCCACCTCTACCTCCTTCCCTATCTCTCTCTTCTACCGCGTCACTTCTTCCACCCTATCGCTGCTTTCCGCCGTCTCGACATATGTCCTATCTATGCTTCCTCCACTTATCACCACCTTCATACTCATCTACAACTTTATACATGTCTCTATCCCGACAGCCACATCTATCCTCATCTCCCCCCTTTTGCCTATCTCTATCTCAATCTCCACATCCGTTGTTTTTGACCAGCCCTCTGAATCAATTTGTTCAAAAGGAATACAAACCCTAAACTGTAGGTGTGTTGTATCCAAAAAGGGTAAATAATTTTATAGTTTATTTATCTATTTAATTTTTATTTAATTGTTTTGGTATGTAGTTTAATTGATTTTTATTTGATTTCGCTAAAACCTTATTGGAATGAAATAGCAAGAGAAATTAGCCAAAGCTCCTGACCTAAACATAACGTCTTTATCTTCTCCGTCTAATCAATTTAATGGCCTTTCTTGTTTCTAACAAATCCGGTGATTTAAAAGAGAAAGTATCTTTCTATTTGCTGCCTTTGAATAGATCTTTTCAGTTTTGGGCTTGTGCTGCAGACAATTATACAAGCTACAAGGTTGCTCCTTTACACATTTAATTCACTTTTAATCATTCTTTTTCTCTAATCGGTCTTTGAGGATTTCCATTTCTTTAATACAGGTTTATCATTTAAGAGTGAAACTTGAGAAGGACATGGATAATCAAGATACAATTTGGGAGCGACGACATGAGATTGTGGCTAATAAAGTGTGTTCATTGTGTTCTGAGCTTGGTGGCCTTTTTTGAAGATAATTTATGCATTAATTTTGTTTTCTTTTCTAGAATTTTGAATTGTCGATGTGTTTTAGTGTATAAGTGTTCTTATTGGCAATTATGATGTTACTATATCTGTTTGATTGATGATTAACATATTAGTCATGATGAAAAGACATAGGTTACCAAGTTTAAAATAATAGGTTTTATTGTTGAATGTTGCTTAGTTCTAACTTCTAAGTGTGTTTGTTTACCTTCAATATTCATACTTATTTTGTTCTTTTATAAGAACAAAAAATTGCTTGATGATCATGATGAAGTGCTTAAATTTTCAATTCAGCATTAAGAATTTTTCTTTTTGATGAAGGAGTGGTCCTCTTTAGAGGACAGCACTCAATTTTGTTAAGCACAAACCAAAGTTTGTACAAATGTTTATAGGGTATAAGTTATTACAATTATGGTAGAATGATGATCGGTTAATTGAACAAATGAAAAGAGAGCAAGTTGACACGATTACAAATATGTGAGCTGATAATAACAGCCAACCGTTATTATTACAGTAATAACTAGTGGAATAGCTAAATGCATTTAAACAGAAAATGCTTGCACAAGAGCCTTACTATGAGACGGAGTTGTAGGGAGGTCATGTGCAGGACGCAAGAGCAGCTATGCTTGAAGCTAATGCAATTCAAGTGGCGCATTAAGTGAGCAAGTTGTTGTTCTTGTTGGATTAATCTGAGAATTACATGTCCACTGAGAATCTCATCCATGCAGACATGGTAATAGTAAGGCCAGGGCAAGACAGTAGTAAACAAGTTGAGGTACAAAATTAATTGATGCAACTAGAAGGTTGCTTCAAGCCGGGGACTGCTGTCTGGATGCTGAAGTGGAGAGTAGGGTGGTAGCTTGATGAAGCGAGACAACATGGGGTGTAATATGTCGGGCTCAGGGCTGGAACCAATCAGTTGAGATATAAGATCACCCTTTTATGATTCAGATGAGATACAAGCTGTAAGGTGCATACAGAAGCCATACTTTTTGTGCATATAGGTAAATCGTATTTGATGATTTACTTGACTATCAGGAGATGATGGGCTGTTGCTGACAATCATAATATGTTAATTCTGTTTAGGTGAGGTGGAGTGTGCTGGTTGGGGTTGCTGGCGAACTGATGGGGTTGCTGGCGAACTATTGTTGATGATTTGAATCTAAGGTGCTTAAATACCTGCAAAGAGAAAAAAAAGGCAGAAAAAACATAAAAACACACCCCACGTTGTACATGTATTAAGAATTGTTTTTTAACTAGAAAACAACACACCCTAAACACATGTACATGTATGTCTTTATAGTTCAATTTTGAGAAATTTTATGTTCATTGCTGACAAACTCACACTGCAACCTATTTTCTGTTGGTTTTAAAGTTTGTTATTTTCATATTTTCTACATATTCAGTTTTTCTTGATATATTACCAAAGTAATATAAGCTCTTGCATTATTGATAAGACCAGTTTAGTATTGAAGCCTGATTTCTTGCTGTCAAGGCAAACTGAGTTTTGATTGCTGTTTCAGGTTTGTTAAATGGTGAAATTAACCATACACAACCGTGTGAATATGTAAGTACTAAAGTAGATTTTGATGATGGTTATAATTGAATCAGCAAGTTAAATGCATGAATTTAATTCTAAATGGTCCACTTAAAGGGAATGTGGAAAAGTGATCATTAGAAAATGATGCACATAAATATGATATAAATAATGCTTTTGTTACCATGCATAGTAAGTTGCTTTTAGGTGATGTAATAGAAATAATGTTAGTGGAGAACACTCAGTACAATGCTGATGTTACTGTAAAAGATGATCGTAGTTTGGAAAAAGGATATTACTAGTAACGAAAAGAAGTGGAATTTGAGGGTTAATACTATGTTAGTTTTTAATAAAGATGGGGTTGTGTATGGTGAGTTTGATAATGAATAGAATATATCAGATCTGAAGCATGGTACACGACAGATCATTAATGCATGGTCTAGCTGTAAACTATAGTCATATGCATGTGCATGACTTGGTTTTGATTCAAGGAGATACACCTTACGTGGTTTAGTGAGGTTGCTGGTGATACTATGTTACATCATTATGGAAATACTTGATGAAGGTATAAGGTGACAAAGATTTGGAAGAAAGCTAGGTCAACAAAAATGGTTGTTGCTGTCAAGGCAAGCTGAGTTTTGATTAAGTATTTTCTTCCTTTTCTTTTTCTTATTTATTTACTTATTTATTTCAATCGAGTGTGCCCTTTTGTTCAGGTTCAACATCCTGTTGTAGAATACTTAATGATGGTTGACATAAAGAACATGCAAAATTTTGTTTTGTTTTTGTAGAAGTTTCCAAAGAGGTCGAGAAGCAGGTATACTTTCATTTCCTAGTAGTACTCACCTATTTATGGAAATTGTTTATTTCGCTATTGATTTGTTTCTACGCTAGAGACTTATGCTATTTAATGTTCATGCATGCGTTCTGGATAAAACCCATGATAATAACTGTAACGACCCATAATTTTAGTTATTTGAAATTGGAATATTTAATTGATTTTAAATATGAAAGTTAATTTTATAGATTTAAATAACTTGAATTTCAAATATAATGATTTATTGGATAATTTAATTGTTAAATTTAATAATTGAAATTTGGTTAAATGGTGGAATTTTGAGCTTTAAGTTAGATAAAAATTATTTTAAAGGCTTATTAAGTTTATATTAATAAGAATGAAGATAATAAATTTTTTAAATTAAACTTAAAAGTGATTTACTCGATTATAAAAATAACTCGTTTAAATTTACATATAAAAATAGCCTTCCGGGGCACAGTCTCGGATTTCAACGAAACTAGTTCCATTGGATCCATAATAGGGTATTATTATCGGATTTTAAATTTTGTAGCGTTTGGAGTTGTCATTTGGTCGTATGGGATAGAAACGCAATAAAATTAATATCGAAAATTTAATATAATAATTGGGTTCAAAAAGCTATCTTCTCCATATGATCGAATTAGGGTTTTAGACTTGTTCCATTAGGTTCGGAATAGGGGTATAACATTAGGAACGTCAGGCAGCATGCCTCGATAGGAGTTGGTGATTTTAAGTCACTTTAAACGAGATATTTGGCATTAGTAATATTGTAAACTTTTTTAAAGTCAACACTCGGCCAATCTACTCTGTGCAAGACGACCTACAGCCACCCTACCTGATATACCTGCCTCTTCCCTTTTAAAATGTGTTTCTCCTTTCTTCATTTTCAAGCAGAGCAAAGAGAAAAAATTTGAAACTTTAAAAATTAAAAACTCAGCAAATACGTAAATAAAAATTGTGAAACAAATTTTAAAATTCATATTTGGTGAAGGGCTTCGACCTAAGGTGATTGGTTGGAGGTGCGACGGGGGTTTAGAGGGTTCGGCAGTTTCCAAATGGGTTTTAGGGACTACGGTTGCAAAATTTGAGAGGCGTAGTGCTTGATTTCTGAATTGAGGGTCGGATTTATGTTCGTGGTATAAAGGAGGAGCGGCGGCCGGAGTTTGCGAAGTGCGGTGGTAATTAGCGGTCGCGTCGTGCACAGTGCGTAGAAGTGGTGGGGATAAGTCGCGGTTTGCTGGCGAGGTTTTGGCGTGGGGTCGTGGGTACAGTTGCGTAGAGGGGGTGGAGGAGAGATGGTTAGTGGTCTTGGATGGTGGATTCATGGCTGTGGATAATGGTTTTTGCACGCGTGCACAAAACCTGGGCGTGCACGAGAGCGAAGCTTCAGGCTTTGATCGAGTTTTGGGGAATAATAGTAAAGGAGTAGCGGGCCAGGTTTTTGTTTGGGCTGGGCTGCTCTGATTAATGGTAATTCGGTTTTAAATTTGTAATTAAATTAAGATAATTATATATTTAAAATTTTTATATCTTATATATGCGATATCTTCTTCATACGAAATCAGATTTGGACGAAACGAGTTGCATTGTGTTCATATCTACAAATGCTACGCACAGGAACTGGATTAGGGCAATTTAGAGCTTCTGGAATTCTTAGCTAAATTTGAACGCCATTCGAATTTAGTCGAAACCAAAACGCGGAAGCGATAACAAAAATTTCACTGAGTAAAACTCACTCTCTCTAGCCACTTATATTTTTATATAAGTGGAAATAATTTTATTGATGTTGTTATTGCCTGTGATTGCTATTTTGGTTGTTACCATATTATTAGTAGTTGGATACACACACACACCCGCCTATGGGAGCGGATGAGACACTATGCGCCCCACATAATAGCGGATGACCCTATATTACCGCGATATCCCGCCCCAAAGCGGGATTGGTTTTTTATGTTATATAACATCTGTGGATGCAGGGAAACTGGTTGGAGGGATCCAAGTGGATTCCTCAAAATTGTTGATCTTAATTTCATATATAGTGATATATGATGTGTTTGAATAATTTATAATAGATTATAATGTGATTTGAATTTATTGGATCCTATAGTAGCACTGGCCCTAATTTTGGTATTATAAATGCCATACATAATATTTTTGAATTTAAAAAAAGGAAATTCAAAGGGGATTTTAGAAATGAAAATAATTATATTGAATTTTGGAATTTAATTAAAAGGAAATTGAATTGGATAAAATAAATGATTGGATTTTGGATATTTATTTAGCTGTTTGGTAAAATAGTTTCGAATAGAGAATTTTAAATTAAGGATTTTTAAACAATGGATTTTAAATAAGATTTTTAAAAATATGAAATGGAAGTCAAAATCGAGATTTGAGTGGTTTTGGAATATAGTTTGGATTATTTAAGAAATAGATTTATAATGGAATTTATAAACGATGTTTATAAATAAGGGGAATGATTATCATTTGGTAAATTTGAAAAATAAATTCACAGTGAGAATTTATAATGAGATATGGAAATCGGTTTAGAAGGAATAGTGGATTCTATATTGGAATTTGGAAAAGGGTTATGGAATTGAAAATGTGAATCGACTTGTGATAAATCGAGAGAGATTTGTAAGTATGAAAATGGGTATGTTGAATTTTGAAAATGGTTTTTCACAAGAAGTTAAGGTTTGTTTTAGAAAAGGATTTTTATTTATTAATGTATGTAGTTTAAAAAAAATATTAATTGGATTGAAATATTTCAGAAAGTTAGTTTTTTAAATATTTAAATTTGTTGAAAAAAATTATAAGTTTTATAAAAAAGATTTGTATATTGATTAGAAATTTTATGAATACATTGGAATTAGTTATTGCGTTTATTATAAAAGTGCCTTGATTTAAATAATCATTTAACCATATCTTTGAAATTTATTATTATTATGTATATAGTTTAAAGGTAAGTAATTGGAATTTGTTTATAAATACTCTCGAGATTGTAATCCAGATTTATTAAGCGGATGTGATTGTATAAGTGAAGTGTTATAATGGGATTTCTGGAAATTTAGGGAATTTCCAAAATAGTTAGACTCAAGTACTTCGGAAATGAATCTAAATTCATAAAAGGAATTATAAATGGTTAGTTGGATTATAAATAAGTATAATCGATAATTTTTGAAAATTATAAAGGGAATTAATAAAAATTCCGGAAATTTATGAGTTAAGTATGGAATATTTGCTAAGTATGGATATTAGAAATGATTTTGGGAAATAGACTTATAATATATTCCTAGGTATTGGCATTAAAGGCTTTGGAGATATTTTAGCGACAAAATGATTTATATAGGAATATTTTTCTAAGTAATGAATTATAATTTGGATTTGGAAATATTTTTAAGGGTTAATATGAGTTGAAATATCCTGTTATGGATATAAGTATTTGAAATTGTTATCGAATATTGAAATATTGGAAGAGATTTGGATATATATCTTTGTAAACATATATTGAAATAAACATTTTGGAAAATTTATAATATGGGCCCAATGACTGCCTATGTGTGTGATTTAATAGTTAAATAATCGATTATCAAATCTGGCCAAATTCGTTGATCGTTTCGAAGAGACCTGTGACGCCCCACCTCTATACCCATGCTAGGCAAGGACACTACGGGGTAATGCCGTCGACTAGCATGGAGAATAAGGCTGTTGAGGAGCGACCATCTGTATAATTGCTTTGTGCGAGTACCGATATGCCAGATAAAAATATAACTTTTCATCTCAAGAGGAAATCCGACATACCGATACAAACTCAAAGCTACTGCACAGTGGCTATATGGACTTCGGAAACAAATATAGAAATAAACATAACACAAATCAGTCACAGACAATTCATATCACAAAGGCGGAAATAGATATGAATATAACACATGAAAGAGTACGTCAGAGTAGTGGTCAAACAAGATCCACAATAACACAAAAGAATAGATACAAGTGCTAGACAATATAATATGTATACATAAATGAGTCAATATATAGAATGTATACAACCAAAAACTACAATGCTAAGTAGTTAACCAAAAGACAGATGATGGCTCCAGATAGGAAGACAAGAGGAAGCACCTGTAATACCTTAGTCTGACCCGAGTATTATTTAATAAGAAAATAATAAACGGATCAGTCTAGCTATAAATATCAGGTAAAGTGATATAGAATAAGAGATATGACAAAAACGTATGATAACCATAAAGCCATACTGTGATAAGTATCTAATCGAAAATCAATCTAGAGATTAATCAATATCACAAGAATCTTCTCAAAGATTAAAAAGAATGTCATATTCTTAATTTAATTCACCAAGCCACAATAAATGACATACATATCAATGCCAACTGAAAAAGGTGGTGAAACATAAATTACAGATATCAGAAATCACAAGAAAGAGGATGGCCAAACCCAAGCGGGAGCATGAAAACTCACAAACACGTGTATCACAAACAATTTGGAACATTGACGCAGTGCAATCGGTACGACCAATAAACCGGAAAGTCGAGACATCGATGTAGTACAAATGGTACATCAGATGAATCGAAATACAAAACAATTTGGAACATTGACGCAGTGCAAACGGTACGTCCAATGAACTAGAAAGTCGAGACATCGATGTAGTACAAATGGTACATCAGATGAATCGAAATACAAAACAATTTGGAACATTGACGCAGTGCAAACGGTACGTCCAATGAACCGGAAAGTCGAGACATCGATGTAGTACAAATGGTACATCTGATGAATCGAAATACAAAACAATTTGGAACATTGACGCAGTGCAAACGGTACGTCTAATGAACCGGAAAGTCGAGACATCGATGTAGTACAAACGGTACATCAGATGAATCGAAATACAAAACAATTTGGAACATTGACGCAGTGCAAACGGTACGTCCAATGAACCGGAAAGTCGAGACATCGATGTAGTACAAACGGTACAACAGATGAATCGAAATACAAAACAATTTGGAACATTGACGCAGTGCAAACGGTACGTCCAATGAACCGGAAAGTCGAGACATCGATGTAGTACAAAGGTACATCAGATGAATCGAAATACAAAACAGTACATGGGTTGCTAGCCCACAAAGAAATGAGGCGAAGCTCAATAAAATGAAGTACAGTCCTTCACATGGACAAGGAGACATCGCACATTGCTAGTCTAAACCATCAAAATGATCATCATCGATCATCAAGAAGTGTCGATTATGCTAAGCTAGTAAATATAAGAGTTTAGCTTCATGTCCCATAACCACTTGCTTAACTCAAATATTTACGACCAGATTGTAGATCTCCACTAGAAAATTGTCACAAGAGTTTCAATCGAACAAGTCCATAAATTAACCGACGAAGTAAACGCAAGCGTTTCATACCACTTGTTTTGCTAAGCCGTTTAATTAGATTTTCTCATACGACCGAGGTAAAGGTTTTTATATACTAATAGATTGGAAAACGGTTTTAAGAAACGAGCTTTGTAATAAAATAGTGTTGAAATCATCTTTGTAAATGAGTTTGAATATTTACTACTAGTATAGAAAACCTTTATATTTTTATAGTAACAAATCATAGAAATAATAGTAGAAACAATCAAATCATAAAAATTCACATTCGAAGACGTGAATAAAGTCCAAAGAAATCGATACCAAATCCATCAAAATGGACGTTCCAAAAATTCCGAAGAAAATGTCATCAAAGTCGATAATAATTGATAACAATAAGTCGGATCAACAAAAATCGATAAACCTTGGAAATTTACATGAAAATAGGCAAATTAGGCAAAATCCGCAGTTCCAAACGTCTGGTTTAAAATCCAGACGTCTGGATTTAGGTTCTGGAAAGTCTGATCCAACATACCAGACATCTGATCCAACATACCAGACGTCTGATCCAACATACCAGACGTCTGATCTAATATACTGGACGTCTGATCCAACATACCAGACGTCTGATCCAACATACCAGACGTCTGATCCAATATACTGGACGTCGGATCCAACATACCAGACGTCTCATCCAACATACCAGACGTCTGGAATTGGTTTCTGACATTTTTTTATAAAGTCTACGTGCATACTTTTTGCTCCAGGTCCAAACCAGACGTCTGGACTTGGTCCCCAGACGTCTGGTCACCTGGTCTGGGCAACAATTTGCCTAGGCCAAAGTGGCCAAAACGTATCGGAAGCGATCGGATGAGCAATGGAGACTAAGGATTTACGCCCCACGACAACCTGGCCTTAAAGGCTCCTCGATACACTTCGAATATCAATGTCCAAATGTCCATAGAAGGATTTTCATAAAATTGGACCAAAACGCCAAAATTGAAGAATTCACAAAACCAATTCAAATCAAAAGCAAATGCACATGAATAAGCGTTAGGAATGCATACCTAACAACCAAAGATAGTTGTAGGCATAGATGTGAGATAAAAATCTCACCTTTTACACAAAAACAATGAAGAGGAAGCTATAGAGCAAGACAAGGACGATCACTCTTCAATTCCAACTCAACAAGCTTGAATCTAAGCTTAAAAAGGAAACATTTCCTAAATTAGGTTTAGGAATTTCTGAAATTGAAAGGAGAAAGAGTTGGAGAAGAAGAAGAGGATGCTTACCAATAGCTTCTCTTCGAATTTGGAGCTAGAACTTGAGTTTGCACGAGGAACTAGGGTTTGGAGTTTCTATTTCCCATTCTCTTCCCCAATTTTCAATTAAGCTTGAGAAAAGAAATGAAAGTGGACTGAAATAAAGAGGAGAGGGGGGAGTTAGGTTATAGAGTGAGTTGGGATGAGACCCAAACCCAATAGAAAATAGCAAAATTCGACTTGCTCCAAACATATCGAAGCTTATACACAAAAAGGTCGCAAACGGCGTTTTGAACTCAATGGAAGTGGTCTCGAGTCCTAATTCGACTGTTTGCAAAAAGTAGCTTTTCGGACTAAAATCCGACGAACGATGAAATATTTAAATAAAATATTTAAATATACAATCGTAAAATATGCGGGTTGTTACAGACTCCCCTCCTTAAAGAAATTGCGTCCTCGCAATACTTAAGGAGAAGATAAAGAGTAACAACCATATAAGCATATCAACACAAAAGAAAATTTGAATAAGAAGTTCACCATAAAGAGCACGAAAGAGTAAGTCCGAACGTGTTCGCTCGATGAATTCTCTAGATTCCCAAGAGCAATCCTTGGGATTTGAGAACCATTGAACTTTCACAAGAAAGACATCTTTATTTCGAAGGCGCTCAACCTCCAAAGCAATGATGCGAATAGAATGTTGCTCATAAGTCAAATCTGGTGAAACTTCAATTTTCTCAGTAACACCGGGCTCAAGAATAAAAATTGAAATCCCAAAGGCATTTCCATAAATAAAAGACGTGGAAAATGTCATGAATAGCAGAAGGCCGAACCGATAATAAAAAGGCGATAAGCCATGGAACAAATACGTTCGGTGATGGGAAAGGGATCAAAATATCGAGGTGCTAACTTTTCCGATCGACTGAAAACGCACAACACCCATCATAGGTGAAACACGAATGAACACTAATAAGATCTGAACCTGAAACTAGCTTCTCGTACCGGCTTCAAGCCAACACAAAGAGAATCGGCATGGCCTTCTGTAGAGTGGCTCGAAAGGTACCATACCAATACAAGATTTTAAGCTATTATAGGAAGAAAACTCAACAAGAGAAATATAACTTTCCCAACTTCCACCAAAATAAAGAACACATGAACGAAAGAGATCTTCAAAAGTTGATTCACACGCTCGGTTTGTCCATCGGACTAAGGATGATAAGCGGTGCAAAAATTTAAGCTTTGTTCCCAAAGCTTTTGAAGACCTATCCAAAATCCACTAATAAAATAATGGATCACGATTGACTCTGAACATTGACGCAGCACAAACGATACGACAAATGAACCGAAGGCCATAAAAGAACATCGGACGCTAGTCCATAAAAGAAATGAGACGAAGCTCAACAAAACAAAATACATCGAAACGTCCGATGAACTTGGTAAAAAGATCATAAGATACAAGGAACTTGAGCCAACGAGGTTGACGCAAATCAAGTTTCTTATAAGAAATAAATGTTCCAAAGATTTATGATCGAGGTGGAGAACAAATTTATCCGCCAAACACAATGATGCCAAACTCTAAAAGCGAAATCAATAGTCGCGAGCACTAGATCATAAGTGGCATATCTAGTCTCGATCGGCTTTAATGATTTAGAAGCACAAGTGATATCACGTTCTCTTTTGCAAGAGAACGGCATCTAAACCAATACAATTAGCGTTGGTACAAAAGATAAAATCTTGGTTCCCTTTGGGAATCACAAGAATAAGAGTATCGGAAAAGAATTCTTTCAAATAATCTTCTTTCCCGAAAAGCTAAAACTTTCAAAAATTACATTTATCTTTATGTAATAATCCTTCTAGAAATTTTACATTTTTACAAGTCAATATATCGTGTCAGATTGTCTCATCAAAGCGTTTAGGAGACTCCTATCGATAACGTTGATCAGGCGCATCGACCAGAATTCTTAAAGCACTCAATGGGCAATACAATCACAAAATCATCTTCCATATGATAAAAATATCTCTTAGAAGTTTTAAGAATATTTTTTGTCCATTGAAGAACAAAATCCAATTATACTTATAAATAAATCTTATGAAAAAGATTTTGCAAAATTTTTAAGTTGCTATTTCCATCCAAAATCAATAAATACAAAAATGGAGTCATCGAGGTCGTAGAATACTCGATTCATAAAATGGATGAAGTAAGTTGGACAAACTGAATGACATAATAAGTCATTCTTATGTTCCATAACGAGTGCGGAATGCGTTAAATGGAATGTTAACTCCCGCAACTCGTAGCAAATGGAAATCGGTGGCAAGGTCGAGCTAAAAAGACCTTAACACCACTTAAAAGATTGCTTAGGTGATAATCCTAAGACAAACTCAAAAATACCGGAAAATTCTCAAACTACATGAATGAGAGAAATAACACTTTCCTCATCATGTGAGCTTAAAGAATAAAATGATGCCATCAAATTGGAATCAAAATCACAAAGGAAAAACAAAAATCTGCTTAACAGATTGAAAATGTCGAAGATGAATAGTCCACACGGGACAAAGGATATGGCTTCATAATAATTAAGCCAATCCTTACAAAAGTCAATTCCGAAGCATAAGTAAAAATTGGCTCGGAAAGAAAAATTACGTAAAATATTTTCGACATCAATAAAAAGCAAATTGAGTGTTGCGGATCCACCAATCCGGATTCGCAATCCTCAAAGAAGTCATCAAGCACAGAAATGTTTAAAGAAAAAGAATTACAAGTTCTTCTGATATAAAAATAATGAGATGAAACTCATATCAAAAAGAACTCGAATAAGATAATCACAAAACAAATGTCATCAAGGATAGAATGGATACCTTGACCAAGAGAAGAGCTGTGAGGGGCTTGCACAATATTTAGATTTCCCTCTCTCTTCTTTGGAAGTCTGGGGCATGAAGATAATAAATGACCCGAACCTTTGCAATAACGACAAAAAAATGGTTTCGGGCACTCTTTAACATAGTGGTCCGTAAGACCACAATTGTAGCATCGTCCACGACTAGTGGTAGGAGTCTTTGCTACAGAACTATCTTGCTTCCCTTTCTTGTCGGGATAGGGGTTGGGGCCTTTGAGCTTAACAAGCCTCTTCATGTTATTGTTGAAGTTTTGTTTAGCACCCACAACTTCAACTTCACACTCTCTATCGGCCTCTTCAAGACGAAGAGCGATATCAATAAGCTGATCGAAAGAAACTTCCAATTTTAGAAGTAATGGATTCTTGAGATTCTTGTTCAAGCCATAAACAAATCTCTGATTTTTCTTTAATGGGGTATTAATGTATTCAACCCCGTATTTAGAAAGAGATTCGAAAGAAGCGACGTAGTCCGTCATAGAAGATTCACCTTGAACAAGATCGATAAAACGCCGGGCCAAAGTTACTTTTTCAGCCTCCGACACAAATTTCAATTCGAATCTTTCCCGAAATTGCTCCCAAGTGAGATCTGCTTCAACGATTTCAGAAATAAGAAGCTCATACCAATCCAATGCTCTTTCTTGGAGCATGCTAGAAGCCACTTGGACTCGGTGGAGATCAACAAGATTCATGCGAGAAAAGATGCGAGTGCATGATCTAAGCCAAGCTTGGATTTCTATAACACTCTCGGATCCCTTGAATGGCCTTCCACCCAAATCGGTATAGTCTCTGCACAAGCGTGCAAATCCAGATCTAGGATGAGTTGGCTCTGGAGTGGGTCCGACAGCTTGTGTAACGTCTCGATTTTGCCCGTTCGAAAATCGACATCCATACTTTACATCGTACTCGAATGCCGCAGATTCGACCGTTCAAATCCGAGTCGCCGGAGCTTATAACACAATTAAGTAAATAACACAGCGGAAGAAAAAGAATATATCAATTACATAACATTGATACAATGACAGGTACAACAGAATGATACAACAGATATCAATATACATCAGAGATATGATACAAGAAATAGCAGCGGAAAGAAAATAGATAACACCAGCAGCGGATAGAATGTCTCCAATAGAATGCTCCAAGATAAGCAACGTCAGTCCATGAACTCCAAGAACTGAACTAGCTCCAGATAATCTACTCAACCTGAATATCTGAGAAAACCCAACTCTAGACTGCCCGTGTGGAAAATAGTGGGCACCCAGAGTTTAGGAAGGGAACAATAAACTCCGGATCAGTCATGGGACTGGTGTGAGCAACAAAAACAATTTATCTTTAAACAAACACAAAAGGCTTTTAAACATTGAAATCCGCAATGTTTTTGGAAAATGAAACTACCATAAGGCCTCCCGCCACACACACAATGCAATCGCAGACTTGGAGGAGATTTCTCCTTATGATAGTCAAACATGCTTACTACGCAAAATCAAAACTCTTTTGATATTATTACTAGTGCATAGTGTAGAAAAACATTTCGAAAATATAATATCAATCTTAGCCAACATACAACCATTGTTGTATGTCTACTATAACTACTACGTTCAGTAGCAGGTTACCGCCACATTCCATAGCAGGTAATACAACTAAAACCGTACAGGGTTCGTATTGTTTCTTTGGATTTCCAACAAATGATCAGGCTAAGGAACTTCCTTACCGAAATAGAAACGCCTCTGGAAAGACGCCCCGGATCCTAACCGGATCTCTGCAAACAAAAGGCCGACGCTACCTCACGCTGTACAGCTGTAACTAGGTAACTAACACACTGACGCTACCTCACGCTGTACAGCTGTAACTAGGTAACTAACACACGAGTCATGTCATCCCCCGGTCGTAACCGACCTTTATCCGAGCGCTCGATAACCAACATCACACATAATAAATAAAGTGTATCCACATGAGTAAGTATCTGGGCTCCATACCATGATACCACCCTTTTATCTAGAAGGAAATGACATACCCTAGGGGCGCTACCCCTACAAACCTTTGTCGCAACATTCCTGTTTCGACCATTACCGGGTTGTGAGGCCCGACGAAGTCTCGTCCACAAAGCCACGCTTTTTCACAAAGCCATGCTTCGATCAACAAATGATCAGCAGCACTTCGTATGCCACATTACCAAATTGGGAATGTATCACTAGTAACCATCAACTACATAACCTCTGAGCTCGTACGTCTCAGAGAAGGGTGTTAAGCTAAGAGAATAAATTCTCCGCCACCAACAGAAATGTATTTGATAGAAACCAGCTTTACATCTCAAAATGTAATGTCAGACACACATCCATACAAGTCTGTTCTGGGTTCGAACAGAACCGAAGGCACTTCCGAAGAAGCCCTTGCTAATCCGGGTATTCACAATCTCGATCGGACTTCCCATCACTTAGGAAATCTCTATACCGGAGCCATGATGCAGAGAAAATCGATAGGTCATCATATCGCTCTCGCAAATACCCGGTCTTCACCACCGGTCTTCAAATGCTATCCATATCGTCGTATCACTATTCGGAATGGGTTATATGACACAAAGGTCCTCTCCCGGCTAAACCGAATAACGAGCGCAATTAAAAATCATATGGATACTGGGGTCTCAGTTAAATCACAGCTTAAAGCCCAAAACTTTTCATTCGAATGGTTAAAACAAATTACCATTTCCAATCTTTTAAACAAAAAGATTCTTTTCAAAAACCTTCAATGGTTTAAACAATTTCCACACTTTTAATCTTTTAAACAAAAAGATTCAATTCACAAAGTTAACCCCATTCATAAAGATTCATTCATAGATTTTCAAATCAATTTCCATTTCAATTTGATTAACTCGTTAAATCTTTAAATCAAGATTTAACTTATAGCTTTCAAAACTCGTTTCCAATGATTCATTCATAGCCTTTCAAAACAATTTCATTTCAAGTTAGATTAACTCATCCGGTCTTTGAAATCAAAGACTCATTTCATAATTTTCAAAACATTTCAATTCTATTTCAAACTTGAAACCGTTCAACACAATTTGGAAATCCTTTCTTAAAATGAAAGCTATTATTATTTGAAAACAAGTAGTTTTCGTTTCGGAAAAAATCCAGTTATATTTACACGAGTTAAAACCCTTGAATTAAATTCAAATTCTCAAATCAATACCTTTAAAATGGTTTAACCCATATATAACTTGTACAGCATCTTTAATCCTTAGTTTCAAATCATAGAATTCAATTTAAAACTTGAATTCAAATTTAAATCAAATTATTTAAATTTTCAAAACTCGATTAAGTTATTCAAAATAACTTTTATCTTGAAATTCCATTTCGAAAGCTTTTCATATTAAACCCCAATTTCCAATTTCAATTTCAAAAATATTAAATTTAAATCATCTATGACTTAACCGATTTCCACGTGAAATCCATATTTGTGTGTGTAAAGGTGTAGTCCAGGGGTTTTACACAATAGTGCAACATCAATCATCACAGATATATCGATAAGCGGTAAAATCGATAACGCTTATCTTCATTCACAGATTCATAGATAAAATAAATTTATCAGTCACAAAGATTCACTATTATAATTCGATGTGGGTTTCGGATAACCAACTGGAATCCGACTCCCTGTCGCATCGAAATTCAAATGCCGTTTTACGGGCAAAGGGTTTCATATTCACATAACAATATATACATCACAGATAAGTAAATTACAGATCACAACATAAATCAGGATGTATCACAAAGCATCATATATCAGGGATATCAAAAATTCAACATTCACTAGAATTCAAACATCCATAAGTAAGATAAATTAATTGTCTGATTAATTCCAATCAGATTTATTACTGATGAATAAACTACAAATCTTGGTTAATTACAAATCATTTTGATTGATTGACCTTTAATCATTTATTAATTAACCTTTAAACCAATTACATAATTAATTGACCGCTTAATTGCTTTAACGAAGTAATTAACAATTTACAATGGATTATCTCAATTAATTAATCTAATTATTTATCAAAATTTATCAAATAAATTTGATTACTTAATAACTTTTAGTTAATTAACTTCATTAACTAATAACATTTCTTCAATTGCTTTCTTGAGAAATTATCTTAGATTAATTCATATTAAATCATTTCCAATTATAATTTAATCTGAATCATTAATTAACTATTAATCATTCATTTATTAACTAAAGTAGTTAATTACCATTTATTAATCACTTAATCATTACTTAATTCAAACTCCAATTACAATTATAATTTAATTAATTGATTTAATTGTTCAACTAAATTAACACTTAGAAGTCTCTTCAAATTTTGAAAATCAATTATAGTATTAACTACAAATTAAAGCAATTCCTTTGTATGAAAGAATTTTAAATTAAATTCCCTCAAATTCAAAATATCTAAACTTATTTAAATTATTTAAGTTTTAAACTTTATTTACTTCAAAAATCTGGAAGCTAAACATTTCCTTTGCCTCAGTTTAAATTTGATTTTACTTTTTAAACCAACACTTTAAACCTGAAAACAAATTACAGGTTAAAAACTGGAAATCAACATACCCGAGAATTTCCCAGATCTACTCGAGTCGTCTCTCGAGTTTCCCACCAGATTCCCCGAGTTATTCCTTCCTTCTCTCGTACGTTCTTCTTCTTCTTTATATTTTACTTAGTTTATTTTTTAAAAACTTTAAACTGCAGGCCTATCACCTACAAACTCACGAATACGAACTCGAGTAGAAACCCCAAACACTCGATCAAAACTTCGAATCGACCACGAAAATCTCGAGCAAAACACGCGAGAACTTCTTCCCCAAATCGAAACTACTGACACCCACATACACGCGTGCACATGCACCGTGCCGTCTTCGCCTCCGGTCCCCTGCCGATCATCAAAGTAAGTCGACAACCCTCCCCACGTCAAACTCCGACCATCGAAACTTCGAACTCCCCTGGAAATCGAAATTTAACACTCGTACCCAAACCTGGAACACGAACTCAGCCACCCTCAAAACTTGTCAACACCGAGTTCTCCACCCCCCGACCATCTGAGTCCACGAAACTTCGGCCATCCACTCCTCAACACCTCCTCCACCAACTCCCCAACCCACGGCGAACTCGGTCGCCTGAGGACGATGCACGAATCGAAATACAGCACCACGTCAAAATTAGGTTTACAAACGAAAAAGGCATGCCGCTGCCTCCACGGTGAACGTGAGCATCTCCGATCATTTTTCCCATCACCTCCGTTCCTCCAGCTATCTTCACAACAAATTTCGACCAACCTGGTTTCGCCGATCGTCAGGAATTGAACGAAACCCAAAATCCGATCATCTTATCATATCTTGTGATTTACAAAGTTAAAAATCATGGTATTAATCTCAAAAATCATAATTTTTCTATTCGAACCCGATAATATAAACAAAACATGAAATTTCAATACCTGATTTTTCTGATTTAAAATACTCATCACTGTAATTTCAAGTTTCAGAATATTTATTCAAAAATTATACTTGTGATTATTTTTAAAATTAGTATTACCACCTTACAATCACTTTTTATTTTAAGATCAAGGCTTAATATAGATTAGTTTAGGTAATATGAATTTTTTTTCTTGCGTTTTAGCTGCCCTGTTACTAAACAGAAACTCATCTGTTCATAGACAAGCATCCCATCTCAATACATGTATATATGTTCACACACATTCATATTCGAATGAGAAATTTCCAAGCGACAGATGTCTATTTCAAAAAAAAATATTTAAAACAAGTGTTACTCACTAGCATCAAGAAAAATCAAAACAGATTAGGCTTTTTAAAATATAGGAGTTGCTCACAGTGTTTTGAAGAAGAACAGAGTTCATCATTTATGTTGAACAGGCTTTGAAATTTGCAATCTGAAGTCTTTTCTTGATTCTTTGATTCATCTCTCTGGTTTGAGTTGTATGATGGTTTAAATTGAAATTTTGTTTTAGTTTAAAGATGATGTTAACTTCAGTTTTACTTGGCTTTGAATAAACCAAATGAAATGGAGATAAGTAGATATATGAGAAAAGGAGTGTACAGGCTGATATAAAAGAAAGCTTATAGGGAATAGATTTGTACTACTTTTGATCAGTGATATTTTTCGTTTGGGGGCTATGCAGATGTTTGTTGGTGGCTGATAAGTATAATATTGTGTACTTAAGATCTTGCTTTTATTTGTTTTGTACTTTGTTTATGTTTTCTTTTCTTGGTATTGACTTCGGTTGATACCTTCTCTTGTATGCTAGAGGTAGTAGCATTGATTGCTTTTGTACAAATTTATATACTTATCTTCATTTGCAAACTATCCTCATGTACATGAATATTTATTCTTTTTCTTGTCTCGGCTGAAGGAACTTGTATGTATTTTGTTTGTTTACTTAATATTTTGCAATTTATCTTATATTTCTAACTTAAGTATTAATCTATAACACATATTTCATTCTATACACTTATATCCAATATATACACATATATATTCAAATTTACTCATATATACCTATATACATATAAATATTCACATATATACAAATCGTTTAAATTCATGTGACTTAATATAGATTCTATTTGAATCGGGGAAACTCGCTTCACTCAATCGATTAATTTCACAATTTTATTCAATATTTCATTTAATTATTAATTTAAATAAATTAAAAATCTAGGGTCGTTACAAACTTCCCCCCTTAAAAGAATTTCGTCCTCGAAATTGCCAAGGAGATACAAAGATAGATGAAGAATGTTTCATCGAATCAACTGAACGTTTATTCTGCATTTGGCTTACCAAATCAGAATATCAATAACAGATACAAGAACGAATCTGTTTAACACTTCACAAGATACTCGGGTTATCCAGATCTACGAAATATACAATGACATCGGTTAGTTCGAAGGGATAACTAACCATTCGTAGAACATATCGGGACCCAAAGAAATAGATAGAGATATGGATAAAATTTCAAAGCTTTCAGTTTAGAAACCAAATTATACCTATCAACCATAGCAAACAAAGCAATCAATTCATCCAAACAAACAGTTTTGGTCAATTCGGAGTTTACGTCCCATATTAATATATATCGAATCTTCTTTCTGGATCTACCAGAAACCATCAAAGAATTGAGAAAAAAATGCTAATCAAAAGAGATTGATAGAGAAAAGATTTGCTTCCATTGTTGTTACAGAGTATTGACCATTACAGTCGTATTCCCCTATCCCCTATCTCATCCTCTTCTTACACTCATACTCACTATCAGCGGATAGTAAGAGAATTTACTGAGGCATACGGACGGATATCTGAGAATTACTCATTCTAGAGTTTACTTCACTCTATCTCTAATGAGCTACTTAACGTGTTATACTCCTGAGCTAAAGTTCAACCTTAGCTCTGATACCACATGTAACGTCTCGATTTTGCCCGTTCGAAAATCGACATCCATACTTTACATCGTACTCGAATGCCGCAGATTCGACCGTTCAAATCCGAGTCGCCGGAGCTTATAACACAATTAAGTAAATAACACAGCGGAAGAAAAAGAATATATCAATTACATAACATTGATACAATGACAGGTACAACAGAATGATACAACAGATATCAATATACATCAGAGATATGATACAAGAAATAGCAGCGGAAAGAAAATAGATAACACCAGCAGTGGATAGAATGTCTCCAATAGAATGCTCCAAGATAAGCAACGTCAGTCCATGAACTCCAAGAACTGAACTAGCTCCAGATAATCTACTCAACCTGAATATCTGAGAAAACCCAACTCTAGACTGCCCGTGTGGAAAATAGTGGGCACCCAGAGTTTAGGAAGGGAACAATAAACTCCGGATCAGTCATGGGACTGGTGTGAGCAACAAAAACAGTTTATCTTTAAACAAACACAAAAGGCTTTTAAACATTGAAATCCGCAATGTTTTTGGAAAATGAAACTACCATAAGGCCTCCCGCCACACACACAATGCAATCGCAGACTTGGAGGAGATTTCTCCTTATGATAGTCAAACATGCTTACTACGCAAAATCAAAACTCTTTTGATATTATTACTAGTGCATAGTGTAGAAAAACATTTCGAAAATATAATATCAATCTTAGCCAACATACAACCATTGTTGTATGTCTACTATAACTACTACGTTCAGTAGCAGGTTACCGCCACATTCCATAGCAGGTAATACAACTAAAACCGTACAGGGTTCGTATTGTTTCTTTGGATTTCCAACAAATGATCAGGCTAAGGAACTTCCTTACCGAAATAGAAACACCTCTGGAAAGACGCCCCGGATCCTAACCGGATCTCTGCAAACAAAAGGCCGACGCTACCTCACGCTGTACAGCTGTAACTAGGTAACTAACACACTGACGCTACCTCACGCTGTACAGTTGTAACTAGGTAACTAACACACGAGTCATGTCATCCCCCGGTCGTAACCGACCTTTATCCGAGCGCTCGATAACCAACATCACACATAATAAATAAAGTGTATCCACATGAGTAAGTATCTGGGCTCCATACCATGATACCACCCTTTTATCCAGAAGGAAATGACATACCCTAGGGGCGCTACCCCTACAAACCTTTGTCGCAACATTCCTGTTTCGACCATTACCGGGTTGTGAGGCCCGACGAAGTCTCGTCCACAAAGCCACGCTTTTTCACAAAGCCACGCTTCGATCAACAAATGATCAGCAGCACTTCGTATGCCACATTACCAAATTGGGAATGTATCACTAGTAACCATCAACTACATAACCTCTGAGCTCGTACGTCTCAGAGAAGGGTGTTAAGCTAAGAGAATAAATTCTCCGCCACCAACAGAAATGTATTTGATAGAAACCAGCTTTACATCTCAAAATGTAATGTCAGACACACATCCATACAAGTCTGTTCCGGGTTCGAACAGAACCGAAGGCACTTCCGAAGAAGCCCTTGCAAATCCGGGTATTCACAATCTCGATCGGACTTCCCATCACTTAGGGAATCTCTATACCGGAGCCATGATGCAGAGAAAATCGATAGGTCATCATATCGCTCTCGCAAATACCCGGTCTTCACCACCGGTCTTCAAATGCTATCCATATCGTCGTATCACTATTCGGAATGGGTTATATGACACAAAGGTCCTCTCCCGGCTAAACCGAATAACGAGCGCAATTAAAAATCATATGGATACTGGGGTCTCAGTTAAATCACAGCTTAAAGCCCAAAACTTTTCATTCGAATGGTTAAAACAAATTACCATTTCCAATCTTTTAAACAAAAAGATTCTTTTCAAAAACCTTCAATGGTTTAAACAATTTCCACACTTTTAATCTTTTAAACAAAAAGATTCAATTCACAAAGTTAACCCCATTCATAAAGATTCATTCTTAGATTTTCAAATCAATTTCCATTTCAATTTGATTAACTCGTTAAATCTTTAAATCAAGATTTAACTTATAGCTTTCAAAACTCGTTTCCAAAGATTCATTCATAGCCTTTCAAAACAATTTCATTTCAAGTTAGATTAACTCATCCGGTCTTTGAAATCAAAGACTCATTTCATAATTTTCAAAACATTTCAATTCTATTTCAAACTTGAAACCGTTCAACACAATTTGGAAATCCTTTCTTAAAATGAAAGCTATTATTATTTGAAAACAAGTAGTTTTCGTTTCGGAAAAAATCCAGTTATATTTACACGAGTTAAAACCCTTGAATTAAATTCAAATTCTCAAATCAATACCTTTAAAATGGTTTAAACCATATATAACTTGTACAGCATCTTTAATCCTTAGTTTCAAATCATAGAATTCAATTTAAAACTTGAATTCAAATTTAAATCAAATTATTTAAATTTTCAAAACTCGATTAAGTTATTCAAAATAACTTTTATCTTGAAATTCCATTTCGAAAGCTTTTCATATTAAACCCCAATTTCCAATTTCAATTTCAAAAATATTAAATTTAAATCATCTATGACTTAACCGATTTCCACGTGAAATCCATATTTGTGTGTGTAAAGGTGTAGTCCAGGGGTTTTACACAATAGTGCAACATCAATCATCACAGATATATCGATAAGCGGTAAAATCGATAACGCTTATCTTCATTCACAGATTCATAGATAAAATAAATTTATCAGTCACAAAGATTCACTATTATAATTCGATGTGGGTTTCGGATAACCAACTGGAATCCGACTCCCTGTCGCATCGAAATTCAAATGCCGTTTTACGGGCAAAGGGTTTCATATTCACATAACAATATATACATCACAGATAAGTAAATTACAGATCACAACATAAATCAGGATGTATCACAAAGCATCATATATCAGGGATATCAAAAATTCAACATTCACTAGAATTCAAACATCCATAAGTAAGATAAATTAATTGTCTGATTAATTCCAATCAGATTTATTACTGATGAATAAACTACAAATCTTGGTTAATTACAAATCATTTTGATTGATTGACCTTTAATCATTTATTAATTAACCTTTAAACCAATTACATAATTAATTGACCCCTTAATTGCTTTAACGAAGTAATTAACAATTTACAATGGATTATCTCAATTAATTAATCTAATTATTTATCAAAATTTATCACATAAATTTGATTACTTAATAACTTTTAGTTAATTAACTTCATTAACTAATAACATTTCTTCAATTGCTTTCTTGAGAAATTGTAACGACCCGCCATTTTGGACCATTCAAGTCGACAAAACATACACACATGCCGACTCAAACAATCCAAAATACAGATAGTTATTGGGGTTAAATAAGAAAGAAAAGAAAAAAACAGAAGCAAACTCAGAATCTTGCAGCGGAAGGAACAAGATATAATAATAAAATAACAGTTCATGAAGCTGTTAAATAAATAAATTTGATTATTATTATACATCATAAATCAGAGTTACATACATATCAGAGATAATACAATAATGTAGCGGAAAAATAATATGGTAGTAGAATACAAATGATGTAATACCAAACTCCGTCTTCGTCCTCCAAAATAGATCTTCAACCTTATCTGAAATGCTCAGGCTGACCCGAGCGTAATGAAAAGACAAAACACTCGAGTCAGGACTAAAATATCTCATGTAAGTCAAATCGAATAATAAAATATGAGTGTGACGGCGTCAGAGATGTTTACGGGGTTTGACATCTCCTATCCAGTGTCAACGTGAGTGCAATAACTTAAGAGATGTTACGGGATTTTCCATCTCTCAAGGATCCGTTAAACTATCTACTATGTAGTACAATACACTATTATAATATGTCTACATTAAAGTAAAAGTATTAAAATAGCGTTAAGCCATGGCCCATTCCACCCTTAACACAGTTTATATTCCCAAGAGCATATACAAGACCGTAGTTTCCCCAAAACCGGAAGTCACCAGAGGGCAATCCATATACTAAAGGTACAAATCAAAATCGTAGTGGTCGCGAATAGGATAATCAGTATGACAAGGTACATGAGGCAATACCAACTAGGATACTAGTAGTTGCGTGATCCGGACTGATGTTGGGCATAGCAGCTACTACCCCAACACCGCGAAACAACACTCCCAAAATCGAGGGGTGCACCCAAATCGAATCACAAAAGTAATAGACATGGTAACGAAGGAGTGTGTCCGCTAGAGATGGCGATCCTCAATGGCCCGGCGCGGCTCCTGTTTTAGTCATGTCAGGGGTCATCCAAAATCGTTCTCTTTCTTCAAATCAACACGTTCACCAAAACCATCCACTTCGTTCTGGATCAACACTCCGCGTATACTAGTTATTAAAGTGGTTTTCGGTATCGACAGAGAGTATGTCCATATCCGATCCCGGTCTCTTTAATAACTACGTATTATTACACCGATGGTTCTTTTACATTTCAAATCGATTCATAATTGATATCAAAATATCATATTCGCTTCAAAATCAAATCCATTTCAAAATCATCATATCTACTCAAAGTATACAATTTCATTTCAAAAATCATTTTCGCCTCAATATCTCATTTCGATTTCAAAATCATTTTTCGCCTCAATATCTCATTTCGATTTCAAAATCATTTTTCGCCTCAAATTCCACAAAACGATTCACATAAACTCGAATTCCAAAATTTAAAATTTAATCAAATCTCAAATCATCAATTTCAACTCGATTCAGCTTCTCAATAAACCATTTCAAATTATCAATTTCAAATACATATTTGAACCACAAAATAAACAATTTCACTTTCAATATATTTCGAAACTTTAAATATTTCACCTTTCAAAACAGCTCATATATTTATATAAGAATATAAGATTCGCTTTAAAACCATTTCGTATTCAAATTAGAATATACTTCAAATTAAACATCCGTATTAAGTAGTTTACTTAATTTCTGGAACAATTCCAATTCAATAAACTTAGCTTAACATTCGGATTTCAAGAATTTAAGTATTACATTCCAAATCAATTTCAGTTCAAATCAATTTTATCTTCAAATTTAATTCAATAGTTTCAATTTAGTCCAATTCACAAATTTCTTTGAATTTCAATTAAATTCCAAATTAATTAAATCTCAATTTCAAATCAATTTTCAATTCCAAACTCAACTTGAAATATCATTTCATATAAATTTTCTTAGAAATATTCAGAGTTCGATTAAAAGTCCAATCTTTTAAAACAAATCAACTTTCGAAAATTTACGCCGTATTTCAATCTTTTTCTTAAAAATCTAAACTTCGAATAATTAAACAATTTCATTTACCAAGTTTAAATTCCAACATTTCGAGCTTCAATTCAAAATAATTCAATTTCATAAATTGGATTTTTTTCATAACTTTAAATCAAATCATTTAAATAAATTTCAAATCAACGATTTTAAAATTATTAATTTAACCAATCCGGTGTCCGTATGTAATTTTCTATCCTATGGCCAAGTGATTATTTATTTCAATTACATGTCAGGGATGAATATATATTACTTAAACCAATCACAGTGTCATATGCATGTATAACAGGATATATATATAAGCAAATAAACATCCAAACATTTAAATATCAACCAATAGCATCCATCGAAATAAATCATCCAATAGTCAATACAATTCACGGCAATTTCATAGTTATCAATATCGGGAAATTTGATTTCAGTTAAATCCTAATTTCAATTTACTGTCAATTTAAATTTTCAACGGTGAATTCACACGACAATCTATATGACAATTAAATTTTTATCAAACAACGACAAATAAATTCATATCACCTCATAATGTCAAATTTAACTACCATAAAGAAATTCAGTACGTTGTGAGCGTTATAAAACACTCACCTTGATTTTTACGATTTTAAATCAAATCGAACGACGTTCGATTTAACTCAAAATTTTCTCTAGCTCCAAATGATTCCAATCCAGCTGCATAGCGTAGTGCTAGTCCATACGATTCCAATGCATCTTGTTTCGCGCAAAACGGACCTCGTATGAAAAAGTTATGATTTTTCAAAGTTTGTATGAATTTAAATATACAATTTCAGCTTTATTTTTATTTTTCTAACCCTAGATCAGATCACGGCCGTTCATTTCTGCATCTTCAGATCTGGGCCGTCCCCTTCATCTTCCTCTTCAACGTGATAAACACGTACAACACAAACCCATAGCCGCCTTTACTCCATGAATTTTCACGACCAAACCGAGCAACTTGAAGACGATCAGGTTACACCACTTCGAAGCCACCGCCTTACTCCACCTTCACCTGGAATAGCTTGAAGCTCGGCCTCCTCCTCTGCCTCGAATTGCGTGAAAAACGCAGCCCCTTCATGCTCGATTTCCCGTTGACTCGAAGCTCTGTTTTTGATCATCTCCGTATGGATTTGAAGCTCTCGTCGTGCTCTACAACTTTCGTGTTGGAAGTTTTCTCTAATTATCGACGGATTTTGAGTAATTGAGGGGAGAAGATTCGTGCATTTCTGGCCATTGAAGTATAAGTGGCGGCTGGCTTGAAACCCTAGCCTTTGTTTGCAAATTGTGAAATGGAGGGCCTTTTATAGAAAATTGCAAAACACTATTCACCCAAAATTTTCCGAACTCCAAACGAAGCGTGCCGGCTGGCGTTTCTAAGGTTTACCCCACGTTCCGAACACAATGGAACAGGTTTCGGAAGCTAATTCGATCGTATGTGTGAGTTATGGCAATAAACGATCGATTTAAAATTAAATCGGTTAATCAAATTTCTGCGCATTTGGGCTCGCCCCGGACAAACGGTAAATCCGATTGACACGAAATTTGAAACCTTACAATAATATGACATTACGGATCCAATGAAACTGGTTTCGTCGAAATCCGAGACTTTTTGAAAAATGACTATTTTCACTCGCCGAATTAATATTAAAAACAATTCGATGCGTTTCGAGCTGCCACGGTCAAATGATAACTCCGATTACTACAATAATTGAAATCCGACAATAACAAACTATTATGGATCCAATGGAACAAGTTTCGTTCAATTCTGAGACTGTTCGAAAAATGTCTATTTTTCAGTCGAAAATTAAATATTAAAATATTCAATTTTCACAAATTAACTTTAAATTCAATTTTAAAAGTTCCATAACATTACTATAACTCCAATATGATAAGATAAAATTTTAAAAATTATTTTCAATCATATTCAACTCGATTTCAATTATTTCTGAAATTTAACTTATTAAATTATCGATTTAATTGTCTGATTAAATCCAATATTCGAAAAATAAATTATTCGACTGTTTAGTTTCAATATACAATTCCCAATTTTAAATTATTAACTTTTAAATCAAATCTTAATTGTTCACAAATTCCATTTTTAAGTTCATAGTAATTAACAATCTTTTACAATGCAATTTTCCATTATAAATCCAATATAAAAGATTATATTAGATTCAACGTTCAATTATATTGTAATTCAAATTCAAGTTATTTAATTCCAATTGAATTCTTTTATTTCGATTTACACTTTCATTATTGAATCAACCATTTACTTATACATTATTATCAATAGTTTATAATTCATTTACTTTCATTTTCTTCAACTACCATCTTATTTAAATTCACAGTAATATTAAATTACATTCATTTACGTTGATTTCAATATTATAACTTCAATATTAAATGTAACATTTTATTTATTTCGTTGTTTACAATCAAATTCAATTCAATTCAATTACTTGTTACATTCAAATTTAAATCTTTACTTACGTTCAATTACAAGTTAACATCTTTATTTAATTTACAAATAAGTTATTTCAGAATTCAGTTTTGTATTTTTAACTTGTAATTCACATTTAACAACACAAAATTTTATTTCCTTCGGATTTTTATCAAAATTTTCATTTTAATTCGTATTTTTAAAGTGTTAAAAATACGGGTCGTTACATTCTCCCCCACTTAAAACTTTTCGTCCTCGAAAAGGAATGGAGAAGGGGAAAACATCATTTAGATATAATTCATTCAAAATATTCTACTTATTTGCAAAATTTAGTTATAGGATTTTTTTTTTTCACAAAATTTTCTAACTCCCGGATTTTTGAAAAATTTCGGCAGCACCTCCTTTGCGCGGCTAGGACCGAAAAATTTCACAGTGGTAATAATTGCATGATATACATCTCATTACAAGAATGAGGCATCCAAAAACATGGGGAACACAATAATATACCACAACATAAACTGTAATCCGAGAACATACCTTTTATTAAGCGTTTATTAGCATTTTAACTTACATTTTGCATTTAGCGCAGAAGCGAGCTCCACAGGCGAAGCGCAACCCCTTTGCTACCTACTAAAGTGCTCAATAACCAAGTTAGAACCATGCATATAAAGATAGATCGATATACTTATCATAAACGACACACATATTACATGTTTAGCTTCAAAACTGAAATTCCAATTCCAGGACAGCAACGAATCTCAGTTTTTGATCACCTAAACTATAAAATTTGACAATGGAATCTAAACAAAAGTTGTTGCATTCGTTTCAGGTTTTCCGGAATGTCCAAAATCATTGAATTCGGACCTTCCGTTCAAAAGTTACGACCGTTTTACTACGAGAATACGTTTCAGGTCCGTGCAGGTCAGCGACCTTCACGCACACTTTCGACGTTCTAAACTTCAGCAAAATGCAAGGCTTCTAAAACAAAAGTTGGAGCATAGGTTCTGAGGTTTCCATAAAGTACAAGATCATGAAAATCCGATAAACCAGTAAAAAGTTATGTCATAAATACTAAGGTCAAATGCTATTGGTTTTGCTTATTCTTACACAGGACAGCGATAGACATTTACATTTTTAACCAAGTAAACGAATGAATTTTCTGAAATACTCCAAACAAAAGTCGTGCTACAGATTCTAAGCTTTCCGAAAAGTAAAAGATCATCAAATTCCGATTATTCATTTAAAAGTTATGGTACTTTTAGTTTCAGCACATACCGGTCAATTTTAGATTTCCACATTTGTTTGTTATTACAAATACAAACTATCCAATTTAAAGTTTCCGGAAAATCAAGCATTAACACAAAGTTGTTAATTTCTTTTATATTTTTATGAAATAAGTTTACATTAAATTTGTTTTCCGGTTTATTCACTTTATTACATCCACATTTAACTCAAGACAATTTTCTTCAAATTAAATTGATTACAATTATATTCAACATCACCTTACTTCAAATTGAATTTAATTATTTAAATTTATATTCCATTTATTCAATTTATTAACAAAATGAATCATACTTAATCAATTAACATCCATCTAACAACCAATGCATATCAAACATTAACCTCCATCCAAATCTATAATTAATCAATTATACATTTCCAAGTCAAAATTTTAATTTCATACACTTCCAAGTTTATTGACATTTAGTTTTATTCAAATTTAATTAGTTTCCATTTACTAATTCTATATTTAATTAATTTTAAATTTAATTCACTTTACAACTTAAATTTCCTTTATATTTACAACTATCAATAGATCTTCACATTTTATTATTCGCAATCACACTTGTATATTATTCATTTACTTATCCATATTAGCATTTTAAACTTTTTAAGTATTTGGTAAGTTATAGCTATGCAAATAGAATGTAGTTAAACAATATACAACTTCTTTTCATTCAATTTGAGTGTTATACCTATTAAATAAATTTCCAATTTATTATTTTCCAAATTAAGGGTTACTCCTACAAATTTAATGATTTTTTTTTTAACACTTAAATTCAATTTCACCTTTTTCAATTCATAAGTTTCTAACAATTCAAGATTTACTTTAGTTTAATAATTAAAATCATTCCTTATTAGAGAACTTAAGAATTTCAACACCGGTTTCATTTCAAATCAAGTTTGAAATAATATATACTTATATTAATATATATCAAGTCATACTATAGAGAATACAAAATAAAATTCAATTTTAATCAAAACAGGGTTTAGAAAAACTATTAAGTGATCTCCCCCACTTAGACTCTCGAAAATAAAGTCGATGATGCGTGCACTCATCACCGGAATCATTTTCTAGTGTCAAGAGGGGAGTATATCACTTACTTCATTTGAAAAATCCTTTGAAACAATTTCTAATCGAATATACTATCATATAATACTTATATTATACATTTCAAATTTTTGATAATAAATTTCAAAACACCGGAATTTAAATTCTCCATCTTAATTTAAATTCATTTTTATTTTATTTTATTTACCATTTATATTCATTGTCAATCATATTTACAAGTTTCATTTCTTAAAATCATTCAATAGTCAATAGTTAGAAATATTGACTAATCAACAATAAACGATGATAATCTAATATTATCATCTCTAACCAATACAATCAACATTTATAAATTTTCAAGATAAGTCTTTTATATATAGAATATAATCCAAAACAATATTATGTCAATCTGTCCTATTCGAGTGTTTAGAAATTTCTATCGATGCCTTGGCGTCCCAAGTACCAACCAGAATTCATAAATACTCAACGGAACAAATTAACACAATATAAAATCATTTTTATATCAAAATTACAAATACGCTCTCTCATATACACTCAACTCATTCATATAGTTTACCTCTATTTCAATGAGTTATTCCCCACTAGAGCCAAGGTTTATCGCTAAACCAAAGCTCTGATACCAACTGTAACGGACCGCGTCAGTGGGGTAACGCCCACCGTAGCATACAGCAGTACCTGTGTTCTGCCTTTACGGCCAGCCTCTCGACTGCACCAACCCCGCAGGGACATGTAGGAGTAAGAGTCATCCGCTCGCTACCAAACCAAATGCGAGAACCCCCTATCATGCTGCACCCTCTAAGTGCATAGGCAGACACACATGCCGACTCAAACAATCCAAAATACAGATAGTTATTGGGGTTAAATAAGAAAGAAAAGAAAAAAACAGAAGCAAACTCAGAATCTTGCAGCGGAAGGAACAAGATATAATAATAAAATAACAGTTCATGAAGCTGTTAAATAAATAAATTTGATTATTATTATACATCATAAATCAGAGTTACATACATATCAGAGATAATACAATAATGTAGCGGAAAAATAATATGGTAGTAGAATACAAATGATGTAATACCAAACTCCGTCTTCGTCCTCCAAAATAGATCTTCAACCTTATCTGAAATGCTCAGGCTGACCCGAGCGTAATGAAAAGACAAAACACTCGAGTCAGGACTAAAATATCTCATGTAAGTCAAATCGAATAATAAAATATGAGTGTGACGGCGTAGAGATGTTTACGGGGTTTGACATCTCCTATCCAGTGTCAACGTGAGTGCAATAACTTAAGAGATGTTACGGGATTTTCCATCTCTCAAGGATCCGTTAAACTATCTACTATGTAGTACAATACACTATTATAATATGTCTACATTAAAGTAAAAGTATTAAAATAGCGTTAAGCCATAGCCCATTCCACCCTTAACACAGTTTATATTCCCAAGAGCATATACAAGACCGTAGTTTCCCCAAAACCGGAAGTCACCAGAGGGCAATCCATATACTAAAGGTACAAATCAAAATCGTAGTGGTCGCGAATAGGATAATCAGTATGACAAGGTACATGAGGCAATACCAACTAGGATACTAGTAGTTGCGTGATCCGGACTGATGTTGGGCATAGCAGCTACTACCCCAACACCGCGAAACAACACTCCCAAAATCGAGGGGTGCACCCAAATCGAATCACAAAAGTAATAGACATGGTAACGAAGGAGTGTGTCCGCTAGAGATGGCGATCCTCAATGGCCCGGCGCAGCTCCTGTTTTAGTCATGTCAGGGGTCATCCAAAATCGTTCTCTTTCTTCAAATCAACACGTTCACCAAAACCATCCACTTCGTTCTGGATCAACACTCCGCGTATACTAGTTATTAAAGTGGTTTTCGGTATCGACAGAGAGTATGTCCATATCCGATCCCGGTCTCTTTAATAACTACGTATTATTACACCGATGGTTCTTTTACATTTCAAATCGATTCATAATTGATATCAAAATATCATATTCGCTTCAAAATCAAATCCATTTCAAAATCATCATATCTACTCAAAGTATACAATTTCATCTCAAAAATCATTTTCGCCTCAATATCTCATTTCGATTTCAAAATCATTTTTCGCCTCAATATCTCATTTCGATTTCAAAATCATTTTTCGCCTCAAATTCCACAAAACGATTCACATAAACTCGAATTCCAAAATTTAAAATTTAATCAAATCTCAAATCATCAATTTCAACTCGATTCAGCTTCTCAATAAACCATTTCAAATTATCAATTTCAAATACATATTTGAACCACAAAATAAACAATTTCACTTTCAATATATTTCGAAACTTTAAATATTTCACCTTTCAAAACAGCTCATATATTTATATAAGAATATAAGATTCGCTTTAAAACCATTTCGTATTCAAATTAGAATATACTTCAAATTAAACATCCGTATTAAGTAGTTTACTTAATTTCTGGAACAATTCCAATTCAATAAACTTAGCTTAACATTCGGATTTCAAGAATTTAAGTATTACATTCCAAATCAATTTCAGTTCAAATCAATTTTATCTTCAAATTTAATTCAATAGTTTCAATTTAGTCCAATTCACAAATTTCTTTGAATTTCAATTAAATTCCAAATTAATTAAATCTCAATTTCAAATCAATTTTCAATTCCAAACTCAACTTGAAATATCATTTCATATAAATTTTCTTAGAAATATTCAGAGTTCGATTAAAAGTCCAATCTTTTAAAACAAATCAACTTTCGAAAATTTACGCCGTATTTCAATCTTTTTCTTAAAAATCTAAACTTCGAATAATTAAACAATTTCATTTACCAAGTTTAAATTCCAACATTTCGAGCTTCAATTCAAAATAATTCAATTTCATAAATTGGATTTTTTTTCATAACTTTAAATCAAATCATTTAAATAAATTTCAAATCAACGATTTTAAAATTATTAATTTAACCAATCCGGTGTCCGTATGTAATTTTCTATCCTATGGCCAAGTGATTATTTATTTCAATTACATGTCAGGGATGAATATATATTACTTAAACCAATCACAGTGTCATATGCATGTATAACAGGATATATATATAAGCAAATAAACATCCAAACATTTAAATATCAACCAATAGCATCCATCGAAATAAATCATCCAATAGTCAATACAATTCACGGCAATTTCATAGTTATCAATATCGGGAAATTTGATTTCAGTTAAATCCTAATTTCAATTTACTGTCAATTTAAATTTTCAACGGTGAATTCACACGACAATCTATATGACAATTAAATTTTTATCAAACAACGACAAATAAATTCATATCACCTCATAATGTCAAATTTAACTACCATAAAGAAATTCAGTACGTTGTGAGCGTTATAAAACACTCACCTTGATTTTTACGATTTTAAATCAAATCGAACGACGTTCGATTTAACTCAAAATTTTCTCTAGCTCCAAATGATTCCAATCCAGCTGCATAGCGTAGTGCTAGTCCATATGATTCCAATGCATCTTGTTTCGCGCAAAACGGACCTCGTATGAAAAAGTTATGATTTTTCAAAGTTTGTATGAATTTAAATATACAATTTCAGCTTTATTTTTATTTTTCTAACCCTAGATCAGATCACGGCCGTTCATTTCTGCATCTTCAGATCTGGGCCGTCCCCTTCATCTTCCTCTTCAACGTGATAAACACGTACAACACAAACCCATAGCCGCCTTTACTCCATGAATTTTCACGACCAAACCGAGCAACTTGAAGACGATCAGGTTACACCACTTCGAAGCCACCGCCTTACTCCACCTTCACCTGGAATAGCTTGAAGCTCGGCCTCCTCCTCTGCCTCGAATTGCGTGAAAAACGCAGCCCCTTCATGCTCGATTTCCCGTTGACTCGAAGCTCTGTTTTTGATCATCTCCGTATGGATTTGAAGCTCTCGTCGTGCTCTACAACTTTCGTGTTGGAAGTTTTCTCTAATTATCGACGGATTTTGAGTAATTGAGGGGAGAAGATTCGTGCATTTCTGGCCATTGAAGTATAAGTGGCGGCTGGCTTGAAACCCTAGCCTTTGTTTGCAAATTGTGAAATGGAGGGCCTTTTATAGAAAATTGCAAAACACTATTCACCCAAAATTTTCCGAACTCCAAACGAAGCGTGCCGGCTGGCGTTTCTAAGGTTTACCCCACGTTCCGAACACAATGGAACAGGTTTCGGAAGCTAATTCGATCGTATGTGTGAGTTATGGCAATAAACGATCGATTTAAAATTAAATCGGTTAATCAAATTTCTGCGCATTTGGGCTCGCCCCGGACAAACGGTAAATCCGATTGACACGAAATTTGAAACCTTACAATAATATGACATTACGGATCCAATGAAACTGGTTTCGTCGAAATCCGAGACTTTTTGAAAAATGACTATTTTCACTCGCCGAATTAATATTAAAAACAATTCGATGCGTTTCGAGCTGCCACGGTCAAATGATAACTCCGATTACTACAATAATTGAAATCCGACAATAACAAACTATTACGGATCCAATGGAACAAGTTTCGTTCAATTCTGAGACTGTTCGAAAAATGTCTATTTTTCAGTCGAAAATTAAATATTAAAATATTCAATTTTCACAAATTAACTTTAAATTCAATTTTAAAAGTTCCATAACATTACTATAACTCCAATATGATAAGATAAAATTTTAAAAATTATTTTCAATCATATTCAACTCGATTTCAATTATTTCTGAAATTTAACTTATTAAATTATCGATTTAATTGTGTGATTAAATCCAATATTCAAAAAATAAATTATTCGACTGTTTAGTTTCAATATACAATTCCCAATTTTAAATTATTAACTTTTAAATCAAATCTTAATTGTTCACAAATTCCATTTTTAAGTTCATAGTAATTAACAATCTTTTACAATGCAATTTTCCATTATAAATCCAATATAAAAGATTATATTAGATTCAACGTTCAATTATATTGTAATTCAAATTCAAGTTATTTAATTCCAATTGAATTCTTTTATTTCGATTTACACTTTCATTATTGAATCAACCATTTACTTATACATTATTATCAATAGTTTATAATTCATTTACTTTCATTTTCTTCAACTACCATCTTATTTAAATTCACAGTAATATTAAATTACATTCATTTACGTTGATTTCAATATTATAACTTCAATATTAAATGTAACATTTTATTTATTTCGTTGTTTACAATCAAATTCAATTCAATTCAATTACTTGTTACATTCAAATTTAAATCTTTACTTACGTTCAATTACAAGTTAACATCTTTATTTAATTTACAAATAAGTTATTTCAGAATTCAGTTTTGTATTTTTAACTTGTAATTCACATTTAACAACACAAAATTTTATTTCCTTCGGATTTTTATCAAAATTTTCATTTTAATTCGTATTTTTAAAGTGTTAAAAATACGGGTCGTTACAGAAATTATCTTAGATTAATTCATATTAAATCATTTCCAATTATAATTTAATCTGAATCATTAATTAACTATTAATCATTCATTTATTAACTTAAGTAGTTAATTACCATTTATTAATCACTTAATCATTACTTAATTCAAACTCCAATTACAATTATAATTTAATTAATTGATTTAATTGTTCAACTAAATTAACACTTAGAAGTCTCTTCAAATTTTGAAAATCAATTATAGTATTAACTACAAATTAAAGCAATTCCTTTGTATGAAAGAATTTTAAATCAAATTCCCTCAAATTCAAAATATCTAAACTTATTTAAATTATTTAAGTTTTAAACTTTATTTACTTCAAAAATCTGGAAGCTAAACATTTCCTTTGCCTCAGTTTAAATTTGATTTTACTTTTTAAACCAACACTTTAAACCTGAAAACAAATTACAGGTTAAAAACTGGAAATCAACATACCCGAGAATTTCCCAGATCTACTCGAGTCGTCTCTCGAGTTTCCCACCAGATTCCCCGAGTTATTCCTTCCTTCTCTCGTACGTTCTTCTTCTTCTTTATATTTTACTTAGTTTATTTTTTAAAAACTTTAAACTACAGGCCTATCACCTACAAACTCACGAATACGAACTCGAGTAGAAACCCCAAACACTCGATCAAAACTTCGAATCGACCATGAAAATCTCGAGCAAAACACGCGAGAACTTCTTCCCCAAATCGAAACTACTGACACCCACATACACGCGTGCACATGCACCGTGCCGTCTTCGCCTCCGGTCCCCTGCCGATCATCAAAGTAAGTCGACAACCCTCCCCACGTCAAACTCCGACCATCGAAACTTCGAACTCCCCTGGAAATCGAAATTTAACACTCGTACCCAAACCTGGAACACGAACTCAGCCACCCTCAAAACCTGTCAACACCGAGTTCTCCACCCCCCGACCATCTGAGTCCACGAAACTTCGGCCATCCACTCCTCAACACCTCCACCACCAACTCCCCAACCCACGGCGAACTCGGTCGCCTGAGGACGATGCACGAATCGAAATACAGCACCACGTCAAAATTAGGTTTACAAACGAAAAAGGCATGCCGCTGCCTCCACGGTGAACGTGAGCATCTCCGATCATTTTTCCCATCACCTCCGTTCCTCCAGCTATCTTCACAACAAATTTCGACCAACCTGGTTTCGCCGATCGTCAGGAATTGAACGAAACCCAAAATCCGATCATCTTATCATATCTTGTGATTTACAAAGTTAAAAATCATGGTATTAATCTCAAAAATCATAATTTTTCTATTCGAACCCGATAATATAAACAAAACATGAAATTTCAATACCTGATTTTTCTGATTTAAAATACTCATCACTGTAATTTCAAGTTTCAGAATATTTATTCAAAAATTATACTTGTGATTATTTTTAAAATTAGTATTACCACCTTACAATCACTTTTTATTTTAAGATCAAGGCTTAATATAGATTAGTTTAGGTAATATGAATTTTTTTTCTTGCGTTTTAGCTGCCCTGTTACTAAACAGAAACTCATCTGTTCATAGACAAGCATCCCATCTCAATACATGTATATATGTTCACACACATTCATATTCGAATGAGAAATTTCCAAGCGACAGATGTCTATTTAAAAAAAAAAAAATTAAAACAAGTGTTACTCACTAGCATCAAGAAAAATCAAAACAGATTAGGCTTTTTAAAATATAGGAGTTGCTCACAGTGTTTTGAAGAAGAACAGAGTTCATCATTTATGTTGAACAGGCTTTGAAATTTGCAATCTGAAGTCTTTTCTTGATTCTTTGATTCACCTCTCTGGTTTGAGTTGTATGATGGTTTAAATTGAAATTTTGTTTTAGTTTAAAGATGATGTTAACTTCAGTTTTACTTGGCTTTGAATAAACCAAATGAAATGGAGATAAGTAGATATATGAGAAAAGGAGTGTACAGGCTGATATAAAAGAAAGCTTATAGGGAATAGATTTGTACTACTTTTGATCAGTGATATTTTTCGTTTGGGGGCTATGCAGATGTTTATTGGTGGCTGATAAGTATAATATTGTGTACTTAAGATCTTGCTTTTATTTGTTTTGTACTTTGTTCATGTTTTCTTTTCTTGGTATTGACTTCGGTTGATACCTTCTCTTGTATGCTAGAGGTAGTAGCATTGATTGCTTTTGTACAAATTTATATACTTATCTTCATTTGCAAACTATCCTCATGTACATGAATATTTATTCTTTTTCTTGTCTCGGCTGAAGGTACTTGTATGTATTTTGTTTGTTTACTTAATATTTTGCAATTTATCTTATATTTCTAACTTAAGTATTAATCTATAACACATATTTCATTCTATACACTTATATCCAATATATACACATATATATTCAAATTTACTCATATATACCTATATACATATAAATATTCACATATATACAAATCGTTTAAATTCATGTGACTTAATATAGATTCTATTTGAATCGGGGAAACTCGCTTCACTCAATCGATTAATTTCACAATTTTATTCAATATTTCATTTAATTATTAATTTAAATAAATTAAAAATCTAGGGTCGTTACAAACTTCCCCCCTTAAAAGAATTTCGTCCTCGAAATTGCCAAGGAGATACAAAGATAGATGAAGAATGTTTCATCGAATCAACTGAACGTTTATTCTGCATTTGGCTTACCAAATCAGAATATCAATAACAGATACAAGAACGAATCTGTTTAACACTTCACAAGATACTCGGGTTATCCAGATCTACGAAATATACAATGACATCGGTTAGTTCGAAGGGATAACTAACCATTCGTAGAACATATCGGGACCCAAAGAAATAGATAGAGATATGGATAAAATTTCAAAGCTTTCAGTTTAGAAACCAAATTATACCTATCAACCATAGCAAACAAAGCAATCAATTCATCCAAACAAACAGTTTTGGTCAATTCGGAGTTTACGTCCCATATTAATATATATCGAATCTTCTTTCTGGATCTACCAGAAACCATCGAAGAATTGAGAAAAAAATGCTAATCAAAAGAGATTGATAGAGAAAAGATTTGCTTCCATTGTTGTTACAGAGTATTGACCATTACAGTCGTATTCCCCTATCCCCTATCTCATCCTCTTCTTACACTCATACTCACTATCAGCGGATAGTAAGAGAATTTACTGAGGCATACGGACGGATATCTGAGAATTACTCATTCTAGAGTTTACTTCACTCTATCTCTAATGAGCTACTTAACGTGTTATACTCCTGAGCTAAAGTTCAACCTTAGCTCTGATACCACATGTAACGTCTCGATTTTGCCCGTTCGAAAATCGACATCCATACTTTACATCGTACTCGAATGCCGCAGATTCGACCGTTCAAATCCGAGTCGCCGGAGCTTATAACACAATTAAGTAAATAACACAGCGGAAGAAAAAGAATATATCAATTACATAACATTGATACAATGACAGGTACAACAGAATGATACAACAGATATCAATATACATCAGAGATATGATACAAGAAATAGCAGCGGAAAGAAAATAGATAACACCAGCAGTGGATAGAATGTCTCCAATAGAATGCTCCAAGATAAGCAACGTCAGTCCATGAACTCCAAGAACTGAACTAGCTCCAGATAATCTACTCAACCTGAATATCTGAGAAAACCCAACTCTAGACTGCCCGTGTGGAAAATAGTGGGCACCCAGAGTTTAGGAAGGGAACAATAAACTCCGGATCAGTCATGGGACTGGTGTGAGCAACAAAAACAGTTTATCTTTAAACAAACACAAAAGGCTTTTAAACATTGAAATCCGCAATGTTTTTGGAAAATGAAACTACCATAAGGCCTCCCGCCACACACACAATGCAATCGCAGACTTGGAGGAGATTTCTCCTTATGATAGTCAAACATGCTTACTACGCAAAATCAAAACTCTTTTGATATTATTACTAGTGCATAGTGTAGAAAAACATTTCGAAAATATAATATCAATCTTAGCCAACATACAACCATTGTTGTATGTCTACTATAACTACTACGTTCAGTAGCAGGTTACCGCCACATTCCATAGCAGGTAATACAACTAAAACCGTACAGGGTTCGTATTGTTTCTTTGGATTTCCAACAAATGATCAGGCTAAGGAACTTCCTTACCGAAATAGAAACGCCTCTGGAAAGACGCCCCGGATCCTAACCGGATCTCTGCAAACAAAAGGCCGACGCTACCTCACGCTGTACAGCTGTAACTAGGTAACTAACACACTGACGCTACCTCACGCTGTACAGCTGTAACTAGGTAACTAACACACGAGTCATGTCATCCCCCGGTCGTAACCGACCTTTATCCGAGCGCTCGATAACCAACATCACACATAATAAATAAAGTGTATCCACATGAGTAAGTATCTGGGCTCCATACCATGATACCACCCTTTTATCTAGAAGGAAATGACATACCCTAGGGGCGCTACCCCTACAAACCTTTGTCGCAACATTCCTGTTTCGACCATTACCGGGTTGTGAGGCCCGACGAAGTCTCGTCCACAAAGCCACGCTTTTTCACAAAGCCACGCTTCGATCAACAAATGATCAGCAGCACTTCGTATGCCACATTACCAAATTGGGAATGTATCACTAGTAACCATCAACTACATAACCTCTGAGCTCGTACGTCTCAGAGAAGGGTGTTAAGCTAAGAGAATAAATTCTCCGCCACCAACAGAAATGTATTTGATAGAAACCAGCTTTACATCTCAAAATGTAATGTCAGACACACATCCATACAAGTCTGTTCCGGGTTCGAACAGAACCGAAGGCACTTCCGAAGAAGCCCTTGCAAATCCGGGTATTCACAATCTCGATCGGACTTCCCATCACTTAGGGAATCTCTATACCGGAGCCATGATGCAGAGAAAATCGATAGGTCATCATATCGCTCTCGCAAATACCCGGTCTTCACCACCGGTCTTCAAATGCTATCCATATCGTCGTATCACTATTCGGAATGGGTTATATGACACAAAGGTCCTCTCCCGGCTAAACCGAATAACGAGCGCAATTAAAAATCATATGGATACTGGGGTCTCAGTTAAATCACAGCTTAAAGCCCAAAACTTTTCATTCGAATGGTTAAAACAAATTACCATTTCCAATCTTTTAAACAAAAAGATTCTTTTCAAAAACCTTCAATGGTTTAAACAATTTCCACACTTTTAATCTTTTAAACAAAAAGATTCAATTCACAAAGTTAACCCCATTCATAAAGATTCATTCATAGATTTTCAAATCAATTTCCATTTCAATTTGATTAACTCGTTAAATCTTTAAATCAAGATTTAACTTATAACTTTCAAAACTCGTTTCCAAAGATTCATTCATAGCCTTTCAAAACAATTTCATTTCAAGTTAGATTAACTCATCCGGTCTTTGAAATCAAAGACTCATTTCATAATTTTCAAAACATTTCAATTCTATTTCAAACTTGAAACCATTCAACACAATTTGGAAATCCTTTCTTAAAATGAAAGCTATTATTATTTGAAAACAAGTAGTTTTCGTTTCGGAAAAAATCCAGTTATATTTACACGAGTTAAAACCCTTGAATTAAATTCAAATTCTCAAATCAATACCTTTAAAATGGTTTAAACCATATATAACTTGTACAGCATCTTTAATCCTTAGTTTCAAATCATAGAATTCAATTTAAAACTTGAATTCAAATTTAAATCAAATTATTTAAATTTTCAAAACTCGATTAAGTTATTCAAAATAACTTTTATCTTGAAATTCCATTTCGAAAGCTTTTCATATTAAACCCCAATTTCCAATTTCAATTTCAAAAATATTAAATTTAAATCATCTATGACTTAACCGATTTCCACGTGAAATCCATATTTGTGTGTGTAAAGGTGTAGTCCAGGGGTTTTACACAATAGTGCAACATCAATCATCACAGATATATCGATAAGCGGTAAAATCGATAACGCTTATCTTCATTCACAGATTCATAGATAAAATAAATTTATCAGTCACAAAGATTCACTATTATAATTCGATGTGGGTTTCGGATAACCAACTGGAATCCGACTCCCTGTCTCATCGAAATTCAAATGCCGTTTTACGGGCAAAGGGTTTCATATTCACATAACAATATATACATCACAGATAAGTAAATTACAGATCACAACATAAATCAGGATGTATCACAAAGCATCATATATCAGGGATATCAAAAATTCAACATTCACTAGAATTCAAACATCCATAAGTAAGATAAATTAATTGTCTGATTAATTCCAATCAGATTTATTACTGATGAATAAACTACAAATCTTGGTTAATTACAAATCATTTTGATTGATTGACCTTTAATCATTTATTAATTAACCTTTAAACCAATTACATAATTAATTGACCCCTTAATTGCTTTAACGAAGTAATTAACAATTTACAATGGATTATCTCAATTAATTAATCTAATTATTTATCAAAATTTATCACATAAATTTGATTACTTAATAACTTTTAGTTAATTAACTTCATTAACTAATAACATTTCTTCAATTGCTTTCTTGAGAAATTATCTTAGATTAATTCATATTCAATCATTTCCAATTATAATTTAATCTGAATCATTAATTAACTATTAATCATTCATTTATTAACTTAAGTAGTTAATTACCATTTATTAATCACTTAATCATTACTTAATTCAAACTCCAATTACAATTATAATTTAATTAATTGATTTAATTGTTCAACTAAATTAACACTTAGAAGTCTCTTCAAATTTTGAAAATCAATTATAGTATTAACTACAAATTAAAGCAATTCCTTTGTATGAAAGAATTTTAAATCAAATTCCCTCAAATTCAAAATATCTAAACTTATTTAAATTATTTAAGTTTTAAACTTTATTTACTTCAAAAATCTGGAAGCTAAACATTTCCTTTGCCTCAGTTTAAATTTGATTTTACTTTTTAAACCAACACTTTAAACCTGAAAACAAATTACAGGTTAAAAACTGGAAATCAACATACCCGAGAATTTCCCAGATCTACTCGAGTCGTCTCTCGAGTTTCCCACCAGATTCCCCGAGTTATTCCTTCCTTCTCTCGTACGTTCTTCTTCTTCTTTATATTTTACTTAGTTTATTTTTTAAAAACTTTAAACTGCAGGCCTATCACCTACAAACTCACGAATACGAACTCGAGTAGAAACCCCAAACACTCGATCAAAACTTCGAATCGACCATGAAAATCTCGAGCAAAACACGCGAGAACTTCTTCCCCAAATCGAAACTACTGACACCCACATACACGCGTGCACATGCACCGTGCCGTCTTCGCCTCCGGTCCCCTGCCGATCATCAAAGTAAGTCGACAACCCTCCCCACGTCAAACTCCGACCATCGAAACTTCGAACTCCCCTGGAAATCGAAATTTAACACTCGTACCCAAACCTGGAACACGAACTCAGCCACCCTCAAAACCTGTCAACACCGAGTTCTCCACCCCCCGACCATCTGAGTCCACGAAACTTCGGCCATCCACTCCTCAACACCTCCACCACCAACTCCCCAACCCACGGCGAACTCGGTCGCCTGAGGACGATGCACGAATCGAAATACAGCACCACGTCAAAATTAGGTTTACAAACGAAAAAGGCATGCCGCTGCCTCCACGGTGAACGTGAGCATCTTCGATCATTTTTCCCATCACCTCCGTTCCTCCAGCTATCTTCACAACAAATTTCGACCAACCTGGTTTCGCCGATCGTCAGGAATTGAACGAAACCCAAAATCCGATCATCTTATCATATCTTGTGATTTACAAAGTTAAAAATCATGGTATTAATCTCAAAAATCATAATTTTTCTATTCGAACCCGATAATATAAACAAAACATGAAATTTCAATACCTGATTTTTCTGATTTAAAATACTCATCACTGTAATTTCAAGTTTCAGAATATTTATTCAAAAATTATACTTGTGATTATTTTTAAAATTAGTATTACCACCTTACAATCACTTTTTATTTTAAGATCAAGGCTTAATATAGATTAGTTTAGGTAATATGAATATTTTTTCTTGCGTTTTAGCTGCCCTGTTACTAAACAGAAACTCATCTGTTCATAGACAAGCATCCCATCTCAATACATGTATATATGTTCACACACATTCATATTCGAATGAGAAATTTCCAAGCGACAGATGTCTATTTCAAAAAAAAAAATTTAAAACAAGTGTTACTCACTAGCATCAAGAAAAATCAAAACAGATTAGGCTTTTTAAAATATAGGAGTTGCTCACAGTGTTTTGAAGAAGAACAGAGTTCATCATTTATGTTGAACAGGCTTTGAAATTTGCAATTTGAAGTCTTTTCTTGATTCTTTGATTCACCTCTCTGGTTTGAGTTGTATGATGGTTTAAATTGAAATTTTGTTTTAGTTTAAAGATGATGTTAACTTCAGTTTTACTTGGCTTTGAATAAACCAAATGAAATGGAGATAAGTAGATATATGAGAAAAGGAGTGTACAGGCTGATATAAAAGAAAGCTTATAGGGAATAGATTTGTACTACTTTTGATCAGTGATATTTTTCGTTTGGGGGCTATGCAGATGTTTGTTGGTGGCTGATAAGTATAATATTGTGTACTTAAGATCTTGCTTTTATTTGTTTTGTACTTTGTTTACGTTTTCTTTTCTTGGTATTGACTTCGGTTGATACCTTCTCTTGTATGCTAGAGGTAGTAGCATTGATTGCTTTTGTACAAATTTATATACTTATCTTCATTTGCAAACTATCCTCATGTACATGAATATTTATTCTTTTTCTTGTCTCGGCTGAAGGTACTTGTATGTATTTTGTTTGTTTACTTAATATTTTGCAATTTATCTTATATTTCTAACTTAAGTATTAATCTATAACACATATTTCATTCTATACACTTATATCCAATATATACACATATATATTCAAATTTACTCATATATACCTATATACATATAAATATTCACATATATACAAATCGTTTAAATTCATGTGACTTAATATAGATTCTATTTGAATCGGGGAAACTCGCTTCACTCAATCGATTAATTTCACAATTTTATTCAATATTTCATTTAATTATTAATTTAAATAAATTAAAAATCTAGGGTCGTTACAGCTTGAGCATTCTTTACAAGATCAAGAAGTTGTTGGGCAGACATAAAATCTCCATCCTGGGGAGTAGCACTAGATTGACCGGCGTTGGAACGGCCAGGTCTAACCATTTCTCTTCTCTAAGAAAGAAAGAAAGAAGAGGAAAAAGGTTATTCTCAAAATGAAGGTCAAACAACCTTGATTGATAAAACAAGGAATGATAAAAAGAAATAGGATAGAACGGGTCCAATTGACTCGAATAAATTCCTAAAGCACGACTCCTAAGAAAGACTTAGGACATGATCCTTGCTAGATTATTCTACTTTGTTCCGAAGTTTGGCTCTGATACCAAGCTGTGACACCCCCACCTCTATACCCACGCTAGTCAAGGACACTACGGGGTAATGCCGTCGACTAGCATGGAGAATAAGGCGGTTGAGGAGCGACCATCTGTATAATTGCTTTGTGCGAGTATCGATATGCCAGATAAAAATATAACTTTTCATCTCAAGAGGAAATCCGACATACCGATACAAACTCAAAACTACTACATAGTGGCTATATGGACTTCGGAAACAAATATAGTAATAAACATAACACAAATCAGTCACAGACAATTCATATCACAAAGGCGGAAATAGATATGAATATAACACATGAAAGAGTACGTCAGAGTAGTGGTCAAACAAGATCCACAATAACACAAAAGAATAGATACAAGTGCTAGACAACATAATATGTATACATCAATGAGTCAATATATCGAATGTATACAACCAAAAACTACAATGCTAAGTAGTTAACCAAAAGACAAATGATGGCTCCAGATAGGAAGACAAGAGGAAGCACCTGTAATACCTCAGTCTGACCCGAGTATTATTTAATAAGAAAATAATAAACGGATCAGTCTAGCTATAAATATCAGGTAAAGTGATATAGAATAAGAGATATGACAAAAACGTATGATAACCATAAAGCCATACTGTGATAAGTATCTAATCGAAAATCAATCCAGAGATTAATCAATATCACAAGAATCTTCTCAAAGATTAAAAAGAATGTCATATTCTTAATTTAATTCACCAAGCCACAATAAATGACATACATATCAATGCCAACTGAAAAAGGTGGTGTAACATAAATTCCAGAAATCAATAATTAGAAATCCAGAAATCACAAGAAAGAGGATGGCCAAACCCAAGCGGGAGCATGAAATCTCACAAACACGTGTATCACAAACAATTTGGAAAATTGATGCAGTGCAATCGGTACGTCTAATAAACCGGAAAGTCGAGACATCGATGTAGTACAAATGGTACATCAGATGAATCGAAATACAAAACAATTTGGAACATTGACATAGTGCAAACGGTACGTCCAGTGAACCGGAAAGTCGAGACATCGATGTAATACAAACGGTACATAAGATGAATCGAAATACAAAACAATTTGGAACATTGACGCAGTGCAAACGGTATGTCCAATGAATCGGAAAGTCGAGACATCGATGTAGTACAAACAGTACATCAGATGAATCGAAATACAAAACAATTTGGAACATTGACGCAGTGCAAACAGTACATCCAATGAACCGAAAAGTCGAGACATCGATGTAGTACAAACGGTACATCAGATGAATCGAAATACAAAACAATTTGGAACATTGACGCAGTGCAAACGGTACGTCCAATGAACCGGAAAGTCGAGACATCGATGTAGTACAAATGGTACATCAGATGAATCGAAATACAAAACAATTTGGAACATTGACGCAGTGCAAACGGTACGTCCAATGAACCGGAAAGTCGAGACATCGATGTAGTACAAAGGTACATCAGATGAATCGAAATACAAAATAGTACATGGGTTGCTAGCCCACAAAGAAATGAGGTGAAGCTCAATAAAATGAAGTACAGTCCTTCACATGGACAAGGAGACATCGTACATTGCTAGTCTAAACCATAAAATGATCATCATCGATCATCAAGAAGTGTCGATTACGCTAAACTAGTAAATATAAGAGTTTAGCTTCATGTCCCATAACCACTTGCTTAACTCAAATATTTACGAACAGAGTGTAGATCTCCACTAGAAAATTGTCACAAGAGTTTCAATCGAAGAAGTCCATAAATTAACCGACGAAGTAAACGCAAGCGTTTCATACCACTTGTTTTGCTAAGCCGTTTAATTAGATTTTCTCATACGACTGAGGTAAAGATTTTTATATACTAATAGATTGGAAAACGGTTTTAAGAAACGAGCTTTGTAATAAAATAGTGTTGAAATCATCTTTGTAAATGAGTTTGAATATTTTCTACTAGTATAGAAAACCTTTATATTTTTAAAGTGACAAATCATAGAAATGATTGTAGAAACAATCAAATCATAAAAATTCACATTCGAAGACGTGAATAAAGTCCAAAGAAATCGATACCAAATCCATCAAAATGGACGTTCCAAAAATCCCGAAGAAAAGGTCATCAAAGTCGATAATAATTGATAACAATAAGTCGGATCAACAAAAATCGATAAACCTTGGAAATTTACCCGAAAATAGGCAAATTAGGCAAAATCAGCAGTTCCAGACGTCTAGTTTAAAATCTAGACGTCTGGATTTAGGTTCTGGAAAGTCTGATCCAACATACCAGACGTCTGATCCAACATACCAGACGTTTGATCCAACATACTAGACGTCTGATCCAACATACCAGACGTCTGGAATTGGTTTCTGACATTTTTTTATAAAGTCTGCGTGCATACTTTTTGCTCCAGGTCCAAACCAGACGTCTGGACTTGGTCCCCAGACGTCTGGTCACCTGGTCTGGGCAACAATTTGCCTAGGCCAAAGTGGCCAAAATGTATCGGAAGCAATCGGATGAGCAATGGCGACTAAGGATTTACGCCCAACGACAACCCGGCCTTAAAGGCTCCTCGATACACTCCGAATATCAATGCCCAAATGTCCATAGAAGGATTTTCATAAAATTGGACCAAAACGCCAAAATTGAAGAATTCACAAAACCAATTCAAATCAAAAGCAAATGCACATGAATAAGCGTTAGGAATGCATACCTAACAACCAAAGATAGTTGTAGGCATAGATGTGAGATAAAAATCTCACCTTTTACACAAAAACAATGAAGAGGAAGCTATAGAGTAAGACAAGGACGACCACTCTTCAATTCCAACTCAACAAGCTTGAATCTAAGCTTAAAAGAGAAACATTGCCTAAATTAGGTTTAGGAATTTCTGAAATTGAAAGGAGAAAGAGTTGGAGAAGAAGAAGAGGATGCTTACCAATAGCTTCTCTTCGAATTTGGAGCTAGAACTTGAGTTTGCACGAGGAACTAGGGTTTGGAGTTTCTATTTCCCATTCTCTTCCCCCATTTTCAGTTAAGCTTGAGAAAAGAAATGAAAGTGGACTGAAATAAAGAGGAGAGGGGGGAGTTAGGTTATAGAGTGAGTTGGGGTGAGACCCAAACCCAATAGAAAATAGCCAAATTCGACTTGCTCCAAACATATCGAAGCTTATACTCAAAAAGGTCGCAAACGGCGTTTTGAACTCAATGGAAGTGGTCTCGAGTCCTAATTCGACTGTTTGCAAAAAGTAGCTTTTCGGACTAAAATCCGACGAACGATGAAATATGTAAATAAAATATTTAAATATACAATCGTAAAATATGCTGGTTGTTACAAGACCAGGATCACATTTAATTATCCGAAAACTGAAAGTGTGCTATGGATCATGTAATATGGATATATGATAATACAGAGTGTAGTTATGGTTGCTATATGGTAAATAGTGCGCAATAAAAAAAGTATAGTAAAAATGACACCAGAGATTTTTATACCGGTTCGGAGCACCGTCCTACGTCCAGTCCCAGACTCCTTTTGGAATTTCCCTAAAACAATAACCCTCACTTAATATGGAGGAACAGTTCTATACAACCCTTGAGCAGCCGAACAAAGACCTGAGCAGCGGAACAGAATTTCGCCTCAGTAGCCGAAGAGGACTTTACACGCCTGAGTAGCAAAACAGGACTTCAACAAATACAAAAGATTGTTTTGACTTTGTGTGTTCTAATAACACGGATTTGTCACTTGTATTACACCCTTCCTATAATCTTCTCCTCAAGTATATATATATATATAGATATATATATATATATATATATATGAAGTTTATGAAGAATAGAAAGGTATAAAATTGCTTCAATGCAGAATATTTGAAAGTATATTGCAAATAGAATCAAGAGAGATAAATTAGAAAAGATAAGAGAACTAGATTAAGATTCTGTTATTTGAAATGAAGTTGAAGTATGTATTTATAAAGGTTAGAGAGCAGCGACTATTGGTGAAGAGTTTCGATTGAAGTGTTACATCCAAATCTTTTCGTTGGAGGTTCGTAACTCTTAACAAAAAGTCGTGTCTTTTTGAAAAGTAGCCGTTATAGAAATTCAGTCAACTGAGCCTCTGGGTCAGTCGACTGAATATTCAAATGAATTTAAATACATATATTCATATATCTTTGCACTGTGCATGTTGCATAAATTTTCCAGTGTCAGTCGACTGGACCTTTGGGTTAGTCGACTGACCTGGTGAATTTTGTGCAATATGCACAGTTTTCATATATAAAAATATATATAACTTTCACACTTTTATAATTTATTTATATGCTTATATATATGTATAAAATATTTGAAAATAGAATGATAAAATAAATAAGCTAATATATACGTCACCGAGGAGAGATTTTAATAATATTGACCTAAAACTCAAAATCAAAATAAAATAAAATTGATGCACCGGTTTTGAAGTCTTGTCTCCTTGTAGTTTATATTCTCGTCGTTGCAGTTGTCAAATCTGTACGTTGTAGTGATAGCTTTGTGTCATGAATCAAAACCAATTCTCAACATTCTCCCCCTTTTTGATTGATGGCAACCTGTGAAATAAAAATTGATTTCGACTGTATATATTATAAATACTTACTCCCTTGAATCTTTGATGCTTATTGTAGGATCTAGATTAACCCTAGAGGGGGTGAATAGGGTTATAGCAAATTTTATCTAATTTAAAGAATTAAACACAAAACCAACTGCAGAGAAATAAATATGCTGAAAAGTAAATCACACACAAAATTTACCCAGCTTCGGCAAACCCCTGCCTACTGCTGCATTCTCAGATTTCTATTAGAATTAAACAGTCTCCCGCTTACAAACACTCTAACAGACTCGCACACCCTGCTACCGCCTATAGAGTTTTGCAAACTCGCACACCCTGCTTACTGAACTAATCCTAACTAGACAATCTGACACTACCTAAACCCTAGGTTGTGATTTACCCCGTTTTGACTTTAAATAACAAAAACAGAAAATAAAAACAAATTAAAACAAAGGGCAAAGTTAAATAAAAACTTGAAACAAATTTTGCCCTTAAAATAACCCTGGCCAAAATAAATAAAGAAACTAAAAGCCCTTGTTAATTTAACAAGGCTGGCCCTTTCTGATTTCTTTAGCCCGTTCCTTTGTGTTTGTGATAATGGCGGTTTTGCTCGATCGATCCTCTTTGCGCTCTGGAATTAGGGTTTCGGCTCGTTATCTTTCTCAGATCTGAAAACTTAGTGCTTTTCGAAGTGCCGTTACTACTTCGATCGAATCCGTGGTTGGTCGAGAGTTGCCTTGCTCGATCGATTTCTCGTTGCTCTCTCTGGCTACTTCGATAAGTTCGATTCTTGCTTCCGGTAAGATTTTATGCTTTTTGCTTTTATGATTTTTGTATTCGAACTCCTCTCTTTTGTCGATGATGTTGAATTTTATTTATAGGGCTCGATTCCCTGAATCTTCGATCGTATATATTTATTTGAATTTGTCAAATTCTTTTCTTGGCTGTTGATTTTCGTATGAATGCTCGAGATGATTTTTGACTTTGTCACTCTCGTATATTTATTCTCGGTTGACACGGTTTTGTAACTTGATTATCACGATATTAATTTTGAATCGTACACCACATCTCTGACCTGTTCATCTTATTCTTTGATTAACTTGGTTTCCACGGCATTGATTTCGAATTTGTAATTTGCGATATCTCTGACTTCGGCTTCGATCATATTTTGGCTTTGATCTGAAACATGACTTGTTCATTCACGGCTTTGCTTCGATTTTAATTGTCATGGCTTGAAGTTGCTATACATATACATTTGAGACGTTTGATTACCATCGGCTTTGACTTGTCTTGAATTTGGTCTCTCGGCTATGTAGTCTTAGGCAATGGCTTTGCTTGTTCACTGAAAAGTTGTATTACTATGTTAATGATGTTTTGAGTAATGGGTTTGAGTCTTGCTTCTTTGTTTCGACCAGTTCACTATCTTGATTCATTTGTTCTTCATTCTGGTTGGTCTGGTCATTGCTTGATGTGCATTGAGTCTGCCCATGTATATAGTTGTGTAGCTTGAGTTGAATTCAATTGGCCTGACATTTGGTTTGAGTCCATTTTGTACTTCTGGTCTACTGTTGAACTTCACTTCACTAGATTGTGATATGGTTTTGGTAGAGTTGCTTCACTTGTACATATCTGTAGCTTGATTCTGGTCTCTGACTTCGACCTGTCTGCATTGCATACATGTAGCTGGTACACATTCGTGATGAGTTGCACTGAGATATACATGTACACCATATAGCTTGTATTTGTTAATATTGATTCATTGCAGTTTGAATTTATGAACTTGGTTAGTCTTCAGTTACATGTTGCCACCTCTGTTTTGCTTTTGTTCAAACTGTACACTGATTTTGTACTGGTTGGTTGGTTAGTTTCACTTGAGTCTGGTCTCACTTGTTGTCTCGACTTTGTGTATTGATTTGAGCAGTTGTCTATGCACTTGTACATTTGGTTCATTGAACTTGAATTTGTTAGTTAATCTGGTTGCCTCGAGTTTTGCTGCACTTGTATAGTTGTTGTATACACTTTGTTTCTTTGGCCTGATTTCTTTGTGAATAGCATGTTATATATGTGTCATCACCATCTATATATGATATCAGCTCTGTTTATTCATGTTTGTTGTCCCATTCTTTTATACTTGTTCATGTCTCGAATTTGTTGTAGTTTGTCTAGTCTGGTAGCTTCATGCATGTTGTACTTGAGTGGCCATTTTGTACTTCTGACTTGAAACTTGATTAACTAGTTGTTCATATGCCGGCGCCATAGACTTTGTTGCTGAGTACTTGCTGTTGGTCTAGTGATGCACTTGCTTTGAGCTACATTTGCATAGCTTGAACTTGAATCTGGTTTGCATTTAGTTGTAGCAGTGCATTATTTAAGATATTGATGCTTTGAACTAGTTTGCACGACCATGTGGTCTTTTGACATTGCACCTGTGTTGAATCCAGTTTCTAAAAACTCGGGTTTGACCTTGTGCATGTGTTATGACTCTATTTGTGTTGCACTTGAGTTGAACCCGATTTTTGGTTTGGGTTTGATCTGTGCTCACCTGTCCCTGTAACATTATCAAGTGTACATTTTGGTGTGCACGACCTTGTGGCATGTACAGTGATACACTGTGCATGTCACAATGTTCGTGTGTGATGAATTCAAATATGATGACGAACAACCCAAATTACTGAGGCAAATATTATTTTCAAAATCCATATTTTATTTTATACTACAAAAACATTTTATTTTCAATTTTACTGCGTCAATGTATATTTTTGCAGATTGCTCAGATGCTGGATTCACATTGGAATGAAGTTGAAGATAAATACGAGTGTGAGTGATATGTAGTGAGGAACTGATGTAACTAAGAAATTGTGATGTAATTGTATTGTGACAGAAATTGTATAGTTATAGTGAGAGCTTGAAATTGTACTATCAAAATTGTAATAAATATTTGTTTGAATAAAATATTCGTTTGAATTCCAATTCTGTGTTATCTATTTTATTCAGCAAATATTTATTTTAATCTGTGAAATAAAATAGTACAATATCAAATACATTTAAATGAATGTATATATGTTTATTATCATCAAACAAAAAGCATATACATGCATATTCCACACTTATATCCTACATTCTCAATGTTAGCATAATATTTATCCCCCTTTGTTATCGATAAAAAGGAATAAGATAAACAACCATAATCATAGATAATATGTCATGAAGAAGAACACCCATACATATATTAAACAATCATAATCAAAAGACTAAAAATAAGAGAAGAGTAATTGTTTTAATACAAGCCATAAGATAAACATGAATGTTTGCAAATGAAAATAACAACCTACTCAACCATATGTTTTACCCCTATCTCCGTGAGAGCCTTGACCTCCACTAACGCCTTCTTCTCCATCATCGTCACTACTACTTGCTTGATTGTCGGAAGAAGAAGAAGACTAAGTGAAGACGGGTTGCTTACCCGCATCGCTTAGAGTAGCCGTGGAAGCTCCGGATGAACAAGAGATTGCTTGCTATAATTTGGTAAAGAATTGTCAAGCTTCTTGTCAACCCTAGTAATATGCGATTGATGAACTTGTTGGTTGCGACATATCATAGACATTGTCTCATATGGTTGAAGGCTAGGATTAGAAATTTGAATTTCGTCTTGTTGACTATTAGTTGATCGTTGACGAGATGAACCTTGAGATGGTTCGCCATGTTGTTGTGGTTGAGATAGTTGTCGTTGAGTCCATTCTTCGAAAGATATGATAGGGGGTGGTTGAGCAACGGGTAGCTTCATCAATGATAAGGTGCGATAATTTAAACACCTAACAGTAGAAACCAGTGATTCGGGTTCCGAAATCTCGCATGCCTTTAGTAGTTGCATAATATATTCACCATAATAGATGACATTCATTCGACCTTGATTGAAGCTTAGGAATTCATCAAGAAGTAAACGTAGCCCATTTACCTTAATGTTTCCAAAGATAGCATACAAAGCTTTAAAGTTATGTTTGTGGACAAGTGCATAACTCCCGGTTCGTGGAGTTACGGTTTTCATTAGCGCACGATGAATTATTCTTGCTTTTGGTCTCAATGACATGGACTTGAGTTGTTGTATGTTATCTTCTAAGAATAAGTGACTAATGTGATTATGAACCACTAAATCGCACTCAATATGACTAAGCTCAATTCCTTCATTTGCAGTATTCAAAATATGAGCCATTCTATCTAAGGAGAAAAAAACGGGTCTCCCACAAACTAGACTCCACACACAATCTTCTTGATTTTGTACGGTTTGGTGACCCAAGTTTAGATTTGCGTAAAATAATTTGACCATTATTTGGTTGATTTTGTGCTTATTATCCTCAATGTTGAATAATGATTGCAAATTGCTTTTACGAACTAGTTCTTGGATATGATATGGGGAGAAATCGGAGAACTTAACAAACAAACATTCGAAAATTCTGGAGCCTTGCATCCTTCTCCACCTCCTAACCGCGGTTTCATCATATAACCATTGTTGGATTTGTTCGTTTGAGGAAGGTTGAGAGGATGAAGAAGCTTGACCTTTATGCTTGGGAGCCATTTGTTGGAGAATAAAAATGGAGATTTTGAAAGGTTAGGAATTTGGAAAATTTTTGAAATCTAAGATGAGAATGGTGAAAGAAGGTAAAGTAGAAGTTAAAAGGAGGAAAGTGGGTGGGTAAAAGCAATAAAGTATCTCAGATCTACGATTCAGTCGACTGGTTCAGTGCTTCCGTCGACTGAATCCGAAAATCGAAAATTTTCATACTTCTGGTCCAGTCGACTGAAGCACTGTGATAGTCGACTGGCTATGGGTTTTTAAAAAAATTTAACTTCTATGTCAGTCGACTGACCTCCTGGTTCGGTCGACTGATATGAGTCAATTTGTACAATAAATTTTTCTGAAGTGTTTTGGTGTAATATTTTATACAAATGACACTTGTTTGTTTATTTATTTTAGTAAGATTATATTTTAAATTTATAACTATAATATAAGTTGATGAAAATAAATAATTTTATTATTATTAAAAATAAAGAGTACATTGATTAGCAGAAATATTCGAAAAACAACAAATAACAACATACTACATTTATTTTGAGGGGCTTGGGTGTTTTGTAGCCCTTTATATGTTTGCGATGACCATTCGACTCTTCATTCCGATCCCATGAATTTGGTGAGAACGGTGGTTGCGGTGGGGACGAAGTCGAAGGTCGTCTAATAGGCGAAACAACATGTTCGTCTATTGGATGTGAAGAGGCCCCGCAGAACTTCATAGCAATATGCTTGATAATTCCTAATCGTCTAGAGTTAATCTTTTGTTCATAGTACATTTAACGTTGAAGCATTAACGATTCTTGTTGAAAATGATGTAAATTATCTATCTTTTGCTTAGTGTTTGGTGATATGTCAGTCGTCTTCATCCCTTTCTTTTTATACGGAGTATATCCGGTATGATATGTAGAAGATGGTGAAGTTTGATGAACCAGAGTCTTTGGTAAATTGTTTGAGGCAAGAATTTCAATTGAATCAGTGGATGAAGAAGTTGGCATTATGAAAATTAGTTTTTGAAAAGTCACGAATGAAGGCTTTGTTTGTATTTTAGTTTGATTGTATGAAAGAAAAAAAACATGAGTAGGCATATTTATTTATAGCCTAAGTTTAGAGCAAAAGTAGGTAGAAATAAGTGACTTATCTTGAATTTAGGCAAGTAATAGGGTAGTTCGTTGGTTTTGCTGTTGTTTGTTTTACCTTATGTAATATAATGTTCATAAAAGAAGTAAAGTATGTTTGAAATGTTACACACAATTTTAATATATTGATGTCTCCATATAAATTATATCCCCATACTAGACTGTAATAGAAATAATCAATAGCTCAGGTGGTTAAGACGCTTGGGCTATTTATAGCAGGTCATGGGTTCGAGTCTCAACATGGTCAGAATTATTAAAAAAATTTTATAAAAATTTTATTTTTGAGTTTTTAGTAAAAGAAATTTTTATTTTATTTATATATCTTTAATTGACATTATACCAAGTTCACGTCGTAATTTTATAAAAGTATTTTCTAATAATGGTTTAGTAAAAATATCATCTAATTGATTTTCTGATGGAACGTAGTCAAAATTTATCACTTCTTTTTCTATACAATCGTGTAGAAAGTGATGTCTAATATCTATATGTTTAGTTCTTGAGTGGTTTACAGGATTTTTGGATAGATTTATTGCACTATTATCGCAGTAAATTGTTGATTTTGATAGATTGACTCTGAAATCATTAAGTGTCTGTTGCATGTAAATTACTTATGCATAAGCTAGTGCCGCAGAAATATATTCTGCTTCACATGTTGATAGTGAGACACAGTTTTTTTCTTGCTAAACCATGATATTAATGATTTACCAATGAAGTGACACGTACCGCTTATACTTTTTCTATCTGTTCGTTATCCGCCGAAATCAGCATACCAAATGAAAGTGTGCAATGGATCGTGTAATATGGATATATGATAATGCAGAGTGTAGTTATGATAGCTATATGGTAAATAGTGCGGAACATAGAAACAGTATAGTAAAAATGACACCGGAGATTTTTATACTGGTTCGGAGCACCGTCCTACGTCCAGTCCCAGACTCCTTCTGGAATTTCACTAAAACAATAACCCTCACTTAACCCGAAGGAACAAGTCTATACAACCCTTGCGCAGCCGAACAACGACCTGAGCAGCGGAACAGGATTTCGCCTCAACGGCCGAAGAGGACTTTACACGCTTGAGCAGCAGAACAGGACTTCAACAAATACAAAAGATTGTTTTGACTTTGTGTGTTCTAATAACACGGATTTGTCACTTATAGTACACCCTTCCTATAATCTTCTCCTCGAGTATAAATATATATATATATATGAAGTTTATGAAGAATAGAAAGGTATAAAATTGCTTCAATGCAGAATATTTGAAAGTATATTGCAAATAGAATCAAGAGAGATAAATTAGCAAAGATAAGAGAATTAGATTAAGATTCTGTTATTTGAAATGAATTTGAAGTATGTATTTATAAAGGTTAGAGAGCAGCGACTGTTGGTGAAGAGTTTCGATTGAAGTGTTGCATCCAAATCTTTTCGTTAGAGGTTCGTAACTCTTCACAAAAAGTCGTGTCTTTTCGAAAAGTAGCCGTTATAGAAATTCAGTCAACTGAGCCTCTGTCGACTGAATATCCAAATGAATTTAAATATATAGATTCATATATCTGTGCACTGTGCATGTTGTACAAATTTTCCAGTGTCAGTCGACTGGACCTCTGGGTTAGTCGACTGACCTGGTGAATTTTCTGCAATATGCACAGTTTTCATATATAAAAATATATATAACTTTCACACTTTTATAATTTATTTATATGCTTATATATATAAGTATAAAAAATTTGAAAATAGAATGATAAAATATATAAGCTAATGTATACGTCACCGAGGAGAGATTTTAACAATATTGACCTAAGACTCAAAATCAAAAAATAATAAAATTGATGCACCGGTTTTGAAGTCTTGTCTCCTTGTAGTATATATTCTCATCGTTGCATTCGTCAAATCTGTACGTTGTAGTGATAGCTTTGTGTCATGAATCAAAACCAAGTCTCAACAAAAACCACTTCAATCTGATTTGTGCATTTCGAATTGTGATATTGTAAAGATAATGAAGACGGTGATTTTGGAGATTTCGTTTGTTCAGACCCAAAACAACTTGTATGGATGAATGCTATCAGCACATTATCATTGGAGGGCAATGAGCATTCTAAGTGTAAATTTCTTGAAAGGTAATCGTAGCCTCAAGCCTCATCAACTGCGAAATGACTAAAATAGGGCATGCGTAGGGCTAAGTGGGTCGCCCCAGTAGGGTATGTCATCATTTTTCTGGATTACCCTATATTATTATGGATTTGGTTGTGCATGAGAGATCTCGATTAAGGTCGGAAGATCGAGACGATGACATATTCGGTACTAGTAGTCAAGTGCTAGGTCGGTTCTGTGTGGCAGGGTACAAGATGTTCTTGTCAGACCCAGGTGCATTGATTTAGAGATGCACTCATCGGAGGTAGTTCCTTACCTGGTCATAGTATGGAATCCATTCTCTAATACATGCTTTACGTTTTTGATTGTAGAGCCTAGTATGCTGGAATTTAATTAATGTAACAATTTCAGCTATTTTAATAAGTATTTGTACTTAGACACTATTATAATATCATCGGATTTTCCATAAAAGTGTTTTGGTTATCGTAAGGTAAAAACCCATCGTATTTATGTGTGACGTGGTCTTACGAGATACCTTTGTTTTCAAAGTATTTTGATAGCAGTAATAATTCAAATTGAGTGTGTTTTCTCATGTTGGTTTTCCAGACTGACTCGGGTGTTATTTTATTATAATGCTCGGGTCAGACCGAGTATTACAGATTCAGGTTAGGATGTTATGGAGCTCAGGAGACGAGCTGGATGACAGAGACGTATTCCCATACTTGTTTATTTTCCGCTGTGTGAGTGTGTGTGTTAAACTGTATATTCAGTACTTGTGAGGACCAGTTATTATAACTGTCCAGATTGTTATGTTGACTATTGTACTTTGATTGATGTTTGTGTGTGTGTGTATATATATATATATTACAGTTTGTTTTTGTGTAAAGACTTGTGATATATTATATATTATTCGTTCCACTATGAGATTCTATGTTGTTTAGTTTTCTTCTAATCTTCTTTCTTTTTCCCCCTAACAATCGGGTTTTCCCGCATTCGATTGCTCGGCGTGTGATACAGTGGACGTATCAGTGTCGATTTTCGAGGGTCGCAAATCCCGGTCGTTATAATAGCCTATATAGAAGCAATGATATTTTAAATAGAACTATGTTGAGCAACACTTCAATATGGCTAAGTTATTAGCGAATTACTTTTCGAAGTCACTCGATCGACGATTGTTTAAACCTTAATTCAGTGACTGTAATACAACTACATGGTTTTGACACTACTTTTGGGACAAACTTCACTTGTGATTCTATTTTGAGCACAGTATTTTGTTATAGAGGACAGCTCACTGTTTCCATGTTAATCTTCATATTCTTTCGTAGTTCAACGTACGATCTTCAAGTTAGTTTTCCCATCATATTTTTTTTGTTTTCACGTTCAATATTTAAGGTTTTGACTTTCTAGGATAAGTTATATGTTGTAAATCGTCAATTCCAAGCATTTTATTTTATAATTGTTGATGCTATATAATTACATTTTCAGTTGGAAAAAAATGGGACTCATTCCTCATATCTAAAAGAAAATGACTTGCATGTTGAACGATAAACCACAAGATCCACCTATAAGTTCCATCCAAGATACGTTTTTATAATAGTATAATAACAATAATAACAATAATAATAAAAGGTCATGTTTATAAAAATTAAACAATTTAACTAAGTTATATAAAGATTAATTAAGCTAACTTAATTTTTTTAAAATTAACAAGTTTATAATAATAAAATAATAATAATTATTATTAAGTTTGATAAAATTAACTAAGTTTACAATAATAATAATTATTAAAAAAATAACCAAGTTAATAAAAATTTATCAAGCTAACTAAGATTTATACAAATTAACTAAGTTTGATAAAAAATAAATAAGTTTATAAAAATTGACCAAGTATTATAAAAATTTAATTAAGTTAACTAAGTTTTTTAAAATTTAAATAAGTTTTATAAAATTATCTAAGTTTATAAAAATTAACTAAGTTTTATAAAAATTATCTAAGTTTATAAAAATTAACTAAGGTTTATAAAAATTAACTACATTTATAAAAATTATCTAAGTTTATAAAAATTAACTAAGTTTTATAAAAATTAACTACATTTATAAAAATTAACTTAGTATTATAAAATTTTAGCGTAGTTAACTAAATTTATAATAATATTAATAGTAATAATATTAAAAATAAATTAATTATGTTTATAAAATTGAACAAGTTAACTAAGATTCATAAAAAATATTAACTAAGTTTTATAAAATTTAACTAAGTGTTAGAAAAATTTAACTAAGTTAACTATGATTTTTTAAAAATTAACAAGTTTATAATAATAATATACTACGTTTGATAAAACTTTTCTAAATTTTCAATAATAACAATAATAACAATAATAACAATAATTATAATAAATTTACTGTGTTTATAAAAATTAAACAAGTTAACTAAGTTTTATTAAAAATTAACTAAGTTTTATAAAAGAATAACTAAGTTTTTTATAAAATTAAACAAGTCATAAAAATTAACTATGTATTATAAAAATTTAACTGGGTTAACTAAGTTAACTAATCAAACATCTTAATCTATTTTATGTTTTACCTCCTAACATTTAATCAAACGCTACAGGAGAATATGCTTGCAAAAATAATCCAATTTCTCCCTATTTTGTATTTGCACAACCTGCAATTATTATACATTAATGGATTCAAGTATAAATGCTAAGTAGTAGTTTACCAGTTTCAGTTATTTTGGTTTGTCGACACATCTGGAGCTTTATTAACAATATCCTTCTTTTGATGAATTTGAAACCCGTACCACCTGCACTTTCAAGTTTGTTGTAGCATGTTACCTCGACAAACAATGGCTCTAAAGTCTTCCAAACTTAGCTGCATAATGTCATATTATGAAAATAGTCAGATTCAAGACCACTTTGCTCGCTCAAATGAACTCCATAAAAGCATCATGAATTTTATGTTATTTTTCTCAATAAGTTTCATATATTATATAATAGATAAACAATCAAAGCTTATGCACAACACATTAGTGCTAGCATTTGCACTTTGAAAGATAGTACATATTACAAATATTCAGCGCTAACATTTTCTAGTATAGAATGCACAATAACATTATGTCTAATGCAAATTTTTGCTTCTCTGTTACCTCATATGTACATAGGTTCTTGCAATTTCTTATTTCCTTGATATTTTCCTTGTTAACTTGAAACAGATGAATGTAGAGCTATATTACAAGCCTAAAACTGGACATATATGTATAGATTATGTTTTATGCATTTGAAGTTAAAATATAATATGTACTTTTGTAATCATATAAATGTATCACTAAGATACTTCATTTTATTTCACATCTCTTGTTATGCGTCAGTTATTAAGATTGTTTTTAGTTTTATTTCTAGGCTCTGCTGGATGTTATTATATGAATGGTTTGTTGTCCTTTTTAGATAGACTCTATGCCACTATATATATATATATAACTCTATGTTTTGTGTGTGTGTGTATAATCAATTTTAGTTTAATGTTTCACCTCAATCATTGCTCAGACTAGTGCTATAATGCTTATATTCTAACTCCATAAATAGTATTTATGTTTAGTTGATGTTTAAAATAATCATTCATTAGGTATTTTTTTGTTTGTTCTAATTTTTGACATCTTTGTTGAATTCAATTTACTGGATTATATGTTGCAATAATATCACCATCTGAATTTTAATTTTGAAAAAATAAATAGGATAATCACCTGTTTACATTGAGAAATTTCCATTCATATTTAATGATTATAGGTTGTCTTCAAGCCAAGTAGTCTTAGTCTACAAGAGATTCAAACCAAAGATTTATGTACTTACCAAAATGAAGGTGGCTGTCACATTGCCTTCTTTTCAAATTATATGCCCCTATTTCATATGACTATTGCCGATATCTCTGGCAGAGTAAAATTGCCCGCAGGTGTGAAAATGGTGATGCCCGAAGATAATGTTGTAATCTTTATCTTGGAAATAACATAAACCCTAAGATCTAGAATTTCATGATTATCACATATGTAATGAATCAATAAAACATACCTTTAGGCATCTTCTATATGAATCAGCAATGGTTGTTGTCGAAAGTTATTTCAATGGAGAAAGGAAATGGTTTCTCTCTCTTTTCCTATATCTTTCTTTATGTGTTTTTCTATATCCTTTTTGATGGGCAAAGGTTAATATTTATAGGTAGTGTGGTGCCCCACCTCTATGCTCACAATAACAAAGGTTATTATAAGGACTAACGTCTGCTATTGCGAAGAATAAGGCTTGTTAGAAGCGACCATCCGTAAGTTATGCCTTAGACGAGTATTGATTACATCGATAGGAGTTGTATAAATTACTCCCAAAGATTTATATTCAATCCAAATCTAAAACGAAACTATGGTGTCTTAAGAAAAATTCAGAACAACTCATAATAACATCAATACTGATAGTATAATCATATCAGAACAGAAATATCAGATATATAGCGGAAGACAATTCTGGAATACATGCTACAACAACCGATAGTTCACACGAACCAAATATACATATACATATCCATCAATACATACATGAGATGAGGACTAATAAACCAAAAGAACTCCTCGAAGGCTAGACAAAAGATGATGCAAAATTCCAAAAGCTGAAGCTGCAACTAAATCAGAGATAGAGATTATCCCGAAATGACTCGGTCTGACCCGAGTATTATTTAAAAGAAAATAATAAACGGATCAGTCTAATTTATTCTCAGAAATAAGTGAATGATAAACAACACTTAAAACAAATAATTATAGTCTCGAATGAGACTATATAGCATAAATAATCAACATAGTTTAAATGAATAAATCTCAATTTAAACTCCATCAAAATCAGTTTTCAAATTCACAATTGAATTTAAAACAGCAATACGCAAATTTATAATCTCAGATGAGATTATACTCAAACTCAACTTCCAAATTCATAATTGAATTCAAAGCCGCAATTCACAAAATCTAGAAATCAAAATAGATAACTAGAAAATCAGCAGTCACAAAATCTAGAAATTAAAACAAGATAACTAGAAAAATCAGCATAAAAGATGGATCGATCCCAGCAGATGGCGAGTTTTAGCTACGCCGCACGTGCATCTCAGATGGCTGAAGCCTACCAAGTACTATAAATTTTGGCACCCATCAGATGACCCGAAGGTCCGCAGAGTGACCCGAAGATCTAGCACTGGTAATTGACCCGAAGGTCCATCAGATAACCCAAAGGTCCAACAGAGTGGCTCGAAAGCCCAACAAAATCATCAGAATCATCAAACCGCAGATGTTTCAATTAACGAGTCCGGAATTAACCGAAATAGTAAAAGTGTGGTTCCATACTCCGCCCATTTGCTAAATCTTTTAAATCTCTTCATCGTTTCCTTGAAAGTGCAAAATTGTGTATTTTAAATAAATACCATTTTACGTTTTCAAACGGACAAGTCCGGAATTAAGCGAATCAGTAAAAGTGAGGGTTTATAGTCCTTAATTTTGCTAAAGCGTTTAAATTGCTTCCTCATTCTTTTGAAAGCGCAAACTTTAAAAATTTTGAAACAATTTTATTTTAAAACGATTTTTTAAAACACGTGATTAAAACGGCAACATCTGTAGCAATTTCGACGAGGAAATTGCGCTTCTCGAAACACCATAAAAACGGATACGCGTTGCGGGATAACCGCTTGAAAGGTCACTTTAAATTAACGGTTACTGACGTTAAAATAACAGTGAATTTTCATTCATCGAAAATATCACCAAAACACCGCGCTTCAAAATATAGCACCGATGTAAAAATTTCATTATAAAAATAACGGTAGTAAAACACGTTGCAAACAAAACACCGGTTCAAAGCAAATTAAACCGTCGATTGTACGACTATATTTTCATTAAAATATTGTACGTACAAAATGCAGGCGTATGTGCTTTGGAAATATTATAACTTTTGAGCATATAAACGTGAGTATGCAAGTAAATGTGAGGACCTGGGCAAGAATTCACACAAAGTTTTACATGTGCTAGAATTATAAAAATGCCTAGACACGTTCACAAAAAAATTGAAAAAAGAAGTAGATGAAGTTAACAAAAGTGTACTAGCTTTTGCTTTACAAAATTTTAGTCACAGCAAGGTGTTCCCTTAATTTTCATGCACACGTACATAATAAAGTGTAAGCAAATAGAAAATTTTTAATCAACCTGACACTTGCATTTACACGCAAGAATACAAGCAACTTAAAACTATACTAAATAATCAAGGCGTGGATCAATTTCAATAGTTTTTTTTTTCGAACCATACAAATACGCTGTTTTCAGTACCCAAGTTTGCATATATTCCTAGAAACAACCTAAAAGTCGTTAAAGAATTATGCACACATTCAATTTATCATATTAACGTGGCCAGTTACTAATATAATGACACGTGCACGAAAATAAATATAAGGCCTGAACAACACGAACTAACATTTGCCTTACACTGTCCTGTTGCATTCTAGATCATTGTGATTATTTAGTATTAGTTGAAAAAAAGTTTACAAAACAAAAAAAAATATAAAAAGATCAGGAAAAACATTGTACAACAAAATTATGATTTCAGAAGATTGGGTTGGTTACACCATTAAAGGAAGTATTGAATGTTTACAGTGTGTTTACAATGGCCAAGTGTACTGATATATACAAGCACGTAAAAATTTTAAGCAAATTTTTCTGAAGTAATCCCATAAATATCACTGACCATAAATTAAAAGTGTGAGTATAAACTCACCTTTACTTGTTTCAAATTCATCTAGAATAGGAGACGCAAACAAGCAAAAATTGTGGAAGCTGCCATTAGAACTCTTTTTAGAGCTCTGTGTTTGAGCGAAAAAATGATGCAGAGAAGTATTATTCTCTTTCTTCAATTGGTATCAGTCAAAGAGAATGAGTGTTGGCCATCTTTCTAGTACGCTTTGCATTTAATGCAAAAGTGTGTTTTGAAATAATGTACATGGCTATACTTGATGGCTACAGACATTTGCAATTTGTTGATAAGAAATATAATCAAAGTGTTCACACTTTGTTTTACAGACCGAAAGAGATAGCAGTGCTATAGAGTTTACACATTGTTTTACTTTTTGATCATAAATTTTCTTACACTACCTGAATTAAAAGACAGCAAGTCATACTCTTTTTTTTTTAATTTAAAATTTCCATTTTAAAAATATTTACTCCGACAGTAATTCAAAAATCACGGTCGTTACCGATTTTTAAATTATTTAATACGACGGTAAAAACTACAGTCGTTACAGGTAGAGAGATGACCAAATTTCCAGATTTGTAGACTTAGTCTTTATCGTCCATCAAGATCAAGATGAGAGAAATTAACGCTCTAGATTATAACCGTTTTATTGATTAGCTTATTAATAGAAAAACCCTATAGATTCTATTGACCACAAAATGAGGAAGGAAACGTTTGAGGAAGGAAACGGTCAAATTTCCTTACAAAATAAGAAAGGAAAACCATTAATGTTTTCGTATTAATTTCCTTACAAAACGGTCAAATTTCCTTACAGTCTCCCACTTGGTCAATTGTAAAATCCATTAATGTTTTCGTATTAAGGTCATAAGGTGCGCATGATATGCTAAACTTTTCTTTAATCAGTTATTATAAGTGTCTTGGCTAATTCAGTGGTCAATGGAAGTCATGACGTGTACATGTTATTTTGCAACATGCTTACTTCCATGTACTATGACATCGACAACTTTCATAACTAGACCGTAGATGAGCATAACTTAAAGGTCACATAATGTCTTGAAGCAAAAAACTGTTTCTGTTATCATTTATCTAAATATAAATGTGTACACATTATAAAACAGAAATAAAAGATGTCCAAATTATTAAGAGCTCAATAATTGTTATGTCTGGCTAAGTACAAAATAAATGGCATAATAAGGAGATAATTAGGAACTATCTGCAAGACCCATGCTATCAGTATGTCTCTGAAAGGTCTTTGGAGGTAGTCCTTTCGTGAATATGTCTGTCTGTACTTATCGATTCAACAACAATTTTCTTTAGTTTAACATCTTGCTTCAGTAGTAGGTATTTTAGGTCCATGTGTTTGGAACCTTTGGTTATCCGATCATGCTTGGAGAAAAAGGTTGCAGCTTCATTGTCGCAGTAGACAGTTAGTGGCTTAGAGATAAAACTTAAAGTGCCAAATTATGAGACAAAATTACGCAGCCATGTTCCCTAAATTGAAGCCCCATAACATGCTACGTATTCAGCCATCATGGTGGATCCGTAAAGCATCTCAGATTTCTGGCTTCTCCATGATATTGCACCTCCACATAAGAGGTACACATAGCCAAGAGTGCAGATCCTAGTGTCAGGACATCCAGCAAGGTCTGAATCAGAATAACAAGTTACCTGTAGGTAACTTGATTTTCTATAGGTGAGCATGTAATTCCCTATTCCCTTTAGGTATCTCAGTACCTTCTTTGCAGCTTTCCAATGATCGATTCCAGGGTTACTTTGAAATCTACCCAGCATACCAACTACATGACTGATATGACCTGTGAATACGTCAAACTCCCTACAAGAGATGCATAAGGATATTTGGTCATTTCTTCTCGTTCCATAGAAGTCTTTGGGCACTGCTCAAGAACAAGTTTGTCTCCTTTCTGTAGTGGGACAGGACTAGAGGAACAATTCATCATGCGAAATCTCTCAAGAATTTTTTCAATATATGCTTTTTGAGACAATCCTAGAATTCCTTGTGTTCTCTCATGGAATATTTCTATTCCTATCACATAGGAAGCCCCACCCATATCTTTCATTTCAAAATTCGTTGAGAGATAATCCTTAGTTTCAGGTAATAAACCAAGGTCGCTGTTAGCTAATAATACGTCATCAACATACAGAATCAAAAATATGAACTTGCTCCCACTAAACTTGAGGTATATACAAGGGTCAACTATGTTTTCTGTGAAATCGAAAGTGGTAATGATTTCATGAAACTTTAGATACCATTGTCTAGAAGCTTGTTTCAGTCCATATTTTAATTTCTTAAGTTTGTAGACCATGTCTTCCTATCCTTCAATTATGAAGCCTTCAGGTTGACGCATGTAGACTTCTTCTTCCAAGTCTCCATTTAGAAAGGCTGTTTTCACATCCATTTGATGTAACTCGATATCATAATGAGCTACTAATGTCATGATAATTCTAAGAGAATCTTTCCTGGAAACAGGAGCAAAAGTTTCATTATAGTCAATGCCTTCTTTCTGATTAAAACCTTTGAAAACAAGTCTGGCTTTATATCGTTCAATTTTACCATTGCAATCACGTTTGGTCTTGAAGATCCACTTACAACCGACTGCTTTATGTCCCTGCGGCAATTGAACGATTTCCCAAACTTGATTATTATCCATAAATTTCAGTTCATCTTTCATGGCATCAATCCATTTAAGAGAGTTAACATCCTTAATGGCTTGTGAATAAGAAATTGGGTCCGTAGTTCCTTCAGATTCTATTAGATAAAGCATATAATCATCAAGAATAGCTGATCTTCTTTGTCTATGAGATCTTCTTCATACTAGTTCCTATGGTACTTCATCAACATTATGATTGGTGATAATTTCATTATGGAGTTGTTGATCATTTATTGGGTTTCCCTCATTGTGAACAGGTTCAACAATGGGATAATTCTCAATATCTTTCGAAATAGAGGGTAAGATAATGGGTACCCTTATTTCATGAATGACAACTTCTTGTTGTTTTGTACTCCCACCGATTTAACCATTTTCATAGAATTTGGCATTGCCGGTTTCAATAATTCTTGTACTATGGTTATGACAATAAAATCTATATCCTTTAGATTTTTTTGGGTAACCTATAAAGTAACCACTGACTGTCTTAAAATCCAATTTCTTTTCATTAGGATTGTACAGACTAGCTTCAGTTGGGCAACCCCAAATTTTGAGATGTCTTAAACTAGGTTTCCATCCTTTCCAAAGCTCAAAAGGAGTCTTCGGAATGACCTTACTTGGAACTCTATTTAAGATGTAGACAGCTGTTCGTAATGCATCCATCCATAATGATATAGGTAAATTTGCATGACTCATCATGGATCTAAACATTTCCATGTATGTACGATTTCGCCTTTCAGCTACACCATTCTGCCATGGAGATCCATGTGTTGTGTATTGTGCAACAATTCAAAGTTTTTGAAGAAGTCTAGCAAAAGATCCAAGATGTTGTCCTGTTTCATCATACCTTCCATAGAATTCACCACCCTATCTAACCTAATGATTTTCACTTTTCTTTCTAATTGCCTTTCGACTTCAGTAATGAACACTTGTACAGCATCCACTGACTGAGATTTTTCATGCAATAGATAAAGATAGAAATAACGTGAAAAATCATTGATAAAAGTGATGAAATATTTCTCTCCTCCAAAAGTTGGAACATCAAAAGGTCCACAAATATCTGTATGTATTATTTCAAGAAGTTGTGTACATAAGAATCATTCTTGGATGACTTTCCTTTAGTTTCTTTTCCATGCACGGTGAGTTGGATTTCAGCATTTTGTTTAAGATGAAGTTTATAAAGTCCATCAATTAATATTCCAAAACCAATAAGACAAGAATTTTTAAATAAACTAAAATTTCCATTTCCAACTTCAAAATAATATCCAAATTTATCAAGCACACTTACAGAAATCAAATTACGGGAAATAGACGAAACATAAAGAGTTTGACATAAATCTAACTGATAACCGCTATCTAAAATGAGACGAAAAGTTCCAATATCTTCAACTGGAGCTTTATATTTATTCCCCATGAAAATGAAATTCTCACTTGGGTTTGTTGTTTGGATCGTAATGAATCCCTGCGTAGAATTCGAAACATGAACATTAGTAGCAGTATAAATCCACCAAGTAAAAGAAGGTACATTAGTAAGATTTGATTCGAAATGACTTACGAAACCCATTGGGTTACCTTTCTTTTCGAACCATGCTTTGCACTTCATGCAATCTTCCTGGAAGTGTCCAGGTTTCTTGCAAAATTTGCAGACATCATCCTTCTTTTTCTTCTTGGATGGTTGAGTGGCGTCATCAGATTTGGGTGGTGCTCTTTTATGCTGTGAGTTGTTCCTTTTGCCAGCTTATTTTCCAACCCCTTGAGTGGAATAAGCAACTTTAATGCCTTGCGAGCCCTGCCTAGACTCATCTTGAACCAGTTTGTTAGTCAATTCATTTAGACTCCACTTTTCCATAATAGTGTTGTAACGAATTTTGAATGGTTCATACTGAGGAGGTAAGATAGTGAGAATGAATTGGACGAGAAAAGCATCATCCATAACCAATCCCAAGTTCTTAAGTTTGGCAGCAAGGTTAATCATTTCAATGACATGAGCGCTCATTGAGTGAGAACCATCAAACTTCATGGTTACAAGGTCTGCCATAAGTTTCCCAGCAAGGGATTTGTCTGCAGTCTTGAACCGATTTTCAATGGATTGCAAATATTCTTTTGCGCTTTCAGTTTTGGGTAGGGAGGTTTTGATGTTGGTATCAATCACCATTATCATAAATATCATGTTGCGCCTATTAGATCGTTCCCAATCATCATGGAGTTTGTTTTCCTCAAGCGTACTTCTGTCAGTAAGTGAGGCTGGCTTTCCTTAAGGAGGCCATGTCCAGTTCAAGTATGCCCAAAGAAAACTCAACTTGCTCTCTCTATTCTGACTAGTTGGTTCCATTGAGTCTGATGATAGACGTAGCGTGCGAATTAAGGTTTGAGGGTATTGCAACTGCAGATATAAAAGAAATGTAGGCTTCTTTATTAGAATAAAACACATGTCATAATAAGAGGTTAGGTTTAGCGCCTCCTATGGGTAGGCAGTAGAACCATACTCATGGAAGAATGATAAACGTTAATGTTTCATGCGTTATTGTGCAAGCTGCAGCCGCCTATGGGCGGGACTACATGCATCAGACCAGAGGAAACAAGGAAATTAAGCGCGGAAGGTTTTTTTTTCGCATAAACATTTGCCATTCTTTCAAGTAATCCACAGCAAGGATAATAAATGTCTAGTAACTCCAAGTAAATTTCATACATGAATTTAACATATAAACAATTATTTTGCAAGTTCCAGATCATGAATTTAATGTCAAACTTGGAAACAATTGTTTTCAATATGTATACTTTCTGAAAAGTATTCGCATACAATAAGTTGTCCATATTATACAGTAGGTCAAACATTAAGGTAGAAAAATTAACTTTTGCGGAAATATAAACTTTCCAGATCCAGATCTAAGCATACAGTAAATAGAATAATATTGATGATCATGATTACTATAGCAACTTAAATAATATGAATATTAAACTTGAATCACATTAACACTAATAATCATTGTTAACGCTAAAAATTGAACGCCAACACCCGGTGTGTGTAGTAATGTTGTGAAAGCACCACCCATGTGACGGGAACAAGAAATAAGCAGTAAAATTGCTGAAAAACGGTAAAAGACAGCGGTTTTATAGTGGTTCGGCTTGTAATTAAGCCTACATCCACTTTATATTCTTTTATTGCTGATTTGATTACAAATTGGTACAATACACTTCAAAATATGATACACTTTGATCACAAAAACACTCTCGACTACTAGCTCAAACTTCGATGATGAAACTTGGTGAATCCGCGTCGGATGTGTGAGATTCCTCTCGAAGCTTGTTGTAGTGCCTTGAATGTTTGGAGCTCTTCAAATGTTGAATGAGTTGAGAATTCGGCAGAGTAATGACGCTTCAGAAAATGATTGGCCAAAAGTCCCCCCCTCGTTGTAGTTATGGCCGTATTTATAGAAGTGGTTCTGGCTGAATTTTACCCTAAGTCTTAGGTCGTGTACGACCTAAGTTAAGTCGTAGGTTGCGAACGACCTAAGCTAGGTCGTGATCCATTCGCGACTTAAGAAGTTCGCCTAATGTAGTTGCATTTGGTCTTGTTTGTACAAGTGGTAGGTCGTAAGCGACCCAAGGAGTAGTTGTAGGAGTTTTAGGTCGTTGAGCTGCTTTGTGAAGTTGGGTCGCGAAGCTTTAGGTCGTTAGGTCGTGAAGCCCTTTAGGTCGCGAAGTCTCTAAAGTTGTTAGGTCGCTAACTTCCTTAGGTCGTTAGGTCGCTGATACCAGTAAGTCGTTAAGTCGCTAACTCCCTTAGGTCGTTAGGTCGCCAACTTCCTTAGGTCGCTAACTTCTTTAGGTCGTTAGGTCGTGAAATCACTTAGGTCGTTAGATCTCTTGGGTCGTGAAGTCTGGAGACACTAGGTCGTTAACTTCTTTAGGTCGTTAGGTCGTAGCTTGTTAAGTCGCGGAGTTATAGGTCGCAGAGTTTTAGGTCGGCACTAAAATATAAGTTAACATTTGCCCCTCGAAGTGCAGGCCTATGTCATAGGTCGTGTGCTTCGACTTAACTTTGCTAGGTCGTGAACGACCTAAAACTCGTGCTAACTCGTACGTCTGTTCGCCTTCCTCTCTCAGCCTCATATAAATTAGTTAGGTCGCTCCTTCCTCCCTACCTTACTACTCCGAACTTCCACTGCCATTGACGAATTTTCAATCTTTCGAACGCGAATTCAATCCCATAAATCGTCGATCCATTTCTACCAGCATACTACGTAAGTGGATCCAATCTCTACTCCACCATAATCGTCGTTCGATCGTGAATCCATGTTTTCCGACCCAAGTCCAATTTCACGTGTCATGTTTCATTTTGAATGGTTATTTCGATCAACTTTTGATCGTCGTTTGATACGTTGTGGTAATTCATGAATGCACGCTGTGACGCCCCACCTCTATACCCAAGCTAGACAATAACACTACGGATTCATGCCGTCAACTAGCTCGGAGAATAAGGCTGTTGAGGAGCGACCATCTGTATAATTGCTTTGTGCGAGTACCGATATGCCAGATAAAAATATATCTTTTCGTCTCAAGAGGAAATCCGATATACCAATACAAACTCAAAGCTATCACACAGTGGCTATATATAATCTTCAGAAACAAATATAGAAATAAACGTAACACAGATCAGTCACAGACAATTCATACCACAAAGGCAGAAGTAGATATAAATATAACACATGAAAGTGTACAATAGAGTAGTGGTCAAATAAGATCCACAATAACACAAAAGAATAGATACAAGTGCAAGACAATAGAATATGTATACATCAAGGAGTCTAATCTCAAATGTATATAACAAAAACTACTAAACTAGAGTAGTAAGCCAAAAGTCAGATGATGGTTCCAGATAGGAAGTCATGAGGAAGCACCTGTAAAATCTCAGTCTGAGCCGAGTATTATTTGAGAAGAAAATAATAAACGGATCAGTCTAGCTATAAATATCAGATAAAGTGATATAGAATAAGAGATACGACAAAAACGTATGATAACCATAAAGCCATACAGTGATAAGTATCTAATCGAAAATAAATCCAGAGATTAATCAACATCACAAGAATCTTCTCAAAGATTAAAAAGAATGTCATATTCTTAATTTAATTCACCAAGCCACAAATAACGACATACATTTCAATGCCAATTTGTAAAAGTTGGTGAAGCATAAATTCCAGAAATCAACCATTAGAAATCCAGAAATCAAATAATCCAAAGCAACGACGTCGTACAGCGTAACGTCCGATGATCCAGAGACAAAATAAATAAGAACAACGACGTCGTACAGCGTAACGTCCGATGAACCAAAGCACAATAAAAACGAACAACGATGTCGTACAGCGTAACATCCGATGAACCAACACATAGGAAAATTGAACAACGACGTCGTACAGCGTAACGTCCGATGATCCAGAGACAAAATAAATAGGAACAACGACGTCGTACAGCGTAACGTCCGATGAACCAAAGCACAATAAAAAGGAACAACGATGTCGTACAGCGTAACATCCGATGAACCAACACGTAGTAAAATGGAACAACGACGTCGTACAGCGTAACGTCCGATGAACCAAATCACGATAAAACGGAACAACGACGTCGTACAACGTAACGTCCGATGAACCGAATCAAAGAGACATCGCACATTGCTAGTCTAAATAACGAAAATGATCGTCATTGATCATCAAGAAGTGTCGATTACACTAAGCTAGTAAATATAAGAGTTTAGCTTCATGTCCCATAACCACTTGCTTAACTCAAATATTTACGAACAGATTGTAGATCTCCACTCGAAAATTGTCACAAGAGTTTCAATCGAACAAGTCCATAAATTAACCGACGAAGTAAACGCAAGCGTTTCATACCACTTGTTTTGCTAAGCCGTTTAATTAGATTTTCTCATACGAATGAGGTAAAGGTTTGTATATACTAATAGATTAGAAAACTGTTTTATAAACGAACTTTGTATTAAAAATAGAGTTGAAATCGTTTTAATGAAAGAGTTTTGATATTTACTACTAGTATTGAAACCTTTATGTTTTTAAAGTGACAAATCATAGAAGTGATTATAGAAACAATCAATCACCAAAATTCACATTCGAAGATGTGAATAAATTCCAAAGAAATCGATATCAAATACATCAAAATGGATATTTCAAAAGTCCAAAGAAAGAAGTCATCAAACTCGATAATAATTGATAACAATAAGTCGGATCGACAAAAATCGATAAACCTTGGAAATTTACTCGAAAACAGGCAAATTAGGCAAAATCAGCAGTTCAAACGTCTAAATTTTTGTGACAGACGTCTAAATTTTATTTCAGACGACTGAATTTTGTGACAGACGGCTCAGAGGTCAAAAATTGAAACAGAGAGTAAAAAACATTTTGAACTATATTCAGACGTCTAAATTTTTGTTACAAACGTCTATATTTTATCACAGACGTCTGTATTTTTGTCACAGACGTCTAAATTTGGTGACAGACGTCTGAAATTTATTTCAAATGTTTGAATTTTTCTGCTAGGCAAAAAAAACAGCCTAGCTCAAAAATCGACGAATCCGAACCAAAATGAGATCGAACGAGCGATGAACACTGAGGGTTTACGCCAATCGGCAACCCAGCCCTATAGGCACTTCAATGCATCCCCAAAAACATGTTCAAACATCCATAAAAGGATTTTCATATAAATTAAACCAAAACACCAAAAATTGGAATACACACCAAATCAATCCAATCCAAATATCAAATACGCATGGATAAGTGTTAGGAATTCATACCTAACAACAAAGATAGATATAGACATAGATGTGAGATAAAAATCTCACCTTTAAACCTAAACAAATGAAGAAGAAGCTTTGGAACAATAGCAAGAGCAATTACTCTTCAATTCCAACACAACAAGCTTGAATCAAAGCTTAAAAGAAGAACATTCCCAAAGTTAGGTTTAGGAATTTCTGAAATTGGAAGGAGAAAGAGTTGGAGAAGAAGAAGGAGATGCTTACCAATGGGTTCTCTTTGAATTTGGAGCTAGAAGTTGGATTTGCTAATGAAGACTAGGGTTTTGAATTTCTATTTCCCATTCTCTTCCACCATTGTTGCTTTAGAACTGAAATGAGGAGGAAGTGAGGGTGAATGGGGAGGAGTGGTTCAGATTTGAGTATAAGTTGGCTAGTGGGCTGAACCCAAACCCAAACCCAAAGTGAAAATGGTCAAATGTTTGACTAGCTCCAAACATATCGAAGCTTACAGTCAAAAAGATCGCAAACGACATTTTGAACTCAATGGAGGTGGTCTCGAGTCCTAATTCGACTGTTTGCAAAAAGTAGCTTTTCGGACTAAAATCCGACTAACGATGAAATATTTAAATAAGATATTCAAATGCATAATCGTCAAATATGCGGGTTGTTACAGACTCCCCTCCTTAAAGAAATTGCGTCCTCGCAATATATAAGGTGGAAATAAAAAGTAACAAACATAAAAACATATTAACACAAAAGAAATTTGAAATAAGAAGTTCACCTTACAGAGCATGGGAAAGTAAGTCCGGATGTGTACGCTCGATGAATTCTCTAGATTCCCAAGAGCAATCCTTAGGATTTGAGGACCATTGAACCTTCACAAGCGGGACATCTTTATTTCGAAGTCGTTTAACCTTTGAAGCAATAATTCGAATAGGATGCCGCTCATAAGTTAAATTCGGCGAAACTTCAATCTCTTCCACAACACCGGGCTCAAGAATAGATTCGGAATCCCGAAGACATTTCTGTAATTGAGAAACGTGGAACACGTCATGCATGGCAGAAAACCGAGCCGATAATGAAAGGCGATAAGCCATGGAACCAATACGTTCGGTGATAGGAAATGGCCCAATATATCGAGGCGCTAACTTTCCCGATCGATTGAAACGTACAACTCCCTTCATAGGGGAAACACGAATAAATACAAGATCTCCAATAGAAAATTCTAATTTCCTTCTTCGATTATCGGCATAGGATTTTTGTCTACTCTGGGCTTCTTTCATCCTATGACGAATAAGTTCAATCTTTTATGTGGAATCACGAATGAAATCTGGACCTAAAACCAGCTTCTCACCAGCCTCAAGCCAACAAGAAGGAGATCGGCATGGCCTTCCATAGAGTGCCTCGAAAGGTGCCATACCAATACTAGATTGGAAGCTATTATTATAGGAAAATAGAAAAATATGATCTTTCCAACTTCCATCAAAATCAAGAACACAAGAACGAAGAAAAATCTTCAAGAGTTTGATTCACACGCTCGGTTTGTCCATCGGACTGGGGGTGATAAGCGGTGCTAAATTAAGCTTCGTTTCCAAAGTTGTTTGAAGACTCTTCCAAAATCCACTAATGAACAATGGATCTCAATTGCTAACCATTGAAGTAGGAACTCCATGCACTTTAACAATTTCCTCGATAAAGAGTTTGGCCAAAAGAGGAACGGTTCCGTTAGACCGAACGGGAATAAAATGGGTGGATATAGTAAGTCTATCAATTATCACCCACAAGCTATAATGACCCGAACGAGAACGGGGAAGGCCATCAATAAAATCCATGGAAATTTGATCCCACTGCCAAATTGGAATTTCCAATGGTTGCAATAACCCACCGGGCCTTTAATGTTCGGCCTTGACAAGTTGGCAAGTCATGCAACACTTAACAAAATTAGCAATATCAAATTTCATTCCCTCCCAGTAATAAAGTTGCTTCATATCTGCGTACATTTTTCTACTACCGGGATGAATGGTAAATTTAGAATAATGAGAATCTTCTAAAGTGTCTTTACGAAGATCACTCATATTTGGTACGATAAGTCTACCAAATTTTCGAATGCCGCTACGAGAATCAATATCGAAGTCTTTCAACTTTCAATATTAATTTTATCCCTACAACTTTGGCTAAGAAGAGCCAATTCAGGATCTAGTCTTTGAGCTTCAAGAATGCGGTCTAAAAGAGAAGGATGAGCCTCAAGGCTACATAAGATGAACATGAATGGGAAACACGATCTCGAATTTCACAAGTGGTTGAAACCTCGAGATCCTTCCATTCGGATATCATCCTGAAAACAACCGCTTGTTGCTTACGACCAAGCGCATTGGCAACACGATTTTCCTTCTGGGAATAAAAAGAATATCAAGATCATAAGATGCAAGGAACTCGATCCAATATTAAGTTCCTTATGAGAAAATAAATATTCCAAAGATTTATGATCAGGGTAGAGAATAAATTTCTCACCCAAAAATAATGATGCCAAATTTTTAAAAGGGACAACAATAACCGCGAGCACTAGATCATGAGTGGCATACCTAGTCTCGATCGGCTTTAATGATTTAGAAGCACAAGTGATAGCACGTTCTCTTTTGCAAGAGAACGACATCCAAACCAATACGATTAGCATTGGTACAAAAGATAAAGTCTTGGTTCCCTTCGGGAATCACAAGAATAAGAGTATCGAAAAGAAAGAATTCCTTTTAAATAACCTTCTTTCCCGAAAAGCTAAAATTTTCAAAATTACATTTATCTTTATGTAATAATCTTTCAAGAGAAATTTACATTTTTTACAAGTCAATTTATTGTGTTTGATTGTCTCATCAAAGTGTTTAGGAAACTCCTATCGATAACGTTGATCAAGCGCATCGACCAGAATTCTTAAAGCACTCAATGGGCAATACAATCACAAAATCATCTTCTATATGATAAACATGTTTCTTAAAACCCTTTAAGAATATTCTTTGCTCGTTTAAGAGCAAAATCAAATTGTACTTATAAATAAATCTTATGAAAAAGATTTGCAAAATTTTAAATTGCTGTTTTCATCCAAAATCAATATATAAAAGAATGGAGTCATTGAGATTATAGAACACTTGATTCACAAAATGGATGAAATAAGCTGGACAAACTGAATGACATAATAAGTCATTCATAAGAATCATAACGAGTGCGTAATGCGGTAATTGGAATGCTAACTCTCGCAACTCGTAGCAAATGAAAATTGGTGGCAAGGTCGAGCTAAAAAGACCTTATCACCACCCAAAAGATTGCTTAGGTGATAATCCTAAAGCAAACTCAAAAATACCGGAAAATTCTCAAACTACATGAATGAGAGAAGTAACACTTTCCTCATCATGTGAGCTTTAAAGAATAAAATGATGTCATCAAATTGGAATCAAAATCACAAAGGAAAAACAGAAATCTGCTTAATAGATTGAAAATGTCAAAGTTGAATAGTCCACATGGGACAAAGGATATGGCTTCATAATAATTAAGCCAATCCTTGCAAAAGTCAATTCCGAAGCATAAGTAAAAAATTGGCTCGGAAAGAAAAATCACATAAAATAATTTCGACATCAACAAAAAGCAAATTGAGTGTTGCGGATCCACCAATCCGGATTCGCAATCCATAAAGAAGTCAACAAGCCCAAAAATGTCTAAAGAAAAGGAATCACAAGTTCTTTTGATATAAAAATAATGAGATGAAACCCATATCAAAAAGAACTCGAATAAGATAATCACAAAAGAAATATCGTCAAAGATAGGAAGAGAATTACCTCAACCAAGAGAAGTGTCACTGGGGGCTTGAACAACATTTAGCTCTCCCTCTCTCCTACTTTTAAGAATGGAACATGTAGATATAAGATGACCCGAACTTTTGCAATAACGACAAAAGAGAGGTTTCGGGCATTCCCTTGCATAGTGGTCCGTAAGACCACAATTGTAGCATCGGCCATGACTAGAGGTAGGAGTCTTTGCTATCGGAGTTTGTTGCTTCCCTTTCTTGATGGGATTGGGGCCGGTGAATTTAATAGGCCTTTTCATGTTGTCATTGAAGTTCTGCTTGGCACGCACAACTTCAATATCGCTTTCTCTATCGGCCTCTTCAAGACGAAGAGCGATGTTAATAAGCTGATCAAACGAAACTTCTAGTTTCAGAAGTAATGGCTTCTTGAGGTTCTTATTCAACCCATAGACGAACCTCTGATTTTTCTTCATCGGGGTATTAATATACTCAACCCCGTATTTAGAAAGAGATTCGAAAGATGCGACATAGTCTGTCACAGAAGATTCACCTTGAACAAGGTCTATGAAGCGCCGTGCTAAAGTTACTTTTTCAGCCTCCAGCACAAATTTCAATTCGAATCTTTCTCGGAATTGCTCCCAAGTAAGATCTGCTTCTACGATTTCAAAAATTAAAAGCTCATACCAATCCAATGCTCTTTCTTGGAGCATGTTAGAAGCCACTTGGACTCGGTGGAGATCAACAAGATTCATGCGAAAAAAGATGCGATCGCATGATTTGAGCCAAGCTTGAATTTCGATAACACTCTCGGATCCCCGAAATGGCCTTCCACCCAAATCGGTATAGTCTCTGCACAAGCGTGCAAAACCGGATCTAGGATGGGTAGGCTCTGGAATAGGTCCGACAGCTTTAGCATTCTTAACAAGATCTAGAAGTTGCTGAGCAGACATAAATACTCCATCCTGGTGAGTAGCACTAGATTGCCCGGCGCTGGGACGACCAGGTCTAACCATTTCTTTTCTTTAAGAAAGAAAGAAAAGAGAAAAAGGTTAATCTCAGAATGAGTATCAAACAAACTCGACTGATAAAACAAGGAATCATAAAAAGAAATAGGATAGAACGGTACGAAGACTCGAATAAAATCCTATAGCATGATTCCTAAGAAAGACTTAGGACGATGATCCTTGCTAGATTATTCTACATTGTTCCGAAGTTGGCTCCGATACCAAGCTGTGACGCCCCACCTCTATACCCAAGCTAGCCAAGAACACTACGGAGTAATGCCGTCAACTAGCTCGGAGAATAAGGCTGTTGAGGAGCGACCATCTGTATAATTGCTTTGTGCGAGTACCGATATGCCAGATAAAAATATATCTTTTCATCTCAAGAGGAAATCCGATATACCGATACAAACTCAAAGCTATCACACAGTGGCTATATATAATCTTCGAAAACAAATATAGAAATAAACGTAACACAGATCAGTCACAAACAATTCATATCACAAAGGCGGAAGTAGATATGAATATAACACATGAAAGTGTACATCAGAGTAGTGGTCAAATAAGGTCCACAATAACACAAAAGAATAGATACAAGTGCAAGACAATAGAATATGTATACATCAAGGAGTCTAATCTCAAATGTATATAACAAAAACTACGAAACAAGAGTAGTTAGCCAAAAGTCAGATGATGGTTCCAGATAGGAAGTCATGAGGAAGCACCTGTAAAATCTCAGTCTGACCCAAGTATTATTTGAGAAGAAAATAATAAACGGATCAGTCTAGCTATAAATATCATATAAAGTGATATAGAATAATAGATACGACAAAAACGTATGATAACCATAAAGCCATACAGTGATAAGTATCTAATCGAAAATCAATCCAGAGATTAATCAACATCATAAGAATCTTCTCAAAGATTAAAAAAAATGTCATATTCTTAATTTAATTCACCAAGCCACAAATAACGACATACATTTCAATGCCAATTTGTAAAAGTTGGTGAAGCATAAATTCCAGAAATCAACCATTAGAAATCCAGAAATCAAATAATCCAAAGCAACGACGTCGTACATCGTAACGTCCGATGATCCAGAGACAAAATAAATAGGAACAACGACGTCGTACAGCGTAACGTCCGATGAACCAAAGCATAATAAAAAGGAACAACGATGTCGTACAGCGTAACATCCGATGAACCAACACATAAGAAAATGGAACAACGACATCGTACAGCGTAACGTCCGATGATCCAGAGACAAAATAAATAGGAACAACGACGTCGTACAGCGTAACGTCCGATGAACCAAAGCACAATAAAAAGGAACAACGATGTCGTACAGCAAAACATCCGATGAACCAACAAGTAGTAAAACGGAACAACGACGTAGTACAGCGTAACGTCCGATGAACCGAATCAAAGAGACATCGCACATTGCTAGTCTAAATAACGAAAATGATCATCATTGATCATCAAGAAGTGTCGATTACACTAAGCTAGTAAATATAAGAGTTTAGCTTCATGTCCCATAACCACTTGCTTAACTCAAATATTTACGAAGAGATTGTAGATCTCCACTCGAAAATTGTCACAAGAGTTTCAATCGAACAAGTCCATAAATTAACCGACGAAGTAAACGCAAGCATTTCATACCACTTGTTTTGCTAAGCCGTTTAATTAGATTTTCTCATACGAATGAGGTAAAGGTTTGTATATACTAATAGATTAGAAAACGGTTTTATAAACGAACTTTGTATTAAAAATAGAGTTGAAATCGTTTTAATGAAAGAGTTTTGATATTTACTACTAGTATTGAAACCTTTATGTTTTTAAAGTGACAAATCATAGAAGTGATTGTAGAAACAATCAATCGCCAAAATTCACATTCGAAGATGTGAATAAATTCCAAAGAAATCGATATCAAATACATCAAAATGGATATTTCCAAAAGTCCAAAGAAAGAAGTCATCAAACTCGATAATAATTGATAACAATAAGTCGGATCGACAAAAATCGATAAACCTTGGAAATTTACTCGAAAATAGGAAAATTAGGCAAAATCAGCAGTTCAGACGTCTAAATTTTATCTCAGACGTCTGAATTTTTGTGACAGACGGCTCAGAGGTCAAAATTTGAAACAAAGAGTAAAAAACATTTTGAACTATATTCAGACGTCTAAATTTTTGTTACAGACGTCTATATTTTATCACAGACGTCTGTATTTTTGTCACAGACGTCTAAATTTGGTGATAGACGTCTGAAATTTATTTCAGACGTCTGAATTTTTCTGCTAGGCAAAACAAAACAGCCTAGCTCAAAAATCGACGAATCCGAACCAAAATGCGATCGAACGAGCGATGAACACTAAGGGTTTACGCCAATCGGCAACCCAGCCCTATAGGCACTTCGATGCATCCCCAAAAACATGTTCAAACATCCATAAAAGGATTTTCACATAAATTAAACCAAAACACCAAAAATTGGAATACACACCAAATCAATCCAATCCAAATATCAAATACGCATGGATAAGTGTTAGGAATTCATACCTAACAACAAAGATAGATATAGACAAGGATGTGAGATAAAAATCTCACCTTTAAACCTAAACAAATGAAGAAGAAGCTTTGGAGCAATAGCAAGAGCAATTACTCTTCAATTCCAACACAACAAGCTTGAATCAAAGCTTAAAAGAAGGACATTCCCAAAGTTAGGTTTAGGAATTTTTGAAATTGGAAGGAGAAAGAGTTGGAGAAGAAGAAGGAGATGCTTACCAATAGGTTCTCTTTGAATTTGGAGCTAGAAGTTGGATTTGCTAATGAAGACTAGGGTTTTGAATTTCTATTTCCCATTGTCTTCCACCATTGTTGCTTTAGAACTGAAATGAGGAGGAAGTGAGGGTGAATGGGGAGGAGTGGTTCAGATTTGAGTATAAGTTGGCTAGTGGGCTGAACCCAAACCCAAACCCAAAGTGAAAATGGTCAAATGTTTGACTAGCTCCAAACATATCGAAGCTTACAGTCAAAAAGATCGCAAACGACATTTTGAACTCAATGGAGGTGGTCTCGAGTCCTAATTCGACTGTTTGCAAAAAGTAGCTTTTCGGACTAAAATCCGACAAACGATGAAATATTTAAATAAGACATTCAAATGCATAATCGTCAAATATGCGGGTTGTTACACACGAAAATTTTTATAATGGATCGGAGGGGTTTGCAATCGATTTCTTGGGCGATTTGGTGGTATGTGGAGATGAAACGAAAAGGATGACAGATTCTTTTGTAATGGCGATATCGGGTTATCGGGTTTAGTAAGTGATTGCATGGGGAGGAAGTCAGCGATCTATCAAATCTGGACGATCTAAAAGTTAGGTCGTGAGAAACCTGACCGATCTAATGATTCCTGCGACCTAAGTAGTCTCCGACCTATGCTAGGTCGTGAACGACCTAGGACTTTGACAAACCTGCCTCGCCTTGAATCTTTTACTTGCACTGTGTGACCTAAAGATGCCTCGACCTATGATAGGTCGCTGAACGACCTAGGACTTGAACCAACTCTGCACTGCCCTGAACATTTTAATTTGCACAGTACGACCTAAAAATGCCTCGACTTATGATAGGTCGCTGAACGACCTAGGACTTGAACCAACTCTGCACTGCCCTGAACGTTTTAATTTGCACAGTACGACCTAAAAATGCATCGACTTATGATAGGTCGCTGAACGACCTAGGACTTGTGAAGTTTGGCCAGAAGTTGACTGAGCTTTGAATTTGAACTGAGTTGCATTTCTTTTCAGATTGTCTTAACTTTAATGCTAATAACCTGTTTAAAAACAACATTTGCAGAAAAACGGGACAAATATACTGCCATTGACTGCCCACATCTCATGACAGATTAGTCGACAAAGAATAATTAACTTAAATGAATTCTATGAATGAAATGCTGTGAAACGACAAATTCAAATGAAGTATTAAAGCAAAGCTGAAATAATCAACCTAAGCTGATTTGTTTGCATCAACACAACATTGTATTTGAACTTAAAATGACAAGCCTCGAAACTTTATAATTGACAAATATCAATTAACTTAGTTTCAATTATATTTGCTTGTTATTGTATTAGTTTTGCACAACACTTCACTCTTTTTAGGAAACGTGCACCTTCATATTTGAATATCCAGTTCCTTGTGTAGAATGGCGTCTCAACAAGAAGATATAGGACCAGCCGGAGAAGCTTTTCCAATTGCTACCCCACTAGTTGATCCTCCGGAAAGGACTTCTACTTCATTGAGCCATAAAGTTTTCAGACAGTTGTGCATCCAATTCGGGATTGCTGAAACGGATGCTTTATTTCCTGGGGCAAACGATACTGCTGACAGGCCACCCCTTGGTTTTGTCGCAGTCAATTGCCAGATGTGCTTGAGTGGAGCTATTCCACCTTTCAACGAATTTCTCCGAGAACTCTTTCTTCGATTAGCCATCTCGCCCTTCCAGCTACACCCCAACGGTTACACCGTTCTGATGGGGTTGTGTGTTCTGTTTAGGAGGACGCTCGACCGTCTTCCGAGCTTTGATGAGATTTGCTATTTATGCACCTTTTCGAAGAACAAAGATCACCCTTCGATTACACTTGTGAGGAGTGCTCGGAACTGTAGACTGATCATTGATCTTCCAGACAGTGCTCATGGATTCTTAAGTCAATTCTTCTTTGTCCGCTGTCCTCCAGGATTCTATGCTGTCTGGAGAGTTGGAAGTAAGATTGCCTTATTTCCGTTTGCTTCATTTTCTGAACTTCTTTTACAACTTGAATTGTCAAGTACTGAACTTCAATCTTTACTTTTGTAGTACTTCTTCCTCCACATCGAAATCCTAGCCACAAGCCAACTCTAGAAACTTTAAGTGCTATGGTTGCTGAAGAGAGGAGTGCTAAATTCTTGCTGAAAGATGAGTTCCTGCATCAGTTCGGACTTCTACATTCTTCTCGGTCTACTCAAATTCATGAAATTTCTAGTTCTAAGGCCGAAGAATTAGCTGCCCCAAGTTCCCAAGCAGAGACATCCAATGCCCCAGTTTTTGGCGAAAAAATTGGATCGGAAGAACCAATTGTAGAGGCTGCACTGGTGAAATGTTCTACCATTGTTGATGTTGTGGGATCATCTAGCAAACTCACACTTTCTCCAGTAATTGAAGAGGAAGAAAATCCCCGATTTCCTAAAAAGGCGGTTGAGGTGGAAGTTGAAAAAGAGAGTTCTACCGGGCATCATGGCGATGATACTTTTGACAATTTGAGCGATATAATGATAACTTCTCAAGAGCTTTTTAAAGACGATATTTCAAAAGCGATCTCTCCTGTCGTTGAAGCAACTTCTTCTTTGCAACAAACTACAACTCCTTCTACACCAGTTGGCTCCATTCCCACACCACGGAGTGGTTTGTAGTCTGATGCGTATAGTTTACACACCACACACACTTAGGATTTTTACGATCAAATGCACTCAACTTTTTTAATTCGAAGATTTTTTAACACTTGTCTCTTTTTCATTTCCAGGCTCTTCAATGGGGCGGAGCGGTTCATATTATGATAACTTCCGGCGTTATGGAGGGCGCGATACTTATGATTTCAGACACTACGTCCCTTCCCTCCAGGAAACTGACGAAGAAAGAGCCGCCAGGAAAGCTCGTGAGAGGCGGGACTATGAAGAGCGCCGTAGAAGAGAAGATGAACACCGAGATTCATCCCGAAAAGAAGACGATTCACATAAGAGGAAATCTTATGATGATAAAGGAAAAAGTCACGTTGCCAGCGATCCAAGTAAACGAACCAAGCTTACTGACTCTTCCGTTGTTTCTGAAAAGCCTGACGCTCCCATTCCTTCTGATATCCTATCCGGCTCTCCTGCCTTAAAGAAGTCTGACATCCAGGCAATAATAAACAGGCCTCAGTATCAAGTTAAAGACGGCCCTTCAACACTTCAAAGACGATTTCCGAATTGGTGCTTAAAAGGAGTGTGCTTTGACTTAGATTTGGTCCCTATCGATAAGCAGGCCATGCTGAGGAATCTTGATGCTGTTAAGCTTGACATTGAGAGAATGTCTGGATGGCAGAAACTGGTTGATTAACTTCAAAGGGTCAACCGCATGAATCTGGAGGCCATGCTGATGATGGAAAACGATCACTCAAAGTGGAAGAAAATTGTCAAGCAACACGATGCAGAAATGTCGAGCATTGCCGACGATAATACAAGACTTGAGTCTTTAGTTAAGAAGCTCAAGGAGGATCTTGCCACATCTTCCGCTTCGCATTCCCAAAAAGAGGAAGTTTTCCAAAAACAAGTGCGGGACGCACACGCTGCTCAAAGGGACGCCGAGATGAAACTTGCAGCTGAACAGCATGTTATTGAGAAATATCGTAAAGAAAACGCTCAGCTGTGGGGAACAGTTAACTCCCAGAACATGGAGATTGAAATGATAAAGGCTCGACTTCTTAAAGTTGAGAAAGAGCGCGATGATGCGGTTGCCGGACAAGTTGCAGCCGAAGAGTCTCGCGAGGCAACTAAAGTCAGCATCGACTCTACTTTATTTGACTTTTATATGCACAGTGTTCTGGATCGTGGTAGTCTTTCATTCTTGGGTCCTAAATACAAGATTACACTGGCTGAAGTTTGGGAAGCCATACTTGATATGTCTACTGGCTATGCGGAGGCAGACCTTGCAGCGCTTTATCTGGATGATGAAGCACGTGATGCGCTTGCTAGAGGGAAAGAGCAGCTTGTGAGGGAACGCGCCGAAGTGGCAGGAGAAGAGCGTTTGGAGAAAGCGCCTTTGACCGACCCTGCTCATCTTCCGACTTCTGTTGACCCTGACATTATCGGCTCTAGTTCTTATTCTTCTCCTCCCGCAAAAGCCGAAGTTAAGACCGCAACTGCCGAGCATCCCATTACTCAAGTTGAAGAGAAGACCCAAGACGACACCGAAGCTGAAAATTTTGAAGTTGTCGTCAATAAGCCAACTTCACTAGGTAACTTTGATTCAGATCTGGCTCAAGTAGATTGCTCATTCGATTCAATTGAACTTGATGAATTTCTCGCTTATTACTTAAGTCCTGATGATCCAATATCTTCTCTTTTTTCGAAGAATACTGATTTTGACTTCTTTTCTTCTGTAGCAGAAGCACCAAGCATTGTGCACTCTCCTCCTTTTCCAGCTGTTCCTCCTCCATCCCTTCAAGTAACTCCTGCTTCTCAGCCAGGGTCGCAAGAAGAACAGATAGCAGCCCTTCAAGGCTTAGAGGATCCACCTACTTCCCAGGAGCAGAAAGCGAAAGAGACGGATGATAGTGAGAAGACTCCGGAGCAGTCATTTGACGATGATGCAAAGCTTTCCACGTTATTCTCTCCGGGAAGTGAGTCTTCTTCGAAGAGGAAGGGGAAGCGTGCAATAAGGAAGAGGAAGAAAAGCGCTTCCGCTGGAGAAGACAAAGCAGAAGAAGATCCGACCACTCCTCCTTCTCCAACCCGTCCACGCCAGATTCCAAAACTAACCATCAAGCCGGGCAAGAGCTCCAAAGGCGGCGGGAAGAAAGAATAATAAGCTGGATTTTCTACTCTTTGTTTTGCTTTTTGCATGTATCGATCTGAAATTGTGCGGGTACCGGTCCCCGCTCTTTTGAGATCTGCACATGTAAAGAATTTTCACAGTATTGAATAAAATAATTCTTTTTACTTGTACAAATTCTTGTGTATGTGAGAATGCATTTGTTTCTAATTTTGATATAGAATAAATGATTCTTTATTGGCTTTATATGATACCGCAGTGAGCTCGTGATATGACGATTGAGCGTTGTTTCTATTAATATAGTTATATGTGCCCCCGTATCACGGCTCACTGCAATATTCTGAAAAGACTTGTATTCTTATTTTAGAGAATAATTCTTCCGATTTGAGGAAATACTATTCTTCTTTTAATAGAACATGTTTCGTGCTGGAGAAATTTTTACTCTTTCTTTCTTTCTAAAGAACACTTCAACTTTCGAAGGCGATCACTTTCATTTGTTAAAAAGTGGATTTTTCCTACGCAGTGAAGTGAGCTTTTGAAGAATGTTTTGATCTGTTTGTCAGACAATTATATTTTACTGTTGAATGGATCCACAGGACAGTCCTTGGCTGTTCTACTGCATATTTGTTTGTACAAATAATTATAAGTATTCAGCTGTGGCCGTTCGCGGTTCCATTAACGAAGTTTTTGGATATGCCTTGTTAAAGGGATTTATTTGTCTTAGTGCTTCCGAAGAAGGCTTCGTGGTCTCCGAAGAGAAGCAATTTTGGTCTCTAAAGAGAAGCGATTTTTGGTCATTTCAGCTCTGGTGAAGTGGGCCTCCGAAGAGAGATTTTTGCACTTCAACTTCGGTGAAATGTGCCTCCGAAGAGGTCTTTTTGCCTTTCAGCTCTGGTGAAGTGGGTCTCCGAAGAGAGATTTTTACACTTCAACTCCGGTGAAATGTGCCTCCGTAGAGGTCTTTTTGGCATTTTAGCTCTGGTGAAGTGGGCCTCCGAAGAGAGATTTTTACACTTCAACTCCGGTGAAATGTGCCTCCGAAGAGGTCTTTATGGCATTTCAACTCTGGTGCAGTGGGCCTCCGAAGAGAGATTTTTACACTTCAACTCCGGTGAAATGTGCCTCCGAAGAGGTCTTGTGCCTCCGAAGAGGGCTTTTGTTGATTGACTCGCCCATGTCTCTTCGTTATATTCTCATTAGTGGTCCCCTGTTGTTGTCTCCAAGCCCGTGTTCCTTTCTTTTGCGAGCAGTTTGATCCATCTGAAGGAGTGTACTTCACTGTTAAGTGATTTCACGAGACAGGTACAAGTTACCTAATCAGATGTCTGTTTGTACAGACGATTGTAATTAGTTAACAAGTGTCTGGTTCTTTTTCTTTGGGAAAGTGTCCCTTTGGTGAAATCATCAACCTTTTGCGTGAAGTTCACCCTATATTTACTTTGCAGTTTGGAACTTTCTGTGGCTTGAAATTCGTTTATTGAGTTATTTACAGGGCTCACTTGGTCTCGTGATGGGTGAGCTTTGTTTTAACGACCTGCAATATTAAATCGATATTTTAGCAATACTTTTAGATATACTTGTATATTGAAATAAAACAGGTATTTAATAGCATTAAAGAACACAAAAATTATAGTTCTTTATTATTGATTCACATTGATTTCTCAGTAGTTTTCAATACAAAAGTTATACATCCACCGACATGTTACAAATTTAAGCAATGCTATTAAGTAAAAAATGGATGCAAGTGATTGCTGCTTTTGAATCTCCGGATTGGATATCCATTTCCACTAGATTCATAGCTTTGTATTCATATGCCAGAGAGAGTGAAAGATGCCCCGGCTGCAGTTTTGTGGGTAGTTAGCAGTCGTCCCAACTTACGCCTGCTGGTTGTGGACCCCCTATGACAACATTAATGACAAACTTCTCAGATTCCTGTGCTGCAGTCTTGTTGTCTAAGCCGGATTGGAGAGTAGAAAGTTGTTGCCCCTGAGTGGATGAGGTTGGATCGACTTTGTTTTTCTTCAGGTATTGTTGCAGTTTGTTCTCTTTCAATAGCTCCTCAATCAGATCCTTCAAGTGGCGGCACTCGTTGGTGTCATGGCCAGGCTGGTTATGGAACTTACAGAATCTTCCACTCTACGTGGCATTTCTCCCAAGTCTCAACTTATGCGGTTTAGGATATTCAATAGTATCCTTAGTTGCAAAGTAAATATTCTCCGGAGTATCAGTCAAAGGAGTGAAATCTGAAGGTCCAAAGTGACGAGCTTTCTTCGTATTTTCTTGCTTTTTTCCTCCGACATTTTCCCCTTTCCGGTTTCCAGATTCTCTTTTGTTTTGAGTGGCATTATTATTATTGACTTCGGCAACAACTACCTTCGGCGGTGCGGAAAAGCTTTCTAGGCGTATGAACTCGTCGGCCTTTTTATAAAACTTCTCAAGCGAGTTCGGCTCCTTCATCTTTAGCCATTTTCCAAATTCACTTGATTTATCGACGGCCCGCATCAAGTAAGTCAGGATCATACGCGGCTCTGCATTATCCACTTCAACTAGGGCTATATTGAAATGGCTCAAAAAGGATTTGATTGATTCTCCGGGTGCTTGCTCAAGACTAGACAATGACATTATATCCTTAGCTTTTGAAGCATACAATCTGAACTGATCTTTGAACTTTCGCGTTAAGTCGGAGAATTGATCCACAGACCGAACTGGAAGCTTTGTGAACCAAAGTAATGCCACACCTTCCAAGTACACTGGAAAGTATCGGCACTTAATCTCATCTGATGCTCTTGCACCGGTCATATGCCAGTCGTACTTATACAGGAAATGATTAGGGTCACTCGTTCCCCTATAGGCCGGGATAGTATGAGGTGCAAATTTCCTTGGAAATTCTGCTTTTAGGATCCTTTCAGTAAACGGAGTTCTACTTGGTGCAAATCCCCAGTCACTCTCATTTTCTTCCCTTTGCATGCTCTCTTTCATGATGCGGCCAACCATCTCTGATAGGTACTCTTTATCGTTCAGAGGCATCGCCGGGTAAGTATCAGTCCTTTTCTCGGAAGTTTGCTTGGGCACATGTTCGTGAAGAGTTGGTCGAGGCATAGAACCTTCAGCTTGGAAAGGTGGAATTTCGGCAAAGGTTGTTTCACGGTTTTCTGGCTGACGATTTGCCCCAAGCAGAGCATTCAATCTATCCATCATCAAAGTGTTTTGAGCTTCAATTTGTTGGTATAATCCTAAAACTATGTCATCTAATTCATCCCTTGTGACCCCTACGGTAGGAGTTGACCGGTTCTCTGTTGGGGAAGCGGAGGTTCCTTCATCAACATTTCCGGATCTGATAGGTCTACCTCTTCTTCCTGGAGCCATTATTTCAGATAAACTTTTGGTTTTTAAAGAAACTTTTTCCACAAACTCTCGCAAAGCAATGGTGACAGTACTCCTGAGTTCAATTCTCAGTGAAAGCACCAAAATGTTAACGCTAAAAATTGAACGCTAACACCCGGTGTGTGTAGTAATGTTGTGAAAGAACCACCCGTGTGACGGGAACAAGAAATAAGCAGTAAAATTGCAGAAAAATGGTAAAAGATAGTGGTTTTATAGTGGTTCGGCTTGTAATTAAGCCTACGTCCACTTTATATTCTTTTATTGCTGATTTGATTACAAATTGGTACAATACACTTCAAAATACGATACACTTTGATCACAAAAACACTCTCGACTACTAGCTCAAACTTCGATGATGAAACTTGGTAAATCCACGTCGAATGTGTGAGATTCCTCTCGAAGCTTGTTGTAGTGCCTTGAATGTTTGGAGCTCTTCAAATGTTGAATGAGTTGAGAATTCGGCAGTGTAATGACGCTTCAGAAAATGATTGGCCAAAAGTCCCCCCCTCGTTGTAGTTATGGCCGTATTTATAGAAGTGGTTATGGCTGAATTTTACCCCAAGTCTTAGGTCGTGTACGACCTAAGTTAAGTCGTAGGTCGCGAACGACCTAAGCTAGGTCGTGATCCATTCGCGACTTAAGAAGTTCGCCTGATGTAGCTGCATTTGGTCTTGTTTGAACAAGTGGTAGGTCGTAAGCGACCCAAGGAGTAGTTGTAGGAGTTTTAGGTCGTTGAGCTGCTTTGTGAAGTTGGGTCGCGAAGCTTTAGGTCGTTAGGTCGTGAAGCCCTTTAGGTCGCGAAGCTTTAGGTTTGTTAGGTCGCTAACTTCCTTAGGTCGTTAGGTCGCTGATACCAGTAAGTCGTTAATTCGCTAACTCTCTTAGGTCGTTAGGTCACTAACTTCCTTAGGTCATTAGGTCGCCAAATTCCTTAGGTCGTTAGGTCGCTAACTTCTTTAGGTCGTTAGGTCGTGAAATCACTTAGGTCGTTTGATCTCTTAGGTCGTGAAGTCTGGAGCCACTAGGTCGTTAACTTCCTTAGGTCGTTAGGTCGTAGCTTGTTAAGTCGTGGAGTTATAGGTCGCAGAGTTTTAGGTCAGCACTAAAATATGAGTTAACAATCATCATCATTATTATAGTAAAATTACAAACATCATATCATAGATCTATGCTAGTTTCGTTTTATATATATTGATGGATAATCATGAATTCTAAAACCTTTCTCTGATAAAACATGTAATCTTTATCTTGCAAATAACATAAACCCTAAGATCTAGAATTACATGATTATCACATATGTAATGAATCAATAAAATATACCTCCAACTATCTTGTATATGAATCAGCAATAGTTGTTGTCGAAAGTTATATCAATGGAGAAAGGAAATGGTTTCTCTCGCTTTTCCTATATCTTTCTTTATGTGTTTTTCTATATCCTTTGTGATGGGCAAAGGTTAATATTTATAGGTAGAAAGAGGACCAAATTTCCAGATTTGTAGACTTAGTCTTGATCGTCCATCAAGATCAAGATAAGGGAAATTAACGCTCTAGATTATAACTGTTTTATTGATTAGCATATTAATAGGAAAACCCTTTAGATTCTATTGACCACAAAATGAGGAAGGAAACGTTTGAGGAAGGAAACAGTCAAATTTCCTTACAAAATAAGGAAGGAAAACCATTAATGTTTTCGTATTAATTTCCTTACAAAACGGTCAAATTTCCTTACAAATGTGACAGCTACTTTTGAACTTGAACTAAGTAACATCCATATGTGTCCACATTTTACTGAGTTTATATTATTTATTGTAATTGTAATTGATTGGGCTTAGATCGGTTTCTGGTACCGTTGACCTTTGTTTCATCTCCAATTATCGGCTGTAGTCGAATACATTATATACATAAATACTGGTCTTTAGTTTTTGCTTCAATTTCAACCAAATTTCCATTGATAATAAATAAAATTATATTTTATTAATGAGCAGAAGAAGCAGACCGGGGTATGATAACCATATAACCGTATTTTCGCCTAGTTGCAAATTATATCATGTTGGTAATCTAAGCTAAACTTTTGAGAAGATCTAATTAGATTTAAAAAGTTTAAATATTTGTATAATATGTTTCATTGTTTTGTTTTGAAATAGAGTATGCATTCAAAGCCATGAAGGCGGCTAGAAGCACTTCAATTGCTGTCAACGGAGCGAAATCTCTATGTGTTGTTGCACATAAGAATGTTCTTATAAGATACTGTCATTTAGTTTGTAAAGTGGTCATGGCTGATGTGGTATGTTTGTAGTATAAGTTATAGAATCTACTTCATATAGGATGGACTGTATTTTAAAAATTCGGTTTGGCAACAACTTGTTTTATTTCTTCTTATAATTAGTTTTGAATAGTAACTTTTAAGTAGTTTTGGGTGTATGATAAAAAGTTCAAAGCATTTGAATAGATAAGTAGATATTGTGACAAATTTTAGTTGTATAACTTGAAATAAGTGAAACAAATATTACTTATTTTCTATTTCTATGTCAAAAATTAAGTTGTTTCTAAACACTTCAAGCTACAGTGATGGTTTGAATTAGTACACCATTGCTTGAATCAGTACAGTATCACTTTTCTCATGCCTTAGTATTGATAATTTGTCCATATGTTTTTAATGACAGCCCATGAATATGCACTATGTAGAAGATACTCTCACTAAATATACCAATTACCTGCAGAAAATTTATCAACTATTTTTGTTTAGGGTATATATTGACCATCAACAACGTTTGTACTGATATGTAGAAGGCTAGTTATGACATAACACTCATATTTGTTTTTATCCCTTCACTTGCAAGGCTACAATTTATATTGATTTTCTTTTTTTGTTGTGACTTGTGATATCGACAATGGCGAAGAAGACATGGAATTGAAAGAAGCATCTCATAGAGAGAGATGCAATATTCTTCCAGAAAGAAGACTTCTATTTGAAAGTTTTATCTCCTATATTTCTTTCATGTAAAGCTTTCGTTCTGATGTACATACATTTTTGCTGAACTGGTAAATATCTGTCTTATATTATTTCCTTTCTTAATGACTTTTGTAGTATTCTTGCCTATAACTTATTTGAAGTAAAAAACATAACTATAAAATCATACTTAACGTTGTTTACATATTCTAGTAAAATGATTGTTATCATAATTGATAGTTGATAGTTTGGTTCATAAGAAACATTTACATCCAAGACACAGAGTATAGCTGCAAGTTAACTTTAAGATTAAACTAAATTCTACTACATTGCATCAAACTTAACCAGTGTGTAACAAGTGAATATTGGAACCAAAACTACTTTTTATCTCAAAAAATAGCATTTCAGTTTGCAAGAACAATGTTACAATTTGATGGTCACATTCATTTGCAATATGCAGCATTTATGGGATAGCATATTTGATTTCGACTAAGCAGTACCATAACCCTGAATATAAATTTGGTTTGCAATTTATGAGTACATGTAAGGAAATATTTCTTTTACTAAACCACAATAACTCTAGAGGACTAATTAACTTTTTTGGAGTATATATTCACGTTAGGAAATACATGTCAAAATATATATTCATGTCTGTAATTCTTATTGTTGATTGTTATAATTGTCTATAGGTAACTAGTTTTTTCAAAGTAAAGACCAGTTGCAGCAAAGAATTGTGAGTTTTAACAATGAACATGGCTCTAATCTATTCTATTATATAAGAAAGAGAATATAAAACTTTTAGCATTCTTATCTCTCATTCACTCTTAGACTGAATAGTGCAATCTCCTTGATTTTTGGTATAATTTTCCTATTAGACCCTCTAAAAATTATTCCACAAAACTATTCTATTATATAAGAAAGAGAATATAAAACTCTTGGCATTCTTATCTCTCATTCACTCTCAGACTGAATAGTGCAATCTCCTTGATTTTTGGTATAATTTTCCTTTTAGGCCCCCTAAATATTAGTTCACAAAACTACTATCATTAGCACAGCAATTAATGTTGACATTGTTCCTTTTGATAAAATACTCTTATGTACGTTTATTATTGTTATTATTTTGATAAACCGATAATCTATCTATTTATATTCTATTGTATAAGAAAGAGAATATAAATCTCTTACTATTCTTATCTCTCATCCACTCTCAAACTGAATAGTGCAATCTCCTTTATTTTGGTATAATTTTTCTTTTAGGCCCCCTGAAAATTATTCCACAAAATTACTATCATTAACATAGCAATTAATGCTATCATTTTTCCTTTTGATAAAATACTCTTACGTACGTTTATTATTATTATTATTTTAATAAACCGATAATCATTATTTCTTTGTAATCTAACAAAGATCTCTTCCTCTTCTCCATGTTATCATTAAAAAAATTTCATTCCTCATTTGTTTTCTATCATTATTTCATATCCCTCCCATTTATTTTTTTATTCATCATGTTATCTCTTCCCCTATTTCAGTTTTATATGTATACTACAATTTAAATCAAAACTAAAAAATATATTTCCAGTCTAAATCAACTTAAAGATTCAATCCAAATAGTTTTTTAGTCAATCTCTTTAAAAAAATTCTAACTATAATTTGATTGAATTCATCATTATTTCTTTAATTTCCATTCATCTTAAAAAATATCATTTTATTCATGTTTTGTAGTGATTATGTTTCTATTTGTTGCTTTCAATAGTTTCATAGAAAAATTGTCAAAAGCCTCCAAAAAAACTTGGCTTACTGATCTATCAAACTAGATTTAAAGATTTGTTTTTTATTTTATTACCTTTATTTTCATTTAATTTAAGTTGCATTTTTTTGTTCTAGCCCTAAATATATTATTTTAGATCTTTACTTCAAATTTTGAGTTCAAAAAATTATTTTCTTCTTATTTTTGTTACAATTTGCATGATTATGAATATGGTTTCCTTTGTATTTTTAGAAAGTTATTAGATTTATTAATACATTGATATCACATCATCTTTGTTATTTTGTAAAATCTGTAATACAATTGACTATTTTTTATTCTTAAGTTTTCTATTTACATCGACGTTCATCTTATTTGTGTTTGTTTAGTACGATCATGATTTTCATTTCCTTTATTCATTTTGTAGGGAATAATTAGCTTACTAACATATAGATATAAAATAACCTTAAACTTTTTATAATACACAAGTGGTAAAGTTGATATTTTTACTTTGAAATATAAGTATATACAAAAATCAAGTTGGGAAAAATATCATATTTTATTATTATTTTGGTTTCAATCTGTATCATTATCAACTTGGTTTCCTTCATATTCTATAGGAGATTATTGGATTTATTAATACATCGATATCATAAAATCTTTGATAATTTTTATAAAATCCTTGACATGTAATGCTGAAATATTTTTTAGTTCTCAAGTTTTACATTTACATCAATGTTCATTTTATTTGTGTTTAGTTAGTACGATCATAAATTTGTTTCTTTTGTATATTTTGTACAACATAATTGGTTTACTAACATATGCATACCAAACAATTTTAAATTATGTATAATCTGAGACAAAATTGATGTTTTTTTATTTTTAAACATATGTGTTTAAGAAAATCAAGTTGGGGAAAATATCATCAATGAAGTAAAAGAATAGTCAAATAATAAATTTCTGTGTCATATTTGAGAAAAGAAATATAAATGTATAAATATTACTTTTGTTTTGTCTACTGTATGTAACTTTATGTTGAAAGTTTAGTTTTAAAAAGGTGTTAATTAACTTAATTTTTAATTAAATATTTTACTTTTTATACTCAACCCAGAGTTACTTTTGTGATATGAGATATTATTCATCTTAATTATCCTACGATTTAGTACATTTTCCTATAATGAAGCTTTATTGACCGTGAAGTGTACATAAATAGCATATTATCCTATTTAATAACATTGAATTTTTGGAGATCTGATGGATCGCAGTAGCAATTATCTTTTATTTTCTACAAAGATTGTTTGATGTTATATTGTTTTGATTTTATTTTTCAGAAATGTTTATAAATAATAACAAATAGAAGATGTGTTATTAATAATGTTTGTGACGACCCGGATTTTAGCCCCGTTTATCTTAATAAATATTTAATCTAATTAAATAAAAAGGTAAACTGATCATTTTTAAAATAAATTCTCTTAATACTATTTATACTAAAATCTATCTTGTACCATTGAATTTAAAATACTTTATCTTGTTAACATTGGTGAAATTATATATATAGATAATAATGTTTAAAATAAAATCAAAATCTATCAATATAAGATATAAATATTAAATATAAGTAAAACTTATGTATATAATATTGATAGTCAAAATATAAAGTAAGGCAATACAATACCTAAGGTGATTTGCCAGCCCCTAGAATAAATCTGCATAGTCAAATAATATTCAAGTATGAAGGCTTGCTTGGAAGAAAAAAATAGTAACTGGTTAGAAAAGCTAGTATAGGGTAAGCATGAAAACAAATGGCTCGAATTTGATAACCAGGTAGTCTCGAGTACAACAAAATCTAAAAAAATATGTAGGCTGGTAAGTAAAGTTAGTATGCATGCAAACTTAAGAACAACAAGATTTAAAGCAAAGTAAAAAAAATATTATGCAAGTGGCTTGTAAATTAAGACATAGGCAAGTATAAAGTAATAGGATAAGTATAAAATAAAAACATCAAGGACAATGTCATTTAATGCTTGCTAAGACAATATCTTCTCTAGTACATAAAAATATGATCTCGGCCACCAAACTATGAAAAAAAAAATCTCTGATAATTGTACAAATCTACCACTGTTTTGCATAATAAAATGATACCCTGTTTCATATATATCAACCTGGAAGCTACTACTTCCCCCTACCAGTTTTCATTTTCTTTCGAGCTAAGCAAAACTAAAATGAAACTTCATTTAAAATCCTAAAACAAACACTCTACAACAACCAGAAATGCAATACAAAAGAGAATCAAGTGGGAAGAAAGGTTCTAGCTTGAAATGGTGAAGTCTGTTGCTAAAACAAACCATACTCTGTTCTTTAAAAATTCAGGTGAGTAACACCACTTAAAACATTTAAAATATAAAATCTGTGGTATCTATAGCTGTGAATATATGAATTTATATATATATATGTAATTCTCTGAGTATGTTTGGAAAATGGACAAAATGTGTGCAGTCTGTTATAATGTTCCCTGTTATGAAATTCTAAACACAAGCCTTTGCTTTGAAATTCAATTCCTCTGAATCTGCTTACTATTTAGGTTTAGGATTAAAATATAAACTGTTTGTGAAGGTATATATTAAAAGTTAAAAATCTTTTTAAGGTAAATAAATATGTGTTGTCTCTGGAAAAGTTAAAACCACAGAACAACTTCAAAATATGTCAAATTTCGAGTTTCTTAATTCACAATTTCATGAATATAAATTGAATTCGAATACAAAAATATGAATTTTAAAGCAATAATTCAAATTTTTAGTGATCAAATGAAAGAGCAGTTTGGATTTCTTTGTTGTTGGCATTTTTAGTTGCCGTGGTTGATCGAGGCGGCTGGAAGGGTCGGGGCTTGGTCTAGAGGTGCAGGGGTGATCGAGGGTTCTAGGAAAAATACTCGGAGGTTGAACGAGGCTTTGTGGTGGTGGTGGGAGGTGTTCGAACTACGGTGACCTAGTTTGGGAAGGGCTGATGGTTTCAAGACGTTCTACGCCGATGATGGATCGAGTTCGTTCAGTTTTGATGGAGTTGATGTTCTTGGGTGTGGCGACTGGGTGGTGGGGTTGGCAATGGTTAATGGCGACGAGATGGTCGGCGGCGATGGAGTTTATGGGTTCGAGTTGCTGCTGTTTGGCTCGGTTGAGTCGAATTTTGATTCAAGCGAGTATTCTTCAATCTGGGTTCATATTGTTGCTCGTGTGTGATTGAGAGATCATCGGCGATGGTTGCGATGACCAACAGCGGCAGGAGGCAGTGGGACACGTGCACAAGTGCGTGTGTGTGTGCACTAGAATGTGGAGCTGGGAAGGACGAGTTGAATACTCGAAGGAGTACTCGCGTTTCTTCGCGATTTACTCGAAGTTGAAGAGCTGGAGGTTTGCTCTGGAAGTTCTCGCGTTGGTCTCAGGTGATTCGGGGAAAATGGGTAAGTGCTCGAAGGGTTACTCGAATTTAATAAGGGAAATCTTGGGTAGCAAGTTGTACTGTTTTAAAACCTGTTTGTTTGGAATTTCGGAATTTAAACCTTAAATTATAAAACAAAGTTAAAATAAATTTTTAAACCGAAGTTTAATTGGAACCCAGGATAGTTTGAACTTAGTTTGGAAATAAATGAAGTTTTCGAAATTAATTGTTAATAACTTAAAAAGTTTGAGCAATTAAGTGGATTTAAAAGAGTTGAATTTAAAATGGATTTTGAGTTGTAAATGAAGAATTTAAACAAAGTTAAATTAAATTTGAAACCGGGTTCTTAATCTAAATTCGAATCTTGGATTGTATTTATTTTAAACTCGAAATTTAAACTGAAATTTCAACTGTAAATTTGGAATTAATGTTTCAACCATAATTGTAGTAAATTTAAAGCAATACATAGTAATAAGGTTACTTTAAGTAAGGAAGGTTTAGGATTCACATTCATTAACCATTTAGAATAATTAAAGCAGATAATCGATAATTTACTTTAATTAACATAGTAATTATAAGTTTAAAAGTAATAGATTAATAATGAATGGAATTAATTAAAGTTTTGAATAATAAATTAAGTAATTAATATGTAATTAAGAACCATAGATTGAATTTAATAAATTAATGAATCATTAATCGTCAATCAAACTTATAATCAATATAAGTTAATTACTTTGGAAAGGTAATGAAATAAATGTTAACAAAGGTCATTATCTAGATTAATCTTAAATTAAATTAAATATTTATTGGATTAATTAATGTAATGATAATCGATTGTGAAGTTTAAATGTAATTACTTGTGGGAAGTAATTAAGGAATTAATTACTTATTATAATTGATTGAGTAATTTGATTAATTTGAATTAATTAATTTAGTTTAATTAATTTGGATTAATCATTTGATGACTTGGAAGTGCAATTACTTGGAGAAGTAATTAATGAAATTACTGGAGGTAATATAGTGGATGGTGTTTGTTGATGGAAGTAATTGGAGTATAATTACTTGGAATTAATCAAGGGATTAATTAAGTTTGTTAGTGAGGAGTAATTAATTAAGGAAAGTTAATTACTGTGTGATATTAATCAGAGGTGATTAATATAAGAAATCTGAAGATTTAGTTTCTTAATAAAATTAATTAATAAAATAATGGATTAGAGATCTAATTATTATAAGTAATGATATAATTAGAAATTGATTTAATTTGGCAAAAATAAATCAATAAAGTAATTGAAAGTAATTAGAGGATTATTGAATATATGTAATTAATGAAGGTGATCAATCTTGCTTATTAATGATTGAATTATGATGAGTACTTTGAATTGGGGGATATCTCTATTTTGAATTGATATGTGGTATGATATGTTGAATGGGCATTGATAATGTGATTATCAATCAATTAGGAATTGATGTGTAAAATGTATCCGATAATTAAAGTTGAGATGTATTTAATTGGATAACTTGGTTTTAAATGACATTGGATTCGAAGAGACCGGAGTCGGGTATCTTAAATACCCGAAACCACTTCGATTTCTCGTAGATTTATGTGTGAAATCAATAGGCTGGTATGGAATGAATTAAGTAAATTGGATCATTTAATCTAAGTTTTGGTACTTAGAAATTGATATGTGGAATAAGTGATGTCTATAATAAATTGTGAATTTGTAAATTGAGACGAGTTACCCCGGGTTTTATATAAGTTTTATGCTGTTGTATTCCATGTTTAGATGGGTTTACTCACGCTGGTTTCCAGCCTGACCCGGGTGTTACTTTGATGTAATGCTCGGGTCAGACCGAGTATTACATATTTTCAGGTAGGACGTTCTGGAGCTTAGGAGACGAGCTGGATGGCAAGTACGTATAGAGTATTTCCGCTGGGGTATATTATTGTATTTCTGAGACATGATTACTGTATATATTCAGTGACTGTGGATATGTAAAACTCTGATGTATTAAAATGTACAGATATAGTAATCTTTTGTAAACTGTTATTATTTACTATTATATTTTATCCGCTGCGAACGTGAGATGTTGATGTTTCCGTTCTTCTTCCTCTACCTCTTTTCTTCTTTTTCATAACTATCTGGAATTTTCGGGTTCGAAAATTCCGAGTCGTTACAGTTGGTATCAGAGCAAAGGTTAAGCGAGAACTTTGGCTCTGGTGGGTATACTCATATAGATAGGGTCAATAGTACCCTAGAATGAGTTGAGTGTGTGTATGTATATATATATTGTAACAACCCTAGATTTTGGCCTATATTTTAAATTTTGACTTTATTTTATTTTAAATTATTTTAAACTTGTTCTATTTCAAACATTTCATTTTAAATATAAATGTTGACTATTAAGTGAATTATAGTTCAAACTAGTATAAATTGGATATTTCACTGAAAAGTGAATTTCTATTGAAACTGGTCAAATTTGACTTTTGAACTTTAAATTTAAATATTTCAAATTCTTAAATTTTATCTTTTATTATGAAAATAGATTTAATTCCATGGATACAGCTTTTCGTTTCGTCGGAAACGGAGTTAAATTGTGAAAGTTATGTATATTTCAATATTGTGTGTAAACTGATGTATTTAGCAATATTGTCTATTTTAAATTATATTTTATTTGTCATGTTTTGTTCTAATATGTGTTAGTATTTTATTTTATGTATAATTTTGTCTTTTAAATAATTTAAAGTGATTATATAATTTTTCCAAAGCGTATTGAATTTATTTTCTATTTTTAAAGGCTAGTTTCTATTTTTCTGCTATTTTCTTCAATTAAATTATATTTAATTAAAATTTATTTATTCATTTTGTGAATGCATTTTTATTTTATATTATTATCTTTGTTTATAAATGTTTTACAAGTCCATAAACTTTTTCCAAAGTTCATTGCATTTATTTTTTCATATTTTCAAGTCTAGTTGCAATTTTTGCTGTTTTACTTAATTAAATTTTATATAATTAATAATTAATTTATTTATTTTTGTTTATTTACTAAATTTTAGTATTTTATCTGAGTTTATATATATATTTCAGTTATATAAAACTTAAAAAGAAATTAGAGGAAATATGAAAAGTTTTAAACTATTGAAATTCCTATGGCTTTTCACCTCCCGACCTTTCACTTTCTCAACTCCTCTCTTCAATGTTTTTGGCCATGCATACCCTATTCTTTTCAGCGGACTTCTTTTCATTTTTTTCACGCAAACACTTCTCTTTCTCCTCCAAAAAAATTACGGCCATGGCTTCAAAATTTTGGGTAAAAATTCCTTCTTTCTTCCTTGTTTTCTATGTTTTTTCTATTGAAACTGCATATGCTCTCTACCTTCATAGTTTGGTTCCTCCTCCTCCAGGCTTTGGCCGACCACCACGACCCCCTTCCTCTGACCATCACCCATCCTAGCAACCCTCCTCCTCAGGCCTAACCAATCCAAGTCCAAGATCTACACAAAATCCACCAAAAACCATCACAAACTATCACTTATGACCTAGAATTGTCATCTCCTCCTTCTACCACCTTTTGCCACCACTACCTCCACCACCACCACCTCTGACCTGACCTACCACCACCTCTGGCCCACACTCCAGCCACCACCTGACCACCACATACCATGGCCAAGCCACATCAGCAAGGGGCCGAACCCTATGGTGCAACAAAAGCCACACTTTGCCTTGAAACCCTTTGGTATTCCATTGCCTTCAACACCTTGTAACTTCCACTCACCTTCATCACCTTGTAGCCTCACCTTTTCCAGACCATACCTGATCCAAACCATGCCTTTAGCCATGCCATTTCAGATCTGGAGCTGAAGCATAGGTGGTAGGAAGCAAGTGCAAACACTTTGACTTTGTTTATGCATCCATTTCTAGCATTGTTTATTGAATTTTTGGGTTGAAATCTTATGTTGTTTGTAATTGTTTGGTTTGAATGTGACAAGGCAATTAGCTTTGGCTCTCCCACACTCAAATAATTATCGTGCTCTCGTGCCTCTGGAAATCTTTGTTGTGCGTTTGTGGTTGTCATCTCCAGCTTGAACAAGTGAGTAATTCTCACCAAACAATGTGTACTTATATAACTAGTAAACTGACACCATTTGAATCTGTAAAATTATATCATCCTGTTGTAACTGTTATATTATGATCATATAATGTTTACCCCTGTTATTACATATGTTATATCATCTATTACTGTTATCTCATGCTATTCTGTTTATTTATATCAGTTTATCACACTGCAAGTTCCCTGTAGATTAGAATCACTATGGGTTGAAATGATACATACCCGAACGAACTTTAGAATAAGGAAAAATCGTTATGGGCTGAAATGATAGGCCTGAACGGTTTTTATTTATTTATTTATATTACTTGGGATTGCGGGTTTGAAATGATAAAACCCGGTTTTTCTTTGTAAACTGCGAATTGAAATGATACATATCCGTATCACTTGACCTAGGCTAGAAAATTATATACAGACCCGTGGTTTATATATTTTTTTGAAATTTTTAAAATACTTTTTTTATGTAAATATTATGGTATTTTGATTTAAATTTCATTAAAATGATTTCTATAAAGTATTTGTGATTTTCTACAAATTAAATAAGTGAATTAAGTAAATGGTGAAGTAGAATTTGAAATATAAGTTAATTTTGGAATTTATGATTTTGTTTATAAATGGAATTTTTGTAAAGTAAGAAAATATGACAAATTTGATTTAAAGATGAATTTAATGATTTTTATTAAGTAATAATAATGTTTTAAAGGTGTTAATGCTTTTGTATAAATTAAAATATGGAATAAATGAACATTTAAGCTGAATTTGGAAATATAACTTAAATTGAATTTTGTGAAATTTGTTTAAAAGTGAAATTTTAATTAAGTAAAATAAATGGAAATAAGCTATATTTTTGGAAATTTAAACTTAGTTGTTAAGTTAATAATTTAATTAAAGAAATGAAAATTTAATTGTTATTAAATTTGATTTTTGTATGGAAATTTCACTTTATAAAATCATAGAAATAAAGGTATTTAAATGATTGTGTTAAATGTGAAATATATGATTTTATAAGTTAAAATGATTTATATTAAAAGTTAATTATTTGTGGAATTGTAAATAAAACTCTGAATATGATTTAACAGCATTTTGAAATGTAATGTTAAGGATATTACAGCATTTTGTAAATGTTGTAGTGTTTTAAATGAACTAAAGGGTTAATTTGAAATAAAGGCTATTATAGCACTTTGTAAGTGCTATAGTGGTTAAACTTAACATGTAAGTTAATTGAAACTTAAAAGAAATCTATTACAGCATTTAACGCTGTCTTTTGTTAATTAACAGTTTTAAACTATAACTTTACGTAGCATTTTATAAGTGCTACGGAAACTATATTTTGTTGTTTTAAATTAATTTAATGAAAAATAATCTCTATAAAATGATATAATTTTGGGAAATTAAATGTTAAATTTCTAAAGATAATGAAGAGATATTTAAGTGGAAGAATTTGATTTCTAATGTGAGTTTAAAATGGTATTTAAATTTAATAAAATGAATGGATTTAAATGGTATTTAAATGAAAAAAAATGAATGGTGTTTTGAATAATATTTTGATATTGTGAAATGAGTTTGAAATGATACTTGATTTCTGACTTATTTAATTTATTTGATAAATGAATATTTGAAGTATATATTAATTGAGTTTATTTAAATGATATTGGATTTATGAAATGTGGGAGATTTAAAGTTTTGAAATATACTAAAGATTAAATATTGTATTTTGTGGATTTAATCTATATTGGGAATTGATAAGATTTGAAACGGTTTGTTGGTAAACTGTAATTGAATTGAAATTTGATGGTTTGAATTTAATAAGTTTGTAAATGTATAGAATTAAAAGATGATTCAAAATATATGATTTCGAAATGCTGTGATTTTCAAAGTATAATGATTTCAAATGTTTTGTTTCAAAAGAGTTATAACTTTGAAAGTATAGACTATTTGAAAGGTGAATATATGTTTGAAATGGAAATGATGTTGTTTTGAAATGAACATAGTTTTGAAATAAAATGATTTTGGTTTCGAAGTATAACTATCAAAGGTATGATATTTTGATATATAAAAATGATTTGAAATAAAATTTGAAAAGATATAATATTTTGATGTATTAAAATGATTTGAAAATAAGTTTGAAAGGATACGATATTTTAGAATATTGAAATGATTTGGAAATGATAAATCTTTATTTTGATAAAGACATGATTTTGAAATGATATCTTATTTTGAAGTAAAGTATTGTTTTTAAAAGTTATAACCACGGGTTATAATAACGATTGGTTGGCAAAGAGACCGGGATCGGATATGGACATACTCTCTGTCGATACCGAAAACCACTTTGACAACCGTGTACGTGGTGGAGATTCCAGAATGAAGTAGGATGGTGGCGACGTTCTTAAGGTATGTTACGTGGACCCAACTCCCGTGAGTTGGCATAAGGTGGCTAAAACAGGAGCGATTGACGGACCAAGGAGGTAGCACCTCTTATCGGACACACTTCTTCGATACCATTCTATTACTTGTGATTGATTTGGTGGCCACCCTTGATTGGGAGTGTTGTTCGAGGTGGGCGGTAGTGGCTGCTATGCGTCACCACTAGTCCGGATGCGTAATTGGTATATCTACCCTGGCATTGCCTAGTTGTGCCGTGTCACCTACCATATCGAGCTTTACTACGATTATGATTTTAAGATCCGACCGCGTTAAGGTTCTCCATCCCCTTAACGCTATTTTCTATATGATTATACTTTACTGATTAGACATTATTATAATAGCGAATATTACTACATAGTAGATAGTTTAACGGATCCTTAAAGAATGGGCGGTCCCAAGCATTCTTTAAGTTACTTGTACCTTATTACAGTTCACTTGAGTTGGTTTATATTATATAAGTATATATTGTCCTGACTCGAGTGTTTGTGTTTTGCTTTACGCTCGGGTCAGCCTGAGTATTCACAGATTTGGATTTCCACCTTCTGGAGATTTGAATCGCTGGAGATTATCTGCTAGTCTTGTTCTATCGACTTCAGTTATGTTGCTCTGTTCAGCTTGTACTTGGTTATCTTATTTATACTTCCGTTGTACTCTATTTCTTCTATTGTATCTTATGTACTCTGATATATTTATATAGTAGCTTCATGAACTACTATTTCTTTTACTTCCGCTGCATTATTTTACTCTGTGTCTGTGATCTGTGATTATATTTATTTACTGTATATTCTGAGATTTGCCAAATTTTAATTACAACGCGGTATTTTGAGCAATTCAACTCCGGCATGAGTGTCTACCTATACACTTATAATGGATGCGAATGGTTGAAAATATCGGGTCGTTACAGTTGGTATCAGAGCTTTGGCTTTGAGGCAAAACTCAGCATATAGAGTAGATTTATTTACAGAATCACTTTCATTCGAGTTTGAATCTTTTCCTCTTGATTCGAATTTCCTTTTAATTTTTGGAACGTTCATTGCGGTTCCAAAATTCATTCTTGTCCCTCACTATTCATCTTCTTTCGATTCTGGAGTATCCCATAACTCCGCTTTGAATGAGCTTTATAGTGAATTGGTGGTCTCGCCAATATTCTAATGACTTGTAAAAGGGGGAAAACTCCTTTGCAAATTTGCATCGACTCACCAGAGATTTATATTTATCCTTGGTTTAGATGCTAATATCTTTTGTTATTCCAAACTCTATCTCTTGAGATCGGATGTAGATTTACCCCAGGAAAATCAACATTTGCTCTTATTCATTAAGTCACGGTTGACTCGGTTAAGGTTGCCCGCGATTTATCTAAGCTTATCCATCTTCATATTTTGTTAATTAATCATCTTGTCTTTGTTTCTAAACTATCTCCAACATTTTGAATTGTACTTTTAAATCTATATTTTATTATATATTGTGTTGTTTGATTTGTTGATGTCGATTTGGGTTTCCGATCGATTCGTCCGATCAACGCTATCGATAGGATTTCTAAAACACTTTGACAGAACAAACCGATACAGTATTATTTTAAAATTTGGTTAATTAAATAAATTTTAATATATAAGTAAATTTATGGAACTTAATAAATTGGTTTAAATTGATTATTTAAAATGATAATACTTGATTTATCATTTATTGTTCTACAAAGGAATTTATAAATAGTTGTTTATAAATTTATTTGGGAACTGAAATGAATTTAAAACAAGAAATTTAAAGAGTTTAATTTCCGATGGATTTCAAACCTTGTGTTTAAAAATTTTAAAAGGATATTATTTAAAGTATTTTTGAAAAAAAAAAATTTTGTCTCTAAAGGATTTTAAAGTTTAAAAATTAAGTGCTCTTCTCTTTGTCGCTGGAAAATAATTTCGGTGATGACTGCAGCATCATCGACGTTCATTTTCGAGTTTCGAAGTGAAGAAACCATTCTATAGTCTTGCTACAGCTTTGTTTTGGGAAACTTGATTGATATAAATTTCTAAAATATGATTGATTTATAAAATATATAGATATATGATTTAAATTTGATTTGACAAATTATGTACATACATTTATCTATCTCTAAATGGTTTGAAAGGAATCAGAGATTTTATTCTTAAATTCTATCTTAAATAATAACTTCAAGTATAAAAAGAAAATCAAAATTTTTGAATAGATGATTCAAGCTTGAAATGATTGAATTAGGATGTTTATAGTGTATATTAATTTTAGAAAGTTTTATTTGTATAATTCTCAATTGCATTCCAATATAACTTACCTTAATTTTTAGAAGTTAACAATGTAATTGGATAATATACAATATAAAAATATTTTTATAAATAAAATTTGAGTGGTTATAATAAATATTATACACTTAAATTTTAGTTATAAAAAGATTAACACAGGTAAATAGACTAAAAGGTTAATTGAATAATTTACAATACAAATGATGTTAAGGGAATTAGGAATAAATTAAAACAGTTATAATAAGTGTAAGCATATTTAACATATGTGATAAAATATTTGAGAGGGATAAATTTAATTATAAGTAGGAATAAAGAAGAATTAAATTTATTGAATGTTATACACTTAATTTTAATCAAATCATGATTTTAGAGATTGTTTGTTTAAGAAAATTTGATGATAAGATAATGAAATTAGAGATAGTTAAGATTTATTTAACTTGTGTAAAATTAATTATCAGTTAAGCTGAAACCATGGAAATTTCAAACCTATTATCTTATTTTGTTTTTCAAACTTTTTACCTAATTTTGTTTTTCAAACTGTCTGTTAGTTGTCCTTATTTTTCCTTATCTTGCTACAGACTGATATAGGCATCTATCTATAATCTTTTTTCTTAGAAATCTTTCTATAATCTTTATAATCTTTGGTACTCATTTTAAATCTGAGCACTACTTTCCACCCACAGACTGTCGGTCAAGCGGAAAGAGTGAATCAGATTCTAGAGGACCTTTTTGTACTTGTGTTCCTGATTCTGGAGAATCTTGGGAAGACCATCTCCACCTTGTTAAACTTACCTATAACCACAGTTATCAGGTATAAATTCAATCTTTTGTCATCTTGTCTTAATCTCATTTCAATTTTATCTTTCCTGTGTTTTCCCGTACTTCATTCCTTTTCGGGGACGAAAAGTTTTGAGTGGGGGAGAGTGTAACAACCCTAGATTTTGGCCTATATTTTAAATTTTGACTTTATTTTATTTTAAATTATTTTAAACTTGTTCTATTTCAAACATTTCATTTTAAATATAAATGTTGACTATTAAGTGAATTATAGTTCAAACTAGTATAAATTGGATATTTCACTGAAAAGTGAATTTCTATTGAAACTGGTCAAATTTGACTTTTAAACTTTAAATTTAAATATTTCAAATTCTTAAATTTTATCTTTTATTATGAAAATAGATTTAATTCCATGGATACAGCTTTTCGTTTCGTTGGAAACGGAGTTAAATTGTGAAAGTTATGTATATTTCAATATTGTGTGTAAACTGATGTATTTAGCAATATTGTCTATTTTAAATTATATTTTATTTGTCATGTTTTGTTCTAATATGTGTTAGTATTTTATTTTATGTATAATTTTGTCCTTTAAATAATTTAAAGTGATTATATAATTTTTCCAAAGCGTATTGAATTTATTTTCTATTTTTAAAGGCTAGTTTCTATTTTTCTGCTATTTTCTTCAATTAAATTATATTTAATTAAAATTTATTTATTCATTTTGTGAATGCATTTTTATTTTATATTATTATCTTTGTTTATAAATGTTTTACAAGTCCATAAACTTTTTCCAAAGTTCATTGCATTTATTTTTCATATTTTCAAGTCTAGTTGTAATTTTTGCTGTTTTACTTAATTAAATTTTATATAATTAATAATTAATTTATTTATTTTTGTTTATTTACTAAATTTTAGTATTTTATCTGAGTTTATATATATATTTCAGTTATATAACACTTAAAAAGAAATTAGAGGAAATATGAAAAGTTTTAAACTATTGAAATTCCTATGGCTTTTCACCTCCCGACCTTTCACTTTCTCAACTCCTCTCTTCAATGTTTTTGGCCATGCATACCCTATTCTTTTCAGCAGACTTCTTTTCATTTTTTTCACGCAAACACTTCTCTTTCTCCTCCAAAAAAATTACGGCCATGGCTTCAAAATTTTGGGTAAAAATTCCTTCTTTCTTCCTTGTTTTCTATGTTTTTTCTATTGAAACTGCATATGCTCTCTACCTTCATAGTTTGGTTCCTCCTCCTCCAGGCTTTGGCCGACCACCACGACCCCCTTCCTCTGACCATCACCCATCCTAGCAACCCTCCTCCTCAGGCCTAACCAATCCAAGTCCAAGATCTACACAAAATCCACCAAAAACCATCACAAACTATCACTTATGACCTAGAATTGTCATCTCCTCCTTCTACCACCTTTTGCCACCACTACCTCCACCACCACCACCTCTGACCTGACCTACCACCACCTCTGGCCCACACTCCAGCCACCACCTGACCACCACATACCATGGCCAAGCCACATCAGCAAGGGGCCGAACCCTATGGTGCAACAAAAGCCACACTTTGCCTTGAAACCCTTTGGTATTCCATTGCCTTCAACACCTTGTAACTTCCACTCACCTTCATCACCTTGTAGCCTCACCTTTTCCAGACCATACCTGATCCAAACCATGCCTTTAGCCATGCCATTTCAGATCTGGAGCTGAAGCATAGGTGGTAGGAAGCAAGTGCAAACACTTTGACTTTGTTTATGCATCCATTTCTAGCATTGTTTATTGAATTTTTGGGTTGAAATCTTATGTTGTTTGTAATTGTTTGGTTTGAATGTGACAAGGCAATTAGCTTTGGCTCTCCCACACTCAAATAATTATCGTGCTCTCGTGCCTCTGGAAATCTTTGTTGTGCGTTTGTGGTTGTCATCTCCAGCTTGAACAAGTGAGTAATTCTCACCAGACAATGTGTACTTATATAACTAGTAAACTGACACCATTTGAATCTGTAAAATTATATCATCCTGTTGTAACTGTTATATTATGATCATATAATGTTTACCCCTGTTATTACATATGTTATATCATCTATTACTGTTATCTCATGCTATTCTGTTTATTTATATCAGTTTATCACACTGCAAGTTCCCTGTAGATTAGAATCACTATGGGTTGAAATGATACATACCCGAACGGACTTTAGAATAAGGAAAAATCGTTATGGGCTGAAATGATAGGCCTGAACGGTTTTTATTTATTTATTTATATTACTTGGGATTGCGGGTTTGAAATGATAAAACCCGGTTTTTCTTTGTAAACTGCGAATTGAAATGATACATATCCGTATCACTTGACCTAGGCTAGAAAATTATATACAGACCCGTGGTTTATATATTTTTCTGAAATTTTTAAAATACTTTTTTTATGTAAATATTATGGTATTTTGATTTAAATTTCATTAAAATGATTTCTATAAAGTATTTGTGATTTTCTACAAATTAAATAAGTGAATTAAGTAAATGGTGAAGTAGAATTTGAAATATAAGTTAATTTTGGAATTTATGATTTTGTTTATAAATGGAATTTTTGTAAAGTAAGAAAATATGACAAATTTGATTTAAAGATGAATTTAATGATTTTTATTAAGTAATAATAATGTTTTAAAGGTGTTAATGCTTTTGTATAAATTAAAATATGGAATAAATGAACATTTAAGCTGAATTTGGAAATATAACTTAAATTGAATTTTGTGAAATTTGTTTAAAAGTGAAATTTTAATTAAGTAAAATAAATGGAAATAAGCTATATTTTTGGAAATTTAAACTTAGTTGTTAAGTTAATAATTTAATTAAAGAAATGAAAATTTAATTGTTATTAAATTTGATTTTTGTATGGGAATTTGACTTTATAAAATCATAGAAATAAAGGTATTTAAATGATTGTGTTAAATGTGAAATATATGATTTTATAAGTTAAAATGATTTATATTAAAAGTTAATTATTTGTGGAATTGTAAATAAAACTCTGAATATGATTTAACAGCATTTTGAAATGTAATGTTAAGGATATTACAGCATTTTGTAAATGTTGTAGTGTTTTAAATGAACTAAAGGGTTAATTTGAAATAAAGGCTATTATAGCACTTTGTAAGTGCTATAGTGGTTAAACTTAACATGTAAGTTAATTGAAACTTAAAAGAAATCTATTACAGCATTTAACGCTGTCTTTTGTTAATTAACAGTTTTAAACTATAACTTTACGTAGCATTTTATAAGTGCTACGGAAACTATATTTTGTTGTTTTAAATTAATTTAATGAAAAATAATCTCTATAAATTGATATAATTTTGGGAAATTAAATGTTAAATTTCTAAAGATAATGAAGAGATATTTAAGTGGAAGAATTTGATTTCTAATGTGAGTTTAAAATGGTATTTAAATTTAATAAAATGAATGGATTTAAATGGTATTTAAATGAATAAAAATGAATGGTGTTTTGAATAATATTTTGATATTGTGAAATGAGTTTGAAATGATACTTGATTTCTGACTTATTTAATTTATTTGATAAATGAATATTTGAAGTATATATTAATTGAGTTTATTTAAATGATATTGGATTTATGAAATGTGGGAGATTTAAAGTTTTGAAATATACTAAAGATTAAATATTGTATTTTGTGGATTTAATCTATATTGGGAATTGATAAGATTTGAAACGGTTTGTTGGTAAACTGTAATTGAATTGAAATTTGATGGTTTGAATTTAATAAGTTTGTAAATGTATAGAATTAAAAGATGATTTTAAATATATGATTTCGAAATGCTGTGATTTTCAAAGTATAATGATTTCAAATGTTTTGTTTCAAAAGAGTTATAACTTTGAAAGTATAGACTATTTGAAAGGTGAATATATGTTTGAAATGGAAATGATGTTGTTTTGAAATGAACATAGTTTTGAAATAAAATGATTTTGGTTTCGAAGTATAACTATCAAAGGTATGATATTTTGATATATAAAAATGATTTGAAATAAAGTTTGAAAAGATATAATATTTTGATGTATTAAAATGATTTGAAAAGAAGTTTGAAAGGATACGATATTTTTGAATATTGAAATGATTTGGAAATGATACATCTTTATTTTGATAAAGACATGATTTTGAAATGATATCTTATTTTGAAGTAAAGTATTGTTTTTAAAAGTTATAACCACGGGTTATAATAACGATTGGTTGGCAAAGAGACCGGGATCGGATATGGACATACTCTCTGTCGATACCGAAAACCACTTTGACAACCGTGTACGTGGTGGAGATTCCAGAATGAAGTAGGATGGTGGCGACGTTCTTAAGGTATGTTACGTGGACCCAACTCCCGTGAGTTGGCATAAGGTGGCTAAAACAGGAGCGATTGACGGACCAAGGAGGTAGCACCTCTTATCGGACACACTTCTTCGATACCATTCTATTACTTGTGATTGATTTGGTGGCCACCCTTGATTGGGAGTGTTGTTCGAGGTGGGCGGTAGTGGCTGCTATGCGTCACCACTAGTCCGGATGCGTAATTGGTATATCTACCCTGGCATTGCCTAGTTGTGCCGTGTCACCTACCATATCGAGCTTTACTACGATTATGATTTTAAGATCCGACCGCGTTAAGGTTCTCCATCCCCTTAACGCTATTTTCTATATGATTATACTTTACTGATTAGACATTATTATAATAGCGAATATTACTACATAGTAGATAGTTTAACGGATCCTTAAAGAATGGGCGGTCCCAAGCATTCTTTAAGTTACTTGTACCTTATTACAGTTCACTTGAGTTGGTTTATATTATATAAGTATATATTGTCCTGACTCGAGTGTTTGTGTTTTGCTTTACGCTCGGGTCAGCCTGAGTATTCACAGATTTGGATTTCCACCTTCTGGAGATTTGAATCGCTGGAGATTATCTGCTAGTCTTGTTCTATCGACTTCAGTTATGTTGCTCTGTTCAGCTTGTACTTGGTTATCTTATTTATACTTCCGTTGTACTCTATTTCTTCTATTGTATCTTATGTACTCTGATATATTTATATAGTAGCTTCATGAACTACTATTTCTTTTACTTCCGCTGCATTATTTTACTCTGTGTCTGTGATCTGTGATTATATTTATTTACTGTATATTCTGAGATTTGCCAAATTTTAATTACAACGCGGTATTTTGAGCAATTCAACTCCGGCATGAGTGTCTACCTATACACTTATAATGGATGCGAATGGTTGAAAATATCGGGTCGTTACATATATATATATATATATATATATATATATGAGAGCGTACTTGTTATTTTCATATATAAAGATTTCAAATGATTTTTATATAAGATTATATTTGATATATAAAGCAATATTCCTTTTAATAAATATTAAGGTAATTGGTGTTAAATCATTGGAATCAAATAGAATAATGAGAATTAAGAGTTAATAGTAATACAACCAAATTGTAATTGAATAAAGATAAATATTGAAATGGATCCAAACTGAAATTAAAATCCTGAATTTGTAAAAATGTTTTCAGAATAAAGATGATAATGAATTGGTTTCCTGATATGATAATCTTGGTTATTATCATAAATGGTTGCTGTATTTAATAATGGAATGTGTGTTAATGAGTAAGCAAAATAAAATGTGTTAAGGATATAAACTTAGATGAGTATAACTTGTAAATTAGAATAGATTTAAATTGTGAAGTTTAAACCTAAGTTTAGAAACATTTGAATTGTTTCAAAGTGTTAAAAGAAAAGAATAAATAATGTTGTTCAGAATATACTTGAATGTGATTTTATTTTAAAATAAGAAGTTGTTTGAAAACTTAAAAAGAGATCTGTCTTAAATTAAAACCAAAGGTGGTTTAAATTTTAAAGTATAGCCTGGTGGGCTAAGAAATAAATATGTATATATAGATACAAAGATGGTTTGAAATAAACTCTAAATGTTGAGTTTTAAATTTGAGAAATAAGATGTGATATCCAAGGCGATAAGTTTTTGAACTTATAAGATTATTAATGTGAAGTTTAAAATTTGAAATGGGAATTCAAATTTGGGTAAGGTTGGCTAGATTAAGTAAATTGAATTTAACTTTGGGTAAGTTAAATAAGTTAACAAGCAACCTGAATTGGAAATTTCAAGATGAAATTTAGGTTTAACTTGGGAAGTTAAATGGTTAATTTGAATTGGGAGATCGTGTGATCTCAAGATGGGTTTGAGATCTGATGGATGTTTTAAAATAAATTGGATGATGTCATCCTATTGTTATTAATAATCCTTACATTGTGAACTAGATTTGTTTAAATGAATGAAGGAATGGATTGTGGTGATATATCCATTATTTAGCAAAAAGGGAAATTAAAATTTGGAATTAAGGAGATGAAACCACTTTGAACTTAAGGTTTAAATGTTTAAAAAAGAATTGGAAATTTAAATTGTTAAGCACTGGTTTCAAAATTGAAAATTGGGTAATAAATTGAATTTTTAAGGCAAAATTTTTTTGAACTCTTATTTGAACTTTGAAATAAGTTAAGTAAAGATAACTTAAAATGGAATTTTGAGAATTGGACTCAGAATTAAATTGTTTAAAGATTTGGATTATTGATTTAAAAATAAAGGTTAATTTGATTTAAGGGGTTAAATCAACTTTTGAAAATTTAACTAGAATTTATATATTTCGAGATGGTTTAAAATTGAGATTTAAATTGAATTAGTTCAAACTGAATTTGATTTGAATTAATGGGAATTGTGATTTATGATGGATAAGTATAAAATTCAAATGGAAAAGTTGAATTGGATTAATTTGAAATAAAATTGAAGTTATTCAAATTGGGATTGAGTCAATTTAAATGAAAGTGGAAATTTAAATTGAATCGATGGAAATGGAGATGGGGTATTAAACAGTTTGACTCTGGACTTATTTTCAAAACAGATTGTTTTAATATAAATCTACTTTTCCAAATTATTTACTATACAACCTTTCTTTTTAAACCTAAAACTATCTTAAACTTGTTTTACAATTACTTTTGGAACTATTTAACCATTTTACAACTGATTTATAAACTGATTACTGTTTTCAACTGTTTTATAAATAATTACTATTTTTCAACTATCTTACAACTACTTAACTACTATCTATTTTTCAACTGATAATTATTTTTCAACTACTTATCTATTCTTCAAAAAATTTCAAGCTATTTTCTAAATATAAACTGGTCGGAGTTCAAACTGTTATTGAGTAAATACCCAACTGAGATAAGAATTGAAGTGATAATCCAAATGGGGATTAAGGCAAAAGTGAATAAGTGAATGAAAATTTAGGTGAATGTGAATAGAAAGGAAATTGATTTAACTGATAATCAATGAAGATAAATACGTAGGATGTACGTATATTATTCTATTCGCATAGTGATTTGGTCCAGATTCGAGCATAGAATTTCGAGATAGTATTATCGATCCGAGTTGGGATTTTTCGCTCGATTTTCAACGGTGAACCTGGATATGGGTTTTTGGTTGATTCTGGATATTCTCTATTATAGTTGTGACTATGCAAGGAGAATGACGGTTTCTGATCAAGAAACCAGATCTGAGTCCGCACTAGAAAGTCGGGTGGACAATACTAGTTCGGAAGTGAAATTGTGTGATCGAGTGAGCGATCAGATTGGTATAGCATACGGATGATATGTGTACACCGTACGGATTTGAATGAAATTGATATTGGAAATTTGTGGATAAGCACTGTAAATGATTTTTGAAATTGAAAGTATATTTTATGAAATATATGATGAAGTAAAGTGGGAATTGAACATTTCTATGATTAAAATTTATTTTATGAAAGTAAGCAATATGGAGGATGACTTTACAAAAGAGTAATCAAAATTTGAATATTTGATTTGGACTAAAACGAAGATATCTTTGTTATATATATATGATAAAACTCCCATTGTTGAATCTTTTGCCAGAAGAAAAGGGTTTTGAAAGTATTTGAAGTATAAAAATGAATTTATACAAAGATGAATTGAACCAAAGATTTTCCAAGATTATTATATATATGTATATATAAAAAAAATTTCCAAAATTATTATCTATGTTTATATAAAAAGAAAAGGATTTTGTAAATGATTTGAAAAATGATTTTTGAGGAAAGGTTTTTGGAACCTTTGAATTTTGGAAAGGCTTTTGATTTTGGGAAAAACCAATTTTTGAATTTGGAAAAGCCTAATTTGAGAATCATCGATTTTGGGAATCGATTTTGAGAAAAGAGCTTTATATGAGATTCATACTTGGTGTATGATTTGGAAAATACTATATGTGTATAGTATAAAGTGTTTGAGATTAGCTCTGGGGAAAAAGGCACTCCCTTGAATGAACTTCTCAGGAGTGCCACTGAGTGGTACTGCCTTGAGCCTCTAAAGGGGAGGTTCTAAAGTTGATCCTGTGAGGAGTCCGGACAAACTAGTTCCTAAGGATTTTTTGGTAGCGAAAGTCGATGGCGCTGATGCCTACAGGGGCATTTGGGTTATGCTGTGACGACAGTGTAACTCGATGTCGCTGCGATCTACTGTGGGGACCATAGCGGAAATCGTGTGGAGGATGAGTGCCAACAGTCTACACTTGATTCTGTCGGGATGGCAGCGCAACATCGGTAGACTGCGATCTATGGTCAAGTGGAGGGGTTTCATTCATTGGCAGCGAAATTCGGTGGCGCTGATGCCTACAGTTATATGGGTCTTTGCTGTGATAGCAACGTATAGCCCGAGTATAACTGCGATCTATAGCGGGTTCCATGGCGTAATCGAGTGGCGCAGAGACCTACATTTATCTATGGATTTTGCCGAGACGGCAACGTAACCATCGGGCTAACTGCGACCATGGATGGGGGTGATGATTTCCAGAGCATTTTTACCAAAGATATTTCCTCTATTTTCGGAAAACTGTTTTCTATATTTTCAATAAAAATTTATTTTCCAAAGTATTTTCACTGGGTGTTGGAAACGAGTTTACCAAGTATTTATAGATTTTCAGTCCTACGTCTGATCAACGTATGACCGAATTTCTATGAGAACGAGGATGGACTTGTCGAAACATCGAGTTATAAAGGTATTTTTATAAAAACTATTTTAGAAATATTATATAGATTTTTAAAGTAGTTTAAAAATGATCAAAGAAAATTTATCAAATTTTAAGCATTTTAAATAAATCTGGCTTCGTTCCTTTTCGAGGACGAAAAGTTCTAAAGGGGGGAGGAATGTGACGACCCGGATTTTAGCCCCGTTTATCTTAATAAATATTTAATCTAATTAAATAAAAAGGTAAACTGATCATTTTTAAAATAAATTCTCTTAATACTATTTATACTGAAATCTATCTTGTATCATTGAATTTAAAATAATTTTTCTTGTTAACATTGGTGAAATTATATATATAGATAATAATGTTTAAAATAAAATCAAAAACTATCAATATAAGATATAAATATTAAATATAAGTAAAACTTATGTAAATAATATTGATAGTCAAAATATAAAGTAAGGCAATACAATACCTAAGGTGATTTGCCAGCCCCTAGAATAAATCTGCATAGTCAAATAATATTCAAGTATGAAGGCTTGCTTGGAAAAAAAAATAGTAACTGGTTAGAAAAGCTAGTATAGGGTAAGCATGAAAACAAATGGCTCGAATTTGATAACCAGGCAGTCTCGAGTACAACAAAATCTAAACAATATGTAGGCTGGTAAGTAAAGTTAGTATGCATGCAAACTTAAGAACAACAAGATTTAAAGCAAAGTAAAAAAATATATTATGCAGGTGGCTTGTAAATTAAGACTTAGGCAAGTATAAAGTAATAGGATAAGTATAAAATAAAAACATCAAGGACAATGTCATTTAATGCTTGCTAAGACAATATCTTCTCTAGTACATAAAAATATGATCTCGGCCACCAAACTATGAAAAAAAAAATCTCTGATAATTGTACAAATCTACCACTGTTTTGCATAAGAAAATGATACCCTGTTTCATATATATCAACCTGGAAGCTACTACTTTCCCCTACCAGTTTTCATTTTCTTTCGAGCTAAGCAAAACTAAAATGAAACTTTATTTAAAATCCTAAAACAAACACTCTACAACAACCAGAAATGCAATACAAAAGAGAATCAAGTGGGAAGAAAGGTTCTAGCTTGAAATGGTGAAGTCTGTTGCTAAAACAAACCATACTCTGTTCTTTAAAAATTCAGGTGAGTAACACCACTTAAAACATTTAAAATATAAAATCTGTGGTATCTATAGCTGTGAATATATGAGTTTATATATATATGTAATTCTCTGAGTATGTTTGGAAAATGGACAAAATGTGTGCAGTCTTTTATAATGTTCCCTGTTATGAAATTCTAAACACAAGCCTTTGCTTTGAAATTCAATTCCTCTCAATATGCTTACTATTTAGGTTTAGGATTAAAATATAAACTGTTTGTTAAGGTATATATTAAAAGTTTCGAGACATTCTACGCCGATGATGGATCGAGTTCGTTCAGTTTTGATGGAGTTGATGTTCTTGGGTGTGGCGACTGGGTGGTGGGGTTGGCAATGGTTAATGGCGACGAGATGGTCGGCGGCGATGGAGTTTATGGGTTCGAGTTGCTGCTGTTTGGCTCGGTTGAGTCGAATTTTGATTCGAGCGAGTATTCTTCAATCTGGGTTCATATTGTTGCTCGCGTGTGATCGAGAGATCATCGGCGATGGTTGCGATGACCAACGGCGGCAGGAGGCAGTGGGACACGTGCACAAGTGCGTGTGTGTGTGCACTGGAATGTGGAGCTGGGAAGGACGAGTTGAATACTCGAAGGAGTACTCGCGTTTCTTCGCGATTTACTCGAAGTTGAAGAGCTGGAGGTTTGCTCTGGAAGTTCTCGCGTTGGTCTCAGGTGATTCGAGGAAAATGGGTAAGTGCTCGAAGGGTTACTCGAATTTAATAAGGGAAATCTCGGGTAGCAAGTTGTATAGTTTTAAAACCTGTTTGTTTGGAATTTAGGAATTTAAACCTTAAATTATAAAACAAAGTTAAAATAAAATTTTAAACCGAAGTTTAATTGGAACCCAGGATAGTTTGAACTTAGTTTGGAAATAAATGAAGTTTTCGAAATTAATTGTTAATAACTTAAAAAGTTTGAGCAATTAAGTGGATTTAGAAGAGTTGAATTTAAAATGGATTTTGAGTTGTAAATGAAGAATTTAAACAAAGTTAAATTAAATTTGAAACCGGGATCTTAATCTAAATTCGAATCTTGGATTGTATTTATTTTAAACTCGAAATTTAAACTGAAATTTCAACAGTAAATTTGGAATTAATGTTTCAACCATAATTGTAGTAAATTTAAAGCAATACATAGTAATAAGGTTACTTTAAGTAAGGAAGGTTTAGGATTCACATTCGTTAACCATTTAGAATAATTAAAGCAGATAATCGATAATTTACTTTAATTAACATAGTAATTATAAGTTTAAAAGTAATAGATTAATAATGAATGGAATTAATTAAAGTTTTGAATAATAAATTAAGTAATTAATATGTAATTAAGAACCATAGATTGAATTTAATAAATAAATGAATCATTAATGGTCAATCAAACTTATAATCAATATAAGTTAATTACTTTGGAAAGGTAATGAAATAAATGTTAATAAAGGTCATTATCTAGATTAATCTTAAATTAAATTAAATATTTATTGGATTAATTAATGTAATGATAATCGATTGTTAAGTTTAAATGTAATTACTTGTGGGAAGTAATTAAGGAATTAATTACTTATTATAATTGATTGAGTAATTTGATTAATTTGAATTAATTAATTTAGTTTAATTAATTTGGATTAATCATTTGATGACTTGGAAGTGCAATTACTTGGAGAAGTAATTAATGAAATTACTGGAGGTAATATATTGGATGGTGTTTGTTGATGGAAGTAATTGGAGTATAATTACTTGGAATTAATCAAGGGATTAATTAAGTTTGTTAGTGAGGAGTAATTAATTAAGGAAAGTTAATTACTGTGTGATATTAATCAGAGGTGATTAATATAAGAAATCTGAAGATTTAGTTTCTTAATAAAATTAATTAATAAAATAATGGATTAGAGATCTAATTATTATAAGTAATGATATAATTAGAAATTGATTTAATTTGGCAAAAATAAATCAATAAAGTAATTGAAAGTAATTAGAGGATTATTGAATATATGTAATTAATGAAGGTGATCAATCTTGCTTATTAATGATTGAATTATGATGAGTACTTTGAATTGGGGGATATCTCTATTTTGAATTGATATGTGGTATGATATGTTGAATGGGCGTTGATAATGTGATTATCAATCAATTAGGATTGATGTGTAAAATGTATCCGATAATTAAAGTTGAGATGTATTTAATTGGATAAATTGGTTTTAAATGACATTGGATTCGAAGAGACCGGAGTCGGGTATCTTAAATACCCGAAACCACTTCGATTTCTCGTAGATTTATGTGTGAAATCAATAGGCTGGTATGGAATGAATTAAGTAAATTGGATCATTTAATCTAAGTTTTGGTACTTAGAAATTGATATGTGGAATAAGTGATGTCTATAACAAGTTGTGAATTTGTAAATTGAGACGAGTTACCCCGGGTTTTATAAAAGTTTTATGCTGTTGTATTCCATGTTTTGATGGGTTTACTCACGCTGGTTTCCAGCCTGACCCGGGTGTTACTTTGATGTAATGCTCGGGTCAGACCGAGTATTACATATTTTCAGGTAGGACGTTCTGGAGCTCAGGAGACGAGCTGGATGGCAAGTACGTATAGAGTATTTCCGCTGGGGTATATTATTGTATTTCTGAGACATGATTACTATATATATTCAGTGACTGTGGATATGTAAAACTCTGATGTATTAAAATGTACAGATATAGTAATCTTTTGTAAACTGTTATTATTTACTATTATATTTTATCCGCTGCGAATGTGAGATGTTGATGTTTCTGTTCTTCTTCCTCTACCTCTTTTCTTCTTTTTCATAACTATCTGGAATTTTCGGGTTTGAAAATTCCGGGTCGTTACAATGTTTGCAAGTAAACTAACTTCAAATGGAAAGAATTGTATTTAAAAGGAATAAATTGACAGTCTTCATTTAATTTAAATTCAAATTGAACTGAGAATTATTACAATTAATTCCCTTTAATTGAAACTATTCTAATTAGAGAATAGTCACGTACTAATCTTCATTAATCCTAACCAATTATTGTCCACTTTTAGTTAGTATAACATTTTATTTTTATGATGGATTAAGACTAATTTTTAATTTCACTTAATTGTGTCTCTCCAGTGTATACTTTTATTAAACATGTTGTATAGCTTTTATTTGTATTATTTGCACATTTTCAAACAAACTAGGTTCATGTTCAAATAGTTGAAATCATCAAAGTTAGAATATGCATAGTTAACAAGTCAAGTTTTTTGAAAAGGCCTAATATAATAACAATAATACAATGGATATTGTATATATATAATTGTTAGTTAAAAGATTATTGCATGATCTATAAACCTAAATGATACTCTATATACAATAGATAGAAGGTCAAATGGTTAAACTACTAATTCTCATCTATGCTTTCAGTTTCGAAAATAATGGTAGGTTTAGTTCCTTTTATATTATTAGCTTCAAACCTAAATGCTTTATTTCAAAAAAAAAATTGTAAACTCAATATAAATTATGTGTAATTTAGTTAATTTGATAATTTTGTAATATGTTTATTTATAATTCGATTGTTTGATGTTATAATCAAATCCAATCAATTTTTTTGAAAATTAATAGGATCATATTTATGGCAAGTTATTCCCTTAAGTTAGCATCAAAGAGAATTAGTACATAATAAATTCTCTAATCTGTTTTGTGTTTGTTTAGTACGATCAGGAATTTTATTTCCTTCATAGATTTATAAGGCATAATTGGTTTACTAACACATGTACATCAAAGAATCTTTAATTGAGTATAATCTATGATAAAATTGATGTTTTTCCATTTTGAACTATAATTATTTAAGAAAACCAAGTTGGGACATCTATGAAGTAAAACAATAGTCAAATAATAAATTTCTATGTTGCATTTCAAGAAAAGTATATTGAAAGTTTAGTACTAAATAAGCATTCTATAAACTTAAATTTTATTTAAGTATTTTATTTTGTTATACTCAACCTAGACTTATGTTTTGTAATAATAGATATTATCCATCTTAATCGACCTACGATAATATATTTTTCTATAGTAATGCTTCATTGGCCATGAAAAGTTCATAAGTAGCATGCATTTTCCTATTTAATGCATAGTTAACACCGAACACTTGGAGATCTTATGGAACATTTTAGCAATTATTTTTTATTTTTTGTAAAGATTGTTTATGCTATATTGTTATGATTTTTTTACATTGTGCAGCTGTGACGCAGCGGATATTACAAAAATGATGTAGATCGGTGAAAGTAGCAGTCGATGGATTGATGAATGCTGAATTGCCCGAATTCGTTGATCCGAAGATACCGAACTCTAGCTATCTCGAACTCGTTGATCGCGCACGATACCGGGTTCAAAGATCTTCAATTCTTCAAGCGTTGATCAAGCGCACTTGATTCCGCGAATCGGCTTCTACAATCGTTGAATCGAGCGCTGTAACGACCCATAAATTTTGATTGGTTTTAATAACGTATTTAACTGAATTTTATGAAAATTTTAAATAATTGAATTTTGAAATAAAAATTTAATATTTGGATTACGTATAATTAAATATAGCAAATGATAAATTTTCAATTTATAATATTTAAGTTTATTTTATTGTATAATTTTATTCAAACTCAAATTAGTTAATAATTGTCGGTAATAAAATGTTTTCCAAACTTGAATATTTTTATATAGTAAATTTCTAAATCATCTTATGAGTGAGAGGTCATCTTTCGTTTTTCCAAATTTGGATTTCTATTGCTACGTTTATCTTAATTCTGGCAAAATAGCAGCATTTTCGGTACCGATTATCGACTTTTGATCGGATGATCATGCCACTGATATCTGTATATTGTTTTGATCATCTCGTCGTGCTGATCTCTACGGTATATTTATTTCTGTATTTTAAGGCTCAGTACGAGACGGAAACAATAAAATGTTCATTGTAACGGTACCATAATTTTTGACTTTACTATTCCTTCGTTTTCAAAATTTGAAAGCGTGCTGTCCAATCAACCCATTAATTGCTTGAATAACTTCAACGGTCATTAGTTTATTATTATTATTAGCCTTAAATTCAAACGTTACTCTTTTCCAATATTCTTTTGCTGTTAATACTCTCTGAGATTTAATACATGAACATCACTATTCCCATCAATTCAGCTTTGACGTTCTCTATTGCCCATCATCAAATTTATATTTTCTGTTTCAATTTGTGTAACCGGCTCATTCATTGATTTAGTCACTCAGTCTTCTGTCAAATAGGGTATATATAAGTTTGCATTGTATAGCTTGTGTTCTTTTCATTTTATTTTATTTATTTCTTTATTATTTCTTTCCTTCTTCTTAAACTGCTCATATGCCCTTTCCTAATGCCGAAACTCTACACTTCCCTTTCTTTTTTTATTTATAAATATACATCAAAGCATATGTTTCTCTGATGGCCACTCATCCCTTCCACCCCTCACCCCGCGTGATGCACCCTCCATCTCCACCCATCGTCCCACCTCCATAGACCAACACTCCCTCTCCGCACCTGTCACCAAACAACTCTACAGCCCGTCAACCCTTGCCACGTCGCCCAACACTCCATGCCTTATTTCTCCGACCGCCGCAAGCAGCTCACCCGCGTTCCTCCTACCCATCGGCCTCCTTACTAGGAAACGAAGCCCATCACCCAATGTTTGCCAATCCGCCTCTTCCTCCTACCACCAGTGCCGAGCTCGAGATCACCCGCCACCTCATGCTCCCATACACTCGCCTAGCACCGCTCCATTTCTTCCACTTCCCCTCTCCGCGTGTGTCACTTCTATGCTCGGCCTCTGTTTGCATATTTACATATGCAAGTAAGTATGTGTTTATATATAAATCTATATAACTATTTCGGTCTATACTTTTGTATATTCAATTATAATATATATGTTATATTTCAGTTTATGTAGATGTCCTGTATGTATTTTACATATGCAATGTTTTTTATTAGCCTGTTTGCATTTATATAGTATATACAAGTTTCAATGTATGCTTGTATCTATCAGTTATGAAAAGGAACCCGTTGTTTATATATAGAAATTTATATAAGAGTTATTGCTGCTGTTCGAACATATATAGTTTACAATATGTAATTATATAATTTACTAGATGATTATATATATCTTGTTGTGTTATTATGTTTTGCAAGTAGTATATATATATATATATATATGTTTATATAATTCTGTCTGTTCTAATATTTTTATATTAGTAGTCCTACATATACTTCAAACGTACAATTTGTTATATATATAATGAAAGTAATTATGATATGTTTAAGGGTTGTATATTATATAAGATTTATATATATACTAGTACTTATATTCTGTTGGTTTTACTATAAAGGTGTAATAGTTTACATTCATAAAGCTGCTATGTACAGTATAGTGTAATAGAATAGTATAGGCAATGGGCTTTATATAGATAGATCTAGGCTGTTATAATATGTTCTTCTATATACATATATAAAGTACTGTGTTTTATAATAGTTGTGATACTGTAGGTTATTTGGTAATGTTAGTTTATATTACACGTTTTCTATGTATTATTATACAAGTTATCTATTATTTTGAGTGTGAAGCCTATGTATATAGTACTAATATATATTAATCCATAGGTATGTTTTACTTGCTGTCGACAATTTGAAATGTATATCTGTATAGTTTGTTTTGAAAACGTATATATGTATAAGCGTACTAATAAGGGCAGATGTGAGTTTATTTACATATAGTTAGCTATTTTACATGTATATATATATACTTGACCGTTTAATATGTATAAGTCAGTTTTATATATATATAGTATAATAAGTTTCGATTCTGCTGTATATATTAGTTTGATAAATCGTTATATAGTTTGGTTATTTGCAGTTTGTTATAAGATTAGTATATAAATAATTATTTAACAAGTTTTGTTTTCCTATGATATAACTGTTGAGTTTTGATGCTTAGATTTATAATAGATTATTATGTATATTTATTCTATCTATATACATGTATACATTATAGTCTACTATATAAATTACAACATTTTATAAAATAAAGTCTACAGTTTTACAGAATATATATATTTAAATCTAAGATTTATGTAAAGTGTATATGTATTCTAAATTTAATATAGGGTTTAAGGAAAATAATAATATAACATACGTCTCGTCTAAATTTTTTTTTATCAAGCTAATTTGATTCGTTCCCATCAATTTCTGTTATCAGATCTGTTCATCAAAATTCGTGCCAATCCTTCTTTGCTTTGGAAATTTGTGCTTGGATCTATAACTCAACTTCATTGTCTACCGCTCTAGCCTCGAAAAGTGAGAAATCACTCACGATTAACGTTCTTTTATTTATTAAATTTGATTTCAATTGAAACGACAATTGAAATATGTTGTTGTAGTTATTTAAATTGTTATATATGCTATTATCTGTAACTGTTCACCTGTGGGATATGACACCATATCCTGTTGTTTATATTCTATTGTTATTGATGATATATGCCTGTTGTTGTATTTTATATTACTATCTGTAATCACTCTGCAAGTTCCCTGTTAGTATAGAATTCACTATGGGTTGAAATGATACATACCCGAACGGACTTTAGAATAGGAAAAAATCGTTATGGTTGAAATGATAAACCCAAGCGATTTTCATTTGAATTGAAACTGGGATTACGGGTTGAAATGATATCTACCCGTATATATTTAAATTATGGATTGAAATGATAAATATCTGTATCACTTAACCATATGATAGATATATATATATATATAGACACCGTTGGTCCATATATATAGATATTTTGAAAATAAATTCTATGGTTTTGGAAAGAAATATATGGTTTTAATAAATGTTGATTTTAAAGTTTTATATATAAATGGTAATGATATATATGGATTTAATAATAATATTTAATTTAATTAAGATTGATTTAACACATATAACATGGTTAAGTATTTAAATTTATATTTAAAAATAGATTTTGGTAAAAATTTGAATAAGTTAAGGTTGGGAAGATAATTTGAATTTAGTTGAAATTGTATTCAATAAAGAATTTTATTTAATTAAACCAATTTGAAACTTATTAAAATTGAGATTTAAGATATGATTTATAACTTGGGTTTGATTTAAGTAATTTAATGAGTATTTCTTGTTTAAATAAATTTAAGAAAATATTCAGAAAAATGTAATTTAAGGCTAGTTAAATGATATTGAATTTATTAAGTGAATATTCCCTGATTAAATAATAATGAAATTAAATCAAGAGCTATATGAAACTGTTAAATTTAACTTTGAAAATGTTGAATATTAAAGCTTTGAAATATATTGAAATTTAAATAGTATATTTATAACTGAATTGAATTGATGAATTAAGCTTGGAATAAATTTGAATTTGGAATTTGAAGTTGATTTGAATCGATTTGTGAGACTTGAGGAAATTAAATACTTTACTTTATAAATTATTTAATCTATATATACTATTTTGGAAAAAAGATGTATTTGAAATGAAAATGGTATTTTGGTTTTGAAGTATAAATAAATTTGAAATGACCACGGTGTTAGAGTGTATATTTCTACATTTTAGATAGTTCCACGGATCCTTAGAGGATGGTTATCCCAAACATCCTTTAAGTTACTTGTATTTCAATTGATATTTCACTTGAGTTGGATTTATTGATATAAGAATGTTAATCCTGACTCGAATGTTTTGTGTTTTGCTTTACGCTCGGGTCAGACCGAGTGATACAGCGTTTGAGACTCACCCTTGGAGTTTGGACCTTCCTTTGGAGATCCAACTATCGCCTCAGCTTTCAGCTCTTCTAGTTGATTTGTCCAGAGAAGTCATCTGTTGTACTGGAGACTTCACTGCATTTGAGATATTCTGTTTTATTTTGTTTCTAACTCTGATGTTTATATAGTAGCTTCATGAACTACTATTTTATCTATTCCGCTGCGTATTATTGAATTACTCTGTGTCTGTGATTCTGTGATTGATTTATTTATTGTATATGATGAGTTTGCCAAATTTAAATAACAATCTGATATTTTGAATTATTCAAGTCTGACATGTGTGGATTTATTGTCGATTTGAATGGTCCAAAATAGCGGGTCGTTACAGTTGGTATCCGAGCTTTGGCTCTAGGCAAAACTTAGCATATATAGTAAATTTATTTACTTAATCACTTTCGTTCGAGTTTGAATCTCTTCCTTTTGACTCGATTTCCTTTGAAATTTAGAACGTTTCTTGAGGTTCCAAAATTCATTCTTGTCTCTCCCTATTTGTATTCTTTTGATTCTGGAGTATCCCATAACTCCACTTCGAATGATCTCTATAAGAATAGGCGATCTCGCCAATCTTTGAATGATTTGTGAATGGGTGAAACTCCTTCACAATTGGCATTGATTCACCGGAGATTTCTATATCTTTGATTTAGATGCCGTTATCTCTTGCGATCGAATGTTGATTTTTCTTGGAATTCTGCATCGATCCTGTTCCTGAAGTCAAGGTTGACCCGGTTAAGGTCGCCCGCGATTTATATAAGTATATCCATCTTCTATTTTGAAACTTAATTATCTCATCTTCGTTCGAGCCTACCTTCGAATCAGAATTTTATTTGATTAGAGTTGTTTTAAATTGAATCTCTATCTTTGTTCTGAAATCCGTTCGTGAATCATCCTTTGAAAATCGGGGTTGTTTGTATTTTAGAAATTGTTTTCAAAACCGAAATTATTATTTTGATAAGTATGATTTTAGTCTATATATTAAAGTGAAAATGTTTTCGATAAAGATTATATACTTTTTCTAAAATAAGAATTTGAGGTTTAGAAAGGATTTGAAATTTTGAAAAAATTTATATAAGAAATTTGATTTATCTAAAAATGATTTATAACTGAAGGATTTTAAATTTGAAATTCGAGAATTGAACTCCGGTATTTTGAAATTGGTTTTAAGATTTTGAAATATATAATAATAATATGATTTAAAAGTATTTTTCCGAATAAGAAATGTTTCGAATAATTTTAATGAGTTCGAATGATTTCGAAGAAATTTCAAAAGAAGTTTGAGAAAATAGGAGTCCAGAACTCACTTATGTCGCTGGAAAATAATTTCGGTGATGAGTGCACGCATCATCGACATTGATTTTCGAGTTTCAGAGTGGGGGATAGGCCACTTTAGCAGCATTGCTACGCGAGTGATTTTGTGAAACCAATTTTGATTTCAAATTTTGAAGTATGATTTGATATTCGAAAGATATATGTATATGTATTTGAAATGATTTGAAATGAGCCGGTGTTCATTCCTTGAGTTTTGGATCTGATTTGATATAACCCTACCTTTTGGAATTGATTTACTAATTTGTTGGTGATTTCCAACTCTTGAATTTGAAAATGATATCTTCAACTATTTTGAAGGTTCGAGCACTTCCAAATCAAGGCTAACTTTTAAAAGCTAAGAAATTTTGAAAAGTATAAAGTATATAAGTTTGGTATGTATGTTAAAGTATGTAGTAATATGATTTAAATATGTTGAAACTGTTTTGTTAAGTAAATGAATAAGGCAATTTTGAATTTTTCTAATATGAAATTTAGATTTGAAATGTTTTGAAAAAATTTTGTCTTCAAAATATTTTGAATAAAATTTAGTTTAAATGTTTTAACTTAGTAACATCTTTATATAACTATATATTTAACAAGTTGGAATAGATACATAAGTTGTACGTATGCTATTTTATTCGCATAATTAATTTGATCCAAGTTTGAGTACACAAGTTCGAGGTGAATTACACCATTTCGTGTTAGGATTTTTCATTCGATTCTTGACGGCGAATATTTGATATGGATTTTGGGCTTGATTCTAGAATTCTCTATCATGGTATATGTCTATGCAAGGAGAGTGATGGTTTCTAGTCAAGAAACCATATCGAAATCCACATTAGGGAAGTCGAATGGACAATACTAGTTCGAAAGCGAACTTGTGTGATCGAGCGAGCGATCGAATGTAATGTTGCGAAATGATGACGTATGTACATCTTATATTCTAATATCATTGATATACTTAACGCTGAAATTGGAAGTTGTTGGGTTGGATATCTTTGTAATTTAATTGGAATTTTTTTTTGAAAAACTACTATCAATTTAAAACATTTTTCAAAACTATTTTTTCTTTTATTCTTCTTAAACAAATTGTTTTATTCTATTTTACATACAAACTATTTTATATACAAACTATTCTAAATTAAAAATCTTTTATAAAAGCAAAGATATTCAATCCCATATGGCTCTTCATACAGCGAAATTTATTTTGTAAAATTCGATCCTTATATAAGATGGACCTTATGTAAGTATAAGATGATTTTGAAAACATTTGATTTTGGAAATGAATTGTTTGACTTAAATTATATTGATTTAGAAACTTGGATTATTCTCCAAAACTATTATTTTGGAAACTTTGAAACTTAAGATATTTAAATTGAGAAGAAATAATTTGGTGGAATTGTATATGATTTTGAAACTGAACTGATATTGAAACAAAATTGAAATTTGAGAACCTTATGTTACTAAATACTTGATTTGGGAGTTATTGAACTTATATGAAAATTGGTTTGTATAAGTATGATGTTGATTCGAAAACTATGGATTTGAAAAGGTACTCAATTTGAAAAATAAAATCTTATACAATTGAAGTCTATATAAGTATGATTTGATATACTATTGATTTTGGAAAGTATTTGATTTGAAAATGAAATCTTATATATAATGGACTTTATATAAGTATGATATTTGAAATTAATTTGAAAGGTACTATATGATACATATTTTCGAAGTAAAGATATGGAAAGTGCCTTCTGCTTGATATCCGATTTGTGGCCACATCTTGGATTCATTCTATCGATATTATTCTCTCTGATTTTTGGTTTTCCGGATATGATACTCGAGTGTCCTTCGAATTCCATGGTGTTACCCATGGTCTTACGAACTCGACTGCATAGCGTAATTCGCAAGGCAGTGATTGCTTAAAAGGTACGGATGTTTCCTGGGGGATCCAGGCGTAACCATTGTGTATCTGCGATCTATGGTCGTGTTGGTGGCGTAATCCGCAAGGCAGAGATTGCTTAAAGGGTATGGATGTTTCATAGGGGATCCAGGCGTAACCATTGTTATGTATCCTGCGGTCCACAGTTTTGTTATCATGGCGAAATTCGCAAGGCAGTGAATGCTTAAAAGGTACGGATGTTTCCTGGGGGACCCAGGCGTAACCATGGTGTATCTGCGATCCATGTTTTGTTTGTTTTTTGTTTGGATTGTACTTTCCATATCTGTTTTTAAAAGTTTTTCGAGTATTTTCACTGGGTGTTAAAACAAGTCTACTAAGTACCTAGAGAATTCTAGCTTTGCGCCTGATCAACGCACTGCCAGAGTCTGCAGGAACGAGGATAAACTTGTTGAAACATCGAGTTATAAAAGTATTTTTGAAATGAAATTTGTTTCGTTATAAAAACAATTTATTATAAAAGTATTTCCAACAAAGAAATTCTGTATTAATATTTGAAATTGAAATTCTTATGGTTTGAATTAATTGTTCGTGCCCGATGCTATTCTTTTGAATCTACCTTATCTGCTCAGCTTTATTTATTCACCTATAATCTGTTTTTCCAAATCCACCTTCTTTTCCTTGTTGACAATATCCTTTTTATTGATTTATTAATAATATTTGAAAATTTTCTTGAGATAAAAATTTATAAATTTATGAATTATGGATTTAATATTTCCAAATAGCTTCTTTGTAAATATAAGTAATAATGTAAATAATTTTTTTCAAATAGTCTTCATATATTTATAAGGGTGTTATTTAAACATATAAATGGTATTTATAAAGGAAGCAAGAAATTTTACAAATGGGTTTTGGAAAGTATTAAAGTATTAAAGATAATTGAATTGCAAATGAAGTTTTCAAATGAATATTTCAAGTAAAATTTATATAGTTTAAATTAATTGTTTATCCTTGTCTTTTAATCTTTTCTGTCTGGTTGTTTCTATTCTCCTACCTCCTTCCTTTTCGGGGACGAAAAATTTTGAGTGGGGGAGAGTGTAACGACCCATAAATTTTGATTGGTTTTAATAACGTATTTAACTGAATTTTATGAAAATTTTAAATAATTGAATTTTGAAATAAAAATTTAATATTTGGATTACGTATAATTAAATATAGCAAATGATAAATTTTCAATTTATAATATTTAAGTTTATTTTATTGTATAATTTTATTCAAACTCAAATTAGTTAATAATTGTCGGTAATAAAATGTTTTCCAAACTTGAATATTTTTATATAGTAAATTTCTAAATCATCTTATGAGTGAGAGGTCATCTTTCGTTTTTCCAAATTTGGATTTCTATTGCTACGTTTATCTTAATTCTGGCAAAATAGCAGCATTTTCGGTACCGATTATCGACTTTTGATCGGATGATCATGCCACTGATATCTGTATATTGTTTTGATCATCTCGTCGTGCTGATCTCTACGGTATATTTATTTCTGTATTTTAAGGCTCAGTACGAGACGGAAACAATAAAATGTTCATTGTAACGGTACCATAATTTTTGACTTTACTATTCCTTCGTTTTCAAAATTTGAAAGCGTGCTGTCCAATCAACCCATTAATTGCTTGAATAACTTCAACGGTCATTAGTTTATTATTATTATTAGCCTTAAATTCAAACGTTACTCTTTTCCAATATTCTTTTGCTGTTAATACTCTCTGAGATTTAATACATGAACATCACTATTCCCATCAATTCAGCTTTGACGTTCTCTATTGCCCATCATCAAATTTATATTTTCTGTTTCAATTTGTGTAACCGGCTCATTCATTGATTTAGTCACTCAGTCTTCTGTCAAATAGGGTATATATAAGTTTGCATTGTATAGCTTGTGTTCTTTTCATTTTATTTTATTTATTTCTTTATTATTTCTTTCCTTCTTCTTAAACTGCTCATATGCCCTTTCCTAATGCCGAAACTCTACACTTCCCTTTCTTTTTTTTATTTATAAATATACATCAAAGCATATGTTTCTCTGATGGCCACTCATCCCTTCCACCCCTCACCCCGCGTGATGCACCCTCCATCTCCACCCATCGTCCCACCTCCATAGACCAACACTCCCTCTCCGCACCTGTCACCAAACAACTCTACAGCCCGTCAACCCTTGCCACGTCGCCCAACACTCCATGCCTTATTTCTCCGACCGCCGCAAGCAGCTCACCCGCGTTCCTCCTACCCATCGGCCTCCTTACTAGGAAACGAAGCCCATCACCCAATGTTTGCCAATCCGCCTCTTCCTCCTACCACCAGTGCCGAGCTCGAGATCACCCGCCACCTCATGCTCCCATACACTCGCCTAGCACCGCTCCATTTCTTCCACTTCCCCTCTCCGCGTGTGTCACTTCTATGCTCGGCCTCTGTTTGCATATTTACATATGCAAGTAAGTATGTGTTTATATATAAATCTATATAACTATTTCGGTCTATACTTTTGTATATTCAATTATAATATATATGTTATATTTCAGTTTATGTAGATGTCCTGTATGTATTTTACATATGCAATGTTTTTTATTAGCCTGTTTGCATTTATATAGTATATACAAGTTTCAATGTATGCTTGTATCTATCAGTTATGAAAAGGAACCCGTTGTTTATATATAGAAATTTATATAAGAGTTATTGCTGCTGTTCGAACATATATAGTTTACAATATGTAATTATATAATTTACTAGATGATTATATATATCTTGTTGTGTTATTATGTTTTGCAAGTAGTATATATATATATATATATGTTTATATAATTCTGTCTGTTCTAATATTTTTATATTAGTAGTCCTACATATACTTCAAACGTACAATTTGTTATATATATAATGAAAGTAATTATGATATGTTTAAGGGTTGTATATTATATAAGATTTATATATATACTAGTACTTATATTCTGTTGGTTTTACTATAAAGGTGTAATAGTTTACATTCATAAAGCTGCTATGTACAGTATAGTGTAATAGAATAGTATAGGCAATGGGCTTTATATAGATAGATCTAGGCTGTTATAATATGTTCTTCTATATACATATATAAAGTACTGTGTTTTATAATAGTTGTGATACTGTAGGTTATTTGGTAATGTTAGTTTATATTACACGTTTTCTATGTATTATTATACAAGTTATCTATTATTTTGAGTGTGAAGCCTATGTATATAGTACTAATATATATTAATCCATAGGTATGTTTTACTTGCTGTCGACAATTTGAAATGTATATCTGTATAGTTTGTTTTGAAAACGTATATATGTATAAGCGTACTAATAAGGGCAGATGTGAGTTTATTTACATATAGTTAGCTATTTTACATGTATATATATATACTTGACCGTTTAATATGTATAAGTCAGTTTTATATATATATAGTATAATAAGTTTCGATTCTGCTGTATATATTAGTTTGATAAATCGTTATATAGTTTGGTTATTTGCAGTTTGTTATAAGATTAGTATATAAATAATTATTTAACAAGTTTTGTTTTCCTATGATATAACTGTTGAGTTTTGATGCTTAGATTTATAATAGATTATTATGTATATTTATTCTATCTATATACATGTATACATTATAGTCTACTATATAAATTACAACATTTTATAAAATAAAGTCTACAGTTTTACAGAATATATATATTTAAATCTAAGATTTATGTAAAGTGTATATGTATTCTAAATTTAATATAGGGTTTAAGGAAAATAATAATATAACATACGTCTCGTCTAAATTTTTTTTATCAAGCTAATTTGATTCGTTCCCATCAATTTCTGTTATCAGATCTGTTCATCAAAATTCGTGCCAATCCTTCTTTGCTTTGGAAATTTGTGCTTGGATCTATAACTCAACTTCATTGTCTACCGCTCTAGCCTCGAAAAGTGAGAAATCACTCACGATTAACGTTCTTTTATTTATTAAATTTGATTTCAATTGAAACGACAATTGAAATATGTTGTTGTAGTTATTTAAATTGTTATATATGCTATTATCTGTAACTGTTCACCTGTGGGATATGACACCATATCCTGTTGTTTATATTCTATTGTTATTGATGATATATGCCTGTTGTTGTATTTTATATTACTATCTGTAATCACTCTGCAAGTTCCCTGTTAGTATAGAATTCACTATGGGTTGAAATGATACATACCCGAACGGACTTTAGAATAGGAAAAAATCGTTATGGTTGAAATGATAAACCCAAGCGATTTTCATTTGAATTGAAATTGGGATTACGGGTTGAAATGATATCTACCCGTATATATTTAAATTATGGATTGAAATGATAAATATCTGTATCACTTAACCATATGATAGATATATATATATATATAGACACCGTTGGTCCATATATATAGATATTTTGAAAATAAATTCTATGGTTTTGGAAAGAAATATATGGTTTTAATAAATGTTGATTTTAAAGTTTTATATATAAATGGTAATGATATATATGGATTTAATAATAATATTTAATTTAATTAAGATTGATTTAACACATATAACATGGTTAAGTATTTAAATTTATATTTAAAAATAGATTTTGGTAAAAATTTGAATAAGTTAAGGTTGGGAAGATAATTTGAATTTAGTTGAAATTGTATTCAATAAAGAATTTTATTTAATTAAACCAATTTGAAACTTATTAAAATTGAGATTTAAGATATGATTTATAACTTGGGTTTGATTTAAGTAATTTAATGAGTATTTCTTGTTTAAATAAATTTAAGAAAATATTCAGAAAAATGTAATTTAAGGCTAGTTAAATGATATTGAATTTATTAAGTGAATATTCCCTGATTAAATAATAATGAAATTAAATCAAGAGCTATATGAAACTGTTAAATTTAACTTTGAAAATGTTGAATATTAAAGCTTTGAAATATATTGAAATTTAAATAGTATATTTATAACTGAATTGAATTGATGAATTAAGCTTGGAATAAATTTGAATTTGGAATTTGAAGTTGATTTGAATCGATTTGTGAGACTTGAGGAAATTAAATACTTTACTTTATAAATTATTTAATCTATATATACTATTTTGGAAAAAAGATGTATTTGAAATGAAAATGGTATTTTGGTTTTGAAGTATAAATAAATTTGAAATGACCACGGTGTTAGAGTGTATATTTCTACATTTTAGATAGTTCCACGGATCCTTAGAGGATGGTTATCCCAAACATCCTTTAAGTTACTTGTATTTCAATTGATATTTCACTTGAGTTGGATTTATTGATATAAGAATGTTAATCCTGACTCGAATGTTTTGTGTTTTGCTTTACGCTCGGGTCAGACCGAGTGATACAGCGTTTGAGACTCACCCTTGGAGTTTGGACCTTCCTTTGGAGATCCAACTATCGCCTCAGCTTTCAGCTCTTCTAGTTGATTTGTCCAGAGAAGTCATCTGTTGTACTGGAGACTTCACTGCATTTGAGATATTCTGTTTTATTTTGTTTCTAACTCTGATGTTTATATAGTAGCTTCATGAACTACTATTTTATCTATTCCGCTGCGTATTATTGAATTACTCTGTGTCTGTGATTCTGTGATTGATTTATTTATTGTATATGATGAGTTTGCCAAATTTAAATAACAATCTGATATTTTGAATTATTCAAGTCTGACATGTGTGGATTTATTGTCGATTTGAATGGTCCAAAATAGCGGGTCGTTACAAGCGCACTGGATTATCCGAAAGAGGAGATAGGAGATTACACTCAACTACCAATTTAAATGAAAGCACAAAGAAATCAAAAGAGAATTTTATTCAATATTCAACAACCATTACAAAATGACCATACACGCCTATTTATAGGCTACAACTCAACACAACAGAAAAACTTCAAAAGATCACAAGTACTTAGGTCGGTTCCGACTTAACAACGCCTCCGACTTAACATAAGTCGTATCCGACTTACAACAGACGACCTATGAACCCAGACGACCTACGACTTATAACAGTTTACAACACAGCGACACAACTTAAGTCGGCAGCGACTTAGTACAGCATACAACGACTTACAAACCAACGACATAGATTAACTCGCAGAAGAATCAACGCACCAGGCTTCAGCGACTTAAAAATAGGCGGCATCAACGACTTAAAGAAATCAACGGTCATCATATTTCAGCGACTTAAAGAATGGACGGCATCCGTAGTTTGCGACCTAAAACAAAGCGACATCAGGAATCAAAGGCATAGATTAACTCGGCAGACCCATCAATGGTATCCAGGACTTCGCGACTTAAGATAAAAGCGGTATCAGAACTTCGCGACCTAAGCTTTATGCGACCTAACTTAGGTCGTTCCATTTTAGCTCGTAGCGCCTTTAACTCGGTATGTCTTTCCAGCGTTCTACCTTCCAACTCGTTAGGTCGTAGGCATCCTTCCATAAGTCGTGAGCGACTTAGAACTTCAGCTTTCAACAAATTAGGTCGTAGCGCTTTCCTTGGTGACACGGTAGGTCATTCCCACGACTTATGCCTTAGTTCCTTAGGTCGTACGCATTTCTGAGCATCGGTTCCGTTAGCTCGTAGCCCATCTTCAATAGGTCGTGAGCGACCTAAGAACCCATTAGGTCGTGAGCGACCTAAGACTTCAATTTTTAACAACTTAGCTCGTTCCAACGAGCTATCTCTCAGCTTCTTAGGTCGTACCCGAGTTAACTCGGTTGGTCGCCTGTATGCTTCAGACTTCCCCTCCTTAGGTCGTGAGCGACCTAAGACTTCTTCACTAGGTCGTGAACGACCTAAACCTTGTAAATTTATAACTCGCGCTGCATCATCCTCCCCAGGTTGAGAAAAATTCGACCTCGAATTTGTACATTCGTCCACATCAGCTCGTTCATCCCCATGACATGGTACGAGATGTTTAACATTGAACACATCAGAAGTGTACACATCTTCTGGCAGCTCCAACTTATAAGCATTTTCGTTAATTCGTTGTACGACCTTTACAGGACCAATTTTTCTGGCTTTCAATTTATTGTACGAACCTACTGGAAAACGATCTTTTGTTAACACTGCATAAACCATATCTCCTACATTAAACTCAACATTTCGTCGTTTCAAATCAGCAGACTATTTATACTTCACATTTGCTTTCTCTAATCGTTCTTGAACGACTTTATGACATTCCGTCAGTCCTTCAACAAAATCAGCAGCTTTCTTAATTGTCCCCTTTGAGTGAGGTATCATCGTTAAATCTAACGGTCCCTTCGGTAAACTTGAATAAACAATCTGGAATGGACTGAACCCAGTACTTCGATTCACAGCATGATTATGGGCAAATTCTGCCTGGCATAACTTCACATCCCAACTCTTCAGATTGTCTTGAACAAGACATCGTAACAAATTCCCCAATGATCTATTAACCACCTCTGTTTGTCCATCAGTTTGTGGATGATAGGCACTACTAAATTTCAACTTCGTTCCGATCATTTTCCACAAACTCAACCAAAAATGACTCAGAAATCGAGTATCTCTATCCGACACAATAGATTCTGGCAATCCATGAAGTCGATAGATCTCCTTGAAAAACAACTGAGCAACATGAACAGCATCTGCCGTTTTCTTACAAGCAATAAAATGTGCCATTTTCGAAAATCGATCAACCACCACATAAATGGAATCATTACCACGCTGCGTTCTCGGCAACCCCAACACAAAGTCCATACTCACATCAACCCATGGTTTAGTTGGTACCGGTAACGGCATATATAAACCCGCATTAGTCGCAGTTCCTTTCGAAACTTGACAGATATGGCATCTCTCTACAAACCTCTCCACCTCTTTCCTCATTGATGGCCAAAAGTAGGACTGTGAAATCAACTGTAAGGTACTGTCTCTTCCAACATGTCCTTCTTCATGTAACTCCTTGATAATCTTCATTCTCAAACTACCCTCCGGAATGCACAATCGATTCCCTTTGAACAGAAAACCATTTACCATCACGAAATCATCCGTCTTTCCCTCCTTGACTTTATCAACAAATTTTGCAAAGTAAGGATCATTAGTAAATAAGTCTGGCAACATTTCAAACCCCGCCACTTCAACCTTCAGTGTAGTCAGCAAATGACTCCTCCTACTCAAAGCATCAGCCACACGATTTGTCACCCCTGACTTGTGTTTAACAACAAAAGTAAACTGTTGCAGATATGCAATCCACGATGCATGTCTCGCTGAAATCTTGTCTTGCCCTTGCAAATGCTTCAATGCTTCATGATCAGTGTAAAGAACGAACTCCTTCTGAAATAGATAGTGTCTCCAGTGTTTAATAGATTGTACAACAGCATAAAACTCCACATCATATGTACTGTATCGCATCTTCGCTCCTGACAACTTCTCACTGAAATATGCAATAGGACGCCCCTTCTAACTCAACACCCCTCCAATCCCAACCTTGGATGCATCGGTGTGTAGTTCAAACACCAACTGAAAATCAGGTAGCACTAGAATTGGTGCAGACGTCAGCAATTCTTTGATCTTCCCAAAAGCACTCCCTGCTTCCTTTGTCCATGCAAACTGTTTACCTTTCATGCAATCCGTAACTGGTGCCATCACACTACTAAAGTGTGGAATAAACCTCCGATAAAATGAAGCCAACCCGTGAAAACTTCGAACTTCCGTTATCGCCTTGGGCTGTGGCCAATCTCTAATTGCTTCAACTTTACTTTGGTCAACCTGTATTCCTTTCTCTGAAACAACATACCCCAGAAATAAAACACTGTGCGTCATGAACACGCATTTCTTCGTTGCAGCATAAAACTGTTCTTGTCGTAGTACCATCAGCACTTCCCTCAGATGATTCAAATGTTCCTCTGGACTTCCACTATATATCAGAATATCATCGAAATATACCACCACAAATTTCCCAATGAATGGTCTAAAAATTTGATTCATCACCCTCATGAAAGTACTCGGTGCATTTGATAGACCAAACGGCATTACCAGCCATTCATACAATCCTTCCCTTGTCTTGAATGTTGTCTTCCATTCATCCCCTGGTCTAATGCGAATCTGATGATAACCGCTCTTCAAGTCAATCTTAGAAAAGATAGTAGCTCCGCTTATTTGATCTAACAAGTCATCCAACCTTGGCATTGGAAATCTATATCTCACGGTAATCTTATTCAATGCTCGACTGTCAGTGCACATCCTCCACGTCCCATCCTTCTTGGGTACCAATAAAGCTGGTACAGCACAAGGACTCAGACTCTCCTGCACACGTCCTTGCTCAAGCAATTCCTCTACCTGCCTTCGCAACTCTTCATGTTCCTTCGGACTCATTCGATAATGTGGTCTGTGTGGCAACACAGCACCTGGAACAAGATCTATCTGATGTTGTATATCCCTTAACGGTGGCAACTCCGTTGGTAATTCCTCTGGAAATACATCGTCAAATTCTTTCAAAACTGGTTTAACTTCTTCTGGTACTTCCACTACTTCTTGACTCTCCCATCCGATCAACAAAAATACTTCTGGCTCCTCCTCAACTTCCTTCACAAACTCCTTCAATGTTAACAAGGTTTTGAGTTCTTCAATCTCCTCCAACTTGTTTTCCTCCTGTTGTCGCTTCTTTGGAACTAGAGTAATCTTTGTGCCTTCAAACATGAAACTGTAACTGTTGGTACGCCCATCATGTTGTACTGCTCTATCATACTGCCACGGTCTTCCCAGTAACAAATGACAAACGTCCATATCTACTACATCGCACCAGATTTCATCTTTGTATTTCTTTCCAATTGAAAAATTCACACGAGCCCTTCGTCCAACCTTCACCTCCCCGCCTTTCCTCAACCAAGCTAGCTTGTATGGTTTCGGATGTTTCTCAGTCTTCAACGCCAACTTCTTCACAGCCTCTGATGAGATTATATTATCACAGCTTCCAGCATCAATAACAAATTTGCAAACTTTTCCCAGAATAGTACATGTTGACTGAAAAATATTGCTCCTCAACCAACTACAATCTTCCTCTTGCTTTGGTGTTAAACAGGACCTCTTCATCATGAGATTATAACCTTCGTCTCCCGACACTTCTTCTTCCTCCTCATCAGGTGGTGAATTGGAACATTCAGTTTCTTCATCCTCATCCTCAACTTCTGCAATCATGGTTCTCTTCTTTGGCTTTGGACACTCACTGCTTTTATGACCCAATTCCTGACAATTGTAACATTTGAAACCATTGTTAACCCTTGTCTTCTCAACCTCCTTCATCACTGGTCTACTGATAGGTTTAGTAACATTAGAACTTCCACCAACACCCTTCGCTTGATTGTTAGAATTAGTAAACACACCACTTCCTCGTCTCCCTTGTTTTTCCCAAGCCAACGCTTTCTGATGTGCTTCTGCCACAGATCTTGGATCGAACATATTAACCATATCCTAAATCTGCATTCTCAATCCCCCAATGAATCTAGATGTCAGCTGCTCTTCCGTTTCCATAATATCATTCCTTGCAATGAGTTGATAGAATTCATCAGCATAGTCATTCACAGTTTTCGTCCCTTGTCTCAAGTTTTGCAAACGTTGATACATCAAAGATTGATAATTGTATGGTAAGAACGTTGCTTTCATCAACTTCTTCATCTTCTCCCAAGATTCAACTTTTGACTTCCCCATTCGTTCACGTGTAAGCTTGGTTTGCTGCCACCATGCCAAAGCTCTACCCCTCAGCCTCGTAGAAACCAACTTCACTCTACGATGTTCTGGAACTTCTTTGAAGTCAAAAATCTCCTCAACATTAGCTACCCAATCTAAAAACTCCTCTGCTTGCATACCACCTTTGAATTCAGGAATTTCAGTCTTCATCCCCGACTCCCATTTGTGATCATACTCAGAATAGTTTCTTCCTTGACCTCTTCCTTGATTACTACCACCATCATACTCCTCTTCAAAATCAGATACATAACGATGTCGATTCTGACCACCAACATCTCTAATATCATTACGCCTTCCACCTTCATCCCTTCTATTGACATTCCTTCGTTCACGATCATTCACGTTCCTCCCACGCCCTTGATCATTTTCAACACTTCTGTCTCGATTGGAATGTGGCGAGACTCTACTACCCCCATGGTTAGATTCTGGTGAAATCCTTCTCCGATTTTGATTCATTTCCGTCATAAGCCTCTCTAACCGGCCAATTCCTTCATTAAGCTTCTCACTAAAATTCTCATTGATTCTTTGTTCCATCTCATCAGCTTCTTCTCTTCGATACAAAGCTTCAACGTTTTGATGTCGATTGGCTCTCCTTGGTGGCATGGTTGAAAACTTCACAAATTCTAAAACACTTCAAATTCAAACACTTTTCGAACTTTGATCCAAAATGAAACGGATCGAAATCTTCCACTTTGTTGCAAATCTCGATGAACACGATGAACACGACTTCTCCAAATCACAAATCTAAACTTCAAACTTCAAAAGTCTGCACGACCCACTTCTTCAAACTCTCGGCCGTGAGGATTAACTTCAAATCTTCAAATGAATAGGCTCCAAGTCTCGATCTAACTATGATTGGTTAGAACAAGCCCTGATACCAAACTGACGCAGCGGATATTACAAAAATGATGTAGATCGGTGAAAGTAGCAGTCGATGGATTGATGAATGCTGAATTGCCCGAATTCGTTGATCCGAAGATACCGAACTCTAGCTATCTCGAACTCGTTGATCGCGCATGATACCGGGTTCAAAGATCTTCAATTCTTCAAGCGTTGATCAAGCGCACTTGATTCCGCGAATCGGCTTCTACAATCGCTGAATCGAGCGCACTCGATTATCCGAAAGAGGAGATAGGAGATTACACTCAACTACCAATTTAAATGAAAGCACAAAGCAATCAAAAGAGAATTTTATTCAATATTCAACAACCATTACAAAATGACCATACACGCCTATTTATAGGCTACAACTCAACACAACAGAAAAACTTCAAAAGATTACAAGTACTTAGGTCGGTTCCGACTTAACAACGCCTCCGACTTAACATAAGTCGTATCCGACTTACAACAGACGACCTATGAACCCAGACGACCTACGACTTATAACAGTTTACAACACAGCGACACAACTTAAGTCGGCAGCGACTTAGTACAGCATACAACGACTTACAAACCAACGACATAGATTAACTCGCAGAAGAATCAACGCACCAGGCTTCAGCGACTTAAAAATAGGCGGCATCAACGACTTAAAGAAATCAACGGTCATCATATTTCAGCGACTTAAAGAATGGACGACATCCGTAGTTTGCGACCTAAAACAAAGCGACATCAGGAATCAAAGGCATAGATTAACTCGGCAGACCCATCAATGGTATCCAGGACTTCGCGACTTAAGATAAAAGCGGTATCAGAACTTCGCGACCTAAGCTTTATGCGACCTAACTTAGGTCGTTCCATTTTAGCTCGTAGCGCCTTTAACTCGGTATGTCTTTCCAGCGTTCTACCTTCCAACTCGTTAGGTCGTAGGCATCCTTCCTTAAGTCGTGAGCGACTTAGAACTTCAGCTTTCAACAAATTAGGTCGTAGCGCTTTCCTTGGTGACACGGTAGGTCATTCCCACGACTTATGCCTTAGTTCCTTAGGTCGTACGCATTTTTGAGCATCGGTTCCGTTAGCTCGTAGCCCATCTTCAATAGGTCGTGAGCGACCTAAGAACCCATTAGGTCGTGAGCGACCTAAGACTTCAATTTTTAACAACTTAGCTCGTTCCAACGAGCTATCTCTCAGCTTCTTCGGTCGTACCCGAGTTAACTCGGTTGGTCGCCTGTATGCTTCAGACTTCCCCTCCTTAGGTCGTGAGCGACCTAAGACTTCTTCACTAGGTCGTGAACGACCTAAACCTTGTAAATTTATAACTCGCGTTGCATCAAGCTGTTTATAAATCATTACGAATTGAAGATGGGTTGATAATAATGTTTATGAGTATGCTAACTTCAAATGGAAAGAATTGTATTAAAAATGAATAAATTGTTGCTAATTTCATTTAATTCCAATTTAATCTAATTTGAGAATTATTATAGTTAATTCTCTTTTATTAATATTTAATCTAATTAGGGAGTAGTAACATACTTAGTCCCTATTTATGGACACAGTGAACGTTAAACCAAAAGCGATTAGCGAGAATTATGTCCGACGTAATTGATACGTAATAATCACGTTCGATAAGTTGGGCGTAATTGATACTATACATTAATTAATAATTATTGCAAACATAAAAATACTATAGATTACATAAATACTTCCTATCCAACCTCTAATACATATTTGTCCACAAACGCATCAACCTTTAACCTCAAATCAAATTATCCGTTAACACACCGTAATTCTCATTAATGTTAATCAATTAGTGCCCACTTTTAGTTCAATATAGCATTTTATTTTTTTGATGGATTAAAACTAATTTTTCATTTTACATCATTGTATATTTTCAAATATACCTTTATTGAATCATGTTGTGTAGTCTTATTCATATTATTTGAAATAAGGGATAATGTTTAATTAGTTGGAATCATCAACGTTGGAATATGCATAGTTAACAAGTCAAGTTTATTTAGGAAGCTTAATATAGTAACAATAATACAATGGGTGTTATATACATAATTATTAGTTAAAAAATTATTGCACGATCTATAAACCTAAATGATACTCTCAATACAAAAGGTACAAAATTTGACGCTCAGTTTATATATTACATATAATTCCCATGTCATATTATGCTATATGTATTAAAGATAACGATGTTTAAAAACAACTACAATATTTTCTCTAAATTAATTAATATAATATAATGTCAAAATGTGTAATAATGAAAATGTTGTTTCATTAAACCAAATTTAAATACCATCTCACACTTTTAGCATAATTTCTCTACTCTAGGTTTAGAACACTATTGTCAAACAAAATTTTGCACATATTCAAATTTATATATGAAACATAGGATAAAACTATGTTTAACTAATGTGAATTACATTTGAAAATTTATTAAATGACATACTTAGCAATGTAGTTCTCACCAAGTTAGGAACAACTGATGTTGATTCTTAGCATGTTGTATAAAGCCATTGTGCTCTAAAATATTAATTATACTCTGTATGCTCAGAGACTATTTAAGTGGATTTATCAACACATTTTTATTAGTAGTATTTACGAAAAAGATAGTCTAAAAATTTACATCCCATGAATATGTGCTTTCAACTTCATATACTATTAAATCTAAAAAATACACTGTTAATCGAATTATATACTGAACCCAGTAGCATAGCATGGTTTCGAACTCATTTTTATATATAGTATAATATTTTGTTAGTACTATTTGTGCAAGCTTATTTATGAATGGTTATGGTATGCAAATTCCCTCATTTTGTCGAAAAACTAATATAGAAGTAGTTATGAATATCATGTTTGATTACATGATTAATATGTTTTTAATTTTTTTAATATGGTGATTATGTGATTGATTGTTGGTTTGAATATGACAATTATGTGATTGATTACTAGTTTTAAAATGACCACTATGTGAGTGATTGTTGGAAATAATACAAGCCATTAACAGGAAAAAGTAGCATGTACAGTATGCTGTATAACAGTTAGTAACTTGTAGTTGCGTTTTGAAAACGCTACAAAGAATGTATAGGAGCAAAAAAAACCGCTACAGAAAACCAAATAAGGATGCAAGTACTAAGATATTAATTCTCGTGGAAGTTGATAAACGCTACGGAAATAAATTTTTGCAGCGTTTTAAAAATGCCAATATGTTTTGTTTTCGTAGCGTTTTCTACTACGCTACAAAAGTTTCAAACTTTTAGTTGCATGCCATATAACAGCATTTCGTGAAACGCTACTACAAGTTTTGGTAGCGTTCTACGAAAGGCCATTTCTGGTGTAGTGAAACTCTCTGATATTGTGTGGTTTGCAAATAAATGAAGAATTAGAGTGAAAGAGTATGGATTTGCAAAGAGAATGGAATAGTATTCAATGGATTTCTTTCACAAATGTTTGGAGAAGAAGGATTAAGAGAAAATGAGAATTATTGATTTGAAAATTCGTTTTCCAAGGCCTTTTTATAGTGGCTGAAGAGACGTGCCTTTTGGTGAAGAGGTGGAGGGAATGTCTCTTCATTTAAAATTTGAAATTATGAAAAACGGGTAGTACGTCGACATACTTAAATGTGATACGTCAAAATACTTTTGTTTTCAGAAATAGTAACACCAATAAGGTGTTGCAGATTTCCATATTTCAAAAGTATATCATATTTGTGAATTTTTATGATTTGTTTGAGGTCAATGGTTAATGATCTTCAAGTATAATTGCCATGGGGTCTTTAACAAATGATTCTAATGTTCAACTAACTAATCATCACTTCAAATACCTTTGTCATTTCAGCATTCTTCTTCAATCAGTTTTGTTCTTCCATTGCTCCGATTAACCTTTATATATAATTCATTTTCTTCCACTGAGTTATTGTTTATTTCTGTAAATGTATCCATAATATATCTCGAAGTACTACACAACTCAGAGATTCGTTAGTTGTAATATTTATATGGTTGTTGTCATCAAAATGAATACCTAGGGTATCAATAATCACCCCTTTTTTGATGATGATAACCATATAAATATTTGAGAGATAAAATATAATATTTTTATATTCGACTCCCCCTAACTCTATGCACTCCGCCTATCATTTTGCCTAGTATATTTATATATTTTCTCCCCTTTTGTCATCAACAAAAAAGGTGAAAATGAATCGCTTAAGACATGAAATAAACTTATGTATAGAGTTTGCGTGTGTATGTATATAAATAAAACTAATAAGGGGAATCAAAATAAATTCAAAACTTGAAATAAACTTATCAAGTAAAATAATTAAAATTAGATGAGTTTTTGAGTTACGGACATTGCTAATGCCAATAATATATCCTTTTGATATTTATCCAAAGTTCAGTGGATTTCTTGTCATATGCTTTGAACATCCGTTGTAGGTGTCATTGTTCAGTACCTGAAAAATATAAAATATGCGCACTGGTACCATTTTTATTTTGGGTCCAAGGGATTAAGTTTTGGGAAGCAAACCCATGAAGAGTATGCATACCCTTTCAAAATATAATCATCAAATAAATGAACTTTATTAATAAATTTATCAATTTATTTTTCTTTCTCATTATCATTTAACTTTGTAGGAACCCATATATTAATAAACCCATTTGGAGGTTTCAACTTTAAATTCATATTTTTTGGTTTGAACTTGGTAGCCTTAACAAATTTAGTACTTTGAGTGCTATTTTTCTTTGATTTCGACTTAGGGTGGTATCCAAGTCCATGTTTATTCCTAGTGGGTTTAGATCCAGATAATAAATTTTCTAGATTATTTTTCCGTTTTTTTAAATTTATCAACATCGGTTTTCATTTTATCAAAATCTTTATTACAGTTAAGAATAACATTATCTAGAGATGTTATTTTATTATTTAGATCAGTGATATCTGATTTCATTGAAAGATTTTCCAATCTTAATGATTCATTTTCGCTTTTTAGTTTTTCAAAACTTCCTAGTTTTGAATCATCATTAAGTCCATTAAGTCTTTCAATTTCATCTTCTAAACATTGTTTTTCTTCAGTTAACATTTCGATAAACATTTTTAATTTATCTATCCTTGCTAAACTATTCTTGTACTCTTTCCTAAGAGTTTTATATCCCTTGTACATATCATTTAAGACATTCATAATTCCTTTATTAAAATTCCACACTTGAACATCATTTTCCATGAAGCACGTGTTGGTATTTTCTGTTTCCGAATCATCCCATGTTGTGTTGACAGCATGTTTCCTATTCTTATTCAAAGTGTTCTAAGAGTACTTTGATTTCTTCAGGTTGAGACAGTCTTCTTTCAAATGGCCGGGTTTATCACATTCGAAACACTTAACAACATTTCCATTTTTGAAATTATTGTTGTTAGTTTTCTAATAATTCAAGAATTTCTTGAAATTCCTAGTCATAAACTCGATATCATCATCAGCAGCAGCATCATCCGGTTCATCTTTGTCATTTATAGTGTTGAGTCTAGTGATTTCTTCTCATTTGCCTAATTCTTTTTTCTAACATGCAACTTTACTTCATATGACATTAGATTACCATTAGATCTTTTATTTTCACAGTACTAATATCATTTGCTTCTTTGATTGCCAAGGTCTTCTAATTTCATTCACTAGAAAGTGAATTCAAGATCTTTCTGACTTGGTCCACTTTAATAATTTTCTTTCCTAATGATATTAATGCATGTACTATATCTAGAAATCTAAAATACATGTCAGAAATAGACTCATTTGGTTTCATTTGAAAAAGTTGAAACTGGTTAGTTATCATAGATATTTAGTTTGTTTTACTTTAGTTCCCTTATGTGTGACTTGCAACGTTCTCAAAATTTCATATGTAGACTTACAAATTGACACTCGATTAAATTCATTTCTATCTAAGGAGCAAAATAAAATGTTCATGGTGCTTGTGTCTTTTGGTTTAGTGTCCATTGTGAATAGTTCACTTGGTGCTCAATGTACTCTATTTGGTAATGTTCCAAATATCTAAACCATTAGACTATAAATAAAATTTTATCCTACAAACCCGGTATGCATAATTGCTACCAACAAATAGAGGGAGTCTTGTGGTAGATTGCCTTTGTACAAAAGTGTTAAATAAAGTGTTACAAGCGTCATTAGCCATTTATACTTTTCAAAAAACAAGTTATGAATTTTTGAAAACCAGTGCTCTGATACCAAATGTTGGAAAATGGGTTGTCTATAACACAATGCAGAATGGGTCTTAAGGCTATTTGAACACTAGAGGGGGTGAAGTGTATATTTCAATTATTTAGAACTAACTTATGATTTTAACACTATGTCTAATCAAATTGCAAATAAAAAACCAACAATCATAGAATAAATAAATAGTAAAGTAAAATGCAGTAGAGTAAATAACATCTGGTTTATGCACTGGCTTGGATTGACCAATCTTACATCTAGCCATGTACTACACCATGTAAAATTTCGCTACAATTGCTTGTTTTTGATGGGTGGCATGAACACCATTACAATCTTGATTTCATGAGGTACAAGATACACCCTCTTGATTTTACAAACAACTACAGAGTATGGCAAGTAGTGGAATCTTCAATATGTATTCTTGCAGATTCGGTACGATGATCCTATAAACCTATGATGATAATATATCTTTGAATTCTTTGAGGAATAGGATTAAATCAGAGAGTGAATGGTACAAATTCAATTACAAACTCTCTGATATTGTGTGGTTTGCAAACCAAAGAAGAATTGGAGTGAAAGAGTATGGATTTGCAAAGAGAATGGAAGATTATTCAATGGATTTCTTTCATAAGTGTTTGGAGAATAAGGATTAAGAGAAAATGAGAATTATTTATTTGAACATTCGTTTTCCAAGGCCTTTATATAGTGGCTAAAGAGACGTGTCTTTTAGTGAAGAGGTGGAGGGAAATGTCTCTTCATTTGAAATTTGAAATTCTAAAAAACGGGTAGTATGTCGACATACTTGGTGTGCATATGCCGACATATATATGAAAAATGAAGATATGTCGACATACTTAAATGTGATATGTCGACATACTTTTGTTTTCAGAAATAGTAACACCAATAAGGTGTTGCAGATTTTCAGATTTCAAAAGTACCTCATATTTGTGAATTTTTGTGATTCGGTTGAGACCAATGGTTGATGATCTTCAAGTATAACTGCCATGGGGTCTTTAACAAATGATTCTAATGTTCAACCAACTAATCATCACTTCAAGTACCTCTATCGTTTCAGCATTCTTTTTCAATCAGTTTTGTTCCTCCATTGCTCCGATTAACCTTTACATATAATCCATTTTCTTCCACTAAGTTCTTGTTTATATCTATATTTGTCTCCATAGTATATCTAGAAGTACTGCAGAACTCGGTGATTTGTTAGTAGTAATATTTATATGGTTGTTGTGTAACGACCCGGAAATTTCGAACCCGAAAATTCCAGATAGTTATGAAAAGAAGAAGAGATAGAAGAAAAGAAACAGAAAACATAACACAGATGCTCACATTCGCAGCGGAACAAAATATAATATCAAATAATAACAGTTTACAAAAGAATACTGTATCTGTCAATTTACATTTATAATACATCAGAGTTACTCTCATACACAATACTGAGCATATACAAATCAAATATATCTCAGATAAACAGAAATAATAGTCACAGCGGAACACTCGATACGTCCTGCCATCCAGCTCGCCATCCCTGAGCTCCAGAACGTCCTTACCTGAAAATCTGTAATACTCGGTCTGACCCGAGCATTACATCAAAGTAACACCCGGGTCAGGCTGGAAACCAGCGTGAGTAAACCCATCTAACATGAAATACACAACATACGACTTATATAGACCCGGGGTAGCTTATATCAATCTACAACTTCACAGGTTGTTATCAATGTCAAAATGCCAAAACGTAGATTAAATGGCCCAATTTCCTTAAATCATTCCATTTCAGCCTACTAATTCCCATATTAAATTTTAAAGAATCGAAGTGGTTTCGGGTATTCTCTAATACCCGACTCCGGTCTCTTCGAAACCAATGTCAACTTAACTTAAATTATTCAAGTGAAATAAAATTCAACTTAAAATACGGGATTTCACAGTAATTCATCATCACTAGTTACCCACATCATCATAGTTTAACCAAACATATCAGATCACAGAGAATCACGAACCACATATCAGGGATAACAATTAATCAAAGGCTTCCCATATCATTCTAATTATCCTTTAATTACATTTAAGTAATTAACCCTTAATTATTTCACAAATTAATTATCCTTAACCAAATACAGTAATTAACCCTTAATTACTTCATTAATTAATTTTTTACCATAATTATTAATCACCCTTGATGAATAACATCCAGTAATTTACTACCCTAAGTAATTTCAATCCATTAATTACAATAAGTAATTATTATCGAATCACTTAGTGTTAAAGTTAATTAAACTTAATTAATCAACTTAAACAAATTACATTAATCTCCATTAATTTACATTAAGTAATTACTTCCCTAATTACTTCCATTAAGTAATTATACTTAAACAATTCACAAATAATTATCTTTAAAATTATTATTTAGTTTAAGAAAACATTTCTTACTTAATCAAAGTATTTTAAAACGATTTATCTTCAAATTTACTTTAGATCTCATTTTAAAACTTCATTTTAAATTAAAGATTATAAGTTATCTAACAAAGTTTAAAAAAAAACAATTCAAACCTTTTATCCCACAAGTTAAAGAAATATCCACTTATAAAGAAGTTTTATAGAAATTTAAAACCCAATTCATTTTTATGTTCCAATCGGTTTAAAAATACACTTTAAACATTCCAAGTTATTTTAAACAATTTCAATTTAAAACTTTCCTTTAATTTCCAGCTTAAATACAGATTTAAACTTAGTTTAAATTTCCCGTTTGCATTTAAACTTTACGAGAAAAAAAATATGAAACAGAACAGGTTTCTGTTTTAAATTTTTAAGCCTGTAAACAATTGTCACCCGAGCAATATAAATTTTACTTCGAGTAAAAGCCTAACTTACTTCGAGTTTAACCCCCAAACTCTTCGAGTTCAACTTCGAATCCAACTTCATCTTCTCAAACCAACATCATCTTCCAGATATACGATTCCATCGTGTACACGTGCACACTCGTTCGAAACTGCTCCGACCATCTTCGACGACACCACCCAATCGCCCACGACACGCCGACCATCTCTAACCACCCAAAACCCAGTACGAACCAACAAATCAAAATCGAGCAATCGAGCACAACAGGAACCCAGAACTCGATCGTTGAAATCATCTCGCGCCGACGATCTCGATCCCCAGAGCTCACGCCAACCGACCACGAGCTACGTCACCTCGCCACGCTCCTATCCCCCTTGGTCCGATCGCTGTTAGACCACCATCAACGACGCGCGAGCCCAATGAAAAATGTCAACAAACTTCACGCTAAAACCCTAATTCATCGCCCTGCCGCCACCACAACGAATTATAAATTCAACCATTATTTTTCCTATGATCTCCTTCCTTCCAGCTATCTTCAGCTCCAATCACGATGACTATCACCTCGCCTACTGTTGGGAATCGACGATATTGCATTTCCCGTTCATCTCGAGATATCTCACCATTTACTTGTTTAAAAATCATGATATTAACTTTAAAAATCACCATTTAGAAATACGAATCTGTTAAGATAATTAAAGCATGGAATTTAAAAGATTGATTTCTGACCAAAATTTATTTTCCACTGTAATTTCCTAATCTTGAAATAATTACTAAGTTACAATACCTGATACTATTTTTAAACCAATTATTCTGCTATTCCTAACTTAACTTGTTTATAAATTTTAGCTTATAGAAGATCAGGAAAAAAAAGAAATTGATTTTGGGTGAAGTTTTAAACCTGTAAAATAGGAACAGGGTTCTATGTGTATATATATATAAACACACAAAGACATGCACACCCATACCCATATACACATATAATCATCTCTAAACAACATACAAGGCATACTACTCATCAAAATTTCGAGGACCCTCACATACAATCACATATATAAACAGATTAAGTTTAAAGTAGAAGTTCACTCACCAGGCTTTCAGAAATAGAAAGATTGCTCTTTTCTTGTTTGAAACAGGAACTTGAAAACTGGCCTTAGAAACTTGCATATTTTAGTTTGATTTCTGAAAACTTTGAACTGGAAACTTGTTGTAGTTGAGATGCTTCTATTTTTTATTTGAACTGAAATGTTTTTGGCTCTTCTTATTTTTTTTCAGGTTATCTTTTGTTTAAGCTTTTAGAAACTAGAATTGCTAAGCTTTTTGTATACGAAATAAAATGAAGCAAGTTGATAAATAAACAAGCATACATATTTGTTTACTGTCTAAGTACACAAAATTTCAGAGATTTTTATTCCACTTTGGGGGCTGAAAATATATCTAGAACAGGCTTTGCTTTGCTAGGATGGGAAACATTAAATGCTAATGTACTATATGTCTCAACCTTATCTTATTTTAGTACATAGATATTTTTAGTCTTACCTGGTTTATTCTTAGATGCTAAGCATACATACTCAATTCTATTCGTATGTATATAGATGGTTCTACTGCCTGCACCATATACCATGTTATAGAAATAACATTTACTTGCCTTTACTCATTTTGTACTTAAGTGATTTTTACTTACCTGCCAGTATAAACTGCTATAGAGTATAAAATACTTTGCTTAAGTTTTATCTTATCTTGTACCTAAGTGATTTTTTAAGCCTGCAACATATACATTTTGCTATAGTGAAAATAATATTTAACTTACCTTATCTTATTGTCTTGTACTAGGTGATTTCCATGCCTGCCCATGTATTTTGCTATAGAGTATAAAGTATTCTACTCAAGTTTTTACTTTGTAATTGTTATGATTATTGTTATGGTTAGCTTGCATAATTATTTCTATCTCTAACACAAGTGTGTTTATATTTTATTTTAAAAACTCAAACTATCAAATAATTAATTACCTATTATTATTTTATTTATACTTACTTTAAATATTTATACGGTATATTTTGTTATCTATAATTATTGTTAACTAGTGCGTGGCCCGTGCTACGCACACGGGCAACACCGTAATTATACTGAGATGGTCATATTATATTTGTAATATGTTGATGAGTTTTTCTTACGTTGGTGTATGTGTATTGAACACTAATGCGGGATGAAAATAGGATGTGTTTTGCAAGTACTTCTATTGGGAGAAGATTTTATTCTTAAATATTCGTATTCATATGTTGTTATGAATACTGTAGAACATTTTATCTACAGTGTTTGTATGTATTTGAAGGTATGTTGTTTTCATATAATACTTACCCAAATGATTTTTATGTTTGTGACAACCATATTGTAAATTAGTTGAACTTTAGTATACCGGGCAATTAGAATCAGCCATGCTTAAGTCTGTTAATGGATTCCCAAATCTGTCTGCACCTGAATATGAAAATGAATTCATATATGATAGATAGGAAGACAAATGTTGATGTGAATATGAAGCCATTTGTATCCTAAATTTATCCATTTGGTTTTAGTCAAATTTATAGTTTATATATTTTAATTTATTATATTGAATGATATGCATTTATTATTTTATTAAGTAATGGTTTATATTATATACATCCAATGCATATTACTGCTCAAAACTATTTATTAGCATCATATTTATTATTATTTTGTAATTTGGTAAACGATAAGACTGAATTATTTAATGCTAAACTAAAATTTTCTTTGTATATTTTAGATTTATTAGCATCATATTTGTTATTTTTTGTATTTTTATAAACGATAAGACTGAATTATTTAATGTTAAACTAAAATTTTCTATGTATATGTTATATTTATCAGCATCAGCAAATATGATAAACATTTTGTATCTATCATATCTACAAACACAAATATTTGATATTCAAAAATAATTGTGAATGTGGGTATGATATTATTCTTATGTGAAAGTATCTATTGGCAGACCCAGCTATGACGGATCCGTAGTGCTCCTATCCAAGATTCAAATGAGTAGAGAGGTCCATTTTAAGTGATTGTTACTATAAATAATTTTAAGGTTTGTAGTCTTACGATAAGATATGTAGTCGAGGTGGTCTTCACTCTTTCAGGACATTGAACACCGTTAAAATAACAACCAAATATTCAATTGTCCAAATCAGCATGCAAACTTGCTTAAAATTATTTTATGTTTATTTCTAATTTTCACACACTTCCTCAAACAGAGGAGAAAAGGTGAACATGCATCCCACCACCAAATTGCTTACTTGAAAAAGCAAATACAACATCAGATGCAAACATGTACAAAATGTTCGATTGTAACAAAATAAACATAGAACACAGTAGTCAGTCATTATGTTTATCCAAACTTATAACTAATGTTGCATATCTGGTTTACAACAAATAAATCGGACATTCTTACAATGAGAAAAATACAACATAATTAGATGCAAGTATAGCAAAACAATATAGTTCTTCAGCAGAACTTAGCTTTTCACTTGTATAATTGAAGTGCAACTGACAGAAAGCCATGTATTGAATAAACATTTTGTCTAAGAAAGAATGCAAATGTGACCCACGCTATCTAGATGGGAAGAATTGCAAGTCATGGATGCAACTTTTATGGATGAGTCATAGCAGCCAACGATACGTTTGAAGTTTCTCTTTTTGGTAACTAAAAACGAATTTTGTAATACTATATAATTTTAAATAGAAGTAGCTACAAATTTGATTAATTTAATCAGTACATAGTTTCACTTCCAAGTGCATGTCAAGTAATACATAATTTTTGAAGCAATTATAAATTTAAACTTCTCTTGGGTTCATTATGTCCTCCCTTTTCCCTATTGTTCCAAAGGCTCGACCATCTAACAGCCTCTCCTAATAGTCACTGCTCCCACCAGTGAATAATACGAAGAGAAGATAGATTGAAAATGAACTAAAGAGTGTACAACCTTAAAAACCTATTTCAGCCATGCTACGCTACGGGCATTTGAGTTGTACAGATGGCTGAAGTTTCAAAGTTATTGTATAGTGTTTGTAGTTTAACATATTTTACCTAGTACTTTTCTTAATATTTTTACCAAAACTATCGAATATATGCGTTGTTAATACATTCGTATTTTCATTATATATTTGTCTGTTCGACATGCAATGCAATATAACACAAATCAGTAAACACAAATAAGTGGAAATAAACTTTTCCACCTTCAAATATGTACCAAATCCCTTGACAGTTATGTACATGGTATAATCCAGAATGTGGGTACCTAAAGCACGATTGGTTAAAGCATCAACAAACTGGTACAACATGAATTTATGTGAGGCAATATTTCAGAAGTAGCTCTGATAAATCAAATTTACATTTATGTTTTTGTAATTATTTGCAAGTACACACACATCTAGCTTGCTTCATCTCAAACATTGGATCTTTGAAACCATCAATACTTTTCAGCCTCGGCCATGAACGATAACATGGTAAGCAATTTCTGCACTTCACGGCTAGCTGCACGCGGTCTCGACTTAGTAAAACATCAACAGTTATTAGGAATTCTCAATGCAGCCTTAGTTATAGAGCATGCAGCCTGCCTACAATATTTTATGTCCAGTTTAGAGCCTGCCTGCCTAACTTTAGTCTACAAACTCAGCATGTCTCCGTCCATTCAGTGTTTTCCTTCTTTTTTCAGTATTCAAGCTTGTGTCAGCTTCGTATTAATAATGCTAGCTTCATTCACTTCATTGATGTCAAGTCCGTCCTTAGTTCAGAAAGGTTTGCACTACTATCAAAAAATTTAAAGCATTTAATTCTTTCACTTCATTGATATCGAACTCTATTTACGTACATCTAAAACCCATTAACAACAAATTCATTAATTAGTAGACTCATTTTCATTTATTATTGGTATGTAATATAAGTGGATGTAATTAATTGTAGTGGGATGATCAGTGGTAAGTAATTAATCCAACCTATAGCCTCAAATTCAATTGTTTAGAACATACTTATTCTCGTAAAAGTAAATTAGGGGTTAAATAGAAACACATAAATGAAACCACGATATTAATATTACCGCAAGCTTGATAACTGGGTTGTGCCAAGCTTCTACCAACTGTAGTTTTTTTTCCTACATATAAAACAGAACAGAGAACAGGAATGTTTCAAATAAAATAAAATATACATAATTGTCAGAAGTTTAGACGTAACAACTTTAGGAACATCATTCAATAACTAATAACCTCCACTGATAATAACATGCAAGTGTTTCCGTTTTAAAATAAAACTTCTCGCTTGGCCTATAAAATCAGAACTATATTATTGAGAAAAAATGTCCTAAAATACCCACACATCGTATTTTAATTATATAATACTTTTCAAAATTATCCATATATTGGAGCAATTTAACATCTGATTATAGGAATCAATTCTTCATATGACTACAGGAAGCAATTTATCGTCTATTACAGGAAGCAATTTATTATGTGGTCATAGTAAACCTCTTGATTTCTTCCATGTAGGAAAAGATGAGGAAATTAATGTTCGATTTTAAATGCTTACCTATATTAATTTACTTTCTCTTGCTTCCCATTATAAAAATATTATTGCATCGTTTCAAATAACAAAGAATACTATGTATTGATAAGAAAATTTAAGTTTCATCTATGGATTAACCCACATGTCATTTCAATGGCACTATTCAAAATATATCATTGCTATATATATAAACTTACCATTCTAAGCTCTCCAAATTGTGCAGGTTCCAACAACTGCCCCGTCTTCTCCATCCTAGGATAATGTGTCACATAATAATACCTACAAATTGAAACAAATGAAGTTCACATTTCATTCAACTCATATTCAACACCTCAATATTCAATGCGCAAGGATGATATGAATAATAGTGATAATAATCATTTCTGATAAAAAAGCATCACACATCCATAAACTACTAATCGACATGTTATGTTATTTTGGCTTATACACTATATCCTTGTGTATAATAAATTCTCTACCGGGCCAAAGTCAAATGACGGAAAGTGTCTATTCAATATTAAATTTCTATGGTTAGTTTCTGTGTACAATAATGAGAAAATTACTTTATTCTCTTATCAATTGTATAGTATTGTGGTCCACCGTCAATGCTCTATCTTTATACGGTTTACTCCATGATGTAACTGTGATTGCTCTGTGTTGAACTACAATTTACAGGGTGGACAAAATATAGAAATAGTTCGTATCATGTCAAACTATAAATAAAGACAGTATAGTTCTACTCAATTTTAAAATCCAATACCATAATGCTTTCAGATGCATACATAGTATCATTATTTACTTGGCTAGGGTGGATCTTTCGACTAAATAGTATCTCATAAGTCAAGTTGCAAAGGTATATATCATGATACTGGATGCAATAACCTGGTTTTGGGAAACTTGGTTATATCGTCATGTCATCAATACACCAATATTTTTAAGCAAGAATTGAACATAATTAAACTTAGGTGGCAAAGGTATATTCCTTATTATGCTTACGAAATATCTACATGCCCAAATAAAGAAACGTATACAAAGAACAAAAAAAATGAGACACACACACACACACACACACACACACACACATATATATATATATATATATATATATATATATTCAGCAGCGAAGAAAGAATTAGAGACTGAAAATAGGATAAGCAAAGTACCTGAGAAGACGTTGTTTTCACTTTGTTCCAAGAATCCAATTTTGATAGATTCAGTCGATAAAAAGCGTTGATGTGATCAACTGTACGGAACATTAGCCGGTTGGAAGAAGGAAGTAGGAATAGGTGTTATGCAGAAAGTAAATAACATCCACGTCGCGACAAGAAGCTCTTGAGAAAAAAATTTGATTCCTTTGATAAGTTAAGATAGATGGTAAGAGAAATATGTTGTACATCAGTTGAAGTATGGAAAGCCAATACTATGAGTGCAGAATTGATTTGAGCAGAAGATAAATGCGATTTCTGAAACTATTGGCTTGTTTAAAATTTTGAGGAAGAAAAGGTATGAGGTCCGTTTTATTTCGTAGGAAAAGCATATGTCCATTAATTTAACATGGGTAATTGTGCAATTCAAAATTGTGAATCTTTTCATCAATACACCAATATTTTTAAGCAAGAATTGAACATAATTAAACTTAGGTGGCAAAGGTATATTCCTTATTATGCTTACGAAATATCTGCATGCCCAAATAAAGAAACGTATACAAAGAACAAAAAAAATGAGACACACACAGACACACACACACACACACACACACACACACACACACACATATATATATATATATATATTCAGCAGCGAAGAAAGAATTAGAGACTGAAAATAGGATAAGCAAAGTACCTGAGAAGACATTGTTTTCACTTTGTTCCAAGAATCCAATTTTGATAGATTCAGTCGGTAAAAAGCGTTGATGTGATCAACTGTACGGAACATTAGCCGGTTGGAAGAAGGAAGTAGGAATAGGTGTTATGCAGAAAGTAAATAACATCCACGTCGCGACCAGAAGCTCTTGAGTTGAAAATTTGATTCCTTTGATAAGTTAAGATAGATGGTAAGAGAAATATGTTGTACATCAGTTGAAGTATGGAAAGCCAATACTATGAGTGCAGAATTGATTTGAGCAGAAGATAAATGCGATTTCTGAAACTATTGGCTTGTTTAAAATTTTGAGGAAGAAAAGGTATGAGGTCCGTTTTATTTCGTAGGAAAAGCATATGTCCATTAATTTAACATGGGTAATTGTGCAATTCAAAATTGTGAATCTTTGCGACGTTATGGAAGATATATGGGATTATGTGTTTTGTAGGGTAAACTTTAATTATGATATTCATAATCGCTTATAAACAAACATATGTATGATAATTTGTTGTAAATTAAATGCATTGTTCAATCATTTGGGAAGCTACAACCAACTAATAAATGTTGGTACTGAAGGAAATGCAAAATGTATTTGGTCCCACATAGTTGATGCAAAAGAGATATCAATCTTAGATCTTTGCCAAATTCAACCCCTAAATCTAAAGTTCAACTTCTATTGTGTTCCATTTTATGCTTTATATTGTGTCATAATAGCCACCTCCTCATACAGCACACATGTACTTTTATAATCAATACGGTAAGTCAGCAGTAGGTAGTACCTTGTCGGTTGAAAAGATAAACATCTGTAAACTAATAAAGCACCACCAAGCAGAATTCCAGCAAGAGTTGCCGCCCAGATCAAAAGGCCACCTTATTTTTTAGAACTCAACCACTATACTTTGCTTCTACCAACTACAACTTGTTCTGCAGTTAACAAAAAGAAAATATACATCAAACTTCAATTTTAAAGTGAACTGCAATTGTGTTCCTACCCAAACAAATTGTGATTGCATGCGAATTTATTGCAAATTCATAAAAAAATTCATACAGTAAGTCGATGAATTTAGGTATAATAACCGTTGCATTATTTAAGAGTGCACAAATACCCACATCATGTGGATAGGGTAAGAATTCTATATGTAAGATTAAATAGATGTTAAAAGCTACTTATCATTTTGATTTTCGCTCAACCGATGGCCACATGGTTAAAACCGTTAGCCTACATAACAAAACCGTAATTACAATATATATGTATTAAAAATAAAATGAATCAACTGATTTTGTAAGGTACTTAACACAAACTATTGTATAACATCGCATATAAAATTTGAAAATTAGACAGAAAGGTTGTTGAATAGAACTCAAGTATTTACACAGAGTATCAATGTGTACGGCACTTATGTTTGATCTTATGGTCCACCTACTGCTTACGTGGGTAGTATATTAATATAACTATTGGCCTTTTTATTTTATTAATATATATAATATAATTAAACACGGTACTAACAACAGTTTATGCAACTCGCCACACAAATTTAAATTACTATTCCTACTACCAAATAGTGAGATGCATACGAAAAATAATATTTAATTAAATTGTTAATGTAATTTGAAGACATAAATTTGAGTAATTATAACGAAGAAAAATTATTTTTTAGCAAATAAATAGTTAGAAAAAATGCTACGGCTTGATATATGTTTTGGATCTGGTCTACACTACATAATGATTGAAGCATATACTGTGGTTACAGGAAGAAGAAATGGAATTAAACTTATCATCCACAAGTAGTCTGGAGGTAACTGTGCAATGCACAGAAAAATATTGTTCCGTAATAGGAAATATATCAATTGATTGTGCTATTTGTTAAATAGTTAAAAATTTATGGATTGTTTTTCAAAAATAGACACACATATCCTATATTTTATAAAGAGGAGGCAGAGTATATTGGAAAATGAAAGGGTCGCATATTTTGTCTAAGTGATGAGACAGGAGTGCATAGAGTGTGGCTACCAAATAAGAAAACTCTTGGACTGGCAATGTGGAGAGCTTTTGGTGCTTATTGCATTAAGAAATTTGGTCTTATTTCCGTTCTAGAAGTGACACAAAGGATGGTTACCAACAGAGATCGGTTCATTGTGCTAGCCACCGAGGGAGTAAGTTTTCTCAACTAAATTAAATCTCCTTCGTAAATATATAGTAGAAAATTGTAAGGGGTAGAGAGATTTTACTACCATAATCCACAAACATCAACTCCTAAAAAATGCCTTATACTATATTTCTACTATAGTAATTTGATAAAGTTGTGAATATTTTTCTTAAGAATGTACCGATTGTTTACTGAATGTCAAATTAACTATCTCTAAAATCAAAGAATTTGCAAAACCAAGTGCACATTTACATGCATGTGTTATCAAGTTTGGGATTGTGATATATGACCAAGAAGCAGAGGATGTAGTTTCATCGATAGAGGAAAATACCAGTAATATACGACAGTATTATTTTTTTTGGTAATAGCAGTATATTTCAGCAAATAAATCCGGTGAGTGGAAACAAAAATCGTATAACAGGCAAATCAGCAATTTTAATCATAAGGGATTTGCTCTCCCTATTGATCAGTATACATTTTGTTAGTAAATCAGTGAAGTAAATGTTAAAGCAACATAAGCCCAAAAAAATAATTTCTAAATCCTACCAACCCAAAAGGATCAATGAGTAATTGGACAGATAATTAGAAGTTGGACAAATAAGTAGAAATTGAACAGATAACACCAACCAATTAATAACTTGCATTCAAAATTAATATATTACGTACTGATATAAATTTATTATTGAATGTAAAAACTTTGATAATCAAAATTAAAATATCGAGCGGAATTAGAAGTTTAAACAAACCCTATCAACTACTTCTCTCGATTTATGCACGATATTGAATTTTTGAGGAAAACGTATATTACCAAACAGTGCAGTAACAACAGATCACAAAATTATGTTGTACCACATATCTACCCATTAAACCCTTAAATCTGTAAAGAATACCGGAGTTTAATTACAAATGTTCCAAATTACATACCGTAGAAAAACCTAGTTTTCGAATTGGCCGAATTTGTGGTTTGACCATCGGAAGGAGACCGGTAATACAGACGTGGATGAGGTACGAATAGTCGGTGCGCAAAGAGAGAGTCGGCGGAACAGTTTCTTGATCTAGGACTATGAAGTTGGGAGGATAAGAGCGAAGGAGGAAAGACGGAAGATTTGATGGACGTAGAAAAACCTAGTTTTCGAATTGGCGGAATTTGTGGTTTGACCATCGGATGGAGACCGCTAATGCACACGATGATGAGGTATGAATAGTCAGTGCGCAAAGAGAGAGTCGGCAGTACCGTTTGTTGATCTAGGACTAGGAAGTTGGGAGGATAAGAGCGAAGGAGGAAAGACGGAAGATTTGATGGAATGATGAATAAACAGCAGCGGTTACGTACGATGGGAATGCTGTCGGAAAATGTGTCATTTTTAAAATAGGACATGTGTCGTCATATAGATGACTTGGTTTCTCTTTTCCTTTATAAGTAATAGATATGAGGGATTTATATAATTTGTAAAAGCATAACTTCTTTTTACAGTATATATAACAATTTTTATCTATAATAAAACCTACTTGTATAGACATCATATTATAAATAAAGCTAATTATTACATTAAAATAATTCATAAAAGAATTTGTCACTTAATTACTAATTTTATTAAGCTATACTCTAAAAACAACAACAAACCTTTTTATTTAATTTAAAACCATTTAAACAATTTTAACTTTTAAATCCTGCGTATATTCTAAAGCTAACTGATTATTTATTAAATATTGAATTAAATCAAATTTTCCAAATTACTAAAAGATTAGAGTTTGAAGGCATATCCTTATCTATTAAAATTTACACAGACTTTAACTATTTACCATATATATAAATATATATATATATAAATAAATAGAAAACAATTTATTAGCCTTTAAAAGATAATTTATCAGTTAAATATTCATTTAAAAGAAAATTATCAATTCAATTCATATTCTATTAACAATTATATATCAAATCAATTTAATATTTAATATAGATTATTAAATTGATATTGCTCAAAATTCCGGGATGTCACATTCCTCCCCCTTTTGAATCTTTTTGTCCCCGAAAAGGAATGAAGCTAGATTTATTAAAATGCTTAAAATCAGATAAATTTTCTTTGATCATAATTAAACTACTTTTAAAAATCTATATAATATTTCTAAAACAGTTTTATAAAAATACTTTTATAACTCGATGCTTTGACAAGTCCATCTTCGTTCTTACAGAAATTCGGTCATACGTTGATCAGGCGTAGGACTGAAAATCTGTAAGTACTCAGCAGACCCATTTCAACATCCAGTGAAAATATTCGAAAAATAATTTTATTGAAAATATAGGAAACAGTTTCGAAAAGAGAGGAAATATCTTTGGTGAAAATTCTCTGGAGATCATCACTCCCATCCATGGTCACAGTTACATCACGGGTTACGTTGCCATCGCAGCAAAAGTCCATGTAACTGATTACACTATGGAACCCACAACAGATCGCAGTTACATCCAGGGTTACGTTGCCGTCGCAGCAAAAGTCCATGTAACTGTTGGCTCTCAGCGGCACAAACGATTTTCGCTGTCAAAATGAAACTTCTCCACTCCTACATAGGTCTCAGTCTACCGATATAAAATCAAACGCAGACTGTTGGCTCTCAGCGGCACACAAGACTTTCGCTATGTTACCATAGTATCGCAGTCTACCGATATAAAATCAAACATAGACTGTTGGCTCTCAGCGGCTCACGCGACTTTCGCTATGGTCTGTAGTAGATCGCAGTGACATCGAGTTACACTGTCGTCACAGCATAACCCAAATGCCTCTGTGGGCACCAGCCCCTCGACTTTCGCTACACAAATAATCCTCAGGAACTAGTTTTGTCCGGACTCCTCACAGGATTAACTTTAGAAACCCCCCCTTGGGGCTCAAGGCAGTACCACCCAGTGGCACTCCTGAGAAGTTCATTTCAAGGGAGCGCCTTTTTCCCCAGAGCAAATCTCAAAACACTTTATACTATACACATATAGTATTTTTCAAATCATACACCTAGTATAAATCTCATATAAATGCTTTTACACAAAATCGATTCTCAAAATCGATAATTCACAAATAAGGCTTTCCCAAATCCCAAAATTGATTTATCCAAAAATCAAAAGCCTTTTCCAAATCCAAAGGTTCACAAAACCTTTTTCTCAAAACCATTTCCATAAAATCTTTTATATATATATTCATATATATAATTTTCTTGGGAAATCTTTAAATCACTTTATACTTATATAAGTTTCCTTTGTATACTTCAAAACTTCCAAAAACAATTTTTTTTCTGGCAATGGATTCAATAAGGGGAGTTTTATCATATATAACAAAGATACATAACTTTGTTTATTCCCAATCAAATATTCAAATTTGATTACTTTATAAAGTCACTTGCCAAATTTCTTACTTTTATTATAAAGTAAACTTTAACTCAGAAAAATATTCAATTTCCACTTTATTTTCATAAAGTTAATTTCTACCATAGAAATATAAATTTTAAATTTATTTTATTTTAGTTCCTCATATATTCACAAATATATTTCCCATTTCAAAAATCATCTTATAACCTTTTATCTACAACTTCAAAAATCAATTTCCACCTTTATTCATTGTCAATTTCTTAAAATATACTTTCAATTTCAAAAATCTTTTCAGTTTTTATTCATAAATTTTCAATGCCAATTTCATTCAAACCCGTACGATGTCCCCATATCATTCGTACGTAATACCAATCTGATCGCTCACTCAATCACACAATTTCACTTCCGAACTAGTATCGTCCACCCGACTTCCTAGTGCGGACTCAGATCTGGTTTCTTGATCAGAAACCATCATTCTCCTTGCATAGTCACACCTATGATAGAGAATATCCAGAACCAATCAAAAATCCATATCCAGGTTCGCCGTCGAAAATCGAGCGAAAAATCCCAACTCGGATCGATAATACTATCTCGAAATTCTGTGCTCGAATCTGGATCAAATCACTATGCGAATAGAATAATATACGTACATCCTACGTATTTATCTTCATTGATTATCAGTTAAATCAATTTCCTTTCTATTCACCTTCACTTAAATTTTATCCACTTATTCATATTTGGCTAAATCCCCACTTGGGTTATCACTTCAATTCTTATCCCAGTTGGGTATTTACTCAATAACAGTTTGATCTCTGACCAGTTTATATTTACAAAATAGCTTGAAAATTTTAAGATTTTTAAAAATAGATAAACAGTTGAAAGATGATTATTAATTTGTAAAATAGCTGTAAAATAGTTAAGTAACTGTAAAATAATTGGAAAATAGTAATTACTTATAAAATAGTTGAAAAACAGTAATCAGTTTATAAAGTAGTAGAAAAATGGTAATTAGTTTATAAAACAGTTGTAAAATAGTTAAATAGTTCCAAAGTAATTGTAAAACAGGTTTAAGATAGTTTTAGGTTTAAAAAGAATAGTTGTGTAGTAAATAGTTTGGAAAAATAGGTTTATATTAAACAATTTATTTTGAAAATAGTCCAGAGTCAAACTGTTTAATACCCCATCTCCATTTCCATAAATTCAATTTAAATTTCCACTTACATTTAAATTGACTCAATCCCAATTTGAATAACTTCAATTTTATTACAAATTAACCCAATTCAAATTTCTCATTTGAATTTTATACTTATCCATAATAAATCACAATTCCCATTAGTTCAAATCAAATTCAGTTTGAACTAATTCAATTTAAATCTCAATTTAAAACCATCTCGAATTATATAAATTCGAGTTAAATTTTCAAATGTTGATTTATTCCCTTAATCCAATTAACATTTATCTTCAAATCAATATCTTTAAACAATTTAATTTCTGAGTTCAATTCTCAAAATTCCATTTAATTCCAATATTGGGATAGATATTACCCCAATCTATCATCCAATTTATTTAAGACATTCATCATCTACTACCCATTCCAGATCCCAATCCTATTTGAGATCACATATAATTCCCTATCAAATCAACCCATTTAACTTTCCTAAGTTAAATCTCAATTTCATCTTGAAATTTCCAATTCAGGTTGTTTATTCCAAACTTATTTAACTTTCCTTAAGTTAAATTCAACTTAATCCAATCAACTTGACCCAACTTGGATTCCCATTCAATTTTAAACTTCACATTAATAATCTTCAAAACTTATCACCTTGGATATCACATCTCATTTTCCAAATTTAAAACTCAACATTTAGAGTTTATTTCAAACCATCTTTGGGTTTAATTTAAGACAGTTCTCATTTTAAGTTTTCAAACAACTTCTTATTTTAAAATAAGATCACATTCAAATATATTCTGAACAATATTATTTATTCTTTTCTTTAAACACTTTGAAACAATTCAATGTTTCTAAACTTAGGTTTTAAACTCCACAATTTAAATCTGTTCTAATTTACAGGTTATACTCAACTAAATTTATATCCTTAGCACATTTTATTTTGCTTGCTCATTAATACACATCTTATTATTAAACACAACAACCATTTATGATAATAACCAAGATTATCATATTTGGAAACCAATTTATTATTATCTTTATTCTGAAAACATTTCTATAAATTCAGGATTTTAATTTCAGTTTGGACCCATTTCAAATTTATCTTCATCCAATTTCAATTTGGTTGTATTACTATTACCACTTAATTTTCATTATTTTATTTAATTCCAATAACTTAACAACCAATAACTTTAACATTTATTAGTAAGAAATATTGCTTTATATATATCAAAATATATTCTTACATAAAATCATTTAAAATCCTTATATAAGAAAATAACAAGTACGCTCTCATATATATATGTATACACTCAACTTATTCTAGGGTACTATTGACCCTATCTCAAGATGAGTAGACCCACCAGAGCCAAGGTTTTCGCTTAACCTCGCTCTGATACCAACTGTAACGACCCGGAAATTTCGAACCCGAAAATTCCAGATAGTTATGAAAAGAAGAAGAGATAGAAGAAAAGAAACAGAAAACATAACACAGATGCTCACATTCGCAGCGGAACAAAATATAATATCAAATAATAACAGTTTACAAAAGAATACTGTATCTGTCAATTTACATTTATAATACATCAGAGTTACTCTCATACACAATACTGAGCATATACAAATCAAATATATCTCAGATAAACAGAAATAATAGTCACAGCGGAACACTCGATACGTCCTACCATCCAGCTCGCCATCCCTGAGCTCCAGAACGTCCTTACCTGAAAATCTGTAATACTCGGTCTGACCCGAGCATTACATCAAAGTAACACCCGGGTCAGGCTGGAAACCAGCGTGAGTAAACCCATCTAACATGAAATACACAACATACGACTTATATAGACCCGGGGTAGCTTATATCAATCTACAACTTCACAGGTTGTTATCAATGTCAAAATGCCAAAACGTAGATTAAATGGCCCAATTTCCTTAAATCATTCCATTTCAGCCTACTAATTCCCATATTAAATTTTAAAGAATCGAAGTGGTTTCGGGTATTCTCTAATACCCGACTCCGGTCTCTTCGAAACCAATGTCAACTTAACTTAAATTATTCAAGTGAAATAAAATTCAACTTAAAATACGGGATTTCACAGTAATTCATCATCACTAGTTACCCACATCATCATAGTTTAACCAAACATATCAGATCACAGAGAATCACGAACCACATATCAGGGATAACAATTAATCAAAGGCTTCCCATATCATTCTAATTATCCTTTAATTACATTTAAGTAATTAACCCTTAATTATTTCACAAATTAATTATCCTTAACCAAATACAGTAATTAACCCTTAATTACTTCATTAATTAATTTTTTACCATAATTATTAATCACCCTTGATGAATAACATCCAGTAATTTACTACCCTAAGTAATTTCAATCCATTAATTACAATAAGTAATTATTATCGAATCACTTAGTGTTAAAGTTAATTAAACTTAATTAATCAACTTAAACAAATTACATTAATCTCCATTAATTTACATTAAGTAATTACTTCCCTAATTACTTCCATTAAGTAATTATACTTAAACAATTCACAAATAATTATCTTTAAAATTATTATTTAGTTTAAGAAAACATTTCTTACTTAATCAAAGTATTTTAAAATGATTTATCTTCAAATTTACTTTAGATCTCATTTTAAAACTTCATTTTAAATTAAAGATTATAAGTTATCTAACAAAGTTTTAAAAAAAAACAATTCAAACCTTTTATCCCACAAGTTAAAGAAATATCCACTTATAAAGAAGTTTTAAAGAAATTTAAAACCCAATTCATTTTTATGTTCCAATCGGTTTAAAAATACACTTTAAACATTCCAAGTTATTTTAAACAATTTCAATTTAAAACTTTCCTTTAATTTCCAGCTTAAATACAGATTTAAACTTAGTTTAAATTTCCCGTTTGCATTTAAACTTTACGAAAAAAAAAAATGAAACAGAACAGGTTTCTGTTTTAAATTTTTAAGCCTGTAAACAATTGTCACCCGAGCAATATAAATTTTACTTCGAGTAAAAGCCTAACTTACTTCGAGTTTAACCCCCAAACTCTTCGAGTTCAACTTCGAATCCAACTTCATCTTCTCAAACCAACATCATCTTCCAAATATACGATTCCATCGTGTACACGTGCACACTCGTTCGAAACTGCTCCGACCATCTTCGACGACACCACCCAATCGCCCACGACACGCCGACCATCTCTAACCACCCAAAACCCAGTACGAACCAACAAATCAAAATCGAGCAATCGAGCACAACAGGAACCCAGAACTCGATCGTTGAAATCATCTCGCGCCGACGATCTCGATCCCCAGAGCTCATGCCAACCGACCACGAGCTACGTCACCTCGCCACGCTCCTATCCCCCTTGGTCCGATCGCCGTTAGACCACCATCAACGACGCGCGAGCCCAATGAAAAATGTCAACAAACTTCACGCTAAAACCCTAATTCATCGCCCTGCCGCCACCACAACGAATTATAAATTCAACCATTATTTTTCCTATGATCTCCTTCCTTCCAGCTATCTTCAGCTCCAATCACGATGACTATCACCTCGCCTACCGTTCGGAATCGACGATATTGCATTTCCCGTTCATCTCGAGATATCTCACCATTTACTTGTTTAAAAATCATGATATTAACTTTAAAAATCACCATTTAGAAATACGAATCTGTTAAGATAATTAAAGCATGGAATTTAAAAGATTGATTTCTGACCAAAAATTATTTTCCACTGTAATTTCCTAATCTTGAAATAATTACTAAGTTACAATACCTGATACTATTTTTAAACCAATTATTCTGCTATTCCTAACTTAACTTGTTTATAAATTTTAGCTTATAGAAGATCAGGAAAAAAAGAAATTGATTTTGGGTCAAGTTTTAAACCTGTAAAATAGGAACAGAGTTCTATGTGTATATATATATAAACACACAGAGACATGCACACCCATACCCATATACACATATAATCATCTCCAAACAACATACAAGGCATACTACTCATCAAAATTTCGAGGACCCTCACATACAATCACATATATAAACAGATTAAGTTTAAAGTAGAAGTTCACTCACCAGGCTTTCAGAAATAGAAAGCTTGCTCTTTTCTTGTTTGAAACAGGAACTTGAAAACTGGCCTTAGAAACTTGCATATTTTAGTTTGATTTCTGAAAACTTTGAACTGGAAACTTGTTGTAGTTGAGATGCTTTTATTTTTTATTTGAACTGAAATGTTTTTGGCTCTTCTTATTTTGTTTCAGGTTATCTTTTGTTTAAGCTTTTAGAAACTAGCATTGCTAAGCTTTTTGTATACGAAATAAAATGAAGCAAGTTGATAAATAAACAAGCATACATATTTGTTTACTGTCTAAGTACACAAAATTTCAGAGATTTTTATTCCACTTTGGGGGCTGAAAATATATCTAGAACAGGCTTTGCTTTGCTAGGATGGGAAACATTAAATGCTAATGTACTATATGTCTCAACCTTATCTTATTTTAGTACATAGATATTTTTAGTCTTACCTGGTTTATTCTTAGATGCTAAGCATACATACTCAATTCTATTCGTATGTATATAGATGGTTCTACTGCCTGCACCATATACCATGTTATAGAAATAACATTTACTTGCCTTTACTCATTTTGTACTTAAGTGATTTTTACTTACCTGCCAGTATAAACTGCTATAGAGTATAAAATACTTTGCTTAAGTTTTATCTTATCTTGTACCTAAGTGATTTTTTAAGCCTGCAACATATACATTTTGCTATAGTGAAAATAATATTTAACTTACCTTATCTTATTGTCTTGTACTAGGTGATTTCCATGCCTGCCCATGTATTTTGCTATAGAGTATAAAGTATTCTACTCAAGTTTTTACTTTGTAATTGTTATGATTATTGTTATGGTTAGCTTGCATAATTATTTCTATCTCTAACACAAGTGTGTTTATATTTTATTTTAAAAACTAAAACTATCAAATAATTAATTACCTATTATTATTTTATTTATACTTACTTTAAATATTTATAAGGTATATTTTGTTATCTATAATTATTGTTAATATGAGGGATTTATATAATTTGTAAAAGCATAACTTCTTTTTACAGTATATATAACAATTTTTATCTATAATAAAACCTACTTGTATAGACATCATATTATAAATAAAGCTAATTATTACATTAAAATAATTCATAAAAGAATTTGTCACTTAATTACTAATTTTATTAAGCTATACTCTAAAAACAACAACAAACCTTTTTATTTAATTTAAAACCATTTAAACAATTTTAACTTTTAAATCCTGCGTATATTCTAAAGCTAACTAATTATTTATTAAATATTGAATTAAATCAAATTTTCCAAATTACTAAAAGATTAGAGTTTGAAGGCATATCCTTATCTATTAAAATTTACACAGACTTTAACTATTTACCATATATATAAATATATATATATAAATAAATAGAAAACAATTTATTAGCCTTTAAAAGATAATTTATCAGTTAAATATTCATTGAAAAGAAAATTATCAATTCAATTCATATTCTATTAACAATTATATATCAAATCAATTTAATATTTAATATAGATTATTAAATTGATATTGCTCAAAATTCCGGGATGTCACATGTTGTCTTCAAAATCAATACCTATGGTATTAGCAAAATTTACTAATGTTTGGTACGATGTGACACTTAGCGTTTTACTTAATTAAATTCTCTTAAGTGTATACATATACACCCTTAACTAATGCATGCATGTATCCTAAATTTATTATAAATGTATGTGAACATATTAACTCTATGGTTTTCAACATTTCAGACAACTTTTAGTCGAAGAAAGGTCGAAAATTCGAAAAACGAATTTCGGTCACATTTTCGATTTTTCTTCAAACTATATGTTTTTGTAAACACATTTTAAAAACTATTTCACCATCATTAATTATTATTTAAAAGATTTTTATTTTAGTTATAAAATCTATTATTTGAGTTTTTAAAATTAATTAAATATTTACAAATCAAAGCAGTGAAATTCTGAGTCATTACAAAATCCTTTAAAATCAAAGGTATCACGTAAGACCACGCCGCACATAAACACGGACGGTTTTTTACCTTACGATAACCAAAACATTTTATTATAAAATCTAGTGATATTATCATAATGTCTAGGGTTTAAAGTAAATACATTAGGTAGCTATGATTTGTGTACATGACAGCAATAATTGGTATACAATCAAAAACCAAAGGCGCTTATAGGAGAATGGATTTCCAATAAATGGCAAGGTAAGGGACTATCTTTCGAAAACTGTAGACCTCTAGATAAAATGTATAGTAAGGTTGAAACCCTTTTGACCTTAGCATGATAAAACCGGCCTGCTCCTTCCTGGATAGTACCGAATATGATCACCTCTTAGCTGTGATCAACAACCAAAAAAGGGCCTCGAAGAATATATAGAAATATCGACACTAGATCTTGGGATGATATACCCTAACCGGTGCGACGTATATAAAATTGTGGCCTACCCTGTTTTTGCCATTCCCGGGGTGTTAGGTTTTGAGTGGCCACGATTACCTTTTCCTCATAGTAGACCATCTTGGAATGCTAACACAACCCTTTAAGCAGAAATGCAATGCCAGCATTCATCCATACAAGTTATCCTGGAATCGAACAAACATTCAACGTTTACTATCTTCCGTTTTGGAATTACCCTCAGGATGAATAGTATAGCTCATAGCATACTTTATAATGATCCATCATGAACATTATTAGTTTGGAGTGGCTCCGATAAATCATACTTATCTGAAACCGATGTCTCCCAACTAAGCAGTAATTTCCACCTAACTCAAATCCGGTTCTTTGGAAGTATGCAACAAGTATTCGAGTCCTTGCCGGAGAACTCGAATATACACAACATACTTCCTGAGTTAAAATAGGTAAAGGTTTGATTATTGGTTATTTAACTATCAAATACACTATCAAACAATAATCTAGAAATCTAATTTTCCTATAGCAACCACTGAGCCTCAAAATAATTTTCATTTATTTAAATTTCTTTTCAAAACATTTATCAAAACATTCATATACTTATCTCAATGGCATTAGTATTTTCATAAAAAATTTGTGAATGATTTATTATTTCAAAATCATATTAAAATGATCAGCCAAATGTTATTTAAATTAGAGACAAGGATAACCTCAAACATTATTCATTCATTGTTAAGCATGGAACTATGTCCACACAACCATAATTAAGAATGTTAGTTAAGGAAAATCCCATCTCCAATTCTTTATAAATTTCTTTAATAAATCATTTTAATAAATTATTCCCATATACAAATCCCCTTTTTCTTAAATTCTAAATCCATTTATAAAACTCTTTTATAAATATCCCAAATCATTTATAAAACACTTTTATAAATATCCAAAATCATTTATAAAACTTCTTCTTCAAATATCTAAAACCATTTATAAAACTCTTTTATAAATCTCCAAAATCATTTATAAAACTTTTTCTATAAATATCCAAAATCATTTATAAAACATCTTCAATGAATTTTACTTTATAAATTCCCTTATAAAAAATATCATTTACAAATATCATTTGTAAATCTTCTTTAAATAAATCCTTTATAAATATTATTTACAAAAATCATTTACAAACACTTAACCTTAAATTGATATAGAATTAAAGTCAATTTAAAAACCATAATTTTACAAATTTGAAGGGAGGCTTAGTGACCACAATGGTACTAAATCAAGTTACCATTTTTATTAAATTTGACTTCCAAGTCACATAACAGTAATTTACATAAACCAACATGTATGTAAATAAAATCCATAACCAAATCAGCGAATAACATGTCAATACAAACCAGCCGGCAGATACATGTCCAGATAACATAATAGCAAGATGGTAATTTTTTCTACTAAATAGATGTTCAAACAACCTATTGAGTTTAATATAGCAAAACATGGATTTATTCTACTAAGAGATGTCCAATAATCTACTTAATTAAGGCATAGCAAAATGAGGATTTATTCTGCTAACAGCGTTAAAGTTTAGTGTAACCTATTCACATTAGTATGGTTACTTAATGGTATTGACAGTAGAATCCCTTGTATTCAAAACTATTCTTTGTAAAAGAAAGTTTCTTGTAAACAGATTGATCCTTGAAAAACAAAGTAACTAAGAACTTAAACCACTTTTAAATCATTAAATACAAGTTAAATCCTTTTTAAAAAACAAAATTAAATCGTAATTAAGTCTTAACTTAACTTAATTATTAATTAAGAAATAATTAACCTTTAATAAATAATTTATTAATAAATTAAACCCTTAATTAATTTATAATTAGAATAATTAAACACTTGCTTAATAATTAATTAATAATTAACCTTGTACTTAATTAATAATTGATTAAAAATAAATCATATACTTAAATCATAATTAATTAAAAATAAATCTTACTTAATCAATAATTAATTAAAATTAATCTCATTTAAAAAAAATTAATTAGAGATTAATCTCCACTTAATTATAATTAATAAACCTTGTTTAATACTTAATTAGTTACTAATTACCCAAATTTATTAATTATTAATTAATTAATAAATACTTAATTAACTATCTTAACATCATTATTAAGTTTAGAAAAACATTTCTAAGGTACTTATGTATAAAAATTTAGGTTTGTAAGAAGTTGAACTTTTTCGAAAAACTACATCCATAGCGACTATCGCTATATGGACAATAACTTGAAAAACTTGTCTTGGCTTTTCATTTGGAAACTTAACTCATGGAAGCCTACTAAAATTTTCAAACATAAATAAGAGTTTTTAAACTAAAACAAAGTTTGAAACTTGAAAACTCCTTTTACTTTTGAAAACAAATTGCCAAATTTTTTACACAAGGATTCCAAGTCGCCAAACCATACAAAGGTGCTAACTTTTATTAGCATACGACCATATAACCATGTCCAAAACATACACAATCATACTACAACCACAATCACATATAAGGATCCAAAATTCATCACATAAAGATCACTACTTGCAACATTACTAACTTTTTGACTTCGTTTCAAGTCAATAACCAATACCACATACAAGCACATATAAACACTTTTATAATCACATAAAACGACATCAAATTACAACCATTCATCCAACAAAACATACTAATAAGTAAAGCAAAATAAAAAGGTTAAAAATTGTTAAAGATGTGAGCTTTACTCACCAAAATCTTTTCGAATTGCAAAAAGGTTAGATCTTTGAAATTGCTTTGGAAAAAAACTTGCTTTTTTGGACTTAACCCTTGAAATGGGCTTGGCCTAGGCGTTATAGGGCTCGTCCTTGGTTTCTTTGGCTCGGCCATGATGTTTTTAGGTGAGTACGGTCTTGTTTATAAGGAGGAGGAGTTTAGAAGTAGAAAGGAAGTAATTTAAAGTGTTCTTAAGAAATAAAAGTAAGAAAGAAGTGATTTTGAAAACTTTGAATATATTTTGGAAGCCATTAATGAGAGTTTAAAGCTTTGGAAAGAAGATATAAAACCTTTTAAAAGTGGATAATGAAGTAAAGATGGAGAGAGAAACTTAGAATTAGTTTTATGTCAAGTGAAAGTATAAAATTACCTAAATGCCCATAAGAACAATACCCTCCATCCAAATCATGCCACATCATCACATACCCCTCTCTCCCTCCTCTTTTACACGTTGGTCAAGGGTTCACCCCTTTTATCCATTGTGTAATGCATGGACTTGTACTATGGTGTAAGAGATTGAGTGTGACATTACATAATTTACATTTTCTTTTAATTTAAACTTTGGAAATGATCATTTCATGCTTCCTTAAAGTACACATATTATTTCCATACTTAACTTACTTACTTTAAGTACCTACTATAATAATATGTTTTAAGTGTATTAAGGTATTCACAACCTTTTTAACAACTTTTATACAATAAAAAATCAGGCTTTTTGAAAAAGCTTTCCGGTCACATTTTCTAATTTCCTTTTAACTAATTATTTTTGTAAACACATTTTAAAAATAATTTCACCATTACTAGTTATAAATTTTAAAAGGGTATTTTAATTATTAAAACCATTAATTTGAATATCTAAAATTAATTAAATATTCTTAAATCAAAGTGATAAAATTCCGGGTCATTGCATTCTTCCCCCTTTAAAAGAATTTCATCCTCGAAATTTCACTATATGAACACCCAATACTGTTCTTTAGTCCGTATGAGGTTCATAGATCATCCATTTGAAAAATCTGATTCAATCTCCACTCAAATACATAACTTTACTTTCAAGCTAGTATCACTAACATGATTCACTAGTATAGACTCTGATCAAGCTTCTCGACTAGAAACCTCTGTTCTCCTTACATAGCCATATACTATGATAAACTTTGGTTCCCTATCAAGAACCTCATCAAGTGCTCGCCTTCAAAATCGAGTGATAAATCCTTATTTGGAATGGTGTAAAACACCTCAAGCATTGTACTCGAATCTTGGATCGAGAACTATATGAGAAAGGGAATGATCTACATACAACCTACATACTCATCTAAAGGTTCTTATTTACCCGTTTACCTTCTTGCCCTCCCTTAAATATTTATGAAATCATTTCATAAATATTCCAACTTAGGTTCAAACATTTTTAAATTATAAAGCTTATTTATGAAGTCTTTCATAAAATCATAAAAATTATTAATTTGGATAAGACCCTCCTATATCCTAAGAGTGTATGTTTATATATATAACATCTGATTTTTAATTCTACTCACTTTTAAATATTTAGATGATGGCACAAAAAAAGTTTAGGCCTTGAAAACCGAGTCGACCAATTCAACCTCTTTACCCAGTTGGTATAACAAGTAGCTAAGAAGACTAGGACATTGGTATCCAAACTCCGTCCTAGAGTCTACTTTTTCTTGGACACCACTAAGATAAAGTTGTTTATTATTCGGCCCAATATCATTAAATAATATTTAACCTCCCATGTGTTCAAATCCAAAAGACACTGTTTAATAAAAATAATTTTATTAAACCTTCTTAATAAATACAATTTTAAAACTTCATTTATTAACCATTTTAAATCAAGATACCTTTACTTCCTGAAAACTTAGGAGCCATATACCCGGGTTTTATTTCAAAAATCCTTTGAAATGATATTGTATATTTTATTTATAGAAAATGTACATCTATCTCGTGTAACCTTAAAATGATACTAAGAAACTTGGTACCACCAAATAGTATCATCCTTACCAAGAAGGATAATACTCAAAAGAAGTGTACACCATTCAAATACATGCCTTTCCAATTTTAAGTTATTTTCGGGCCACTCGAACTTAAAAATACTTATTTTATTCCAAAACTCCCTTTTTGAAACAATACTTTATATATTTCCAATAAATATTTATAACCAACTTTCATTGGGTTCGTTCGGATTTGAACTTGTTTCGATCGTACAATGATAAAGAGAATAATTTACCAAGTGCAGTACAACGTTCGGCTTAGCAAACATCCTATCGTCACTTAGAAGATAATTTAGATTGTCCCAAAACAAATCAAAACTCATTACCAGAACCAATCCAAAGAAAATACTTCTTACTCAAATTTTCCCTTCCCAAATTTTATGCTTAAACCAAAATACTTTCAAGTAATATTATTAGTACTTTCCAAAACCTTGAAAATCATTTTCCTCAAGTTTTCTACTTAAATTCTTTTTATTCTAAAGACCCATTCTTATAAATCCATTTTATAAAATCATTTCTTTTATAAAATCATTTCTAATGTTATAACTTTCCTTTTAATAAACATCCTTTATTACATCAAGTTTTAACCCAACGTTAACACCGAACCCTAATAATCAAATTGTGGATCTTAATTCACAAGGTGTTCGTTTCAATGTTTACCATTTTTCTATTTACCCAACCCATGATTTAAAAAGGGAATCTACCTATAATACTCAACAACAGTCAATGCTAAAACTGGGCGAGAATGACTAAACCAAATCCTAAATGATAATAATAGAATATTATCATTCCTATTCAACAAGCATCTCAAAGATACTATACTATTTTTGAAAATAATTTTTGTAAATATAAAATATATTCCAAGGTAAAATTATTTCATTTACTAATTTTAAAATAGTATCGTGTCGGTTGGTCTTGTTCAAGTGCTAAGAAAGCCCTATCAATAATGTTGGCCAGACGCATCGACTAGAATTCATAAGCCACTTAATAGATCAACTAACACAATATAAAAGATTTTTATGTCACTAATAAATGCATGCTCTTATATAATACACTCAAACTCATTCTAGGGTGTCACTTACCCTATCTCTAATGAGATTATACCACCAAATCCAAGGTTCTCGCTTAACCTTCAGCTCTGATACCAAATGTAACGATCCCCTACCTCAAGGGTGTTGACTGCAGATGGTAAGCTCAAATCAGATTTTTACGGCCAGCATGTCGACTCGCTCAAACAAACCGTAAAGGGACATGTAGGGGTAAGGGTCTAAGCTTCATCAGCGTTCACAAAGCAAGAACCCCTTATCATGTGTGAACATCACTAACCAAATTTTATGGTCAATTATTTAACTATCAAATACACAATAAAACGATAATTCAGAGATTAAATTTTCCCATAGCAACCACCAACCCTCAAAATAAGTTTTAATTTATTTAAATCTCCTTTCAAAACATTTATCAAAACAATCATATACTTATCTCACTAACATAAGTATATTCATAAAACATTGCAAAATATATTATTTCAAAATCATATTAAAAGGATCAAACAAATGTTATATAAATTAGAGATAAGGATAACCCCAAACACTATTCCTTCGGTGTTAAGCATGGAACAATGTCCGCACCACCTTAATTAAGAAGGTCGGTTAAGGGAAATCCCATCTCCAATTTTTTATAAGTTTCTCTAATAAATCCTTTTAATAAATCATTTCCATTTATAAATCCCCTTTTCTTAAATTCTAAATCCATCTACAAAACTCTATTATAACTATCCATAAATCATTTATAAAACTCTGCTATAAATATCCAAAATCATTTATAAGTTTCTTTTATAAATATCCAAAATCATTTATAAAACCTCATCTATAAATATCCAAAATCATTTATAAAACTATTTATAAATCTCAAAATCATTTATAAAACTTCTTCTATAAATATCTAGAATCATTTATAAAATTCTTTTATAAATCTTCATTTATAAATTCCCTTAAAAAATATCATTTCAAATATCATTCGTAAATCTTCTTTAAATAAATTCTTTATAAATATTCTTTACAAAATATCATTTATAAATACCTTTATTTAAATAATTAAACATCTTATAAAATCATTTACAAACACTTAATCTCAAATTGATATAGAATTAAAGTCAATTTAAAAACCATAATTTTACAAATTTAAAAGGAGGCTTAATGACAAGAATGATACTAAATCAAGTTGCCATTTTCATTAAATTTGACTTCCAAGTCACATAACGGTTATTTACATAAATCAACATGTATGTAAATAAAATCCACAGTTATTTACATAGTCCAACATGTATGTAAATAAAATCCATAACTGAATCAGGGAATAACATGTCAATACAAACCAACTGGCAGATACATGTCCAGATAACATAATAGCAGGATGGTGATTTACCTTGCTAAATAGATGTCCAAACAATCTATTGAGTTTAATATAGTAGAACGGGGATTTATTCTACTAAGAGATGTCTAATAATCTACTTAATTAAGGTACAACAAAATGGGGAATTATTCTTCTAACAGTATCAAAGTTTAGTATAACCTATTCACATTCGTATGGTTACTTAATGGTATTGACAATAGAATCCCTTGTGTTCGAAACTATTTTGTAAAAGAAAGTTATCTTTAGACAAATTGTTCCTTGGGAAACAAAGTAACTAAGAACTTAGACCTCTTTTTAAATAATTAATTACAAGTTAATACTTTTTAAAAACATAGTTAAATCTTAATTAAGTCTAACTTAACTATTAATTAATAATTAATTAACCTTTAATAAATAATTTACTTATAAATTAAACCCTTAATTAATTTATAATTAGAATAATTAAACATAATTAATCAATAATTAACCCTATACTTAATTAATAATTAATTAAAATAAATCATATACTTAATTCATAATTAATTAAAAATAAATATTACTTAATCAATAATTAATTAAAATTAATCTCACTTTTAAAAGATAATTAATTAGTAATTAATCTCTACCTAATTATAATTAATAAATCTTGCTTAATACTTAATTAATTATTAATTACCAAACTTAATTAATTAATTAATACTTAATTAACTATCTTAAACATCATTGTTAAGTTTAGAAAAACATTTCTAAGGTTTATTCATATATAAAAACTCAAGTTTGTACGAAGTTGTACTTTTCCGAAAAACTACATCCATGATGACTATCACTATATGGACCATAACTTGAAAAACTTGTCTTGGCTTTTCATTTTGAAACTTAACTCATGAAAGCATATGAACTTTTCAAACAGAAAGTAAGAGTTTTGTAAACTAAAACCAAGTTTGAAATTTGAAAACTCTTTTAATTTTTGAAAACAAATAACCAAATTGTTTACACAAGGATTCCAAGTCGCCAAACCATACAAAGGTGCTAACTTTTCTTAGCGTATGACCATATAACCATGTCCATAACATACACAATCATATTACAACCACAACCACATATATCCAAACTTTATCACATAAAGATCGCCACTTGTAAAACTACTAACTTTTTGACTTCATTTCAAGTCAATAACAGTAACGTTCCCCCTAAACAGGTGGTGCCTACACGATGGTAAACTCGAATCTGATTTTACAGCCAGCCTCTCGATTGTAAGCATGAAGCAAACCAACCCATTAATTTCAGGGACGTGTAGAGATAAGATTCTATGCTCCGGCACAGTTCACAAAGCGAGAACCCCCTATTACGTTAAAGCAACTTTGCAAACATAACTGATCTCATTTAAAGAATAAGATACCCAAATATTTTATGGTCAAATTTGATACAAATTTCGTTACAAAACATTTTTTTACTATAATAAAGTTACTTAAAAGTTTCAAAACATTTAAATACACTTTTCAAAAATATAATTATTACTAAATTTGAATTTAGAATTTATAAATGAATTTTAAAACAATTTTTCAGTTGCGATTGTTGATGGAAAAATTGCCAACCCTAGTCGCGACTGTCGCGACCAATTTCTAGTCACCATGAGACACTGCGCGATGATCCAACCAGTTAGACCACTCATCTCACCAAGATGAACAAATTTCATATTGGGCCATCGCCTAAATCGGCCTCTAGCAGCGTCGATCAATGATGATTGTTGGATAGGAGAGTTTCGTTTCTTTCGATGTACGCAAATGAGAGATAAACGGTTGTTTTATAGATTTCAACCGTTTACCGTTTATATAAAAATCAGGACCCCAAATGGGAAACGCGAACCAACGTTCCTAGCCAAATACCTCTATTCCGGATCATTGAAAGTGGTATCGAGTCCTAAAAGGTCCGTCTCTGAAATTCGAGTTTTAGTTTATCAATAAAATCAACAAATCAATTTAATTATCCGAATAATATCCAATTTAAAAGTTATGGAAAAACCTTATATTTCCATATTAAAAATATATTATAAAACCCAAGTTGTTCCAATAATAATTGATTCTCTTATTTAATTATTACATTTGAATCGAATTTGGATATCTACATTTGGAAGAATGATATCTTTCATTTAAAATATTTACGGGTTTCTAGTTAAATTGAAATTGAATATATTTGCAAATTACAAAACTAATTAATTCCTTTTCATATTAACTTATTAGAACATATTTAATCATACAATTTTAATTCATTGAAGTTTTTAGTTTTAGCGTAAGAATCATTTTCGTATCACCTATTATAATTATCTAACGACTGTAATATTTTGTTCAAATTCAAATTTTCTCCTTTTTACAAAATTATACTTATAGTCAAAAATGATAACGTTCATTTTTTCTCTCAAAACATTGTTTAATTTCATCAAATGCTCATTCTATTTTAACACAAAACATATGTTTCTTGAATCAACTTATTAAATACAATTTTATTATAAAACATTTCAAGACTTAATTTCATACTTGTATAATACAGAATATTCTTATTTATTTTACTTATCAAGAGTATTTTACCGTTTAAAACTAGTTTAATTCTATTATCTTTTAGTTTAAGAGTTACAACTCAACTTCCATATTTTCTCTATAACACTTAGCTTTAAATTTTAATCTCAATTTGAAAGTTTATGACTATTCAAAATTGTCAAAAATTTCATTTCATTTCAATAATTGAAAATCGCCAATCAATATGTCAAGCAGATGCACAATCAACTATCCTAATGCATAGGATACATGGATCCATAATATCACTTAACAGAATACTAAGTACTAAATACCGGATTTTATTTCAAATCATTTGAAATAAATATATACACATATCTTATGTATACCAAATCATACTTCAGGAATTTAAATCGAAATCCATTTCACCAAAACAATTGCATAATGTAACGACCCGTAAATTTCAACGGTTTTAATAACGTAATTAGTTGAAATTTTGTGAAATTTTAAACGATAAAATTTTGAAATAAAAATTTGATATTTGGAATACGTCTAATTAAACATAGCAACTGATAAATTTTCGTCCGAAAATACGAAAGTTTATTTCGCGCGTAAATTCACTTCAATTCAATCAGTTAAAAAAAGCGTTGAAAATAAAATGTTTCCGAAACCTAAATATTTTCACATAGAAAAATTCTAAACCATCTTCTGAGCAAAATATCAGTTCGTCATTTTTCCAAATTCGCACATCTATTGCTCCGTCGTTCTTATTTTCTGGAAAATAGCAGTATTCCGGTACCGATATCGATTGTTATCGGATGATCGTACCACTGATTTCCATATACCGTTTTGATCGTCTTGTCTTGCCGATCTCTATGGTATATTCGTATGAGTGTTTCGACATCCGGTAAACGACGAAACCTGTAAAGCGACTTCCGTATCGGTACCCACTTTCAACTTTTTGAATTTGAACTTATTTTGTATTTAGCTTATTTATTTTAAATAGGCTAGAATGGTAACGGTCACGTGAATTGCTGTTAAGAATTGAAGAGCCACCGGTTGAGAAGTGCATATTCATTAAAGCGTACGTTCATTTTTTTTTTCTTTTCACTGACCTCACTTTCTCGTGTTCTTTCATTCACGAGACACCTCTTCTCATTCATTTTTCAATTCCTACCTTTCTTCTTCTACCCAAAACTTATTCTCAGTAAGTTCTAAATCCATCTCCTCTTCTTTTGTTCTATTCAATTGAAAGAAAAAATTATTGTACAAAGCTTTAATATTTTCTGAAGCTACTTATTCGTTGCCAAATCCTTGCGGAGATCCACCATGGTATAACTTGGCCTCGCTCAACCCTCCAGATCGCCACCTTCCACCATGTTCCTGATCACCGCATGGCAGCCCCTCCTTTTCATGATCAACCAAGCAGACGTGGCGCACCTCCTCAAAGCCAAGCACACTCCTTGCCGAGCATTCTTCCAACGCTCTTCCCTCACCACTCTCGCCTACCCCTTCATCGCCTATAGCCGCCATCTCCTCCCCTCAGAACCGCCGAACTCCACTACACTGAATACCCATGCACACACCATGTCACGCACCCACTCGGCCTTCCTCTACTGTGACCGCTACCTCCAACACCTTGCAGTCCCCCTCCACCACTCCATTAGTCACCATCAGCTTGGCCAAGCCCAGCCGAGACCTCCCCTTACTGTCGTTCCACCCTTTGGTTTGCTGGCTTCTTTATGTATATATGTAAGTTTTTTTTTTTTATATATACATATTATGTCCATATTTTTACCAGAAGAGTATACGTGTTAGTGTATATTCGAGACAATAGTATATTTATATTTTAGTATATAAATTTTTGTTTGTTGTTCAAAATGATATATTGGTATTGATATACTTCATAACGCATATTTCAAGTATATATAATATATACGTATAGATATAATATATGTTATTTACGTGATTTAGATAATTTTGAATTGCTCTTATGTATATAAGTTTTGTATATATAAGTTTTACAGTGTGCAGTTTTGTACAAGTTTTATACGTCAGTTTTAATAAGTATATGTTCGGCATATGTGTTCTGGGGGTTTAGTTTATACATATTTATATATATAAGTATATATATATTTTTTTAAATTTTAATAAGCGCTAGTTATCTTTGCTCTGTTTATTTTATTAGTTTTAAACAAGTTATAAAGTTTATATGTGTAACGTGCTGTTCACGTTTCATCAAAATATATGTATTTTATAGATTGCATTCATGTTTCCCTCGCATGGTCTTCAAAGTTTCTTATATATATACATTTAGCTATCATCATATATTGTTTTCTTCAAACGGTTATATTTACAATAAGTTTTATAGAGAGTTTAAAAATATATAGGAGTTGTATTATTTCATATAAGTACATGTACGGGTATGTTTAAAAAAATGAATGAATATATATTGTTATGTTAGAATTTGGGAGTATACATATACACTATATGTTAGTATTTTGAATGGGACGTTATGATTTCAAACAGATAGATATTTCGTTAAATATTTATCGGCTGACTATATATTTATTTAGTAATACTATAGATTTTGAAAATAATTATATGTGTTAACTTAATAATGATTTTGAAAATTTTATATCATTTTGTTATTGGTCTTAAATTAAAAATATTGAAATTTTATATAACATAATAATGTGTAAATATAGATTTAGTTTATATCAAGTCTGATTCAAATGTGTTTCATCGATTTCAGCCTTGTTTTGATCGTCGAATTCGTGCCCATCTTGTTTCGCTTTGGACTTCGTAGCTCATTTCTATGCCAAATCTGTCTAGCCTCGAAAGGTGAGCACTCACTCACGATTAACGTTCTTTTATTTATTAAATTTGATTTAAATTGAAACGACAATTGAAATATGCTGTTGTTAGTTAATCACACTATTATATATGCTATTACCTGTATCTGTTCACCTGTTACATCTGACACCATTATCTGTTAATTATTTATGCGACAATAATACAGTTTGGCTGATAATTGATTGATTGTTGATGTTTATATTGGACGTTAAATTGTAAATGTTGAAATGATAAATAGTATGCAATTGAAATTGATATAGGATAATTAAATGTTAAATTGATTAAATGACATTTGTATAATATGACCCTTTTAACTGTTGAATTTATTGACACGTAGGATTGTTTAATTACACTTTGAACCACTGAATGTATGTTGTTAAATTGATGATGTATGAAATTGTAATAGATGACAAGTGAAAAACCGTAATGTAATAATCTTTAATCTACATGAAATGATAGTGTAGATTCTAGAAATAATTATATTAATTCGTACAAATAACAATGCGAATTAATACGGCTATTTCGGGATTATTTGAATTGATTATTGGATTGATATTGATTGTTGTTATTGCTTGTTTATTTACTTTGACACCATCCTAGTTATCACACTGCAAGTTCCCTTTGTTATGCTTTGATTTTTGAATTGAATTGGAATCAGGTTGAAATGATAAATACCCAAATTGAACCTTGACCTAGGATAGGAAATTTAAATAAAACCCGATTGGTCAATAACTTGATTTAAAAAAATAAACGACGATTTTATTTGAATAAATAATACGGTTTTGAAATGAAGTTGAAAGTTGAATTTTAATGAAAGGAAAATGTAAATATTTAATAATCTGAAACAAAATATTAACAATGTAATTGATGAAAGAATGTTGTTTAATTTGAGAAATGATTGAATTAAGTTTAAAATGATTTAATAATTAAGTTTGAAATTATAATTAAGTTGAAATTTTTAAACTTTGAAATGATTTAATAATTAAGTTTGAAATTATAATTAAGTTTGAAATTATAATTAAGTTTTAAATTATAATTAAGTTTGAAATTATTAAACTTTGAAATTATTTAATAATTAAGTTTTGAATTATTTAATAATTAAATAAGATTGAATAATTTAATGATTTAATTGAATTGAATTCTTTAATAAGCGAAATTGAATTTTTGAATAAGTGAATTTTTACTTCGTAAATAATTGAAATTGAGTTTCTTTATGAATTAAGTTTTGGAAAATTATTTAAGTAATTAAATAAGTGAAATTGAATTTCTTTAACGAGAAATAAAAAATGTGATTTATTGAAATTGATGTAAGACTTGAAATTTAAAGAATTGATTTGACGAATTTAATTTAATTCAAATTGTAAGTTTTGATTTAAGGAAGTTGAATTTAAATAATAGATTTAATGAATTGGAAATTTAATAGAAATTGTTTTGAGTGGAAAATTTACTTAGTGAATATTGAATGAAATCGATAAATGAATGTAAATTGATTTGAATGTTAAAACTAAATTGATTCTAATGATTTCGAAATGAAACTTTTGTACGAACTTGAATCAATATATGAATTGTTTTCAATATAAAGATTGAAATTGAATTATAAGATTTTGAAATGGTAATTTGGAAGTTTTGAAACGTAAAGTATGGAAACTGTTTTGATAGACAAATGAAATGTTGATTTGCGAATTGAAATTGAAATTGAAATTGATTTGGTTTTGAAATATATAAACGACCAATCGGTGTAATAATTACGAAAGTTATTAAAGAGACCGGGATCGGTAATGGATATACTCTCTATCTAAACCGAAACCACTTTAATAACTATACGCGGAGTGATGATCCAGAATGAAGTGGTTGGAATGATGTACGTGATGACTGAAGAAAGAGAACGATAATGGATAGCCTTGACACTTGTGTCAAATTGGAAATGACTAAAACAGGAGCTGTGCCGGGCCAATGGAGGATTAGCTACCTCAAGTGGACACACTTCTTCGAACTACTTATACTTGTTGTCGATTGGTGCACCCATGATTTTGGGAATGTTGTTTCACGGTGTTGCGGGCGCTGCGGCGTTGCGTTCTCACCAGTCCGGATCAAGCGAACGGTAGTATCACTACCTTGGGTATTGCCTCATGTGCCTTGTCATACTTGTATTCCATTTATGCGCGACCACTACGATTTTGATTTGTACCTTTAGTATATGGATTGCCCTCTGGTGACTTCCGATTTTGGGGAAACTACGGTCTTGTATATGCTTTTGGGAATAAACATGTGTTAAGGGTGGAATGGGCCATGACTTAACGCTATTTTGATATCTTTACATATTACTGATAGACATTATCTACTTAGCGTACATTACTACCTAGTAGATAGTTTAACGGATCCTTAAAGGATGGTTATTCCAAACATCCTTTGAGTTACTTGTATTTCAATTGCTATTTCACTTGAGTTGGATTTATTAATATAAGAATGTTAATCCTGACTCGAGTGTCTTGTGTTTTGCTTTACGCTCGGGTCAGACTGAGTGTACCAGTATTCGTGACTCACCTTTGAAGTTGGAGCTTTGCTTGAAGATCCAGCCATCTATTCTATTTCAGCATTCGATGATTCCAGTGATGTATTCTGATTTGTATTTGATGTATCATATTACTCTTCCGTTGTATCTGGTTTAACTCTGATGTAACTTATACATTTATATAGTAGCTTCATGAACTACTATCTCTTTTATTTCCGCTGCATTTACTACTCTGTGTCTGTGATCTGTGATTATTTATTTACTATATGTGTTCAGTTTTGCCAAATTTAAATTAACAACGCGGTATTTTGAGCAATTCAACTCCGGCATAAGTGTCTACCTATACACTTATAATGGATGCAAATGGTCCAAAATTCTGGGTCGTTACACATAACAAAGCTACCGTATTGGCATTCCCCACTTGAAACTCGAAAATGAACGTCGATGATGCTGCAGTTATCACCAAAATTATTTTCCAGCGAAAAAAGAGAGTTCCGTACTTTCTACTTCCTTTAAAATCCTTTGAAAACATTACTATTCATAATACTTTTTTTAAAAAATACTAATATATTTTTACACAATCTTAGAAAAACAATTTCAAAATTCATTATTTTCAAAATCAATAGTTTTCAAATATATAATAAAGACTTTATATAAATCAAATTTTCTTTAAAATTGAATACTTTTCATAATCAATAGTCTTCGAAATAACTTCATACTTATAAAAAATCCTCTTTAAAAGAATTGAAAACTTCCAAATCGAATATTTTAAGACATTAAATGTCTTCGAAAATCAATATGTTTTAAAATCTCACCTCGGTTTCATATTTATATAAAATCTCAAAATCATTTTTCCTTCTTCCTCAAAATTGAATACCATTCAAAATCAACATTTAAATTGAAATTAAAATTGAATATCACCGCTTGTTAAACACCCCCAACATCTGATAAATAATGACTGTTGTGATATATGTTTGAATTGGTTGATTTGGATGCTGCATATTTGATGGATGATGTTGTGATGGATGATTTTGCGATTGGACGCTTATTGTTACTGATTTTAATATATCCCAGTTATCATTCTAGTTCTTATTGAAACTATATGAATAGTCATATTGATCATCTAGACATTGGATTATTATTTGAACCCTTAGACACCGGATATTGATTTGTGGAAATATTTGGATGTTTTGCTTTGGCCACAAAAGTAAATTTTGAAAAATCAATTGATGTTTGTTTTTAAAGTGAAAATAGTTTTTTTAATTGACTTTTAAATTAGATTTTAGATAATTTTTTTAAATTAGATTTATCATAAATTAGGATTTTAAACTTAAGTAAAATTATATGTTATAAAGAATGCAAATTTGATAATGTTGGTTAAATTAGATTTTTGAAAAGAAGTTGTGAAATTTATTTATAAACTTTGAATTCTAAAGTAGAAAATATATTTGTAAAAGTGTTAACTAACTTGAAATTTTTTGTAACTCCAATAAGTTATTTGAAAGATATTTGATAAAAGAACACGCATTTATTTCAGTGATTTAATAATTTTAAAAATTTAAACCTTGAAGTTAATTGTTTGAAATTTGTGAAGATTATTAAATCAATCGAAAATTTATGAAACTTCCTGCAAATTTTGAAAAGGTGTTTGAAAGCTCAAAAACTTTTTCTCTGAAATTTTAAAGCAAAAATGAAGTAATTTGCAACCATATTTCACTTAATTTGATTTAACTTACACAAGAATTTTTAGTTCTCACTTGAGTGTACTGTTTTCCTTTATGCTCGGGTTAGCCTGAGTATTTCACTGTTTCGAAGACATATGTTCTCGAAGATGAATACAGAGTTTGAAGACCTTATTTACTAGTATATTTCAACTGCTTTGTTTTGTGATGTCTGATATATGTTTAACTCTAATATTATTGTATAATGAAATCAAATGTATATTGTTAAACAGCTTTATGAACTATTTATGTATTTATTCTACTTTGTCATTCCGCTATGAGATGTATTTTGTTCTTCTTATCTTATTTCTTTAGAATAAAACCCTTTGATAATCCATCTTTTGAACGGTTTGAGTTGGACATGTATGGCTTATAATCAACTTAAATTGTCCAAAAAGGTGGGTCGTCCCAATAACCAGTACCATATATAAACACATATATCACATAAAACAACACAAGTTACAACCAATCATCCAATAAAACATAGTAGTAAGTAAAGAAAAATAAAAAGGTTAACACATTTTAAAGATGTGAGCTTTACTCACCAAAATATTTTCAAATTACATAAAGGTTAGAACTTTGAAATTGCTTTGGAAAAACTTGCTATTTTGGACTCAACCCTTGATGGGCTCAACTTAGGCCTTATAGGGCTCGGCCTTAGTGGTCTTGGCTTGGCCATGATGTTTTTGGGCGAGTGTTGCCTTTTTTTATAAGGAGGAGGGTTTCAAAGTACAAAGGAAGTAATTTAAAGTGTTTTTAAGAAATAAAAGTAAGAAAGAAGTGATTTTTAAAATTTCGAAAATATTTTGGAAGCCATTAGTGAGAGTTTGAAGCTTTGGAAAGAAGATATAAAAAATTTAAAAGTGGAAAATGAATTAAGGATGGAGAGATAAATTTAGAATTAGTTTTATATAAAGTGAAAGTATAAAATTACGTAAATGCCCGTAAGTACAATACCCTCCATCCAAATCATGCCACATCATCACATACCCTCTCTCCCTCCTCTTTTACACATTGGTCAAGGGTTCAAGCCTTTGATCTAATGTGTAATGCATGGACTTGTACTATGATGTAAGAGATGTGAGTGTGACATTACATGATTTACATTTTTCTTTAGTTTAAACTTTGAAAATGGTCATTTCATGCTTCCTTAAAGTACACATATTATTTCCGCACTTAACTTACTTATTTTAAGTACTTATTATTTATAATAATATGTGTTTAACTATATTAAGGAATTTACAACCTTTTTAACAACTTTTAGATGATCAAAAGTCAGGAATTTTTAAAAAGCTTTCTAGTCACATTTTCTAATTTCCTTTTAACTAATTTTTTATTAAATACATCTTAAAAATAATTTCACCATTACTAGTTATAAATTATAAAGGGGTATTTTAATTATTAAAACCATTAGTTTGAATATTTAAAATTAATTAAATATTCTCAAGTCAAAGTGATAAAATTCAGGGTCGTTATAAATAGAGTTTTCAATGACATTTTCAATGCGAAACATATTATTTACAAACAAATCCTAGATACTTTTCATATCAAAGCCAACAAAACTAAATATAAACATTACATCAATAGCATAGATGTGTACATATGTAGAGAATGGTGGGTTTAGTTTGCTCATATGCCCCACTACCAAAGTGGGTTACCTGGGTATTGATCATATGAATAATCATGTCATAACGGAGTTTTCCTACTGTCGGGTATATAACCCAACTTGTTGTAATTTATGTATTTGTATCACATTGTTCTTGATTTACAAGAGACACGAATACATAGTAATATCAATCAATGAAATAGCTTTGGGTTTCCAATGTATTGCATGAGATCCCCACATACAACAACCAAGATCAAACTCTATATCCCAGTATAGTATTTTTCAAAGAGAAAATAAAAAAGAATTTTACCTGGTGGGTGTGTAGATCTATAGCTGCATGCTAAATTTTCCTTCAGATCTGGGAAGAGAACAACAAGAGTAGCTTATATGCAATAAAAATGATTATTTTGGTGCCATAATTCATGATGGAAGTTTACCGGAGGTGCTGTAGCTAATCGATAAGGAAGATTAGAGGGATCAATAAGAAAGTGATGTTTTGAAATAACAGAGAATTTGAAGTGAAGTTTTTCTCAAGGAAGATCTAGAGTCACCATTAAAGGAAGTTTCGAGAAAGAAATGGAAAGGTTGAGAGTTTGAAGTGGATGAGATATTTTAGTCTTGTGCATTTATTTTGTTACAAAATGGAACAGTTGGGCCGCGTATTTTTCTATAGGGATAGTGGGCTGGTAATATTCGGATGTCTAGATGGGTATATTTTTTATTTCAAAGGTGTAAATATTGGGCCTAACGTTTGTATATGATTTGATTTTGTTTTGCAATAAATAAGTTTGAACCTAGTTAAAAACATGTTAATATAAATCGATATCATATATTTATACATGCATATATAAATTTTATATACATATAAAAGTAACTACTAATATTACTCAGAACATTTCTTGGAGCTACCCCACTTAATCATAATACCCCAAACATCAAATATAGTAATAATTAATGTTTCTTAAATATTAATTAATTTATAACACTTTATAAATTAATCAAATCGTGTAATATTTCGGAGAGTCCCCAAATATAGTTGTGTGACACATAGGTATGAATTCAATCGGCAATTAGTATTAAACAATTCAAATATTAACATTCGCACATCACCCTAACTTGCGATGTGATAGTTTGGTTATAGATTGTTTTGGTAAAATCATTATTTACATAACCTTAAACGATACCAATAGGGACAATAACAACACTAAATCACTTTAGGGTATATGGAATCTGGTATTTGTCAAAACTCCAAAATTATCGACATTCAACTTGATTAGTCCATAAACAAAGCCCTTGGTTCAATAATAACATTCATTCCTAATCGTTCTACTTTTGCCAGAGATTTTAACTTTTGGTTGACTACAGTTGACCGAGATACTAACCTCATACAGTTGAAGAGACAAATACTCTATTAAATAATGCTTCAACTTAGACCAAACTATAGTCATTTGATGGATGTCATACCATGATTTAACTATAATCAAAGTGGATTTTTCATACTGAAGTGTCATGATATTTTCAAGTTGAGGGAACTGTGTAACATCGTTATACGTAGGTTTCCTATTTGACCTAGTTATTACCAACCAACAAAAACTCTCAGATGATTCCATGGTTATCCAATAACTACGAGTAGTAACCCCTTAATGCCCTCCAATAGTCTTGAGTAATACACTGCCCATCATTTGGAGAGCGTTACGCATTTCGGTCTCAACAGCTGAACCAATATCCTTTCTAATACAGTATGATCAGGAATATTTAAACAATATTTTATTTTATATTGTGATTATTTACTCATGATTGCAACTATTTACAACTACAATCATATTATATTTTATTTAAGGATTTTCTTATTAATATACTTTAAATTGATTACTTAATTAATTGTCTCACTATATAACAAAGTATACATAAGAAAACTAACATCTTTTTTACAACCAAGATTAATTACAAAGTTAGATATATGTGACAAATTACATAATTACCCTTAGAGCATACTACTAACTCTCTCAAAAATATGATATTAAAAATTATTAGAAATTATGTGGAAAAGGTAAACTTTTTAGAAAGTTAGGAAAAAACAAAGGGAAAGGATCAACGATCTTATCACTAAAACACTACATGTTAAAGTTTAACTCTTGGAATATCACCATAGGGACAGATAAGACGAAATATAAAAAAGTAATATTTAACTATTGTGAACAAACTTTATTTTGATAAAGGATTTAGATTAAGTTAATATGTAAGATCTTATATGGAATATGTAAATGGCAAAAAAGGAATAGCACTAATAGTGGTGGACATGGGCATTCTTCCATTGTTAAAATTATTTGTGAAGATGAAGATGGGATATGAGATTGGAATATATATAAGCGCACAAAATAAATGGAGAAAAGGGAGATCTGAATTGCCAGATGAGATGGATGGGTGAAAATGAGAAATAAATTGATATTAATTGAAGAAATAATACATGCTGGCTTCTTGAGATTATTTAGCGATTAGATGAATGGATCGCTGAGAATATGGAGATATACTTAGGGGATGGAGGTGCTGAGTGAATGAGAAAAGAGAGTACAAATGGTCATATATTAAGCTTTTATATAATAGAATAGATTACTCAATAAATTCAACTAGATGGAAGGTATATAGATTTTGTTTCAATACTCCACAAGTTAAATGTTTCAAAAAATAGACGTGTAAGAACAATCTATGCATTTTATTCATTTTAAAGCTTCGTAAGAAATATTAGAATATTCATCTAAAACTAGTGCACAATACAATAAAATTTATTGATGGAAATTTAGTTATGAATTTGAAAATTTTGAAAGTGAAAATAAGAATCAAAATTTGAGAAACTCTATTGATATTTTTTTTTGTTAAAAAATATTTTGGTTTTTAACTCATTAATTGATATTTCAATAAATATTCCTTATGATATAAATACGAGAAAAATAATCAAACATTTATGTGATGACCCACCTTTTTGACCCCTAGGAATGAAACTTAACACATCCTCGATGTTCTTGTACTGTTGCCCATGTATCAGAATGATGAATCATCGTGGGGTAAAATAATAAACAAAATAGAAAACCTCACGATGAAACTGATAAATAAAGCATAACGGTCAATAGTACATCAAGTAACTATTTAATATGGAGTTATTGGAGTTACAAAAGTACTACAAATTAGATTAGGCAGTTATAACATCCTGCTTTTACATATGCTGAAACAAAATACACTTAGACAAACTAGAAAATACAATGGAATAGATATCTAAGTGGATAAAAGGCATCCTGCTCGGACGCCGTCTTCAAAAGAGCCCACAAAAGATCTGATACTCTAGAACTACTCAAATAAAATGAGTACCTGAGAGTTTAGGGGAAACAAACAACTCGGGTCAGACGATATGTCTAGTATGAGTAAAACTTTAAGTAATAAGGGTGTAATTAAACACAAATATGTGAGACCACGCCAGTGAACACGAAACAGGTTTACTCACACATAAATTAACATACATGTAAAGAGTGGATAAGTAATTTAAAAACCGCGAAGAGTGGTTGACACTTCCCGATGGAATTAAGGAAACAAATTCGAAGGTTCGAATCAAATAAGAAAAGCAAAATCTCCAAAAAAATGACTAGGAGGGTGCACCCCTATTGAAGTATACCTCTAGAAATATACTTCTGAGAAGCTCATTTACTCTATCACACTTTTCGGAAACCTCCAAGCAGGACCCGCCAAAGCTTATCGAGTATCCAAATATTTCACATCTAATAGTGCTACCGAATCCAATCTAAATGAAATGTGAAAGTATCCTAATGGGAGCAACCCCACATAGCTTGGCCCCCTCTCATGCTTTTGTTTTAGTCATTTTCGACAAAGGATATCAAAGCTCAATGGAGCAACACATCATCTTAGAATGACGATAATAAAGAAGTTGAATTAACTGATATCTGAGGAACCAACTATCGAGGATGTAAAACGATCGTATGTGGAAATTAAGTCTTGTATACTTATCACCACTCATCGAATTCAAACTTGTACTATTTCTTGGTTAAAAATAATACCGGACAAGTCAAGATAGTATTACCTCAAAGTCATGTCTCAACTATTCTTAACTTTTGAAATAGAAGCAAGTCTAATTCTTCGACGTTTAGTGCTAAGTATACAAATAAATTGTTCCCATTAGTGAATAACTTTATGAAAATTAATTAATTTCCATAAAACGAATCAAACTTTTTCTTTTTAAAAACAAATTCGTACCTGGCTTCACATTATAAGTATTAACTTTAAAACACTTTGTTAATAGAGTTTACCAACTTCAAAACATCATTAGAAAGAATTTAATAACTCAAAATATTCTTATTGCATTGATTAATCAACTTTATAAAAAACTTTGTTAACTAAGTTGACTAAGTAACTTTAATAACCTTTAATTAAAAAGGGTAAATCACCTTAACAACATCAATAATTCAATTAATTAAACAATATTTGAATATAATTAATTTAAATTAATTAAATCTCCATCTCCTAGTTTTTCATCTATCCCCCATCGTACCTCCCTGCCCTGATCCAATGGACCCTGTCCCCCCTTCTTCTTCCTTTCTCCCTTCTCCCGCTATCCCCTCGAGCTCCTCTCATTGTGTCTCGAATCCTTCAACTCTGCCTTCTCCCTCTCCTCCTTGGAATTCCCTTTTCAAGACTAAACCTCGAAATGCTGGACATTATTGTCCTGTTGATATTCCAATGGATTTGATGGTGATTTCTTGGTTCCTCCAAAGAATGTCATAAATGCTGGAAACGAAGTGTGGGGTGAGTATTTAGTTGGATTTTTTCTTGACAAACCCCTTTCATACATGATAGTAATTCACCACCTGAAGAGGGTATGGAAACTAAAAGGATCAATTTCGGTTAAATATGATGGATTCTTGTTCCTTTTCAAACTATCTTATGAAGAGGATAGAAGGAAAATTATTGAGTCCGATCCAATAATCATGAGGAACAAAATTTTCATTGTTAAACGGTGGGATCCCTCTACAGGAAATAGCTGCAGTACGATAAAATCAGTCCATGTTTAGCTTAAACTTTCCAACATACCTTTATACTCATGGTCTCACCTAGGCATTAACTGGCTTACTTCAAGACTGGGGAGACTTTTCTGTATGGTTGAAACGACGGAAAAAATAGGAAGAATAGGATACGCGAATGTTTGGTTGAAATAACACCGCTTGTAGAATTATTAGATGAATTCCCTGTGAAGTTATTGGATGGTTCAGAGCAAATAGTGAAAGTAAATTATCTATGGAAGCTTGAAATTTGCACCCGATGCAAAGTGTTTGGCCACAAGACTGAAAATTGTATGAAACCATATTTGAATATTGAAGCAATTGGTAAATTGGATGAGGTAAAAGCTGATGAGTATAGTGATAGGAAAGTAGAAAAGGAGATTGTTTATAAGGTTGTTAAAAAGAAGCAAATATGGAAAAAAGTTCGTCATAAGGGTGCAAAATTAAAACAAGCAGAGGATGATAAAAAGCAAAATGAACATACCAGTAATGAAGTAGTGGGAAATTCTCATGAAGCCAATAAGAGTGTAGCAGCTGTTGATTTTGTGGTTATTGAGAAGTCCAATCTTACTCAAACTATTATGGAAGAAAACCCTATCTGCACCAAGAATAAATTTCAATTACTGATGAATGAAAAAGATTCTGGAATGTGTTATGACACCAGTGATAATGAAGATCAGGGAGAGGAAGGTGAAACCTTGAATAAAAATAGACAGTAGTGCATGAACATATAGACCCAAGGACAACTACAATACCAATAAATGCCAAGAAAGATACACAAAAGGATTCACAGGTGCACACTGACAGTGTTGTGCATGTAAATGACAAATTGCAAGCAATAACTCCTCCATCTCTAAGCAAAATCCAAACAGACTTGCTTTCTACCCGAAGCAAATCCCCAAGCACACAAAATACTGACACACTCATTATGAAGCACTTGAAAAACAAGTTTTGCAGTTGATATTGCCTATTCATGAAACACCCCCACCACAACTGATCATGCCTCCCCCATTGCACCTTATTACACCTTTACTGGCACCATCCCTGGCTGGTCCTCTCCACCTCCTTCTCCAAAGCTATCTCCACCAGTTTTCTTCAATTCCAAGAAAAAGCACAAGGGGCAAAACCAAAAATTGGTTGAAATTCCATTGCAAGCTTCAGGTAATATGGAGTCTCCTTCAACTAGGAGCGTGAAAAACATTGTGCACCAATCCTTAAAGTATACCAAATGATACAACACTTTGCAATATGGAATATTAGGGGTGCTCATTCCCAAACAAAGCTTGATCAAGTAAAGTATCTAATCCACTACCATAACATTTCACTTTTTGCTATTCTTGAAACAAAACTTAATAAACTTATCACGTATAAAGCAGCCAATCATATCAACCCATCTTGGACACTCAATCATAATTTGAATGAAGCATCATATGGTGGAATAATGGTTCTTCATGACCCTTGGCTGGTCTTTGGGGACTTCAACTTCTTCCTTAACTTCATGACAAGCAGGGTAGTATCCCGTTTCTCCCTAAAGACATTCTCTCACTAAATAATGCAATTTCTGATTCATGTCTCTTGCCAATTCAAAGCTTTGGTGCTAGGTACTCATGGAATAACAGGAGCAGACCTGGCACCAGAACTTTCTCTACCATTGATCACTCCTTTGCTAATTATCAAGCTCTTTCCTCTTGGCCAACCTTGTCTACCTTCCTACTCCATCCTGTATTATTTGACCACTCCTTTTTAATTTTTTCTTCTGGGCAGAAACCATTAAAAGAGAAAGAAAAAAAGCTTCAAATTTTATAATGCTTGGGTCCTTGAACCTGAGTATACTATTATAATTCAAAAAGCATGGAAAAATAATTATAATGTAAATCCAATGTTTATTTTTTGCAGGAAATTAAAGGCAACTAAATCAGCTCTAAGGGAATGGGCAAAAAATAAGTATGGGGATGGTTCCTTAAAATCAACTAAGCTAAGGATCCAACTCAAGGAGGCTCAGGAATATATGATGGCCAATCCGACTGACCCTAATGCTGCAAGTTCAGAGAAAAGATTTTTTGATGAGCTAAATGAAGCATTGAGTATTAAAGGGAAAATGAGGAAACAACAGCTCTATCAAAAATGGGACTATGAAGGAGATAACAATACTTCATTTTTTCATGCAGCTATAAAGGTAAAGCAAACAAAAGAACAGATAAGCTCTATATATGATGAATTTGGGGTCCTTCATACTAGCCCACATGATGTTGACAATGCTCTTCTCAACTACTACAAAGACTTGTTTGGGAACAATGATAACTTCAAGCCTAATCTTGCAGAACTGACACACATTCAACGTCCAAAAATTCTACCCGATGAGGCTTCCCTTCTTGTATACAAAGTCTCAGATCAAGAAATTAAAGACACACTTTTCTCCATGAATAAGAAATCTAGTGGGGTCCCTGATGGATTCAATGTCCTATACTTCACCCATAGTTGGGACATAACACACTCTGCTTTTCTGAAAGCAGTTCATAACTTTTTTGAAAAATTCAAAATTCTTGGGGAGGTAAATGCTACTAACCTATTTCTCATTCCTAAAATTCACCATAAATCTTCTGTTACATCATTTAGACCTATATCCCACTGCAATGTGATGTATAAGTGTATTTCTCAAATTTTAGCATCCAGACTAGATAAGGTTCTTAGCATAATTATTTCTAATAATCAATCTACTTTTCTACCCAAAAGAAGTATACTTGACAATGTCATGCTAGCCCATGAGTTACTAAAGGGGTATGGCCGTGCCCATGCTACCCCCAATTCTATGCTCAAGCTGGATTTAAGGAAAGCCTATGACAGTATTCACTGGTCAACTATTGTTAGAATTATGTCAGTGATGAGATTTCCCAAGGAATATGTTGCCTGGATTTATAGTTGCATATCTACTCCCTCATTTTCAATAAAGTACAATGGTTTTACATCAGGATTTTTCAGAAGTAAACAAGGAATTAGACAAGGTGATCCTATTTCATCATACTTATTTATACTCGTGATGGAAGTTTTTACATCCACGATAACAAGAAATTTTTTTAACAAGGAAATAATGTTCCACTCTAAATGTAAATCCCCTCACATTTCATCTCTCCTCTTTGCTGATGATATTATGATATTTTGCAAGCCTGATAAAGATTCAATTGCTTGCATAATAAGTACTCTTGAAAAAATCCAAAAAATCACTGGGTTGAAGCTGAATTTAGCTAAGTCACAAATCATAACTTCTAGAATTCCTACAGAAGCAACTGAACAACTTATATCTGTATCTGGATTGCAACCAATGCACAATGACATGACATATTTTGGTCTCCCTCTCTGTACCTCTAGAGTAACAACTGCTTAGCTTTGTTTGACAAAATTTATACCTTGATGAACTGCTGGGCCAACAGATTTCTATCATAAGCTGACAGACTTGTTTTAATCAAGTCAATCATCTCATGTATGATGGTGTATTGGGCCAGAGCCTTCATTCTGCCCACCAAGCTAATGAAGATGGTGAGAAGTGCAATGCTGAGATTCTTTTGGACAGGTACTATACACTCTAAGAAAACTATCCCTTGCTCCTTTGCAAAATTTGAGCTGCCAAAAAACAAAGGAGGGCTTGGTATTTTTAATATGGTAAAATGGAACAAACCTGCCTTCGGCGTTCATTTTAATGCCTTGCTTTGTGGATATGATAGTATATGGGTTCAATGGACAAAATGGCACAATATTGGTAGGAAGAAATTCTAGACAATGGATGTCCCTCAGAACTGCAGCTGGTTTGGAGAAAGATTCTGAATTTGAGAACCACTTTCATCATATTCTTAAAATTTACACTCTCTCAATCAAGTGATAAGAGTTTCTGGAATGATCCCTGGTTGGACTATGGCATTATTTTAGGAAATTTTTTTGCTCCCCACCATATAATTCAGTCTGGTGTCTGTTGGAATGCTTTGGCCATAGATCACATTGCTGAAGGCAACCTTCTTCTGCCATATACCAATAACCAAGAAATCATGGCAGTTGGGAATAGAGCTCGGAGCAATTCTTACCTAACCGCAACTACTGACACACTTCATTGGAATGGTAGGCCACATTCAATCTTTATGGTATATGGTCTCCTCTCGAACATTAGCAGCTTACCTAGGTTTGTCTGGCACAAAGTGATATGGTGCAGAACCTCACCTGCCAGGGACAATTTATTGGTGTGGAAGGTTAAAATGAATGCCCTACAGACAAAGAGCAAGATGAAATGTTATGACATGACTGTTGATCCACTATGTGTATTTTGTAATCTAAATGAACAGAGTATTGAGCATCTCTATTTTTAGCATACTAATCTGCTGAACATATGGAGCAGGCTTATGAGCAAGCTTGGCAGGATCCATGTGTTTGGAATATCATCTATTGAGTGGGATATGATTAGCAAGGCAACTAAGTGGAGAATGAGGACAGTGCTGTATTATTTTTCATCATAAAGAAATACATGAAGCTTGTTTAGGAGGAAAGGAATATACGTTGTTTTGATAATAAGAGCAGGAGTAATGCTCTTCTATGGTCCAGTCTCAAGCATGCAATTGTGAATGGTATGAAAACAAGCAATTATGCTTTCACTAATCAACACATTGACATCTGGGTGTAGTGTTGTTTTGTGTTGCCTGTATGTGTTTATTTTTCCTTCTTTTTCTTGTTTTGTTGCTTCTGTTTTTCTCTTTGTCTATGACCCAGTGTGCTTTTTATTGTTGTGGTTATGAGCTTGTTCATAATCATTTTTTCCCTTTTATTTGGAATAAACTAGTAAGCGACTATCCAACCCCGCTTGCCTTGCAAAAAAAGAGTAATTAATTAAATTAAAAGTTTATTTAAGGAAAGATTGATTAAGGTTAAGCATATTGATTTACTTTTGAAAAGTCATTAATTAAAAAGATTAATTAATTTTAAAACATCATTAGTTAAATGATATATTAATTTTAATCCATCGTTATCAAAGGATTAATTAGCCTTAAACATCGTTAAATAAAATGATTAATTAATTTTAAAACAACATTAACCAAGTAATTAGTTAAATTTTAAGACACATCATTAACTAAGTAATTAGTTAACCTTAATCCTTATTAATTAAATAATTAATTAATTAAATTAAAGAATCGTTATTAAAATAATTAATTATGTTTGAAAACATCATTAATCAAAAACTTGCTTAACTTGTAAAATACTTCCAAGCAAGATAATGAAACCAAATGGTTTCGATAAAATTAGATTTTCCGTAAGTGTCGATATAACGATTATCACTATACGAGCAGTTCGAAAAACATGATTATGTCCTTTTTAATACAACCAAGCACCACATAGCAAAGGTATGAGCATATTTATATGGAAATTTATGATGATACAACATATAATGAACATTTACTTACTAATCAGTTAATTTTAACTACTAATCAAACATGTCATTAACTATTCGCTTACTAACTTTCCAAAATGCCAACTTTTTACAATATGAACCAAACCAATCGCCAACATATCACCAATGCATACAACAAGAATTACATAGCTACTAATTTGAACATGAATAAAGTTTTCAAAATTTAGTTTTGAGGGTGGAGTTTTACTCACTGAACTCTTACTAAAACTTGAATACAAGCTAGAACTTGGTCTAAACTTGCAAATATGGAGTCTTGGATGGTCCAACACACTAAAATAGGCTTGGCCTCGGGTGAATTGGGCTCGACGTGGGCTGCAAGGGGCTCGGCCCATGGAATTTTGAGGTGATATTGGATTTGTTTTGGTAAAGGAGAAGCTGTAGATGAATATATGGAGTTTTGTGGTGAAGAAAGCTGAATTTTGACAACTTTAAACATGGACTTGGAAGCCATGGATGTTTATGTATACGAAAAGAAGAGAAGTGAATATGGAAATGAAAGTGTAAAGTGAGAATGCGTGGAGATATGGTGTATTTATAGGCAAGGGAAGTGAAGAGGTGATTAAACTAACTTAAGCGTTTAAATGATGTAAAGTTATCATGAGATCATGCATGTCGTGCCTCTCCACCACCCTAGGTGCACATGCACCCCCTTAAGTCCACCCTCCACCATGCCTTGCATACAACCTAGGTTGTGTAGGTTATGGTTATGTGCATACTTAGGTTAATTAGGTTTTATTCTATATTTTAAGTCAAATCTTGTTTTATTTTAGTCTAAGCATGGTTTATTTATTTTAACACTATCATTAACTTATCACATGATATATGTCAATGTGTGTGCTTGTGTATATGAGTATTTTTAATTAAAATAATATATAATACTAAGCCCATAGCCACTCCATCACTCCATTATTCATGTACCATACCATATACATCTAACCCATGCCTCCAACTATTCAAACCATACATCTCCTCTATATAATTCATGGCAGCATGAGAGAATGGTTTGGAAAAATTTCAAATTTTAAATGGACTCGATCGAATAGTCATGGTTCATCGGAGCCAATCGAGGCGTTTTCAGGCCAAGTGTTCAACTAGGAATATGTTCGCGGAATCAAATGGAGGAGGTTCAACGGTTGGATCATCGTCATTCAAGGCGAGATGGCGGTATCACTCAGTTGAACGTCGAATCTATTATGGTGAATTGTGGTGTCATTGTTGAGCTTTGGTCGATGGAGTTTGAGGGAAGATGGAGTGGGAAATTAGGGCTACATCGTGGTGAAGTTTGGTGGTCAACGGGTGATCGGGGCAACGATAGGAGCAGCTCGATGTCAGGGCAGTTTTCATGGGTTTCGGCGATGATTGTGGGGGCGACGAAGGCGACGTGAGGGTGGCGCGAGGGCATGCATGGATGGGGCGACCCACAGTGGCGGCGCGATGGGCTCTGGTGGCCGTGGGTGGTTGCAACAGCGAAGTTTTCAGCGTGCGTTTTAGAACGAGGAAGATGGATTAATATATGTTAATAATGATAATTAGTTTAATGATGTAATAAGATGTATAATTATATTATTTAGTTTATGAATCTTAATGATGCAATAACAAATTCATATAAGGTTGGAATCGAGCACGACGAACTATGTTACGTTCATATCAACGAGAACTACGACATAAAGTTGGATCGGATGGATTTGGAGCTAGTTGAATTTCGCGCTAAGTCGAACGTCGTTCGATTTAGGCGGAATCCAGAATGCCTCAACGACAACTGGAATAATTGTGAGTTAAACTCACCTTTATGGCTAACCAGTAATGTTATATAGTTGATAAAAATTGCTAATTGGATGTTTGGATAATTTACCGTTTTTATCAGTTGGTTTGGATTTATTTCCACCCCTGGAGCAGATGACCTTTTCTATGCCCGCCTAGTAGCGGATTACCCATATTATATAATTATATATCGTTTGTGATGAAGGGGGACAGGTTGTAGGGATCTAATAGGATTCCTCGCCATTGTTGATTTTAATTTCAATAATGTTCATGCCGTATGAATTATTAGATATTAAACCTGATGGTTGGCTCTACTGACTGTGACATTGTTATATGTTCAACTTAAAACTTATAGTGGTAGAAAATCAATAATTGATATTGATTAAGCGTTTGGTAGCTATCGGCCTCAAATTAGTATTTTAAAATACTATAAATTGCCATTTGAGTTGAAGTTGGTTTTTAACACAGGAAATGATTTTAAATCCGAAATTGGGTTTCAGAAATATTTTATTTTTAAAGGATTTAACTTATATTTGACTACAATCTTTTATCTATCTTTTCTAGATTATTTATTTATATTTAATATTGTTTAAAGATTTTTTTATTCATAACTAATATTGTTTTAAAGTTATCTATTTATATTTAATGGTTTTTTAAAGATATGTATCAATATTTTAATATTTTGAAAAGTTAATTATTCAAATAATTAATATGGTTTGAAATTAATAATAATTATTATTAATAATATTTTTGAAATTAATTATTATTATTTATAGTAATGGTAAAGATTAATTATTAATGTTTTATTAATAATGTTTTGAATTATTAATTACCATTTTTAAGATGTTTCAAAGTTAATAATTATTATTTATTTTTAATGTTTATTATTAATAATTACTATTATATAATAGTGTTTTAAAGTAAATGATTAGGATTTATTTATAATGTTTTCGAGATTCATAAATAGAGTTTTATAAACAGGTTTGGGTTTTATAAAAGGAATCTTATAACATGGTTTGAAAAACTTAAAGGAAGATTAGTTAAAGGGTAAAAAGAGTTTTATAAATGGTTATAGTATTTATAAAATAATTTTAGGAATGGGTTTAAAGATCTATAAAAGGAGTTTCATAAGTTGTTTTATGGATTTATAAAGAGTATACAAATGATTGAGAAGTGATTTAGAGATGTTTATAAATGGTTTTTGAGATTTATAAAATAGTTATAAATGGGTTTAGAAATTTATAAAGGAATTTATAAATGGTTTTAGAATTTTGTGAAAAGTAAATCTTCCTCCGTTCTGTGAATATACTTATACCGTTGAGATAAGTATATCGATATTTTTTCCAAGAATTGAAAATATAGGGATTTGTGGATATATATATATATATATATATATATTTATATATATATATATATCTTTGTAAAAGTATTTTGATACAAATATTACAAAGTGATGTTAATAAATGAAAAGATTAATTAAGGAGGCTAGTGGTTATTTATGTGCTTAACCAATGTTGTTTTATCGTTTGAAATAAATCCTTGATTTGAATGTTTGATTATTTGATAGTTAAATAACCGACTTTCAAATGTAGACCAAAAACGAAATTCTAGAAATATCTAGGAGAAACACGTGAGTTATATGGCATGGTCCTCTTCGATGATGTTGTACTGTGTCTATAAATCTTGTTTCGTTCTCCTAGGACAAATGATGCAGCAGCGGATAACGGAAATATAGGAATCTGTGAAAGTAGCGATCGATGAAGTAGAAGATACCGAATGGCCCAAATTCGTTGATCCGAAGATACCGAATTCTAGCTATCCCAAACACGTTGATAGCGCACTATACCGTGTTTAAAGATCTACAATTCTTCGTACGTTGATCTAGTGCACTAGATACCGTGAATCGGGTTCAGCAGTCGTTGATTCGAGCGCACTCGATTAACCGAAAGTGGAGAAAGGAGATTACACTCAACTACCAATTTAAGAAGAGGCACAAAGCTCTCAAAACAAAAGTTTTATTCAAAAATCAACAACCATTACAAAATGACATCCCCCGCCTATTTATAGGCTTACAACTCAACGCATACAATTCTGTACAACACTTAGGTCGGAACCGACCTACGACATACGACTTACGACTTACGACCAGACGACCTAAAAACAACAAACACAATACAACATATTACAATACATATTTACAACACATAGATCGGCCTTGACCTAGAAACATCACGACTTAAAAACAAACAACACGACTTAACATTTGGACGACCTAAAAACAAGGTAGCATCTTCCAGGAATCCAGGCGGCATGATCTCCAGCGAACTGTAGCAATTGGCGACCTAACGTTTCTCGCGACCTAAGTTAGGTCGTAGGTCGTACTCGACCTAACATAGGTCGTAGCTCGAGGCAGACTTCACTCGGAATTTCGGAGCGACCTATCTTAGGTCGTAAGTCGTTCACGCGACCTAGCATAGGTCGAAACTTATCTCCGCGACCTAAAGTAGGTCGTAACTCGTTAGGTCGTTCGAGCGCTTTTCCCTCTAGCTCGTTAACTCGAGGGTTTCCACTAGAACGTTGCCAATCTTCACTAAGTCATTGGAGCGACTTAAAGGCCTCGTTAGGTCGTACACGACCTAAAACCTCAACTTTCCACAATTCTTCACAAAGTTTTAGCTCGTTAGCCTCCTCCTTAAGTCGTACTCGACTTACCAACATGTTAGGTCGTACATGACCTACGTCTTCATCTTTCTGGGCAGCATCATCCTCCCCCGGTTGAGAAAAATTCGTCCTCGAATTTGCACCCTCTCCTTCCTTACCAAACTCATTCCCATGATATGGTATAATATGTTTAACATTAAACACATCAGACGTGTATACATCCTCTGGCAGCTTCAACTTATAAGCGTTTTCATTGATCTGTTTCACGATTGTTACAGGGCCAATCTTTCGTGCTTTCAGTTTATTGTATGCTCCTACTGGAAAACGAACTTTCGTTAGTATAGCATATACTAATTCTCCTTCATTAAATTCAACGCTTCTTCGCTTCAAATTCGCAGATCGTTTATACATTTCATTCGCTTTCTCCAATCGTTCCTGAACGATTTTATGATATTCTGCCAATCCATCAACGAAATCAACAGCCCGTTTAACAGTCTCTTTTGGTTGTGGTATTATTGTCAAATCCAACGGCCCTTTTGGTAAACTGGAATAAACAATCTGGAATGGACTGAAACCCGTACTTCGGTTGATAGGATGATTATGAGCAAACTCCACTTGACATAACTTCATATCCCAACTTTTCAGATTGTCCTGCACAAGACATCTCAACAAGTTCCCTAACGATCTGTTAACCACTTCTGTTTGTCCATCTGTTTGTGGATGATAGGCACTACTAAAATTCAACTTCGTTCCGACCATCTTCCACAAACTTAGCCAAAAGTGACTCAGAAATCTAGTATCCCGATCAGAAACAATGGATTCCGGCAAACCATGTAAGCGATAGATCTCCCTGAAGAATAACTGTGCTACATGAACCGCATCCGCCGTTTTCTTACAAGCAATAAAATGTACCATCTTCGAGAAACGGTCAACCACCACATATATAGAATCATTGCCCCGTTGAGTTCTAGGCAATCCCAAAACAAAATCCATGCTCACATCTACCCACGGTTTCGTAGGAATAGGTAAAGGCATATACAATCCTGCATTTGTAGATGTCCCCTTCGAAATCTGACAAACATAACATCTTTCCACAAACTTCTCAACTTCCCGTTTCATCGGAGGCCAATAGTAAGAATGAGAAATCAACTGTAAAGTTTGATCTCTACCCACATGTCCTTCCTCATGTAACTCCTTCACAATCTTCAATCGTAAGCTGCAATCGGGTATACATAATCTGTTTCCTTTGAAAAGAAAGCCATCCACTAACACATACTCATCCGCCTTTCTCTCCTTGACCTCTTCTACAAGCTTTGCAAAATAAGGATCTTCAACACACAACTCCGGAAGCACTTCGAACCCCAACACTTCAACTTTCATTGTAGTTAATAAATGACTTCTTCTGCTCAACGCATCTGCTACACGGTTTGTAACTCCAGATTTGTGTTTCACAACAAACGTAAATTATTGTAAGTATGCAATCCACGAAGCATGCCTTGCTGCAATCTTGTCCTGTCCCTGCATATGCTTCAACGCTTCATGATCAGTATATAAAACAAATTATTTATGAAACAAGTAATGTCTCCAATGTTTCAGAGCTTGCACGATAGCATAAAATTCGACATCATAAGTATTATATCTCATCTTTGCTCCTGATAACTTCTCACTGAAGTATGCAATAGGACGACCTTTCTGACTCAACACTCCTCCAATCCCAACTTTAGATGCATCAGTATGTAATTCAAACAACAACTGAAAATTTGTTAATACTAGAATTGGTGCTGTCGTCAAAAGTCCCTTGATCCGCTCAAAAGCATCCCCCGCTTCCTCCGATCGTGAAAATTGTTTCCCTTTCATGCAATCAGTAACTGGTGCCATCACGCTACTGAAGTGTGGAATGAACCTTCGGTAGAATGACGCCAAACCATGAAAACTTCTAACTTCTGTTATCGTCCTGGGTGTGGCCAATTTCTGATTGCTTCAACTTTATTCTGATCCACCTGTATACCTCCTCCCGATATAACATATCCCAAAAATAAAACACTATGCGTCATGAACACGCATTTCTTCGTTGCAGCATAAAATTGTTCCTGTCTCAGTACCATTAACACTTCTCGCAAATGTTGCAAGTGTTCCTCTACGCTTCCACTGTATATCAGTATATCATCAAAATACACCACCACAAACTTCCCAATGAATGGTCTAAAAATCTGATTCATCACCCGCATGAATGTACTAGGTGCATTTGAAAGACCAAACGGCATAACCAACCATTCGTACAACCCCTCACGTGTCTTGAACGCTGTTTTCCATTCATCCCCTGGTCTGATTCGAATTTGATGATAACCACTTTTCAAATCAATCTTCGAAAATATAGTAGCTCCGCTCAACTGATCCAACAAATCATCAAGCCTCGGCATTGGAAATCTGTATCTGACAGTTATTTTATTCAACGCCCGACTATCGGTGCACATTCTCCATGTTCCATCTTCTTGGGTACCAACAAAGCTGGCACAGCACAAGGACTCAAACTTTCCTGCACACGCCCCTGTTCAAGCAATTCTTCCACCTGCCTTCTCAACTCCTCATGTTCTTTTGGACTCATTCTGTAGTGTGGTCTATGAGGTAACACGGCTCCTGGAACAAGATCAATTTGATGTTGAATGACCCTCAACGGTGGTAACTCCGTTGGCAACTCCTTTGGAAATACATCTTCAAATTCCTCCAGCACTGGTTTTACTTCTTCAGGAATCTCAACCACTTCTTGACTCTCACGTCCAATCAATAAAAATACTTCAGGCTCCTTTTCTACCTCCTTAACAAACTCCTTCAAAGATAGCAACATTTTAAGCTCTTCAATCTCCTCCAACTTGCTTTCCTCCTGTTGTCGCTTCTTAGGAACCAAAGTAATTTTCGTGCCTTCAAACATGAAACTATAATTGTTTGTACGCCCATCATGTTGTACAGCTCGATCATACTGCCATGGTCTCCCCAACAACAGATGGCATACGTCCATATCCACAACATCACACCAAATTTCATCCTTGTATTTCTTCCCAATTGAAAAATTAACACAAGCTCTTCGACTAACTTTCACCTCCCCACCTTTCCTCAACCAAGCTAACTTGTACGGTTTCGGATGCTTCTCTATCTTTAATGATAACTTCTTCACAGCTTCTGTAGAGATAATATTATCACAGCTTCCTGCATCAATGACAAATTTGCAAACCCTTCCCAAGATAGTGCATGTTGATTGAAAGATGTTACTCCTCAACCAGCTAGTCTCTTCCTCCTACTTTGGTGTTAAACAATTCCTCCCCATCATTAATGTATATCCATCATCTCCTGACAATAATTCTTCCTCCTCAACCAGTAATGAATTAGAACATTCAGCCTCCTCATCCTCAACCTCAGCTATCATTGCTCGCTTCTTCGGCTTCGGACATTCATTACTTTTGTGACCACCTCTTGACAATTGAAACATTTGATACCACTGTTGATCCTGGTCTTAGCAACTTCATTAACAATTGGTTTTGCAACAGCCTTGGAAACATTCACATTGCTACTAGCCCCTTTCACTTGATTGTTGGAATTTGTAAACACACCACCTCCTCGTCTACCTTGCTTCTCCCAAGCTAACGCTTTCTGATGTGCTTTAGCTACAGATCTGGGATCAAACATATTCACCATGTCTTGAATTTGCATTCTCAATCCTCCAACAAATCTAGCTGTTAGCTGCTCCTCCGTCTCCATGATATCATTCCTGGCAATAAGCTGATAAAACTCATCTACGTAATCATTAACAGACTTCGTACCCTGTCTCAGATTCTGCAATCGTTGATACATAAGAGACTGATAATTGTAAGGTAAGATTGTAGCTTTCATCAACTTCTTCATCTTCTCCCAAGATTCAATCTTTGACTTTTCCATTCGTTCATGTGTAAGTTTTGTTTGCTACCACCATGCCAAAGCTCTACCCCTCAACCTTGTAGCAACCAACTTCACTCTACGATGTTCTGGAACTTCCTTGAAGTCAAAAATCTCTTCAACATTAGACAACCAATCAAGAAATTCTTCAGGTTGCATACCACCTTTGAATTCTGGAATTTCAGTCTTCATCCCCGATTCCCATCGACGATCATCCTCAACATCCCTATATGCATTTCGTCCTTGGTCTCGATCTCGATAATGAATATTGCTTCTATCACTCTCTTCATCATAATCACGTGAATTTCGATATCGATCGCGACCATTAACATCTCTTCGATCACGCATGTCTCTTCTACTATGTCGTTCTTCATCATGATATGGCTCATATTCAAACTCACGTTGAGTTCTTCTTTCTTCATCTCTATACTCATGGTGATCTCTTCTCATCGAAACTGTTGATTCTCTTCTTCCTCGATCAGATTATGGCGAAACCCTTCTTGCTTCTGTAACCGATGGCGAAACTCAGTTTCCTCTATGGTTCGAGATTGGCGATCTCCTTCTTCGATCTTGATTCAAATCATTCATCAATTTCTCTAATCATCCAATACCTTCATCCAACTTCTCATTGAATTTGTTACTTATGCGTTGTTCCATTTGTTTAGCATCTTCTCGCTTATACAAATCTTCAACATTTTGATGACGATTAGCTCTTCTCGGCGGCATTGTTGAATCTTCACAAACACTTCAATTCTCGGCTTGAACAAATCAAATGATACCAAATGAGGTACGGTCTTCAACTAACTCCTCAAACTCTTCAAATAAGATTGGCTCCAAGACTCGGCTTAGCTATGATTGGCTAAGTCTACCTCTGATACCAAATGATGCAGAGCGGATAACGGAAATATAAGAATCTGTGAAAGTAGCGATCGATGAAGTAGAAGATACCGAATGGCCCAAATTCTTTGATCCGAAGATACCAAATTCTAGCTATCCCAAACACGTTGATTGCGCACTATACCGTGTTTAAAGATCTACGATTCTTCGTACGTTGATCTAGCGCACTAGATATCGTGAATCGGCTTCAGCAGTCGATGAATCGAGCGCACTCGATTAACCGAAAGTGGAGATAGGAGATTACACTCAACTACCAATTTAAGAAGAGGCACAAAGCTCTCAAAACAAAAGTTTTATTCAAAAATCAACAACCATTACAAAATGACATCCCCCGCCTATTTATAGGCTTACAACTCAACGCATACAATTCTGTACAACACTTAGGTCGGAACCGACCTACGACATACGACTTACGACTTACGACCAGACGACCTAAAAGTAGACGACCTAAAAACAACAAACACAATACAACATATTACAATACATATTTACAACACATAGATCGGCCTTGACCTAGAAACATCACGACTTAAAAACAAACAACACGACTTAACATTTGGACGACCTAAAAACAAGGTAGCATCTTCCAGGAATCCAGGCGGCATGATCTCCAGTGAACTGTAGCAATTGGCGACCTAACGTTTCTCGCGACCTAAGTTAGGTCGTAGGTCATACGCGACCTAACTTAGGTCGTAGCTCGAGGCAGACTTCACGTGGAATTTCGGAGCGACCTATCTTAGGTCGTAAGTCGTTCACGCGACCTAGCATAGGTCGAAACTTATCTCCGCGACCTAAAGTAGGTCGTAACTCGTTTGGTCGTTCGAGCGCTTTTCCCTCTAGCTCATTAACTCGTGGGTTTCCACTAGAACGTTGCCAATCTTCACTAAGTCGTTGGAGCGACTTAAAGGCCTCGTTAGGTCGTACACGACCTAAAACCTCAACTTTCCACAATTCTTCACAAAGTTTTAGCTCGTTAGCCTCCTCCTTAAGTCGTACCCGACTTACCAACATGTTAGGTCGTACACGACCTACGTCTTCATCTTTCTGGGCTGCATCAACAAATGATATGGAAATCCGTCCATTAACGGTTAGGAGGTGATCTCCGCTCTTATCTTTGACTGTTTATTTCCTAAAGGACTGGGGTTGAGTTTATTGGAAACTGTCGAATGTTGTTTTGAAGAGATTGGGATTGGATATGTTATCTGAAAACCACTTCGATCCAACTCAAGTGTTCGAAGTGAAGACATCTTGAAGATGATGGAATTGAAGATGGAGCTCTCAAGTGTTTCGTTCAGTCCCAGAACGAACTTGTATGGATGAATGCTGACATTGCATTGTTGACTGGAGGGTAGTGTTAGTATTCCAAGTGGGAAGTGTTATATGAAAGGTAAAATGTAGCCTCTAGCCTCATCAACCGGGAATGACAAAAAACAGAGGTGATGCAGCAGGGCTAATTGGGTCGCTCCTAAGTAGGGTATGATCGTCTATATCTAAATTCAAAATTATCTCTCATTTTAATGCTTTGTGGCCCATTAACGGAGGGGTGGTCGTATTCGGTACTACTAGTCAAGTGATAGGCCGATTCTGTATTGGCAGAGATCCTGACGAGGTCCTCGGTGTTATTTCATTTAAAGATGCACCGTGATAGGCAGTACCCCAATAGCCCAGTCATTATATGGAATCCGTTTTCCAATACGTGCCTTTACGGTTTTAGTTGTATACCTATTATGTTGGAATTTAATTAATGTAACAATTTCGGCTATGGTTAATAAGTATCTGTATCTTAGACACTATTATAATATCAGAGAATTTCACATGAAATGGTTTGATCATCGTAACGTAAAAACCCATTCATGTTTATGTGCGGCGTGGTCTTACGAGGTACTTTTGATTTCAAAGTTTTCTATAACCTCAAAATCCAGTTGGGTGTGTTTTCTCACACTGGCTTTCCAAACTGACTCGGGTGTTATTTTATTATAATGCTCGAGTCAGACCGAGCATATTTACAAATTTCTTTGGATGCATTGGAGCTCAGGAAACAAGCTAGAGGTCCAATATGCATCAACGTATTTCTCTATGTTCCGATGTGTTGTCTGTTGGTTGTATTTATCGGCAATTGCAAGGACAAACTATTATAACTATCCGGGCTGAAATAGGTTAGTATACTCTGATTAGTTCAAGTATATTACATTTTTTGTGTAAATATTTGTTGTATATTATAGATTATTCGTTCAGCTATAAGATTCTATGTTGTTTAGTTCTCTTCTTCCTTCCTTCTTCTTTCCCCTGACAATTGGGTTTTTCGGCATTCGATTGCTCGACAGGCAATAAAATGAACGAATTAGTGTCGATTTTCTAGGGTCGAAATTCCCAGTTCGTTACAAACACACACATCTACATATAGTTTATGTGATTTATATATGTCTATATGTATAAATGTAGTTATGGTATGTCCAACTTGGGGCTACTGAAAGATGAATGGAATATTTTATGTATATTTATTGATATGAAATTTAAAGCGTTTATCCTTAGTTTCGGTATATCCGGCTTGGTACTACCGATTGGTACATGGAATCCATTGGGTCATTAGGATGCACGCCTTGTAGACACGATTCCAGAGCAGGGGAGGAGAGAGATTGGGACGTCAATCTAGTGTAGGTCATATACTGTTGCATTGTATGGACGTGTGGTGCGATAGAACCTATAGACAAACTTCTTTTGTGGTGTTGGTTTTCAAGGGAGTCCAATATATTATTGTGACTCTTGGTAGGTCTCTTTGGTAGCTAATGACAATGCAACATGATTTATCGATATGCAATTTAAGCATATATATATTTCGGTATGATCGACTTGGGGTTATCAAATAGTGGACAAAATATATTATACAGATATATAAGTATGTGGTTCAAGTGATATATATATTTACACACACATATAGATATATATATATAGATATAATTATAGATGCGTAGTTTGGACGATTTATATATATTGGTTTGGTATGCCTACCTTGTGGAAAGCAAGTAGTGTGAGGCATTTCAAGAACGAATCATGATCCACAAGGGGATGATGATACTTTGGTGTTGTGTAACTATGTAGGAAGGGTGTATTAGCATTTATATACAGTTCCAGTATGTCGATATAGACAACTGGATAGAAAGGATGCTAGTGAGAGAATCCATTGTAGGCACACGACTTGTAGACGTGGTCCCAAAGCAAGGGGGAGAGATTGAAATGCCAATCTAAAGTAGGTCATATATTATTGCGTTGAATGGACAGGTGTTGTAATAGGATCTACATGCCAACTTCAATTGAGGTGTTGGTTTTTAGTGAAGTCCACAATATATTTGTGGCTCTTGATTGGTTTCTCTGGTAGCTAATGGCAATTTAAGATGGGTATCAGTTATAGAAATCTGTATTTTAGTTTTGGGTATATAGATGTGTTAGCGTCAAAATTGACCACCAACATCCAATTATGTGAAAGCACCAATATCCAATCACAGATCATAGGTAGTATCTAATGTGGAGAATGTAATATGAAGAATAAACAAATTAAAAATGGAAGCAAGTAAAAGAAACAAGATTTATAGTGGTTCGCTAACTTCGGCCTACGCCCACTCCAGAATAATCCTCTTTATTATACTGAAGTTTGATTACAGTTACAATCTAAAATGCAAGAATAAAAATGGCAGAGTGTAACCTAGGTAGAAGATGAAGAGAAGCATAAAAGAAGATCCCTTTTCTAAAGCCATGCCAGCAGTATTTATAGGGGAAGACATGCACGGATCGGGCTGAAACTTCGACAGAAGGTTCAAGAGACCAAAACGAGGCTACCCAAAAATTTCCAGGCCCATTGGGGCCCAAAATAGGGATCACTACCAATCCCTATTTTAGTGTCCAAATGGGGTGCGATCCCTCTGGGTAGTTCCCCATGGTGTTATCTACTTTCTCCTCAAATTTCTTGCAATTTCGACTTACAATTTGTGAGATATCGCATTTTCCATGAAGTAGTATTGATTGAATTCTGATTTCTGTCGATCACTCTAAAGGGATAGGTACTGATCCTTCCAACTTGCTCCAAATACCATGTGATCTCTAGTGGAGCTCCTCTATGTTGTATTATGCTTAGCCTCTAAGTTTTACGCCAATTGGACTAGTAGAACTCAAGATATGGGTTGTTTCCTGCATGAACACTCTTGCATTTTAGTATAAGTCGATCCCTCCTCAATGAAGCCTACCAATCCATTTTCTTCAATAAAGAATGTCGATCCCCTGGGTTCCACCAAATGACGTCGATCCCTCTGATACTACCGAGCTATGCAGACCCCTTCGATTCATCAAGCAATGTTGATCCTCATCAAGCTATACCGATCCCTACTGAGCTATGCTGATCCGTGTACATATACATTGGAGCATACCTATCCATCCCATGAACTAAACTATGCCTAACCTTCCATGCCGATCCATCTCATATACCGACCTCTTCATCTTGCCAAGCAATTGGAGCATACTGATTCCTCTAGAACCAACTGTGCTGATACCTCCTCTATGAGCCAATCTATGACGATCCCTTCCATCCTTCAAACCATATTCCATACTTCGAACATTCTGCCTTGCGTATCTACCAATTCCATTCAATCCCGACACTATGTAGCTATTTGTACCTGGTTTCTTGGCCCTAAAACCATTGCTCTGCACTCACTGGCCTTGATAACCTTGAAGTCTGTTGGGTTAAATCCGCCTTTATACTACTTTGCCAAAAGGCGGGTTAACAAGATGCTATGTTAGTAGCATTGTTATATCGATGTATTTATTTTGCATTTTAGATACTTCGATAGGGATCGCTGAATTGATATGTGTCAATAGTGGACTCCACTCATCAGTAATGATGGATACCAATTTATTCTCTATTTTTCATTTACCATTATGTTGTGCACGACATATTAGTTGGTTGGTAGTATTATTGTGATATCTATATTACCCATGCATTTGTATATTAGGTTAGCTTTATGATGGTATATTGTTACGTATCAGTCACACTATATTATTTGTGCTGACTCATCAATGACGGGAGAAGAGCAGGTTATGGTATGATTCCCTGCTTTGAGTTGGGTTTACATTACTTGTTTATAGGGATTATCCCTGAGCCACTTTTGTGGAGAAAACTGACTGTACTTCAGTAGTTTCCTATTTATTTGTATATGGTTTTTATTCAATATTTTAAAATATTTCTCCTCACATCAGGCTTTATGTCTGATCCACGTTTTGTCTTTATCTATTTATGTCATGATAACTCTCGGTACTCAATTGAGTAGTTTGGGAGCCACATGCTTCTGGGACATGCTTTCAAGTTAGTTCGAGCACTTTGGATGCAAAGTCGATACTTCAGATATATACTTGATGATGTAGTAGTATAGGATAGATATGTTATTTATATATGAGACTTGTTGTATCAAATATTGTAATCTGACTTTCTATAGTGATATTTATTTATCAGTTACCCCCATCAGTACAGTCTCTTGTATATTGTTTATCTAGTTGTGTTCATGTATATATATTATGTGTTATGGTTCTGTTGTGAGATTCTATCAATGTGCCTTGGTATGGTGTTTTGTTTTAATTTTTACCATGATAGACTGTCTTTTGTGCTATTCAAAAGTCATACATTATCATTTGATATTGATTCAAGACATTACAAAGTGCGAGTTGTTATAGTTGGTATCAAAGCTTAAGCTCGACACTCGGGGACCAGTAGAACAATTTGAGTTAAGTAACCTGGTAGATGGAGATACATTTAGATAACGTACTTGTATTTTTTTCTATATAATACTGCATGCACCACTTGTCCCTTAAACTTAGATTTACTCAGTCTTTAGTGGCTATGGTATCTTCATTTTAGGCTATTTGTATAAGCTAAAGGGGTGCACGAGCAACTAAAGTAGGCAGTTTGAGATGCTTGATTGGTTCAGAGACTATTGGAATACTGCAAGGGATGTTTTGCCATCCATAAACATTACTACCGTTGCAGAAGGTATTAGAGTGGTATAGCCCTTGGGCATAATAGTAAAAGAGTTTGGCGAGTAGGCCATGGCTAGGACTGCTTTGAGACTTCGCTTTGAGTCTTGGTTTATTTTTAAGATCGAAAGGGATGTGTAGCTTGACCATTTTCATCCATTTACAACAGGGTAGATTATTAGTAAAGAAGTATCGTAGCCAATTTAACCTTTTGGCTAAATTCAAGGAGAGTGGAGCTGTTCGATGAAGTGTAACTTGGGTTGTGCATCTAAGTTGGATTTGATGGTTGTCCAGAAATAAGCAAGGGCCGAGTGGATGACTTTTACATTTTGCGTTGAGTCATTCGTGTTAGAAGTGTTCAACTTTGTGTTAGCAAACCTTAAGTGGTGGGGTTAATCCCATGAACTACTTTAGTTTTTTTAAGGATCGGTCTATTTACGTTCCAGTTCCTAATCCTTAGTTTAAGCGTAGGGTTTTTGGTGATTTGCACCAGTTAGGCAAGAGTTTTTCACTCAAGTCTTAAAAGCGAGCACTTGAGTCAAATTCTTGCGGTGACTTAGAGATTTTTAAAGTGCACCTATAGTCATGCAAGAAAATTTCGGTAGCTAAACCAAGGAACCAGATTGAAATTCGCATAAGAGTAACCAGGTGGTCAAACCTAGTTTAACAAGGAAATCATCCAAGCGAACAAAATATTGGATCGGGCATTATATATTATTTTGGATGGTCTTTATTCATTGTAAATTATTTATAGTATATTATATAGCTAGGATTGCTTGGGATACTTTGGGAAAGGACTTCTTGAATAGTTTTGTAATGATTCGAATAATCTTCTAAACGACGATATGGTACTTGCCTGGGCGAGCGTCATAGTACTCTTAGTATATTACCCTGATTTCCATTGTGCGGTTGAGGTGTGTTTGAATTCGAGTGAACCCAAGCAAATGTAGATTGTCATTTAATAATGATTTAATTGGTGAAGTTTTTTCCTTTTAAGAATGAGTTATGTTCGAAAGGGAAAGGAAAGTTGAGACATAGATTGCTGGTTTATTCGAGAGTTTTAAGGATCGGTGATCCAACCTATCACATAAGTTTCCTTTCTCAGAGTAGGAGGGGTGATAGTGTTTTATGTATTATATTCATGAAAGGAGTTGTACCCCTTAATTATTTTGGATGTCGAACAGACTAATCGGAGTTTGCAGCTGGACATGCATGCTATGACTATTATTGGTTACCATGCGTGTTGTTATAGACTCCTTTAGAATGATTGGCTATTTGTATAGTAATTGTCGCTTATTGATTTCTATTGTTGCTTGAGTATTGATTGATTTTTTTTTGTCGGTTGGTTTTTGTATCTTCTTGATTGTTTGCTGTTACTTGATTATTGATTGATTTTTTATTTGTTGATTGATTTTGGTTACTTCTTGATTGCTTGTTATTGCTTGATTATTGATTGATTGTTTATTATTGTTGATTGATATTTCTGTTGCTTATTGGTTGCCTATTGCTAGCATATTATGTTGATTTTCCTTTTTTATAGAAAGATTTCACAAAGTATTTAGTGAATTCTTTTTGTATAGGTGTGAAATTCTAGTGACGTTATCGTAATGAGTCAACTAGAGAAAGTTGATGTGAACCGGATGTGGCTTTAGACTTCGAAGGCCTATTCATATTTTTGAGAATATGGCTATGTTGCTTTAGATTGATAGGGTTAAACTTGTCCATGTTCGATGGAGCTTTGTATTGATATGTCTCCAATTACTTTAGGAAAATTTTATTTTCCTTTTTGTTTTGTTAAAATATAAGAAAGCATAGTGTAGAGCTTGCTTTGTTATTACTTGAATTTTACAAGTGTATTTGTTGTTTAAAATGGTACCATGTTTATCAGATATTCCCATTGCATAGTTTGTTGTAACATGTTTATTTGAGATTAACCTTTTGGCTAAATTTTGAGTAGAGTGGATTTTTTTGGTAAAGTATAACTTGGATTTTGCATCCAAGTAGGATTTTTTGGTTGCTTAGAAATTAACAAGGACCAAGTGCATAACTTCTACATTTTGTGTTGAGTCATTCGTTTTAGAAGTACTTAACTTTGTGTTAGCACGCCTTAAGCAGTGGGATTAATCCCATAAACTGCATTGGTGTTTTTAAGGAGTAGTCTATTCACTTTCCAGTTCCTAACCCCTAATTTGAGTGTAGGTGTTATCCAGCTTTATGACCAACCCGTATTTGGACTAATCAGATCAATCAAATAGGAAAATAGCAAAGAAAAAATCTAGAACGATGACTTCTAACCTTGTATATCTAGCGAGATTCATAGGTGAAGCTATTAGCATGCTAAAGACCTTTGAAAATTGCCTACATACCAAATCACTTCAGATGCCAAAGTCAAAAACAAACATCCAAGACAAACTCTTGGAAAACACTTTTTACCTAATGTTGTATAGAGCTAAGACAAATACTGTCCAGGACATACAATATGGTATGGTTTTCCATTGAATTATGAATCGAATCCCAATGCACAAAGCCCAAATTCCATAGCAACATGACTGGGTACTCTTGACTTCTCACTGAACCAAAGATTTCATCCAAATCCAAGCTCATATCAAGGTAGTTAACTTCCAAAGGAACACGAGAACCATCCATCGATCTCAAAAGGAAAAATTAAGATTAATGAATGATCGCCATGGCTATGTACCAATCATAGCCCTCGATACTGATCCATAAAGATTGTTGATTTTGCCACGATCTTTTTAGAGCACCTTCGTTGGGAAGTTGGAATCATGAGGAAATGTCATAGAGAAAAATCTGTTGATCTGCATCTATAAATAAAGGGTGATATGCACTATTTGGAGATCCTTTTTTTGGCATTCTAAATTTCCATACCATTACTATAATTTCTTTGATCATCATCGATTCATAGACCACGGATCCATACGATCTTGTTTATAAAAACCATGTAGAATTGTTAACAAATTTCAGTGGGTATAGACCAGTGATTTGTCGAACCACTATAATTGTTGTGTGTTGTTTCCTCCTGTTTTTCATTTAATTTCTACATTTTATTCTCTTCTACAAATCATTATGTTGTTTTACCAACTTTTGGTGTAAATATTTGCTGCTTCTACAAAGACTGTTTCCATCTCTCATTTTTCAGATCTATTTTTTGAATTTTTGGATTTATTTAATCCACAAAGTAGATTTATTGATTTTGTTCCTAAGATCTGTGATTATTTAGGTTCCATTAAGTCTATTATTGGACCAACTGAAGTAATGGCCATAAGAAATACTATGGAAAAATCAATGGCTTCCCGACCCACCAATGAAAATGAAATTGAAAATGCTGGTTCTCAATATGTTGAAGAAATCGCTCGGCCCAACATTGCTAAAATTCAGGGTGCTTCGGGTATGATTACCCAGGCTGAGATGGATAGAATGATGAAAGAGTTGAATGAAAGTTAGGATGAAATAAGGAAATGGACGAAGGAAAATTTGGGTTTGATGACCTAGTTGTCTCGCGGTCGTAGAAGTAATATGAGGGAATGATCACCTTTCAATTTAGAAAAAGGTAGTTCCTCCTCATCTAGTAAAAATCACAGAGAAGGGAAACGAAAAATGAAAAGAAGAAGCTGTTCTTCGAAATGTAGATTGGACAAAGCTCAGAATGTAAGAGCATGGATCGATCCCGATCTATCTTTTTATGCTAGTACCGATCCCCATCGTCATGATTTAAGCGTTAGAGATGTTGTTGATTTAAATGGTGATGTTGATGTTGGAGATGGTCTAGTTGTCGATGGCCAAAATGTTGGAGTGCAAGTTTGACAGTTCGTGTAAAGATCGTAGAAACAGATCATCCGAACGAACAGTTCTCTCAAAGATAGAAGAACCTAGATATAATAGAACTAACCGAGACCATTTGTAGAGCTAAACACTCGGAGAAGGTCATGATTTCCATCGTTCAGTAGAGTGAATAGAGCCGGAGTTTCTGGCGGATGGTAAGGAAGCCGGTGAATGAAAACCAGCATAAGCTAATGATGATTGAGGTTCTTCTCCCAGTAGGATCTCATTCACGGAGGTGATATTGCATGAAGAATATCCAAGATGGTTTAATATGCCAACAATGCCATTCTATAATAGGACTATGGACCCCAGGAAGCATTTATAGAAATATGAATGGAATATGGGCATGACAAGGGTGACGGACGCTGTTAAATGTCGATGTTTCCCAATATTTTTGGAGGGTGTTGCTAAAATGTGTTCACTCAGCTCTCATCGAGATCCGTATCATCGTTTGATCAGTTGGCTAGAAGATTTGTTGAGCGGTCCGATTACATGTAATCCGTCCAATAGGTGTAATGTCATTATCAAAGCTCTTTCAAAATTCTAGAGTATCGTTGAAAGACTTTTTGAGTAGATTTAACACGGTTGTAATAAAGATATGCAATGCCAAGAAGGACATTGTTTTGATGACTTTGATCAGAGGAGTACATCCAGATACTGATTTTGGTAGATGGTTGAAATGAAACCTCCATCGACCATGGAGGAATTTTATAGAAAAGAAACTAAATATTTATGCTTGGAAGAGGCAAATGCAACTCTTGGAAAAATTGGTTGAAGATAATCGATTGAGGTGGTTTGGAGTAACGAGGCTATGAAACAGACCGGTGAGAGTTCCAAGGATATTGTTGTAAACTTGGAAAATAAAAACTATAACCCAAAGTAGAGTGACCAGGGCTATGGATGTAGGAAGTCGAACTTCAATAAGTGCCCAAGGTTTTCAAAATATGAGGATTACACGTTGTTGAATAATATGGTTAAGAATATCTTCATTGTATGTAGTTTAATGAACATTACAAGAAACCAGCTTCGAGGGAATCAACTGAGAGAGAGAAGAAATCCGGAAAATACTATTATTTCCATGAAACACATGTCCATAATACAAATTAGTGCAAGCATTTACGAGATGTGATTGAAGATTTAATCTGAAAGAAAAGGCTCCAACAATACATGAAAGCCTCGTAAGATGGCAGGCAAGGAAATGTTCACCCCCAGGGATAATTGCTCCAAAAGCGCCAAGTTGGAACCTAGTGACGATGAGACCAGGCAGCTTGGTAAAAGACTTGTTATCAATACGATAGTTGGTGAACCTCACCCGGCTAAAAAAAGCTGGAATGAGACGGAGAGGTATGGTAGTTCTTTAAAACATGTGGTGCAGGAAAGTTGTTTTACCATCGAAGATGGAGCTCTAGCAAAGCGATTGAAAGCTATGGAGGATGACATTGTGTTCAGAGACCATAATGCGGACAGGGTCGAAGCACTATGCTTGATCCCTTGGTGATAACAACTGTGATTGTGCCAGCAACTATGAAGAAAGTTCTTGTTAATTGTGGAAGTTCTATCGATATCTTGTTTAAATAAGATGATGATTGACGGTCGGGACCTGAAGCTATGTTAATCCGAATTCAACAATTTACCATAGAGGATATAGAGCTTATTGGGTGCATTGATTAACTAGTGGTTTTACTTGAAGGTAACCGCAAGAGAGTGCGGGTTGTCACCATCGTGGTGATGGATATGTTTTATGCATATAACACCATTTAGGGCCGACCAACCCTCACTAGTTTCCAAGTGGTCCTAGCCCCATGGTGCCTGACGATGGAAATCCCCATAAAGAAAAAGGTAGGGGTCATTCAAGGCAACCAAAATATGGGACATGAATGTTACATCGTGGAGCTAAGAGAAGAAAAGTGACATGTAAAAGGGAAGGACGTGGAGAAGGCTCTCTACGTCAAGTCAATTAATGCATAGCTACCAAAGCCATGGCTAGGTCGATATAGCAGATTACTAAAGAATATGGATCTATGGAAAGTGCCAGAGGATGCGAGGCGGCCCCGACCGAGTTGATGATCAACATACCAGTCGACCAGGATGATCCTACTCGGGTCCTAAAGATTGGATCTCAGCTAGGCATAAAGATAAAGAAGGAGCTGAAAGGGTTCCTCCAAGCGAATCTAGATGTCTTTGCCCGAAAGCATTCCAAAATGTGTGGAACGCAAGAAATTAAGTGTTGTGCATTGAATATGAACCCCGGATGCTATCCTATTAAGCAAAAACAGTGTACCCTGGTTCTGAAGTGATCTATTGCACTAAAAGAAGAAGTGATAAGCTAAGATCCAACGACTTTATCTGCGATGCTCTATTTCTACAATGGGTCTCCAACCTAGTGCTAGTCAAGAAGCCTAAAGGGAAATGTCGAACATGTACCACTATTCAGACTTGAATAAGGCATGCCCAAAAGACAGCTTCCACTGCTAAAAATCAACTAGTTGGTGGACTCGACGACCGATCAAGAATTGCTATCGTTCATGGACGCTTATTTTATCTATAACCAAATTCCAATGAACATCCCATATCAACAACATACCAGCTTCATAACTGACATAGGATTGTATTGCTACCTTGTTATGCCGTTAGGTCTAAAGAATGCTAGAGCAACCTATTAAAGACTGGTAAATTTAATGTTCAGAAATCAGATTGGACATATGATGGAGGTTTACATGAATGATATGTTGGTGTAGTCATAACGATCGATGAAACATTTGGTAGACCTGTTAAAAAATGTTTGGCATGCTCTAAAAATATAAGAAGAAACTCAACCCACTAAAATCCTCCTTTGGAGTCGTGTTAGGAAAATTCTGGGGTTCCATAGTAAACTCAAGGGGCATAAAGGCCGATCAAGAAAATATTGAGGCCTTAAGGAATGTTAAGGCCCCAAAGACAGTAAAGGACATATAAAGCTTGAATGGGAAAGTAGTCGCATTAAGTTGCTTTATCTCAAAGGCTACAAAAAAATTTATATCGTTCTTTGATGTTCTTAAAGTGGAAAAAGGAAATTTTTTTAGACGCAAGAGTGTAAGGATGCTTTTCAAGCTTTAGTCGATCATTTGGAAAGACAACCCGTCTTGTCAAAGCCTTTGGAAGGGAAAGATGTGTTTGCTTATTCGATAGTATCCGTTCACAATTTGAGTACTTCCCTTGTACGCAAAGAGTTCAGAATGCAAAGGCTGGTATATTACATTAAAAAATGATTAGCAGGAGCAGAAAGAAATTATTCGAAGTTAGAAAAGCTAGCCTATTACTTGTTGATTGCATCGAGGAAACTCCGTCCTTACTTCCAGGACCATCCAATTAAGTTGATGATTGACCAAACTTTGATACAGGTTCTACAATGAGTCGAAACTTCAAGACGATTGTTGAAGTGCTCAATGGAAGTTATATATGGATGTGGCATCTAATAAACATTATTCGAGGGCAGGAGTAGATTTGGTAACCCCAGGAATGATCGATCTGCTACACCCTGAAACTTGATTTCCCTTGTAACGACCGAGGACTTTTTTCATTTGAATTTGAAATATTTAATCGATTTAAATATGAAAATATTGGTTGAATAAGTCAAATAGCTTAAATTTCAAAAATAAGGATTTATTGACAATTTGAATTGTTAAATTGAACAACCGAAATGTTTAAGTAATTGAATCTTGAATTTAATGTTGATAAAAATGATTTCAAAAGCTGATTTAAACCCTAGTTAAATAAGAATGAAGATAGTAAAATTTAAATTGGAATTAAAAGTAATTAAACTGATTTTAATAGTAACTCGTTTTAATTAACGTGTTTAATTATCGATCCGGAGCATAGTCTCGAATTTTGACGAAACCGGTGCTATTGGATCCATAATAGTAAATTATAATATGCCATCGAATTTCGTAGCGATCGGATGTATCGTTTGATCGTGCGAGTTCGAAACGCATAGATATTAATATAAGAAATTTAAATTAATATAATTTGATTTTGAAAGCTAACTTCTGTATATGATGGAAATGGGTCTCGATACTAGTCCCATTGTGTTCGGATTAGGGGTATTTCATTTAGAATGCCAGTAGACACACTTCAATTGGAGTTCGAAATATTTCGACGTGAATAGTGTCGCCAAATTTTCTATAAAAGGACTTGAAAACTTCGTTTTGCAAACCTAAAGCCCTAAATCTAAAACCAGAGTCGTCGCCATCTACCTTCATCCAATGGTCCACGTCAATCACCACCACTCCGTCCACTTTTAGGTTTCAACCTCAAATACAAACTTGTAGAGCTCGACAAGACAAGGGAGATTAACGGTGGGATCGTCTTCGATTATCCCATGGAGGCAGGAAATTCACCCTGATGTCGCTGCGGTCTTCGAGCAATTTCAAGCGAACGATGTCTCCGGTGGCTCGACGATGGTCGGCGACGAAGTGGGACAACACAATGGTTAGAAGTGACATGGAATGGCGGCGTTATTCAACGAAGACGATGCCTGGGTAACGTGCATGAAGAAGGAGATTAAGCATGTGGATTTAGTGTTTAAACTTGGTAATTAACGTTAAGCAATGTAATTAATTAAGTTTATAAAAATCAAATGTTTATAAATGAATAACCTTTTCATACGAGGTCCAAGTCGAATGCCATGTGTTGCATTGTGATCATATCGACGAAATCTACGTTATGGAGTTTGATTGTAATAATTTGGAGCTTATACGAAATTGTGTTAAAAATTGAACGCCGATTCAATTTTAATTCAAACTGGAATTGGTGATAACTGGAATTTCGGTGAGTTAACGCACCTCTTTGGCCCACTTATATTTTATATAAGTGTGGATATTTTTATTATTTCATGCTGTTGCTTGTTTGGATGATTTATTGTTTTATCATTTGGTTTGGATTTATTCCCATCCTTGGAGCGGATGAGACATTATATGTTCCCATGTATGAGTGGATGATCCTTTGTATACAATCCTGGCTCAAAGCGGTTGATTTACAGTTTATAATTATATACGGTATGTGATGCAGGGGGATAGGTTGGAGGGATCCAACGGGATTCTTCATATTGTTGATTTTACTTTTCATATATATTGGTATATGATCTGTTGAAAATTATATTATGAATGGTTGAAGCGATATTGTCATTATAAACGTGCTTTAAAATCCCTAAAATTAAACATTCATTTAAATTGGATAAATTGGGATAAATATATATACTAAATATATATTGGGTTGTTTACACACGTTTTAGCGTCTTCGAAATAAATGTATAACTTGGGAAGTTATTACAATTAGATAACAAGTGGTGATGGGAATATTTGATTTAGTAAAGTAAAAATGACTCTTACTTTATATTTATCCTTTCAAATCTTCCTAAAGTAATTTTCCAGATATTCATATAAAGAAATTAAATTAAGAAGTTTTGAAGTTTAAATATGTGTTATAATTATTTCCGAATTTCAAACGAAAAGGGGTGTTCATATTAAATATGTTTTATGGATTTTAAATAAGTATTTTAAGAGATATTTAATACAAATATTTTAAATAATAATATAATTGTTTTTAAAGTACTTCTAATAATATAATAGTTTTTTAAAGTACTTCTAATAATATAATAGATTTTTTTAAGTATTTTAAGTATATATATCTAGTTTTTAGTTAACAAGTTAAATATTTTATTTAAAGTAAATAGAAATTTTATATTATATTATCTTTTTCTAAATCTTTCTTAATATTAAATATTTTACCATATAAATAAATTAGTGTGTATATATATCAAAATATTATTTTAAATAGTTTTAACATATTAGTAACTATTTATATATATATACAAGTTTTAAGTATTAAATTAAATATTTCGTCAATTTAATAAAAAAAGGGATTTAGATTCTAACAGTTAAGTTAAATAAATGGTTTGGAAAAGACTTAACTAAAAGTGTATTATCTAAATTTATAAATTTTAGATGTACTTGATCTTTAAATAAATGTTGTAAAGATTAATTATAAGGATAAGTAATGGTTTTATGGTTGTTGTAAATGGGGTTTTAGCAACACTTGTTTTTAATCCTTATTATTAATTATATTTGGGAATATAATTAGATATCTACGAATGGATATTTAGTAAATAAGAATAAGTAAGTGGTTTCGGGTTTGTTTTGACAAAGTTTTTAAACAACACTTGTCTTTAACACTTCGATGTAACTGAACCTTTAAAAGAGAGTTTTAAAGATAATGATTAATGAGAAGTGTTTGGGTTGTTGTAAATAGTGTTCTTACTGACATTTGTTTTTAAGCCCTTGAATTATATTTTAAATGGAAAAACGTTATAAATATAGTTAGAGTTTTAATAAGTGAATTTTAAAGATAATAACAAGTATTAAAATCTTTTATAAGAAGATAGGAAAATGTTATATGTTAAATTTATAAAAGGAATTGAGATTTGGATTTCCCTTAGCTGACCTTCTTGATTATGGTGGTGTGGAACTTACGTTCCATGCTTAACACCGAAGGGATATTTTTTGGGGTTATTCTTATCTCTAATTTAAATAATGATGGTTTTAACCTCTTTGACTTTGTTTTTAAAATAAGTAACTAGTTTAGTGATCTATGAATATACTTTTACTATCAGAGTAAGTATATGAATGCTTTTGAAGTATTAAAAAGGTATAAATGAATAATCAAATATATATATATATAAGTATATATCTTTTAAAAAGAGAATTTAGATATATATATATATGTATATATATATATCAAGGAAGTTTAATTTAATAAAGGGGTATTAATTTATAAAGGAAGTCTTGCTTTATAAAAGGAGCTTCATTTGATAAAAATATGTTTGACTAAATGAGTGGGTTTTAAATCAATAAAGGATAAACAAATTAAATAAGGGATTAAAAGTCCGTTTATACGGCTTGTTCTTGTCTTGCATGAAATGAAATTGCAGGTATGATTACTTACTATGGAAAGCATACGAGAGTTAGTTCCCTTATGCAATCATTCACTATAGTGTTGAATATGACCAAATTCATCGACTCAGCCTTGAGGAGATTGGGATCGGTAAGTGTTCTATTTATCGAAAACCACTTTAAGGCTAAGATACGGGTTCTCTGTTTTGGAAGTGAATGATGGAAACCATGTGTGGTTTCGAATCTGTTGAGATGATGGAATACATGTGGGATTCATTATGTGATCGAGTTTTATTGAAAACTCGTGTGAAGATGCCGAATGTAGCCTCAACATCAGGAAATGACTAAAGACATAGTAGGATTCATAACTTTGGGTCTAACTGTTCCAAATAGGGGGTATGTCAACTCCACGATCTAGAGTATGCTTATCGAGATGTTACGAACGGAGAGTTGATGATACTTGGTTCATGTGTTAAGGCATGGGCTAATAATGTTTACCTTATGGTATATTTTATCTAGAGATATATGGCGCTCAGAAGGTAGTTTCTGACCCTTGTCATAGGTGATCGGTCTCGGTATAGCTTACGAGTATACTGGGGAGGTCTCCGTGGAAAATCCATTTATATGAACGTACCTTAGTGCTTTCTGTTTGCATACCTAAATATGCTGTCAGATGTAATCAACGTAACTATTTCAACTATGTTATATTTATACTGAACACCCTAGACATTATTATAATATCATCAAAAATTTCCTATAAATGGTTTGATTTCGTTAAGTAAAAACCCATCCGTGTTTATGTGCGACGTGGTCTTACAAGATACTTTTATTTCAAAAGGTTTTTATAATTCACATGATTTGAGTTTTGTCACGCTGGTTTACCAGACTGATCATGGTGTTATTTTTCTTATAATGCTCAGGTTAGCCCCATGTATATTCCCAGGTTTCATTGATGATTATTGGAGCTCTTGGAAAGAGGAGCTGGATGATTTCCTACCGTAGATTCTATTTCTGTTACATTTCTTATTTACTTATCAGCAATTGTAAATACAGGTTGTTATAACTATCTAGACTGATGATGGATTAGTTTTTCCCTGATTGTTGTATATACATTAAAATCTTCTTTTTGTAAAAGTATCATTCTGATATTATATGTTATCGTTCCGCTGAGAGATTCTGATGTTGTGTTCTCTTCTTTCTTTTTCTTTTTCTTTTCTTCTTTTTATTTTACCCTAACGCTCTATCTTTCTGGCACTTGAGTGCTTGGTACGTGAATACTGTGGATATATTAGTGTCGACATTTGAGGGTTGAAAGGGCGATCGTTACATCCCTACAAAAAATAATGAAGCCGAATAAAAAGTACTAATCGCGATGCCTAAGATTGGGGAGGAATTAGGAGTCAAACTTTACACATATATAGTGGCTCATAGTTAATGGTCTACACGTGAGGAAAGAGTTTCAAGCGAAGGGAGCAAGGCCAGCCCCTTATTTAATGAAAATACTGGAACTACTTAATGGTATTGAGTATTATACGATAACGCGCATCCTTAGGGAGAAGAACACAAAGGCTGATTCACTAGCGAAGTTGGCTAGCTCCGAGGAAGCACAATTCATGGACTTAGTTTCAATGGAGGCAATATCAGCTCTGAGCATTGATTAGATGGGCGTTGGTTGGATCTTGGAGGCTGAAATTGAAAGGGAATCATGGATGACTCCGATCAAGGAGTACTTGCTGAAAGGAACCCTTCTGAATGGGAGAAATGAACGAAGAAAACTCCTTTGTAAAGCTTTATGATTTATTGTCCAGGAGGGGGTATTTTATAGGAGAGGTTTCTGGCTCCATTGCTATAGTGCATTGCCAATGAAGGAGCTAGAAGGATCCTAACAGACATATATGAAGGATCCCATAGCGATCACACCGGGGGTCAAACGTTAGCAAGAAATATTATACGCTATGGATATTCTTGGCCAACCATCAACCTAGATGTTCATAAAGATTCCTAGAGCCCTACTGATAGAAATTACACAGTTGGTTAGTCCCTGGCCATTTTCAGAATGGGGGATAGACATTATCGATGTGCTACCGATGTCGAAAGGTGGAGCGAAATACACCATAATTGCAATTGACTGTTTTATGAAATAGGCTAAAGTAAATATGCTAGCCATGATCACCATGAAGAGGGTGATTTACATCATAGTTAGAAACATTACCCGTCAATTTGGAATTCTACAGACCATCATTTTCGATAACAAAACCCAATTTGATAGCGCCCCAGTTCAAGAATTTTTATGGCAAACATCGAATAGAGAAAAGATTTGCGACGGTGGCACACCCTTAAGAAAATAGACAGGTGGAAGCGATGAATAAAACCATCAAGTCCATCCTTAAAGAACAACCGACAAAAGCTAAGGGCAAGTAGGCTGATGAATTACCTCTAGCAATTTAGGCTTATCAAACGACCCATAAGTCTGCAACTAGTCACAATCCATTCGCTTTAGCTTATGGATTAGAAGCCATGATTCCAGTCGAATTAAGGGTGCCTTCCTATTGGAAGATCCATTACGATCCAAAAGCAAGTGAGGAACTCTTGCTTAAGTCCCACAATATGGTGGATGAGAAGCATGATGGCGCTGATTTGAGGGTTGTTGCTTATCGGAAATGAGTGGCTCGGCATTATAAAACAAAAGTCAGAAACCGGACCTTCGAGACCAGTGATCTCATGCTTAAACAAATTTTTCCTAGTCCAGTGAATATGGGCCTGAGTTGGAAAGGTCCGTATGCTATTGAACATAATCTTGGAAATGGAACATTCAAGCTAGAAACTGTTGATGAGATTTCACTTCGGAGACTGTGGAATTACGAACATTTATGATGCTATTTCGCTTAAAGTTAGCTTTTTGTATACATAGTTAAGTTTTAATTTAATAAGGCAGTATCTTCCATTCTTGTGGATATAAAATGAATTGGCTTTGGGGAACGATGAATTTGTGTTCTCATTATCCTAACCATCCATTGTGAATAACAACAAAATCGAACAATCAACACTTATATAATATAGGTATGTATGTGCCTGGAAATAGTTACCAACTGAATTTTGCGGTCCATGACTGGACTTAAAGAACCTAGCCATTCTAGGTATCCAGAGATAGATGTTGATTAACTCCTTTAACCTATGACTCATATGTCGAAGTATAAACACACGGAGGTCAAATGAGATAGTACACCTCAAGGCCTTTTCCCATAGATAGGCAAGATGTCAAACCAATACACAGAGGCTAGCATGACCATCAATCAACACCCGGAGTTATACAAGATCTGATGTAGACGTTTAGAGCTAGACATTGTGATGCCCAAAGATAGGCGTCTTGCTTACATATCCATGTAGATTGGGCATATTTCATCAACGCCCCGAGCTAGGCGAGATTAGATCAAAACAATTGAAAATAGATGTTCAATCCACCACTTAAGGTGGATAATCTCAGTCAATGCTCGGAGATAGGCAAGATAGGACACGAATGTCCAGATGTAGATATTCAAGATACTACTCTTTGGAGGTAGAGAGAGTGATGTAAAAATCTAACCTTGTCACTATTCAAATAAAACTACACTAGAGATAATCAAGGCAAACCGTTATGTTAACCAAGTAACAATGAGGAAATCGTCCACGTATCTGAAAATGTGGTGGATTATAATATTACTCAAACCCAGATGCAGTCGTAATTAGCACATAAAACTAAGTATATGGACAGAAAAATGCAAAGTCTGAGGAAAAACTGATTTATTCTTTATTAATAGACTTTTTCAACTAAAAGCGGTGGTTGTACCCACACAACATCAGTCTATGTACACATTTTCAAAGCTAAACAAAAACAACAGAAAATTAAAAGAAAATTGCAGCTAAGTCTTCTTCCTCCTCCTCTTCTCCTTCCTCCTCTCTCCGGAGGAATAGGTACCAGATTTGGCAGGTTTCTTTCTGCTCGTTCCCTTGCATGTGCACTCCTTCTCAAAGTAACCCTTTGTGTCATATTCGCAATCGTAGTCGATCCCTAGAGATTCAAGAGCATCACTCTGAATATCGCCAGAAACGAGAGCAAAGGCAGGAACAACTGGTGTCGAAGGCAATGAAAATGATAGAGGATGAGGAATGTCATCAAATGTTTCCTTTTAATTTCCTTGATAAACATGGCCTGGGATCGTTACATCTCCAGCATCGAAGTTCCTAACGGGTGTTAAGTGACTCCAATAATAACAAAGTCTTCATTTTTATGAATCCTATAAAGATTGCCCGTTCCATCTGTTGGAACTGGGTCAGTCGGCAGTGGGAGACATATGTGAATTAAATTTTTTTTAACCATCTTAGATTTTTGTAGTCTAAATTCATTTAAACGTTTCTAAATTTTCCTTTTTAATTTTTTTCCATTTTATTACATTTTTTTAAAAAAAATAATTCAATTTTAATTAATTGTATATTATGATGAGAACATTAAATGCACCCATTTGTAAAGTGTAAATGCAATATACGTATAATGTACATAGTTAATGCGAACGTTGTTTAGTTGTTGGGATTTACACCGCAACGGACGCATTTCCCCTCTATATATCCCTTTGTCATCTGAAATATGGTTTTTTTAGTTTAAATATATATATATATATGTATATGCATATTTACATGTATAATATATACACACAATAAATATTTTGCATAGCGGTTCAAATTGAAATAGAATTTATTTGTATTACATACAATAAATCAAAGAATACAAAGTCTAATTAAAGTAGGTTTAAAGTTTGCAATTATCTGGGCTATTTGGGCTACAAAACATTCCAAAATCCAATTAGTATTATTCTCATTTAAATCCAATTTAAATTTTCTATCGATATTGTATTATAACAGTTATACACACATTTTATTAAATACCAATGGAAATCAAACAAATCAAATATGAAATTTCATAGCAATTAATATTTCACAAATATTAGTCAATTTAATTTATTTAAAGTCCATTTTCGTATTCAATATGTTTAAATCAAATTTAAACACTATATCGATATCGTATATCGATACGCACATTTATAACTTTTGTATACGCACTTTACAAAATACTAATGCTATTCAAATAAATTACATAAAATTTAATAAATAATATTTCATAAATATTAAATTAATTTAATTTAATTTAAAATATTAAAAATCAACTAAATCATGTGATTCATTCGAAAAATTCATCGATTCAATTGTGTGACTTATAAGTGTAAATCCAGTTGGTGATTAATGTTGAACAATTCAAATATTAAAGTTCACATGCTACCTTAGCTAGTGGTGTGACATTTTGGCTAAATTTATCGCTTGCTTTTGGTAAAATCCAATTTTATTTATATTAAGTGTTACCCATTAGTGATAATTATCACCAATTATCTTCGTTAAAACCATATCATTTTGGACTTATGGAATTTAGTAATGGTCTGTAACGACCTATATTTTACGTATCGGAGGATCCTAAAATAATTTTATTTTATGAGGTTGTATGATTCTATAATTTTGTAATATGACTCTTAGGGACATGTTACATACCTACGATTTTTCCCAAATTTCTATGTGAACATTTTGAGCTTAGAAATCTTGTTTCGACTATACTTTTTGTAACGACCCAGAATTTCTGACATTTGAAATTCGAATATTTAATTGATTTTAAATATTAACAAGTAGAATTGATAAGTCGAATAATTTTAAATTCGAATATCTGGATTTAATTGAATAAATTAAATCGATAAATTAAATAGTGAAATTCCAGAAATAATTGAAATCTAGATTAAACGTGATTAAAAATGATTTATAAAGTTATATTAAATCATACTGAAGTTATAGTAATGTTATAGAACTTTTAAATTTTAATTTAAAGTTAAATTGTGAAAATTGAATATCTTAATATTTAATCGACTAGTGAAATTAGCCATTTTTCGAACAGTCTTAGAATTGGACGAAACTAGTTCCATTGGATCCGAAATAGTTTGTTATTATCGGATTTCAATTTTCGTAACAATCGGAGTTGTCGTTTGACCATGGTAGCTCGAAACGCATCGAAATTGTTTTAATATTAATTTGGCGAGTTAAAATAGTCATTTTTCAAAAAGTCTCGGATTTCGACGAAACTAGTTTCATCGGATCCGTAATGTGATATTATTGTAAGGTTTCAAATTTTGTGTCAATCGGATGAACCGTTTGTCCGGGGCAAGTCAAAACGCATCGAAATCGGTTTAATTTAAATTTGATCGTTTAATTCTGTAACTCGCACATATGACCGAATTAGCTCCCGAAACACGTTCCATTGTGTTCGGAACGCGGGATAAATCCTAGAAACGCCGGTCACCACGCGAGATTTGGAGTACGGAAATTCCGAAATGAATAGTGTTTTGGCGAAATTCTATAAAAGCATCTCCATATTTTCCAATTGCAAGAGAATCAAAACCCTAACCTTAATTATCTATAGCCGCCACCTAAAAAATTAATGGCCAGAAACTCATATCATTCTCCCTCGATTTTCATCCAATATGTCGACAATTTTCAAAACCTTTCAACTAGAAGATTGTAGTGCTCGATGAGACGAACATATCCAACGGTGGAGATGGGATTTCGAGCTGTAGATTGGCAGCTATTAGGCCGCGTTCGCCAGTGCTTGCGTTGTCACGTCCCGAAATTTTCGACTTTTGAAAATTCAACATCGATACTCACTTTATCGACTGTCGAGCAATCGAGTGCCGGAAACTCCAATAGTGAGGGTTTTAGAAAGAAGAAATAGAAGAAAAAGAGAAGAAGAAGAGAAAGAAAGAACAACTGAACAACATCAGACAGAAAACAATATCAGAATCTTACACATCGCAGCGGAACAATATATAATAGATAAACACTAGTCTTTTAAAACAAAGAACTATATCAGTTTATACATACATCAATCATCAGAGTCAATATACAACAATGGACAGTTATATAAACTCGTCCTCATACAGAATACACAGCGGAATAAAATGATTTCAGATACAAATACTACGTCTCGAACTCCAACTTATCTCCAAGCTCCAGAATATCCAGAATATCCTGATAATATAACTCTAGGCTGCCCGTGTGGAAATTGGTGGGCACCCAGAGTTTAGAAGGGAACAATAAACTCCGAGTCAGTCATGGTGACTGGTGTGAGATCGTAAAACAGTTTTTTATCTTTAAAATAAATAGCAGAAAATTTTAAAGTCAATTCGAAATGCTTTTGGAAAATGAAACTACCATAAGACCTCCCACCACACACACAATGCAAACGCAGAATTGGAGGAGATTTCTTCTTATGATAGTCAAAGATGCTTACTACGAAAAAAATCAAATTCTTTTTGATATTATTACTAGTGCATAGTGTAGAAATCATTTCGAAAGTATAATATTAATCTTAGCCAACATACGACCAGTATCGTATGCCTACTATAGCTACCATCTAAACAGTGGTGACCACCGTACGTAAATGGCAGGTTCTACAACTAATACCGTACAAGTTCCGTATTGGGAAATGGATTTCCAACAAATGGTCAGGCTAAGGAACTTCCTATCCACGATGGGTACGTCCCTGGAATAGACGACCCGAGAACCTAACCGGATCTCTGCCAACACAAGGCCGGGTTACCTCTGCAAAAATAGGTAACTACTGACATGCGTATGCCATCCCCCGATCGTCACCGATCTTCCCGAGGATCCCCGATTCGCAACAAACCACATAGATAATAATAATACAGTAACCGCAGAGGTTAAGTATCTGGGCTCCATACCATGATACCACCTTTATCCAGAAGGAATGACATACACTAAGGGGCGCTACTCCCTAGAACCTTGCTGCATTCTTCCTGTTTCAACCATTTCCGGGGTGTGAGGCTCGACGAAGTCTCGTCCACAAAGCTACGCTTTCTCAAAAAGCCCTGCTTCGGGTCAAACAAAATGATCAACCTATGATCACAAAGATATAAGATCAAACAAATGATCATATCACAAATGATCAAACACTGATCATTTCACAGCAACACTCAGTATGCCACGTTACCAAATTGGGATATATCGCTGATAAATTTCAACTACATAACCTCTGAGCTCGTACGTCTCAGAGAAGGGTGTTAAGCTAAGAGAATAAATTCTCCGCCACCAACAGAAATGTATTTGAAAGAAATCAGCTTTATATCTCAAGTTGTAACGTCAGACACACAATCCATATAAGTCTGTTCCGGGATCGAACAGAACCGAAGGCACTTCTCACGAAGCCCTTGCATTTCCGGATAAATTTCTAATCACGTCCGGACTTCCCGTCACTAAGGGTGATAAAACCTCTAAATCGGAGATCAGCCGATGTAGAGTAACTCGACGGTAATCCTTTCGTTTTCAAAAATATCCGGTCTTCAACACCGGTCTTCGAATGCGATTCATAACGACGTATCACATATTCGGAATGGGTTATACGACCCCATGGTCCTTTCCCGGCTAACCCGAATAGTGAGCGTTTATTTAAAAACAAGTGTGGCATTCAAATTCATCCAATTCACAACAAATACCTATTTAAGTAATTATTGATAGTCGGTTATTTAACTATCAATAAAGATGCGCAACATCATCAGATTCCAAATAATTTTCCCAAATTATTTATTCTTCAAAAATATCTTTATAAGATATAAAATTTCCACACTTAACCATTTGAAAACAATTTCAAATATTCACTTTTCAATTTATCTTTAAAAGATAAAAACTCAAACGGTTCATTTCACATTGGAAAAGCATTTCCATACTTATTTAAAAATAAGTAATTCACAAATCATTTATTTTCAACACTTAGAAAATATTCGATATACTTAAAATCAAAATTAAGTATATATCTCATTCTTTAAGGAAATCATTCTTAAACCACATTTATTTGAGTCAAAACGAATGTTGCGTAAAACATCGTTACGACGACTCGAAATCACTAGTATAGGGATTCAGAATTTAGATAGATATATAAATCCCAATACTATATAAAATATTTCCTTTCGGAAATCATTTACTATAACAACAGTGTTATAGTCCACCATTTCCTTATTTCTCGAAAACGTCTATTTCAACAATAAATGTTGAAATCTATGATTTCGATAGTTCACACGTTTTAAAACATCTTTTAAAACAATTAACTTCACTTCAAATATCACTTTTCCAAAATTATATCCATTTTACTTAAAAATATATTCACTGTCCAAAATCGTGAATATACTTCACTAACCCCATTTCAGTCTTTTCTACACATTTTATTTCAATAAAAATTCGCTATTTAAAATCGCGAATATATCTTCTATAATGTCCTTCTATATTTAATTTATCCAATCAATTGATTTCGAATTTATAAAACAACGTTTATAAATTCTATTTCTATTTTCTAACGACTTCAATTTAATAAATCTTCTTTATTAATAATTCGATCAATATCCCATTTAAAGGCAACAATCCAAGTTACAAGTAAATTTCTTATCAGTCTTTATTCTACAACTTCATTCATTTTATAACTTCATTCATTTTATAACTTCATCCATTTTATAACCTCATTCATTTTATAAATCTATAAACTTCAACTTTTATAAATCTATAAACTTCAAATCTTCGCAATTTATAATTCTATCAATTTTCTATCTTGCCAGTTTATAATTCTATAAGTTTCATATCTTTACAATTTAACACTTATGAAAACTCGTTTTAAAATTTCAATAATTTCAATTGATAAATATAGATTTTGTACATTTTTATAATACTTTAAAAATCTCAATTTAACCCATTCTAAAATTAAATCGACTTTCATTTCAAAAGTCACACTTTGGTTATATTTCACAATTTAAAATTTTCATAACTTTAAATTTATAACATTCATTTATTTAAGATAAATAAATTCCAAAATTTAATAAATCGTATACTTTCCAAAAATCACTTCAAAATCCCTTTTAAAGTAAAAATCGTTTATTTTAAACTTTAAAAATTGAACCCGATGATGCAACGCATCAATTAGTCAATCACAACAGTCAATATCATATCTCAACATATGATACAGAATACATCACAATATCTGTACATAAATAACTACTGTGAGGAATCCAGTTGGATCCCTCCAACCTGTTTCCCTGCATCCACAGATGTTAGCACAATACCAATTCCGCTCCAGTACGGAATTATCGCGGTATATGGGTTTTTATAAATCCGCTTACTAACGGCGCAATAGGGTCTCATCCGCTATACGAGGCGGGAAATCATCAATCCAGTATATACATATGCCAATATGTATATACTGCTATATATATATAGATATATCCTATCATATCTAATATCACAATCCAAACAGCAATCAATAACTGCAAATCAAAATTTTCCTTCGAGTGAGAAAATCTCACCTTTGCCTTTTACTTTGCCATCCATTTCCAAACTTGACTCGATTTTCTTGACTTTAACCTTGTATAAATATTTTACGATTTATTAATACTTTGAACTAATTTAACAATTAATTTCCTATTAGATAAATTAAATTATCCAAATGATTCTATTAAACAATTTTTTTTCTCTTACCAATTTATTTAATTAAACTGAATTCCTTTTTTTTTTTTAATATCTTTTAGTAAATAAAAATACTTTAATTAACCCATGGTTTTTTTTATTTTAAAAATAAAAATTTATAATTCGAACTGAGTCCTTTTAAATAAATCTATCCAAATATATACATATTATTTTCTGTTTATAAATTATTTTCCCTTACCGTAAACAAATAATATTTATTTTGGAAGCTTCCTACACTAAAATAAAATTCGAATCCTTATATAACAATATCTATTTTACTTATTAAATTTAGAAATCCATATATACTTTCTTTTAACAGTATATATATATATTTAAATTGAAAAGAAAATAAATCAAGTATACCTTCACTGTAAAGCTCAACTCAAACGACCACCTCCACAGCTCCGATCGAGTCGAAGCCACGCTATTCCAGAACCTTAAATCTCGCGATGATTCTTCCTCGGGCTACCTCGACTTCCACGCTCCTTCAATCGAATCGCCTGCTCGTTGCCATCGCGAAACCCCAAGTCGTGACCACTGCTTCAGCCCTTAACCCCTCTGGTTTGCCGCCGACTTCCATCGAACGCCACCATACATCCCATCGACCAACCTGTATTGCCTCGCGACTTCGCCTCCACTCCGGCCTACGCGCGCGCCTGAATCGCGCACGCTTGCCCTAGTTTTCGACATCGAGTCGACCCTGCCTCCGCGATCCTCGAAATCACTCGCGCCACCAACGATACTCAGACAACGTTCTTGAAACCATCTCCTCGACAACGCGAAGGCGCGCGTGCTACCTCGATCTCGATTTGGTTTGCAAAGAGAAACCGGCTGCCATTTATTCGTTTTTTTTTTTTTTCTTCTTGAATGTGAATTGATTTTGAGAAGGAGGGATGGAACGAGGTTCTTAAAATCAAACGGGGTATGGGTGCACGATTTGGTATCGTGTTTTTAAGCGTGATTTTAGGCGTGTTAAATGGAAGAGAACGTGGCTGATATTTGACCAATTAAAATATAAATTAAAATTTGAATTTCGTTTTAAAATTTGAACGCGTTTCTAGGTCGCACGCTTACATAACAACTCCGAACAATAAGAAATTTGAAACCCGGCAATAATACAATATTCCGGATCCAATGGAACTGGTTTCGTCGAATTCCGAGACTGTTTGAAAATTGACTATTTTATAAATATCGGTTCGAGTGATTATTTTCAAAACTGAACAAAACAGTTCGAAATTAAATTCTGAAGCTTCTATCATCTTCAGTATTATCAATACGAATTTTAAAAGCTTTCGAAATATTTTTCTTCAGCGTAAAACTGAAGATACAAATTTTTATTCGACTATCAATAGATTAAATTCTGTATTTTAACAGCAAATTTCAAAGTTTTATTCGGGATTCAAATTAAATTATCGTTCAAATATTTAAAATTAATTAAATATTTCCAATTTAATTCGTTCAAAATTCTGGGTCGTTACAAACTTCCCTCCTTAAAAGAATTTCGTCCTCGAAATTACAAGTTAGGAAAAATGGTCCTTAACTCGTCTACTATTTTTCACAATCTAAATAGTTTTATCAATTCATCAAAACAAATCTTTCTACTAAAGATTCGTTATCATTCCTACTAACTTTCCAACTTTAAGTTTCAAAACAACATTGTTTTACTACTCTATTCAAATTTAAATTCAAATTTAAATTTAAACTTTCAAAATTTTCTCAAAATTTTTCTAACACCCTAAATTTTCGAAAAATTTCGCCAGCGTCTCCTTTGCGCGGCTAATACGGCACGACTACAAAACGTCCCTACGGACTCTCAGATTTCAAAAAGAAAAAGAAAAAGCCAAGCGGCTAGACAAGAAATCATCAAAAACTCATATTATAATTCAAATACGTACCTTTTGTTGAGCAATTCAAATTATCTGTGAAATCAATTTCAATTTCCTTTATACCTGTATATCCTACCAGCCATAATATCTAGTTGCATATATTCAAACCATTTCGTACATTCAATTACCGAATTTTCAATATAACTGCCTATATCATCTTTAAGTTCGCTATTGAAGTTATATATCCATTATCTTCAATTTTACATTTCTAATCTCATTTGAATTTAGTTTACCATTTCAACTAAATTTGGATTCAATTTACTTTCAATTCTGAAATATTGAATTTTATCAATTATCTGTCATTTACAACTGCACTATCTTAAATTAGTTCTAATTTCTAATTCATTCGTCTTCAATTTGAATTTCATTCCAATCAGATTTCAAATATTCTATAAGTTATCAACTTATTTACATCTTGATTTAGACAATCATTTATACATTCACATTCACAATTCCATTTTATTAAGGGATTTTACCTTCATTTATAAATTCATTTACAATTTATATTCACCATTTTATTCATATATGAATTTATTTCCTTATACTTTCAATTCACATTTATAGATTTCATTTGTTAATGAACTTTTAATTCCAATCACAATTTCATATTTCACATTAACAATTTATATTCGTATAAGTTATCAATTCAATAATATTCCGTAAATATTTTTTATAGTACTCCAGAGTCTTTTTCAACCTTTTCAAAACCATTTTGAAAACAATTCAAATCATCCCTTGAACTTTCAAAACAAAACCCAACTTTTCAAACAACTTCCTTTTAAAACAATTTGGCAGCAATTTCTCTTTTGGAAACCCGAAAATGAACACCGGTGATGTCGCGATCATCATCGGAATTATTTTCCAGCGACCTAAAAGAGTTTAGAGCTTTCAACTCTCCAAAATATTTCTCAAAACCTTCGAAATTCATTTTCAACTCCAAAAATGATTTAACTTTCCAAATCTCCAAAATTTTCAAGTTCCTTTTCAAAACATTTCCAAATACTTCTCTGGAATTCCGTTTCAAATTATAAGTCACATTTATAATTTATATTCTTTAATTTCATTTATATGTGAATTAATTTCTTAACTTTGGAGTTACGATTTTTTTTATTTCTTATTCAATTTCAATGATAATAGATTAATATTATCACTTCAAACAACCATGCAACCATATACTATAGTAATTCATAGAAAACATTTCTTTTCTATACAAAATAGTTTTGGGTAAAATTATTTCATTTACCCGTTTTAAAATCAATACTGTGTCGATTTATCTTGTTTAAGAGTTTAGAAACTCCTATCGATTACAGTTAGCTAGACTGCACCGACCAGAATCCATAAACAATCAACCGATAAGTCAACACAATACAAAACAATTTCATATTCAAATAACAAATACGCGCTCATATCTATTATTACACTCAACTCATTCTAGAGTACTACTGACTCTATCTCTAATGAGTAACACCCAACAGAGCAGGGTTGTCGCTTAACCATATGCTCTGATACCACTTTGTCACGTCCCGAAATTTTCGACTTTCGAAAATTCAACATCGATACTCACTTTATCGACTGCCGAGCAATCGAGTGCCGGAAACTCCAATAGTGAGGGTTTTAGAAAGAAGAAATAGAAGAAAAAGAGAAGAAGAAGAGAAAGAAAGAACAACTGAACAACATCAGACAGAAAACAATATCAGAATCTTACACATCGCAGCGGAACAATATATAATAGATAAACACTAGTCTTTTAAAACAAAGAACTATATCAGTTTATACATACATCAATCATCAGAGTCAATATACAACAATGGACAGTTATATAAACTCGTCCTCATACAGAATACACAGCGGAATAAAATGATATCAGATACAAATACTACGTCTCGAACTCCAACTTATCTCCAAGCTCCAGAATATCTAGAATATCCTGATAATATAACTCTAGGCTGCCCGTGTGGAAATTGGTGGGCACCCAGAGTTTAGAAGGGAACAATAAACTCCGAGTCAGTCATGGTGACTGGTGTGAGATCGTAAAACAGTTTTTTATCTTTAAAATAAATAGCAGAAAATTTTAAAGTCAATTCGAAATGCTTTTGGAAAATGAAACTACCATAAGACCTCCCACCACACACACAATGCAAACGCAGAATTGGAGGAGATTTCTTCTTATGATAGTCAAAGATGCTTACTACGAAAAAAATCAAATTCTTTTTGATATTATTACTAGTGCATAGTGTAGAAATCATTTCGAAAGTATAATATTAATCTTAGCCAACATACGACCAGTATCGTATGCCTACTATAGCTACCATCTAAACAGTGGTGACCACCGTACGTAAATGGCAGGTTCTACAACTAATACCGTACAAGTTCCGTATTGGGAAATGGATTTCAAACAAATGGTCAGGCTAAGGAACTTCCTATCCACGATGGGTACGTCCCTGGAATAGACGACCCGAGAACCTAACCGGATCTCTGCCAACACAAGGCCGGGTTACCTCTGCAAAAATAGGTAACTACTGACACGCGTATGCCATCCCCCGATCGTCACCGATCTTCCCGAGGATCCCCGATTCGCAACAAACCACATAGATAATAATAATGCATTAACCACAGAGGTTAAGTATCTGGGCTCCATACCATGATACCACCTTTATCCAGAAGGAATGACATACACTAAGGGGCGCTACTCCCTAGAACCTTGCTGCATTCTTCCTGTTTCAACCATTTCCGGGGTGTGAGGCTCGACGAAGTCTCGTCCACAAAGCTACGCTTTCTCAAAAAGCCCTGCTTCGGGTCAAACAAAATGATCAACCTATGATCACAAAGATATAAGATCAAACAAATGATCATATCACAAATGATCAAACACTGATCATTTCACAGCAACACTCAGTATGCCACGTTACCAAATTGGGATATATCGCTGATAAATTTCAACTACATAACCTCTGAGCTCGTACGTCTCAGAGAAGGGTGTTAAGCTAAGAGAATAAATTCTCCGCCACCAACAGAAATGTATTTGAAAGAAATCAGCTTTATATCTCAAGTTGTAACGTCAGACACACAATCCATATAAGTCTGTTCCGGGATCGAACAGAACCGAAGGCACTTCTCACGAAGCCCTTGCATTTCCGGATAAATTTCTAATCACGTCCGGACTTCCCGTCACTAAGGGTGATAAAACCTCTAAATCGGAGATCAGCCGATGTAGAGTAACTCGACGGTAATCCTTTCGTTTTCAAAAATATCCGGTCTTCAACACCGGTCTTCGAATGCGATTCATAACGACGTATCACATATTCGAAATGGGTTATACGACCCCATGGTCCTTTCCCGGCTAACCCGAATAGTGAGCGTTTATTTAAAAACAAGTGTGGCATTCAAATTCATCCAATTCACAACAAATACCTATTTAAGTAATTATTGATAGTCGGTTATTTAACTATCAATAAAGATGCGCAACATCATCAGATTCCAAATAATTTTCCCAAATTATTTATTCTTCAAAAATATCTTTATAAGATACAAAATTTCCACACTTAACCATTTGAAAACAATTTCAAATATTCACTTTCCAATTTATCTTTAAAAGATAAAAACTCAAACGGTTCATTTCACATTGGAAAAGCATTTCCATACTTATTTAAAAATAAGTAATTCACAAATCATTTATTTTCAACACTTAGAAAATATTCGATATACTTAAAATCAAAATTAAGTATATATCTCATTCTTTAAGGAAATCATTCTTAAACCACATTTATTTGAGTCAAAACGAATGTTGCGTAAAACATCGTTACGACGACTCGAAATCACTAGTATAGGGATTCAGAATTTAGATAGATATATAAATCCCAATACTATATAAAATATTTCCTTTCGGAAATCATTTACTATAACAACAGTGTTATAGTCCACCATTTCCTTATTTCTCGAAAACGTCTATTTCAACAATAAATGTTGAAATCTATGATTTCGATAGTTCACACGTTTTAAAACATCTTTTAAAACAATTAACTTCACTTCAAATATCACTTTTCCAAAATTATATCCATTTTACTTAAAAATATATTCACTGTCCAAAATCGTGAATATACTTCACTAACCCCATTTCAGTCTTTTCTACACATTTTATTTCAATAAAAATTCGCTATTTAAAATAGCGAATATATCTTCTATAATGTCCTTCTATATTTAATTTATCCAATCAATTGATTTCGAATTTATAAAACAACGTTTATAAATTCTATTTCTATTTTCTAACGACTTCAATTTAATAAATCTTCTTTATTAATAATTCGATCAATATCCCATTTAAAGGCAACAATCCAAGTTACAAGTAAATTTCTTATCAGTCTTTATTCTACAACTTCATTCATTTTATAACTTCATTCATTTTATAACTTCATCCATTTTATAACCTCATTCATTTTATAAATCTATGAACTTCAACTTTTATAAATCTATAAACTTCAAATCTTCGCAATTTATAATTCTATCAATTTTCTATCTTGCCAGTTTATAATTCTATAAGTTTCATATCTTTACAATTTAACACTTATGAAAACTCGTTTTAAAATTTCAATAATTTCAATTGATAAATATAGATTTTGTACATTTTTTATAATACTTTAAAAATCTCATTTTAACCCATTCTAAAATTAAATCGACTTTCATTTCAAAAGTCACACTTTGGTTATATTTCACAATTTAAAATTTTCATAACTTTAAATTTATAACATTCATTTATTTAAGATAAATAAATTCCAAAATTTAATAAATCGTATACTTTCCAAAAATCACTTCAAAATCCCTTTTAAAGTAAAAATCGTTTATTTTAAACTTTAAAAATTGAACCCGATGATGCAACGCATCAATTAGTCAATCACAACAGTCAATATCATATCTCAACATATGATACAGAATACATCACAATATCTGTACATAAATAACTACTGTGAGGAATCCAGTTGGATCCCTCCAACCTGTTTCCCTGCATCCACAGATGTTAGCACAATACCAATTCCGCTCCAGTACGGAATTATCGCGGTATATGGGTTTTTATAAATCCGCTTACTAACGGCGCAATAGGGTCTCATCCGCTATACGAGGCGGGAAATCATCAATCCAGTATATACATATGCCAATATGTATATACTGCTATATATATAGATATATCCTATCATATCTAATATCACAATCCAACCAGCAATCAATAACTGCAAATCAAAATTTTCCTTCGAGTGAGAAAATCTCACCTTTGCCTTTTACTTTGCCATCCATTTCCAAACTTGACTCGATTTTCTTGACTTTAACCTTGTATAAATATTTTACGATTTATTAATACTTTGAACTAATTTAACAATTAATTTCCTATTAGATAAATTAAATTATCCAAATGATTCTATTAAACAATTTTTTTTCTCTTACCAATTTATTTAATTAAACTGAATTCCTTTTTTTTTTTTTAATATCTTTTAGTAAATAAAAATACTTTAATTAACCCATGGTTTTTTTTATTTTAAAAATAAAAATTTATAATTCGAACTGAGTCCTTTTAAATAAATCTATCCAAATATATACATATTATTTTCTGTTTATAAATTATTTTCCCTTACCGTAAACAAATAATATTTATTTTGGAAGCTTCCTACACTAAAATAAAATTCGAATCCTTATATAACAATATCTATTTTACTTATTAAATTTAGAAATCCATATATACTTTCTTTTAACAGTATATATATATATTTAAATTGAAAAGAAAATAAATCAAGTATACCTTCACTGTAAAGCTCAACTCAAACGACCACCTCCACAGCTCCGATCGAGTCGAAGCCACGCTATTCCAGAACCTTAAATCTCGCGATGATTCTTCCTCGGGCTACCTCGACTTCCACGCTCCTTCAATCGAATCGCCTGCTCATTGCCATCGCGAAACCCCAAGTCGTGACCACTGCTTCAGCCCTTAACCCCTCTGGTTTGCCGCCGACTTCCATCGAACGCCACCATACATCCCATCGACCAACCTGTATTGCCTCGCGACTTCGCCTCCACTCCGGCCTACGCGCGCGCCTGAATCGCGCACGCTTGCCCTAGTTTTCGACATCGAGTCGACCCTGCCTCCGCGATCCTCGAAATCACTCGCGCCACCAACGATACTCAGACAACGTTCTTGAAACCATCTCCTCGACAACGCGAAGGCGCGCGTGCTACCTCGATCTCGATTTGGTTTGCGAAGAGAAACCGGCTGCCATTTATTCGTTTTTTTTTTCTTCTTGAATGTGAATTGATTTTGAGAAGGAGGGATGGAACGAGGTTCTTAAAATCAAACGGGGTATGGGTGCACGATTTGGTATCGTGTTTTTAAGCGTGATTTTAGGCGTGTTAAATGGAAGAGAACGTGGCTGATATTTGACCAATTAAAATATAAATTAAAATTTGAATTTCGTTTTAAAATTTGAACGCGTTTCTAGGTCGCACGCTTACATAACAACTCCGAACAATAAGAAATTTGAAACCCGGCAATAATACAATATTCCGGACCCAATGGAACTGGTTTCGTCGAATTCCGAGACTGTTTGAAAATTGACTATTTTATAAATATCGGTTCGAGTGATTATTTTCAAAACTGAACAAAACAGTTCAAAATTAAATTCTGAAGCTTCTATCATCTTCAGTATTATCAATACGAATTTTAAATGCTTTCGAAATATTTTTCTTCAGCGTAAAACTGAAGATACAAATTTTTATTCGACTATCAATAGATTAAATTCTGTATTTTAACCGCAAATTTCAAAGTTTTATTCGAGATTCAAATTAAATTATCGTTCAAATATTTAAAATTAATTAAATATTTCCAATTTAATTCGTTCAAAATTCTGGGTCGTTACACATTTCAAGACAATGGAGGAGGGCCGAGCTCAATGGTATTTGGGGGCGTGGGTAGGTGAGGCTACTAGCTTCGATTTGAGGATAGTATGATGGGGTTTCAAGCATCGATGGGGGGGCGCGACCTTGATGAAGTCGAACGGCAATGGGTGTAACATCCCAGAATTTTGAGTACGGGATTTGTGAACATTTAATTCATTTTAAATGTTTAATATGGGTTTAAGATTTATTTTGAACTAAGAAGAATTGGTTTAAACTAAAATAACAAGTTATAATTTCTAATGTGGAGATTTAATTCGAGATGGGATAATAATAATTAAATATTCGAAATTGGGATAAAAGGTGAATTTAGGGTAAATGATTATAAAAATGGTGTTTAAATATATTTTTAAGTTCAATTGGTTATAAATAATATTGTTCGAATTTTAGATGAATTTTAAAGTTGATAAATTAATATTTGGGGCTTTATATTAATTTAAAAATGAATTTAATATTATTAAAATGCAGTTTAATCAGATTTTTGGTCCGGATTGAGCCGGAATGATTTTAAATGTGGTTATACATTTTATATGATTTATTGTTAAGTTAATAATATTTAAAAGTAAAATTTTAAAAGCGTTTTCGATAATTTTGGAAATCGCTCGATTTAATAGACGAGTTAAAATAGCCTTCCGGGACACAGTCTTGGAATTTGACGAAACCAGTTCCATTGGATCCGTAATATATAGTTATTATCGAATTTCAATTTTCGTAGCAATCGGAGTTGTCGTTTGACCGTGGCAGCTCGAAACGCATCGAAATCGATTTAACCGATTTAATTTTAAATTGATCGTTTAATTCCGTATCTCGCGCATACGACTGAATTAGCTTACGAAACCTCTTCCATTGTGTCCGGAACACGGAAAAACCCTAGGATAGCCTGTCGGAACGTGAGAATTGGTGGTCGTTTGCATTTACTGTTAAAACGAGAAATTTTATTAATTAAATAATATTAAAACTATTATATAATTGCATTTTTCTCTAAACCCTAGCTAAAACGTTCAGCCACCGCTTGTATTCATTCAATGGCCGAAAACGATTCTCCCTTTTCACTAATTTGCAATCAATCCACGCATTAATTCACAAATTTTCAACTAGAGAAATGTTGTGCTCGCCGAGTTCGACTAGATCAACGGTTGAGATCGTGTTTAGAGGAGTGTAGCGACGAATTTTCGTTCGTGAAGAGCTTCTATTTGCGTGCGTTTTCTGGGGGATAGGGTGCACCGAACTTTGTGGGTTTTGGGGTGGAGGTTGAGGCGATGGAGGGCTTCGTGATGGAGGCGTGGGATCGGAGGTTCGACGATCGTTGGTGAGGCCGTGGTTAGGGTTTGGTCACGAACGATGGGTTCGTGCTGCCTGTTGTTTCGCGTGGAGAAGAAGATGTATTCTGCGGTCGTGATCTCCTTTTGTGAAGCGTGCGGCCATGATAGTTCTGGTATAAAAAAAATAAAAGAAGAGAAATTGTTTTAAATTTAAATCAAACTTAATAAATTCGTATCTAACACATACGATATCAGATTGGGACGAATTTGGAAGTGTTAGAATCGCGGGAAAGAGCACTACGTGATGGTGCAGATCCAGAGTCATTCCGGGCAAGTAGAAATTTGGGTTAAATCGAACGTTGTTCGGTTTAATTTAAATTTCGAACGCTCGCCAAAACTCAAGGTGAGTTATTCTCACTCACATCTGGATGCTAGGCATTTTAAATAATTGATATTTAAATATCTGTGTGATTGGTTGTTTATAACTGTTGTTATCAGCCTGAATTGATATTTATATTTGCAATGTGCTAATATCTGTTATGCAGGGAGAAACAGGTTGGAGGGATCCAATTGGATGCCTCACAATGTAGCAATTATTTTATAATTGATAGTGATACCTGTTTATATGTTGTGATTGATAAAATCTGGAATTAAAATTGTTCTGTGAAAATTGTTGTATAAATTATAAATCCTGAATTTAATTATAAATGGATTAAATTGGGTTTTTACGAAATAAAATGAATTGTTAAATAAGAATTTCAAAGAATAAATTTGAAATCTAGTTTGGATGGAAAATGTAAATTGGTCAAACTGAAATTTTAAAAATTGTGCGAAATTTATCAATCGACAAAAGTGAAGTATAAATTTCTGGAAATGAATTCTATGGAAATTATAAATTGTTTAAAATAACGATGGGTTATTTTAATAATGAATAGTGTTATCTGGAAAATTAAATTATGTTAAAATGAAGCTTCCGAATATAAATTTATAATTTTAAGTGTTAATAGAATATGTTGAAAGCCGTTTCTTCATTGGGATTTCATTTGAGCAAATTGTAAATATGGATTTTCAATTAATAAATTCTCAAATGTTTTATTTAAAAATAATTTAAACCTATATTTTAAAAATGAATTTCCGGATATTGGAAATTGAGTTTGAACTTCGGATGAAGTTATAGATAAGTACGGAATTGGGAATTTATGTTATAAACATAATTTGAATTGAAATAAACGGCTGGATTTATGAGACGGGTTTTTGGAATGTTTGAATGGGAATGTATTTCCCTGGGAAAATCCAAGTTAGTGTTTTTAAAGTATTTCATTTAATAAAAGGTTAAAATTTAAATTGTTTAAAAAAATATATTTTTAAGAAATTATTATTTTGAAGAAGCAATTAATGAATTTTGTCTATAATTATTTGTTTTAAGTTATGGGTAAAGGCTAGTATTATTCTTTTTAAACTCCACTTTTAAATTTAGTAAACTAAACCCTTATTTAAATCGAATTTATATCTGATTAAATAATAGTATTTAAAATAGTTTTGAAATTTTATATTTTGAGTAAATAGATAGAAGGAATTTACATATTTTAAAGTATATTTCAGTAAAGTATTTTAATTGTTTTTAAACGGAATGTTTAAGCTTGGTTTTTCCAAATGGGAATAAATGGTAAGGCTTTACCATGTAAAGGAAGAAATTTGGGAATTCGTTTCAAAATGAGATTTGAAATGTGAAAATATATCTTTTAAAGATATCAAAGAGAAAGATAAATAATGTGTGATATTATTTATTGTGTGATGGATGCTTATGGATGCTTGTTGATGCAGGCCAAGTACTATGTTGTGACCGACCTAGCAAACTCGTAGGTCATAACATGTTGATAAGTCGAATCCGACCTAAAGCTAAGGAGTTAACATCTTGTGAAGAACGGTGGAAAGCTGAAGTCTTAGGTCGTCTACGACCTAAGGAATTGATAGGTCGCGAACGACCTAACTTTGCAGTGCAACATGGTGAACGACCTAACATAGCACCAGGGAAAGAGCTACGACCTAACGGGTTTGGGGATGGCGAGTTAAAATAAGGAGATAGGTCGCTGGAACGACCTAACATACTTTTAGGTCGCATACGACCTAGCGAGATAAGGCTTAGGTCGCGAAGTTGTTTCTGGAACCGCCTATCTTTTAGGTCGCGAAGCACTGGATGCCGTTGATTCGTCTGCCGAGTTAATCTCTGCCTTTGATTCCCTTAAGACGTTGATTTGGGGATGCCGCAAGTTTTAAATCGCTGAAGCTCTGGATGCCGTAGATTCTTATGCCGAGTTAATCTAAACCGTTGATTCTTTAAGTCGTGAAGAAGCTACTGTTAAGTCGCCACCGACTTATACTAAGTCGTAAGTCGCATCATTTTAAGTCGTCTGTTCTTTAAGTCGACATGTATGCTAAGTCGTAAGTCATTTGTATTATAAGTCGTTACATATCTGTTTTAAGTCGCTTACATGTTGTATTGTTTCTTTGAACATGTTGTTAAGTCGTTCTGTTATAAGGCTTAAGTCGGGATGTTTGTAAGTCGTAGGTCGTCTGAATTTTTAGGTCGTGACTGTTAGGTCGGCGACGACTTAGGAGTTGTATTTTTTTCTGTTTGCGTGTTGTAGCCTATAAATAGGCAAGTTATTTCATTTGTAAAGGTTGTTGATTTTTGAATAAAATTCTCTTTTGTTAGCTTTGTGCTTTCAATTACAATTGGTAGTCGAGTGTATCTCCTATCTCCACCTTTGACATTCGAGTGCTCTCGAATCTTCGATTGTTGAAGCCGATTCGCGGAATCAAGTGCGCTTGATCAACGCGTGAAGAATCGCAGATCTTTGAACCCGGTATCGTGCGCGATCAACGAGTTCGGGATAGCTAGAGTTCGGTATCTTCGGATCAACGAATTCGGGCACTTCAGTATTCATCAATTCACCGATTGCTACTTTTAACGATCTACATCGTTTTCGATTAATCCGCTGCGTCAGTTTTGGTATCAGAGCTTGTTCTAGCCAATCATAGCTGGATCGAGACTTGGAGCCTAATCATTTTGAAGTTTGAAGTTGTTTGGCCGAGAAGTTTGAAGTTTGAGGAGATTAGAGAGCTTGAAGAGTGAGCCGTGATCAAGAGTGAAGTGTTCGACTTGTATTAAAGTTGTTTTGATCGGATTTGTATTGGAAGCCGAAACTTTGTCCATCGTGTTCATCGCGATTTGCTACAAAGTGGAAGTTTTCGATCCGTTTCATTTGGATCAAAGTCCGAATTGTGTTTGAATTTTGAAGTGTTGAAGAGTTTGTGAAGTATTCAATCATGCCGCCAAGAAGAGCTAACCGTCATCAAAATGTTGAAGATCTGTATAAGCGAGAAGATGCCGAGCAAATGGAGCAACGTATAAGCGACAAATTCAATGAGAAGTTGGATGAAGGCATTGGGAGGTTAGAGAAGCTTATGACGGAGATGAATCAAAACCGGAGAAGGGTTTCACCCGAATCTAATCACGAGAGAAGCAGAGTTTCACCACATTCTAATCAAGGGAGAAATAATGATAATGACCATTGAAGTGTGAGCCGAGACAGTTATAGAAATGTTGATGATCGACATCATGTTCGGAGGAATGTAGATAGAAGGGATGGTGGTAGACGTGAAGGGAGTAGAGATGTTGGTGGTCAGAATCGACATCGATATACATCTGATTTTGAAGAGGAGTATGATGGTGGTAGTATTCAAGGAAGAGGTCAAGGAAGAAACTATTCTGAGTATGATCACAAGTGGGAGTCGGGGATGAAGACTGAAATTCCTGAATTCAAGGGTGGTATGCAAGCGGAGGAGTTTCTAGATTGGGTGGCTAACGTTGAAGAAATTTTTGATTTCAAAGAAGTTCCAGAACATCGTAGAGTGAAGTTGGTTGCTACAAGCTTGAGGGGTAGAGCTTTGGCATAGTGGCAGCAAACCAAGCTTACACGTGAACGAATGGGGAAATCAAAAGTTGAATCTTGGGAGAAGATGAAGAAATTGATGAAAGCAACATTCTTACCTTACAATTATCAGTCATTGATGTATCAACGTTTGCAGAATCTAAGGCAGGGCACTAAAACAGTTAATGATTACGCAGATGAGTTTTACCAGCTTATTGCGAGGAATGATATTATGGAAACGGAGGAGCAGCTGACATATAGATTCATTGGGGGATTGAGAATGCAGATTCAGGATATGGTTAATATGTTCGATCCAAGGTCTGTAGCAGAGGCACATCAGAAAGCGTTGGCTTGGGAGAAGCAGGGACGACGAGGAGGTGGTGTGTTTACTAATTCTAACAATCAAGTGAAAGGTGTTAGTGGGAGTTCTACTGTTTCTAAACCTATCAGTAGACCAGTGGTGAAGGAGGCTGAGAAGGTGAAGGTTAACAATGGTTTCAAATGTTACAATTGTCAGGAATTGGGTCATAAAAGCAACGAGTGTCCAAAGCCAAAGAAGAGAACCATGATTGCAGAAGTTGAAGATGAGGATGTTGATGGAAATTATTCTAGTCCAGTTGAGGAGGATGAACAAGATATTGCGTCAGGAGATGAAGGTTGTAATCTAATGCCGAGGAGATCATGTTTGACACCGAAGCAGGAGGAAGCTAGTTGGTTGAGGAGTAATATCTTTCAGTCGACATGCACTATACTGGGAAAGGTGTGTAAATTCGTGATTGACGCAGGAAGCTGTGACAATATCATTTCAACCGAGGCTGTGACAAAGTTAAAGTTGAAGACAGAGAAACATCTGAATCCATACAAGTTAGTGTGGTTGAGAAAAGGAGGAGAAGTGAAGGTGGATAGACGGGTTCGTGTACCATTCTCTATTGGGAAGAAATACAAAGACGAGACCTGGTGTGATGTAGTAGAGATGGATGTTTGTCATTTATTATTGGGAAGACCATGGAAGTATGATCGAGCAGTACAACATGACGGTCTGACCAATAGCTACAGCTTTATGTTTGAAGGCACGAAGATTATCTTAGTTCCAAAGAAAAGACAACCGGGAGAAAGTAAGTCAGAAGAGATTGAAGAGCTGAAAACTTTATTATCTTTGAAGGAGTTTGTTAAGGAGGTTGAGGAAGAACCAGAAGTATTTTTGTTGATTGGACGAGAGAGCAGTGAAGAGGTTGAAATACCAGAAGAAGCAAAGCCAATTTTGAAAGAATTTGAAGATGTATTCCCAGATGAGTTACCAAAGGAGTTACCGCCTTTGAGAGACATACAACATCAAATCGATCTTGTTCCGGGAGCAGTGTTGCCACACAAACGACATTATCGAATGAGTCCGAAGGAACATGAAGAGTTGCGGAGGCAGGTAGAGGAATTGCTTGAACAGGGGCGTGTGCAGGAGAGTTTAAGTCCTTGTGATGTACCAGCTTTATTGGTACCCAAAAAGGATGGAACGTGGAGGATGTGCACAGATAGTAGAGCATTGAATAAGATCACAGTCAGATACATATTTCCGATGCCGAGGCTTGATGATTTATTGGATCAAATCAGTGGGTCCGTAATCTTTTCTATGATTGACTTGAAGAGCGGTTATCATAAGATTCGCATTAGACCAGGGGACGAATGGAAGACAACATTCAAGACGAGGGAAGGCTTGTATGAATGGCTGGTAATGCCGTTTGGTCTATCGAATGCATCGAGTACATTCATGAGGGTGATGAACCAAATTTTTAGGCCATACATTGAGAAATTTGTGGTGGTTTACTTTGACGATATTCTGATCTACAGTGCTAGTACAGAAGAGCATGTTCAGCATTTGAAGAAAGTGTTAATTATTCTTCGTGAAGAACAATTCTATGCTGCTACAAAGAAGTGTGTTTTTATGGCGAGGAGTGTTTTATTTTTGGGGTATGTTGTATCGGAGGAAGGGATACAGGTTGACCAAAGTAAAATCGAAGCTATCAGAGGTTGGCCGCAACCCAAGACGATAACGGAAGTGCGTAGTTTTCACGGGTTGGCTTCATTCTATCGAAGGTTCATTCCACACTTTAGTAGTGTGATGGCGCCTGTTACAGATTGTATGAAGGGCAAACAGTTTTCATGGTCAGAAGAAGAAGGGGATGCTTTTGGGAAGATCAAGGAGTTGCTGACGACTGCACCAATTCTAGTATTACCAGATTTTCAGTTATTGTTTGAGCTACACATTGATGCGTCAAAGGTTGGGATTGGAGGAGTGTTGAGTCAGAAGGGGCGTCCGATTGCTTACTTTAGTGAGAAGTTGTCAGGAGCGAAGATGAGATACAGTACATATGATGTGGAATTTTATGCTGTTGTGCAAGCTATTAAACACTGGAGACATTATCTATTTCAGAAAGAGTTTGTTCTGTATACTGATCATGAGGCATTAAAACATCTACAAGGGCAAGACAAGATTTCAGCAAGACATGCATCGTGGATTGCATATCTGCAACAGTTTACTTTTGTTGTTAAACACAAGTCTGGAGTTACGAACCGTGTAGCGGATGCGTTGAGTAGAAGAAATCACTTGTTGACTACACTGAAAGTTGAGGTGACATGATTTGATGTGTTACCAGAATTATTTGTCGATGATCCTTACTTTGCGAAGTTTGTTGATAAAGTCAAGGAGGGAAAGACGGATGAGTTTATAATGGTAGACGGTTTTCTGTTCAAGGGAAATCGATTGTGCATACCTGATTGTAGTTTGAGGATGAAGATTGTGAAGGAGCTACATAAAGAAGGGCATGTTCGGAGAGACTGAACATTATAGTTGATTTCACAATCTTACTTTTGGCCATCGATGAGGAAAGAAGTGGAGAGGTTTATGGAACGATGTCATATATGTCAGGTTTCGAAAGGAACTGCGACTAATGCTGGTTTATATATGCCGTTACCAGTACCAACTAAACCATGGATTGATGTAAGTATGGATTTTGTGTTGGGGTTGCCAAGGACACAGCGGGGAAACGATTCCATTTATGTGGTAGTGGATCGATTTTCGAAGATGGCACATTTTATTGCCTGTAAGAAGACGGCGGATGCTGTTCATGTTGCTCAATTATTTTTCAAGGAGATCTATCGACTTCATGGATTGCCAGAATCTATTGTGCCGGATAGAGATACTCGATTTCTGAGTCACTTTTGGTTGAGTTTGTGGAAAATGGTGGGAACGAAGCTGAAGTTCAGTAGTGCTTATCATCCGCAAACGGATGGACAGACCGAGGTTGTTAATAGATCGTTGGGGAACTTGTTGAGATGTCTTGTGCAGGACAATCTGAAAGGTTGGGACATGAAACTATATCAAGCAGAGTTTGCCCATAATCATGCTGTGAATCGAAGTACTGGGTTCAGTCCATTCCAGATTGTTTATTCAAGCTTACCGAAAGGGCCATTGGATTTAACGGTAATACCACAATCAAAGAAGACAGTTAAGAAAGCTGCTGATTTTGTTGAAGAGTTGACGGAATGTCATAAAATCATTCAGGAACGATTGGAGAAAGCAAATGAGAAATATAAACGATCTACAGATTTGAAACGAAGAAATGTTGAGTTTAATGAAGGAGATATGGTTTATGCAGTGTTAACAAAAGATCGTTTTCCAGTAGGCGCTTATAACAAGTTGAAAGCCAGGAAAATTGGTCCGGTGGAAGTTGTGAGACGAATCAATGAAAATGCTTATAAATTGAAGCTGCCAGATGATGTGTATACGTCTGACGTGTTCAATGTTAAACATCTCATACCATATCACGAAGATGAACGAGCTGAGGTGGTAGAATTTACAAATTCGAGGACGAATTTCTCTCAACTAGGGGAGGATGATGCAGGCCAAGTACTAGGTCGTGACCGACCTAGCAAACTCGTAGGTCATAACATGTTGATAAGTCGAATCTGACCTAAAGCTAAGGAGTTAACATCTTGTGAAGAACGGTGGAAAGCTAAAGTCTTAGGTCGTCTACGACCTAAGGAATTAATAGGTCGCGAACGACCTAACTTTGCAGTGCAACATGGTGAACGACCTAACATAGCACCAGGGAAAGAGCTACGACCTAATGGGTTTGAGGATGGCGAGTTAAAACAAGGAGATAGGTCGCTGGAACGACCTAACATACTTTTAGGTCGCATACGACCTAGCGATATAAGGCTTAGGTCGCGAAGTTGTTTCTGGAACCGCCTATCTTTTAGGTCGCGAAGCACTGGATGTCGTTGATTCGTCTGCCGAGTTAATCTCTGCCTTTGATTCCCTTAAGACGTTGATTTGGGGATGCCGCAAGTTTTAAATCGCTGAAGCTCTGGATGCCGTAGATTCTTATGCCGAGTTAATCTAAACCATTGATTCTTTAAGTCGTGAAGAAGCTGCTGTTAAGTCGCCACCGACTTATACTAAGTCGTAAGTCGCATCATTTTAAGTCGTCTGTTCTTTAAGTCGGCATGTATGTTAAGTCATAAGTCATTTGTATTATAAGTCGTTACATATCTGTTTTAGGTCGCTTACATGTTGTATTGTTTCTTTGAACATGTTGTTAAGTCGTTCTGTTATAAGGCTTAAGTCGGGATTGTAACGACCCCGAATTTTAAATATATTTAAATTGATAATTAAATTGGTTTTTGAATAAAATTTGTGAAATAAAACGGTAGTTAAACTTTTAAAAGAAATTAAATAAGTATTAACACTAAATTTATGGTTATATCAAATCTGAAATGAACGTATAAGATTCTAGAAATAAATGTTTAAGCTAAATTAGAATTTAATATATAAGTAAAGTGAAGCCACATCAAATATCTCACATAATCATGTCAGCCGAAATCAAATGTAACATAGTCAATGCAAGAAACAAAATAAAATACATACAAGATTCTAAAGCAAGATAAATATATGTACTATGGCAATTGAGACTTGCAGCCAAAGAAAAGAAGTAAGGAAACATAAGTACTTAAAACATTAAATGCTAGCACACTTATGTCAATTCGAAATGTTGAAAATCATCCCAGCCACCATACTGAGAAAAAGAAATCTCTGATTCAAATATACAAACCAGTCCATACTTTCTCTTTTTATATCACCTTCATTTCAGTTTTGTTCGAAACAAAACTTAGCATTTTATATAGAAATCTTCTTAGGTCTACCTATTTTCATTCGTTCAACACATAACAAACCTGAGAATAATAAAGCAACATTTCCATCTTTAAAACAGAAGCAAGATGATTTGAAGATCAAAGTTGAAGACACTTTCCAGTTTTTCAAATTCAAAACTGTTTGCAAAGAAAAGGGTGCTCTATCTTTTACAAAATTGGTGAGTAACCTTTAAATCTCTATATTAAATTTTGGTTTGCAGGATTAAATCTATGTGTTAAATATTTGGAATGGATGAAATTAGTCTGCATGAGTATATATAGGAATGTGGGTATATATGAAGTCACTGAGTGTATTGGATAATGAATATATGCCTGTACCCTTCTGTTCCCTGTTTCAAAAGTTAGGAGTTGATTAGAATGCTCTATCTTTTGATCTAGATATTATTAGAATTTAGTATTTAAAACAGAATTTACTTGTTTATCATAAATTATACTTACAATTTATTTAAGTTAAAAATAAATTAGCAATGCTCCTGGAAATCAAGATATATGAACCAAACTTCAAATAAGTCAAAAATTTAAATTTCTTAATTTACAAATTTAGGTGGGCAACTTGAATTCGTACGCTAAAATTCGATTTTTAAAGCCTAAACCAAAATTTTTAGATCAAAGATAAAAGAGCATTTTGGGTTTGTATGAATTTCATAGTTTTAGTGATCCACGGGGATTCACTGATTTGTAGAGGTTGACGTTTTGGCTGGTGATGGAGGAACCTACGGTGGTGTGGGGAAAAATGACTGGAGTTGTTCTAGTTCGACGTGGCGGCGGCGGCGAATGATTTTTTGCCTGGAAACCTAATTTAATGAGGCTCTGTATTTTTGATTGGTTCGTCCTCGGTGATCGACCGAGCGTGTCGCGGTGTTGGGGGATGGTTGAGGGGAGGATGACGAAGTATCGACCGGAGTTACTGGTCCTCCGGTGGTCGTGGTCTCGAGTTCGACGCATTTTTCCAGGTTGGGGTGGTTTCTCGTCGTGGGTACCAGGTTTCGAGCTATGCTCGAAATCGACTGAGGGGAGGTTTGGGTTTTGGGTCGATCTGGGGTCAAAGGTGTGATCGATCGTGACTTGCCGGAGCTAGTGGGGATCGCCAGAAGTTGGTTGGGGTCTGGTGCACGTGCACAGTTAGGCTACTGTGTCTGGTGATGGGTTGTGTAAGGAGACTCGGGGAAGCACTCGAGCAAAAGAAGTTTTCGCGTGGGTTTGTCTCGAGTTTGTACTCGGGTAAACAGGGTTATGGCACGAGTTCGAACTCATGTGTTTTTAGATTCATGCCGGGTTAAATTTTTAACACTTAGAAAGAATTCAAGTTTAAAGAAAAAATGGCATACGGGTTAGATTGGGGGAAAACTCGAAGCACTTAGGCATTTTTCTCGGGTATGACCCGAAGTGGGTCTCAGGTTTGATATAAAAACAGATTTTGGTTTTAAACCCAGATTTAAATTTTAAATATTTTTAACCCATGTTTAAGATAATTGATTTGGCTTAAAATTGGATTATTAAGGGTTAATTAATTATAAATAAAAGGTTAGTTAATTAATTAATTAAGATAATCAAATTAAGAACAATTAATTAAAGGTTAATTAACTTATGAAAGAAATTAAAGGATGTTTATTAATTAATTAATAATTAATTAATTTAAAGTTAATAAATTAAATGATGAATTAAATAATCAAGGCAATTATTTAATAATTAAAAGTTGATGAAATAATAATTAAAGGTTAATTAATTTATTATTAATGGTTAATTAATAAATGATTAAAGAATCATTAATCAAAATAATTTGTAATTTATCGATGTTAATTAACCAGGATTAGTAGTTCATAAGTAATTAATCTAATTTGAATAAATTAGATATTGATTGATCTACTTATGAATGTTTGGATTCTAGTGAATGTTGAATTGTTTGATATCCCTGATATATGATGCTTTGTGATACGTCCTGATTTATGTTGTGATCTGAAATTTCTATTTCTGTGATATATTACTATGTGAATATGAAAACCCTTGACCCGTAAACGACATTTGAATTTCGATGCGACAGGGAGTCGGATTCCGGTTGGATATCCGAAACCCACATCGAATTGTAATGATGAATCTTTGTGACTGATAAATTTATTTTATCTATGAAATTGTAAATGAAGATAAGCGTTGTGGATTATACCGCTTATCGATATTGATATATCTGTGATGATTGATGATGATGCACTATTGTGTGTAAAACCCCTGGACCACACTCTTACACACACAAAAATGGATTTCACGAGGAAATCGGTTAAATCACAGATGATTTAAATTCAATGTTTTTGAAATTGAAAATTTTAATTTCAATTGATTTTGAAATTGGAAATTCGGGTTTAAAGTGAAAAGCTTTTGAAATGGAATTTCAAAGATAAAAGTTATTTCGAATAACTTAATCGAGTTTTGAAAATTTAAATAATCTGATTTAAATTTGAATTCGAGTTTGAAATTGAATTCTATGATTTGAAATTAGGGATTAAAGATGCTGTACAAGTTATATATGGGTTAAACCATTTTAAAAGTATTGATTTGGGAATTTGAATTTAATTCAAGGGTTTTAACTTGTGTAAATTTAACTGGATTTTTCTGAAACGAAACTATTTGTTTTCAAATAGTAAAAGCTTTCACATAAGTAATGAATTTCCAAATTGTGTTGAACGATTTCAAGTTTGAAATAGAATTGAAATGTTTTGAAAACTATGAAATGAGTCTTTGATTCAAAGACCGAACGAGTTAATCCAACTTGAAATGGAATTGTTTTGAAAGCTATAAGTTAAATCTTGACTTAAAGATTTAACGAGTTAATTCAATTGAAATGGAAATTTGTTTTGAAATCCATGAATGAATCTTTGTGAATGGGGCGAACCTTGTGAATTGAATCTTTTTGTTTAAAAGATTAAAAGTGTGGAAATTGTTTAAACCATTGAAGGTTTTTGAAATAAATCTTTTTGTTTAAAAGATTGGAAATGGTAATTTGTTTTACCATTCGAATGAAAAGTTTTAAGCTTTAAGCTGTGATTTAACTAAGACCCCAGTATCCATATGATTTTTAATTACGCTCGTTATTCGGTTTAGCCGGGAGAGGACCTTTGTGTCATATAACCCATTCCGAATAATGATACGACGTATATGGATAGCATTTGAAGACCGGTGGTGAAGACCGGGTATTTGCGAGAGCGATATGATGACCTATCGATTTTCTCTGCATCATGGCTCCGGTATAGAGATTCCCTAAGTGATGGGAAGTCCGATCGAGATTGTGAATACCCGGATGTGCAAGGGCTTCTTCGGAAGTGCCTTCGGTTCTGTTCGAACCCGGAACAGACTTGTATGGATGTGTGTCTGACATTACACTTTGAGATGTAAAGCTGGTTTCTATCAAATACATTTCTGTTGGTGGCGGAGAATTTATTCTCTTAGCTTAACACCCTTCTCTGAGACGTACGAGCTCAGAGGTTATGTAATTGATGGTTACTAGTGATACATTCCCAATTTGGTAATGTGGCATACGAAGTGCTGTTGATCATTTGTTGATCGAAGCGTGGCTTTGTGAAAAAGCGTGGCTTTGTGGACGAGACTTCGTCGAGCCTCACAACCCAGTAATGGTCGAAACAGGAATGTTGCGACAAAGGTTTGTAGGGGTAGCGCCCCTAGGGTATGTCATTTCCTTCTGGATGAAGGGTGGTATCATGGTATGGAGCCCAGATACTTACTCATGTGGATACACCTTATTTATTATGTGTGATGTTGGTTATCGAGCGCTCGGATAAAGGTCGGTAACGATCGGGGGATGACATAGCTCGTGTGTTAGTTACCTAGTTACAGCTGTACAGCGTGAGGTAGCGTCAGTGTGTTAGTTACCTAGTTACAGCTATACAGCGTGAGGTAGCGTCGGCCTTTTGTTTGCAGAGATCCGGTTAGGATCCGGGCGTCTTTCCAGAGGCGTTTCTATTTCGGTAAGGAAGTTCCTTAGCCTGATCATTTGTTGGAAATCCAAAGAAACAATACGAACCCTGTACGGTTTTAGTTGTATTACCTGCTATGGAATGTGGCGGTAACCTGCTACTGAACGTAGTAGTTATAGTAGACATACAACAATGGTTGTATGTTGGCTAAGATTGATATTATATTTTCGAATTGTTTTTCTACACTATGCACTAGTAATAATATTAAAAGAGTTTTGATTTTGCGTAGTAAGCATTTTTGACTATCATAAGGAGAAATCTCCTCCAATTCTGCGATTGCATTGTGTGTGTGGCGAGAGGCCTTATGGTAGTTTCATTTTCGAAAATCATTGCGGATTTCAATGTTTTAAAAGCCTTTGTTGCTTGTTTTAAAGATAAACTGTTTTTGTTGCTCACACCAGTCCCATGACCGATCCGGAGTTTATTGTTCCCTTCCTAAACTCTGGGTGCTCATAATTTTCCACACGAGCAGTCTAGAGTTGGGTTTCTTTTCAGATATTCAGGTTTAGTAGACTATCTGGAGCTAGTTCAGTTCTTGGAGTTCATGGACTGACGTTGCTTATCTTGGAGCTTTTATTGGTGACATTCTATCCGCTGCTGGTGTTATCTATTTTCTTTCCGCTGCTATTTCTTGTATCATATCTCTGATGTATATTGATATTTGTTGTATCATTCTGTTGTATCATATTGTATCAGATTTTGTATCTGTCATTGTATCAATGTTATGTAATTGATATATTCTTTTCTTCCGCTGTGTTATTTACTTAATGTTGTTATAAGCTCCGGCGAATCGGATTTGAATGGTCGAATCTGCGGCATTCTAGTACAATGTGAAGTACGGATGTTGATTTTCGAACGCGAAAAATCCGGATCGTTACATGTGGTATCAGAGCTAAGGTTGAACTTTAGCTCAGGAGTGTAACACATTAAGTAGCTCATTAGAGATAGAGTGAAGTAAACTCTAGAATGAGTATTCCTCAGATATCCGTCCGTATGCCTCAGTAAATTCTCTTGCTATCTACTGATAGTGAGTATGAGTGCGAGAAGAGGATGAGATAGGGGACAGGGGAATATGACTATAATCGGTCAATACCCTGTAACAACAAGGAAGCAATCTTTTCTTTATCAATCTCTTGTGTTCGTCATCTTTTCTCAATTCTTCGATAGTTTCTGGTAGATCCAGGAAGAAATTTGATATATTAAAATGGGACATAAACTCCTGATAGGCCAGACTTGTTTGTATGGATGAATTGATTGCATTGGTTGCTTTGATTGTTATGGTTGATAGGTATACCTTAGTTTCTAAAACTGAAAGTTTCGAAATCGTATCCATATATTTATCTATTCTTTGGGTCCCAGTATATTCTACGAATGGTTAGTTATCACTTCGAACTAACCGATGTCACTGTATATTTCGTAGATCTGGATAATCCGAGTATCGTGTGAAAGTGTTAAACAGATTCGTTCTTGTATCTATTATCGATATTCTGATTTGGTAAGCCAAATGCAGAATAAACGTTCAGTTTGATTCGATGAAACATTCTTCATCTATCTTTGTGTCTCCTTGGTAATTTCGAGGACGAAATTCTTTTAAGGGGGGAAGTCTGTAACGACCCCGAATTTTAAATATATTTAAATTGATAATTAAATTGGTTTTTGAATAAAATTTGTGAAATAAAACGGTAGTTAAACTTTTAAAAGAAATTAAATAAGTATTAACACTAAATTTATGGTTATATCAAATCTGAAATGAACGTATAAGATTCTAGAAATAAATGTTTAAGCTAAATTAGAATTTAATATATAAGTAAAGTGAAGCCACATCAAATATCTCACATAATCATATCAGCCGAAATCAAATGTAACATAGTCAATGAAAGAAACAAAATAAAATACATACAAGATTCCAAAGCAAGATAAATATATGTACTATGGCAATTGAGACTTGCAGGCAAAGAAAAGAAGTAAGGAAACATAAGTACTTAAAACATTAAATGCTAGCACACTTATGTCAATTCGAAATGTTGAAAATCATCTCAGCCACCATACTGAGAAAAAGAAATCTCTGATTCAAATATACAAACCAGTCCATACTTTCTCTTTTTATATCACCTTCATTTCAGTTTTGTTCGAAACAAAACTTAGCATTTTATATAGAAATCTTCTTATGTCTACCTATTTTCATTCGTTCAACACATAACAAACCTGAGAATAATAAAGCAACATTTCCATCTTTAAAACAGAAGCAAGATGATTTGAAGATCAAAGTTGAAGACACTTTCCAGTTTTTCAAATTCAAAACTGTTTGCAAAGAAAAGGGTGCTCTATCTTTTACAAAATTGGTGAGTAACCTTTAAATCTCTATATTAAATTTTGGTTTGTAGGATTAAATCTATGTGTTAAATATTTGGAATGGATGAAATTAGTCTGCATGAGTATATATAGGAATGTGGGTATATATGAAGTCACTGAGTGTATTGGATAATGAATATATGCCTGTACCCTTCTGTTCCCTGTTTCAAAAGTTAGGAGTTGATTAGAATGCTCTATCTTTTGATCTAGATATTATTAGAATTTAGTATTTAAAACAGAATTTACTTGTTTATCATAAATTATACTTACAATTTATTTAAGTTAAAAATAAATTAGCAATGCTCCTGGAAATCAAGATATATGAACCAAACTTCAAATAAGTCAAAAATTTAAATTTCTTAATTTACAAATTTAGGTGGGCAACTTGAATTCGTACGCTAAAATTCGATTTTTAAAGCCTAAACCAAAATTTTTAGATCAAAGATAAAAGAGCATTTTGGGTTTGTATGAATTTCATAGTTTTAGTGATCCACGAGGATTCACTGATTTGTAGAGGTTGAAGTTTTGGCTGGTGATGGAGGAACCTACGGTGGTGTGGGGAAAAATGACTGGAGTTGTTCTAGTTCGACGTGGCGGCGGCGGCGAATGATTTTTTGCCTGGAAACCTAATTTAATGAGGCTCTGTATTTTTGATTGGTTCGTCCTCGGTGATCGACCGAGCGTGTCGCGGTGTTGGGGGATGGTTGAGGGGAGGATGATGAAGTATCGACCGGAGTTACTGGTCCTCCGGTGGTCGTGGTCTCGAGTTCGATGCATTTTTCCAGGTTGGGGTGGTTTCTCGTCGTGGGTACCAGGTTTCGAGCTATGCTCGAAATCGACTGAGGGGAGGTTTGGGTTTTGGGTCGATCTGGGGTCAAGGGTGTGATCGATCGTGACTTGCCGGAGCTAGTGGGGATCGCCAGAAGTTGGTTGGGGTCCGGTGCACGTGCACAGTTAGGCTACTGTGTCTGGTGATGGGTTGTGTAAGGAGACTCGGGGAAGCACTCGAGCAAAAGAATTTTTCGCGTGGGTTTGTCTCGAGTTTGTACTCGGGTAAACAGGGTTATGGCATGAGTTCGAACTCGTGTGTTTTTAGATTCATGCCGGGTTAAATTTTTAACACTTAAAAAGAATTCAAGTTTAAAGAAAAAATGGCATACGGGTTAGATTGGGGGAAAACTCGAAGCACTTAGGCATTTTTCTCGGGTATGACCCGAAGTGGGTCTCAGGTTTGATATAAAAACAGATTTTGGTTTTAAACCCAGATTTAAATTTTAAATATTTTTAACCCATGTTTAAGATAATTGATTTGGCTTAAAATTGGATTATTAAGGGTTAATTAATTATAAATAAAAGGTTAGTTAATTAATTAATTAAGATAATCAAATTAAGAACAATTAATTAAAGGTTAATTAACTTATGAAAGAAATTAAAGGATGTTTATTAATTAATTAATAATTAATTAATTTAAAGTTAATAAATTAAATGATGAATTAAATAATCAAGGCAATTATTTAATAATTAAAAGTTGATGAAATAATAATTAAAGGTTAATTAATTTATTATTAATGGTTAATTAATAAATGATTAAAGAATCATTAATCAAAATAATTTGTAATTTATCGATGTTAATTAACCAGGATTAGTAGTTCATAAGTAATTAATCTAATTTGAATAAATTAGATATTGATTGATCTACTTATGAATGTTTGGATTCTAGTGAATGTTGAATTGTTTGATATCCCTGATATATGATGCTTTGTGATACGTCCTGATTTATGTTGTGATCTGAAATTTCTATTTCTGTGATATATTACTATGTGAATATGAAAACCCTTGACCCGTAAACGACATTTGAATTTCGATGCGACAGGGAGTCGGATTCCGGTTGGATATCCGAAACCCACATCGAATTGTAATGATGAATCTTTGTGACTGATAAATTTATTTTATCTGTGAAATTGTAAATGAAGATAAGCGTTGTGGATTATACCGCTTATCGATATTGATATATCTGTGATGATTGATGATGTTGCACTATTGTGTGTAAAACCCCTGGACCATACTCTTACACACACAAAAATGGATTTCACGAGGAAATCGGTTAAATCACAGATGATTTAAATTCAATGTTTTTGAAATTGAAAATTTTAATTTCAATTGATTTTGAAATTGGAAATTCGGGTTTAAAGTGAAAAGCTTTTGAAATGGAATTTCAAAGATAAAAGTTATTTCGAATAACTTAATCGAGTTTTGAAAATTTAAATAATCTGATTTAAATTTGAATTCGAGTTTGAAATTGAATTCTATGATTTGAAATTAGGGATTAAAGATGCTGTACAAGTTATATATGGGTTAAACCATTTTAAAAGTATTGATTTGGGAATTTGAATTTAATTCAAGGGTTTTAACTCGTGTAAATATAACTGGATTTTTCTGAAACGAAACTATTTGTTTTCAAATAGTAAAAGCTTTCACATAAGTAATGAATTTCCAAATTGTGTTGAACGATTTCAAGTTTGAAATAGAATTGAAATGTTTTGAAAACTATGAAATGAGTCTTTGATTCAAAGACCGAACGAGTTAATCCAACTTGAAATGGAATTGTTTTGAAAGCTATAAGTTAAATCTTGACTTAAAGATTTAACGAGTTAATTCAATTGAAATGGAAATTTGTTTTGAAATCCATGAATGAATCTTTGTGAATGGGGCGAACCTTGTGAATTGAATCTTTTTGTTTAAAAGATTAAAAGTGTGGAAATTGTTTAAACCATTAAAGGTTTTTGAAATAAATCTTTTTTGTTTAAAAGATTGGAAATGGTAATTTGTTTTACCATTCGAATGAAAAGTTTTAAGCTTTAAGCTGTGATTTAACTGAGACCCCAGTATCCATATGATTTTTAATTACGCTCGTTACTCGGTTTAGCCGGGAGAGGACCTTTGTGTCATATAACCCATTCCGAATAATGATACGACGTATATGGATAGCATTTGAAGACCGGTGGTGAAGACCGGGTATTTACGAGAGCGATATGATGACCTATCGATTTTCTCTGCATCATGGCTCCGGTATAGAGATTCCCTAAGTGATGGGAAGTCCGATCGAGATTGTGAATACCCGGATGTGCAAGGGCTTCTTCGGAAGTGCCTTCGGTTCTGTTCGAACCCGGAACAGACTTGTATGGATGTGTGTCTGACATTACACTTTGAGATGTAAAGCTGGTTTCTATCAAATAGATTTCTGTTGGTGGCGGAGAATTTATTCTCTTAGCTTAACACCCTTCTCTGAGACGTACGAGCTCAGAGGTTATGTAATTGATGGTTACTAGTGATACATTCCCAATTTGGTAATGTGGCATACGAAGTGCTGCTGATCATTTGTTGATCGAAGCGTGGCTTTGTGAAAAAGCGTGGCTTTGTGGACGAGACTTCGTCGAGCCTCACAACCCGGTAATGGTCGAAACAGGAATGTTGCGACAAAGGTTTGTAGGGGTAGCGCCCCTAGGGTATGTCATTTCCTTCTGGATGAAGGGTGGTATCATGGTATGGAGCCCAGATACTTACTCATGTGGATACACCTTATTTATTATGTGTGATGTTGGTTATCGAGCGCTCGGATAAAGGTCGGTAACGACCGGGGGATGACATAGCTCGTGTGTTAGTTACCTAGTTACAGCTGTACAGCGTGAGGTAGCGTCAGTGTGTTAGTTACCTAGTTACAGCTATACAGCGTGAGGTAGCGTCGGCCTTTTGTTTGCAGAGATCCGGTTAGGATCCGGAGCGTCTTTCAAGAGGCGTTTCTATTTCGGTAAGGAAGTTCCTTAGCCTGATCATTTGTTGGAAATCCAAAGAAACAATACGAACCCTGTACGGTTTTAGTTGTATTACCTGCTATGGAATGTGGCGGTAACCTGCTACTGAACGTAGTAGTTATAGTAGACATACAACAATGGTTGTATGTTGGCTAAGATTGATATTATATTTTCGAATTTTTTTTCTACACTATGCACTAGTAATAATATCAAAAGAGTTTTGATTTTGCGTAGTAAGCATTTTTGACTATCATAAGGAGAAATCTCCTCCAATTCTGCGATTGCATTGTGTGTGTGGCGGGAGGCCTTATGGTAGTTTCATTTTTGAAAATCATTGCGGATTTCAATATTTTAAAAGCCTTTGTTGCTTGTTTTAAAGATAAACTGTTTTTGTTGCTCACACCAGTCCCATGACCGATCCGGAGTTTATTGTTCCCTTCCTAAACTCTGGGTGCTCATAATTTTCCACACGAGCAGTCTAGAGTTGGGTTTCTTTTCAGATATTCAGGTTTAGTAGACTATCTGGAGCTAGTTCAGTTCTTGGAGTTCATGGACTGACGTTGCTTATCTTGGAGCTTTTATTGGTGACATTCTATCCGCTGCTGGTGTTATCTATTTTCTTTCCGCTGCTATTTCTTGTATCATATCTCTGATGTATATTGATATTTGTTGTATCATTCTGTTGTATCATATTGTATCAGATTTTGTATCTGTCGTTGTATCAATGTTATGTAATTGATATATTCTTTTCTTCCGCTGTGTTATTTACTTAATGTTGTTATAAGCTCCGGCGAATCGGATTTGAACGGTCGAATCTGCGGCATTCTAGTACAATGTGAAGTACGGATGTTGATTTTCGAACGCGAAAAATCCGGATCGTTACAGGGATGTTTGTAAGTTGTAGGTCGTCTGAATTTTTAGGTCGTGACTGTTAGGTCGGCGACGACTTAGGAGTTGTATTTTTTTCTGTTTGCGTGTTGTAGCCTATAAATAGGCAAGTTATTTCATTTGTAAAGGTTGTTGATTTTTGAATAAAATTTTCTTTTGTTAGCTTTGTGCTTTCAATTACAATTGGTAGTCGAGTGTATCTCCTATCTCCACCTTCGACATTCGCGTGCGCTCGAATCTTCGATTGTTGAAGCCGATTCGCGGAATCAAATGCGCTTGATCAACGCGTAAAGAATCGCAGATCTTTGAACCCGGTATCGTGCACGATCAACGAGTTCGGGATAGCTAGAGTTCGGTATCTTCGGATCAACGAATTCGGGCACTTCAGTATTCATCAATTCACCGATTGCTACTTTTAACGATCTACATCGTTTTCGATTAATCCGCTGCGTCACTTGTGAATGAAAATTGATAGTTAAATCACCGACTATCAATATTGGCCAAATGCGCTGATCGTTTCGAAGAGACCGGGATCGGGATTTATTTCTCGAATACCACTTCGATCCAGTTTGTACGTTTCGTGTAACATGTTCAGAGTCGAAGATGGAGCAGTGAAGTGCAAGGGCTAATCGCTACTAATCCTGAGGATATTTCCAAAATGGATGTAGTAGGAATAGTGCCTTCGGATTCGTTCGGACCCGGGACGGACTTGTATTGATGAATGCTTGCGAAAACATCGTCAGGTGGACGATGGGCATTCTAAGGGATATGTGCTATAAAGGTATCGTTTAGCCTCAAGCCTCATCAACCGGGAATGACTGAAAATCAGGGGTTATGCAGCAAGGCTTCGTGGGTAGCGCCCACTGGAGAGTATGGTCATCCCTGTCTAGATGTCCCTTTTTTTCGGCTTAGTGGTGCGGTTGCTGATCCCAACCGTGGAGTGATCATATTCGGAATTTCCCATAGGTGATTCCGGTCTTGTGTTGCAGGGGAGCAGGCGTACTCCTCGGTACTGTGATCTAGGCCACGTACTGTGACAGGTGGTACCCCAGTGCCTAGTCAATTGTTGGAAATCCATTCTACCTACGTGCCTTGTACGAGTTTTGTTTGTATTACCCACGTTGTGGCTAGTATGCCGGAATTTAATAGATGTAACAATTTCGGATATTTTAATAAGTATTTGTAAATAGACACTATTATAATATCAGAGGATTTTTATAAAAAGTGTTTTAGCTATCGTAAGGTAAAAACCCGACATGTTTATTTGTGGCGTGGTCTTACGAGATGCTTTTGATTTCCAAAGGATTTTTGAAACTTTAATAATCAATTGGGTGTATTTATGATGCGCTGGTATTCCAGACTGACTCGGGTGTTATTTTATTATAATGCTTGGGTCAGACCGAGTATATTTACAGGATAGGTTGCTATAGAGTAGGAGAGGAGCTGGAGTCGAGACGTACTATTCGTACTGCTTATATTCCGCTACTTTGATTATTGTTAGGCATGTATCTGATTTTGTTGTGATGGACTCTGATGATGTATTGTATATAAACAAATATAGTTTTTATTTGTGTAAAGATCTGTTCTATATATTATATTTTATCAGCTGCGATTGTGAGGTTCTGATTTGTGAGTTCTTTCTTCTTCTTTCTCTCTCTTATTCTTCTACAAATCTGTCTTTTCCGGCATTCGATCGTCGGCATATTATACTATTGAGTATTTTGTGTCGATTTTCGAGGGCCGAGAAGGGCGGGTCGTCACACTTGGTATCAGAGCTTAGGTTGGCGACAACCTAGGCTTTGGTGGGGAAAGATTACTCATTGGAAATGGAGTCAGAAGTACTCTATAATGAGTTGAGTGTAATAATAGCTATGAGAGCGTACTTGTTAGTGGAGATAAAAAAAATTTGTATTGTGTTGACTTATCGGTTGAGTGTTTATGAATTCTGATCGGTGCGGGAAGTACAACCGTATCGATAGGGGTTTCTAAACTCTTAAACAAGATAAACCGACATAGTATTGTTTTTAAAGTGGGTAAATGAAATAATTTTACCCAAAATTATATTTTGATATAAAGAAATAATTTTATAAATTATTATATATATTGGATGTTTGTTTGGTTGTTCCTACTATAATCAAATAAGAAATTAAAATATGATCTAAAATTTGAAATGATTTATAAGCAAATAAGAATTTAAAATATTAAAATGGTTTATAACTAAACAGAATTAATTAAATATGGTTTAAGTAAGAAGAAGTATAATTTAAATTTGATTAAACTAGAATTTTGACCTCGGAAATTTTGAAAGGCGTATTAAATGTATTTAAACAAAGGTTTGGGAATTTAACACTGTGGAAATGTTAGAAATGTCTTCAAAAACGTTTGAAAGAATGGGGTATTCATTTGGAAATTATTTTTGGAATGGAAATTGAGTTGAGATGAATTTGTGGAAGTAAGAAAGCACTGAACTCACTTCGGTCGCTGGAAAATAATCCTGATGATGCTGGCCACATCATTAGAATTCATTTTTGAGTTTCTGAAGTGATGGAATGCTACCGAAAATAGTTGGTTATGATATTGTTTGGACTTGTTTGAGAAACAAGTGATTTTAGAATTTTCCTAAAGGAAAGTTGTTTTGGTAAAAGCAGAAGGTTTTGGAATTTGGGAATTGATTTGTTATACCAAGAGGAAATGTGTTGATTTTTTTTTCAAATTGATTTGAAATAAATCCGGGTAAATTGAATTCTGGGAATTCTGTTTAAAATAAAAAGGTAAAATTTGGAATAAATCAACTATAATTTTAAAGGTAAAGTTGATTTAAGTGAGAAAGGAAGGATGGAAATTTTAATCCTGAAATTAAAATTTACTTTGAATAAATGAAGGTGAATGGAATATATTTGGATTAACTGACGATAAGTTAAATAAAATTTGAGAATTTGAAATTGAATTAAACCTAAATGAATTGGAATGAAATTGAATTGGATATAAAGGTGAAATGTAAATGCTTATGATTGTGTAAATGAATTCATATTCTTAAGTTATAAAGTGTTATAATTTGGAGTTGTGATTAAATGGAAATGGACTTAAATGGGCAATCTAAACTCTTAAATAGAAGTGAAATTGAAGTTCATTAATGGAAATAGTTGAATGGTATAGTTATTTCAAACTTAACCCTTAATGGAATGTAAAGTAAGATAAGGTAAAGTGAGATATAAAAGATCTGAATGAACTTAAATAGTAAATAAGTTTTGAACTTAGTTATGAAAGAATAAATTGGATTGAAGTGAAATTCGAAAGTCAGATACATTATAAGCAACATTGAATGAGATTCAATTATTATTTAAGTAGTAAAGGAAGTGGAATGGATTTAAATTTGGCTAAATAAAATTTAGTGAACTTGGAATAAATTTGGTTAAGAATAGAATTTAATGAAAATTTAATTTAGTTGAGATGATGTTGACTGAAGCAAATGCTCACTCAATTAAATCCAAAATAATTGTTTGGAAATGAGTTTTGTGTCAGCTAAATTAAATGGAATGTGTATGGTAATGAATAGAATTTTGATAGTTTGGTCAAAGTTTGAAAGGTAAATAAAATCCAGTTTTGGGATGGGATTTAATTTTGGTAATAAATATTGGAAAGTGTGAATGGATAATGGAATTAGATTATAATAATGATGGTTTTGAATTGTAAATAATATAAAATCGGATGTTATTAATTTAAACTTAAATGATGGTCGTGAAGTGTGCATAGAAATTGAATTAAAAATAGCAGTGGAGTAAGAATACTTGGATTGTGAACTATGCAAAAATTGAATAAAATTAAGATGCATCTAAGTTGGAAATAAATGATAAATGGTTATAAGCTTATGTGATCGTTACTTGTTTGGATTTAAATCATCTAAATGAAATAAAATGAAGTTTGGACTTGAATAAGAAATTTGAAAAGTGATTGAAATCTCTGAATTGTTGATAAAATTTGGTTAACATTGTTAAATGATGAAGTTTGTTTGGTTTGGCAATGAAATGGATGTGTTTGGCTTGCATTTACATTGGAAATGTAGTTAAAATGTTCATATCTTTGAAAACTGATGAGTTTGTTGAGTAAGTACAGGTACGGGAGGCGTTCGAGAGAGTTGGAGCGCGTATATGCGATATATTAGCCGCTCGCTATTAAAATTTGCTTAAAAGGTACGCCTACGCCAAAATAATTGGGAATTGATATATATATATATATATATTGTGATATATTTTGGTTTCCGGCCATGTGAGCCGATGTATATATATTTGTGTATCCTGCGATATCGCAGAAGCTCATCCGTGCAGGGGAGACTCTGTCAAAAATTTTCGAAAATTTTGGGAGTTAGAAAATTTTTGGGGTTTTGGAAAAAATTTATTAACTAGTAAAGTTATTTGGAAACAATGTTGCTACAAAAGGCTTTTGAATGTAAATGAAGCAAATGAATTTGGATTTGGGCTAAAGGATTTTGGAAAGTGGATATAAGCTTTTAACTAAGCAAATTGGGTAAGTGAATGAGTTGGGAGGTAGTTTCTACCTAAGCAAATTTCGGGGACGAAATTTTTATAAGGGGGGAGGAATGTAACATCCCAGAATTTTGAGTACGGGATTTGTGAACATTTAATTCATTTTAAATGTTTAATATGCGTTTAAGATTTATTTTGAACTAAGAAGAATTGGTTTAAACTAAAATAACAAGTTATAATTTCTAATGTTGAGATTTAATTCGAGATGGGATAATAATAATTAAATATTCGAAATTGGGATAAAAGGTGAATTTGGGGTAAATGATTATAAAAATGGTGTTTAAATATATTTTTGAGTTCAATTGGTTATAAATAATATTGTTGGAATTTTAGATGAATTTTAAATTTGATAAATTAATATTTGGGGTTTTATATTAATTTAAAAATGAATTTAATATTATTAAAATGCAGTTTAATCAGATTTTTGGTCCGGATTGAGCTGGAATGATTTTAAATGTGGTTATACATTTTATATGATTTATTGTTAAGTTAATAAAATTTAAAAGTAAAATTTTAAAAGCGTTTTCGATAATTTTGGAAATCGCTCGATTTAATAGACGAGTTAAAATAGCCTTCCGGGGCACAGTCTCGGAATTCGACGAAACTAGTTCCATTGGATCCGTAATAGATAGTTATTATCGGATTTCAATTTTCGTAGCAATCGGAGTTATCGTTTGACCATGGCAGCTCAGAACGCATCGAAATCGATTTAACCGATTTAATTTTAAATTGATCTTTTAATTCCGTATCTCGCGCATACGACTGAATTAGCTTACGAAACCTTTTCCATTGTGTCTGGAATGCGGAAAACCCCCAGGATAGCCTGTCGGAACGTGAGAATTGGAGGTCGTTTGCATTTACTGTTAAAACGAGAAATTTTATTAAATAAATAATATTAAAACTATTATATATTTGCATTTTTCTCTAAACCCTAGCTAAAACGTTCAGCCGCCGCTTGTATTCGTTCAATGGCCGGAAATGATTCTCCCTTTTCACTAATTTGCAATCAATCCACGCATTAATTCACAAAGTTTTCAACTAGAGAAATGTTGTGCTCGCCGAGTTCGACTAGATCAACGGCTGAGATCGTGTTTAGAGGAGTGTAGCGACGAATTTTCGTTCATAAAGAGCTTTCGTTCGCGTGCGTTTTCTGGGGGATAGGGTGCACCGAACTCTGTGGGGTTTGGGGTGGAGGTTGAGGCGATGGAGGGCTTCGTGATGGAGGCGTGGGATCGGAGGTTCGACGATCGTTGGTGAGGCCGTGGTTAGGGTTTGGTCGCGAACGATGGGTTCGTGCTGCCTGTTGTTTCGCATGGAGAAGAAGATGTATTCTTGGGCCGTGATCTCCTGTTGTGAAGCGTGCGGCCACGATAGTTCTGGTATAAAAAAGAAGAAGAGAAATTGTTTTAAATTTAAATCAAACTTTATAAATTCGTATCTAACACATACGATATCAGATTGAGACGAATTTGGAAGCGTTGGAATCGCGGGAAAGACCACTACGTGATGGTACAAATCCGGAGTCATTCCGGGCAAGTAGAAATTTGGGTTAAATCGAACTTTGTTCGGTTTAATTTAAATTTCGAACGCTCGCCAAAACTCAAGGTGAGTTATTCTCACTCACATCTGGATGCTAGGCATTTTAAATAATTGATATTTAAATATCTGTGTGATTGGTTGTTTATAACTGTTGTTATCAGCCTGAATTGATATTTATATTTGCAATGTGCTAATATCTGTGATGCAGGGAGAAACAGGTTGGAGGGATCCAACTGGATGCCTCACAATGTAGCAATTATTTTATAATTGATAGTGATACCTGTTTATATGTTGTGATTGATAAAATCTGGAATTAAAATTGTTTTGTGAAAATTGTTGTATAAATTATAAATCCTGAATTTAATTATAAATGGATTAAATTGTATTTTTACGAAATAAAATGAATTGTTAAATAAGAATTTCAAAAAATAAATTTGAAATCTGGTTTGGATGGAAAATGTAAATTGGTCAAATTGAAATTTTAAAAATTGTGCGAAATTTATCAATCGACAAAAGTGAAGTATAAATTTCTGGAAATGAATTCTATGGAAATTATAAATTGTTTAAAATAACGATGGGTTATTTTAATAATGAATAGTGTTATCTGGAAAATTAAATTATGTTAAAATGAAGCTTCCGAATATAAATTTATAATTTTAAGTGTTAATAGAATATGTTGAAAGCCGTTTCTTCATTGGGATTTCATTTGAGCAAATTGTAAATATGGATTTTCAATTAATAAATTCTCAAATGTTTTATTTAAAAATAATTTAAACCTATATTTTAAAAATGAATTTCCGGATATGGGAAATTGAGTTTGAACTTCGGATGAAGTTATAGATAAGTACGGAATTGGGAATTTATGTTATAAACATAATTTAAATTGAAATAAACCGGCTGGATTTATGAGACGGGTTTTTGGAATGTTTGAATGGGAATGTATTTCCCTGGGAAAATCCAAGTTAGTGTTTTTAAAGCATTTCATTTAATAAAAGGTTAAAATTTAAATTGTTTAAAAAATATATTTTTAAGAAATTATTATTTTGAAGAAGCAATTAATGAATTTTGTCTATAATTATTTGTTTTAAGTTATGGGTAAAGGCTAGTATTATTCTTTTTAAACTCCACTTTTAAATTTAGTAAACTAAACCCTTATTTAAATCGAATTTATATCTGATTAAATAATAGTATTTAAAATAGTTTTGAAATTTTATATTTTGAGTAAATAGATAGAAGGAATTTACATATTTTAAAGTATATTTCAGTAAAGTATTTTAATTGTTTTTAAACGGAATGTTTAAGCTTGGTTTTTCCAAATGGGAATAAATGGTAAGGCTTTACCATGTAAAGGAAGAAATTTGGGAATTCGTTTCAAAATGAGATTTGAAATGTGAAAATATATCTTTTAAAGATATCAAAGAGAAAGATAAATAATGTGTGATATTATTTATTGTGTGATGGATGCTTATGGATGCTTGTGAATGAAAATTGATAGTTAAATCACCGACTATCAATATTGGCCAAATGCGCTGATCGTTTCGAAGAGATCGGGATCGGGATTTATTTCTCGAATACCACTTCGATCCGGTTTGTACGTTTCGTGTAACGTGTTCGGAGTCGAAGATGGAGCAGTGAAGTGCAAGGGCTAATCGCTACTAATCCTAAGGATATTTCCAAAATGGATGTAGTAGGAATAGTGCCTTCGGATCCGTTCGGACCCGGGACGGACTTGTATGGATGAATGCTTGCGAAAACATCGTCAGGTGGACGATGGGCATTCTAAGGGATATGTGCTATAAAGGTATCGTTTAGCCTTAAGCCTCATCAACTGGGAATGACTGAAAATCAGGGGTTATGCAGCAAGGCTTCGTGGGTAGCGCCCACTGGAGAGTATGGTCATCCCTGTCTAGATGTCCCTTTTATTTCGGCTTAGTGGTGCGGTTGCTGACCCCAACCGTGGGGTGATCATATTCGGAATTGCCCATAGATGATTCCGGTCTTGTGTTGCAGGGGAGCGGGCGTACTCCTCGGTACTGTGATCTAGGCCACGTACTGTGACAGGTGGTACCCCAGTGCCTAGTCATTCGTTGGAAATCCATTCTCCCTACGTGCCTTGTACGAGTTTTGTTTGTATTACCCACGTTGTGGCTAGTATGCCGGAATTTAATAGATGTAACAATTTCGACTATTTTAATAAGTATTTGTAAATAGACATTATTATAATATCAGAGGATTTTTATAAAAAGTGTTTTAGCTATCGTAAGGTAAAAACCCGACATGTTTATTTGTGGCGTGGTCTTACGAGATGCTTTTTATTTCCAAAGGATTTTTGAAACTTTAATAATCAATTGGGTGTATTTATGATGCGCTGGTATTCCAGACTGACTCGGGTGTTATTTTATTATAATGCTCGGGTCAGACCGAGTATATTTACAGGATAGGTTGCTATGGAGCAGGAGAGGAGCTGCAGTCGAGACGTACTATTCGTACTTGCTTATATTCCGCTGCTATGATTGTTGTTAGGCATGTACCTGATTTTGTTATGATGGACTCTGATGATGTATTGTATATAAACAGATATAGTTTTCATTTGTGTAAAGATCTGTTCTATATATTATATTTTATCCGCTGCGATTGTGAGGTTCTGATTTGTGAGTTCTATCTTCTTCTATCTCTCTCTTATTCTTCTAAAAATCTGTCTTTTCCGGCATTCGATCGTCGGCATATTATACTGTTGAGTATTTTGTGTCGATTTTCGAGGGTCGAGAAGGGCGGGTCGTCACAATGGGTTTCTCTTGAAACCTGGAACGTGAACGTGATGGAAGAAGCACGTGTGCGGTAGGGATCTGGGTAGTGGAAATGTGCGGCCAGGAAGGTTTGAGCTTAAAATAATAAAGGAAAATTGTAAATTAATTTATATTTATAATTCGTATTAACTTTAAAACATCATAACTCTTTCATACGAGATTGAAAAAATGCAAAACAAGTTGCGTTAGAATCGTATGGTCGAGCACTACGCTATGGAATTGGATTAGAGTCGTTTGGAGCTAGCGAAAATTTTGGGTAAAATTAAACGTCCGTTTAATTTTATTCGAAATAAAACGCTACGATTGATATCAGAAAATCAAGGTGAGAACTTCTCACTCAATCGAATCTGTTTCAATGTTAATTTTAAATAGTAAGATTTAAAATTGCTTGAATGTATGTTTGAATGATGATTTCTATCTATTGATTGTTAAAATAGACATTATACGCCATTATTAAGCGGAGGTTATTTATTAAAAACATATACCGCGATAATTTCACATTGAAGTGAAATTGGTATTATATATGTATATAGCAATATATATATTGGAATATATATATATTGGAGTTATTGATTTCCCGCATTGTATAGCGGATGAGACCCTATTGCGCCGCATAATAGCGGATAATATTTATTAAAACCATATACCGTGATATTCCATACTGGAGTGGAATTGGTATTGTGCTAACATCTGTGGATGCAGGGAAGCAGGTTGGAGGGATCCAACTGGATTCCTCACCAATATTTATTTGATTACAGATATTGTGATATTTGTTGATTATCATATGATGATATATGATGTTTGATTGTCGTGATTGATGTTTGGTGCTGTTGCATCATCGAATCCATTTTTAAAGTTATAAAAATTATGATTTTGTAAAATATAACCAAAGTGTGATTTTTGGAATAAATAGTTGGTTGATTTATTTTAAATGGTTTAAATTGAGATTTTTGAATTATTTCAAACGGTTTATATAAAAGATTTATAAAATTGATATTTATAAATTAAAAATATTGGAGTTATAAAATGAGTTTTTATAAGTGTTAAAAAGAAGTATAAATGGATTTCATAAGTGAACGAAATTAATAGATTTATAATGTGAAGTTATAAAATGAATAGATTTTTGGTAAAATAAGAGATTTATAAGTAATTAACTTATAAATTAGATTTTTAGTATAAAATTGAGTTATACATTGAATTTGTTAATTCAGGGATTTTTTATAAATCAAAGTTTTTATAAATAGAAATGGAATTTATAAACGTTGTTTTATAAAATCCGAAATCAATTGAATTTGATAAATTAAACATAGAAGTTTATAAAAGGGGATATATTCGCGATTTTGGATAGCGAATTATCAATTATATGATAGGTGTAGAAATGGAGAGTTTGGATGGGAATTTTATTCACGATTTTGGACAGTGGATAATTCTTTAAGTAAAATGCGTAGAAATGTGGAAATTTGTTAATGAAGTATATTCACGATTTTGGACAGTGAATATATTATTGAATAAAATGGTTATCTTTTGGGAAAGCGATATTATAAAATGAAGTTAATTATTTTAAAAGATGTTTTAAAATGTATTAACTATCGAAACCATAGATTTCAACATTCATGGTTGAAATAGACGTTTTCGAGAAATAAGGAAATGGTGGACTATAACACTGTTGTTATAGTAAATGGTTTCCGAAAGGAAATGTTTTGTATAGTATTGGGATTTATATATCTATCTTAATTTCGAATCCCTATACTAGTGATTTTGGGTCATCGTAACGATGTTTTACGTAACAATCGTTTTGACTCAAATAAAATTTGTGAAAGAGAACATTTTCCTTAAAGAATGAAATATATACTTAATTATGATTTAAGTATATCGAATATTTTCCAAGTGTAGAAAATAAATGATTTGTGAATTACTTATTATTAAATAAGTATGGAAATATTTCCAAATTGAAGTGAAAGGTTTGAGATTTTATCTTGTAAAGATAAATTGAAAATGAATATTTGAAATTGATTTGAAATTTGTTTTTCAAATGGTTGAAGTGTGGAAATTATATATCTTGTAAAGATATTTTTGGAAAATAAATAATTTGGAAAATTATTTAGAATTTGATGATGCTGTGTAGACCTATTGATAGTTAAATAACCGACTATCAATAATTACCTTGAATGGGTATTTGTTGTGATTTGCTTGAATTTGAATGCCACACTTATTTTTGAATAAGCGCTCACTATTCGGGTTAGCCGGGAAAGGACCTTTGGGTCGTATAACCCATTCCGAATATGTGATACGTCGTAATGGATTGCATTTGATAACTGGTGTTGAAGACCTGATATTTTTGAAAACGGAAGGATTACCGTCGAGTTACTCTGCATCGGCTGATCTTCGATATAGAGGTTTTATCACCCTTAGTGACGGGAAGTCCAGACGTGATTTGAAAATTATCCGGATTTGCAAGGGCTTCGTGAGAAGTGCCTTCGGTTCTATTCGATCCTGGAACAGACTTGTATGGATTGTATGTCTGACGTTACAAATTGAGATATAAAGTTGATTTCTTTCAAATACATATCTGTTGGTGGCAGAGAATTTATTCTCTTAGCTTAACACCCTTCTCTGAGACGTACGAGCTCAGAGGTTATGTAGTTGAAGGTTATTAGTGATATACTCCCAATTTGGTAACGTGGCATGCTGAGTGTTGTTGTGTAATGATCATTGTTTGATCATTTGTGATATGATCATTTGCTTGATCATTTATCTTTGTGATCATTACTTTGATCATTTGTGATATGATCATTTGCTTGATCATTTATCTTTGTGATCATTACTTTGATCATTTGTTTGACCCAAAGCATGGCTTTGTGACAGAGCGTAGCTTTGTGGACTAGACTTCGTCGGACCTCACACCCCGAAAATGGTCAAAACAGGAAAGATGCGGCAAGGTTATTAGGGGTAGCGCCCCTTTAGTGTATGTCATTCCTTCTGGATAGAGGTGGTATCATGGTATGGAGCCCAAATACTTAACCTATGTTGCTGCTGCAAACTTATTACTTTGTGGTTATTGGAAATCGAGGATTCTCGAGAAGATCGGTTACGATCGGGGGATGACATATTCGTGTCAGTAGTTACCCAGTTAGGGGTAACCCGGCCTTGTGTTGGCAGAGATCCGGTTAGGTTCTCGGGTCGTCTTTCTAGAGGCGTACCTATGTGGCAATGGGAAGTTCCTTGGCCTGACCATTTGTTGGAAATCCAAACTCCAATATGAACTTTGTACGATTTTAGTTGTAGAACCTATCATTCACTTATGGTGGCGCCCCACTGTTTGGATGGTAGCTATAGTAGGCATAAGTGCGAAATGTCTATGCTGGCTAAGATTTATATTATACTTTCGATATGATTTTTCTACACTATGCACTAATAATAACATCAAAAAGGATTTGATTTTCGCATAGTAAGCATCTTTGACTATCATAAGAAGAAATCTCCTCCAATTTTGCGTTTGCATTGTGTGTGTGGCGGGAGGTCTTATGGTAGTCTCATTTTCCAAAAGCATTGCGAATTGACTTTAAAATTATCCTGTTGTTTGTTTTAAAGATAAACTGTTTTAAGTTCTCACACCAGTCACCATGACTGACCTGGAGTTTATTGTTTCCTTCCTAAACTCTGGGTGCCTACCAATTTCCACACGGGCAGTCTAGAGTCAGGTTATCAGGTCATTCTGGATTCGGGATGTTGTGGAGCTTAGTGGCGAGCTGGATGGCGAGACGTACCACTTGTATATGATATTATTTATTCCGCTGTGTATTCTGTATGAGGACAAGTTTATATAACTGTCCAGTGTTGTATTGTTGTTGTAAAACTCTAATGTTGATGTAATGTATAAAATGATATAGTTCTTTGATTTAAAGATTATTCATTTATCTATTATATGTTGTTCCGCTGCGAATGTGAGATTCTGATATTGTTTCTGTTTCTGATGTTGTTCTGTTGTTCTTCTTTCTTTTTCTTCTATCTTTTCTTCTACCTCTTCTTTCTAAAACCCTAAGAATTCGATTTTCCGGCATTCGATGGCTCGGCAGTCGATACAGTGGACGTATTGATGTCGATATTCGAAAGTCAAAGAATCGGGTCCTTACACTTTTGATCGGAGTTAAATTAGAGTCTCAAACCAGTTTCATTACTTCAGAATGATAGTTCACATTCCGTAGAGTGGTCATAATGGAAAAACAGACCTGCGGTTCGAAAGTTATGCCTATTCTAAAATTTTAAAGTTGCTGACCAGAATTAGTGTGTAAATAGTGAAGCCCATTAGCTGGCACATTACTGTAAGTAGAGAATACTATAAATAGAGGGCTAAAGAGTTAAGTTAAATCTTTTTCCATTCATTCTAAATTAGTTCTAAACCCTAATTAGCCTTAGATCCATCCTAATTCATCCAAAATCACCCAAATTGTACTATAAACCAAACTAGATTGCGGACTGGAGATTAGATTATCAACTGGAAGATAGAAATCATCATTTTGCTTGATTTGAAGTGCATTCCATTGCTGTCCGGATTGGATTTCCATTCATATTGGTTGAATTTGGTAATCGGTGAGTGGTTTATGCCTTCTCACTATACTACGCATGTTTATATGGTAGAATCATAGGATTTAACATGTTTTAAATCAATTTTGGCCATAAAACCTTTTCCAACTTTAATTACATGTTAATTTATGTATATGGCCTAGATTGCTTAGAAATCACACTTGCTTATGCTCGTATATTCATGTTATATGTAGATCTATGTTAGAAATTAACTTGTTTGTCTTATTTTAATAGATTGCATGTTTAATTGGATGATATTGCTTATTATTTTATGTTGGATGATATGCTTTGATATTGTTTGACAGTGTTGTGATTACATAGAAAGTTAGGTCAGAGAATTGAGCAAATTGGAGGCAAAGTTGGTCAGAATTGGACAAAAGTTGAGGAGAAGCTTTGGAATATTGGAAGAGCTCATTGTTCAAGGTGTAGGTTGCAATTCCTTAACTACGGAGGTCGGCACGGAGTTGGGAGGTCAGCACTAACATTTTTAGTTTGGTCCATGGTGGTGGCGATTTTAGGAAGAGTATGGATGTTGCTAGTAGAGGTTACTTGAAGTGATGGATAAGTTATTGGCTAAGTTTTGTAGGCTATGAATACTTGTTTCTAGAATTTAAAGTAGGGTGCTTTGAAGAGAGAACTTGTTTTATGATGACTTGATTTGTGTTGAGAAGTCGGGGTCAAAGCATTTGGGCATAAAGTACAAGAAGGAATGAGTAAAAGAAAACTTAGCAATAAATTGGCTAAGTGGAGAGGTCGGTACCGAGTGGAGAGGTCGGTACCGAGTAGAGAGGTCAGTGCCGATTTCTAGGGTTAAGCTCAAATGGGATAAAACTTCTACAAGGTAAAGTAGAGGTCCGTTAGATCGTACTAGGGGTGTTAGCTCGTTCATATCAGGTTAGATGACGGTATAACAACATGACGAAAAGCTATGGTCTTCGGATGTTGACTCGTGTTGGGAGTAGGTTCCGAAGATGGCAGCTCGCAAAGGGGGTGGATCATAGGATTTGGGAATGTGTAAGGGTTCTTCTTGAATAATGGAATTGGATTGAGCAAGAAGGACTGGGTATCCAAATGGAGTAAAGAAGGGCTCGGGTGTATATGCTAAGGAATCATTGATGCTCGGAATGTTTTCAGTTGTACTCAAAGCAGGGGTATTGTAAGTGGAGATGCCCATGGGTTAATGAAGGGACATGTGTACCCTGGACCTGTAGCTTTGGGTGTAGTGTCCTGCTTTGGGCTATGGGATATGAGAGTACAATATAGAACCGATATTTCCCTTAGTCCCTTATGGAAAGGAGGCCATGCAAGCTATCATATATTCAGAGCAAATGAAGTGATAGTTAGGATTTTTGATGGATGTTATATCTACTATGGTTGCTCTGGTTACTCTCTTTAGTAGGCTATCACTCTTAGGTATCAGGGGAAGTAGGTATTGAAGATAGGAATATCTGGAAGACTGATATCCTTTATTTGGTTTGTGGAATATCTTTATGATATTGTTGAGTAGCATATTATAGCGTTGTATGCTAACTATTTGGTTGCGGGAAAAGGTCGGGTATGGTTCGTGTACTCTTGTTCCTTACAATATTTGCCTGTTTAGTATTTTGAGACTCATTAACCACTCACACCAGACTATTGTCTGAACCAAGGCTTGATGCTTTGCCTTTTATTATCATGGTTACCATTAAATGAGTTGACTAGATAACGGGTATAAGTGATGCAACGGTTGTTCGGAGGACGAGCTCGATAGAGTTACCTCATATTATATGCATATATAGAGTCTACGCTTATTCCGCTGAGCAACACTATAGATCCTGTGATAGTGCTTTCTTATTACTATTTGTAATAGAGAAAATTGTAAGGTTTGTTTCCATTGTATAAACTTTACTATTAATGTATAACTCTTTGGATATTATACTTTGATGATGATGGTCTGTTCACACTGTTATTATTATCTCTTCTGTTATATCTGTGATATTATATTTTACCCATGCGCTGGTAGATATGGCAGGTTATATGCTATATTGATTCATTCTAAACCTTGATGATCATCTTATATCAGCAAGGCATGACAGCACTGCATTATTTATATACTATTGTTGTTGGTGGTATAGGGCGGTTGTTGCATTTGGTATCAGATCTTTGGTTACGCGATTAACTAGAGTTGATACTATGACGGGTAGAGATAGGGAATGTGTTATCGCCTTAGACTGGATCAAAAATGTATGTGTGTGTACATACGAGAGAGTGCATACTTGTTATAAGTTTGGTTTTCAAAACTATATAGTAATATGTTATGTAGTATAACTCACATGCACATGAGCACTATAGACACGGTTTTCTTTATGAGAGACCGATCATTCTTATTACATAAGAATGATCCGGTATATAAAGAACGCTATGAGGAATTCTGCTTTAAGAGTAGAGGAAAAGGGAGATTAGGAGCTGCAACGCTTGATGTCCAAGCCATGTTCAATGATATGATGGCTAATATGATGAGGAATGGTCCTAGAGTGGTGATAGGTGGAGGTGCTCCAGTCAAGTGCCTAGGGATGATTTTGCCAAGCTGAGAAAAGATTACTATACCTTTAGAGGAAAGCCATTCCATGGGACGGAGTCAGCCATAGTATTGTAGGATTGGTTGGATACTTATGAGCATACTTCGGTGATATGGAGGTGGAAGATGCTATGAAAAGAAAGTTGGCTGCAAGACAGCTTTAAGGCCGAGCCAAGAATTGGTGGAATACTATTACTATTGTACTCCATAGGATCAGTTCACTTAGGATAATTTCAAGGTAAGGTTTGAGGAGAAGTTTATTTCGATGGCTTAAAAGTCGGTTCTATTCACAAAATTTACCGATTTCAAGCAAGGAGAGATGATAGTTTCTAAACATGTGTAGAATTTAATGCTTTTTTTAAGAATGGGATATTGTTCATTGACACTCCATTGAGGAAGAATGAGAAATTCATCATTGGTTTAGATGACTGCTTGGGGGAAAATATAGTGGACCATATAGATGAGCCGTTTGAGAAACTTGTAGAAAAGGCGCTTTGCCATAAGAGCTTGAACTCTAATGCTAAGAATGATATTTTTGTTTCCGATGAGAAAGAGGAGCCAAAGTCGCGCCAAGACAATGAAGGCAAGAAGAAGTGCAATGGGAAGAGGAAATAGTCTCAAGGTAAGGGTGGTAAGAAGAAGGTAAATGGGAACTTGTTTGCTTCGGATGCAACAAGAAGGGTCATCTAATTGAAGACCGCCGGACGAGTGAGAAGAGGAAATGTTACAACTGTGACAAGCCTAGGCATTTGGAAGGAAATTGTCTAGAACCGGTGAAGGATAAGCAGGTGGTGAAGGCATATGCTTTGGACGTAGTCCCAACTTCGTCGAGTGCTCCCTCGACAAAGGAGAAGGGGAATGCAGTCGTCATTTAAGGTATGCTTTCTATTGGTGATATTCCTGTTCAAGTTTTTTTAATACCAGTGCTTCTCATTCATTCATCTATAGTGACCAAGTAGATAGATTGGGATTGGAACTTAAGATAGTAGACTGACCCCAAATTGTGACAAACCATATTGGAGACTCTACTTGTCTTTGCATGATTTGTCGTGGTTTGACTTTATCAAGTTATGGATGTTCTTTGGTTTGCGATTTCTTTGTTTTAACTTTGTTGGGCTCGGGGTTATCTTTGGTATGGATTGGCTTAAGAAAAATGTGGCCATAGTGGATTGCGAGAAGCTATTGGTGATAGCCGGAGATGTGGATGCACGAATGGTAATGATTAGCTACCTACCAGAGGATGGGGTGATGGTTAGCTTTCTATATTCGCACTAGGTTCCACAAGAGAGATTGTCATCTATGCCTATCGCTAGATAGTATCTAGATATTTTCAAGGAAGTGATTTGATTGTCGTCGCATAGAGAGATTGAGTTTCGGATAGACTTAGTGAAGGAAGCCAGACTGATAATTATGCCTTTGAGGCGTATGGCACTCAGAGAGTAGAAGGAATTGGAGGTGCAAGTGAATGACCTATTGACGAAAAGGTTCATTCGAAGAAGCATATCTGAGTGGGGAGCACCTGTAGTATTCACAATGAAGTTGGATGGCTCTTTGAGGTTGTATTGATTAGCTACACGGTGCGAAGGTGTTCTCCTGAATAGATTTGGTGATGGGATTTCACAAGTTGAGAGTAGCAAAGGAGAGTGTGCCAATTACTACGTTTCGTATGCCATCGGGTTTCTATGAGTGGTTGGTAATGCAGGTTGGATTGACCAATGCTCCGACATATTTTGTAGATCTCATGAATTGGGTTTTCAGAGAGCGGTTAAATAAGTTCGTGCTTGTGTTCATAGATGATATTCTAATCTACTACATGACTGAAGAAGAGCACAAGATGCACTTTAGGATTGTGCTAAAAATATTGAGATAGCAAAATTTGAGAGCGAAGTTCTCTAAGTATCACTTCTGGAGAGAAGTAAGATTCTTGGGTTATGTTGTTTCGGGATAGGGTATAGCAGTGGATCTTGCGAAGGTGGCAGTGGTCCAAGATTAGAATCAGCTCAAGAATGCTATGCATGTGAGAAGATTCCTAGAATTGGCAGGATACTATGACGCTTCGTAAAGGACATCTTGAAGGTAGCAGCACCGTTGACAAATTTGACAAAGAAGAGTCGGACTTCTCACTACAAGAAAAACCATTTATAGTTGCAAAAATCGGTGGCGTTTTATTGTAAATGCAACAAAAAATAGATTACAAAGTAATATAAACGTGGCAAAAAATAATTCACGTTTCCCGCTTCTAAAAAAAAGAGTCCGCGCACGAACTAAATAAACGTAACCTATCATTTTACTCTCGTACTTAACAAAATTCTCGTCCCTAATTTGCTTTCTTCTTCAGAAAAAAAATTTCCCCTTTTAATCGTGTCAAATTTCATCGCACTCAAGTATCATTGTCAACTCCATCGATTCCCCCTTACTCAACATCGAGTCGCGGCAGCCAGCAGATCTAGGTATATTTAGGTATGAATCTTTTAAATCGATTAGGTATATTTAGGTATGAATCTTTTAAATCGACTTTGTGATTCTATTTGAATTTTATATGAATTTTAATGCATCCTATTTTCGTATTTTTTCCTAAACTATTACTGAAATGGTTGATTTAAAGGTGGAAACGATCACTCTATATCATTTGTAGCTTGGAATCCATGGAAATAAAGAGCTCTGTACTCTGATTAATTGAATCATTGCTAGAGGCAAAGTATCATGATATCAATAAATCACTTATTAATAATTCTGCCAAATAAGGAAATCTTAATTCCAGTTTTCATAGTTTTTGTTAGGATTATATTTTTTGTGAACTGCTATCTTTGTTCGACTGATTTTATATGGTGCATTGATATGTTTGGTATTTGTTTTCTTAAAAGGAATGGGTATATTAGATCATGCATTTTAATGTTGGTCTTTGTTTGTCAACTGATTCAATGGCTGGTGTTGTAATATTAATTTGAGTTTTCGCATTTCTTATTAAGATCTCTTTCTATAGTTACAAAACAATTGGACCAAGCATTCAGGACTCTCAATTGTTGTGGGTTCCTAATCCTACTCTCTCTCAGGCCTAAGAATCTTACTGTGGTGTAACCATGGACAAGGAATAGGGATATTTTCTCTCAAAAAATCCTTTTTAAAGGTCCATTTAAGATGAACTGTTTAATACAATAAAAATATAATAGATGAAAGAGAATTACTAATCATACATGCCCCACGGTGATTTCTTTCACTTGTTTGTGGTAGTTTTCTTTACTTTTAAATTTTGAAATAGGTCATCCCCCTTGGGGTTGTTAGAGACATACATTTTTGAACTCCTTGTTGATCTTATTTTTGCTGTGTATGTCTTCCTTACCCTTTGCAACTTGATGAGGAATTTTCTTAGATGAACCAGATATCGGGGGCATGCTCGTATCGGAGATGGCATGCATGCTATTGTCCTCAAGTTCTGCATCATACTTTGGATTAGCTTCATCTTTCTCATGTGCGATAGATTTTATTATTTTATCACTTATCTCTGAATTTTTTGCAGCTGTAAAATTTGATTGCAATATAATTAGGATAAGGGGCTGCAACTTTAAAGAACTATATATTTTTTGTCCCCTCATTATTTGTGTTCTGCTTCTGTTTGCACTAAGCATGATTAGTTTTTCCAATCGCTTTAGCCATGAGGGGACAAACTGTTGGTTTGTACATTCTGAGGCTTTGAATTTATATGCAGTAATTCTATAATTTGCTAGACTTAGGCTTTGAATTCATGCATGGATTAATTATAAATACATGTAAACCTAAGGTTAAATGCAAAATATAAGTGTAAAATTTATATTTTTGGAAAAGTATTCTTTGCCTTTGTCTACTAAACCACCATGGTTATATGCAGTAGTGCTACAAGTATTTGTACTTCAACGTCTAGTTATTTTTTTGATTACAACAGATAACCAATTTATACGTCAAAGATTGGAAACTTATTTGCCTTCAAATGACGATAATGGAAAAAGGCTGGGTTTTTTTAAACAGGTGATAAAACCATGATTAACTTAATATGTATTTTGAGAATTAGAACATATAATCTTATACTAAAGCTCACTTTTCAGCTACATGTTGATGATATTTAAGTGTTGTTTGTTAATATTTATCGCTGCTTATTGTTTACATGTGCTTATTGGTTTATACTGTGTTTTCTGTCACTTGTAGAAAAATATGTCTACAACATCTGTACGTACCCGCTTGCAGAGAAAGGCTGAAGAACAAACAGTCAAAGCTAAGAAAAAACAGTCAAAGCGAAAACGTAAAGTTCCAGCTAGTATAAATGAAATAGAAGAACAACCAGACAATGCTAAGAAGCAGGCCACTGTTCACAATGAAGAAGACGAACAACCACTAGATGATATCCCCTCTGACCCAAATGAAGGACTCCGCTCAGAAAATGAAGCCTGTCCTGAACAAACTGCTGATGCCGAGCTGGAAATTGGGAAACAAAGTGAAGCTGAAATCGGAAGTACATCTCGGAAAAGAGGCGGTAGAGGTCCAGCAAAAGCAAAAAGACTCACGTCATGTAGTCAGGATCGAATTGAAGTTGAGTTCAATGATCTAGGTGTACCAATAAGGCATGGGTCGGTATATTTATCCTCTTTTCTTGGATCGCTTGTGCGGGAGCAGGTTCCATACACCATTGATGATTGGAGGAATATTAGTGATGACTTAAAAGAAGTTTTGTGGCAGTCGGTTCTGGTATGAAGCATGCATCTATTATTTAACATTCTGACTCTAATATGTTTTGAAAATGACTTCTAATATTGCATGGTCTTGCCAATTATAAATTGAAATTGCCATCTAATAACTTCTGGATAAATTGAAAAATAGTTCTTGCCAATTATAAATTGAAATTGCCCTCTAATAACTTCAGAAAACCTTTCAGATTTAATTAAATCTGTCGTATTTAAATTAAATAAATTTTACTAATATCATGTTTTGATGTATTGTTGCAGATTAGATTTAAATTGGAAGAGGAATGGCAAAGAAAAGCTATATTTCAACAAATGGGAGTACTTTGGAGATCGTCAAAAAGCAAATTTGTTCGAAATTTGCAAAAAGCGGAGAACGATGAGGAAAGACTTAAACTGAAACCTACGAACATAAAAAGCATAACCGATTGGAGGAAGTTTGTGAAGGCGAAAACAAGTCGGGAGTTTAGGGTAAATCATTCATACTGAACTCATCTGGCATGTTTCTGCAAATCCATCTACATAGTTAGCAACCGATAAATTTCTTTAGAAGTGAAGTCCAAGTGTTGGTGGATGCTGAGGGTTCCTGTTTAGGTATTAGCTGCAGGAACCTATGACAGTACAAAATACAAATGCATTATGACAAGCACAGGAACATTTTAAATGAAGTAAAAAAAACACTTTGCAAGTTAGTTCAATCTATAAATATTATTAGTAGATATGGAATGCTGTATATGTCAACTGAGTTATCCAGCATTAATAATACCAAATAAGTATATGACCATGATGAATTGATTTTCAAATAAATTGCAATCCTCACCATACATATTTACCCTGCATTATAAATATTAGATAGTTTTTCTCTTTATGATTTTGGTTGTTAAATTCTAGCATCTTTCAATATTTTTAGCAAAAAAATGAGAAATATTCAGCCCTTAGGTACACACAACTTCAGCATACAACCAGTCGTAGAGGAATGGCTAGAAAGACCGAAGACATGGTAAGTTCATTAACTATAGCATTATTTAACATTATTTTATACCTGTCAGTTTATTAATTTAATGTTATTCTATTTTTAGAAAAAAGAAAGTGCAGATCCATCGTCCATAAGTAGAGCTGATGTGTGGATTAGATCTCACATTAAAAAAAATGGTGAACCAGTGAACATGGAAGCTGCGAATACTATTGTAAAATTGTTTTTAATTTTATTGGTATTTTTTTTGAAACTATGAAATTTTTACCATTGTACATTATCTATGTGTATTTATTTATATAGGAGGAGATCAAAAATTATGGTAGCCTATCCCAATCCGGCTCGACACAGAATGATATTGGAAAAGATGCTCTTGTACATGTACTGGGACAAGATAAACCGGGACGGTTAAGGGCATTGGGTAGGGGTTGCACTTTAACCAAGCTAGCTTTGGCCCAGTCCAAAGATAAACAAGTGTCTCGGTGTCGAGAGGAAATAGCAGAATGAAGGGAATGATACAGACTCTGATGGACCAGAAGGTAAATTTTTGGAAATTAATTTATATTCGTAAAATATTAATTTATATTTATGCTTCGCTGCAGGGTAAAGAAAGTTCGAGAAGGAACTCACCTGATTCGGTAAAAATAATATTCATATTACTCAATAAATGAAATTTATATTTTAATTTTTTAATCCAGTAATTGATTTAATTTTCGGTTGATTAATTGTAGATCGACGACGAAGTATGTTTGCTGTTGAATTGGGATGGAACCTCTGGAGTTGTTGCCCATGGGAGGCTGTTGTCCATGGACCCAGATGACGTTGTCAATGGCATTCGTCTTAGACCAAATGCTGGGAGCGTTGTTATAGATTCAGTGGATAAAGCAGATACTTATTTATGGAGGCCTACACCTGAAATGGCAGTCTTAGCAGACGCTAAGAATAAGGTAGTTGCTTGGCCATCAGTTTGCATCAAGGTCCCGCTGCGAACACGGTTGAACTGTAGTGCATCCAGTACGGTAATTTTTTCACGTTAAGTATATTAGTGTAATATTCTGCGAGCTTATTGATGTCTAAAATGCAGCGAGCACACCCCCCATCTGAATAAAAATTTAACACATATTCGTTGTTTTTGTATAGCATACTAAAGTCTTGAATTTCACTTCTCATTTTTAGAGTACCAGCATCATCGAAGACACTTGCAAGATTTACGGTTGGACTGAGGGTGAAGGTGTAGTTGCCGAAGGAAGAATCCACGCCACTGATCTAAAATATACTATTAATGGTATTCCACTCGGTCCGTCTGCTGTTGTGATTTGGGTGGACAAAGTAGTAAATAAAGATGCTTATTTGTGGTGACCCACATCTGATATGTCGTGCATTGAAGATGCAGTTGGTAGGAAAGTAGCATGGCCAAGATCAAAAGTAGAAGCTGATCAAGAAAAACTAGATGAGAGTCATGATGATTCTGAAAATGTTGTGAATTCTCCCATGAAATCCACACATATGGTCATGAATAAATCGCAAAATGTAAGTATTAATTTTCAAATTTGAAGAAGTTAACTTTGTATGAAAGTTTATTTAATGTGCATGTATACATTGTGCATAATAATCTCTTTTCTTTCAACCGATTGCAACAATGCAAAAGGATGCCAAATGCCAGTTGATCGATTTGGGTGGAGCAGACGTAGTGGCTGAAGGAAGTATTGCATCAACTGATCTGATAACGATGGTCCATTGTCGTCCATTGGGACATAATGCTGTAAAAGTTTGGATTGAACTGGTGATAGTTCCAGATGTAGAGATATGGAGACCAACATCGGGTCTGACGTGCATGGATGATTGCTTTGGCGTTCCTATAGCTTGGCCAATGGAAAAAATCATTATTAAGTCAAAATGAAAGGTATATAATTTTTTTATATATATACATTAGGAATGCTAGCAGCTAAAGTGCAGATAGATTTTTGGTAAAATGATAAAAGTACATAAGTAGGGGTGTTATATTCGAATTGTGATTGAATGATTGTGATTGGTGGTTAAGGTTCAGGGGAGGGAAAATAATTGATGGTGAGGAATTATGTATGGATTGTGGTGGAATGTTAGTTGAATTGATGGTGAGGAGTTATGTATGAATTGATGGTGAGCAGTACAGTGATAGTGTAGGAAGAAGTGGCAAGGTAGTTGAGTGTTGTGGCAGTGCAGAGAAGTGGTCGATTGTCGTCCATATGTTTTGTTTCAGTACATTGCTTATTTAAGCAGTTTTAAGTTCAGGTTTTGTTTTCTCACTCTTTTGTTCTGTTCTTTGTTGACAGGTAGTTCAGGTTTTGAAAACATCAGCAATGACAGGTAGTTTAGGTTTTTATGGTGGTTCAGGTTATGCTCGGTACGGTTATTTCAGATGTTTATTTCAGATGTATATGTACGGTTATGACACTTATGGTAGTTTGGTTATAACACTTATGGTAGTTTGGTTGTGTATGTGTACGGGTAGCTTTTTGTAGACACCTATGTATATGGATGTATGAATGTCTATGTATCTTGTGGATCTTCAATGCGTATACGTATTTTGTAGTTGTTTAATATATTGTGTTCAAAAGTGTATGTGCTTGCGTATTCTGTTATTATATAATTGGATGCTAGATCAGGGGTAAATCTGGAGTAGCAGGTGGAGGGAAACAAACGCTACTGGATATTATTTATTTTGGTAGCGTTAAAATGTCGCTACAAAAGAGTAATTAGAACTCAAGTACACTTATGCTGGCGTTTATTACGCGCTACAAAAAATGTATATAACGCCATGAAAAGGTAACGTGGAGGAGAAAACCCTTTCGGTGGCGTTAAACAGGCGCTACAAAAAATTTAGATAACGCCATAAAAAAGTATCATGGAGGAGAAAACCTTTTCGATGGCGGTAAATAGGCGCCACAAAAAAGGAATTCTATGGCGCTATAAAAACGCTATCAAAAAAACAAATTTGGTGGCGTTTAAAAAAGTGCAACTAATACTCGAGGATTTTTAGTGGCATGTTTTCTCGTAACGATTATCGGAACGCCACTAAAAATACGTAGTGGCGTTTTTTGGGCGCTACAAAAAATCATTTTTCTTGTAGTGTCTGTATGGGATACGAAGTGCAAGCATGCATTTGTGAGTGTGAAAGAGAGGTTGACGAGTTTATCAATATTGACCATTCCAAGTGGAAATGAAGAGTTGAAAGTATACACCGATGCTTGCGGTAATGGATTGGGTGCGGTGTTAATGTAGATGGAAAGGGTTGTTGCTTATGTGAGTCAACAGCTAAAGCCGCACGAATGGAATTACCCAACTCGTTATTTGGAATTGGCAGCAATTGTTTTTTCTTTGAAACTGTGGAGGCATTATTTGTTAGGAGAAACGCTTGAGCTATTTATGGATCATAAATCATTGAAGTACCTTTTCTCTCAAAAGGATCTAAATCTTCGATAGCAACGGTGGTTGGTGTTCTTGGCCTTTTATGATTTTAGTATTTCCTACACTTTGGGAAAAGGGAATGTAGTCGCCGATGCACTGAATATAAAACATGTAGGATTAGGAGCAATGTTCTTGGAATTGAACCAGATAGAGTATATTGTCAGATTTGATTTCATGCCTCATTACGGGCTAGAACCTGAAATGTTGGCAAGGCTTGTCGATTAGAACTACCCTAATTGAAAGAATTGGTACTAGTCAGAAGAGGGATGCTAGGCTAAAGGAGATCATAGCAAAGATAAAAGAAGGAGTAGAGTCTGAATACTTGAAGCAATATGAACTCAACCGAGAAGGTTGGCTTCGAAAGGATGGAAGATTATTTGGTCCCAGTATTGATGGATTGAGAGATGAACTGCTAAAAGATTGTCACTATTCCAGATTGATTATACATCCTGGTGGTAACAAGATGTACTGTGATATGAAGCAATCTTACTACCGGGAATGAATGAAGTGGGATGTTGGGGCATTCGTCTTGAAGTGTATGAACTGCCAGTTGATAAAGGCATAGCAAAAAACCTAGTGGATTGTTGTAACCATTAGAGACTCCTGATTGGAAATGGAAACAAGTATCGATGGATTTTGTTGATGGATTGCCTAGGACTCGAGCAGGGTATGATGGCATTTGGGTTATAGTAGATCGGCTGACCAAGAGTGCAAGGTTTATACCTGTCAAGTCAAGTAGAATGGCATTCAAGCTGGTAGAGTTGTATGTAAATTTGATGGTACAATTTCACGGTGTTCAATAGTGGGTTTTGGAAGAGCTTACAAAAGGCATTAGGGATGGAGCTGCATCTTAGTATGCTTATCACCCGCAAACTAATGAGCAGACCAAAAAAGTAAATCATATATTTGAGGATCTCTTACAAGCATGCATTATAGACTTTGGTGGATCATGGGATGATCATTTGCATTTGGTAGTGTTTGCATAGAACAATAATTATCAGTCGAATATTGGTATGGCACCATATGAAGCATTGTATGGCCGACCATGTAATGCTCCTTCGTATTGGTGGGAAGTAGGTGAGAAACTGATATTTGGGCCAGATATGATTAGAGAGACTTCAAAGAAGATTGAGGTCATTCGGCAACAAATGAAAGCTGCTCAGGATCGACAGAAAAGCTATGCGGATAAGAGATAAATGGAGTTAGAGTTTTTTGTCGGAGATATGGTGTTTGTAAAGGTTTCTCTTCTAAAGAATGTAGTTCAATTCGGTAAAAAGGGAAAGTTGGCATTGAGATTTGTAAGACCTTTTCCAATAGTCGAGAGAATCAGGAAGCTAGCATATAAGGTCAACTTACTTTAGAAGATGGCGGGCATGCATAACGTTTTTCATGTCTCATATCTACGAAAGTTTGTGAACGACTCAAGCATGAAGATCACACGGGATCAGCCATAGGATATTAAGGTAGAACTATAAGTTTTTATACCTTATAGGCTGCTTTGTATTGTTGGGTATGAAATGAAACGGCTTAGGAGAAAGTCAATGAAGCAAGTGAAGGTACAATGGAGCAAAAGTGAGGACGATTGTACATGGAAGATGGAGTAGAGCATGAGGATTTCTAATCTGAAGCACTTTGAATGGTAAGACCCATTGCTTATCGTGTTTACTTTCACCGTTGTATACTATATTTGATAGTTTAGTATTCCATTGCTTGAAGATGATAGTTTCCCATTTCGTAGAGTGGTCATAATGGAAAATTAGTCATGGAGTTAGTAAGTTATGCCTATTTTAAGTTTTTGAAGCTGTTAACCAAAATTACTGTGTAATTAGTGAAACCATTTAGTTGGCTCATTACTCTAATTAGAGAATAATATAAATAGAGGACCGAAGAGTCAAGTTAAAACTTTTCTCTCTAATTCTAAATTAGGTATAAACCCTAATTAGCCCTAGATCCACCCTAATTTTATCCAAAATCACCCAAATTGCTCTCTAAAAAAATATGATTGCGGATTAGAGATTAAATCATCAACTAGAAGATAGAGATCATCATTTTTCTTGATTTAAAGTGCATTCCATTTCTGTCCAGATTGGATTTGCTTTCATATTGGTTGAATTTGGTAATTGGTGAGTGATTTATGCCTTCTCACTATACATCGCTTGTTTATATGCTAGAATGATAGGATTTAACATGTTTTAAATCACTTTTTGGTCATAAAACCTTTTCTAACTTTGATTACATGTTAAACTATTTTTATGGCCTAGACTGATTAGAAATCACTCTTGCTTATGCTCATATATTCATATTATATGTAGATTTATGTTAGAAATTGATTTGTTTGTCTTATTTTGATGGATTAACATGTTTGATTAGATGATATTGCTTGTTATTCTAAGTTGGATGATATGATTTAATGTTGTTTGCTAGCGTTGAGATTGCCTAGAAAGTTAGGTTGGAGAATTGAGAAAATTGGAGGCAAAGTTAGTTGGAATTGGACAAATTTTGGAAGGGAGGCTCCGGAGTATTGGAAGAACTCGTGGTTCAAGGCACAAGTTCCAATTTCTTAACTGCACAAGTTGGCAACGAGTTGAGAGGTCAGCATTGAAATCTGTAGTTTGGTCCATGGTAGTGGCAATTTTGGGGAGAGCAAGGATGTTGCTAGTAGAGATTGCCAGAAGTGATGGATAGGTAATTGGCTAAGTTTCGTAGGCTGAATACTTGTTTCTAGAATATGAAGTAGGGTGCTTTAAAGAGAGAACTTGTTCTATGACGACTTGATTTGTGTTGATAAGTCGGGGTCAAAGCATTTGGGCATGGAGTACTAGAAGCAAGGAATGAGTGGAAGAAACTTAGCCATAAATTGCTAAGTGGAGAGGTTGATACCGAGTAGAGAGGTCGCAGCCTAGTTCTAGGGTTAAGCCCAAATAGGATGAAACTTTTGGAAGGTGAAGTAGAGGTTTGGTAGATCGTGTTGGAGGTGTTGGCTCATTCGTATCAGGTTGGATGATGATATAATAGATGATGAAAAACTATGGTCTTCGGATGTTGTCTAGTTTTGGGAGTAGGTTCCAAAGATGGTGGCTCGCAAATGGGGTGGGCCATAGGATCGGGGAATATGGAAGGGTTCCTCGTGAATAATGGAAACTGGATTAAGCAAGAAGGGCTCGGTATACAAATGGAGAAAAGATGGGCTCAGGTGTATTTGATAAGAGATTGTTGATGCTCGGAGTGTTTTCAGTTGTACTCGAAGCAGTGGTATTATAAGTGGGGACGCTCATGGGTTAATAAAGGGACTTGTATACCCTGAACCTATAGCTTTTGGTCTAGTGTCCGGCTTTAGGCTATGAGATACGAAAGCACAACAGAGAATCGAGATTTCCATTAGTCCCTGGTAGAAAGGAGAGCATATGAGCTATCATACATTCAGAGCACATGGAGTGATAGTTAGGATTGTTTGACGGGTGTTATGGTTGCTTTGGTTGCTCTCTTTATTAGGCTATCACTCTTAGATATTAGGGGAAGTGGGTATTGGAGATAGGAATATATAGAATTTTTGATATTCTTTATTTGGTTTGTGATATATCTTTATGATATTGTAGAGTAGCATATTATAGTGTTGTATGCTAACTCTTTGGTTGCAGGAACAGGTCAGGTATGGTTCATGTACTGTTGTTCCTAACCATATTTACCTGCTTAGTGTTCTGAGACTCAGTTGCCACTCACACGAGACTGCTTTCTGACCACATGTTTTATGCTTTGCTACTTATTTCTTAGGTACCCTTAAATGAGTAGACTAGATAACAAGTCTAGGTGATGCAGTGGCTGTTCGGAGGATGAGATAGATGGAGCTATGTCGTATTATATACATATATTGAGTCTGCGCTTATTCAGCTGAGCAACGCTGTGGAGTCTGTGACAGTGCTTGCTTATTACTATTTGTATTAGAGACAGTTGTTGAGTTCTTTCGTTGTATAAACTTTACTATTGATGTATAACTCTGTGGATATTATATAATGATGATGATGGTCTGTTCATATTGTTATTACTGTCTCTTCTTTTATATCTGTGATATTATATTTTATCCATGAGCTTGGAGATATGATAGGTTATATGCTATTTTGGTTCATTCTAAACCTAGATGATCGATCTAGCTTCGAGATATGATAGGTTATATGCTATTTTGGTTCATTCTAAACCTGGATGATCAATCTATATCGGCCAGGCACGACAGCAGCGCACAATTTATATACTATTGGTGTCGCTCGTATAGGGCCGTCGTCACATGGTCAAAAATCCAATATCGTATGTATTCAACTCTATAGTCAAAACACAAAGTTCTTAGTTCAATAATAAAAAATATTATTAACCGAAATGCTCAGGCTAGAGACTTTGACTTTGAGTTGACTTCAATTGATCATGAAACTAACCTTATATAACTGAGAAGACGAATCCTATCTTAAATAGTGTTTCGCTTCCAATGCTTCCACTCGACCCAACTGTAGTCATTCGATAGAGGACGTACCATGATTTAACTATAATCAAAGTAGAGATTCTACATTGAAGATCAACAGTATTATCGAGTCAAGAGAACTGTCTAATTTTTTCACATCGATATTTTCTGTTTGACCTTGGTTATATTAACAACTAGAAAACTATCAAATGAGTAATTCCATAGTTATCTAATAACTATCAGTACATAAAACCTTGGTGCCTTCAGCAATCATGAGTAATACACTACTCAACATTTAGAGAGTTGTATGTACTCTAGTCTCAATGGATGCATCGATATCCAGCCTCAATACATCTTGACTAGGAAAATTTAAAATGGTTTATTTATTTTTATTGTAATAAATCACTCATGGTTACAACACATTATAACTACTATCATAAAACATACCATTTATGGATATTCTATTAAATATACTTTTAATTAAATTAACTAATTAATATCAGATATATGATCAAGTATATAATATAAAGAAAACACTTTTTATTTCAAACAAGATTGGTTATCGAGTTAGATATATGTAACAAATCACATAATTGCCACTAGTGCATACCCCTAACTCTATCAATCTCCAGCTTGCACTTAGGGTAAATTATGGAGTCTTATTCCATATTCTCCAATCAACTTCCTCAAAAATGAATCGGGTCAGTCCCTCAATGAATGGGTATGCTATTATGTTTCAATCATCTACTCTGCAACTAAGTTTCTCGGACGTCGATAAACTACCTTTATTCTGTGAAAAAATTCGAAGTATGTCTCTTGACATCTAATGAGCTATAAGTTTTGTTATGAACTATATCTTGACATTGTTATCATATAATAATGTTATCGGATTCTCAACATTTAAAAACACCCTCAACTTAGTAATAAATTTTTGCAATTATATTTATATACATTGTTTTTATTGCCGCGCTATTCCAGGCGATGTACATAGCATTTTTCATTAAATCAGCCAAAGTCTTTCATTTGAAACATTTACAACTTAAAGATTTTTAACTTGAATTGATAAATGACATATTGTACCCAATATCACTTATGAAAATTTGAATGTGAACACTCCTTCATAAGGAGTTTGTTGTTTTTTTAAACAATTCTCTAGTATTTCATAAATAAATGAGAAACCTCAAACAACCATTTAGTGATATAAATTTGGATTTGATATTTTCTTCATGTATCAAATGCACAAACAAATTACAATATGATGGACAACATAGCATGTATGATATTTCCTATTGCCAAAGCATAAGGACTCATCTTACATGTTCCATATTAAACATTTTAATAAGGTGTCCTTGCATATTGTTTTGGAAATTCCCAATATCTTTTATACTTATTATAAACGACATCATTTACAAATTCAACATCGAGTATTAAAACTACTAAAAGCCGATTTTAAAACAAGCACATCGTTAATAATCAATAATGTGTTGTTTACTTATGGCTTAGAAATATCTATGTACCTTTTAAACGTTCTTTCTTATGAATATATGCTTCCTCTGTAGTTTGACTGATAATCGAACCGCTTGACATTTCTATCACAACATTTGTTCAATTTTGATTCTTTTCTGAATATCCGTTCTCGGATCATATCCCAAAAACTTGCAAGCTCAATATTGCTCCTATTAATTTCAAGACACTTTGATTATTTTATGCAAATAGTCTATCCTAAATCTATATTTAGAACTTTATGCTTCAACACATATATACCAAAACATAAAGCCATACTAGGCAATAATTTTGTAAATAAATCTAAATTAACTTGAGCACGTTGAATGGTGAATCTGTTACATTAATTTCAACAATTGAAATTACAGTATTATTCTTATCAATGTATCTCATTGTATCCCAACTACATTTGTCTTTCTCTTATAGACACGTTTGGGGCCAATGGATCATATCCCTTTAGGTACAACTATCAAAATCATATTTTGATAATGTACTTGGAATCTACTTTGGATCTGCGCATCGTACCATACCATAGAGTCAATACTCTTAATGGTTTAATTTAAACAACCGAGGATTATTTATTCTTGACATTGACAAGAAACTTATAGTTTCTCTTTAATGTACAAGAATACTCATTAGACGTTCTAATGTATTATGTTCACTTAGGTTTGATCAATTTCATTTCATCTCTTGTAATCAGTTTTATCCTTGGATTATATCCATATTCATTTTATACCAATAATTTCTTAAAGAAATTCCTTTGTTTCGAAATTGGTATTTCTTGAAATAACAATTGTTTCTCGGTGCAATAGAGCAGGCATTCACAAATATTTTATGAATTACCTTACATAAAACCAAATTTGCATTAGTTCACAATATATTTATGTTCACAACATAAATTAGTCATCTAATTACCATCATTTCTAAAATTCTCTTAGGAAGATTCATATAAGATCCCTTACATAAAAGTATTACATGCTATTTTTCGATTCATACAACCTGCCAACTCCTTGGCCTGGGACATGATGGGGTTTCTTATAAACCCTTATCTTGTATGATTTTTTAAACCATTCTTCGAATGATATTAATCTTAACCTTGTGTACTACTCTTACGTACACATCTTATAGAAAGAATTTAACTCACCTTCACTCATTCTTTAATCGTCTTTTGTCCAACGACGTTCGGTTAATCTTTATCAACACATCATTATGTATTATAAGGAGAAGTGATTCTTGAGACTGAATCTTTTTTCATTTTAGGTACATTTGGAACTCTTTCCAATATACTTATCCATTCGATCAAACCGAACCATTTTATTGCACGTTATTTTATTTACTTCCATTTTATATGATATAAACTTATCGTAGACATGCTCTACATGTATTAAATAAATATATTCAAGCTTGTGATAATACATCGGTGAATACAACAATGTATGTGGAACCATTTTGGTATTATCATACTTGTGATTGCATACACCTATATGTATCAATCCGTAGAATTTATCAACTCTTATGATGCTCGCACTAAATGGGTGCATAGCCCTTAATTATTCGAGATATAATTACTGGTATCATATGATTCATAACAAATAAAAAAGATTTCTCAAAACTATAGCTTAGTCTATAATTTGAAAATAATTGTAAATAATTTTTAACACTTCAGTATTTTCAATGCATCACTTTTCTTATGAAAACAAATACACATTATAGTTTTATTTCATAAATAATGTGCACTACGTTTTACGAAAATAATTTTTGTAACTTGATGCAGTCAATAAGTGTAATATGGCATGCTCCCACTATTTCTGCCATTACAATAATAGCATACCAAATGCAGAGGTCCATCATCCACTTAATATAGACCATTTATTTCATATACTGCAACTAGTTTATAGTGGAGAGTTTTGATCAAATACCTTAAACACAAAGAAATAAATCTCATAGAAAAAAAATTTCTGTACGAAATACATTTTCGGAATAAAACTCATATTTCTTATTCAGATGTTAAATATTAATCATTATTATTACAATTCTCGTTTTCGATGTTTCTTTATGGAGCAAAGGTGACGATTCGCTCTATTTATCCCAACTGTACCTTAAAGCACATCTACACTTATACATTCATTTTCTGTTTTAAATGGTCGAACCGTTTAAAAGAATACCCTTACTACAACATCATAACGAACTCTTTACAAAAATGCATTTGATTATCCTTAACATTTAAGGATATCAAATATGATACACCTTATGTAAACTGATCGAACTGATATTTCAACGATCGAGTTCTTAGGTCTATATTGTAGTTTTGACCTTGTGTTGCGTTTAATACAATACGATCTTTATTGTAATCAATCAAATCTAATGCTCGATCTAACACTATGATTTACTTGTTTGCTTTGAATGAACTAATTTCATTGAAGTATCGTACATTACGAACTATGACCATTCACCATATTACACTTATATGTGATAGTTCACGGATCAAATATCCATACTCTTGTGTTGTTTTGATTTCGAAACTCATAGAATGCAATACACGGTCTCGACCAATAAATACGTATGCGACGAACATATTAAATAGTTGTAAATTAGGCACTTGCATGGGTATAGAAAATATTTACATGCAAGAAGTATTTAATAGTAAGTGTATGCTATATTTCTTTTTGCCAATCTTCAATTCAGATCATTTGTATATCTTAATTGATAAATATTTTATCAATAGCATTAAATTCATAAATTTATCAATCTACATTATTATAACATTGTATAGCATATATTCTTACAATATTAGAAAGGTTAAATGCTATCTTTTCATTTTTCTAATAAGGCTCATATTAGCCTTTTATGTTTCACCAAACCCTAAGTGAAACATAGAAGCCTTTCAACTTCACTAGTGGGTGTTAGGACTCGTATGCCTTGTGATTCTGACCTTGAGGAAAACTCAATAAATCATAGAGCCGCAAACGATGGATAACTCCTTATTGGTTGTATCATATGCAACTCTTAACCCATGGTTTCTTGTCCTAATTCCGCCTTTACCTTGAGGAAAGCTTAACAAGTAAAGTGGGATTATTCGCTCGGATCTATCATTTCGCGATGGCCTATGTATAATGCACATACCTTGAGGAAAACTCCACAAATATGTGCAATTACCTTACCTTTTCTATTCAATATATTAATAGCACTATACATAACATTCCTAGCTTGAGGAAAGCTCAACAACTAAAGAGTATGCAAGTCGACTATTAAAATATAAATGATAGAGGACAACTTTACATTAAAGATTCATAATCTTCAATATATTATATCAAGTGGTATCGACTTATGGAATAATGTATTTCTTATGAAATACCCTTATGATTCAAGTGTCGGACACATCAGAAATCATAATATATGTACATGTACATATGTATTTAGTCCTTAAGTCTATTTAGGGTTTTTTAGTGTTTCACATTTAGTTTATACATTCACACCATATAAGTTTTATTATTATATAACTTTTATACTTCATATTACTTATATAATAGTTTATGTATAATATTATATTAATTAAATCTTATCTAATTAATTTTAATTAATTAACCAATTTAATTAATTTTATATTAGTATTCCAATACAAATTTTTATACATTGGAAATGTCTACTATAATCTTTATAGTATATACTATAAACTTTATAATAATACTTATAAATATATACGTATGTATGTATGCATGCATGCATGCATGTATGTATATGTATGCATGTATGTATATATCCACATACTATAACTTTATAGTATAATACATATATCCTATATATGTGTGTTTTTTATTTAATTAATATATTTAATGAAATTTTTTTAATTAAATTATATTAATTTCGAAAATTTATTTTATATACATACATGTATATTTATGTTCTCAAACACTTTAAAATAATATAACTTACATCAATATATATAATAAATGTATATAAGTATTAATTAATTAACTTACTTAATTAATTCATTTTATTAATCTTATTAACAAATTTTAAATTTTGAAATTAGTATTTAAATATTTTCAAACATTTAAAAAATATCATTATCTTTTCAAATATTTTGAAAACTTATGTTGCAATATAACTTTTATAATAAACATGTTTTTATTTTAAACTTAAGTTTTAAATTTAAAATCTTATATTTAATTTTTAAAACAATTCTGAAAATTAGCCCAATGTCCAATTCAAATTGGGCATTTTTCTATTAGGAGCAACCTTTGGGCTCACTTCACCTTTCAGGCAGAGTCGGTAACCAGGTAGGACATGGTACTTCATTATCCAATTCCAATCCTAGACATTACCTTTCTAGACACCATACTAAGTGAGCAAGCTTAATTAGTTAGAACTAACATGACTATTTTAGACCACATAGACTATTGAGCTCTGATAGCATTGTTGCTCCGGACCAAACTCCTTTATGGTGACAAGACTAGGTACCTCATGAGCAAGTTTTACATGCAGCCCCTCGACTAGCACAACCATCACAGGACATGAAGGGGCAAGAGGATATGCTTTGTCAAAGATCACAATAAGAGAACCCCCTATCATTCTAGTTGCAGGGATCGAACCTGGGACATCTAATGTACCGAGAGAATGCCTCAACCAACCTCGCTCTAATGCCATTGTTGAACTAGGCTAGCTTGTAGCGGAAGAAATGGGTGAATTTCAATTTTTTACCATTTTGGATCTTTATTGGGCCTATGTAGTCTGAATTCATTTAGAACTTTTCTAAATTTTCCTTTATAAATTTTTTCCATTTTATTATAATTGATTAAAATTAGTTTAATTTAATTTTAATTAATTATATATTATGATGAGCATATCAAATGCACCTATGTGTAAAATGAAAGTGCAACGTATGAAATGTGTACATAGTTAATGTGAACTTTGTTTAGGTGTTGGGATTTACATCGCAACAGACACATTTTCCCTGTATATATGCCTTTGTCGTCTAAAATATGAATTATTTTAATATATGAATTATTTTAATATATATATATATATATGTATGAATATATGTATATATTTAAATGTATAAATGCATATATAGATACATAATAAATATTTTGCATAGCAGTTCAAATTGAAATAGACTTTAATTATATTACATGCAATAAATCACAGAATACAATGTCCAATTAAATAGTTTAAGAGTTTGCTATTATATGGGCTATCTGGGATCCAAAACATTCCAAAAACTGATTAGTATTATTCTCATTTGAACCCAATTTAAATTTCCTATACGTATCATATACCGATACATGCGCTTATAACTGTTATACAAGCATTTTATTAAATACTAATGGAAATCCAACAAATCAAATAAGAAATATTTTAGAAATAAATATTTCAACAAATATTAATTAATCCAATTAATATAAAGTCCTTTTTAGTATTTATTCTGTTTAAATCGGTTTAAACATTCCACCGATATCGTATATTAATATGCACATTTATAAGTTTTATATAAGCTTTTTACTAAATACTAATGGTATTCAAATAAGTTAAATAAAATTTAATAATTAATATTTCATAAATATTAATTAATTTGATTAATTGCAAACTATTAAAAATCAATTAAATCATGTGGTTCGTTTGGAATTTTTATCCTTTCGGTTGTGTGACTCATAGGTGTAAATTCAATCAGCGATTAATATTGAACAATTAAAATATTAACGTTCATACGTCATCTTAGCTAGTGGTATGACATTTTTGTTGAATTTATTGCTCATACATTTTTGGGTTTGAAATTTTTATATGTTGGAAAACATATTAAAAGTGTTTTTCTAGAATTTTTGTAGATTTTTCCTAAGTGTTTTAATGGTTATATAAAATTATTTAAGGTACGCGACTTAAATGTTTTATATAATTTAAAGAGGAGAAGGGGCTTTTTGCAAAATAATTTAAATTTGTTTACCCTAGAAAGTCGGCAGCACTTTTGAAAAGTGCAGTATTTTTAAGAAAGAGGCAACCAATCACAATTAGACACGTAAGGCGGGTTAGGTGGAAAGACATATTTGCTACATGTTTTTCACTGTTTTGACACCGTCGGCACCAGGTTTCGCCTCCTCATCTTTGCTTCCGGCACAGTCGAAACCAATGCACATGGTATCAGGGAACTGGTACATAGTGAATTGGATGAAGGCGAAAGGTAGGGAGTCGAAACCAGGGGTTCCAAAGGGGTTGAGGAAGTCCTTTGTTTTTAAATTAAGAAACACGCCTACTTGGTTTTGAATAAATGGCTTTCGACAAAGTACCTTTCGACAGGTCAAATGATTTAAAGAAAATGGTTTCGATTGGGTTACGCCTCTATTTTTAAATAATTGCTTTCGACTACATCGAAATCTTTTGTTGCCACCTTTTTACCTTTTGATCCAGATGGTTTCGAAAGGGTTATTTTGTTTTCAAAAAATTTGGCCACCTCTCCAATGCTTTCGAAGGGATGGTTTCAACACCATCACTTTTTGCTTAGGAAATGGTTTCGAAGCAAATGCTTTCGACTTAAATGTTTTTAAGACCATTTTTATATAATAAAGTAAAACCCAAATTGGTTTCGAAAGAGATAGTTTTAAATGGTTTCGAAACAGATGTTTTCAATTTTAATGGGTTTCTGGTCCTTTTTCTCTACTTAAAGGCAGAATCCAAATGGTTTTGAACGAGAGGTTTTTCAAAGGTTTCGAAGCGGTAAATTTTTGAATGGTTTCGAAAGGTTTCCACATGTTTTAAGTTGAACCCAAAGTGCTTTCAAAAGGATTGTGTTTTGACTGTTTCGAAAGGTTTTAATGAATGGTTTCGAAAGGGGTGGTTCCCCAGGTTTCGAAAGGGTTGAAAGGAAGGGTTGTTCCTATGTTTTCAAAATGAAATATTTAAAATGTTTTAAAAGGAGGATGTCTGATATTTTGAAGCTTTCGAAGAAAAGAAAGGTTTCTCCAATGTTTTCAAAAGGCAATATTTAATGGTTTCGAAAGGGCCTTTCAATGGTTTCAAAGGTGTTACCTTTAATGGTTTCGAAAGGGTTGTTCAACGGTTTTAAACGAAGGTTTCGAATGTATTAAATAGGCAATGTAGCCTAAGTATTTTCAAGTTAAAAAGGGTTTTAACTTGTTTTGGAAGGATAGTTAATCCTTATTAAATCTCATCAACATTATTTTGAGTAAAGTATATATATCATGGAAAAATAGCTTATTGTAAAACTAAGAATATATTTTCCTTGTATAAGTATGATTTAAAAGGTCAAATCATTATGAAATGGCTTTCAAGGGAAAAGATATAGGGTAGTTAACCCTAAGAAAATGATTCGGACAGTTAGTCCATTTTGATTCAGACAGTTAGTCCAGTTTACGGGCAGTCAGCCCAGTTGTATGGACAGATAGACCATTTGTAGCATAATGGACCTTGCTATTATATTATGGGAGGATAGTTCACATATTACCTATTTTACGGATAGATAGTCCATTTATTGGCATAAAGGATATTGCTATTTTGATATAATCAGTTTGATTAACCAGTTTGGTTGTAGGAAAGGATTTGCAAAATATATGTTTTAAAGAGGATATAAGTGAGGGGAAACCTATTTTGCTAAGCGGCGTGGTCTCACTTAATATTAGTAAACCAAGATGTAACAGAATTATTCACACCGGGCTTATGTCTGACTCGAAGTATTTGTTTCCCCTTAAACTCTCGGGTGCTCGAAATTGATTTGAGTAGGCTGAGGGTTGAGGTTTTCAGGTTTTAGTTGTTTGGCGAATAAAGCTTCCAAAGACGAGCAGGTGGCTGACGGATAGCTAATTAGGATTTGCAATTTCATTTTATCTTGATTTTGCTGTGTATATTAAGTCAAATATGATTATATTAATTTGATCAACCAAGGGGGCATTGTCATATGTCGCTTCTGGCATATTTTTGTAATGATTATAACTAATCTTTACTTGGAAACGATATGGGATTATGTAACTTGGATATGAAATTGTTTTGAAATGTAATTAGTAAAATGTTGTTTTTGAAATCTGTGATTTTATTCATATTCAAGTGCTTCTAGTATTATAGATACCATTATCATTACCGTATTTTGTCACCAGAAGTTAATACTATGGATGACTACAGCATCTATAGCACTTAGCTTCTAGCCTCCAGATACGGGATGTTACAACTTGGTATCAGAGCATGGTTTATGAAAAACTTTAAACTAAAAATAATTTTAAAACATTATCCTAAGGAATTATAGTAAGATTGGGGTATAGAATAACGCTATAGTAACGTACTTGTATTTGCTATATGTATATGCTTTATCTCTAGTCTCCTACCCTTGTTAGGTTATTTTTCTGTATCTCATAAGGTTTGAATATAGGTAAGAAGGTAGAAGAGGAAGTGTTAACCCAGGAGGGAAGGTGCGACGTCCCACCTCTATACTCATAATAACAAAGAGTATTAAAAGAAATACTGTCTATTATTACGAAGAATAAGGCTGGATAGGAGCGGCCATCCGTAGTTGGCCTTACACTAATATTGGTTATCTCGATAGGAGTGGTATATACTTTTTATTTTTCATCTATTATTTATTTACTCCCATCGACACACCCAATTCTAGTACAAAACGAACTACGACGGTTCATAATAGTTTAGGACAATGAATATAATAACAACACAGATAATATAAATGCGGAACACAGATTAAACAAAAAGTCTCATATATATATAACTGATGTCAGTTACAATATAGTTGACAAAGTACATATGATACAACTACAACTCTCGACTCTGGAAGTTATATATACAAGTACATTATCAACTAATATACATGAATACATATCAACTTAAAACAAACACACTAACTACTACAACAAGACGCATACCACTTCAAATGATATGAAAAGTCTTCAAAGCTCAACAGCAACTCAAACCAGGGAATCTACAACCTGAAATAACTCAGGTATGACCCGAGTATTACATTCAAAAGAAAATAATACACGGGTTAGTCTAATTCAAACTCGGTTATTAATGCACAGAAGCAATAATAATCAATATCAAATAGACGACGGTCACAGAAATCTCGTATATCCAACTCTTCGATAAGAGAATCGGATAACGGTAGATATAACACTAAACAGTGTTAGACAACAAATCAGCAGATTTAAATCAGCAACAAAGATAAGTAAAGAGAATATCAATGTAGAAAATCTTAAAAACATCAGAATTGCCTAACGGCAATTTACAACAACTAAATAATCAATATAAAACATCAATTCTAGTAGGGCTACAGTACACGCACGCGTATACTGCCTCGCCACTACATCATTAAATACACAAAAGATCCACAAAAATCCACAGACAAGCAGAAGGTCAAACCCAGAAAAAGTCGGGTTCAACACATCTGCAATTTCAAATGAGATGGTCAAGACATAAAATAAAGTCTCGAACCAAAATCAGTGACTCAGTGCGAATGCAACAATAGAGCACAATACACCAAGTAAGTAATAGCAAGCAACAGGGCCAGCCCAACATAATACAAACATGAAGTGAATGCAACTCCAGGTGAACAACCAAGGGTCGAGCACTGATATATGCAAACGAATGGAATGCAACTACAGTGATCAAATAGACTGCAGGATTTCAAAAACAGAATACAGTGATCACGAACACATCAAACTTAATGAAACAGGAACTACAAATACTAGTTGCCAACCTACAAACAACCAAACATGCAGCTCGAAGTGATATAACAACAATTACCACAAATAGAAAGTGATATAACAAAGCGACTCAACAGCAATGTATGTAACATACGAACAACAGATATACAAGCTGAAACTTCAGAAGAATCGGGTTGGACAACTACAGGTTCAGGTACAACAAAATGCAGACCCAACTCCTCAAATGACCAAGTACAACTGGAATCAAGAAATGCAACTTAAGTTAAAAGCTATGCAGTGAAAACATAAACAAGTATATATGTGAAGACCACTTGAAGTATGTCAAACAGACTGCAAGATAAACCCAAAAATATGCGTATGAACCAAGTAGAAATGAACACATACTATCACCCATGGCTACCAGTGGACAACTGCCATAACCAAGTAGTGACATACAGATTCCACCAAGTCACAGTGTCCAGACTCAATCAAAGGAAACAACAAGGGATATACAAATGTGCACAGCAGCTAGCAACGGTAAGATACGAGTGTAGTGAACCTCAATGCAATCACGAATGCAACTGTACACAAAAGTATCAGACTTCAAACATTATAGGGAAGAATGAATACAACACAACAATTCGACTAGTTCGATATGTCATGTGCAAGACCCAAAGACAGAACAGTTCAATATCACAAGCAAAGATAACAAAGACCATCAAGTCATTGCAACATGAACTATTAAACAGTAAATACCATGGCATGTTCGAAATACAAATCAAAGCCAGAATTTCACAAAATCAAGTCAGGCTCGAAGTCACCAGAAAAATAAAGTGAAATTCTCATCCCAAAATAGTTTTCACAAAATCAAAGTCAAAGCCATAAATTAACGCAATAAGTCGGAGTCATCCCGAACAAGAATGAACCATTCAAGTGATCAAAGGTAACAGAATCTAAAACGTGGTGGTCACGACTAAACTCAATATTGCCAAATACAAGTCGAAACAGTGATGACCACCAACAACGACAACTATGAATACTACATCAATATACATTGAAGTAGCCTGAGCTCAAGACAGTACAAAATAATAGTGGTATTGAAATGAGCATTTGGGACGAGCCTACACTACCAGACAGAACACGAAAAGCACTAGGCAAAACAATTCGATACAACATGATCAACCCCAAGTTCTCAACCAAAGACAGTAATGGCCGAAGTTATGGCAAATTTTATCAACATCGAGCAAAAATCAAAACAAGTCAGAAATTCTCAACATCGAGGCAAAAACAAATGTAACTCAGGCCGGAGTCAAGATTGACATTTTTAAACATCAGAATTTTCAAAGTAATCGAGTAGTGGGTTTCACAAAAATGGCTGAGACCAAATAAATTAACTCGAAAGCCAGAGAATCCAAAGCAATAAGTTCCAACCAAAATCAAAACCCATGGAAATCAAGAAACAAAAGATCAAATAACAATGAATTATATGTGAGTAATATAATTTTACTCACCTTCGCAAAATGAATTTTTAGAGCAGCCGTTCGAATTGGGGAAGGGTCGATGCCGTGGTCCTCAAGAATGATCGACAACATCTAGCAACTCTTCGAATCAATCGAACCCTAAATTCGACGCCTCTGATTTTTGCGAGCTCTAGTTTTTGAAGACGAAAATGAGGCCGCCATTTCTTGTTTGCTAGAAGCCCTAGCTTCGAACAGGGGAATGAACGAACACGAGAATTTCAAAGCCGCCATTATTTTTCCTGTTCGTTTGTTTTCTAGGGTTTTTAAAACAAATGGAGGAACTGGGTCGATCAAATAACAAAAGGGAAAAGGGACGCATTTGTTTATCACCTAGTTTGGGCCGGTCACATAATTCCATTTGGGCTTGGTTTTACAAAGTAGGGTTTTGCTTTTGATTTTCGAACGAGTGAAAATGAAAAAGGAACGGGTCGAATTTTTATTTTTATAAGAGGGGGACGGTATTCACTCCGATAACACAACACGAACGAGAAAACGCGGCCCAATATTTTAAAGCTTGTAATCCTTTAACGAATTACAAAAGAATTTTCAACTCGATTTAAAAACTTCAATTAGCAATTAACTATCACAATAATCGTTTAATGACGATTATAAATTGGGCAAAACCCGGGTTGATACAGACTCCCCTCCTTATAAAAATTGCGTCCCCGCAATTTTCATACTTAAATTTGTCTATAACAATAATTTTTCTACCATAAACTGGTTATGCTAGAAAATAAGAATCGAGAACACAAATACCAAAGAAATCTTTTAATCTCAATAAAGAGATTCACAAATCTTCAACAAAATCTAACTATCAATAGATAATCAGAAAGCAGCAAAACTGGATAAATGCAATTATCAGCAATCTTCAATTATCAACTAGATAATTAAAATACAGAAATTCTCAAAACAGCAATATCTAATTATCAACATAGATAGATAAGGAACAGCAATTCAATATAATCAACATAATCTAGAATCAATTGGAGACTAGGAAATCCCATATCAATAAAATCAGCAAACATCCAATTATCCAAACGATAGTCGGAGAACAATTCAACAAATATTTAATTACCACAAACGGTAATCAAATTTCAAATTAACAAATATTCGATTATCAAAAACGATAATCAAATCTCAAATCAACAGATATTCTATTATCAAAAACGATAATCAAATTCCAAATCAGCAAATATTCGATTATCCAAAAACGATAATCAAATTTCAATTCAGCAAATATTCGATTATCAAAAGCGATAATTAAATCTCAAATCAACAAATATTTAATTATCACAAGCGATAATTAAATCTCAAATCAACAAATATTTAATTATCACAAGCGATAATTAGAAACAACAAATATCCGGTTATCAAAAACGATAATCAGAACTCATATCAACAAATATCTAATTATCACAAGCGATAATTAGAAACAACAAATATCTGATTATCAAAAACGATAATCAAAACTCATATCAACAAATATCCAATTAACACAAGCGATAATTAGAAACAACAAATATCCGATTATCAAAAACGATAATCAGAACTCATATCAACAAATATCCAATTATCACAAGCGATAATTAAAAACAACAAATATCCGATTATCAAAAACGATAATCAGAACTCATATCAACAAATATCCAATTATCACAAGCAATAATTAGAAACAACAAATATCCGATTATCAAAAACGATAATCAGAACTCATATCAACAAATATCCAATTATCACAAGCAATAATTAGAAACAACAAATATCCGATTATCAAAAACGATAATCAGAACTCATATCAACAAATATCCAATTATCACAAGCGATAATTAGAAACAACAAATATCCGATTATCAAAAACGATAATCAGAACTCATATCAACAAATATCCAATTACCTGCAGATAATTGGAAACAACAAATATCTAGAAATCAATTAAGAAGACTAGAAAATCAACATAAAAGCTTGGATCGATCCCATCAGATGGCGAGTTTTTAGTTCACTGCACGTGCATCAACAAATGGCCGAAGCCTACCAAGTACTCAACATAATTTTGGCGCCCAACAAATGACCCGAAGGTCCGCAGAGTGACCCGAAGGTCTAGTACTGGTATTTGACCCGAAGGTCCATCAGAGTGGCCCGAAAGCCCAACAAATGACCCGAAGGTCCAACAAATGACCCGAAGGTCCTCATAGTGGCTCGAAAGCACACGAAAGCATCAAAATATTTCAATTAACGAGTCCGGAATTAACCAAAATAGCAAACGCACATGTCCCATAACCACGAGTTTTACTAAGTCGTTTAATTCTCTTCATCGTTTCCTTGAAAGTGCAAAATTATCAAAATCATCAAAACGACAGATATTTCAATTAACGAGTCCGGAATTAACCGAAATAGCAAACGCACATGTCCCATACCACGTGTTTTACTAAATCGTTTGATTCTCTTCATCGTTTCCTTGAAAGTGCAAAATTGTGTATTTTGTAAAAATACACTTTACATTCTCAAACGGACAAGTCCGGAATTAAGCGAAACAGTAAAAGAAAGGGGTCATAATCCTCGATTTTGCTGAATCGTTTAAGTCGCTTTCTCATTCTTTTGAAAACGCAAACTGTTAAAAAATTATAAAACAATTTTCATTTTAAAATGATTTTCCAATCACGTGATTAAAGCAGCAATATTAGTAACAATTTCAAAAATGAAATTGTACTTCTCCAGAACATCGTAAAACGAATCTCAGAATCAGCATTGCGGAATGACCGCTTGAAAACCTATTTTTAAAAATTTGACTGTTACTGAAGTCAAAGCAACAGAAATTTTAAAACGTCAAAATCTCATCAAAATAATTTACATCAAAATGTAATATCAGTGAATTTTCATTCATCAAAATGCCAACAAAACACCGTGCCTCAAAATTTAGCATCGATGTAAAAATCCCGTTATAAAAATAATGGCAACAAAATACATTTCATAACCAAGCATCGGTTCAACGTAAAATAAATGCAGTAACGTGCAATTCATATTTGCACGCACATTACAATATAAACAAAGAATTCACTTGAATATATCTTCAATGAAGACAATTCAAAATAGCAAAATCTAATCGATAGATGATTAGTACAAAAGAAAGCCAGCGGAAATTTTAACAAAAATCACATAACTGCAATTTCTTCGAATCCTCAATTCGGATTCGAAATTCTCAAAGAAACAAAATAATTATAGCTATGTAAACAACAAATGAAATTCATATCAATTTCGTATTTTGATTTTTTTTTAAATCAAAAAGATTATCAGTTGTACTTAGCGAAGACAGTTTCACTGTTTCCGCTGCGCACTCTGATAACAAAACACAAATCAATCAAATCATCAGAACACAATTTCACTTTAATTTTTAAATAAAGATATTTAAAAATTTACATCTAAATTCAAAACGTTAGTTTTGACTCAAAGCACAATAAAACATCGACCAATAGTTGTAAAATATGTTCCATCCAAGTTATGTTTTATATTATGTCCATAAACCCCACCTCTATACTCATAATAACAAAGAGTATTAAAAGAAATACTGTCTATTATTACGAAGAATAAGGCTGGATAGGAGCGGCCATTCGTAGTTGGCCTTACACTAATATTGGTTATCTCGATAGTAGTGGTATATACTTTTTATTTTTCATCTATTATTTATTTACTCCCATCGACACACCCAATTCTAGTACAAAACGAACTACGACGGTTCATAATAGTTTAGGACAATGAATATAATAACAACACAGATAATATAAATGCGGAACACAGATTAAACAAAAAGTCTCATATATATATATATATATATATATATATAACTGATGTCAGTTACAATATAGTTGACACAGTACATATGATACAACTACAACTGTCGACTCTGGAAGTTATATATACAAGTACATTATCAACTAATATACATGAATACATATCAACTTAAAACAGACACACTAAGTACTACAACAAGACGCAGACCACTTCAAATGATATGAAAACTCTTCAAAGCTCAACAGCAACTCAAACCAGGGAATCTACAACCTGAAATAACTCGGGTCTGACCCGAGTATTACATTCAAAAGAAAATAATACACGGGTCAGTCTAATTCAAACTCGGTTATTAATGCACAGAAGCAATAATAATCAATATCAAATAGACGACGGTCACAGAAATCTCGTATATCCAACTCTTCGATAAGAGAATCGGATAACGGCAGATATAACACTAAACAGTGTTAGACAACAAATCAGCAGATTTAAATCAGCAACAAAGATAAGTAAAGAGAATATCAATGTAGAAAATCTTAAAAACATCAGAATTGCCTAACGGCAATTTACAACAACTAAATAATCAATATAAAACATCAATTCTAGTAGGGCTGCAGTACACGCACGCGTATACTACCTCGCCACTACATCATTAAATACACAAAAGATCCACAAAAGATCCACAGAAAAGCACAAGGTCAAACCTAGAAAAAGTCGGGTTTAACACATCTGCAATTTCAAATGAGATGGTCAAGACATAAAATCAAGTCTCGAATCAAAATCAGTGACTCAGTGCGAATGCAACAATAGAGCACAACACACCAAGTAAGTAATAGCAAGCAACAGGGCCAGCCCAACATAATACAAACATGAAGTGAATGCAACTCTAGGTGAACAACCAAGGGTCGAGCACTGATATATGCAAACGAATGGAATGCAACTACAGTGATCAAATAGACTGCAGGATTTCGAAAACAGACTACAGTGATCACGAACACATCAAACTTAATGAAACAGGAACTACAAATACTAGTTGCCAACCTACAAACAACCAAACATGTAGCTCGAAGTGATATAACAAAAATTACCACAAATAGCAAGTGATATAACAAAGCGACTCAACAGCAATGTATGTAACATACGAACAACAGATATACAAGCTAAAACTTCAGAAGAATCGGGTTGGACAACTACAGGTTCAGGTACAACAAAATGCAGACCCAACTCCTCAAATGACCAAGTACAACTGGAATCAAGAAATGCAACTTAAGTTAAAAGCTATGCAGTGAAAAGATAAACAAGTATATATGTGAAGACCACTTGAAGTATGTCAAACAGACTGCAGGATAAACCCAAAAATATGCATATGAATCAAGTAGAAATGAACACGTACTATCACCCATGGCTACCAGTGGAAAACTGCCATAACCAAGTAATGACATACAGATGCCACCAAGTCACAGTGTCCAGACTCAATCAAATGAAACAACAAGGGATATACAAATGTGCACAGCAGCTAGCAACGGTAAGATACGAGTGTAGTGAACCTCAATGCAATCACGAATGCAACTATACACAAAAGTATCAGACTTCAAACATCATAGGGAAGAATGAATACAACACAACAATTCGACTGGTTCGATATGTCATGTGCAAGACCCAAAGACAGAACAGTTCAATATCACAAGCAAAGATAACAAAGATCATCAAGTCATTGCAACATGAACAATTAAACAGTAAATACCATGGCATGTTCGAAATACAAATCAAAGCCAGAATTTCACAAAATCAAGTCAGGCTCGAAGTCACTAGAAAAATAAAGCGAAATTCTCATCCCAAAATAGTTTTCACAAAATCAAAGTCAAAGCCATAAATTAACGCAATAAGTCGGAGTCATCCCGAACAAGAATGAACCATTCAAGTGATCAAAGGTAACAGAATCTAAAACGTGGTGGTCACGAATAAACTCAAAATTGCCAAATACAAGTCGATACTGTGATGACCACCAAAAACAACAACTATGAATACTACATCAATATACATTGAAGTAGCCTGAGCTCAAGACAATACAAAATAATAGTGGTATTGAAAAGAGCATTTGGGACGAGCTTACGCTACCAGACAGAACACGAAAAGCACAAGGCAAAACAATTCGATACAACATGATCAACCCTAAGTTCTCAACCAAAGACAGTAATGGCCGAAGTTATGGCAAATTTTATCAACATCGAGCAAAAATCAAACCAAGTCAGAAATTCTCAACATCGAGGCAAAAACAAATGTAACTCAGGCCGGAGTCAAGATCGACATTTTTAAACATCAGAATTTTCAAAGTAATCGAGTAGTGGGTTTCAAAAAAATGGCCGAGACCAAATAAATTAACTCGAAAGCCAGAGAATCCAAAGCAATAAGTTCCAACCAAAATCAAAACCCATGGAAATCAAGAAACAAAAGATCAAATAACAATGAATTAGATGTGAGTAATATAATTTTACTCACCTTCGCAAAACGAATTTTTAGAGCAGCCGTTCGAATTGGGGAAGGGTCGATGCCGTGGTCCTCAAGAATGATCGACAACATCCAGCAACTCTTCGAATCAATCGAACACTAAATTCGACGCCTCTTATTTTTGCGAGCTCTAGTTTTTGAAGACGAAAACGAGGCCGCCATTTCTTATTTGCTAGAAGCCCTAGCTTCGAACAGGGGAATGAACGAACACGAGAATTTCAAAGCCGCCATTATTTTCCTGTTCGTTTGTTTTCTAGGGTTTTTAAAACAAATGGAGGAACCAGGTTGATCAAATAACAAAAGGGAAGAGGGACGCATTTGTTTATCACCTAGTTTGGGCCGGTCACATAATTCCATTTGGGCTTGGTTTTACAAAGTAGGGTTTTGCTTTTGATTTTCGAACGAGTGAAAATGAAAAAGGAACGGGTCGAATTTTTATTTTTATAAGAGGGGGATGGTATTCACTCCGATAACACAACACGAACGAGAAAATGCGGCCTAGTATTTTAAAGCCTGTAATCCTTTAACGAATTACAAAAGAATTTTCAACTCGATTTAAAATTTTAATTAGCAATTAACTATCACAATAATCGTTTAATGACGATTATAAATTGGGCAAAACCCGGGTTGTTACAGAAGGGCACCGAAGGAAATGTCAGACCTAGTACAAGGAGGACCCAAGGTCAGGCACAAGCAGAGAATGTAGGTGTTGGAGTCCCGCAAATGGAAATGGGAGCTATGTATTAGTTTTTTTGTGAATATGATACAAGTTCGAGTTGCAGGTGGAATGGTAGGAGGAGATGTTGTTGGGGCAGGAGTTCTGGAAGTTTCGGTAGTTAACCATTATGCAAAGTTGAGCGGAGATTACGCTAAGTTTGGAAGGAAGCCTTTTCTGGGGACAGAGGATGCTATAGAAGTGGAAAATTGGTTGTTCCACTGCGAAAGGATTTTTGCAGACTTGGGGCTCAATGATGAGCAGAAGAGGAGATTGGCATCCAGACAACCCCAGGGAGCCGCATTGTTTTGGTGGAACAGTGTGACGGCTGGTGTGGATGAGGAAACTTTTTCATAGGCAGATTTCAATGGAAGGTTCCAAGAGAGGTTTATGTCTGCAATGGAACAGTCAGCTCTGATCAGGGAGTTTGCTGAGTTAGAGCAAGGGGAGATGTCAGTTCTAGAGTATGCTAGAAAGTTCGAGGAGTTGGCCCGATATGGGTATGCTTCATTGGATATAGTAATGAAGAGGAACGAGAAGTTTATCAGAGGGTTGAAGCCTGAGTTAGCTAGGGCCACGTTACATCATATTAGAGATCCTTCTGACTTTGTTGTGGAGATGGCCTTAAGGAATGAGGAGATTCTTGATTCTCTAAAGTAGATTAAGGCTAAAGAAGTCCAGGTTGGGTAGAATAAGAAGAGGAAGTTCTTTCCTAAGAAAGGTGATCAGAAGGGTGGATCAGCTAAGAAGGGGAAGTCTGAGATTATCTGTTTCAAGTGCGATAAGAAGGGGCACTTTGCTAATGAGTGTCGTGCTGGGAAACCTAAGGAACTGGTTGGAAAGAAGAATGTCAGGTGCTTCAACTGTGACCAGATTGGCCATTATAAGAGCTAGTGCAAGGAGTCCGCTAAGGATGAAAAGGGCAAAGTATATGCATTGGAGCCTACTGCTTCAAAGCCAACAGCTCGGGAAAAAGGGAAGGCAGTCTAAGGAGGTACACTTCAGATTCATGGTATGTCTGTTAGCATTCTATTTAATACTGGTGCATCGCATTCTTTTATATCTAGATGTTTGATATATAAGTTTAACCTAGAACCCATATATTTAGTACCTTTCTTACGGGTTGCGAATCCAATAGGAGATTATGCAACTCTAAGGTTGAGATGTGACCAGTTAGAGTTTGACATGTTAGGTCATACTTTTGTTTGTAGTTTGCATGTGTTTGATTTTGTAGGGTTCGGGATTATTCTTTGTATGGATTGGTTAAGTGAGTACGATGCTAGGATATTTTGCTAGGATAGGAAAATATCTCTTAGACACCCTAATTGTAGTGATCGGATAGTTTATACCATAGAAAGCTCTAGCGGTGATGTGTATGCTTTGTTGGGTGCTATGGAATTGGATGATCAGTTAAGTCAAGTTTTCGTGGTTAGAGAATTCATAGATGTTTTTGAGCATGTAGTTGGATTGCCGCCGAAATGAGCCACTGAGTTTCGGATAGATTTGGTTCGGGAGCAGAACCGGTGAGTAGACTGCCAAGCAGGATGACCCCTACAGAGATAAGGAAGTTAAAGGTGCAGTTGGTGGATTTAGAAGGCATGAGTTTTATCAGGCCAAGTAGTTTGCCTTAGGGAGCAGCCGTAGTGTTTGCTAAGAAGCCGGATGGATCGTTAAGGCTATGTATCAATTATCGTAAGTTGAATGAGAGGATGATAATGAACCGATATCCATTGCCGAGGATTAATGATTTGTTCGACTGGTTGAGTGGAGCCAAGGTATTCTCGTAGTTGGATTCAGCAACAGGTTTCCATTAGCTCAGGGTAGTGGAGGATAGTATACCTTTGACGGCGTTTAGGACCAGATATGGGTCGTATGAATGGTTAGTTATGCCATTCGGACTGACTAATGCGCTAGATCTCTTTGTGGATTTGATGAACCGGGTTTTCAGAGAGCACTTGGATAGGTTCGTACTGGTTTTCATATATGATATTTTAATTTACTCTAAAGATGAAAGAGAGCATGAAGTTCATCTTATAGTAGTGTTTGAGACACTGAGGCAGCATCAGTTGAAGGTGAAGTTTTCGAAGTGTCATTTCTGGAAGAAGAAAGTGAAGTTTCTTGGTCATGTAGTTTTAGAGGAAGGGTTGTTAGTAGATTCGACTAAGATTGAAGCAGTGAACAGTTGGAAGAGACCCGAGACTGTAACGGAGATAAAGAGTTTCCTTGGGTTGGCTGGTTATTATCGGAGGTTCATTAAGGATTTTTCACGGATAGCGGCACCGATGACCAAGTTGATAAGAAAGGATTTGAAGTTTGTGTGGATCGATAAGTGTGAGGAAGCATTCCAGGGTTTGAAAAACTTATTGACCCATGCACCTGTTTTGGTCGTTCCGGAAGGGAATCAGGATTTGGTGGTTTGTACCGATGCGTGTGGAGCAGGATTAGGAGTTGTGCTGATGTAGAGAGGTAAAGTGCTTGCCTATGATTCTAGACAGCTTAGACCACATTAGGTCAGATATCCGACGCATGATTTGGAGTTGGCTGCAGTGATTTTTGCTTTGAAGGTGTGGAGACACTTCCTTTTGGGAGAAAGGTTTGAGTTATATACAGATCATAAGTCGTTGAAGTATTTGTTCTCTCAGAAGTAGTTGAACATGAGACAGCAGAGGTGGTTAGAGTTTATTGCCGCTTATGATTTTGAGATTAAGTATACATCGGGGAAAGGCAACAAGGTTGCGGATGCACTTAGCAGGAAGCATTAAAATGCAGTATTGGCAATGATTTCAGAGTGGAAGGAATAGAAGCATTAGTAGAGTGTAGAGTGCAGTGGAGATCCGAGGCTGGGTCTAATGGAGATACGGTTGTATTATCTTGTTTGGAGGTTCGACCAGTAATGATCGAAAGGATCGCTTCTAAGCAGGAAGAGGATCCAGTGTTAGCTGAACGAATCAGGAAATTAAAAGGCTGAACCAAGAGCAATGACTTGAAAGATTTCAGCCTTGACCAGAATGGGAGGTTAAGAAAGAAAGGGAGATTATGTGTTCCGAGTGTGAGGAACATAAGGAAAGAAGTCTTAGAGGAATGCCATCATTAGATATTCTCTATTCATCCAAGAGGTACTAAGATGTATCAGGATATAAAGAGGAGTTTCTTCTGGGAAGATATGAAGCGGGATATTTGGTTGTGTGTGAAGCAATGTATGATTTTCCAGCAGGGAAAGGCTGAACACCAAAAACTAAGTGGGTTGCTTCAACCATTGGATATTCCAGTATGGAAGTGGGATTCTATCTCCACGGATTTTATTGATGGGTTGCTAAGGTCGAACAGGGGAAATTATATTATATGGGTCATAGTGGACAGATTGACCTAGAGTGCCCATTTTATTCCAGTTAGGTCAACCAGAAAAGCACCTGTTTTGGCGAGGTTATTCCTAAAGAATGTGGTTAGACTGCATGGAATTCCTAGTAGTATAGTTAGTGATAGAGATTCTTTGTTCACTAGCGAATTCTGGAAGAGTTTGCAGGAAGTTTTGGGAACCAAACTTAAGATGAGTACCGTTTACCATCTGTAGACAAATGAGCAAACGGAAAGAGTTAACAAGATCTTGGAAGATTTGTTAAGATCCTGTGTTCTAGATTTTGGGGGATTATGGGAAAACCATCTGCATTTAGTCGAGTTTTCATATAACGAAAGTTATCCGACTAGTATTGGGATGGCACCGTTTGAAGCTTTGTATGGAAGGCCATGCAAATCTCCCATATGTTGGCTAGAGACTGGGGATAGGTTGGTTCTTGGTCCAGATTTAGTCAGAGAAGCTGCAGAAAAGATTGAGACCATTCGGGCTAGAATGAAGGAGGCTCAGTCTAGGCACAAGAGTTATGCAGATAAAAGACTGAAAGATCTAGAGTTCTCAGTTGGAGATCAGGTTTTCATCAAAGTATCATCGATGAAGGGGTGATTAGGTTTGGAAAATCGGGGAAGTTAGCATCGAGATTCGTTGACCTTTCCCTGTTGTTGAAAGGATCGAGAAACTCGCATATAGAGTTGAGTTACCGAGAAGTTTGGCAGGAGTCCACGATGTTTTTCATGTTTCTCATCTCAGAAAGTGTGTTAGAGACCCAGAGACTACTATTACACTGACTGTGCTAGATGACTTAGTAGTAGAACCATATTTGACTACGGTGAGGAAGCCAGTTTGCATAGTTGCGAAAGATGAGAAGAGTCTTACAACCAACGCGGTCAGATTAGTCAAAATCCAATGGAGCGACGATGACAGGGACTGTACTAGGAAGGTTGAGAGCAGGACTAGAGATACTTATCCTGACTTGTTTGATGATATGTTATACCTTCTTGTTTGATTTGTTGTGTATCTTATCCTAATTTCGAGGATGAAATTCTTCAAGGAGGGGAGTCTGTAACACCCTAGTTTTTCGGTAACATTATTTAGAATATTTAATTAGTTAAATTAAATAAAATAATGTGTTAATTAAGTAATTGAGATTTGATTTGATTAAGGGGTAGCCGTGCTATATAAAAATGAATTAAAGAAAAGTTTAATTGAAATAAAGGAGGGGTAAAATAGGAAAGAGACCATTCCTATATCTATAACCCATGGCCGTGTAAATTTTACACGTTCATTTCATTCTCAAATTTTAAAAATAAGGGGTCGGCCACCATTAACAAGGAAGAGAGGAAGAAAAGCTAGGAAGAAGCTAATTCAAATAAAATCTTTTCACATCTCAATCTCTATAATCTTTAAAGCTAAGGTGAATAATGTTTACATCTCATTTTTTATTGTATTTTCCGTTTTTAGATGAATGCCGAATATTTTGCATTGATTAGCCATGATTTTGAATGATGGAATGGTTATATATACATGTTAATGATTTATGTATATTCATATTGATTTTATGATATGTTTTAAGGTGAAAACACTATAAGATGACATCAAAATGCCTTGAGAATTTTTATGAAGATAATAAATAATATTTTAGAGATGGGTTTCAATTTTCGGAATTTTCTGAAATTATGTGGAATTTATATGAATTTTCTAGTAAAAAATGTTAATTTTGGGTTAATAATTATTTTCGGTTAAATAATAAAAGATTTGGGTCAGATATTTTTTATGTTGGAAAACATATTAAAAGTGATTTTCTTGAATTTTTGTAGATTTTTCCAAAGTGTTTTAATGGTTATATAAAATTATTTAAGGTATGAGACTTAAATATTTTATATAATTTAAAGAGGAGAAGGAGATTTTTGCAAAATAATTCAAATTTTTTAACGCTAGAAAGTCGGCAGCACTTTTGAGAAGTGCAGTACTTTTCATTGGTAAAGAAAGAGGCAACCAATCACAATTAGGCACGTAAGGTAGGTTAGGTGGAAAGAACTATTTGCTACATGTTTTTCACTGTTTCGACACCGTCGGCACCAGGTTCTGCCTCCTCATCTTTACTTCTGACACAGTCAAAACCAATGCACATGGTATCAGGGAACTGGTACGTAGTGAATTGGATGAAGGCGGAAGGTAGGGAGTCGAAACCAGAGGTTTCGAAGGGGTTGAGACAGTCCTTTGTTTTTTAATTAAGAAACACGCCTGCTTGCTTTCGACTAAGTGGATTTCGACAAAGTAGCTTTCGACAGGTCAAATTATTTAAAAGAAATGGTTTCGATTGGGTTGCATTTCTGTTTTTAAATGATTGCTTTCGACTAAGTCGAAACCTTTTGCTGCCGACTTTTTACCTTTCGACCCAGATGGTTTCGAAAGGGTTGTTTTGTTTTATAAAAACTTGGCCACCTCTCCAATGCTTTCGAAGGGATCGTTTCGACACCATCACTTTTTACTTAGGAAATGGTTTCGAAGCAGATTCTTTCGACTTAAATGTTTTTATGACCATTTTTCTATACGTAAAGTAAAACCCAAATTGGTTTTGAAAGAGAGTTTTAAATGGTTTTGAAACAGATGCTTTTGTCTTTAATGGTTTTTTGATCCTTTTGCTCTACTTGAAGGAAAAATCCAAACGGTTTCGACTGAGACGTTTTTCAAAGGTTTCGAAGGGGTAAATTTTTGAATGTTTTCGAAAGGTTTCCACATGTTTTAAATTGAACCCAAAGTGCTTTCAAAAGGATCAAGTTTTGACTGTTTTGAAAGGTTTTAATGAATGGTTTCGAAAGGGGTGGTTCCCTAGGGTTTCGAAAGGGCTGAAAGGAAGGGTTTTTCCTATGTTTTCGAAAGGCAATATTCAAACGGTTTTAAAAGGAGGTTGTCTAATTTTTTGATGCTTTCGGAGAAAAGAAAGGAAAGGTTTCTCCAATTTTTTCGAAAGGCACTATTTAATGGTTTTGAAAGGGCCTTTCAATGGTTTCGAAGGGGTTACCTTCAATGGTTTCGTAAGGTTTGTTTAGCAGTTTTAAACAAAGGTTTCGAATGTATTAAATAGGCAATGTAGCCTAAGTATTTTCAAGTTAAAAGGGTTTTAACCTGTTTTGGAATGATAGTTAATCCTTATTAAATACCATCAACATTATTTTGAGTAAAGTATATATATCATGGGAAAATAGCTTAGAGTAAAGCTAAGAATATATTTTCCTTGTATAAGTATGATTTAAAATGTTAAATCATTATGAAAAGGTTTTGATTGAAAAAGATATATGGTAGTTAACCCTAAGAAAATGATTCGGACAGTTAGTCCATTTTGATTTGGACAGTTAGTCCAGTTTGCGGGCAGTTAGCCCAGTTGTATGGACATATAGTCCATTTGTAGCATAACGGACCTTGCTATTATATTGTGGGGGGATAGTTCACATATTACCTGTTTTACGGACAGATAGTCCATTTATTGGGATAAAGGATATTGTTATTTTGATATAATTAGTTTGATTAACCAGTTTGGTTGCAGTAAAGGATTTGCACAATATATGTTTTAAAGAGGATATAAGTGAGGGGAAACCCTCAAGTGCTCACTTAATATCAGTAAACCGAGATGTAACAGAATTATTCACACCAGGCTTATGTTTGGCTCGAAGTTTTTGTTTCTCCTTAAACTCTCAGGTGCTCAAAATTGATTTGAGTAGGCCGAGGGTTAAGGTTTTCAGGTTTTAGCCGTTTGGCGAATAAAGTTTCTAAAGACGAGAAGGTGGCTGATGGATAGCTAATTAGGATTTTATCTTGATTCTGCTGTGTATATTAAGTCAGATATGACTATATTAGTTTGATCAACTAAGGGGGCATCATCATATGTCGCCTTGGCATATTTTTATAATGATTATAATTAATCTTCTCTTGGGAAACAATATGGGATTATGTAACTTGGATATAAAATTGTTTTGAAATGTAATCAGTAAAATGTTGTTTTTAAAATCCGTGCTTTTATTCATATTCAAGTGCTTTTAATATTATAGATACCATTATTATTACCGTATTTTGCCAGCAGAAGTTAATACTATGGATGACTACAGCATCTGTAGCGCTTAGCTTTTGGCCTCCAGATACGGGATGTTACACATTGTAACTACTATCACAAAACATACCATTTATAGATACTCTGTTAAATATACTTTTAATTAAATTAGTTAGTCAATATAATATATTATATCAAGTACATAATAGAAAAAAACATCTTTTATTTCGAACAAGATTGGTTATCGAATTAGATATATGTAGTAAATTGCATAAATGCCCCTAGGGCATACCCCTAACTCCATCATCCTCCTCGTCCAAAGCGTGGATCATTTTAGGATTGGGACTCGGAGTGTTACACACTAAAGAGGCCGGAGTCGGGATGGGAGCAGACACAATTATTGATTCAGTTGTGTAGCATGTGTTCCGAAAGATGAGCCTCCTTCAGCCAAAGGGATAATGGAATGTTGACCTATGTAACGACTCGATATTTTCAACCATTCGCATCCGCACATGTTGGACTTGAATTGCTCAAAATACTGAATTGTTAATTTATATTTGGCAAAACTCAGAATATACAGTAATAAATAATCACAGATCACAGACATAGAGTAATATAATGCAGCGGAAACAAAGAAATTGTAGTTCATGAAGCTACTATATAAATACATCAGAGTTAAGTAAGATACAATAGGACTACCAAGATACAACAGGAGTAACATTATGAAAATCAGGAACAACTCAGAATACAACTGGAATCAACTGGATAACAAAATGAATAGATATCTGGATCTTCAAAGCAAAACTCCAACTCCAAAGTTGAGTCTCTAATGTCGTATCACTCAATCTGACCCGAGCGTAAAGCAAAACACAAAACACTCGAGTCAGGACATACATACTTATACATTGTAAACCAACTCAAGTGAACTGTAATAAAGATACAAGTAACTTAAAGAATGCTTGGGATCGCCCATTCTTTAAGGATTCGTTAAACTATCTACTATGTAGTAATATTCACTATTATAATAATGTCTAATCATAAAATAAACATACTTTTAAATAGCGTTAAGGCTTTACATTTTCCACCTTAACGCGTAAAATTCCAATAGTCTACACAGTACCTGCATACCTCGAAAGGCTATGAGAAGATACTCCATAGGTACGACACAAATAGAAACTCGTAGTAAAGCTCGATATGGTAGGTGACACGGCACAACTAGGCAATGCCAGGGTAGATATACCAATTACGCATCCGGACTAGTGGTGACGCATAGCAACCACTACCACCCATCTCGAACAACACTCCCAAATCAAGGGGTGCACCCAATCAATCACAAGGTAATAGAATGGTATCGAAGATGTGTGTCCGATCAGAGGTGCTACCTCATTGGTCCGTCAATCACTCCTGTTTTAGCCACCTTATGCCAACTCATGGGAGTTGGGTCCACGTATATACCTTAGGATCGTCGCCACCATCCTACTTCATTCTGGAAACTCCACCGCGTACACAGTTGTTAAAGTGGTTTTTGGTATCGACAGAGAGTATGTCCATATCCGATCCCGGTCCTTTTAACAACCAATCGTTATTATAACCCGTGGTTATAATTTTATACTTCAAAATAGAATATCAATTCAAATCCAAATCTTTATCAAAATAAAGATTAAATCAATTCCAAATTATTTCAATATATTTAAAATATCATATCATTTCAAAACTTCATTTCAAAACTTCATTTCAAATCATTTCAATTATATCAAAATATCATATCTTTCCAAAACTTCATTATCAAATCATCATTTGAGTTCAAATCCAAATATTTAACTTTAAATACCTTTAAATTCAAAGATATCATTCATTTAATATCATTTCAGGTCACCTTTTAAATAGTTTATATTTCAATCAAAATAATTCATCTAAACCATTTAAAAGTGTAATTATTATACTTTCAAATCAGGTATTCAATTTCCAAAGTTTTAAACTATTCTGAGTTCATTTACTAAGTTAAAAACCATAAACATTGAAAATTTCAGCCTTTCACGGCATTCAGAAAAATTTGTTATAAGTTATTCTTGAAAACATTTTAATTCAGCAAAGACAGCATTTTAAAACTGCTGTTAAATCTCAGTTTAGTTGCACTTTAGTTTAAAACAGCAAAGACAGCATTTCAAGAAATGCTGTAATAGCTCGGGTTTCAAATTAAAGGGTTTCATTAAATTCAGCAAAGACAACAGACCACTATAGCAATTACAGAACTGCTGTAATAGGCCTTTATCAAGTTTCTAGCCTTTTAATTTACTTCAGCAACTACAACATTACAGAACTGCTGTAATAGCCTCTTATTTAAAGTTTAGTTCATTTACAGAAATCATAACATTTCTGAATGCTATAAAAAGTAATTTCCTGATTTTAGTGTATTTTCAGCAAATAATAACCTTCAATATTAAACCTTTTAAACATTATGAAAATCATATTTTGACATTCAAAAATGTTCATTAAATTTACTCTTTTAATTTATGATTTTTATAAGAAACATTTACAGTAAAATCCAAATTTCCAATAATTTTACTTAACAGATCCAAATGTACAATTTTCTTTTCTTCACATTTTCAACAAATAAACTTAACACCTATATTTTATTTCCATTTCACAAATTTAACTAAATTTTCAATTTTATTTAATTAACTTAAACCTTTAATAAAAACCAAATTCACATTTCCAAGTCAAGTTATATCTTAAAATTAAACTTTTAAGCATTCATTTATTTAACCATTTTAATACATAGAAAACTCAATAACGCCTTATTAAATCATTTAAATTCAAATTCAAATCAAATAATCATACTTACCATTTTCCAAATATAATTAAATTTCCATTTTATTTATATAACTTAAATATCATTTTAAAACCAAAATTCCAAACTTAAGTTATATTTCCAAAAATTCACTTTTACCATTCATTTAAATTACATTTTTAACTACTAGAAAAATCCAAATTTCTTTATTTAAACATTAAATATCCAATTTAAATCAAATTTTCATAATTTTACACTTTTAAAAATACTCAAAATATTCAAAATACTTCATAAAATAACCACGGGCCTGTATATAGTTTTCTAACCTAGGTCAAGTGATACGGATATGTATCATTTAAATCCGCAGTTTAAAAAGCAAAAATTCGGGTTCTATCATTTCAAACCCGCAATCCCAAGTTAAAATAAAATAAATAAAAACCGTTCAGGCCTATCATTTCAGCCCATAATGATTTTTCCCTATTATAAAGTCCGTTCGGGTATGTATCATTTCAACCCATAGTGAATCTAATCTACAGGGAACTTGCAGTGTGATAAATAGGTATAAATGAACAGTATACAATATATAACAGTAACATATGATATGACAGGTAATTAAACAGGTTTAACATCGTATAAATAAATCATCATAGGCAGTTATAACATCATATAAATTTCTACACATTCAATTGTTGTCGTTCCACAATTGCATAAGTATAAATGTCTAGTGAGATTTACTCACCTGTATAAGCTAGAGATTTCAATACAATTGACACAAACGGATTCCCAAAGGCATGATGACATAATAATAGATTCAAGTGGATGAGAATCAAGCTAATGATCTTGTCACAACCCATAACAAACCAAAATAAAGTTATAATTCAATACAACATTACATTGAAATATCTTTGAAACAAAATGCAATATGAACACAATATCTTTTGCCTTGCTTTCTAGATTTGTTTGCACGGCCTATGGGTATAATTGGCTTGGGTTTGGACATGATTAGTCATGGGTTTGGGTTCAATAGTGCACGGCTACAAGGCAAATCATGTGGAGGAAGTTATAACATAGGAATATGAAGGGTTTGTGCAATATAGTATAGTTTTGGTTCAACCAAATGGCTCGGTCATGGGTCCATGGGCTCGGCCTATTGTGTTCAGGTCTGAACAGTAGATGGAGGGGTGTGTAGTGGTCATGGAAAGGTGGTGTTGGCGGCTATGGTGGTGGCCAAGGTGGTGGATGAAGGTGATAAAGCATGGAGTGGCTTGGCTTGCATAGTTTTTAGGAGATGTTGCATTTTTGTGGAGTTTTGGTCATAGAGGTTGCACGGCCTGCCATGGTCAGAGGGGTAGGTGGTTGATGGTGAAGAGGAGGAGATGTACTGGGTGGTGGCCGTGACTATCAAGAGGAGGCCAAGCAAAACTATCCAAGAAAACAAGGCAAAACATAGAAAAAAGAGAACAAAAAGAAGAAAAAGAAGAGGCCATTACCAAGAATTTTTGTCAAGCCGTGAATGGAGATGGAGATGATAAGTTTTTTTCGTGAAAAGAAAATGAGGAATACACGGCTACAACCCAAAAATGCACGGCCAATGAAGTAAATGAGGAGTTGTGGAAAATGAAAAGTCTTTGGAAATGAAAAGTCTTAGGTTTTAAAAGCTTTGTAAACTCTTCATATTTCCTTTTCTCTAATTCAATTTAAAACAAAATAAAATTAGTAATTTACTTTTAAATTGAAACAAAGTAATATAAAATAAAAATAAATAATTAAATTTAAAGAAAATGGGAAAAGAATATAAGAAATTTCTTAAAAATTGAAACAGGGTCCAGAAATTACAAATAAATCACCATTGACATTGGAAAATTATTTACTTCATTTTAAAAATATTCTAAAACAAAATTTTGAAATAAATAATTTCTACAGTATTTTCAAAGTGAAATAAATAATTTGATTTAGGGAAAATAGAAAATGAACTAAAGAAATGTTTAAAAATTGGAAATAGGACATGAAAATTACAAATAAATATCACTAGCCTTATAAAATTTCTATTTCACTTTAAAACAAATAAAAGTCCAATATATAAAATAAGATGAGAAAAAAAATAAACTAGGAATGAGAATAAATAAGTTCTTAAGAAAATAGGAAGATAAATAAAGAATTACTTTAATTATTTGAAACTAGAAATTAAAATTTGTAAACCAATATAACTAACACTGGAAAATGTCAATTACACTTTTAAAATGTTTTAAAAACCAAAATATATACATAACATGTTAGTTTACCCATATAAATATAAATTAGAACATTACACGACCAAATAAAATATTATTTATATAATTTAAAATAAACAATTTTGTTAAATACAACAAATTACACACAATATTCAAAAGGGCATAACTTTCACATTATAAATCAGATTTCAATGAAACGAAAAGCGGTATTCTTGAAATTATATTTACTTTCATAAAATAAAGATAATTTCAAATATTTAAATTTTAAATTTAGAAGTCAAAGTTTGACCAAATTGACCAAATTCACAGTTCTGTAAAATATTCTATTTATACATGTTTGGAATTCTAATTTACATCAAAATTTATATTTAAAATAACAAAAATTATTCATTTTAATAGATAAAATAAAGTTTTTAAATCAGGAAATTCAATTTAAAATAATTACAAAATACAGGGTTGTTACACACTCCCCCACTCAAAACTTTTCGTCCTTGAAAAGGAATGAGGTACGGGAAAACATAGAAAAAGATAGAATGAAATAGGATTAAGAAAAGATGACAAGAAGATTGAAATTATACCTGATAACTGTTGTTATAGGTAAGTTTAACAAGGTGGAGATGATCTTCCCAAGATCCTCCAGAATCAAGAACACAAGCACGAAAAAGGTCATCGAGAATCTGATTCACCCTTTCCGTTTGACCGTCGGTCTGTGGATGGTAAGTAGTGCTCAGATTCAGAATAAGGAGAAGTAAGAACCACAGAAGGGAAAGAAAGAAAGAGAGACCAGAACAACCTTATTAAGCGCAATACGAAAAACACGATTCATCATATCAACAAAGAGAGCATGAGCATTAGTCAAACCAAAAGGCATGACTAACTATTCATAGAAGAAACCATTCTCAGTACGGAAAGCAGTCTCGGGAATAATTTCCTCAGCAACCCTGAGTTGGTGAGAATCAGAGGCAAGGTCAGGCTGAAAGAGAACAGTAGCTCCAAGGCTAACCAATTCGAATTTGATTTCCTACTTAGAAGGTAGGAGAATGGAAACAACTAGAAAGAAATTAGATTGGAAAACAGAATAAGATAATAAATTTAAAAGCATGAAAATTTCAACTTACATTAATAATAAATTTCATCCATTTGATTTCACTTAAGTTAAATAAATCTTAATTATCTTTAAATCTCATTATCTCAACATCAAATCAACAATTTATAAAGTCATGAATTTGAACAATCATTTATTATATTCATTTTTTTCATTAAATTTCATTCTTCTTTATTCCACTTAATATATCAAACGCTATATATATTAAGTGTATTTCACTTATTATAACTATTCCAATTTATTTATAATTTCTTTTAAATATCATCATACTGTAAATTATTCAATTAACCCTTTTTTCTTTATTTACCTCTATTGATCCTTTATAATTAAAATTTAAGTGTATAACATTTATTATAACTACTCCAATTTTATTTATAAAATCCTTTTATATTGTACATTATCCAATTACATTGTTAACTTTTTTAAAAATTTAGGTAAGTTATATTGGAATGTAATAGAATATTATACAAATAAATTATCCAATTTCAATTATTCAAGTTTAAATATTTATTCAATTTTGGCTTCATTTTATAATTGAAATCATCCTTTAAGATAAAATTTAAGAATTAAATTTTTCGATTAACTTCAAACAATTTTAAAGATAAATAAATACATATACAATATATATCAAATCAAATTTAAATCATATATCTATAAAATATAAGTCAAGTCATATTTAGAAATTCAAATCAATTAAATTTCAAAGCAAAATTGTAGCAAAGCTACAGAATAGTCTCTTCACTTCGAAACCCAAAAATGAATGTTGATGATGCTGCAGTCATTACCGAAATTATTTTCCAGCGACAAAGAGAAGAGCACTGATTTACAAATTAAAAATCCTTTGAAATAATTTCTACTAGAAATACTTTTAAATAAAATATCCTTTTAAAACTTTCAAAACAAAGTTCAAAATCATCGAAAATTAAATTCTCACATTCTTGATTTAAATCCATTTAAATTTCCAAATTAATTTATAACCATGTTTAATTATTTAGATATGAAACTAAAGCCAATGATTATAAAATACATGCAAAGTTAAATATTATTCCTTAACATCCAATTCAATTAATTATCAAAATTCAGAAAATTATCCTTATACATATTATAATTATACAAAATGTATCCATCTACTAAATTTAAAAACCATATTGTGTCAGTTTGTTCTGTTCAAGTATTTTGGAGATCCTATCGATAGCGTTGATCAAACGAACCGATCAGAAACCCAAATCAACATCAACAACTCAAACAACACAATATATAAAACATCTTTAAAATATAAAATTTTCAAATACAAGATTAATTTTCAAAATAAGGATAGGGATTTAGAGTTGATGGTCTTAAATCAAAGAGAACTCTGATTTGAATATAAGTTGGATACAAAAGATAAGATGATTAAACAACAGAATAGGATGATGGGTAATCCTATATAAATCGTGGGTAACCTTAACCGGGTCAACCGTGACTTAACGAAAAAGATCGTTGTGGATTTTCTAGGGTAAATCTAAATTCGATCTCAAGAGGTAGAATTCAGGCAAAGCAAGAGATAGTAGCATTGTAAACCAAGGATACAGAAGTCTTCGGTGAATCAATGCTTTTTGTAAAGAAGTTTCACCCCTTTACAAGTCATTAGAATATTGGCGGGACCGCCAATTCATTAGAAAGATTATTCGGAGTGGAGTTATGGGACACTCCAGAATCAAGAAGACACGAATAGGGGAGGACAAGAATGGACTTTGGAACCGAAGGGAACGTTCCAAAATTCAAAGGAAACCGAATTAAGGAAGAAGGAATTCAAGTTCGAACGAAAGTTATTCTGTAATTAAATTTACTCTATATGCTGAGTTTGCCTAAAACCAGAGCTCTGATACCAACTGTAACGACCCGATATTTTCAACCATTCGCATCCGCAAATGTCGGACTTGAATTGCTCAAAATACCGAATTGTTAATTTATATTTGGCAAAACTCAGAATATCCAGTAAATAAATAATCACAGATCACAGACACAGAGTAATATAATGCAACGAAAACAAAGAAATAGTAGTTCATGAAGCTACTATATAAATACACCAAATTTAAGTAAGACACAATAGGAATACCAAGATACAACAGGAGTAACATTATGAAAATCAAGTACAACTCAGAATACAACTGGAATCAACTGGATAACAAAATGAATAGATATCTGGATCTTCAAAGCAAAACTCCAGCTCCAAAGGTGAGTCTCTAATGTTGTATCACTTAGTCTGACCCGAGCGTAAAGCAAAATACAAAACACTCGAGTCAGGACATACATACTTATACAATGTAAACCAACTCAAGTGAACTGTAATAAAGATACAAGTAACTTAAAGAATGCTTGGGATCGCCCATTCTTTAAGGATTCGTTAAACTATCTACTATGTAGTAATATTCGCTATTATAATAATGTCTAATCATAAAATAAACATACTTTTAAATAGCGTTAAGGCTTTACATTTTCCACCTTAACGCGTAAAATTCCAATAGTCTACATAGTACCTGCATACCTCGAAAGGCTATGAGAAGATACTCCATAGGTACGACACAAATAGAAACTCGTAGTAAAGCTCGATATGGTAGTTGACACGGCACAACTAAGTAATGCCAGGGTAGATATACCAATTACGCATCCGGACTGGTGGTGACGCATAGCAGCCACTACCGCCCACCTCGAACAACACTCCCAAATAAAGGGGCGCACCCAATCAATCACAAGGTAATAGAATGGTATCGAAGAAGTGTGTCAGATCAGAGGTGCTACCTCATTGGCCCGTCAATCGCTCCTGTTTTAGCCACCTTATGCCAACTCACGGGAGTTGGGTCCACGTATATACCTTAGGATCGCCGCCACCATCCTACTTCATTCTGGAAACTCCACCGCGTACACAGTTGTTAAAGTGGTTTTCGGTATCGACATAGAGTATGTCCATATTTGATCCCGGTCTCTTTAACAACCAATCGTTATTATAACCCGTGGTTTTAATTTTAAAATAATATTTTATACTTCAAAATAGAATATCATTTCAAATCCAAATCTTTATCAAAATAAAGATTAAATCAATTCCAAACCATTTCAATATATTTAAAATATCATATCATTTCAAAACTTCATTTCAAATCATTTCAATTATATCAAAATATCATATCTTTCCAAAACTTCATTATCAAATCATCATTTGAGTTCAAATCCAAATATTCAACTTTAAATACCTTTAAATTCAAAGATATCATTCATTTAATATTATTTCAGGTCACCTTTTAAATAGTTTATATTTCAAGCAAAATAATTCATCTAAACCATTTAAAAGTGTATTTATTATACTTTCAAATCAAGTATTCAATTTCCAAAGTTTTAAACTATTCTGAGTTCATTTACTAAGTTAAAAACCATAAACACTGAAAATTTCAGCCTTTCACGGCATTCAGAAAAAGATGTTATAAGTTATTCTTGAAAATATTTTAATTCAGCAAAGACAGCATTTTAAAACTGCTGTTAAATCTCAATTTAGTTGCAATTTAGTTTAAAACAGCAAAGACAGCATTTCCATAAATGCTGTAATAGTTCAAGTTTCAAATTAAAGGGTTTCATTAAATTCAGCAAAGACAATATACCACTACAGCAATTACAGAACTGCCGTAATAGGCCTTTATCAAGTTTTTAGCCTTTTAATTTACTTCAGCAACTACAACATTACAGAACTGCTGTAATAGCCTCTAATTTAAAGTTTAGTTCATTTACAGAAATCATAACATTTCTAAATGCTATAAAAAGTTATTTTCAGATTTTAATTTATTTTCAGCAAATAATAACCTTCAATATTAAACCTTTTAAACATTATAAAAATCATATTTTGACATTCAAAAATGTTCATTAAATTTACTCTTTTAATTTATGATTTTTATAAGAAACATTTACAGTAAAATCCAAATTTCCAATAATTTTACTTAACAAATCCAAATGTACAATTTTCTTTTCTTCACATTTTCAACAAATAAACTTAACACCTATATTTTATTTCCATTTCACAAATTTAACTAAATTTTCAATTTTATTTAATTAACTTAAACCTTTAATAAAAACCAAATTCACATTTCCAAGTCAAGTTATATCTTAAAATTACACTTTTAAGCATTCATTTATTTAACCATTTTAATACATAGAAAACTCAATAACGCCTTATTAAATCATTTAAATTCAAATTGAAATCAAATAATCAAATTTACCATTTTCCAAATATAATTAAATTTCCATTTTATTTATATAACTTAAATATCATTTTAAAACCAGAATTCCAAATTTCCAAACTTAAGTTATATTTCCAAAAATTCACTTTTACCATTCATTTAAATTACATTTTTAACTTCTAGAAAAATCCAAATTTCTTTATTTAAACATTACAAATCCAATTTAAAACAAATTTTCATAATTTTACACTTTTAACAATATTTAAAATATTCAAAATACTTCATAAAATAACCACGGGCCTGTATATAGTTTTCTAATCTAGGTCAAGTGATACGGATATGTATCATTTCAATCCGCAGTTTAAAAAGCAAAAATCCGGGTTCTATCTTTCAAACCCGCAATCCCAAGTTAAAATAAAATAAATAAAAACCGTTCAGGCCTATCATTTCATCCCATAAAGATTTTTCCCTATTCTAAAGTCCGTTCGGGTATGTATCATTTCAACCCATAGTGAATCTAATCTACAGGGAACTTGTAGTGTGATAAACATGTATAAATGAACAGTATACAATATATAACAGTAACATATGATATGACAGGTAATTAAACAGGTTTAACATCATATAAATAAATCATCACAGGCAGTTATAACATCATATAAAATTCTACACATTCAATTGTTGTCGTTTCACAATTGCATAAGTATAAATGTCTAGTGAGATTTACTCACCTGTATAAGCTGGAGATTTCAATACAATTGACACAAACGGATTCCCAAAGGCACGATGACACAATAATAGATTCGAGTGGATGAGAATCAAGCTAATGATCTTGTCACAACCCATAAAAAACCAACATAAAGTTATAATTCAATACAACATTACATAGAAATAACTTTGAAACAAAATACAATATGAACACAATATTGTTTGCCTTGCTTTCTAGATTTGTTTGCATGGCCAAGGGGTGTAATTGGCTTGGGTTTGGACATGATTAGTCATGGGTTTGGGTTCAATAGTGCACGGCTACAAGGCAAATCATGTGGAGGAAGTTATAACATAGGAATATGAGGGTTTGTGCAATATAGTGTAGTTTTGGTTCAACCAAATGGCTCGGTCATCGGTCCATGGGCTCGGCCTATTGTGTTCAGGTCTGGACAGTAGATGGAGGGGTGTGTGTTGGTCATGGAAAGGTGGTGGTGGCGGCTATGGTGGTGGCCAAGGTGGTGGATGAAGGTGATAAAGCATGGAGTGGCTTGGCTTGCATAGTTTTTAGGAGATGTTGCATTTTTGTGGAGTTGGTCATAGAGGTTGCACGGCCTGCATTGGTCAGAGGGTTAGGTGGTTGATGGTGAAGAGGAGGAGATGTATGGGGTGGTGGCCGTGACTATCAAGAGGAGGCCAAGCAAAACTATCCAAGAAAACAAGGCAAAACATAGAAAAAAGAGAAGAAAATGAAGAAAAAGAAGAGGCCATTACCAAGAATTTTTGTCAAGCCGTGAATGGAGATGATAAGTTCTTTTTGTGAAAAGAAAATGAGGAATACACGGCTACAACCTAAAAATGCACGGCCAATGAGGTAAATGAGGAGTTGTGGAAAATGAAAAGTCTTTGGAAATGAAAAGTCTTAGGTTATAAGAGCTTTTTAAACTCTTCATATTTCCTTTTCTCTAATTCAATTTAAAACAAAATAAAATTAGTAATTTACTTTTAAAACTGAAACAAAGTAATATAAAATAAAAATAAATAATTAAATTTAAAGAAAATGGGAAAAGAATATAAGAAATTTCTTAAAAATTGAAACAAGGTCCAGAAATTACAAATAAATCACCATTGACTTTGGAAAATTATTTACTTCATTTTAAAAATATTCTAAAACAAAATATTGAAATAAAATAATTTCTAAAGTATTTTCAAAGTGAAATAAATAATTTGATTTAGGGAAAATAGAAAAAGAACTAAAGAAATGTTTAAAAATTGGAAATAGGACATTAAAATTACAAATAAATATCACTAGCCTTATAAAATTTCTATTTCACTTTAAAACAAATAGAAGTCCAAGAAATAAAATAAGATGAGAAATAAAATAAGATGAGAAACAAAATAAAGTAGGAATGAGAATAAATAAGTTCATAAGAAAATAAGAAGATAAATAAAGAATTACTTTAATTATTTGAAACTAGAAATTAAAATTTGTAAACCAAATATAACTGACACTGGAAAATGTCAATTACACTTTTAAAATGTTTTAAAAACCAAATATATACATGACATGTTAGTTTACCCATATAAATATAAATTAGAACATTACACGACCAAATAAAATATTATTTATATAATTTAAAATAAATAATTTTGTTAAATACAACAAATTACACACAATATTCAAAAGGGCATAACTTTCACATTATAAATCAGATTTCAACGAAACGAAAAGCAATATTCTTGAAATTATATTTACTTTCATAAAATAAAGATAAATTCAAATTTTAAAATATTTAAATTTAAAATTAAAATTCAAAGTTTGACCAAATTGACCAAATTCATAGTTCTGTAAAATATTCTATTTATACATGTTTGGAATTCTAATTTACATCAAAATTTATATTTAAAATAACAAAAATTATTCATTTTAATAAATAAAATAAAGTTTTTAAATCAGGAAATTCAATTTAAAATAATTACAAAATACAGGGTTGTTACAACCTGAAACTTGAAAAATGGAAAATTAGAGATCAGTGGCATCAACCGGTGTCATATGAGCCATCCCTAATATAGGTGAGGTTAATGATATACCTCCAGGAGATGCGGACACCAAGTGAGTTGGAGTACCAGTAGATCCTCCCTCTAAGATGGGAGATAAGATTGACAGCTTTGGAAAAAATCCCATACTTGCCAAGTCAATCTTTAGGATTATAATGAGTATCCAATAAGGATGCCAAAGCGGCTGAAATGTCAGATGTCGTCCTACCGGCAGGAATAGCAGTGGAACTAGGAGGAGGAATAATGAGTATCTACTGTAGTCCATGGACAACAGAACTAAAATTCTCACCTAAATCTTTTAACCTAGCTTGGATTGGGCCCAGTAGATACTTTAGGATGTAGGAGGAGCTTGCCGGTCTTTAGAGCACTTACATCTTCTTCCTCAAGGAGGTCGAGCTTTAGCTCCTCCTCATCAGAGTACTCTCGTTCTTGTTTCAAAATCTCCTCCTAGGGCCTGAAGATACCCCTCCACCAACAATTTCAAGTGTCCAAACTTGGTAAAATTTATGTAACATCCCTTATTTTGGGGCCTAAAGCTAAGCGCTACAGATGCTGCAGTCACCTATAGTATTAACTTTCGATGAAAAAATACGGTAATGTTAATGGTATCCATAATATCAGAAGAACATGAATAGGAAATAAAATCAACACAGATTTTAAAACAACTTTTCCAATTACATTCCAGATCAATATTTCATATTCAATTACATAATCCCAAAACAATTTCCAGATTTAGATAAATATAATTATTACAAAATACGCCAAGAGCGGCATATGAAGATGCACCCTTGGATGATCAGAGTACTAAATAGAAATATCAGTCAATAAATACATCATAGCAAAACAATAATGGATAGACTCCTAAATAACTAATCCTTGCATCCTACACGTCTTTAGAAGCTTTATTCGTCACCTACTAAAACCTAAAAATACCTTAAATCTCAGTCTACTCAAATTAAATTTTGAGCACCCGAGAGTTTAAGGGGAAAACATAAACTTTGAGTCAGACATAAAGCCTGGTGTGAATAATTCAATTACATCTTGATTTACTGATATTAAGTGCGACCACGCCACTTAGCAGAATGGGTTTCCCCTCACTAATATCCTTTTAAAATCATATCTTTTGAAAATCAAAATCCTACAATCATACTGATTATAACAACAATATCAATAACATATATGCATATAAATCAAGTAATCAATGGACCATCTATCTGAACATTATAGTTTTATATGGCTGACTATTAATCTCTAACTGACTCGGGCCTACCAAACATAATAACTATTCTAACTTATGTTAGACACAATACTGGACGGTACGTCCTTAACTTATTTCTTCTAGGGTCAGTAGATCCTAATGGTTTTACGGGCTCACCAATAACCTATCTCTACTCTGTGTATTCCCTTCTGTGTGTAACATCATTTTAGTCTTACCTGTGACAAAACCCTACATACTAGAATTTTGGACTTATATTATCTAGGGCTACTAGCTAAAGTATATGGCACAACCCCACACCAGTCCCATCTGGTTTTCTAATATCTGATTCAAATACTTAGCAAATATCTGAGCTGACCGCCCTATTCAAATTTCATTTCCTTGAAAACAATCTTTACAAATGATTTACCCTTGAAATCCTATCTTTATAAAACAAGTTATACCCTTTGCTTTACTCAAAATACTTATGACATGATATATGCTTTATAAAACAATTGATGAAAACCTAAAATCAATAGGATTATCTATCCCTTTAAAACCAGTTAAAGCCCTTTTTAACTTAGAAACTATTACGCTATAAAGCTAAAACAATACCTTCAAAACCATTGTTTAAAACCTTAAACAATCCCTTTTGAAATCATTGAAAGCATCCTTTTTGAAATCAGTGAAATCATCCCTTTCGAAATCATTGAGTTCAACATGTAATAAAACTATAGGGTCAAAGGGAACAGGGGCTAAAGCATCACTTTCAAAAGCATTGGTCTCGAGTAAAAGAATTATAGAAGAGGGTAGCTTTGAAACTATCTTTTCAAAACCATTTCCTCTGAAACTATTACTAAAAGCGGCTAAGTCAATCCTGTCAAAAACATTGGGGAAGGCGGCTTCAATATTAGCGGAAGGCACGAAGACGAAAGTCTCCCCTTTTGCATGTGTTGTTTAAAGGTTGTAAAAAGTGGTCTCTAACTAAGGCGAAAGTATTGGTGCAGCAGCTAGGGTATCGAAAGGGTTCAAAGCGGTAGCCCTTTCGAAACATTCTTTTAAACAAAGGCAGGTCTATAGATTCGAATGCTTTGAAAGACAACTTCACCACTTTTGAATGCATGCCTTCGACACCACCACTTTTTTTCGCCTAACACCAATACACTATGTACCAATAGCTTGATGCCATTTATATTGGTTTCGAATGAATGCGGAAAGGGTTATGGGGGGAGTATGATGATGAAAGCTTTCCTGGGTATGTGGCGAAGCTGTAATTAAGTTAAAATTGTATTTATGCTTTTAAAAGAAACTCCTTTTAACCTAACCATCAATATTTGTCAAAGTCTCATTGGTTTATAAAACTTTACCAATTTCTTTCTTTGAAAATACTGCCGCGTGCTATATACATGAAAACTCAAACATTTTACACTTAAACCCAAATTTAAACATTTTACTTAAGCAAATAAACCCTTGTCGTTGAAAATAATCTATTCACTCATCCTAAAATCTTAGGAAAAATCCTCAAAAATCAAATTAAGCATTCTCTTCCTTATCACAAAATTTCAGGGTGAAAACAATATTTAATTATTTATAATAATTAAAACCGATTAAAATAATTTCTAAGCTTAGAAAATTCACCATATATCCATATTAACTTGGAAAATTATAAAACTTGAAACTCACTTCTAAAATAATGATTCTCATGTCATATCAAATTCTCAAGTCAATCGGATGTCATATGAATGGCTTTCTAACTCAAACATAATACAATAAATTATATTTAAACCATAAATCATCAACATATCATATAATCACTTTTAAACACTAAATATGGCATATACTTGCAAATGGAAACGTGTTTACCTTTAAACCGAAATCACTCATCAAAAATAGAGATGTAAACTAATTATTCATCTTTGGTTTGTGTTAAGAAGGTTGAGATTTGCCCTTAGATTGATTTCTTCAAGCTTTCTACTTAAATCCTTGCTTACTTTCCCTTTAAATCTTCTTAATAGTGGGCGGCCTAAGTTTAGTATTGTTTTTATTTAGTTTTTGAATGTAGAATGAATGTGGAAGTGGAGAGAATGGAATGGTTTAGGGTATAGGAATAAAGGCTATTCCCATTTTACCTTCATCATATTCCTCCTTCTTAATTATGTTTAGTTTCCCTTTTATTAACACATTCATTAAGGCACGTCTCCTCCTTAATTTACAAATCTCAATCCCTTAACTTTTTATATTATTTAATTTAATTTACCTAATTAAATGTTCTAAATAATGTTGGCTAAAATTAGGGTCATTGCAGAGTCTCCTCCTTAAATAATTTCATCCTCGAAATTACAATAAAGTGCCCACAATAATCAAACATAAAGGTAAAACATACCATCAAACAATTCAGGATAAGTTTCCCTAATCCTGCTCTTGGTTTCCCAAGTATAGTCTCTCTGGTCATCACTCCACTGGACTTGACTAATCTGACCGTCTTATTTCTTAGTCTCTTCTCCTCTCTTGCAACTATACGAATTGGTTTTCTAACTTTAGTCATATCTTGTTCCACTAATAGATCTTCTAACACAGTCGGTGTAATAGTAGTTTGTGGATCTCGAACGCATTTCCTTAGTTGAGAAATATGAAAAACGTTGTGGACTCCTACCAAATTCTTCGGTAACTCTACCCTATATGCGAGTTTCCCGATTCTTTCTATAATAGGAAATGGTCCAACAAATCTTGGTGCCAATTTTCTTGACTTTCCAATTATGATCACTCCTTTCATCGGTGACACTTTTACGAAAACATGATCTCCAACTGAGAACTCTAAGTCTTTCCGTTTCTTATATGTGTAACCCTTTTGCTTCGACTGAGCCTCCTTCATTCTAGCTCGAATTAACTTAATCTTTTCTATAGCTTCTTTAACCAAATCCAGACCAAGAACTAATTTTTCCCAGTCTCTAACCAACAAACTAGAGATTTGCATGGCCTTCCATACAAAGCTTCAAACGGTGCCATCCCTATACTAGTCTGATAATTGTTGTTATACGAAAACTCGACTAAGTATAAATGGTCTTCCCATGACCCTCTGAAATCTAGCATACAAGCTCTTAACAAATCCTTTAAGGCTTTGTTAACTCTCTTCATTTGCCCATCTTTCTATGGAAGGTAAGTAGTACTCATATTGAGTTTGGTACCTAAATTATCCTGTAGACTCTTCCAGAACTCACTAGTAAATAAGGAATCTCTATCACTTACTATACTACTAGGAATCCCATACAGTCTAACTACATTCTTCATGAATAACCTAGCTAAATCTGGAGCTGTCCTGGTCGACTTAACGGGTATAAAGTATGCACTCTTAGTCAATCTTTCCACTATAACCAGATACTCTCATTTCCTCCATTCGACCTTGGCAATCCGTCTATGCAATCCATTGAGATAGAATCCCATTTCCAGACTGGAACATCCAAAGGCTAAAGTAATCCACTCGGTTTCTGATGTTCGGCCTTTACCTGTTGATAGTTTAAACTTTTCTTCACCTATAGGCCTATATCTCTCTTCATACCTTCCTAAAAGAAACTCCTTTTCATATTCTGATACATCTTATTTCCTCCCGGATGGATAGTGAACTTCGAACGATGGCATTCTGTAACAACCTGAGATTTCGTACCAATTGATTATCGTCTCTAGACGATTAATTTTCCTAGCTGTTGTTATTTGAAGTTTTGAGTCGGTATAAAATCTCTTTTAATAAAATTGTTAAATTGTGGACTTTAAAAATTATTGTAGCCCACGGTTGTATTGGGTTGTGTTACCTATCTAGGTAGATGCCATTCCCCTCTAAATATCAGTTCGACCCATTTTCCCTTGGTTCATTTGCTCGATCACAACCCTAAAACAAATAAACGAAAGAATGGCGGCCTCCTCTTGTTTTCCCCCTTTTTCAAACTAGGGTTTTCAGAAATCGAAGATGCCGTCTTTGTTGTTCGATCGAGAAGATGATTCTCGTTCCCTTGCTTCGACGATCGTTCGTCTCTTGAGGACCTCGGCCTCGACCCTTCGTCTATTCGAAAGTGCTGTCCAATTCGAGCCAGGCAAAAAGGTGAGTGATTCCTTATCGCTCACATCTAATTCCACTCGATTTTTACTTAGATGCTCGTGATTTTCTGTGGCTAATTCATATGTGTATGTATTGGATTACTTGATTGACACGGTAGTGTTTTGCCTATATCTCGACTTGAGTTCCGATGATACTGCTGTTGACAATTTGATTCCGAGATTTTCTCTTTGACTTTGGTATTGTTCGAACTGTGCATTTGGTCTTAGCATACTTGATGTTGTTTCAATGATTGTTTTATCTCCAGCCATGATTGGGTATATTTGGATTTCCTGTATATCCTATTTCTAATTCATATTAAACTTGGTTTCTGTGAAAACTATTTTTGAGATAAGAATCTCACTTTCATTTTTCTTATGGATTCGGCCACTGCCTTGCTAGCCTGGTCATCCCGATATTGTTCTTCTGGTATTTAACCTGATTTTTGTCGACTTCGGTGGGACTTTGATTTTGAAGTTTCCTGTGACATTTTCTTAATCTTCGGCCTTGAATTTATTTAGCAAATAATTTGAAATTACTGTTGTTTGGATCATTTCGAAAACTGCTGCTAAATGCTTTTGGGTGCTTGAACCTTTATGTGCACTTGAAGAGGCACTGAAACAATGTGTATACATACATTTGTGTTTGTAAATATATATATATGTCTTGTCCTTGTAGTCTTCATGTTTATGACTTGTTTGGTTCATTTCTGTATTGTTATTTTAATAGTGCACTTGTCTGCTTCATTTTTGATCATCATATTTCCTGACTTGTACTGTTGTTCATGTATGTACTATGCACTCATTCCAGTAGTTGTCTTTGCATTCTATAGTCATGTGTACATCACTAACACTCGAGTCTGGTTCATTGATTAGTGAGTTGTATTTATGAACCTTGTCGAGTCTGATTTTTCTGGAATGCCACTGTTTCAAGTATTGTGGTCTTCATGTATGTTGGGTCTGCATTCACTATTGCATTTTGTATTTGTTCTGAACCATGCACACTTGAGGCTTGCATTGTCTGATGACTGTACTATAATATCTTGTAGCCTTGCTTCCATACCTGTAGTTGCATTCACGTACACTGGTCGGGGTTTTGAACCGTCTATATTCATAAGTGTTGACCACTGTACTTTTGTTGTTTAATTGTCTGTAGATGGTTGGTGCATTCACTGTTTCACTAGGGTCATATGCATGTGTTCACTTGATCATGTATTATCCACTGGTCATTTGCAGTTGCCATCATTCCAGTCTGGTTCATTACTGGTTCATTTGGACTTGAAACACTTCATGTATGCTTGTCCTCATATTTATGATATGGATATCACGTTCACCGAGTTTTGGCATTTGTTTGTCTGGCATCTGAACTACTGTCATGTTGGGGCATTTGCCACTGTTTGATCTTGAAGTCTGGTTTCACTTCATGTGTTTGACATTTAGCAACTCTGCATTTTAAATAAGTATTTCTTGACCTTGTTGATACTGACACATGTTTGGGTGTTTTACTGGTTGTTTTACATGATGCTCCTTTTTGGCTTGACGATGACCTTGTCTTCGGCAAGTGAGTTGAACTGGCATTTTTCCTAGTCCTTGATTTTCGATGCTAGTGCTGTCCAGTCTACAGTACTATGTATATATGTTTAAAATTGGTACGTTCATGGTTTTTGAGACTGTTTGCACCCAGTTGCATTCTAGTCTTCGTATATATGTATGCAGTCATGTATGTATATATATCATTTTATATGTATATATGTATGTTCGAATTTGCATATATGTTACGGTTCTGTATTCATTTGAATTTGTCGTTGTTCCATCCTTTTGTTGTCTGCACTATGATATTTTGTAATCTGCTCTGGTGCACCTTGTTGCTGTGATGTAGTAGCTCGAAATTTTTGCTGCTACATGTACTTGTAGTTGTTAAATTGCCTTCTGTTCTTTTGGCATTGTTTTTGATGTGAACCTATTATCTTTTTGGTTGGGTTTCTTCCCACTTCGGCCTTGGCTACTATGTTGCACTGTAACATATGCCTATATGTTGAGTGTCACTGCATCTATACTGTGGTCTCTCTGACCAATCTGGGTTGGATATACGAGATTTCTGTGATTGTCGTCTATTTCACTATCTGATTATTATTGCTGCTATGCACTAATAACTGAGTTTGAATTAGACTGACCCGTGTATTATTTTCTTTTGAATGTAATACTCGGGTCAGACCCGAGTTGTTTCAGGTTGTAGATTACCTGCTTTGAGTTGCTGTTTGAGCTATGAAGACTTTTCACATCTTTTGGAGTAATCGTGTCATAGTATAGGTTGATATGTATTCATGTATATTAGTTGATAATGTACGTGTATATATATAACTTCCAGAGTCGACAATTGTAGTTGTATCATATGTATTGTGTCAACTGTATTGTAACTGACATCAGTTATATATATATGAGACTTTTGTTTTTATCTGTGTTCCGCATTCTTTGTGTATCTGTGTTGTTTTTATATATATTGTCCTAAACCATTATGAACCATCGTAGTTCGTTTTATACTGGAATTGGATACGTCGATGGGAGTGAATAAATAAGAGATTAAAATTTTAAAATATATACCACTCCTATCGAGGTAACCAATACTAGTGTAAGGCCAACTACGGATGGCCGCTCCTACCCAGCCTTATTCTTCATAATAACAGACAGTATTTCTTTTAATACTCTTTGTTATTGTGAGTATAGAGGTGGGGCGTCACAGTTGGTATCAGAGCTTGGGGTTTATGGACATAATATAAAACATAACTTAGATGGAACATGTGTTACAACTATTTGTCGATGTTTTCTTCGTGTTTTGAGTCAAAACTAAAGTTTTGAAATTATGATGAAATTTTTAAATATCATTATTTAAAAATAAAAGTGAATTTGTGTTCTGATAATTTGATTGATTTGAGTACTGTTTATCAGAGTGCGCATCGGAAACAGTGAAGCTGTCTTCGCTAAGTACAACTGATAATCTATTTGATTTAAAAAATTGAAATATGAAATTTAAAATTTCATTGGTTGTTTACATAGCTGTAATTATTTTGTTTCTTTGAGAATTTCGAATCCGAATTGAGGATTCGAAGAAATTACAGTTATGTGATTTTTGTTGAAATTTCCACTGGCTTTCTTTTGTACTAATCGTCTATTGATTAGATTTTGCTGTTTTGAATTGTCTTCATTGAAGATATAATCGAAAGATTTCTTTGTTCATTTTGTTGTACGTGCAAATTTGAGTTGCACGTTACTGCATTAATTTTACGTTGAACCGATGCTTGGTTATGAAACGTATTTTGTTGCCGTTACCTTTATAACGGGATTTTTACACTAGTGCTATGTTTTGAAGCACGGAGTTTAGTTGAAAATTTTAATGAATGAAAATTCACTGGTGTTACATTGTGGTGTAAATTATTTTGATGAGATTTTAACGTTTAAAAATTACTGTCACTTTGGCTTCAGTAACCGTCAAATTTTAAAAGTGGGTTTTCAAGCGGTTATACCGCAATGCAGATTTGTGACCCGTTTTTACGGTATTTTGAGAAGTACAATTTCCTTATCGAAATTGTTACTAATATTGCTGCTTTAATCACGTAATTGGGAAATCGTTTTAAAATGAAAATTGTTTTATAAAATTTCCTAACAGTTTGCACTTTCAAAAGAAGTGAAAGTAAGTGATAATCACTTATGAGATTTATGGCATTAAGACCCAAGTAAGGGCAACCAATTATTTTATATATGAAAATCATATTATGATTTTAGTTAATCTTTATTTCTCTGAATAAATATATGATGATCATGAATGGCATTTTGATTGAATTTTTGGTTGCTGTTTTGATTTGTTTTTGGCATTGGCTAATTTTGTTTTAAAAAAAAAATTTTGTTTAATCAATTATATAACCTGATTACAGAAATGAGTTTATGACTCAGTTTTTATAAGAAAATAATTTGATTAATTTACTGAGAAATATGGTATTGAATAATAATAATGGATTAGGCAGTATGAACAAAGAGGTTTATGCTCATGTCTAGTTCATAAAAAAAAAATTGATATGAACAAAGCAATAAAAAAAAAGTGCGATCAAGCAGAACTGACTTTGAAATGGGTTGTAAAATTTGGCATGAAAGTTGGTATGTTTAGATATGATTTTTTTTAAGGAAATTAAATTCCCTACTTATGAAATGAAGAAAGGATTACAAGAGTATTTCTGGAGTTAAAAAGGAAAATTCCTTAAATAAATAAATATGTATGGTCTCTAAATTACCAAGTCACTAGTGCGTGGCCCGTGCTACGCACACGGGCAGTTGAGTTGTAAAGAGAGTTTAAGTTATGAAGTTACCGTTTGGTGATTGTATGTATTTTCACCTTTTTATCGCGTTTGAACTATGCTACCTTTCATATGACTTTGTGAGACTCGTAAGAACGGGTATATCATGATTTATGATATAAAACCTCAAAATTATAGATGCTCATGACGATTTCATTCTTTTTTTAAATGCACTTGCATTAGTCTCAATCGAGGAAACCAGCCCATTATAAAATACTCTTGTTTTGGACATCTAAAGGCAAAATGTACGTTAAGTTTTCCCTATTATTTCTTTATTTAATTAACTCTGTGTAGATTATAACTATATATTTGTATTGTTACAGTACCGTAGCTTTATTTTGTTTGTTCGGAGAATGGCGTAAAGATGATTTGATAGTAGGATGAGTAAGTACTAAAAAAAATTCTTCGGTTTTTGATGCAAACCAATAAGTGTGGCTGAGATTGTGAAATTTCCGTAAATGTTTAAATCTATTGAAAGTGAATACCGCAATATTATCAACTACAAAATGCAAGAGATCAGCTCAAAATAATTATAGAAAGTGACTTTAGAATCCTAGTTGAATGAGACTTTTTACATAAACAGAGCACAAATAAATAACGAAATATATTAAAATTTAAGCTTTTATGTAAAAAAAGATTATTAATCAACAAATTTCAGCACCATCATTACTTTTAGTAACATGGTAGATGCGCACTTCCAGTGCTGCTTCTATCTTGTTTCCAGCTAATATCAATCAGAATGATGAATCACTAATATATAGTGTAGGTAGAAAGTCCTTCTAGAAGTCTTTTATGTGGCGGATAGTCGGTAGATCATTTCATTGTTCTTGCAATTCTACCATGCTTTAGCTGCTTACCTACACCTTTCATGCTAGTGGTGTCCTTACCATCCATGACATTACTTGGTATAGTTATTATCGACAAACATGGGGCGACTTTATCATTACGGTCACCGTCCACCTCCTGGCATAATACATATTATATATATTAGCATCCATCAGGGCAAAAAAATCCTTTATGAACTGAAAATTAGGTACACATGCAATGGCGTATGGAATACTGTAATGAACAAAAAATGTTTGTTCTGAACAAACATTTTAACAAACATTTTATTAAAACATTATGCATGTGAAAATGGATTTCATTCATTTCACAACTTTTACTGATACTTCATGAGGATAGTAAATACATTAAAGTAGATTTGCATGTACTTACTGAATTATGTATTGCTTGGAGTATATGTATTTGATTCAAAAGTAACAATTACATAACGTGTATCACCAGTAATAAAATATAAAGAAATTCAGTAAAGTGAATGATGATGTGTGACTGTAGGCATCATCCATCTCAAGGCTGTTTTAACTCTAACCATGTACATTCAAATATTGGCAACCATGTACATTCAAAACTATAGATTAGTTATGGCAATGATAGAACAAACGGCTTAAGCTTTGTCTCATGCATCATAACTTGGTTATTAAGATTGACTTTTTAAAACAATACAAAAAAGTATATCATTTACCTATAGAGGTTCTGGAATTACAAAATTATCCACATTTGCATCGGGTTGGCATGAAGACAGTATTGGGTAAGCTTCTGTAAAGCTTCAGAATTATGAGCTTGCGCAACAATAATATATGGGGCTGCCTTGGAAATTATTAGCATCATGCAACAATTTAGCAATTGCAGGTACAGGGTGAGCATGAGCGCTCTCAAAATGATTTTCCACAACCAACAGAGCATATTGAGCTTCCTTCAGAAACATGGTTGAGTGGCTAAGGGACATAGATGTAAATCGAGCATTAGAAGACTCTGATGGTGCTAAAACAATAAGAAATATATTACTTGTAGAACTTATGTACTAATGCAAAAAAAAATATCTATTATATGTTTTGCTAGGACCGTGTCTAACGACTGTAGTAGATGTCTTGTCGAAGCAACAATCATGATTTAAAAATCTGTTATATGTACAACCTTTTTACAAATGCTAAAAAATCTATTATATGTTTTGCTAGAACTGTATCTATAGGCTCTAGTACACGTCTTGCTTTCCTTAAACAAATAGACGACACCAATTGCATTGTGAACGATGGGCATCCAATAAAAGGAGATTCTGTCACATTTATTTACATTTAGGAGATGGTTCCTCGGCTTTTTAAGCTGTTTATTCTAAGATTAAGACTTATTGGAATAAATCATTTACTAATGTTTTAGTAAAGAACAATAAGTTTGCTAGTATTCATTATTGATTGGATGTTTAATATTCGTCGAATATTTGAGATTTAAAAATAATTTGAATTATGCTACTTCATAAAAAAGAAAGAAAAAGGGATAAAAACTTACCGAGTGACCAAAATTAAGGAGGAACCAGTTGGCCATCCATAAGTTCTCATGCCTATAAAAACAAATATGGGGTCATGGAAGCTTCCCTCTTCACAAATAGAATTTCTAAAATAAATATTTGAGTTTCAAACTTTGGCTTGCATAAAAATAAGGTGGGTTATGAGTACCACTGGTGTTCATATTGTTAACTTAAGATTAAATACATTAGTATTTATGCTGCAAGATATTCAAATACTCCAAAAACAATGTGCATATTGAAAGGTATGTTATGCTTGATAAAGGTTTCCCACACGCCAAAGTGTCTGAATGCGTAAACACAAAAAATTAGGTGGCATGTTGATGCTAAACTTTTGGTGTGATGTTTAAACCCTGCCGGTCTTGTGGATAGGCCATCAATAGTGTAGATTTGGCCCAAAATTTCAATATTCCTATAGCATTCCATTAATTTTACTTTGAATGTATAAGAATAATAGTTACTTGTAGGTCATCAAGCCATGAGAATAAGTTGTTTGGACATCACCAAAAAAGACAGTCCAACTGTATGATTTTTATATGCAGAAGACTCTCTGTCACGCACACACAAACAAACACACGCGCAATCACACGCACGCATGTGAACATAGTCTCCACGGTTCCTAACTAATACGTTGCACATACTAAATAAAAATTTTGAGAGTGCATGGCATCTTTAAATCTTGTATTAGTGTTATAGTACAAATGAAAATCATGAAAGGAAAATAAAAAAGTAGTTAATGCAACACAAATGCAACACAATACCTATTAGTGAACTAAAAAGGACTAAAAACTTGTGGTATCCAATCAAGGTACAATTGTGTAGCTGAGGTCTACAAATGTGGGATGCATATTATGTGATGCTGTATAATCTTTGATTGCAATTCTCTCTCTTCAATTTTGTACGTGTATGGAGTACCACTATTGTACTTCTAGATTGTTACTTGAACATTCCTTATAAGGGAGTTGTGCTAAGATGGGTAGAGGTTTGAACGTTCCATTTTTAATTCACATTCGGTTAGTTAATTAAAAAATACATAATAAATGATCTAAAAAAGTACAATAAGATGGCAACAAAATATGGGTTTACAATATGCTCTGTGAAATAGCCGGGTTGTTCAATCTTTTCCATCTAAGCTAACTTATTAATAGTTATCAACGAATATATAAAGAATTAATAAATCTGCATCAGGACATTAGTTAAAAGCATAACATGGCAATACTAATGTATTAGAAAACTTAAATGCTAATTAAATACAATAGATCTAACAAACAAACGTCAGAAACAGAGTACCCAGAATTTTCGTATACTTGCACTACTGAGATTTTATTTTCAACCATATGCGTGTGTGATCAACCTCAAAAAGAATAAATTGAGTTTACGTTTTCATATACAAAAGTTTTTTTTATAGGCAAACCAGAACTTAGGATATCACAAGCTATTAAAGCAGGCATGTTAGTGTTCCTAATGATCATAAACCGATCTTCCTCCATCTTGCAGCATTATCTTGCACCTCCAGATTGAACTGCCCACCATCTAACAGCATCATTGAGTACTCACTTTAGCCCATCAGTTGACCCCTTTCAGGCCATTCATGCAACAGCCTTGCCACAGTAGTAAAAGTGCATCATATTCTCTCTTTTTTCCGCATGGCCAGTCATTCAACATCTTATAGCACATTCAGGCAAGTATTTCAACCTTGTTGCAGTCCCTTGCATTCTCCAGAATGCTCACCTAAGTGCTTTTGTGGGATTGATCCAAGGCTATCGGTAGCATCTAGGCAGTAATTCTCAATAACAGCAACACCTTGGCACCACAATTCATGCTCCTGTTGTTACATCACAATTCACTCTAACTACGCCACCTTGGTAGTAACAATTTTGTTTTGTTTACTTATTACCATGCAAGTTCTCATTTACTGCCTACAGCACCTTGGCATCTCCATTCTCCACGCATCTACAACTACTCATCTACTGCCATGCAGCATCAGCGGCTCTTAAGATTCTCCTATCGCCTCAACCCATGACTGCACGTCAGTCCTCTTATTGCTGTTAATACATATAAACTGTGTCATCATGTAGTGTCTTTTGTCAATATAATTAATTGTAAACATTTTGATTTGTTCACTTTTACCTCTCCCATTTTGTTGATCGTCATAGTGATGATCCTGAATATTTGTAGTAGCTAATTACCAACAAAACTTTGTACGGATTTTATTTTTGTTTAATAAAATATGAGTGCTCTCCTTACATGAGGACCACTCCTTCATCAAAAATAAAGTTATGAAGATTATTTAATGATTCGTATAGTCCTCGCAAACCACTTTTTATGCATGATTCAATATGCTTTATTTTTTTCTTAATTAAGTAGTGTACTTTCTTTAACTTCGTTTTCATTTATTCCATTTTTTACACCAAAAATCTCTAAAGCTCATAAATGGCGACGACCGAGGGAAGAAAAAGGAAAGAAAGGAAAAGAAAAGCTAAGTTAACTAAATGAATTAGAGTTGTAATATCACTCTCATTTTTCCGTTTCCATCAACGTTGGATTCGGCCTTGATTAATATGATAGCATTCACATGTGCTAAGCATTCATAAATGATACAAATCTATTAATTAAGTAGCATATTTTCTTCAAATCTAAAAAAAATACACTGAAATTGAAAAAGAAATCAACTTCTTTTCATGCATCTGACCCACAACTTCCAGAAGAAGAGCATAAATCAAATTTAATAATTTTACATCTAAAACAAAATATTTATTTACCCAACCATAATTCACTATTGCAAATTTTCCTGACATAATTTCTATCCTATGTAGAGCTACAGTTACATCACCCTTCATGCGCAAATTTCTTTCAACACACAATCTTGAAGCTACCTCCAATATCTTCTCAATTTGACTTTGCATATATATCCTTAAAAAGGCTCCTCTGCCAATAACAAAATCATACATCTATATATCAAACTATGCTAGAAAGGGCCTTATCAGTGACCGTCTAGTCAAACATGAGTTTTATACCGAATGAATCCACCATTTATTGCTGACTTATTGGCCATGAATTAGTTATGCATACTGAATCTAAAGCTATTAGCAAATCTAGTAATCAAAAACATATATTATTGGAAAATTATCTTACTATTTTAGGAGTAAGTGTGAATCTATCTTCAAAGGTCTTTAAATTTTTATGTAGTACAGGTAATAGAGAATAATGGTTGTTAAAATTGCAGAAAAATATTAATATTGATGCTTGAAGGACTATAGCTAGACACTCAAATAAATGAGTATTAGTCATGAATTATTCATAAAGTACTAAACATTTTAACTTTAAGTATCTTTATACATATACACGTGTATACATACATATGCATGCATGCTTACATACATACATATATATGTGTATGTGTATTTATATGTATATGTACACACATGCATAAAAATATAAATTGGCCTTAAGGATGTAATGTACCAAAATATTCTTCAACTATATAATGAAAATACATTAGCTTGGTTAAGCTTTCCTAAAATGTCAAAATTAAACTTAGCATTGATTATTCATTAAAATTTAATCTGTGTGTGTATTCAAGTTAGATTTATTTACTTAACCTTTTCCTTTCCTATACAATATTCATTTGTTTTCCACCCAAGACTGAATTCATAACATGTAAAATTACAACATGTAAATCACACTTAACTTTTAAGTAAGGTAAAAAAATTATCTCCATGCATATTTTGGTGATGGATTTATCATATTATAAATAATAGGTGTTACTTGATTTTCAAAATTGGATGAAATGTCCAATGATAATGATAAATAGTTAGCAATAAGAATAAAAGTAAAGCACATCAATCTAAGTACATATAACAAATAACATTTCCCACATTTATCTTCTATCTGAATAGCAAGCAGAAGAGTGTTCCATTTTAAATAACCCATCAATTATCACATCCCTATGAGTTAAGAAGAATTCTAAAGAAGATGAAACATAAAATTCTATGTAAGAAGTTCAACCATGAAACAAATTTTAAAAACATTGCAATACCTTTTGTATATTTGAAATTCGTACTCCCATATTAAAAAATTCAATATTACACATAATTCATAAAAAATAAAACATCACATTCGTATGGGCATTCAATCTGATGAATTAAAGCATATTCATTATCCATAATAAGGAAGAACCTTATGATGTTACTGTTGGTCATAAAAAGATGAAAAATTCAGCAACCTAACTTAATTTTGTGCACTACAGTTTAAAACTTGAAATGTTTATAGGTTCGTACGTAGTAACACAAATATATAGCAAAAAACAACCACATGGAAGGAAATTAATTAATAATTATGGGTATGAGAGATAGGAATATTTAAACACATTTTGTAGTGCAAATTCAATTTTCACAATTTATACAATAAGTCAATGAATTTTGAATCTAAATTCAAAATAAACATTGCAGTACTTAAGACTGCAGAAATACACAAATCGTGTGGATTCACTAAGAATTTGTAAATCTAAGATTATATCAATTTTAAAAGCTAATGTTCATTCTGATTTCCACAAACTGGTCAGTACATGGTGTAAATTGTTCTGTAGAACAAAATTATAATTGCAATGTATTTGTGTTAAAAATAGAGGAAAATAAATCAATTGATTAGGTAGGGTACTTACCAGTTGCTACAAACTATGGTATAACATGCCACACAAAAATATCAAAATGCCCTTCCCATTTACATTATCTTGTATTCTAAGGCAATTTTGTTTAGTTTTATCTTACGATTGAAATAACTCAGCTTACGTGATATTAAAATATCTCCCATTGACATTGTCTTGTATTCAATTACTTTAGTTGAAGACTGTCGATGAACTAAAATATATTAAACACTTTCAACGAAGTAATATAACCATATTAATTAGGATGTAAGAATATTTCGAAGAACGTTAATTTTTTCTAACATTAGAGGCATCTAAAAATTACAAAAACATAACAGAGATTATAGTAGTGGATTTATCAATATTTCTCAAGTAAATCTATACAAAGATATGATTTTGTTCATTAACTTCAGAACATACAAACAGTTATGCATAATCCGTTTTCAAAAATTAGATAAATAAAAGGGAAAATTATTGCAAAATATGAAAAATTAGGGATTCTACTGCTCAAGGATGTAGCAATCGTACCTGTTTGAGATTATTGTATTCTCGTCGACATCCCATGCCTATTTTGATATCTGCCCTAGTTTTAGATTTGCCTCTTTATGCGCTAGTTGGAAGTCGTCCATTGTTGGAAGAGCTATTTCGAGGGAGACATGGGAGAAAATCAGGTATGGGAAAAAAAAAGAACAGTTATTGAACGTGGTTACCTGAAAATGTGGGATTTCAAAAAGGCAGTTTGGGGGAAGAAGTTGGAAATGAAGGGACTCGATTAAGAAGGACAGGTGGCAACATATGACAGCCCTGGTTTCTCCTTTCCTATTTAAGTAATAGATTTAGGAGAGGTGCCTTGATCTACTCATCATCAGGTGGATGATGGGTATGTGCATGACTTGTTAAAGTCCTGAAGGCCTCTGTGCAAAGGTTAACAGAATTGAGTCCTTTGCAATGCACACTTTGTGTTCAAAGGCAAGAATTTGGACCATATAAAAATGTAAGATGGAATTGGAAAATAACCTAGGCAGTGTGAACAAAGGAGGTTCATGCTTATGTCTAGATTGTTTTAAATTGGAGATGAACAATGCAATAAATTATTTATGTGCTGATTTGTTCAGATCTAAAGCTAAAATGTTTTATAGGTTTTTCTTTAAAACCTTACCCTATGTTCACAATAGAATTGAGTATAAGAATTTTTATAGAATTCTACTGGATTTGTTTAAGCGATCATGACATTCTTGAATATAAGAGATATGCAAGTGATAAAACAAATTTTGAATGAGACAACTGGAGAAATGAAATAAAACATTATTTTCATGAATGAAAGTATGGACAGTTGAGATTTTCTGAAATAAGAAATGAGACTGGTCACTAGATTATAAAACTAATCTAGGAGAGAAGCCTTGATCTATTCATCATAAGGAGTATGATGGGTATGTGCATGACTTGTTTAAGTCCTATAGGCCTTTGTGCAGGGGTTAACAGATTGAGTCCCTTGCAATGCACACATGGTGTTCAATGGCAAAGAGATATGACCAAATTAAATTGATAAATCGAGATTTAGAGCTGAGCTATGGAATTAAAATGAGTTAATTCCATAAGAGTGTGTACATGTATACTGTATTGAATATTTGTTGACTTGAGATTCGATTATCGTTTTTGATAATTGAATATTTGTTGATTTGAGATTCGATTATCGTTTTTGATAATTGAATAATTGTTGGTTTGGGATTTTTGATTATCGTTTTGATAATTAAAGATCATCGTTTTGATAATTAGACAATTGCTAATTTTGCTGATTGTAAGATTTTCTAGTCTCTAATTGATTCTAGATTATGGTGATTATATTAAACTGTTGTTTTCTATCTATCTCTGTTGATAGTTATAGTTTGCTGATTATGAAGTTCGTGTTTTCTATTTATCTGTTGGATAACTAGATATTTGCAGTTTTGCGATTTGCAAATTTTGTTTTCTGATATCTTTGTTGATAATTAGATATTGCTGTTTTGTGATTTCTGTATTCTAATTATCTAATTGATCATTGAATATTGTGGATTTGGACTGAGTTTGAGTATTGAGTTGCCTGGTCCTTGCATTTCCATTGTACAATCTCGTAGTTTCTTTGATATTGCAGTCTTCATGATTCGTAGACTTGAGTTTTACCTATCAAGTTCACTTGAACTTTGATACATTGTTTTATACAATGATGGTTACTTTCGCACTGGGCCTGGTGTCACGTCACTGACCTGATGCACTTGAGCCCTTGCCTACCTTATATATACTCTGTTTCACTTGATAGTTGTAGTGATGTATTCCATAGAGTAACTGGACTGACTTGAGTCTGGTTCACTCGAGTTGCCTTCCTTGATTTACATTGAACTCGTATACATTCATTTGGTCATTTGGGGAGTTGGTTCTGCATTTTGTTGTACCTGTACCTGTAGTTGTCCAAACCGATTCTTCTGAAGTTTCAGCTTGTAGATCTGTTGTTCGTATGTTGCATACATTGTTGTTGAGTCGCTTTGTTAAATCACTTGATATTTGTGGTATTTGCAGTTATATCACTTCGAGCTGCATGTTTAGTTATTTATAGGTTGGCAACTGGTATTTGTAGTTCATGTTTCATTAAGTTTGATGTGCTCGTGATCACTGTAGTCTGTCCCTGCAGTCTATCTGGTCACTGTAGTTGCATTCCATTCATTTGCAGATATCAGTGCTCGTCCCTTAGTTGTTCATCTGGTAGTTCATTATGAGTTTGGGGATGACATGAGAACTTTTGTTCATTTTGTTCTGATTGCACTCTGCTGTCAGTATCACTGCATTGTTTTAGGTTTCAGATATAGTTGCTTGGTCCCTCATATTGTTTCAGGTGTACTCTGTATCACTTTTGATGTAGTTTGCATTTCAGTGTATCCTGGTGGTTACTGTTTCGGCCTGAATTTGATCATTTAAGCGTCCCAATCTCTAGTGCTCGAACTCTGTCCATACTTGCACACTGATTCACTATTTTCTGTACAGTATCTAGACCTTATTATATGCACACTTGGTTCGTGACCTTTGTGCTCGAGCTTGATCTTGCAATTTCCAGTTTCATAATTGCTTCATGTAATTGGGTAGTTTGGTCTTCATTTTGCTAGTAGTATTTCTCCATGTAAATAGGGTGTGTTTGTTTCACTTGTCTGGTTGGTCGTGAGACTATAGCATGCATTATTCATGTCAATTTCTTTGGCGTTTGTATTTCCGACCTTTATTTTTCTAGCTTTACCAATTTATGTTAGAAAATTTATTGTTAGTGATGACCTTAATTATGAAAATTGCGGGGACGCAATTTCTATAAGGAGGGGAGTCTGTAACAACCTGAGATTTCGTACCAATTGATTATCGTCTCTAGACGATTAATTTTCCTAGCTGTTGTTATTTGAAGTTTTGAGTCGGTATACAATCTCTTTTAATAAAATTGTTAAATTGTGGACTTTAAAAATTATTGTAGCCCACGGTTGTATTGGGTTGTGTTACCTATCTAGGTAGATGCCATTCCCCTCTAAATATCAGTTCGACCCGTTTTCCCTTGGTTCATTTGCTCGATCACAACCCTAAAACAAATAAACGAAAGAATTGCGACCTCCTCTTGTTTTTACCCTTTTTCAAACTAGGGTTTTCAGAAATCGAAGATGCCGTCTTTGTTGTTCGATCGAGAAGATGATTCTCGTTCCCTTGCTTCGACGATCGTTCGTCTCTTGAGGACCTCGGCCTCGACCCTTCGTCTATTCGAAAGCGCTGTCCAATTCGAGCCAGGCAAAAAGGTGAGTGATTCCTTATCGCTCACATCTAATTCCACTCGATTTTTACTTAGATGCTCGTGATTTTCTGTGGCTAATTCATATGTGTATGTACTGGATTGCTTGATTGACACGGTAGTGTTTTGCCTATATCTCGACTTGAGTTCCGATGATACTGCTGTTGACAATTTGATTCCGAGATTTTCTCTTTGACTTTGGTATTGTTCGAACTGTGCATTTGGTCTTAGCATACTTGATGTTGTTTCAATGATTGTTTTATCTCCAGCCATGATTGGGTATATTTGGATTTCCTGTATATCCTATTTCTAATTCATATTAAACTTGGTTTCTGTGAAAACTATTTTTGAGATAAGAATCTCACTTTCATTTTTCTTATGGATTCGGCCACTGCCTTGCTAGCCTAGTCATCCCGATATTGTTCTTCTGGTATTTAACCTGATTTTTGTCGACTTCGGTGGGACTTTGATTTTGAAGTTTCCTGTGACATTTTCTTAATCTTCGGCCTTGAATTTATTTAGCAAATAATTTGAAATTACTGTTGTTTGGATCATTTCGAAAACTGCTGCTAAATGCTGCTTGAACCTTTATGTGCACTTGAAGAGGCACTGAAACAATGTGTATACATACATTTGTGTTTGTAAATATATATATGTCTTGTCCTTGTAGTCTTCATGTTTATGACTTGTTTGGTTCATTTCTGTATTGTTATTTTAATAGTGCACTTGTCTGCTTCATTTTTGATCATCATATTTCCTGACTTGTACTGTTTTTCATGTATGTACTATGCACTCATTCCAGTAGTTGTCTTTGCATTCTATAGTCATGTGTACATCACTAACACTCGAGTCTGGTTCATTGATTAGTGAGTTGTATTTATGAACCTTGTCGAGTCTGATTTTCTAGAATGCCACTGTTTCAAGTATTGTGGTCTTCATGTATGTTGGGTCTGCATTCACTATTGCATTTTGTATTTGTTCTGAACCATGCACACTTGAGGCTTGCATTGTCTGATGACTGTACTATGATATCTTGTAGCCTTGCTTCCATACCTGTAGTTGCATTCACGTACACTGGTCGGGGTTTTGAACCGTCTATATTCATAAGTGTTGACCACTGTACTTTTGTTGTTTAATTGTCTGTAGATGGTTGGTGCATTCACTGTTTCACTAGGGTCATATGCATGTGTTCACTTGATCATGTATTATCCACTGGTCATTTGCAGTTGCCATCATTCCAGTCTGGTTCATTACTGGTTCATTTGGACTTGAAACACTTCATGTATGCTTGTCCTCATATTTATGATATGGATATCACGTTCACCGAGTTTTGGCATTTGTTTGTCTGGCATCTGAACTACTGTCATGTTGGGGCATTTGCCACTGTTTGATCTTGAAGTCTGGTTTCACTTCATGTGTTTGACATTTAGCAACTCTGCATTTTAAATAAGTATTTCTTGACCTTGTTGATACCGACACATGTTTGGGTGTTTTACTGGTTGTTTTACATGATGCTCCTTTTTGGCTTGACGATGACCTTGTCTTCGGCAAGTGAGTTGAACTGGCATTTTGCCTAGTCCTTGATTTTCGATGCTAGTGTTGTCCAGTCTACAGTACTATGTATATATGTTTAAAATTGGTACGTTCATGGTTTTTGAGACTGTTTGCACCCAGTTGCATTCTAGTCTTCGTATATATGTATGCAGTCATGTATGTATATACATCATTTTATATGTATATATGTATGTTCGAATTTGCATATATGTTACGGTTCTGTATTCATTTGAATTTGTCGTTGTTCCATCCTTTTGTTGTCTGCACCATGATATTTTGTAATCTGCTCTGGTGCACCTTGTTGATGTGATGTAGTAGCTCGAAATTTTTGCTGCTACCTGTACTTGTAGTTGTTAAATTACCTTCTGTTCTTTTGGCATTGTTTTTGATGTGAACCTATTATCTTTTTGGTTGGGTTTCTTCCCACTTCGGCCTTGGCTACTATGTTGCACTGTAACATATGCCTATATGTTGAGTGTCACTGCATCTATACTGTGGTCTCTCTGACCAATCTGGGTTGGATATACGAGATTTCTGTGATTGTCATCTATTTGACTATTTGATTATTATTGCTGCTATGCACTAATAACTGAGTTTGAATTAGACTGACCCGTGTATTATTTTCTTTTGAATGTAATACTCGGGTCAGACCCGAGTTGTTTCAGGTTGTAGATTACCTACTTTGAGTTGCTGTTTGAGCTATGAAGACTTTTCACATCTTTTGGAGTAATCGTGTCATAGTATAGGTTGATATGTATTCATGTATATTAGTTGATAATGTACGTGTATATATATAACTTCCAGAGTCGACAATTGTAGTTGTATCATATGTATTGTGTCAACTGTATTGTAACTGACATCAGTTATATATATATGAGACTTTTGTTTTTATCTGTGTTCCGCATTCTTTGTGTATCTGTGTTGTTTTTATATATATTGTCCTAAACCATTATGAACCATCGTAGTTCGTTTTATACTGGAATTGGATACGTCGATGGGAGTGAATAAATAAGAGATTAAAATTTTAAAATATATACCACTCCTATCGAGGTAACCAATACTAGTGTAAGGCCAACTACGGATGGCCGCTCCTACCCAGCCTTATTCTTCATAATAACAGACAGTATTTCTTTTAATACTCTTTGTTATTGTGAGTATAGAGGTGGGGCGTCACACATTCTCTAAGAACTTCCTTCCTAATATTTCCCACACTCGGAACACATAATCGTTATTTCTTTCTCAACCACCTATTCTGGTCAATACTGAAATCTTTTAAGTCATCGCTCTCTGTTTCATTCCTTAACCTTCTGATCCGCTTGGCTAATAATGGATCTTCTCCTTATTTAGAAGAAAACCTTTCGATCATCATCGGTCGAACTTCTAAACATGATAACATGGTGGTTTCTCGACTAGAACTAGCCTTAGGTCTCCATTGTACTGCGCATGTAGTCAATGCTTCTAAATATTTCCACTCAGCTATCATTGCCAATCCTGCATTCTGATGTTTTCTACTAAGTGCATCTGCAACCTTATTTTCTTTTCCCGATGTGTACTCAATACCAAAGTCGTATGCAGCTATGAACTTTAACCATCTCTGCTCTCTAATATTTAACACCTTCTGGGAGAATAAATATCTTAGTGACTTATGATGTGTAAACAGTTCGAATCTTTCTCCCAAAAAGTAACGTCTCCATACCTTCAATGCGAAAATTACCGTAGCTAATTCCAAATCATGAGTTGGGTATCTAACTTCATGCGGTCTGAGCTGTCGAGAAGCATAGGCAATCACTTTACCTTTCTACATTAACATAACTCCTAGTCCTGTTCCACATGCATCCATATAAACAACTAAGTCTCGATTCCCCTTTGGAAAAACTAACACAGGTGCATTAGTCAATAAATGTATCAAATTCTAGAATTCTTCCTCACATTTATCCGTCCAAACATACTTCACCTCTTTCCTTGTTAGCTTAGTCATCGGTGCTGCTATCCACGAGAAATCCTTAATGAATCTCCCATAATATCCTGCTAATCCAAGAAAACTCTTTATCTCAATCACTGTCTTGGGTCTCTTCCAACTATTCACTGCCTAGATCTTGGTCCGATCTACTGACAACTCTTTCTCTGAGATTACATGACCAAGAAACTTCACTTCGTTCTTCTAAAAGTGACACTTCGAATACTTTGTCTTCAACCGATGCTGGCTCGGTGTCTCAAGCACTATCCTAAGATGAACTTCATGATCTCTTTCATCCTTGAAATATATCAATATGTCATCTATGAATACTAATAAAAATCTATCCAAATGCTCTTGGAAGATTCTGTCCATTACTTCCACGAATAATGCTGGTGCATTAGTTAGTCTGAACGACATCATTAACCATTCGTATGATCCATATCTTATCATAAATGTCGTCAAAGGAATATTATCCTCTACTACTCTAAGTTGATGGAACCCTGTAGCCAAATCCAATTGAGGGAATACTTTGACTCCACTCAACTAGCTGAACAAATCATCAATCCTGGGTAACGGATATCGGTTCTTTATCATCTTCTCATTTAGCTTATGATAATCGATACACAACCTTAACGATCCGTCTGGTTTCTTAATAAATACCACGGTTGCTACCTAAGACGAATTGCTTAGTCTGGTTTCTCACCTTCTAAATCCACCAACTAGACCTTTAGCTCCTTCATCTCGGTAGGTGTCATTCTACTTGAGGGTCTACTCACAGGTTCAGCTCCTGGTACTAAATCTGTAACAACCCGAGTTTTTCTAACACGAAAAACCGGACCATTTGGGTAAAAAGAAGAAGAGGTAGAAGAAGAAAATAAAAGAAAAACAACATCAGAATCTAACCATCGCAGCGGAATAAAATATAATATATCAACAGATCTTTACACAAATCAAAATTATATCTGTTTATACAATACATCAGAATACATCATCAGAGTACATTAACATCCATAACATACAACTAAATACACAGCGGAAAAATAATAACAAGTACGGGAGTACGTATCGACATCCAGCTCGTCTCCTGAGCTCCACAGCATCATATCCTGAACCTGTTTATCTCGGTCTGACCCGAGCATCATATAAAACAATACCCGAGTCAGTCTGGAAAACCAGCGTGAGAAAATCACACTCAAATTGATTATTAAAGTTTCAAAATCCTTTGAAAACAAAAGCATCTCGTAAGACCACGCCACAAATAAACATGTCGGGTTTTTACCTTACGATAGCTAAAACACTTTATATCAAAATCCTCTGATATTATAATAGTGTCTACAGAAAGTAAAATATAATCTAGCTGAAATGCTTGCATCTCAAATTTCAACAATAGTTGGGCACAATCAAAACCGTACAGGCACGTAGGGAGAATGGATTTCCAACGAATGACTAGGCACTGGGGTACCACCTATCACAGTACGTGGCCTAGATCACCGTACCGAGGAGTACGCCCGCTCCCCTGCAACACAAGGCCGGAACCATCCCTTACTGGATGATCCCGAATAAAATCACCCCACGGTTGGGATCAGCAACCGCACCACTAAGCCGAAATAAAAGGGACATCTAGACAGGGATGACCTTACCCTCCAGTGGGAGCTACCCACGAAGCCTTGCTGCATAACCCCTGATTTTCAGTCATTCCCGGTTGATGAGGTTCGAGGCTAAACGATACCTTTTAGAGAACATATCCCTTAGAATGCCCATCGTCCGCTGACGATGTTTCGCAAGCATTCGTCCATACAAGTCCGTCCTGGGTTTGAACGGAACCGAAGGCACTACTCCTACTACATCCATTTTGGAAATATCCTCAGGATTAGTAGCGACTAGCCCTTGCACTTCACAGCTCCATCTTCGACTCCGAACACGTTACACGAAACGTACAAACCGGATCGAAGTGGTATTCGAGTCTCCAGACCTAGAATCCTGGTATACGGAAACTCGATCCCGGTCTCTTCGAAACGATCAGCGCATTTGGCCAATATTGATAGTCGGTTATTTAACTATCAATTTACATCCACAAGCAACCATCACACAATAAATAATTTCCCACATTATTTATTTGCCCAAATATCTTTCCAAGATATATTTCCAAATTTCAAAGCTCATTTGAAAACAATTTCAAACAGTTTCCGCTTACGGAATACATTTCCCAAAGGTTTATTTCCTCTGAATCTCCAAGTACAAAATACTTTTAATTTTAAAATAATTTAAAAACACTTTATTTTAAATATATTTTATAACATTGAAATTTTAAAACTACTTTAATACTTTATCAAAATATATATTTTAAGAATATTTAAAATAAAACCACTTTATAAATATAAGCTAAATTTCCTCTTTTAAAAACATAAAACCAAATCACTTTTATATAATTACTACAATAATAGATTTTTGAAAATACTTACTTAGGAAATTAACATTTTGAAATAATCAATTTTCTAAAACATGCCTTTAAAAACACAATTAGAACTTTTAACTTATATTTCAAATTGCTTTGAAAACGTACTTGGCTATCCAGAGAAATACACTTCTCATTTCCATCTTTTAAAAATAAATCAACATTTATTTTTACCAATTCATATCCCTTTATAAATTCCCACCTTGAATTTATATTCTCAAATATTCCCTGATATTTCATTTCACTTTATAAACCCAGTTTATATCTCCAAAATCTCATTTCTCTTTTAAAAATCCAAGTTTTTAACCACTTAAATCAATTTCCAATTGATTTCCATTTTACTTTACTTTGAAGTAAATTTCCCTATTTACTTCAATTATTTCAAATACATTAACTTTCATCTTTTATTTCCTTATTATGAGTTAAAACCCTTTTTAACTAAAATACCAATTTCGGATTTCCAAACTTCTTCAATTAATATTTTAATTAAATTAAATCTTTAAATTTCAATAAAATCAATTCTTTTATATTTTTAAATAATATCACTTTAGTTAAAGATTTATTTCTTCACTATTAAATTCAAAATCCTCTTTTCCCATATTTGTTCGAATTAAGAAATTTCTTTATTTCTTTTACAATTCCTTATTTAATTTATTCGAATTCACTAGAATTATTTAAATTAAATTTTCTCTTTTATTTCTTTCCAAAATCCAATTCAATTGCTTTTGATAACTCATTATACTGGGAAATTCAATCCAACCAGATTATCCAATATAAATCATCACAGGATATCAACAAACATATCACAGAATATTTAAACAAAATTAAATATTTTGAGGAATCCAGTTGGATCCCTCCAACCTGTTTCCCTGCATCCACAGATGTTAGCACAATACCAGTTCCACTTCAAAGTGGAATATCGCGGTATATGGGTTTTATAAAATATCATCCGCTATTATGCGGCGCATAGGGTCTCATCCACTATATAAATGTGGGAATATCAACAACTCCAATATATACATATGCCAATATATATATATATTGGTATATACTACTATATACCATATCATATCAATCCAATCAAACAATTCAATCATTCATCCATATTTAAATTTAACCAATTAAATTTAAATAAAATTAAACTGAGTGAGATTAACTCACCTTTGTTTTTGTCCTGCCAATCCGACTCAAACCAGTTTGTTTCCTTTACGATTCCAGACCTTGTATAAACATTTAGATGATTTATTAACTCTCGAATTAATCGAACAAATTTATTTATTTATTTTTCTTCTCTGAACTATTTATAACCAAAATAACTTATATTTATTTTACAAATCGAATCTTCATATTATTATATTATTTTATTTATTTTTAAACAAGGACAGTAATTTACTTTACTGCCTATAAATATAAATCTACGAATCAAAGATAATAAACTATTTCTATAAACTTTACTGTTACAAAGTCTATATATATATCCTAACATATACATACATATAATATCTTGGTAAACTCAAATATAAAAAAAACGGGTCTTGCTAACTGCGAATTTCTATAAACATTCCTTTTAAACAAACTGTAAATTTTCAAATATATTCATATTTTTCTTTGCTCTATATAAATTTATTTATTAAATCAAAATAAGCAAACAGTAAATACCTCTCTGCCTTACATACATCAGAGAACTTCCCCACGAGTCTACGCGACCAACGACGAGCACTACCCTCATCCAGAGCCGCCCCGACAAACGCCCTTCTTCCCTTCGCTTCGCATCTCTCCAAACCCTAGCCGTCATCACGCGACTCGCTCCTACCGCCTTCAATCGAGCACTGCAAGACTATCACCATCTCGAAATTGGATCTCGCGACTTCGCCCGTTCACTTACATTCCGCGCCACCACAACTAGTGGAGTTGCCTACCCTCCTCTACAGAACGAATCGAAGACATCGCGCAGCCTCGAGCGCGATTCCCACGTGATGCCGTCGTACTAAGCGAACTCGAATACTTCAAACTCGGAAGAGGGAGGACTCGGCTTCGATAATACCATGGTGCGAGATTTAACAGAGAAGAGCGGCCCCATTTTTTTTTCGTTCGATTACAATTTTAAAAAAAATGAAGAGGAGAAGGAGCTTGGGTTTGAGATCAAACGAAAACAGATGGAGTGGCTCGGGTTTATACTGAAAGCATTGAATTATTATTTTAGCTTCTAGGGGAAGACAAAGAGTACGTGTTGTCTTTGAAAGGAGGGTAACGTGTTCAATTAGGCAATCTACAGTGACTTTCGAAATGAAAGGAGAAGATCTGATGTGAATTTCTTTTTAACTGGTCAATATAACTTATTATTTATATTTAAATTTCAATTAAATTTTCAGCGCGTTTATCTATCGTTCGCTCAAACCATAACTCCAAATGTTACAAAAATTGAAATCCGATAATAATACAATATTACGGACCCAATGGAACTGGTTTCGTCAAATTCCGAGACTGTGCCTCGGAAGGCTATTTTCATATTCAATTTAAACGATATATTTTTAAAACTGAACAAAACACCTTTAAATTCAAATTTAAAAGTTCTATCATCTTCAGTATTATTAATATGAATTTCGAGCTTCCAAAATATTTTAAATTAGCTTAGAATACCAGATTTACTATTTTACTCTTTTTCCGATTGTTTAATTCAATAATCTATCATCCGATAAATACTGTATATTTGAAAATAAAGTTAAAATTTAACCTTCGAATATTTAAAATAAATTAAATATTCACATTTCAAATATACAAAAATTCCGGATCGTCACATTCCTCCCCCCTTAAAAGAATTTCGTCCCCGAAATTACTAGTTAGGAAGAATGATTCAATCCCCGTTAACTATTTCCCAAATTCAAACAGTTTTAACAATACCCAAACAATCTTTTATTAATGATACACTAATCATTTTTTTAACTTTCCAAACTTATTCATAAGTTCAACCCATACCACCTACTTATCCATTCAAATTTAAATTTGAATTCAAATTTTGAATTATCAAAATTTTCCAAAATTTTTCTAACTCCCTAAATTTCCGAAAAATTTTGCCAGCGTCTCCTTTGCGCGGCTAGCTCGGTACTACTACAAAATGGCTCTACGGCCTCCCAATCTCAAAAAGAAAACAAAAAGCCAAGTGGCTGGATCAAAAACCCAATCAAATTTCATATAGAAATTCAAATAACCTTTTGTCGGGCCATTAAATTTTATCTTCTAAAATCAAAATCTCAATTTATCCATTGCTTTTATACACCTGTATATCCTACTCAGCAATAATATTCAATCACAATTCCAAAGTCATTTTATACTTTCCTTTACAAATTTTCAATATTTGCTTTACTTAAGCCCGTACGATGCACATATATCATCCGTACGCAATATCACATTTGATCGCTCAATCGATCACACAATCTCACTTCCGAACTAGTATCGTCCACCCGACTTCCTAGTGCGGACTCAGATCTGGTTTCTCGATCAGAAACCGTCATTCTCCTTGCACAGCCACAAACTATGATAGAGAATTTCCATAATCAATCAAAATTCCATATCCAGGTTCGCCGTCGAAAATCGAGTGAAAAATCCTGATTCGGATCGATAAAACTATCTCGAAATTCTGTGTTCGAATCCGGATCAAATAGCTATGCGAATAAAATAATATACGTACATCTTACGTATAAATTCCAATTGATTATCAGTTATATCAATTCTCTTTTATTCACATTCCTTTTTGATTGTTATCCCTTTATTCACAACTATCCCATTTCACAACTTCAGTTTTATTCTTCATTCAACTATTCACTTAGTATATATATATATTTCCATTCCAAATTTACTAAGTATACCTCCAATACAAATTTTCTTAAGAATTTCATTCTTCAATTCTTAAGTTCATATAAATTTTCTTATATTTATTTACTACTTCACCACTGAAGTGTATATATTCAAATTGAACTCCCATTTCATATGAATTCCAACTTACTTCAATTTAATACTTCATTTCAAATATAATTACTTATTCCACACTTCATTCAGATTTTCATTTCTAATAATTTTCTTAAATTCAATTCATCTCCAACTTCTGAATATTGAATTTTATTTAGCTCGAAAACAATCCAAGTTAATTCATTCAATAACTATTTCTCAACTTATTTAAACCACTCCTCTGTTTGAGTTCAGTTTCCATTCAACATTTACTTAAGTCAATAACTTAAGTTTATTTTCCATTTAACCAACCTTTTAAAGTTTTATTTCCATCTTTCATTTGATTCTTATTTAATCAAATTCCATCCATTTATTTATTTAATATAAGTGGTTCATTCACTCAATCATTATGAATTTTATTTTCCATACTCAATTCATCTGGAATTATTTTATTAATAACCAGGCCATTTCCAATTTATTTTCACTTATTTGGATTTCATTCGCAATTCAAACCATCACTATTTTAATCCAAATTTCATTTACTCACAATTCAATTTCATTAACTAATTTATTATCTAATTAGTTCCTCCACTGGTTAAAATTAAATACTTGCCTTTTAATTCCAAATATCACTTCACTTAATCATCTTAAGTTCAATTTATTTTATAATTCAAGTTTGGATTTACTTAAAAATTAAGATTGCTCATCTTAGTCGTTTCCATTTGATAATTACAATTTCAAATTATAACTCTTAATGGTTCAAAGAAATGAATTCCCATTTATGACTTACAATTTCATTTTTATTCATAAGTTTTAACTTACTTACTTAAGACCTGGGACTATTCATTTAAGTCCATTTCATCTTTATAATCAAATTTCAAATTATTATACTTAAGAACTTAAGAACATGAATTTCTTTACACAATTATAAGCATTTTACATTACCTTTATATCCAATTCAATTCGACTTCAACTTACTTATATTTAATTCAATTCCAATTCTCAATTTTTATTTAACTTATCTTAAGTTAAATTCAAATATATTTTATTCACCTTCATATACTCGAATTAAATTTTAATTCCAGGATACAAATTTTATACAAGTTTTACAATTCATTCACCTTCAAGTTCTCTAACTCTTTTATCTACCAGCTTATATTACTCATTGAGTTAATTTCATCTCATAATTATAATCCCAGAATTTAACTTTCATTCCTTTCTTATTTCAATCAACTTCATTCTATACTTTATATTGTTGATTCATTTAAATTTCCACATTTATATTTTAAATAGAATTCCCAGAATCCAATTGCCCGGTTTTATTTCAAAACCATTTTGAATCCATAAATAACTCACACACATCTGGTAAATCACATCAAATCCCAATTTCCAAAACAAATCTGCTTTTACCAAACAATTTTCCCTTTGAATTTCAAAACCAACCCAGTTCACAATCATTTCCAATTTAAAACAGTTTGGTAGCAATTTCTCTTTGGAAACTCGAAAATAGACATCGATGATGCTGCAGTCATCACCGAAATTATTTTCCAGCGACCAAAAGAGAATTTAATGCTTTTATCACTCTGAACATTTCAAACATTTTTAAATCCCAAATCCCACCAGATTTCAATTCAATTTCAAAAATATTCATGAAATAATATCACTATTATTTCCCCAAAACCTTTAAAAACTATTTTTAAATCCAAAGGAATTTAAATCTTTCCCAAAACTTCAAATTCAAAATCCATCCAATTTTATTCAAACATTACTCCGGATTTCAAATTTTAAATCACATTTGTATATGAAGTTTTATTTCAACTTATAAATTACATTTATAGTCTATATTTCAAATTCCATTTGTTATATGAATTTATTCTTCAACTTAGGTTATAAGTCTTCAATTTCTACTCAATAATGAGACTAACTCATTATGGTCATTTCTAACAACCAAGCATCCAAATATATAACTATAATAAATTTCAAAAAAATTATTTCTTTCATATACAAAAATAATTTGGGCAAAATTATTTCATTCACCCTATTTAAAACAATACTGTGTCGAACTGTTCTATTTAAGTGTTTAGAAACCCCTTCGATACAGTTGTCCAGACTGTGCCGACGAAGGTTCATATGCCACTCAATAAACCAACCAACACAATATAAAACCATTTTATATTCATTAACAAATACGCGCTCATATCTATTAGTACTCTCAAAATTCCCACTAGAGCCAAGGTTATCGCTAGCCTAAGCTCTGATACCACTGTAACAACCCGAGTTTTTCTAACACGAAAAACCGGACCATTTGGGTAAAAAGAAGAAGAGGTAGAAGAAGAAAATAAAAGAAAAACAACATTAGAATCTAACCATCGCAGCGGAATAAAATATAATATATCAACAGATCTTTACACAAATCAAAATTATATCTGTTTATACAATACATCAGAATACATCATCAGAGTACATTAACATCCATAACATACAACTAAATACACAGCGGAAAAATAATAACAAGTACGGGAGTACGTATCGACATCCAGCTCGTCTCCTGAGGTCCACAGCATCATATCCTGAACCTGTTTATCTCGGTCTGACCCGAGCATCATATAAAACAATACCCGAGTCAGTCTGGAAAACCAGCGTGAGAAAATCACACTCAAATTGATTATTAAAGTTTCAAAATCCTTTGAAAACAAAAGCATCTCGTAAGACCACGCCACAAATAAACATGTCGGGTTTTTACCTTATGATAGCTAAAACACTTTATATCAAAATCCTCTGATATTATAATAGTGTCTACAGAAAGTAAAATATAATCTAGCTGAAATGCTTGCATCTCACATTTCAACAATAGTTGGGCACAATCAAAACCGTACAGGCACGTAGGGAGAATGGATTTCCAATGAATGACTAGGCACTGGGGTACCACCTATCACAGTACGTGGCCTAGATCACCGTACCGAGGAGTACGCCCGCTCCCCTGCTACACAAGGCCGGAACCATCCCTTACTGGATGATCCCGAATAAAATCACCCCACGGTTGGGATCAGCAACCGCACCACTAAGCCGAAATAAAAGGGACATCTAGACAGGGATGACCTTACCCTCCAGTGGGAGCTACCCACGAAGCCTTGCTGCATAACCCCTGATTTTCAGTCATTCCCGGTTGATGAGGTTCGAGGCTAAACGATACCTTTTAGAGAACATATCCCTTAGAATGCCCATCGTCCGCTGACGATGTTTCGCAAGCATTCGTCCATACAAGTCCGTCCTGGGTTTGAACGGAACCGAAGGCACTACTCCTACTACATCCATTTTGGAAATATCCTCAGGATTAGTAGCGACTAGCCCTTGCACTTCACAGCTCCATCTTCGACTCCGAACACGTTACACGAAACGTACAAACCGGATCGAAGTGGTATTCGAGTCTCCAGACCTAGAATCCTGGTATACGGAAACTCGATCCCGGTCTCTTCGAAACGATCAGCGCATTTGGCCAATATTGATAGTCGGTTATTTAACTATCAATTTACATCCACAAGCAACCATCACACAATAAATAATTTCCCACATTATTTATTTGCCCAAATATCTTTCCAAGATATATTTCCAAATTTCAAAGCTCATTTGAAAACAATTTCAAACAGTTTCCGCTTACGGAATACATTTCCCAAAGGTTTATTTCCTCTGAATCTCCAAGTACAAAATACTTTTAATTTTAAAATAATTTAAAAACACTTTATTTTAAATATATTTTATAACATTGAAATTTTAAAACTACTTTAATACTTTATCAAAATATATATTTTAAGAATATTTAAAATAAAACCACTTTATAAATATAAGCTAAATTTCCTCTTTTAAAAACATAAAACCAAATCACTTTTATATAATTACTACAATAATAGATTTTTGAAAATACTTACTTAGGAAATTAACATTTTGAAATAATCAATTTTCTAAAACATGCCTTTAAAAACACAATTAGAACTTTTAACTTATATTTCAAATTGCTTTGAAAACGTACTTGGCTATCCAGAGAAATACACTTCTCATTTCCATCTTTTAAAAATAAATCAACATTTATTTTTACCAATTCATATCCCTTTATAAATTCCCACCTTGAATTTATATTCTCAAATATTCCCTGATATTTCATTTCACTTTATAAACCCAGTTTATATCTCCAAAATCTCATTTCTCTTTTAAAAATCCAAGTTTTTAACCACTTAAATCAATTTCCAATTGATTTCCATTTTACTTTACTTTGAAGTAAATTTCCCTATTTACTTCAATTATTTCAAATACATTAACTTTCATCTTTTATTTCCTTATTATGAGTTAAAACCCTTTTTAACTAAAATACCAATTTCGGATTTCCAAACTTCTTCAATTAATATTTTAATTAAATTAAATCTTTAAATTTCAATAAAATCAATTCTTTTATATTTTTAAATAATATCACTTTAGTTAAAGATTTATTTCTTCACTATTAAATTCAAAATCCTCTTTTCCCATATTTGTTCGAATTAAGAAATTTCTTTATTTCTTTTACAATTCCTTATTTAATTTATTCGAATTCACTAGATATATTTAAATTAAATTTTCTCTTTTATTTCTTTCCAAAATCCAATTCAATTGCTTTTGATAACTCATTATACTGGGAAATTCAATCCAACCAGATTATCCAATATAAATCATCACAGGATATCAACAAACATATCACAGAATATTTAAACAAAATTAAATATTTTGAGGAATCCAGTTGGATCCCTCCAACCTGTTTCCCTGCATCCACAGATGTTAGCACAATACCAGTTCCACTTCAAAGTGGAATATCGCGGTATATGGGTTTTATAAAATATCATCCGCTATTATGCGGCGCATAGGGTCTCATCCACTATATAAATGTGGGAATATCAACAACTCCAATATATACATATGCCAATATATATATATTGGTATATACTACTATATACCATATCATATCAATCCAATCAAACAATTCAATCATTCATCCATATTTAAATTTAACCAATTAAATTTAAATAAAATTAAACTGAGTGAGATTAACTCACCTTTGTTTTTGTCCTGCCAATCCGACTCAAACCAGTTTGTTTCCTTTACGATTCCAGACCTTGTATAAACATTTAGATGATTTATTAACTCTCGAATTAATCGAACAAATTTATTTATTTATTTTTCTTCTCTGAACTATTTATAACCAAAATAACTTATATTTATTTTACAAATCGAATCTTCATATTATTATATTATTTTATTTATTTTTAAACAAGGACAGTAATTTACTTTACTGCCTATAAATATAAATCTACGAATCAAAGATAATAAACTGTTTCTATAAACTTTACTGTTACAAAGTCTATATATATATCCTAACATATACATACATATAATATCTTGGTAAACTCAAATATAAAAAAACGGGTCTTGCTAACTGCGAATTTCTATAAACATTCCTTTTAAACAAACTGTAAATTTTCAAATATATTCATATTTTTCTTTGCTCTATATAAATTTATTTATTAAATCAAAATAAGCAAACAGTAAATACCTCTCTGCCTTACATACATCAGAGAACTTCCCCACGAGTCTACGCGACCAACGACGAGCACTACCCTCATCCAGAGCCGCCCCGACAAACGCCCTTCTTCCCTTCGCTTCGCATCTCTCCAAACCCTAGCCGTCATCACGCGACTCGCTCCTACCGCCTTCAATCGAGCACTGCAAGACTATCACCATCTCGAAATTGGATCTCGCGACTTCGCCCGTTCACTTACATGCCGCGCCACCACAACTAGCGGAGTTGCCTACCCTCCTCTACAGAACGAATCGAAGACATCGCGCAGCCTCGAGCGCGATTCCCACGTGATGCCGTCGTACTAAGCGAACTTGAATACTTCAAACTCGGAAGAGGGAGGACTCGGCTTCGATAATACCATGGTGCGAGATTTAACAGAGAAGAGTGGCCCCATTTTTTTTCGTTCGATTACAATTTTAAAAAAAATGAAGAGGAGAAGGAGCTTGGGTTTGAGATCAAACGAAAACAGATGGAGTGGCTCGGGTTTATACTGAAAGCATTGAATTATTATTTTAGCTTCTAGGGGAAGACAAAGAGTACGTGTTGTCTTTGAAAGGAGGGTAACGTGTTCAATTAGGCAATCTACAGTGACTTTCGAAATGAAAGGAGAAGATCTGATGTGAATTTCTTTTTAACTGGTCAATATAACTTATTATTTATATTTGAATTTCAATTAAATTTTCAGCGCGTTTATCTATCGTTCGCTCAAACCATAACTCCAAATGTTACAAAAATTGAAATCCGATAATAATACAATATTACGGACCCAATGGAACTGGTTTCGTCAAATTCCGAGACTGTGCCTCGGAAGGCTATTTTCATATTCAATTTAAACGATATATTTTTAAAACTGAACAAAACACCTTTAAATTCAAATTTAAAAGTTCTATCATCTTCAGTATTATTAATATGAATTTCGAGCTTCCAAAATATTTTAAATTAGCTTAGAATACCAGATTTACTATTTTACTCTTTTTCCGATTGTTTAATTCAATAATCTATCATCCGATAAATACTGTATATTTGAAAATAAAGTTAAAATTTAACCTTCGAATATTTAAAATAAATTAAATATTCACATTTCAAATATACAAAAATTCCGGATCGTCACAAAATCTATCTGAACTCAATGGCTCATTTTGGTGGTAGTCCTATCATGAGCTCAAAGACATCTACGAATTCTCTAGCAAACACTCAATTCAACTCGTTTTCTTCGCCCATAATGCCTAACAAAGCGCAAGAATCTAAATTCGGGTTTTCTACAGTGTATATAACCCAATCACTACAACTAGGGTGTCTAAGTGATATTTTCCTATCATGGCAGCATCGTACTTACTTAACCAATCGATACCCAAAATAATTATGAAACCTACGAAATCAAACACATGCAAACTGCAAGCAAATATATGACCTAACCACTCAAACTCTAACCGGTCACACCTCATCCCAAGTGTCACATACCCTCCTATCGGATTCACAACCCTTAAGGATGTAACTAGGTATTAGGGTTCTAGGTTAAGCTTATCTACCAAACAATGAGATATAAAAGAATGCAATGCACCAGTATCAAATAGAAATCTAACAGACATACCATGAATCAAAAGCGTACCTCCCGACCTAGCTTTTCGTTTCTCCTCTGTTGTTGGTTTTGAGGTAGCTAGTTCCGATGCAAACACTTTTCCCTTTCCATCCTTGGCTGGTTCTCTGCACTGGTTCTTATAATGTCCAATCTGATCACAGTTGAAGCATTTAATATTCTTCTTCCCAATCACCTTCTTTCCATCCCCTGAGCCACATTCATTAGCGAAATGTCCTTTCTTATCACACCTGTAGCAGATAACTTTTGTCTTTCCTTTCTTGACAGCTCCACTCTTTTGAGCTCCCTTCTTGCGGAAAAAATTTCTCTTCCGGTTCTACACAGCTTGAATTTCCACTACTTTGTTACCATTAAAGAAATCGAGCATCTCCTCATTCCTCATAGCCATCTCAACAACTACATCGCATGGATCCCTAATATGTGGTAAAGTTGCTTTAGCAAGCTCGGGTCTCAATCCACGGATGAACTTCTCATTCCTTTTGATAACTGTATCAATCGAAGCATATATGTATCTCGATAGTTCCTCAAATCTGGTAGCAGACTCAAGCACCATCATATCTGTGCAGTTAAAGCACTCGGAAGATTCAATGCGGTGGAGGTATAAAAAGTCATAGCGGAAATACAACGAGGATATAGTGGGATATAGCGGACGACTCTAAAATAGCATATAAAACTCATACTTAATGTTTTTACAAATATATAAATGGTAATTAAATGAAAATTTAACATTCAATTGAATTATAATTAACACATAAATAATTTTAAATAAAAACATGTGCGAATATACTGTAAATAAACGTAAACTGTTATATAACATAATTGAATTTAGTATAATATTAGAGTATTTTCATTTCTGAAAATATATTAAAAATTCAATTAAATTATAAATGTTATTTATTAATTCATTTCTTTTAAAGAAGATATAGCGGAAATAGCGGAATATAGCGGCAATAATGGGATATAGCGGAAATAGCGGGGCTTAAAGCGAAAAGGCTATATTTAGGGCTATATGGAAAACTCATAGCGGTAGAAATCCGCTTTGAGATATAGCAAGGTTATAGCGGGGTAATAGCGGGGCATTAACTGCACAGCGTCATATCTCCCTGCACCAACTCAGCAAACTTCCTGAGCAGAGTTGACTTGGCAAACTCCGACATGAAACTTTCCTCAAACCTCCTTATGAATTTTGCCCTAGTCATGGTCTCTTCAGCTACTCCCATAGTAACACAGTTCCACCAGTACAGTGATGCTTCTTGCAACTGTCTAGATGCCAATCTCCTTTTCTGCCCATCGTTAAATCATAAATCAGCAAAAATCCTCTCGCAATGAAGCAACCAATTCTCCACTTCAATTGCATCCTCAGCCCCGATAAACGGCTTCCTTCCAAGCTTAGCATAGTCTCTGCTCAATACTGCATAGTTATTGACCCTCGGAGCTTCCTGATTTCCTACTCCAACATTTCCTTCAACTAATCGCATAGCAGCTCCAGCTTGCATCATGTTGATGAAGAACTGGTACATAGCTTCCATATCAACTTGTAGTGCTCCAACACCCACATTAGCAGCTTAAGCCCGACTTGGATTCCTTCGAGTATTCAGTTTGGCATTTCAATTAGTTGTGGTGCTTACTCCACCAAGGTTAACTCTTCTATTCCTAGCATCCATATCTTACTTCCTTTAAATCTGCATTCGAACCTTTGTAAGATACGGAAGAATAGCCTAAGGGGGATGGGAAGATGGAGATAAAGCGTATTCTTATATATAACAAATACAAGTACGTTGCTATAGCATTATCCCATACCCTAATCCTTTCTCTAATTCCTTAGGATTATGTTTTGCAAAACATTTTAGGTTTAATTTTCCTTTTTAAGTTTTCATAACTTATGCTCTGATACCAAATTGTAACATCCCCTATTTTGAGGCTCGAAGCTAACCACTATAGATGCTGCAGTCATCTATAATATTAACTTTCAGTGACAAAATATGGTAATGTTAATGGTATGCATAATATCAGAAGCATATGTATATGAAATAAAATCAACACAGATTTCAAAACAGCTTTTCTGATTACATTTCAAATCAATATTTCATATTCAATTACATAATCCCAAAACGATTCCAAAGTTTAGATAAATATAGTTATTAGAAAATATACTAACAGCGACATGTGAAGATGCCCAATTGGATGATCAGAGTACTAAATAGACATATCAATCAATAAATACATCACAGCGGAACAATAATGGATAGACTCCTAAATAGCTAATCCTTGCCTAATGCACGTCTTCGTAATCTTTATTCGTCACCTACTAAAACCTGAAATATATTAAATCTCAATCTACTCAAATTAAATTTTGAGCACCCAAGAGTATAAGCAGAAAACATAAACTTCGAGTCGGACATAAAGCCTGGTGTGAATAATTCTATTACATCTCGCTTTATTGATATTAAGTGAGACCACGCTGCTTAGCGGAATAGGTTTCCCCTCACTAATATCGTTTTAAAATCATATCTATTACAAATCAAAATCTTGCAATCAAACTGAATATAACAACAATAGTAATAACATATATGCATAAAAATCAGGTAATCAATGGACTGTCCGTCCGAACATTATAGTTTTATCTGGCATTAACCGCTGAATGACTTGGGCCTACCAGACATAATAAATATTCTAACTTCTGTTAGACGCAATACTGGACGGTCTATCCTTAACTTACTTCTCCTAGGGTCAATATTATGGTTTTGCAGGCTCACCAATAATCTATCTCTACTCTGTGTATTCCTTGTTGTGTGTAATATCATTTAAGTCTTACCTGTGACAAAGCCCTACACACTGGAATCTTGGACTTATATTAGATAGGGGCTACTAGCTAAAGTATAAGGCGCAACCCCATACCAGTCTCATCTGGTTTTTTAATATCTGAGTCAAATACTTAGCAAATATCTGGGCTAACCACCCTATTCAAATTTCATTTCCTTGAAAACAATCTTTACAAATGATTTACCATTGAAATCATATCTTTATAAAAGAAGGAAATTATATTCTTTGCTTTACTAAAAATACTTATGCTATGATATATGCTTTATAAAACAATGTTGATGAAAACCTAAAATCAATAGGGTTATATATCCCTTTAAAATAAGTTAAAGCCCTTTTTAACTTAGAAAATATTATGCTATAAAGTCAAAACAATACCTTAGAAACCATTGTTTAAAACCTTAAAAAATTCCTTTTGAAATCTTTGAAAGCATCCCTTTTGAAATCATTCAAAGCATCCATTTCGAAATCATTAAGTTCAACATTTAATAAAACTATAGGGTCAAAGGGAATAGGGGCAAAAGCATCACTTTCGAAAGCATTGGTCTCAAGTAAAAGAATCGGAGAAGAGGGTAGCTTCGAAACTATCCATTCGAAACCATTGCCTCTGAAGCTATTGGTAAAAGCGGCTAAGTCAATCCCATCAAAAACATTGGGGAAGGCGGCTTCAATATTAGCGGAAGGCACGAAGACGAAAGTCTCCCCTTTAGCATGCATTGTTTAAAGGTTGTAAAAAGTGGCCTTTAACTAAGGCGAAAGTATTGGTGCAACAGCTAGGGTATCAAAGGGGTTCAAAGCTGTAACGACCCAGAATTTATATTAATTAAAATTTGAATATTTAATTGATTTTGAATATTAATAAGTGAATTTAATAAGTTGAATAATTTTAAATTCGAATATTGAATTTAATTGAGTAATTAAATCGATGATTTAATAATTGAAATTTCAGAAATAATTGAATATCGAGTTTTAAATGATTGAAAATGATTTGTAAAATTTTATTTAATCATACTGGAGTTATAGTGATGTTATAGAACTTTTAAAATTGAATTTAAAGTTAATTTGTGAAAATTGAATATTTTAATATTTAATTGACTAGTGAAATTAGCCATTTTTGGGACAGTCTCAGAATTGGACGAAACTAGTTCCATTGGATCCATAATAGTTTGTTATTATCGGATTTCAATTTTCGTAGCAATCGGAGTTGTCATTTGACCGTGGCAGCTCGAAACGCATTGAAATTGTTTTAATTTTAATTCGGCGAGTTAATTAGTCATTTTTCAAACAGTGTCGGATTTCGACGAAACAAATTTCATGGGATCTGTAATGTGATATTATTGTAAGATTTCAAATTTCAAGTCAATCGGATGTACTGTTTGTTCGGGGCAAGCGAAAACGCATCGAAATCGGTTTAAATCGATTTGATTTAAATTTGACTGTTTATTTCTGTAACTCTCACATATTATCGAATTAGCTTTCGAAACATGTTCCATTGTGTCCGGAACGCGGGATAAACCCTAGAAACGCTAGTTACCGCACGTAAATCGGAGTTCTGGAAAACTGGATAAATAGTGTTCGATATTTGTTATAAATAGACGATTAATCACAAAATAAAAAAAATAAAAAAATTTATTAGCTAGGGTTTCATCATGTTCGTGGCCGCCATTTCTAAAACCAAAGGCCAGGAATACTCCTCCTTCCTCCCCCAATTACTCCCAATCCACACATCGATTTGAATAAGTGTCAACTAGGAAAACGTAGAGTGTTGAGAGATCTTTGATTTTATACGGTGATGATGGGTTATCGTCATCATTTGGAGACACGAGATAGCCGCGTTTGTCTTCAGTTGGGCACGGTTTTCGTGCAGTTTGGGATGGCCAAGTGTGCCATGGCTATGGCCGAGCAGGGGGTTGGTGATGGTGCTTCGTTTGGCGTTGCTTGATCGGGGTGTAGAGGTTCGAGGTTGCGTGCGAAATTGCTTGGGTCGAATGAACGATGGGTTTGGTTTGTTCGTGTTCGAACTGAAGGGGAGGGAAGAAAGAAAACAAGCAGCCCAGATTTTCACCAGATGAGATCTAACGGCTTAGATGAATATAGGTTATAAATTTAAAAGAAAATTTGTAAAATTATTATTTTATAATTCGTTCAAAGTTTAAATTGATGTATCTTGGTCATACGAGGTCAGAAAATTACGAAATCAGTTGCGTTGACTTCGTTTTGTCGAGCACTACGCTATGGAATAGAATTGGAAGCGATCGGAGTCAGTGAAAATTTTGAGTTAAATTAAACGTCTGTTTAATTTTATTCGAAATAAAAGCTGAAACGGAATTAAAAGCAAAGGTGAGAACTCCTCACTCAATCGAATCTTTTGTTTCGATTTAAATTTTAAATAGTTGAGATTTAAAAGTGTTGATTGTATGTCTGGATGATAAATTTTATCTGTTATTGACTGAAATAGACATTATACGCCGTTATTAAGCGGATGTTAATTATTAAACCCATAAACCGCGATAATTTCACATTGAAGTGAAATTGGTATTATATATATAGCAATATATACATATTGGCATATGTATATATTGGATTGATTGATTTCCCGCATTATGTAGCGGATGAGACCCTATTGCACCGCATAATAGCGGATAATATTTATTAAACCCATATACCGCGATAATTCCGTACTGGAACGGAATTGGTATTGTGCTAACATCTTTGGATGCAGGGAAACAGGTTGGAGGGATCCAACTGGATTCCTCACCGTAGTGATTTATTTACAGATATTGTTGTATATTCTGTTATCATATGATGGTATATGATGTTTGGATGTTGTGATTGACTATTTGGTGCTGTTGCATCATCGGATCCATTTTTTGAATTTTAAAAATAACGAGTTGATTTTAAATTGGGATTTTTGAATTATTCCAAACGGTTTATATAGAAGATTGCAAAATGGATATTTATAAATTTAAAATGTTGGAATTATAAAACGAGTTTTTATAAGTGTTAGAAATGGAGTATAATTGGATTTCATAAGTTAATGAAATTTTGAAGTTTTATAATGTGAAGTTATAAAATAAATAGATTTTGTAAAATAAAAGTTTATAAGTAATTGACTTATAAATTAGATTTTGATATGAAATCGAGTTATGAATTAAATTTGTTAATTCAGGGATTTTTATAAATCGAGGTTTATAAATAGGGAAAGAATTTATAGACATTGTTTATAAATTCAAAATCAATGGAAGTTGATAAATTGAATATAGAAAATTATTAAAGGAAGTATATTCGCGATTTTGGATAGCGAATTATTATTGAAATAAATTGTGTAGAAATTGTTAAAATTGGGATAGTGATTATATTCACGATTTTGGACAGTGAATATATATTATTGAATAAAATCAATATATTTTGGGAAAAGGAATATTGTTAAATGAAGTAATTGTTTTAAAAGATGTTTTAAAACGTGTTAAGTATCGAAAACATAGATTTCAACATTTATTTTTGAAATAGACGTTTTGAGGAATAAGGAAATGATGGACTATAACACTGTTGTTATAGTAAATGATTTCCGAAAGGAAATGTTTTATATAGTATTGGGATTTATACATCTATCAAAATTTCGAATTCCTATACTAGTGATTTTGAGTCGTCGTAACGATGTTTTACGTAACATTCGTTTTGACTCAAATAGATGTGTTTAAGAAAATGATTTCCTTAAAGAATGAAATATATACTTAATTTTTATTTAAGTATATTGAATATTTTCAAGTGTTGAAAATAAATGGATTTGTGGATTACTTATTATTAAATAAGTATGGAAATACTTTTCCAATATGAAGTGAAATGTTTTAGATTTATCTTCAAAGATAAATTGAAATGTGGAAATTGATTTGAAATTGTTTTCAAATAGTTAAAGTGTGGAAATTATATATCTTGTAAAGGTATTTTGGAAGATAAAAAAATTTGGAAAATTATTTGGAATCTGATGATGTTGCACATCTTTATTGATAGTTAAATAACCGACTATCAATAATTACCTTGAATGGGTATTTGTTGTGATGTGCTTGAATTTGAATGCCACACTTATTTTTGAATAAGCGCTCACTATTCGGGTTAGCCGGGAAAGGACCATGGGGTCGTATAACCCATTCTGAATATGTGATACGTCGTTATGAATCGCATTTGATGACCGGTGTTGAAGACCGGATATTTTTGAAAACGGAAGGATTACCATCGAGTTACTCTACATCGACTGATCTTCGATTTAGAGGTTTTATCACCTTAGTGACGGGAAGTCCGGACGTGATTGAAAATTATTCGGATTTGCAAGGGCTTCGTGAGAAGTGCCTTCGGTTCTGTTCGATCCCGGAACAGACTTGTATGGATTGTATGTCTGACATTACAAATTGAGATATAAATCTGATTTCTTTCAAATACATTTCTGTTGGTGGCGGAGAATTTATTCTCTTAGCTTAACACCCTTCTCTGAGATGTACAAGCTCAGAGGTTATGTAGTTGAAGTTTATCAATGATATATTCCCAATTTGGTAATATGACATGCTGAGTGTTGCTGTGAAATGATCAGTGTTTGATCATTTGTGATATGATCATTTGTTTGATCATTTACCTTTGTGATCATAGGTTGATCATTTGTTTGACCCAAAGCATAGCTTTTGAATAAAGCGTAGCTTTGTGGACGAGACTTCGTTAGTGCCTCAACAACCCGGAAATGGTCGAAACAGGAATGTTGCGGCAAGGTTATGAGGGTCGCGCCCTTTAGGGTATGTCATTTCCTTCTGGAAAGGGGTAGTATCATGGTATGGAGCCCAGATACTTACTCATGTGGATACACTTATTTATTATGTGTGATGATGCTACCGAGCGCTCAGATAAAGGTCCCAAAGGACCGGGTGATGACATATTCGTGAGTTACTTGTTACAGGAGTAACCCGGCCTTGTTTGGCAGAGAGCAGTTTGTCTCTCGGGACGTCCAGCCAGAGGCGATCCCATTCGGCATGAGGAAAGGAAGTTCCTTAGCCTGACCATTTGTTGGAAATCCATTTCCCAATACGAACCTTGTACGGTATTAGTTGTAGAACCTGCTATTTAACATAGCAGCTATAGTAGGCATAGTATAATGGTACCTATGCTGGCTAAGATTAATATTGTATTTTAAAAGAATTTTCTGCACTATGCACTAAGAATAATAATCCAATGATTTTGCGTAGTAAGCATCTTTGACTATCATAAGAAGAAATCTCCTCCAATTCTGCATTTGCATTGTGTGTGTGGCGGGAGGTCTTATGGTAGTTTCATTTTCTAAAGGCATTGCGAAATTGTTTTATTTCCTTTGTTGTTGATTGTTTAAAGATAAACTGTTTTAGTTCTCACACCAGTCACCATGACTGACCTGGAGTTTATTGTTTCCTTCCTAAACTCTGGGTGCCCATCATTTTCCACACGGACAGTCTAGAGTTAGGTTATCAGATTATTCTGGATATTGGAGTGCTGTGGAGCTTAGTGGCGAGCTGGATGGCGAGACGTACCACTTGTATATGATAGTATTATTCCGCTGTGTATTCTGTATATGGACAGGTTCATATAACTGTCCAGTTGTGTTGTATACTATTGTTGTAAACTTTGATGATGATGTAATGTATAAAATGATATAGTTCTTTGTTTAAAAGATTATTTATTTATCTATTATATGTTATTCCGCTGCGAATGTGAGATTCTGATAGTGTTTCCATTTCTGTGTTGTTGTTATTTCTTCTTTCTCTTTTCTTCTGTTTTCTTCTACCTCTTCTTTTTCTTCATAACAATTCAGTTTTTCCGGCATTCGATTGCTCGGCAGTTGGTACAGTGAATGTATTAATGTCGATTTTCGAGAAACGAAAAGTCGAAGTCGTTACAAAAGCAGTAGCCCTTTCGAAACACTCTTTTAAACAAAGGCAGGTCTATAGGTTCGAAAGCTTTGAAAGACAACTTCACCCCTTTCGAATGCATGCCTTCGACACCACCACTTTCTTCCGCCTAACTCCAATACACGTACCAATGGCTTGATACCATGTATATTGGTTTCGAATGGATGTGGAAGGGGTTATGGGCGGGAGTATGGTGATGAAAGCTTGCCTGAGTAAGTGGCGAAGCTATAATTAAGTTAAAAATTGTATTTTTGCTTTTGAAAGAAACTCTTTTTAACCTAACCATCAACATTTTTCAAAGTCCCATTGGTTTATAAAACTTTACCAATTTCTTTCTCTGAAAATACTACCGCATGCTATATGAATGAATACTCAAACATTTTACACTTGAGCCCAAATTTAAACATTTTACTGAAGCAAATAAGCTCTTGTCATTGAAAATAATTTTTTACTCATCCTAAACCCTTAGGAAAAATCCCAAAAAATTAAATTATGCTTTCTCTTCCTTATCTCAAAATTTCAGGACGAAAACAATATTTAATTATTTATAATAATTAAAACCGATTAAAACCATTTATAAGCTTAGAAAATTCACCATAAATCCATATTAACTTTGAAAATTATAAAACTTGAAACTCACTTCTAAATAATGATTCTCATATCATATCAAAATCTCAAGTAAATCGGATGTCATATGAATGGTTTCTAACTCAAACATAACACTATAAATCATATTTAAATCATCAACATGGCACATAATCACTTTTAAACACTAAACATGGCATATACTTGCAAAAGGAAACATGTTTACCATTAAATCGAAATCATTCATCAAAAATTGAGATGTAAACTAATTATTCACCTTTGCTTTGTGTTAAGAAGATTGAGATTTGTCCTTAGATTGATTTCTTCAAGCTTTCTACTTGAATCCTAGCTTATCTTCCCTTTAAATCTTCTTAATGGTGGTCAGCCTAAGTTTAGTATTGTTTTTGTCTAGTTTGTGAATGTAGAATGAATGAGGAAGTGGAGAGAATGGAAGGGTTTAGGGTATAAGAATAAAGGATATTCCCATTTTAACCTCCTCATGTTCCTCCTTTTTAATTATGTTTAGTTTCCATTTTATTAACACATTCATAAAGGCACGGCTCCTTCTTAATTTACAAATCTCAATCCCTTAATTTTCTACATTATTTTATTTAATTTATCTATTTAAATGTTCTAAATAATGTTAGCTAAAATTAGGGTCATTACAATTTGCATAGAATTGCACAAGAAGGGGCTGAAGTTCAGATTTAACTTTATCCTCAACAGCTTTAACCCGCTCATCTTTAGTCTTCGTTATGGTACCAACATCATCTCTCATCTTACAAGTGTCTAGTAACTCCTTGCAATAATCCTGAACCCGGTTGAGTGCATCATCCTTTTCTTTCTTTTCGTTCTCCAGCAACTCTCTTAATCATATTATTTCTGAGGCTTGCTTCTCCATAGTCATCTTGAGATTTTTATTTTCCAACGAGAGGGTATGACTTCTGTGTTGAGAATCCTCAACTTGCCTCTGTTGGATCTGGCGATCTTCCTTAAAGTACTTTGTCGTTTCCTTCAGCTTCCTCTCAGTCTCGGTTAGTGAGGCCCTAAACCATCCAACTTATTTATCAACGGTTTTGATGATACATTAATTGTCATGTTTGATATGTTTCATCCCTTCGAGTTCTATTTTTCTCTTGTAGGATACTATAGAAATGCCTTAGTTATCTTCTTCCACTTGAAATATTGAATATACGTCACTTACATAAGCCACGATGTCGGAGCTAACCTTCGAAGGGATATCCTTTAAATAAGTAACAAATACAACATCATTGAAGTAGATCTTCTAAAAAACACTCTTCATAGCAACCACACGAGGGTTTGAAATATTTACGATCTCTGTAGTAGTATGGGCACGAAGCTGCCTTCTCCCAGGCCTTTGTTGGGGAATGTCAGAATATACTAGCCCAGATGGCTACTTAGATCATCATGGCATATGGGAAGACGTTATTGATTGTGTTGTGGAAAGAACTGAAACCAGAGAAATAGCAACCTTGATAGATGAAACAGGATCAGGTTGCATCCAAACTACATGGTAGAGGTGAACAAGATCTACATCGAGGAGATGGAATTCTCTCGGGTTCCCTATAACGCTCATCATAGGACCTATAACCTTTTTCACGTCTCCTATAATCCCACCTTTGTTGTCTACCTTAATTTGACTCTTGGAATAACTCGCGAGGATGATCAAACGATCCAACTTTCGTATACTTACTTCCCTGACTCTAGAGAGTATCATACAAATGCTTACTTTCCATCGAGTTAAAATAAAATGCAAATGACATTGTGCTACCAAAGTAAAGAGTACCGCATATAGTTTAAAAGGGTGGCTTCGTCTAAGTGTTAACATGTCCTATTGTCCCACATGGACTGTGGACATGGAGTTTGCTAATAGGGTTTATTTTTCCTGCACCAATAGCAAGCACATCAGTAGGTAGATGAATGGGGAAGTCAACATCGCCGATACTAATGTTGCCAAGGACAAAAGAACTGAATTCATTCAGTATACTCCCAAAGGATCCATAAATGTCTCTAGATGGAGGGATGAGAGTTACAGAGGCTGGTGGAGGTTGTGTAGAGACTCGAGACAAAATGATCTATTTTAGGCCATCATGGTACAAGGGGCACGTAAATGTCATCATTCTCATTACTAGAGGATTCGTGGTCAAAATCAACATCTTTGTCACCTCCTCCATCACTCTCTTTTTCTTTAGCATGCTTTTCTCTTTCTTTGCCACTATCTATGTCCTCTTGTCCTATATCAGGATCAACAACATAATCTTGTACAGGGAGCACTTCCTGACCCTCATAGATATCAACTTCAACTTCGTATTCCTATACAGGGTGAACATCATCTTGAAACTAAAGCATGTAGCCTATGTTGTGGTTTTCCTCCAAGAGATTACAAGCATGCAAATTCTCATCGGTAAGAAGAAATTTCATCTCTCTCTCTTCAAGCGGAACTTTTTAAAGAGCGACCAGGCAGGCTACTAAGGCTAGACTACTGGGTCTTCTCGAATCATATGCAAATACAAAAAATAATGAGTTTTACAAATTGAGCCATTATATATGCATTAGTGGAAAGAGTGAGCACAGAACTTATGTTTAAATAACCATTTTTGTGCAAAGCTAGACAAACAAAGCACAAAAAAGAACTCGTCTTTAAAATAACTTAGTTTATTCCAAAGCCCTAACACTATTCGGCAGCCTCTGATGGGTTCCAAGAAGATAAGCGAAGGATACTCCTTTCGGCACTTGAAGTTATATAAGTAGTGAATCTCCTCGGCACTTGGAACCCGATTCAGATCTCGAACGAATATCATATCCATACTACTCAAGAAAACATGGCTGTTTAGATGTAATTGAGCTAAAGCAAGCTTCGTAAACTGCAAAATTGTATGGATAAATTGGTTGAATAGCAGAACTCACCCATCCATACACATATATAAATTGCAAGCTGTGTACCCCTCTAGAGGAAGATGTGCCCGTTGATAGCACGTAGGGACCAACACATCATCAAAGGAATTCTGTCTCTCTTGCATATCCTTCTAAGAGATGCTTCATCCACTTTTGAAGCTAGAGAATCATGGAGATCCATCAAAATAACTACATCACCTATATCAATATCGAGGCAACCCCTACGGTACGCTCTTCGGCCAACAAAAGGAACTATCTCTAAAGACTGCTTCATTTGGTGACTAGTTAATTGAGGTTGAGAAACAGTAGAAGTAGACTTTGTCATAAGTACTATTGTCGAACTATATTCAGTATCGGACTCAACATACTTTTATGTCAACGGACCTGCTGCCATTGTAGAAAGGCGAGAGGATTATATATGATCCATAGCTATTAAAAACTTCACAAACAAGGTATATCAGGCAGAATAAAAGCATTAACCATCGTGCTGGAAAGAAAAGCCTGGTATAGTTGGTGTATAAAATCCAATGGATATCAACGTGTGATAATTAATTAGATCTCATATGTCGATGGGGGACAATAATATACTAGTCAAACTGTGCAGTACATGTGTCTAATGTCCAAGGCATACTATTCAAATCTATATTTAAGGAAATATAATATAAATTACATGGGACTATATAACGGTTCGCTTAAATACTGAAGTGTGTTCAATGTGATCGTTATCACGAACCATCCCGACAAGTAGTCATTATCAATTACCATTCGACCAAGATCGCATTGAAAAACCCATTTGACCTTCCCCTTCAACTAATGAAATTTTTATTTGGAAAATTTTTAAAATTTTGTTTTTCATTTGAAAACTCAAGCTAGGCTTGGGTTCCACTTGAAGCAACCTATGGACATTTTTGCAGAACAACACTTAAGACAGAGCCCGAGTCTTCCCTAAGAATTGCCAAGGCATGCTTCAAGTTTTCTTAAATTCTGCTAACTCTACCGTGTTTTGTCAAGATTTTCAAATAATTTTCTATATCTCGGACCGTCACTGATCCATAAAGAAGAGAAAGATGAAGATTCTAAGGCATGACTAAAGGTGAATGATAGTTGGTCGTTGGCAATCCAAGCGGAGCCAAGTTGCAACCTACCAAAATCGGTCTAAAAGAGATCGAGTTTAAGTTTTTTTAATTTCAATATTCGATTGATTACGTGGCTCGGTTCTAGTGAATCGGGATCTAAAAGCAATGAATCTAGCAGTGTTGATAGGGCATATAGGTCACTACAGTAATTCAAAGCGGTTGAAGTTGAAGGTTGAGTTGGAGGCAAAGTTGGCAATGGCGATTCGATGCACAAAAGTCTCTAGTGAAGAAATGAAAACAAATGGAGTAAGCGAAAAGTGTTGGTTCTTATATGTAAGGGCCAAGCCAAGAGAATAGGCATTAAAATCGCCTAAATGTAGATACTGATCCATGACCTTTTGAATCGACATTAATCCATGATATATAAAAAATAAAAAATATAATAATGTATAATTAGTAAGAATAATACCCCTAATGGATATAAAAAAAGGTGATGATGATGTTGAGGAGTGTGATGTAAAAACAAATAAAGTTCTGAACAATAAAATCCTACATGAATAATTCAAAGGAAAGGTTATCAAGAATCTTCCAAATGCAAAACGAAAAATTTAAAGAATAGGCTTTAGTTCTTATATTACCCAAGAGTTGGAAGTCCAAGATGGTTTATAAAGAAACGATGGTCAACAAAAAACATGTCGCTTCATGAAAATGGTTTACAAAATAGAAAGCATCTATTCAAAAAAGAATTTAAAACTGATGGTTTGAAATCAATGATTTGTCTTTATCCAAAGCATATCTTGTTAATAAAAGATATATTTTGGGGGGCTAATGTTATCTAGCTTTATGAGCAAGCCATATTCGGACGAGTCAAATCAATCAAATAGGAAAATAGCTAAGTAGCAATCCGAAACAATGAATTTTAAACTCAAATATCAAGCAAGATTCATAGATAAAGCTATTAGCATGCCAAAGACCTTTGAAAGTTTCCTACATGCCAAATCACTTTAGATGCCAAAGTTAAAAACAACTTCCAAGACAAACTCTTGGATGGATACCGATCCATGATCATAGTTTGGTACTGATCCATAGTAGTTATTAAAGACCAAATTTCCATAACAACATGACTGCGTACTCTTAACTTCTCACCATACAAAAGATTTTGCCAAAACCTAAGCTCACATCAAGGTAGTTAACTTCCGAAGGAAAACGAGAACCATCCATCAATCTCAAAAGGAAAACATAAGATCAAAAAATGACTGTTATGGTTCGGTACCGATCTATATCCCTTATGTCAACATTGATCATAAAGATTGCTGACTTGGCCACGATCTTTTTAGAGCACCTTCGTTAGGACATGAGGAACGTAGGAAGAAGATGGTCGAGATAAATCGACCGATCTTCGTCTATAAATAAAGGGTGATAGACATTATTTGGAGATCCTTTTTTCGGCATTCTAAATTTCCATACCATCATTGTAATTTCCTGGATCACTGCCGATCCATAGATCACCGATCCATAAGTTCTTGTTTGTAAAAGCCTTGCAGAATCAATGACAAAGCTCAGGTGGACATAGGCCAGTGATTTGCCAAGCCTCTATAATTGTTGTGTGTTGTTTCCTCTTGTTTTTCATTTAATTTCTTTGTTTTATTCTCTTCGACAAATCTTTAGAGTGTTTGTGCCAACTTTTGGTGCAAACAGTAGGGTTTCTGGTGATTTGAACCAGTTAGGAAAGGGATTTTCACTGGATTCTTAAAGGTGAGCACTTGAATGGGATTCTTAGGGTGAGTTAGAGATTTTTGAAGTATGACTATTGTCATACGAGAAAATTTTGGTGGTCAAACCAAAGAGAAAAATCGAAATTTGCATAAAAGGAATCTGCTGGCCAACCCTATTTTAACAAAGAAATCGTCCAAGCGAACAAAGGATTGAATCGGGCATCATATATTATTTTGGATGCTCTTTATTCATGTAAAATTAATTACAGTATATTATATAGTTAGGATAGCTTAGGAACCTTCGAGAAAGGACTTCTCGGTTGGTTTTGTGACGACTTGGATATTCTTCTAGGTGGCAATATGATACTTGCATGGTCGAGCATCGTAGTACCCTTAGTATATTACCTTTGTTATCATTATGCGGTTGAGGTGATTTTGAACCTGAGCGAGGCTAAACTTTTACATATTGTCATTTACTAATGATTTAATTAGTGAAGTTTTTTTCTTTGGAGAATGAGTTCTATTCGAAAGGGAAAGGAAAGTTGAGACTTAGATTGTTAGGTTTTTTCATGATTTTTTGGATTGGTGGTCCATCTTATCACATAAATTTAATTTTTTCAAAGCAAGAGGGGTGATAGTGTTTCATGTATTATATTCATGAAAGAAGTTACACCACTTAAGCATTTTCAATGTCGAATAGACTCATGGGAGTTTATTGCTTGGCTTGCACGCTAGAACTATTATTGATTACTATACATGTTGTTGTAGAATCCTTTAGAATGATGGGTTGTTTGTATGGTAATTATTGCTTATTGAGTGCTTCATGTTGCTTGATAATTGATTGATTGTTTGTTTTGTTAATTGATTTTGGTTGCCTCTTGATTGCTTGCTATTTCTTGATTATCGATGGATTATTTATTTTTGTTTATTGATTTTTATTGCATATTGATTGCTCATTGTTAATTGTTATTGCTAGCGTGGTATGTTAATTTTCCTTTTTCGTAGAAGGAGTGCACTATGTATCTCATGAATCATGTTCGTATAGTTGTTTAATTTTAGTGATGACATCGTGATGAGTTGACTAGAGAAAGTTGATGCGAACCGGATATGGCTTTAGACCTCGAAGGCCTATTCATTTTACTAAAATGTGGCAATCCGTAAATTTGAACAATTAGTCTTCGAATATTGTAATGTTTTGAAATATAATTAAGTGTTATAAAGATGATTTTATAACCTTTTTCAATATTTTTTAATTAATAAAGAATTATAAGAAACTTGTTTTTGGAATTTTTTACAAAAATATATTATTCGAAGAAGTATTGATAATGTGACCGAATATCGGTTTATCTATAAATAGCTTTTTAATAGAAATATCTTTCGAACTCTTTTGCACTAAGCTAATGAACATATGAACACATTAGGAACTAATTAATTCACTTTGATTCATAGGATAATTGGAATGTCCTAGAAACGTCCAAGGGATAAGAGATATTTGAATGAAAGGGGTATAATGGTCATTTGCTAAAAGAAGAGATGTAAAGGAGAAGTGATGCGGATGTGGAGGGATGAGCCTTCCATGGCATGATGGAGGAGTGAGAGCAAACCTAGGGAACACCATCTTGAGCCTATATAAGGAGGGGCATAACCCTTGATGCCATTTCACAATTTTTACACAAAATGTTAACACCCTTTCATATCTTCTTCTTAATAATTTCCTAAACAAAAATAATTTCAAATCTCATCCAATTCTACTCGAACTTGGACTAGAGACTTAGATAACATTACAACGCCTTCCATCAAGTTAGATCTCGAAAAACCAGATAAAATCTCCCCTATCTTGAGAAGGCTATGAGCATTATGGGGTGTTTGGGGCAAAAGGCAAGTGAAAACACGGTTGAGGCAGGAAGCAAAAGTGGTTACAAGGTTGAGGTAGGAAATGTAGACTGGGATCTTGCTTGATTTTTTTGGTTAAGGGTGAGCTAAGTCACTACCTTAAATGAAAATATATTGTGTATATGTGCTAGTGATTGGTTGTTTAATTTGTTGCTTTGTGATTGAATGGATATCGATATATGTTGTAATATTGATTTGATTCTTGCTTTGAAAGCAAATGGCTTATGTAATCCATATGAATGGACTTGGAATGGACTTGTATGACATTTTTTATAGCCTTGAAACAAAGCACATAGGTTGTAGATGAACTTTGGTTACGTTGGACCTAGATTTGGAAGTGCTCTTATAGCGGTAGTCGCTATGGATGCACTTAGGAATTTCTTGTGTTCGACAATTTCTATGGAGCTTTATAGAGAGATCCTTTAGGGTTTCTCTTCACATTTGTGATTTTTTTATATGTATGCATGCATCGATAAAAAGTTTGAATGTTAAAAAGTCAAGTAACATATCGAAAAGTGGCAAAACTTACACTTGTGCGTAACTGCCCCATTTTAGCCTTTGTTTTGGACTTTAAAGGTTTGAAAAGATATTTAAATTTATTTTTTTATTCTTTTTATAAGAGTTTTTTAACTTTTATTAAAGTATTTTAAAAGTGGTTTGATATTTTTATGGATTTCTAAGAACAAGTTATGAATTTCTAGAAGAGGGTTTAATATTGAATCTATAGAAAACATGGTTTTTCCAAGTTTGAAAATGTTTTATAAACTTATTATCTTAAAGTAATATTTTGAGAAAATGTTTCAAATCCTATTTTAAAGTATAAACAAATGATTTCAAAAGGGGGTTAGGAATCGCTTAGTGGCTAAAACTATGCTTAACACTAAAATCTGATGAGGTGGAGTACTCTCTTTGTGAGAGTTAAGGTTGATGTTCAAGTAGAGATAGAAGTAATAGTACTCTATCCTACCGACATACCTATTTATCGAGGAATAATTAAGTTGGAATCTCAGGAATGTGTTAATTTTGTTGATTACTTACTCATTTATGGAAGTCATTAATACTATACTTAATACTAAAAGCCGATGAGGTAGACTTTTCTATCTGTGAGCATCAAGAATGAAGTGTCTAGGCAATGTTTTGATATGCAACCAATGCTCTAACTTACATGGCTACATTCTTGATTGAGGGATAGTATAAGTTGGAATGTCGGAAATGTGTTAAGTATTCGAACCTTGATTTGTATAAGTGATTGTTTTTCACTGGATAGTCGATTAGTCGACTATCAAACTTGACCTAATATAACTTAAGAAGCATTAAAAGGCTTTATGGTTTCGCACACTTTGAGAACCCCTGAGAAGGAGCATTCGTATGAAATGTCACTAGCTTTCGCTTACTTCTAAAAGAACCGGAGTTGAGTTAACCGAAAATTCATCGATTGGTTTTGAAACGTTCGGTAAGCGAGGAAAGTGTATTTATATGAGATGACTCGAACCAGTAACCACCTCAAAACCATATATTCGATCTATGTTTTGGAATCAATTAAAAGTAAAATGTTATATAGTTGAAATGTTTATCCTAAGGTTAAGTCCAAGGGAGAGGTCAGTGTTGACATTTCGAACGATGCTATCTATCTTAAGGAGTATTCCAAGAGAGAGGATAGCATTAGCATTCGTCGAATGACTTATGAAAGAATCTAAAAGGAGATTCGAGATCTGTTCAAGATTCTCGAATCCATGTAGTAATTCATGATCTGTTCGAGATGCTGGAATCCATTTGGGATTTGTGTTCTATTCGAGTGATGAAGGTTCATGTGGAAGATGCCGAACGTAGCCTCGACATCGGAAATGAATAAAAACAAAGTAGGATTCACAATCTTAGGTTTAGCTTACAAATAAAGGTATATCAACTCCAGATTTAGAGTATGCTTATCGATATGTTCCACATGGGAGTTTCTGATGCTAGGTGCAATGCAGTTCATCATTGGGCCAGTTGTATTTTACCTTATAGTATATACCATCTAGAGATATATGCTCGGAAGGTTGTTTCTGATCCTTATCATATAGTTCAGATACCGAAGATATCTCTGCGGAAAAACCATATATGAACGTGTCTTAGCGGTATTGATTGTATACCTATTATCGGTGTGTCGTACGCACAACAGCTATTTTTTTATTTATGTTCTACACCCTAAGACATTATTTATTATACGAATATATTCACTCATCGGATAGTTGGTTACACTTAAAGGGAAAATCATTATGATAATTAGTACAGTCTCAATAATTAATGTTTCATGTTACATGCATCTTGGGTGCTCTCATACCAGACTTATGTCTAACGTTTGGTTTTTATTTTTCCTAAATTCCTTGTGTACTCTTTCGAGTAGGCTGAGTAAAGTAGGTTTTACTTTAGATGTTTCAGAGTTCAAGAGATGAGCTGGAGGCTTCTGTTATCTATCTATTTCTATTTCTATTGCATTATATTATTTATGCATGAATCAACATTGCGAGGACAGACAGTTACAAGAGTAACATTTTGTACTATCTTTTGATATTATATTTTATCGTTCCGGTGGGAGATTAAGATATTTTGTTCTTTTTTTCTTGTTCTATACTTTTTTTTATTTTAACCTAACTATCTGCATTTCCGGCACTTAGATGAGCGGCACACGAATACCATGGATGTATTTAGTATCGACACTCGAGGATCGAAAAGGTTGTTAGATTTGGTATCAGATGTGAAGGTTAAGCGAGAATCTTGGTTTTGGTTGAGTATGGCTCATTAGAGATAGGGTAAGCGATGCTTTAGAATGAGTCAAGTGTATTATACATATGAGAGCGTATTTCTATTTTCAAAACTAGACTTTTAAAATTGTTCCTTAGGAATATCTCTTTCTTAGTATCTCTTCCATTGAAATAACTCTATTCTTTAGTTTCCTAAAGCTGTTTCACTTTGATTAGGTATTAAGAACTATGAATTCTAGAGCAGCTAATGCTAAAGGTGGCTGGGATAATGCTATCACAAACGCTGGGTCTCGGGCACTAAGGAATGTTGCTCCTATCGAGAAATCGAGGGTGAATGTCGTAGAGGAGGTCGTGTAGGTCAGGCCTCAGATAGGTTTTGCTTTTCTTTGTCATGATTATGAGAAGTTGGAGGGTAGGAGGTTTAGTGGCTCGAAGACTAATACTGAGGTTTAGTTTTGGCTCATACTATATGACCATATATTTAGAGATATGGAGTTGGATGATGCGATGAAGCGTCGGTTGGCATCATGACATCTGATGGAGGCGGTAATGGATTGGTGGAGTTCTCTTGCTGCTGATGTCCAAGAGAACAACTTATCTTGGCCCAACTTAAGGAGGAATTCGAGATCAAGTTTGCCCTGGAAGCCGAGAAGACTTTGTTGTTTAGGAGCTTTCTTGATCTGAAGCAAGGGGCCATGACATTGGCGGAGTACGAGAACCGTTTCATTTCATTGTCTCGGTTTGGGTTAGGGTTAGTTGGCATGCCGCTGAAGAAGAATGAGATGTTTGTGGCAGGTATACGTCCCGAGTTTTAGAGGGACATAACTAATCACCTTATGGGGTCTTTTGTGAATTTGGTGAATATGGGTTTGAGGATTGAGAGTTTGGCAACAAAGCCTCTTGTTTCTACACCAGCTAAGAATAATAAACGTAACTTTCAGTCACCAAATAATAGGTCCACCCTCATTTTCCACAAGTGTGGCAAGAAGGGTCACTTTTCTAATAAGTGTAGGTCGAGTAGAAGAAGACAAGTAGCTAAAGCACTGATGGCAAAGGTTCCGAAGCTTGAGGCATGGTTTGAACTGAAAGATTATGACGGTTGCCATCAGCCTGGCTATTTTGTTAGAGATTGTTCTATGCTCAAGAAAGAGGAGCAGCCTAAGGTTTTTGCTATTTCTGTAGCACCTTCCACTTCTGCAGTTGGGAAGAGGAAGCGGATTCTTAAGGGTAAACTATTTGTTTATGGTTTTCTTGTTCGTGTTTGGTTTGATGCTAGTGCCTCTCATGTTTTATATCCCATAACCCTTTAGTCATGCTTGACATGTTAGGAACATGGACTATTATGTGTTGATTATTGATTTGTGCTCTACCAGTTTATGAGTAGTTTTACCTTTCTATATCTTGGGTTGGGTAGACAGCAATTGTAGATACATTGAAACGAACATCTTGTGAATTGAGTTTCACAGTTTGACTATAAGGCGTTTAGTGACAATGTTTGGTTAAAAGTTAAATTTAGTAAAAGATATTTACTATAATCAAAGGAAAGATAAGGTATTATGTAAATATACATTTGCGAAAATATTTTATATAACAAAGTAATTTTATATAAGTATGGTTTTTAAACAAAGAGATTTAAACGGAGAATTTAAGAACTTAAATCCCATTGTCTTTAGAAATGTTTTTTCAAGAATTTGGAGAAAATAATAATAGTATTATTTGAAAGTAAATATTTAGGAAATTGGTTTATGAAATTGAGATCAAGATACTTAGTATAATTATACAAAGTATTTGATACTACTTTGAAAAAGATTTTCGTTGGGTACCAAAAGTATGGTTAGGATATACTGAACTCTCTTATGTGGCTTGGAAATAATTTCGTGATGACTGCAGCATCATCCGCATTCATTTTCGAGTTTCTAAGTGGGGATACTACAGAGTTGTTTTGATAAAATATGTTTCGGTTTAATCCTAAAGTACGATTTGATATAGAAATGGTATATGTATACATTACTATTTCAAAATGATTTGGAATAAAATCCAAGTGTTAGTTCTAAAGTTTTCTTTAAAGAAATTGGAACTTTATTAAGTTATTTTTATGGATGTAGGTAGACTATGTATTAGGATTGTTTGGTACGTGCATCATGTATATGATTGGTTGGTAGTTTTCATTTGTTAAAACAAAACAAAAAATTTGGCGATTTTGGACAGTTGGGAACTTCTGAACTAGTATAGAACTTGAAACTAGGTGTTTTGTGAAAATATAAAGATGAGTTTATATAACACTTGAACTTAAAAGATCATAGGGTTTAAACAAGTTTTGAGTTTGTTGAACATTCATGATAAGTAAAACAAATTTGATGTTTTAGTATATATTCTTAGGATGAAGTAGAGTATTATACGAGTACGAACTTAAGTTATAAAAGGTTTACAAACATGAAGTCATATTTTTATGAAATGATTCATAAATGATTTTAGTAGTAAATGAGAGATACTATTAGTGTTAATGAAAAGGATATTGGTATAGTTAAGAAACCAATAGGATAAGTACATAAGTTATATGTTGATTGTTTTATTCACTTGATTGTTCTTGATCCAATATTCGAGTACAGGGTTTCGAGGTAGTTTACACTGGTCCGAACAAGGATTTTTCACTCGATTCTTGATGGCGAACGCTTAATATAGATTCATGATACGATCCCAATGTTTTCTATCATAGTATATGGATACGCAAGGAGAACGGAGGTTTCTAACCAAGGAATCAAATCGGAGTTTGCACTAGAGAGGTCAAATGGTCTAGACTAGTTTGGAAGTGAAATTTATCGGATCGATCAAGTGATCAGAATTGATATGTATAGATGGTCCATGTGCATCGTATGAGCATTAGTACATTCATATGAGATGTTATGTTAGCTTATGAAGAGTTTGTGGAATGACTCTTTGATTTGTAATAAGGTAGCATGAATAATCATCTAAGTGATAACCTAAGGTTGTTGAGCGTAAGGTACGCTTAGTAGATTATTTATCGTCCTTGGACGATAAGGGAGTTTTGAACCTTGGCAAAACCGTAAGTCTTGTTTGCTAGTAATTATGAATGCTATTGAGTACTGGAGTATGCCTGTTTCTTTGATAGGTTAGTTAAATTGCATTAGAGCGAGGATGCTTGGGATTGCACAAGGAAGATGGAGGACAATTTAAGGAAGTTCTATCCATAGATGCTTATAGACAAGGGTTTCCTTCTTATCTTAATATCGTATATCTTTTGTCATGTACTCACCGCTTGAGGTGAAGTCACTTAGTATGCATTTGGTTTGCATTTTGATTTGTATATAGTTTCAGCAGTAATCTATATATGTGTCTTGTTCTTCCATCTTCTTTTATTATTGTTCTTGATTGAATTTTAAGGATGAAATGTACTAAGTGGGGGAGAATTTAGCGACATGTAATTTCAAAAACTTCGTATTCAAATATCATAACGTTTTGAAATACTGTCAAGTGTTATAAATATGATATTATAACCTTGTTTAACATCTTTTAATTAATTAAATATGATAAGAAACTTGTTTTTGGAATTTGTTTCCAAAAATATATTCTTCGATGAGATATCGATAATGTGGCTAAAAATCATTTTATTGATAAACATCCTTTTAATCAAAATAGTTGTTCGAACTCTTTTGCGCTAAGCTAATGAATATATGAACACATTAGGAACTAATTAATTCACTTTGATTCATGGGATAGTTGGAATGTTCCAGAAACTTCCAAAGGATAAGAGATGTTAGAATGAAAGGGGTATAATAGTCATTTGCTAAAAGGAAGAGGTGTAAAGGAGTAGTGATGGGTATGTGGAGGGGTAAGCCTTCCATGGCATGACGGGGGTGAGATAAAGCTTGGAGAACTGTAACGACCCACAATTTTAACGTTTCAAATGGGAATATTTAATTTATTTAAATATTCAAAATTTGATTCAAATTTAATAAATAATAAGAAAATCGATTGTGTAAAATGACTTGATTTTTAATGACGTATTTTTATTTTATTTTATAGGGTTTTTGCATAATTTTTAATGTGGAAAATATCAAAATTATCGTTTGATCAATTTTTCGAAAAATATTGGTATTTTTGAAATTTCACAGAATAAAATAACCATTGTATGTTATTGTTGTTTTGGGGTCGTGATGCATTATTGTGCGCGATCATATTTTTATTTCTGTCATTCGTGGATCATATGTGAATGTGATATTGTATAGCATAGTAGTGGAAATTTTAAAATGAATAAACCCCCACACTTAGACCATTCTTCGTTTTTTCGCTTTTTCCACTTTCCCCTTTTCATTTCCAACTATAGTAAACATTTAAACCCAGCCTTCTCTTCAAAAATCAAAATCAAGAGCTTCGATCGACGATAAATTATGAGACTGGATCCGTTGAGTTCATATGGGTGCAAGCTTCAAATTTTTGTAGGCATTGGAGGGTGCGATGGTGGTCAACCGAGCTTGATAGTTTTGGGTGTGGTCCAGGGTTTTCATTTGGTGGAGTTAGAAACGATGTTTGATGAATTGGAGTGTGGAAATGGACTTTGGGGACAAAGACGAGGAGATGGGTGGTTCTCTGATGGAGTGCGACGGCCTTAAGCTAATCATAACCATGCACTATAGAACACGTAGGCTACTGGTCGCAATCCAATAGGTGGGGATGAGCTAGAGTTGGTTGGGTCGGGGAGAAAAGCTTTCGCGAAGTGGAGTTCTTCGGTAAGACATTGCGTGATTTCATGGAGCAAAGTAGAGAAATTATTGATGGAGAGTTCGACGGTGATAGGTTGTACACCGACATGTAAAGGCATACACGATTTTGATTTTGGGATGGAGGAGAGTGATTAGGGGAAGGTGATTAAGTAATAAAAGTTAATTAATTAATGTTTTTAATCTCAAAATCTTATAAAATTCATATCTTCTTTATACGGGGTCCATCGAGAGGCGGTCTTTTGCATTGTGCTCGTACTAGCGTTATCTACGCATAGGAATTAATTTCGTCATGTTTGGAGCAAGTAGAATTTTGATCTAAAATGGATCACCGTTCAATTTTAGAACGAGTGGTAACGTCTAAGTGTCAACTGGAATTTTTTTGAGTTAACTCACCTTTGGATGAAATCTACATGATATATATGTTGTCATAAAGTATTATTTGAATACTTGAATTATTTCTTTGGTTTCCCGCTTTGAAAAGCAGAATTAAATACCAGTAATAGAGGGAATTCATGAAATTTTGTAGAGGAATCTGGAAATCCTTTCCATTATTGATTTTAAATTTCAGTTGCGTATTTGTATAAATTGTTGAATGTCAAAACTTGGTAGCTTGGCCATGTTGGATATGACTTTGATACGTTGAAATGTTGAACTCTTTATTTATAGATCTATGGAAGCACTTGTTAAGTGCTATGGTTGCTCTAGGCCTCATTATAGTATTTTGAAATACTATTATTTGCTGTTTTTGATTTGAAATGGTTTTGATTCTGTTATCTGGGTTTTTAACCCAGCAGGATCCAGCAGAAAACAAAGGAATTTCGTGACATCAAGATAGCTTAGAAAGACTAAGGCAAGGAGTTAACGAGAACCAAGTCATATTACAAAGGCAACGGCCAAATTCAACTAAACCAAGAGACCAGCGTCAGTTTATTCCAAACAGCAAATAGATGCAACCAGCCAATAGATTGTCATCCAAATGGAACAATGGGCAACAAGACTACACGAACGACATCAATGCAAGGCCTTAAAAGCAACCCAAACTTGGAACCTCAAATACAATCAAAGACCTTAGATTGCTATCTATGGATCGCCGACGATTCATGCTAGCATATTGGATTGCTGAGAGAAATAAAGATAAGAAGTCTTGGAGACAGGAGCATGAAAAATTCTAAGTGTATGGATTGCTAGCAATCCATATAATGTCTTGATGCTTGCGACCTAACCTTATGAAGAGATGGAGAGAGCACCTTGAAGATACTAAGTCATTAGCTCGGGAGCGAGCCAAGTCTATGAGTCACTAACGATCCAAAGACCATGGATCGCTAGCAATCCATGGTATTGGCTCGGATCGTGAGCTAAACCTTCCTAGGTCGTTCAGTACCTACCTACAAGCAGTGGACGAAGTGGTCAGGCCCAGAAGCTCTCTGATCCCTATAAATATCATCCTACCTGCAACATAAACTGGATCTTCTCCGGACTGGTTGTTAAAGCTCTACTGGAAACATTCTTCACTCTCTGCCTCCTTCACAACAATATCCAAAGAAATTCACTGTGATTCTCCAGTGGATTCCAACTCTGGGGATTCAATCTACCTAAGGATAATCAAAGCCTTGTAATCAAATAATAGTTGTAACAGCAATCAGTCTATAATAAAATTATAAAGTGGGCGTAGGCTTCGTTAATGGCCGAACCACTATAAAAATTCGTTGTCTTCTTTCTTTTGCTGTTCTTTTTCTATATCTATTATCTATGATATTGCTCTGTCAGAACAGGGCTGGTGCTTTCAAATTCAAACCAGGGTGTTGATCCATTTTTTGGATTAACATTTTGGTGTTTTCATTAAGAGATCCAACTCAGGATCCAAAACTAGCTATCTACTTTGGATCTCATAGGTCAAGAAGATAGATCCACAATCTTTGCTTGAATTATCTGTTGTTCGGAATCAATGGCCCCTGGAAGGAGAAGAACTACCTCTGGGATATCCATAGGGGCAGTAATAGCTGGAGAAGATGTTAATCCCCAAAAACTGAAGTAAATAGTGCTAACTTAGGAAATCAGGCACCAGCATCCTCCAGTCAGCACAAGTTGTCACCAGGGATGAGTTGAATAAAATGGTTGATGAGATCAACCAAAAAATGGAAAGTAGCCAAAAGGCTCTAATGGATAAGCTTAACGCTCTCCTAATCCTACAGTTAAACCATACTCCAAGGACTATGACTGAACCCGCGGCTGATATAGAACAAGAGAATTCCTCTGTTTCTGGTCTACACAGAAGAAACGGAAAACAGCTAAAAAAAAGGGTGATAATAGGACTTAACGTAAACGGAAATGCAAGTACTCTGTTCGTCGCAAGGCAGTCTATTCTGAAATTGAATCAAGGGGCAAAGACTCCGTTGGAAGATATAACTATGGATCTCTCCGACTCAGAGGATGGAGAGCAAGATGACAAATTGGAAGAAAATGTCAATGCATTTGATAATGCAAGGAATACCCAAACTGCTCTAGTTAAACTAACCGCAAGCCAAAGAGACCCTGCAGGAGTGGCTCTCCCGAAGACAGGAGAGCCTAGGTCTCAGCCCACTTACCAAGACCTTTTGCAAAGTCAAACACTTGGCGTGTGACTGATTGTTGTCCTCGTGACTGCCGAACATCAAAGGCATACATAGCGGATATGGTTAAACGATTAATGGAGGAGAGTAAAAATAGAAGAGATGATGAATAGGGACCTGCGCCAAGTCGGAATCCCTTCACCGATGAAATCTTGAATGAGAAATACCCAAAAAAATTCACAATGCCAACTATTCTGTCCTATGACGAGACAAATGAACCAAAACCCCACTTGTACAAATACAGTTGGTATATGGATGGAGCAAATGCCTCCGAAGCTGTTCGATGCAGATGCTTTCCTATCTTTCTTGAAGGTGTTGCGTCAATGTGGTTCATTAGGCTTCCACCAAGTTCTATCTCTACTTTTGACCAAATGGCGACAAGGTTCCTTGATTAGTTCAGACTCCATACTGCGCAGCCAAAAGACGTCATGTCCCTATCCGGACTATTCCAATGGTGTAACGAATCACTGAAATCTTTCATAAACAGGTTTAACACCATGGTGACGAAAGTAAGCAACCCCAACGAAGACATGGTTTTTATGGCATTAGTCTGTGCCATTCATCTAGAAACTGAATTTGAAAAGTGGATTAAGATGAACCAACCTACCACCAGGAAAGGTTTTAATCGTAAAGCAAGTCAATACCTAAGGTTAAAGGAAGCGCAGGAATTGGAAAGGAAGTCCACTAGTGTGCAAACGACGAACGTCGAGCAAAGCGATGTAGCAATGAATGAAAATGTGCACACTTCTCGGACTGTTGAATGAATCACTGGGAATGACAGAAATTCAAAGAGAAAATGTCAAAACTCCAATAAGAAGAATGGTAATGGCAACAATAAAAAGCTCAAAGGGTTTAGGCTCGAAGGCTACACTCCCCTAAACGACAAACCGAAAAACATCTTTCTCGCAACTCAAGGGACTAAGGAATACAAAAAGCCCCCCAGAAAGGAAGCAACTAAGCAGCAAAAGCGCTCAGGGAAATTCTGCCGCTTCCATGAAACACACGGCCATAATAAAAATGAATGCCGCCATCTAAAGAATCTTATTGAGGAGCTGATCCAAAATAACAAACTCCAGTAATACGTAAAACAGCCAGAAAACGTCGATCAATCTGCGACTCCTCGGCATCCTAGAGACCGAAGGAATCAAGCAGGAACTAGTGAAGAAGGGTCGAAACGAACTGACCAAAGGCTTATTATTGGAACAATATTTGGAGGACCACACCCCGCACAAAGAAGTTGGTGGGAAATGGAGCGATATGCAAGTTTGTTGAAGCACGCTCCGAAGGAATCGTGTTTAGCTTTAGAAGATGAAACTCCGGCCAAGCTGCAAAGGGTTTTGAATGACGATATAGTGTTTCGAAATCAGGACACTGAAGGGATCGAAGCTCCAACTCTCGGTCTAATGGTGGTAACGGTAGGAATCGGACCTTCTGTAGTTCGACGGGTGTTGGTTGATAGTGGCAGTTTCGTTAACATACTCTTGAAACGTACTTTCGATCAGATGAAGATTGGTATGAAAAGAATATCCATGTGCCAAACGAATATTCAGGGGGTATACCGGCGAGCCCAAACAACCGGTGGGAACAATTGACCTACCTGTGGAGCTTGGAGAGGGTGAGCGAAGGGTCACCCTCATTCAGACTTTTGTGATCGTGGATGAAATGTCAGCATACAATGCCTTCTTGGGACGGCCCACATTAGCCGACTTCAGAATAGCATTAGCCCAATGGTGCCTTACAATGAAGTTCCCTACCGAGCACGAAGTCGGAATTGTGAAAGGAGACCAAAGTGTCACACGGGAATGCTACATCACAGAACTGCATGAGTCAAGAAGGAAGAAAAAAGGAAAGGATGTGGGGAAAACTCTCTACGTTCGTGAGTCCACCAAATAGCAATTATAGAGCGCCCCTAGCTCGGGGACCATAGCGGATTCGACAAGGCTTTGGACCCTAGAAAGAAGAGTTCAGGAGAGGATCGGGCAGCACCGGCGGAATTGACGGTATCTGTCCCAGTCTGTATAGACGACCCAACACGGGTCTTGAAAATCGGATCGCACCTTGGAAACAGGATGCGGTCAGAACTAACTAAATTCCTCCATGCCAATCTGGACATATTCGCTTGGACGCACTCCGATATGTATGGGGTATCACCCGAAATTGTTTACCACGTGCTCAATATTGACTCAAAATTCACACCGGTAAAGCAAAAAGGGCACAGCTTGGGTCCTGAATGGTCCAAGACACTGAGAGAAGAGGTAGATAAACTGATGGCTAATGGCTTCATCTGAGACGCAACTTAGCCTAAATGGGTATCAAACCCAGTCTTAGTCAAGAAGTCTATTGGAAAATGGCGAACTTGTATTGACTTCTCGGATCTAAATAAAGCTTGCCCGAAAGATAGCTTCCCGCTCCCCAGAATTGATCAGCTTGTGGATGGAACAGTGGGGCATGAATTGCTGTCATTTATGGATGCATACTCGGGCTATAACAAGATCCTGATGCATGAGCCAGATCAAGAAAACACCAGCTTCATCACCGATTTGGGACTGTACTGCTACATAGTAATGCCATTCGGTTTAAAAAACATCGGGGCAACATACCAAAGGCTAGTAAATACTATTTTCAAACGTCAAATCGGAAAAACAATGGAAGTTTATGTGGATGACATGCTGGTCAAATCTCGAGTAGCCGCTAATCATCTTGAAAATCTCGCTGAAATGTTCGAAATACTCCGGAAGTATGGAATGAAGCTCAACCCACTCAAATGTCACTTCGGAGTAGCCTTTGGGAAATTCTTGGGGTTCATAGTAAGTGCCCGGGGCATCAAAGCAAATCCAGAACAAATAACGGCGCTACGGGAAGTTCAAACCCCGAGAAATAAGAAGGAACTTCAAAGCCTGAATGGAAAAGTCGCAACACTAAGCCGATTTATCTCAAAAGCTATAGACAAGTGCATACCATTCTTCGATGCACTAAAGAAGGGAAAGAAAAACTTCGAATGGACTGGAACTTGTCAAATAGCCTTCGAAGAACAGCTACGACACATGGAAGCTCCGTCAGTCTTGTCTAAGCCAGTGGATGGAGAAGACCTATTCATTTACTTAGCAGTCTCACCAATGTGGGAAGAAGCGAAAATCCAGCGACCCATGTATTACATTAGAAAACGGTTCACCGGAGCCAAGAAGAATTACCCAATACTAGAAAATCTAGCGTATTGCCTCTTGATCACGTCCCAGAAGTTACGACCATACTTTCAAGCTCATCCAATTAGAGTGTTAACTGACCAGTCCCTGAAGCAAATGTGATACCGACCAGAAACTTCCAGACGACTAAGCAAGTGGAATATAGAGTTGAGTCAATATGATATCACATACCACCCAAGGAAAGCCATCAATAGGCATGCGTTGGCCGAATTCATCGCCGAATTTACTATACAGGATGATGATGAGGAAGTTCAGTCAGAAAAAGGCACGCAATGGAAGCTCTTCGTCGATGGTGCATCTAACAAATTCTGTTCGGGAGCCGGAGTGGTGCTTGAAACCCCCTAGTGACGAGCCATAAGCTAAACCTTGCACTTGGAATTCCCCGCCGCAAACAACGAAGCAAAATATGAAGCACTGATCGCTGGACTGAAAGTTGTGAAGGAGCTGAAAATAAAATCTGTCCACATATACAGTGACTCACAGCTAGTCGTCTGTCAAGTAAAAGGGGAGTATCAGGCACGTGGTGAGAATCTTGCCCCGTACCTATCCAAAGTATAGGAACTACTAAGCAACGTCGAGCACTACACCATAACTCACATCCCACGATAGCAAAACACTAAGCCATATTACTTGGCAGAGCTAGCAAGTTTCGAAGAACCTCGGTCATTGGAACTAGTCCCAGTCGAAACTCTAGCCAACCCAATCATAGACGAAATGGATGTAGACTGGATTCTCAAAACCACCACTGAACCGGATATGTGGATGACACAGATAAAGAACTATCTACTCTTAAGAACCCTTCCAACTGACCGGAATCAACAGAAGAAGCTCCTTCGAAAGGCGCCACGGTTCATGATACAGGACGGAATACTCTATCGAAGGGGATTTTCAACCCCTCTTCTTAGGTGTGTGACCGACGACGAAGCACGATGAATCCTAAAGGACGTACATGAAGGTGAATGCGGAGACCACATTAGGGGGCAGACCCATGTGAAGAAAGTCCTTCGATACGGGTACTTCTAACCAACAATAAATCGCGACACTACAGATCACACCAAAAGATGTGATCGCTGCCAAAGATTCAGCAAAATTAAGAGAACTCCTTCAACGGAGCTGACACAGTTGGTCAGTCCATGGCCGTTCGCAGTATGGGGGATCGACTTGATTGGCGTCCTACCAATAACTAAAGGAGGAGCCAAATATACCATAGTTGTCATAGATTATTTCACAAAATGGGTCGAAGCGGAACCACTGGACACCATAACCACAAAGAAAGTTATTAACTTTGTTACTAGAAACATCATTTGCAGGTTTGGTGTACCGCAAAAAATCATCAGCGACAATGGAACCCAATTCAAAAGTGCCGAGTTCAAAGACTTCTGCAAACGCTTTCGAATTGAAAAGAGCTTTTCCGCAGTGGCTCATCCGCAAGAAAACGGGTAGGTGGAAGCAATAAACAAGATCATCAAGTCCACTATCAAGAAGCGACTAGCAAAAGCCAAAGGAAACTGGGTTGATGAACCTCCACTCGCACTATGGGATTACAGAACTACCCATTAAGCGGTAACCGGTCACACTTCGTTCGCCTTAGCATATGGTTCAGAAGCAATGAGCCCTATTGAATTAGAAGTCTCGTCGCACCGAAGGCAGAATTTCAATCAAAAACAAAACGAGCGACCCCTACTTGAATCGCTAGATATGGTTGATGAAAAAAGAGAAGAAGCAGAGCTGAGAACTTCCGCCCACCAAAAAAGGGTCGTACGGTACTTCAACTCCAAAATTCACAATTAAACCTTCGAAGTGGGAGATCTTGTGCTCAAGCGAGTTTACCCCGATCTGGGGACCTTCGGACAGAACTGGGAAGGACCATATGTCATTAATCAAAATCTAAGAGATGGGACTTTCATGCTAAAACCATCGACGGAACTCAAGTTCCCAGGGCATGGAATAGGGAATCGCTCCGCCATTACTTTGTCTGAAAGCTACCTTATGTATTTTTTATTTTCCAGCAAATAAGCCATCCCGAGATGTCGGGGGCATTGTACATAGGCTAAAAGTACCCTGCTTTCTTAATAAAGTTTGCTTCTTGAACCGAAAAAACCGTGTTCATAATAATTACCCGCTGGGTCGGCGGAAGCAAATCGACTCAAACCGTTAGATCGGCGGAACCCGATCTTTGCCTTCTAAAAACCGATGTTGCTCCAGCAACATCGAGATGACTAAAACTAACATTCCTTGCATTGCCCGAAGATAGGCGACACCGAGGGATGCCAAAAGCCGCGCATTTCATAAACCGCGCACTAACTTCCAAAGCATACGCTCCTCACATTGCCCGAAGATAGGCATACCGAGGAGCACGAAATAGCCATGCACCTCATAAGCCACTCACTAAAATAATAATTCCTCACGTTGCCCGAAGATAGGCGGCACCGAGGAAAAGCTAAAGCCGCGCACCTCACAAGCCGTGCACTAAAATAATAACTCCTCACGTTGCCCGAAAATAGGCGACACCGAGGAAAAAAAGCCACACAATAAAATAATAACTCCTCATGTTGCCCGAAGATAGGCAACACCGAGGAAAACCAAAAGTTGTGCTCTTCATAAGCCGCGTACTAAATTCCAAAATACTAACTCCTTCCGTTGCCCGAAGATAGGCAATAGCGAGGATCATGAGAAATCGCACAATAATTATTAAAGTATAAACCACTCACACTGCCCGAAGATAGGCGGTATCGAGGAGCACTAAAACTTTTCCGGACCAGTGAACCATATCGATCTCGGAAACCGTGCATATCATAATCAGCGCCAACTACTCCTACAATCGGGAATAATAAGCATAACTCCAACAAAATTGGAATGCTACAAACCAACTAAAAAGTCTTAACTATAGACACTTAATGATTAAAATTACCATCAATTAACCCATGCAATGTGCACCTCTCAAATACGCATATGTTGCATACTTGCTGGAATATCACAAGAAACTTAGTTTACGTGCTAAAGTTGCAAAACTTTTGAAAAAAGGAAAATCAAAATATAACTTAGCCAAATTTCTAATTTAATATGAAAATTATCTAAACCCTAAGTTACCAGACATTTGAAAATTGTTTGAAGTAAACAACCCTGTGTACTGGGGGGCATACACCGGTACTTGAATAAAAACACGTGAAAATAATAAGTCCACAAGTTCTGTCACTCCAAACAAAGAATTTTTAAACAAATAATTTTTAAATTCTGTTAACTTTTAAGTAAAGAATTATTAAGTTCTATTAATTTTTAAGCTCTATTAATTCTTAAGTTATGTTACTTCAAACTAAGGATTTTGGCAGTAATCACAGGACTAGATAAGTATAAAATGAAATAAGCACAAGTGCACAGAACATGTATGAGCAAACAGATGAGAATACGGTTAAAATATCAATATATTGTTTATAATTTTCTTTACACAGGGCAAAATGTGGGGGTCGTACCCACACAACACAGTCCAACAAAAAAGAAAATATAGACTCTCCAGCAAAAACACTAAGTGTAGACTCTGCACTTGAACAAAATGACTCAAAAGGAACCAAAAATCAAATCAGTCTCCACACAAGCTTCTCAATGCTTCTTTCCATTGCTCCCCTTTCCGCCCTTTGTTGGCAGCTTCTGCCTCATCTCAGGAGTGATATCCCTACCGGTGATGTCAACGAACACTTCAGTGGCAATGTCCTCTTCTTCAACTACAGCCTTCTCAGAAGTGTCTCCCTTCCCTTTGTGTTTCTATGATTTGTGGGACCTCTTTGAGGCCTTGATCACTTCAACCTTTTCCTTCTTGACAGTGACCAGATCGTGTTGAGTCTTCTGGGCCTGCTCCGTCTGAGTTTCCTGCTCCTTGGCCTTTGCCACTGTTATGTCACCTTCCAAAGATATAGAAGGGTCGTCCAAGCCATGAAGCACGGCTATCTTTTCGGCCACCGGCCCCAATTGTAAGCCAGACGTGGAAGTGGAAACTGGAACAAGAATGGAAACAACCATGGAGGATGTGGAAATGGCTACGAAACTAGGCATAGGTCAGTTCTGGTCTAATGGACGAAGATAGCAAAATGTGTCAAGCATTGGGTCAAAGACCGAATGTCGTTCCGAGAGAAAACTCATGTTGGGTGTGTTTTCACCCCTACCGAGCCAGAAGGAACCAAGCTCCTACCACCGGTCCAAACAAACAGCCGAACCAGGCATATCCCCCTCGCCAAACCAAGACCTATCCCAACTACCGCCGAACCAGGAAGCTACCGAACCAGCTTCCTCCATTCCATTGCCGAACCAGCTTCCTCAATTCCATTGCCGAACCAGCTTCCTCCACCCATGCCGAATGAAGCCTCGCCGAACCGAATCAAAACGCTACATACCGAACCACCACCACTCCAACCACTACCGAACCGAAGCTTCGCCAAACCAGAACGCTGCCAGGCCAGATTGCTCCAGCCCAGGCCCACAGGCAGCTGTATACATCCAAGACCCCTGCCCCCAGCCCCACTCTATAAATAGAGGGGCAGGGGTACAACAATGGCAGACAAGTTTGAGAGCTCAAGCACGGAAGGAACTCTTCAAACAACTTTCTTTTACTCGTATCAAAGCTTTGTACTTGTAATCATAAAAAAAGAAGAGAAATAACATATAAAGTGGACGTAGGCACATTCTGGCTGAACCACTATAAATCTGCGTGTCTTTTTTACAGTTTAGTCCCTGTTTTTTACGTATTTGCATAAGTCGCTCAAATTACTAAAAATAACATAAGATCTACTAAATCACACAACTTTGAGGTGTTTGTCCATTTTTTGTGCAAACATTTTTGGTGCTTTCACTGAGAAATAAGGCTCGAAGCTTCAGCTTCATCCGCTTAACAAGTTTTCCTAACAACATCGTTTGCCACTTGGAAAACATGCCTCCCAAACAGAGAAAAGATGTTAACAAAGGAAAAAACATCGCATCCAGCAGTCTCCCAGATCCAGATGTCACGAATCAAGCAAATCGTCCTCCTCCAGCAACAGTAACGAATGAAGAACAGGCTAACCCAACTACTCCTGCCACAGAACAACCTGCAGCAATTACTAGAGCAGATCTGGACAGAGTTGTGGTTGAAGTAACTAACCGCTTCACATCCCAGCAGGAAGCCTTGGTGGACCATCTCATGTCACGCTTGAGGGACGCTGAAGAATCCAACCGCAACACTGAATCATGGGGCGAGTCCCAGTCCGGAGGATCTCAGAGACAGCAAAGGTCTTCCTTCTTCGAAGGAGCTAACGGCAGAAGTAGCCGTGGTAGGAGCCGAGACCGAGCACAGCCCGAAGTTAGGCCTGAGGAAACGTTTGGTACCGAACCCAACGGGGAAGGTACCGGGCGAAGGTCAACTGTAGCTGAGCCTGTCATGCTGCCTGACCACAGAAACACCAGTGAACGGGGCCGAGCTAGAGTTCAGCCCGAAGTTGGACCCGAGGAAGTGCTTAGATCAGGACCCAACAGGGGAAGATCAAGACAAGGGCCAACTGTAGCTGACCCAAGCATGCTCCCAGAAGATCAAAGGCAGCCACTGGAAAATATGAGGAATGATAGACGATACCATCCCTACAGGTTGTCTGGACGGAATCAATCCCACAGAACAGAACCAAACTCATTTCTATCTGCTCCAAGTTCTGATGAAAGGATGGCACGCTTATTCAGAGAGTGTGTCCAACGGGAGCAAAGAGATCGAGGGATAGGCGCTAGGGTAACCAGCCCTTTCGCCCGCAATATCGAAATTGCTATCACCCCCCGAGAATGGAAGATGCCAACAATGGAACCCTACAAAGGAACCTCCGATCCCGTTGTACACTTACAGAGGTACACGCAGCATATGCTCATGAGTGGAGCAACAGAGGGAGTACTATGCAAATGCTTTCCGCTCTTCTTAGCAGATCTTGCTACCTCCTGGTTCTGTCATCTACCCCAAGGATCCATCAGCTCATGGGAAATGTTGAAAGAAAAATTTATCAGTCAGTTCCGCATTCATGTGGAGCAACCTAAGGACGCTTATTCCTTATCCAGCGTCAAACAGAAACCTGGAGAAAAGCTGCAGCAATACCTAACCAGATTCAACGCCGCAGCAGCCGCAGTTCAAGATGCCGATGAGAAGCTTATCCTAATGGCCCTCTGCAGTGGGGTGCATCCGGACACTATATTTGCTAGAAGATTGACAAAAGAAAAACCAGCTACTTTACCCGATTTCTTCCATGAAGCCGGGAAATACATGAGGCTTGAGGATGCTGCCATTGAGGGGCAGTCAGGACAGCAAAGTAAGACGACCCATGGCAACGCCCCTGCTGTGGCGAGGGACGTTCGAAGAAATGATTCCAGAGACAATGCTGGGGGCAAGAAGGTAGAAAAGCGCCTATATCGGCCAGGACCAAGATTCGACACTTACACCCCTTTGAACGAGACCGTCGAAAATATCTTCCTTGCCACCCAAGGCGAAGTTAGATACAAACGCCCACCATACAAGAAGGAATCAGATAACGCACAGAAGTCTGGAAAATTCTGCCGCTTCCACGAATCTCACGGACATGATACCAACGAATGCCATCATCTCCGAGATCTGATTGAGGAACACATCAGAAGGAAGAAACTGGAGCGTTATGTAAAAAGTCAAGACAGGACTCCAGCTCCTGCCAATGAAAACCCAAGGCTACCCTCACCAGGGACCGACAGAGGAAACCGCAACGCTAGCAGCTCTAGTCAAGAGAAGATAGTGGTCCATACCATCTCAGGAGGTCCGCACATCGCAGACAGAAGTTGGAGAGAGATGGAAAGATATGGGAAGTTGCTTAGAGACAATAGAGACTGTGTCAATACGGTTATAGAAGAGCGCCACCCAAAGCGGAAAGAAAGTGATGACATCACATTCAGTAAACGCGACCTAGAAGGAAGACAGTACCCTCACATGGATCCCATGGTTATCTCTGCCCGACTCGGTCCCGCCGAAGTTTACCGAATCCTGGTAGACACTGGAAGCTCTGTAAATATCCTGTTCAAACACGCATTCGACAAAATGAAGCTATCAATGAAGGATGTATCTCCCTGCGATAAACCACTACACGGTTTCACTGGAGATGCAAAGATGCCCCTCGGGCAGCTGGACCTCTTTGTTGAGATTGGAAGCCATCCCCGCTCCGTTGTAAGGAAACAAACGTTTGTGCTGGTAGAAAACCATTCGGCCTACAACGCCTTCTTAGGAAGACCAGCCTTGTCTGACTTCCAGATTGTCCTAGCCCCGTGGTGCCTGAAAATGAAATTTCCAACAGACAATGGGGTAGGGGAAGTGGAAGGAGACCAGGATATTGCACGAGACTGCTATGTAACCGAACTTCGCAACAACCACAAGAAGGATAAAGGGAAAGGTGTAGAGATTGCCCTCTGCACAAAAAACCTTGAAGCATAGCAACTAAAGAAAGCCCCTCCTCTTCGATACACCAGCGACCCTTTCAACGAATTATACCCTAGGGACAAAGAGGAGGAGGCCACCGCCGAGCCTGCAGAGGCTATGGAGTTTATATCTGTAGACAAGCACGACTCAAGTAGGCTACTGAAAATTGGGTCCCAGCTGAAAGCTGAATTGAAGGAACAACTCATTGATTTTCTCCGCCACAACTTAGATGTATTCGCTTGGTCACACGCTGACATGACCGGAATATCCCCCGACATAGCATGCCACGTATTAAACATTGATCCTACCAAGGCGCCTGTAAAACAAAAAAAGAGAAGTATGGGGGCAGAGCGATCAGCAGCCCTCGATGAAGAAGTAAAGAATCTACTCGCCAATGACTTCATACGAGAAGCTATTTACCCAGAATGGATCGCCAACCCGGTACTAGTAAAGAAAGCTAATGGGAAGTGGCGGACCTGCATTGACTTCTCCAACCTAAACGACGCCTGCCCAAAGGATTGCTTCCCGCTTCCCAGAATCGACCAACTTGTAGACAGCACAGCCGGGCACGAACTCCTATCTTTTATGGATGCATACTCAGGATATAACCAAATTCCTATGCATGCTCCCGACCAAGACCACACTAGTTTCATCACCGACCGGGGTTTATACTGCTACAAAGTGATGCCCTTCGGACTTAAAAATGCAGGAGCCACCTACCAGCGCCTCGTCAACAAGATGTTCGCAGGGCTAATAGGACGAACAATGGAAGTATATGTAGACGACACGCTGGTGAAATCACGGAAAGCCAAAGATCACGTAAGCCACCTAGGCGAAATGTTCCAGGTACTTCGACAGTATGGAATGAAGTTGAATCCACTAAAGTGCTCCTTCGGAGTGTCATTGGGAAAATTCTTAGGGTTCATCGTCCATGCCCGAGGGATTGAAGCAAACCCTGAACAAGTCCGAGCATTAAGGGACATCAAGATACCTTCCACCCGAAAGGAAATGCAAAGCCTAAATGGAAAAGTGGCCGCCCTAAGCCGATTCATCTCCAAAGCAACGGACAAGTGCGTCCCCTTTTTCGAAGCTCTAAAGAAAGATAAAGGAAAGTTCGAATGGACGGACGAATGCTTAACCGCTTTCCTTAACCTAATCGAACACCTCCAGAAACCACCGGTACTCTCGACCCCAAGCGAAGGCGAAGAATTATACCTATACCTTGCTGTGTCATCTCACGCTCTAAGCGCTGCCTTGGTAAGGGAAGACAACCGCACGCAACGACCAGTTTACTTCGTCAGTAAAAGGTTTACTGGGGCAGAAGTCAGATATCCTAAACTTGAAAAGTTAGCATACTGTTTACTAATCACTTCACGAAAACTACGTCACTACTTCCAATCCCATTCCATCAAAGTTCTGACCGATCAACCACTGAGGCAGGTACTCCATTGTCCCGACACTTCCGGGCGACTACTTAAATGGTGTATTGAGCTGAGTCAATATGACATCACCTATCACCCTCGCACCGCCATCAAGGGACAAGCCATGGCTGATTTCATTGCAGAATTCACTACCAACGAGGATAAGGAGCAACTGGAAATAACGGAAGATATCAAGTGGAATCTCTTTGTGGACGGTGCATCTAACGAACAAGGCTCGGGGGCAGGTGTGGTAATAATCACTCCCAGGGGAAATAAACTGCACTATGCTATAAGGTTGGAGTTCGCTGCCACCAACAACGATGCAGAATATGAAGCAGTGATAGCTGGACTAGAAATTGCCATAGAAATCGGAGCCAATTCTTTGTGTCTTTACAGCGATTCTCAACTCATTGTTAATCAAATACTAGGAGAATTCCAAGCTCGAGAGGAACGACTCATAGCATATCTAAAGAAGACCAAGTTGCTTCTCAGCCGATTGGATCAGTACTTAGTCAAACACATCCCTCGGGAAGAGAACCAAGAGGCCGACGAATTGGCAAAGCAAGCGAGTATGAGAGACATCGCCATCTTCGGGGCAGTAACCATCTCAAAGCAAACGGTCCCGAGTTTTGAGCAAGTGAATCTGATAGCCGCAGCCAAAGAAGCAACTTGGATGACTCCCATCTGAGACTACCTACAAGGTGGCACACTACCCAACGGGCGTAATGAAGTCAAGAAAATCTTGAGGAAAGCGTCCCGCTATACAATACAAGAAGACATCCTCTATCGGCGCGGTTTCTCTAACCCATTATTAAGGTGTGTCGCCGGAAGGGAAGCCAAGGAAATCTTATCCAACATCCATCAGGGGAGCTGTGGAGATCACACCGGGGGGCAAACATTAGCAAAAAAGATACTCCGATACGGATATTTCTGGCCCACCTTAAGCAAGGACGCCTTAGATTTCGTCAAAAAGTGTGACAGATGCCAAAAATTTGCTAAGATCCCTCGGCTACCAACAACCGAGATTACTCAGATGACCAGCCCTTGGCCCTTCGCGATATGGGGAATTGACTTAATCGGCGAGCTACCAATGGGCCGAGGCGGGGCCAAATATGCTATAGTGGCAGTTGATTATTTCACCAAATGGGTGGAAGTGGAACCTCTAATTAAAGTATCTTCAGCAAAAGTTATTAACTTCTTGATCAAAAATGTTCTATGCAGGTACGGAGTCCCGCTCAAAATCATATCAGACAATGGACTTCAATTTGACAGTGAGGAATTCGCCAACTAGTGCCAAGAACACAGAATTCATAAAAGCTTCTCATCCGTAGCATATCCCCAGGCAAACGGACAAGTCGAAGCGGTCAACAAAATTCTGAAAACTCTAATAAAAAAGAAGCTCGAAAAGTCAAAGGGCGGTTGGGTGGATGAACTTCCTACGGCACTATGGGCCTATCGCACATCTTTCAGAACATCGACAGGGCACACTCCTTTCTCTTTGGCATACGGATCGGAGGCTATGCTCCCAGTTGAAACTATTGTGCCTTCCCATCGTCGGATCCACTATAACCCAGAAGAGAACGAAGAACTCCTTCACATGTCTTTGGATCTAATCGAGGAGAGAAGAAACGATGCAATCCTCAAAACAGCAGCCCACAAGCAAAAAGTGGCAGCACAATACAACTCCAAAGTCAAGCATCGTACCTTGCAAGAAGGGGATCTTGTCCTCAAGCGAATCTTCCCTCGCCCCGGAGCACTAGACCCAGTCTGCGATGGACCATATGTAATTCATAAAGATCTCCACAACGGAGCCTATATTTTGTCAACAGTGGACGGAGAGGTGTTCCAGAGGGCATGGAACATCCAACACCTCCGTCGATACTTTTCTTAACTTGTATTGCCCATATGAAGTGAATTAACAAAGAGAATCAGTGGACGTAGGCCTTTTCGTGCCGAACCACTTTAAAAAACCTTGTCTCTTTTTTTGTTCCTTTGTATCTTGGCTGCTTGTTAACTTTATCCTTTTCTGTTGAACAAAATCCTGAGTATACAGCACCTCTATTCAAAGCACTCCACAACACAACTTCACCTGGACAAGACCTAACAGGTACTATGCGAATCTATGCCCTCGCCAATGAGACACTTTTGCTCCAGCATCCCTCTGCTGCGGGTTAACTCATTGCTCGCGACGGCCCTTAAAGCCAACTGTAATGAGCCGATTATAAGCCACCGAGAAGGCCGACTATAGCCGAGGCAGCTCATTACGGTGTTAGGCTCGCCGGCAACTGTGAACCGACTATAAGCCCCAACATAAGGTGTGGCCAGCCAGGGGCAGTTCACAGTTGACGATCGGCACCCACGCTAGCCGGCCACAGTAAATCGAATAATACCCACGATTACGGGCCATAATGGCCCGGGTAGTTACTGTGCGCGATCTCGGCTCCGATGTGTCTTAAGTGCGGCTGTGGTAAAAAAGAATTAACTCCCCGCGGAGGCGTAAGATGGGTGACAAATGTCTCCAAGACCCACAGCTAGGGAAAGTGACTACAAAACCCGTTTGCCACGAACTTAAGCACATCGAAGGCCTTCCGTGATTGGAAGTTTTACTATTTCACGTATTTCAATTTTACTTAAAAAGTTTTTTTTTTCTATCCCCTATAACAAGCCCTAAAGTGCACGATACAGAGTAGGAGATACTCGCCAATGGGTGTAGGGACTCACAGTGGCAGGACATTCGACTACATTCCATGCTCGGTCCTACAAGATATTCAAGACTGCCATCTACGATTAAAACATGAAAGGCGGTATTTTCTTCTTTTATGTACAAATACATGACTATAATTTGTTCACACCACACGCTAATATTGCAAGTCATAAAATTATGGTGTAGAACCAGAGTCTAACATCAAACACAATTTAATTACAAGAATATACATAGCTACATTTCTCATATGATATGTCGAAATAGCAACAAATATTCAAGAAACGACAAAATCAGCTTAAGTTAAAAAATTACACGTCAAGAATAATGTTGATTATTACAAGTAGCAAGAATTACAACTTAGAAGTTACTCTACTGTCTTAAGACTAACAGATACAACAATGCCAAGCCTACAAAAAGAATTTTCCAGGTCTAATCAGGGAGCCGGTTGCGTCGAAGTCTTGTCCTTGCTCTGTTGCCCGCCTGTCCGGTCATAAAAAGGATTCATTAGTGATAAGTAACCAAGTTAACGGAAAGACTAGAAAGGAAGACTTACCAGCACCTGCTTCTTGACCATCCTGGTCGTCATCCTCTACCTGCACACCTGCCTCCTCAGCAGCAAGCAGCCGCATACCCTCCTTTACCGCCACTTTCTCCTCCTTGGTGAACTGGGCAGTGACCACATCCATACTGAAGACCGTTCCACCCTCTTTATCTGCATCAGCCTTAGCCTCCTCCAAAGCCCGAAGATAGATCTTAGCCATGACCCTGGGATAATCATCCATCCAAGAGAGATTGCCCTGCTTCCAAGTTCGGAAATACATGTCCTGGAGCATGTCATCCATCATTCCCTCATTCTCCTCAAACTCCCTCATCCGGGCATCGGAAGCCGACAACCTTTCGACGGCAGCATCTCTCTCCAATCTGTATCTCGAGCAATCAGCCTGAAGGGACCTCCGCATCACCTCCATCTCTTCCCTCAACTTAGCTTGAGCAAGCTCTGCAGCCCCAAGTTTCTCGGACAATTCCTCCACCTGCTCGAGATCCGCTCTCCGAACCTCATCCACCATGGCAATAGCCATGTCAATCCGCTCTTTGCAAGTAGCTTCCATTTTCCGCAATTCGGCCCGACTGGCCTCTTCCATGGTTTTCCTTAGTCGCCCAGTAGCAGCCTCATGCTGAGAAATCTGAATAGCCTAATCCGCAAGCTGTTTGGCCTGATCCGAAACCACCAATCGAAGTCGAATATTGGCGCTCCCAATCTCCTCTCCGGCCTTAACCAGCCGAGCATGATGCCCCATCAGCTTCTTGGTCTCCTCTGCCACCCGATCAATATTAGCCTTGGCCTCGTCTCCCATAGTGACTATACGAGTAGTGAGTAGATCGAGATCTAAGGACTTGGCTTCATCAAGTACTCGTACCATGGGATTACGGGGGAGAAGGTGTTCGCCAGTGACTTCGTCAAAAGTAATATCATGAGAACTTGGATCCAGATCAGGATGACCCGCAAATGGATTACGGGCCAAGTCGGGACGGTCGATATGAATAACAGAAGGGTTTCCGGACGGGTGCGGAGAAGGTGCAAACTCGCTACCCTCCTTAGTAATATCATGAATAGGCTGAGCCGGAGGCTGAGGACCGGGCAAAGTTTCGGATAAAGGATGACTCCTCTTCCTCTGCTGAATACCCTCTTCGATGACCCCAAGAAGAGGACGGTAGCCGACTACATCCCCGGAGCGTTGGGTTGAGGGCTTCGGCTTAGAAGAAATTTTGGAAAGTTTATATTGCTCAAGCCTGTGTCGAAGGTCTGAAGCTTTGAACGTCTTGCCTGCTCCTGATATAAAGAACAAGTGTCACAATCTTACATTACTATGCGATTCGAGAAACGCGGTAAATTACAAGTTAAAAAAAGGAAAAGAAACACAGCTGTGGTTGTACAAACCCTGGGGAGGAGTGGGATACTGCAATAAGTCCTGGATTTCATTCCAAGACGGGAGCGGGTCATAAAATATTCCTAAGTCCCTATCATTAATGAAGCATGCAGGAGTCAAGAGTTCACCTTGAGTCGTCGGAGCCACCTTGGCTGGAATGGTCGGAGAAGACTCACTTGCACCAGTCCCAGCTTTGTCCGCCTTCCCGGTCTTCTCTGCCAAAGCCGAATCCTCATCCAACCCCTCAAAAGCCTGGTGGAACGCATCATCCGTCCACTCCTGAATCTCGCCCGCTTGCCTAGGAAGTAGGGCCCCGGTGCCATCGCCACCTTTGTCACCATCCCGACCATCTCCACCCTCGCCTCTTTCCTCCTCTATGTCTTCCTCCTCCCGGGTAAGTGGACAATTGCTGGGGGAGGGACCGTCCGATTTCTTGAGTTTCTTACCTCCGACAGCTGGAGGTTTGGTGAAAGGTTTCCTCTTGCTACTCTCTGCCGTAACACCTTCCTTGGTCTAAGCAGCCGCCCTCTCCTCCGCCGTTTCCCTCAGCTTAACTACAGACTACTGCGGAAGGATTAAGTTATATTCCAGAAGAATCGCATTTCTAATCAAGAAGGCAGATGATCTATATTTCCCAAGAATGGCTTCTATCTCAACCGCCGTCTGAACCAGGCGGTCAGTCTCCACAACCGGAAAGCCACCTGTCGCTAGCAAAAATGAGAAAGTATGAGAAGAAGCATCGCAATCGGAATAGAAATTATAAGTAAAAGCATCAACTTACATCCAGAGGTAAAGCGCCGGATTGAGACGGAGTCATCCCTAACAAAGAACCACTCTTTCTTGAACATGCTGAATTTAGAGTACAGATCCAAGACCGGCTTGAAGGTCACAGCTGACTCCAAGCTAATATATGGGGACCCCTTCTTATAGCCCCTTAAATTATACAAGTACCGGATCTCCCGGTTGGAGGGAGCACGACCATACTTCCTCCGAAAAATAACGAAAAGGCTCACCAGTATGGCATAAGAGTTGGGTTGAAGCTGGAATGGGGCCACCTTTAGATACGTGAGGAAGCTGACTACCCAAGCATTGAGAGGCGGGATAGCACCACACATACAATGGTACCTACTATAAGCAAAGTATCCTTCGGGAGGATTGTATGGCATGACTCCTGGGCCCGGCAGCAGCATGAGGGCTCTATCGATCCCAAAGGAACGAGATATGACATCGAGCTGCTCCTCTTTGAGAGAGCTAGGAAAGCAGTCAGGCGGGGAATCCAGCAGCTCCTGGGGACCATATCCATCCACTAATGACCTTGGGGCGGGCCCATGACGCTCCGATCCTGATTGAGCTGGGGGCACGGCCGAGGACTCTCCTTCGCCCCCGGACTTCCTTTTATCCGAACGAGTTTCCACTTTGCGAGACATTTATCTGCAAAACAAAAGATACGAAAGTATAAAACATGCAAGTATATGATTTATGGAATTTAATTTGTCATTCGAAGCATAAAAAATCATTCGGTACAGAAAAATTCTCAAGTCCATTCGACACGGGAAGTTTTCAAGTTCGTTCGGTATTAGGTTTGTTCGGTATTCGAACTCCTAATGTTCATTCGGCGATCACACTCTCGCATTTTCATTCGGTAGGACTAAGACCCATTCGGTAACAAAGGTTCATTCGGCGGTAAAGAGAAATCACCTGGTTCGGCTAGCACAGCTGATTCGGCAGAAGGCAGAAATTTTGATTCGGTAAAATCAATCGGTTCGGCTATATCAGACGGTGTGGAGACAACGGTAGCATAGCTCCCATATTTATAGACAAGGGAAAGGCCACCGGACCAAAACACTCGGCGCACAAGACCGAACGAGAACAACCAGGATCAAACAAAGCAAGCTATATAACATCATATACCTCGCTTTGGGGGGCAAATGTTGGGTGTGTTTTCACCCCTACCGAGCCAGAAGGAACCAAGCTCCTACCACCGGTCCAAACAAACAGCCGAACCAGGCATATCCCCCTCGCCGAACCAAGACCTATCCCAACTACCGCCGAACCAGGAAGCTACCGAACCAACTTCCTCCATTCCATTGCCGAACCAGCTTCCTCAATTCCATTGCCGAACCAGCTTCCTCCACCCATGCCGAATGAAGCCTCGCCGAACCGAATCAAAACACTACATACCGAACCACCACCACTCCAACCACTACCGAACCGAAGCTTCGCCGAACCAGAACGCTGCCAGGCCAGATTGCTCCAGCCCAGGCCCACAGGCAGCTGTATACATCCATGACCCCTGCCCCCAGCCCCACTCTATAAATAGAGGGGCAGGGGTACAACAATGGTAGACAAGTTTGAGAGCTCAAGCACGGAAGGAACTCTTCAAACAACTTTCTTTTACTCGTATCAAAGCTTTGTACTTGTAATCATAAAAAAAGAAGAGAAATAACATATAAAGTGGACGTAGGCACATTCTGGCTGAACCACTATAAATCTGCGTGTCTTTTTTACAGTTTAGTCCCTGTCTTTTACGTATTTGCATAAGTCGCTCAAATTACTAAAAATAACATAAGATCTACTAAATCACACAACTTTGAGGTGTTTGTCCATTTTTTGTGCAAACAACTCAAGACTTGATTTACTATCTTCCTCCATTAAACCGCAATCAACTCAAACTTCTCGCGACAAATATTGCAAATGCAAACTCGCCATCAAATCGTTACACGAACACTGTAATTAGCAAACTAATTAGCAGACCCACCTCGGCTTAAACTTGAAATGTGAAATTGGTCAAAGACTTGGATCAACAGTCCCAAAGGAAAGTCGTTGACAAGTAATCGGGTCAGTGGCGAGCTAGTGATGGGTCGGTGGCAAGCTAACGATGGGTTGGGGTGATTCAAAGGCGAGCTAGGGTTTCGAATAAAGTGTATGGATCGGCAGCAAAAGGATGGATCAGTTAGGGTTCCACGATAAACGATCTAACAATCACAGCGTGGAGCTTGGACGAGATGGATCTAAGGAGGCGATGGATTGGGTCGAGCAAGTGCTTGAATCGCCTGGAATTGGATTGCATAAAGACTAGATCGTGTGAAGGAACAAGAATAGCTCGAGTCGAATGAGCTATTGGGTCGGCACAAACATATATGTAGGCAGACAAAAGATGACGCAAAATAAATTTTTCAAAGGCATTGGATCGCCTGCGATCCATCAACTTACGAAGCAAAATTTTACAAATGTATGGATCGCTGGCGATTCATAAAATGGATCGCTAGCGAACCATAAGGTGGGGGCAGATTTTTCTCAAACTCATCCTCATATATTTATCTATCGTTTTGAAGCATACTGAGAAACTATGTGATGAAATTAGATCCGTTACGGCAAGCAATAGCAGTCAAGACCAAAGCTAGGTAATCAACGGCATGTCCTGCCACGTATTTGTAAAACTCTAATGCGATCACTTGGAATTCGATGGACAGATATTGAAAACGATAACTTCCAGAGAACACCTTATTTACAGCGAAGATGTACTTTGGGGGGCAAATTTTATCCGAGTTTTTAACCCAACAAGATCCAGCAGAAAAGAAAGGAATTTTGTGACATCGGGATGGCTTAGAAAGACTAAGGCAAGGAGTTAATGGCCAAGTCGTATTACCAAGGCAACGGCCAAATTCAACTAAACCAAGAGACCAGCGTCAGTTCATTCCAATTAGCAGCTGGATGCAACCAGCCAGTAGATTGTCATCCAAATGGAACAACGGGCAACAAGACTACACGAACGACATCAATGCAAGGCCATAAAAGCAACCCAAACTTGGAACCTCAGAAACAATCAAAGACCTTAGATCACTAGTGATCCATATCTATGGATCGCCAACGATCCATGCTAGCATATTGGATTGTTGTGAGAAATAGGGATATGAAGTCTGGGAGACAGGAGCATGAAAAATTCTAAGTGGATGAATCGCTAGCGATCCATATAATGCCATGATACATGCGACCTAACCTTATGAAGAGACGGAGAGAGCACCTAGAAGATACTAAGTCATTAGCTAGCGAGCGAGCCAAGTCTATGGGTCGCAAGTGATTCATAGACCATGGATTGCTAACGATCCATGGTTTTGGCTCGGATCGCGAGCTAAACCTTCTTAGGTCGTTCAGTACCTACCTGCGAGCAGTTGATGAAGTGGTCTAGCCTAGAAGCTCTCTGATCCCTATAAATACCATCCTACCTGCAACATAAATTGGATCTTCTCCGGACTGGTTGTTGAAGCTCTGTTGGAAACATTCTTCACTCTCCGCCTCCCTCACAACAATCTCCAAAGGAATTCACTATGATTCTCCAATGGATTCCAACTCTGAGGATTCAATCTACCTAAGGATAATCAAAGCCTTGTAATCAAACAATACTTGTAACATCAATCAGTCTATAATAGAATTATAAAGTGGACATAGGCTTCATTAATGGCCGAACCACTATAAAATTCCTTGTCTTTTTTCTTTTACTGTTCTTTTCTATATTTGTTATCTGTAATATTTCTCTTTCAGAACAGGGTTGGTCCTTTCAAACTCAAACTAGGGTGTTGTTCCATTTTTTGGGTTAACAGATTCGAAGAATGATTTTTAATGTGATTTTTGGAATTTTCTATGCATTTATTTAAAAATGATTTTTGGAACTCCTCTATTTTATTCAAACCTTTTTGTTAGTTTCTTCTAATTTATATGAAAATGTTTTAAAAGTATTTCAAGAAGTATTTATTTTATAGAAAGGTTAATATAATAACGGTTGTTTCTTATAAATACAAGAGATTTATCTCTTATAATTTAGCGATTCTGTTTTAAAAGAAGACAGAAATATTTTGGAAATATTAGTGAAAGGCTTTATATAAAATATTAAATGGAAAGAGAGATTTATAAATGGTATTTTATAAATAAAAGAATAGATTGATAAATAATATTTTATAAAGAGGAAATGATATCATTTTGATGAGTTGGAATAATAAGTCACATTTGTGAATTTATACTAATATATGGAATGATTATTTTATGGGAAGTATTTAGTCCTATCTTGAAACTTAAGATTTATGATAAGTATATGAGACTAAAAATTTAGAGATTCATGAAAGGAGTTTTATAATTAAATTTGGAGATTTATAAAAGGAGTTTTATAATTAAATTTGAAGATTTATAAAAAGAAGTTCTATAAATAGAGAGGAGATTTATAAAAGGAGTTTTATAAATATGAAAGAGATTGATAAAAAGGAGTTTTATAATTAAATTTGAAGATTTATAAAAGAAGTTTTATAAATAGAAAGGAGATTTATAAAAGGAGTTTTATAAATATGAAAGAGATTGATAAAAAAGAGTTTATAAAAGAAATGAGATTTGATTTATATAACCGATCATTTTAAATTATGGTGCTATGGAAAGTATTCTTTTCGTACTTAGCACTAAATTCCAAGTTAGGGAACCTTGTTCGTACCCTGAGAATTAAGAACGTATGTTAAGGCAAGGATAACACACTAACTTGTCCAACTACATTGTTGATCGAGGGATAGCACAAGTTTGAAATAGGAAAGTGATGGTAAGTATATTTTGTCTAATTTCCATACGTTCCATTTACTTACATCAAAATGGAAAGTGTTTGGGTTTATAATAAATAATGTTTTTAAATGACATTTTTTTGGCCCATTTAAGTATTCTTTTGAAATATGAAACCTTTCATAAGTGTTTTGTGAATATACCTATACCGTGGAGATAAGTATATGGTTATATTTACTAGGTATTGAAAGTGTAGTGTTTTGTGATATACTTATACCATTGAGATAAGTATATGGATATTTTCCTAAGTATTGAAAGTGGAATGTTTTGTGAATATACTTACACTGTTGAGATAAGTATATAGATATTTTTCCAAGTATTGAAAGTGGAATGTTTTATGAATATACTTATACCAATGAGATAAGTACATGGATAGTTTTCCAAGCATTGAAGAGTATCAATGAAATGGAGTGAATGAGTAGTACACATGTGTGTATCTTTTAAAAGTATTTTAATACAAGAATTACAAAGTGGTTTTAATTAATGAAAGGATTAATTAAAGAGGCTTAAGGTTGCTTATGTGCTTTACTAGGATTGGTTTCTATGCAAAATTAAATCTCTAGTTTAATTGTTTGTTTATTTGATAGTTAATAAACAACTATCAAATTCTGGCCAGTTTGAAACCATCGATTTTTGGTTCGGAGATACCGGGATCGGATATGTTACCCGAAAAGCACTTTGAATAGGCATAAACGTTCGAATTTGGGACATCTTGAAGATGATGGAATTAAAGATGGAGTTCTTTGAAGTGCTAGGGCTACTTGCTAGTAATCCTGAGGGTTTGAAAAGTGGATGTAGTAGAAGTAGTGCCTTCAATTTGTTCATATTATGAATAACTTGTATAGATGAATGTTGGCATTGCATTGTTGCCTAGAGGGCAGTATTAGTATTCTAAGTGGGATTTGCTTAAAAGGTAAAATGTCGCCTTAAGTCTCATACCCGGTAATGACTAAAACAGAGGATATACCTCAGGGCAATATGGTTTGATACCATTAGGGTATGGTCATCACCTGTATCTAAATGAATAATCTCAGATTATGTATGTTTGTGGCTATGAAAATAGTTTGTCATGGACAACCGAGGTGATGACATATTCGGTACTATCCCAGAAGAGGTAGGCCGGTCCTGATTTGCAGCGGGTCCATGTGAGGCCCTCGGTACATTTTTTCTACTGGTGTACTATGGCAGGCGGTACCCCATTAGACTTTTCATTGTATGGAATCCATTCTCCAATATGTGCCTTACGGACTTAGTTGTATACTAAATATGTTGGAATGTAATTAATGTAACCACTTCGGCTATGTTAAATATTTATTTAAACCCTGGACATTATTATACTATCAGTGGATTTCCTAATAAAAGGGTTTGGTTATCGTAAGGTAAGAATCCGTCCGTGTTTATATGCGGCATGGTCTTATGAGATACCATTATTTTTGAAAGGTTTTATAACATTAAAAATTCGTATAATTTGTGTTTCTCATGCTGGTTTACCAGACTGATCCAGGTGTTATTTTCTAATAATGCTCTGTTCAGCTTGAGCATATTTCTAGGTTTAGTTATAGATGCTTTGGAGCTTCAGGAGATGAGCTGGATGCCTCTAAGACATATTCATGTATCTTTATTTCCGCTGCATTTCTTATTTTGTATTTATCAACATTTGTGAGGACAGGTTGTTATAATTGTCTAGACCAATGATATGTTAGTTTACTCTGATTGTTGTATGTATAATATAGTTTTCTTTTGTAAAGACCATGTGTATATTATATATTACTTGTCACGACGTGAGATTCTGTTATGTCTTATCCTTTCTTTCACTCCAACAATCTGTCTTTCCAGCACTTGGATGATCGGCACATGAATACCGTGGATGTATTAATGTTGACCTTTTGAGAGTCGAAAAGGCTGATCATTACACGTGGTATCGGAGCTTAGGTTGAACGAACACCTAGGCCTTGGTAGAGTAGACTCATTAGAGATAGGGTTAGTGACACCCTAGAATGAGTTGAGTGCATTATATATAGGAGAGTGTATTTGTTAATGCTGTAAAAATGTTTTATATTGTGTTGATTGATATATTTAGTGGTTTATGAATTCTAGTCAATACAGAAGGAACAACTGTAACAATAGCGGTTTCAAAACTCTTGAACAAGGAAAACCGACAAGGTATTATTTTTTGAAAATTTGGTAAATGAAATAATTTTATCTAGGATTATATTCTATATATAAAAGAATAATTTTCAAAAATTGATTTAGCTATTTATGATGAGTTTATTTATTAGGAAATGATAATTTTCAATATTATCATTTATTGTTTGATTAGTTGTGCTCGGCCAGTTTATGAGCAGTTTTACCTTTCACTACATGGGCTTGTAGGTAGTAATTATGGGAACATTGAAATGAATACCTTAGGAATTAAGTTTCACGGTTTGACTATAAAGCGTTGGGTGATAATGTTGGGTTCAAATTTAATTTTAATAAAAGTTATTTATTATAATCTAAACCAAGATATGTATTTGTGAAATGATTTTATATAAGAAAGTGAAATTATATAAGTATGGTTTATAAATAAGAAGGATTTAAAATTGAGAATTTGAGAAGTTGAACCCCGTTGTTTTTAAAATTGTTTTTCAAAGTTTTGGGGAAAATAATAATAGTATTATTTGAAAGTATTTATGAATAGAAATATTTTAAAAGGGTTTTTAAGGAGATAAAAAAACATTAAACTCATCTATCGCTGGAAAAAAACTCTGATGATGACTGCAGCATCATCGGCGTTCATTTTCGAGTGTCTATGTGAGGTATGCTACCATAGTAAATTGCTATAGTGTTAAAACAAATCTTGATTTAAAGATCCCAAAAGTATGAATTGATATACTAAAGTTATAAGTATATATTATTATTCCAAATAGAGTTAAATAAAACCGAGTGTTTAGTTCTCCAGTTTTCTATTAAGTTATTTTATGGACGCATGTATCATATATATTAGGGCAGTTTGGGTTGTACATCTCATTACGGTATGTTGTTTGGTAGTTTTCATTTGTTGAAATGAAATAGAATTTTCGGTAATTTTAGACAGTCGAAAACTTTCGGATTATTTGAGAACATGAACCTAAGTGTTTGTGAAAATATAAAGTTGAGTCTTTGTAACTCTTGAATTGTGAAGATTGTAAGAATTTAAACAAGTTTTAAATTTATTATGTAAAGTAAATAGGAATTTTTTGTATATACTCTTAAGATGTAATGGAGTATTATACGAATATGAACTTATGTTTTAAAGTGTTGATAAACATAAGTTGTGTTTTATATCATGTTTATAAACTTAAGAAAACCTCTATGAAATGGTGCATAAATGATTTTAGTATTAAATGAAATATTATTGGTGTAAATAAATGTGAATAAAAAATAATTGGTATAATTAAGAAACCAATGGAATAAATACGTAAGTTGTACGTAGATCATTTTATTCGCATGATTGTTCTTGATTCAGATTCGAGTACATGATTTCAAGGTGGTTTACACTGATTCGAACAAGGATTTTTCACTCGATTCTTGACCGCGAACACTTGACATGATTCTGAAATTTTCTATCATAGTATATGGCTATGTAAGGAGAATGGAGGTTTCTAATCAAGGAACTGATCGGAGTCCACCCTAGGGAGGTCGAGTGAGCGATACTAGTTTGGAAGAGAAATTTATGTGATCGAACAAATGATTGGATTTGATATTGCATGCGGATGACATAGAGGTACGGGCTTTAATATAATTGTATACTTCCCACATTAGAAATGCAAGTTATATGGTTTGAGATGGTATGTTTATGTGAAATGATTGCTATATGTAATTAATGAGTAATTGTATTGTTTCATTTTGTCACGACCCACTTTTTCGTACAGTTCGAACTGACAATTTACCTTACACGTCCAGTCCAAATTGAACAGAAAGGCGGATAGTAAGAAAAAGAAAGTAGAAAGAAGATAGAAACAATTGGATTTTCTATAATATAATTGCAACTTATACAGACATCGGAAACGAATAATCTATAATATAGAACCAATCTTTACATAAAAACAAAATTGTAACTTGTACAGACATCAATCAGAGTATACTAACTTATTCAGCACAGACAGTTATAACACATATCCTTACAATTGCTGATAACCACAGCTAAAATGCAACGGAATATAATCATCTACGTGGATACGTCTCTAGCCTCCAGCTCCTCTTCTGAAGCTCCAATCCCTCAGCCTTGCTCGGTCTGACCCGAGCATATAGGAAAAACCATGCCCGGGTCAGTCTTGTAAAACCAGCGTGAGAATGTAAATCATAAGGAATTTTATTTGTTATAGCTTTCAAAATCTTTTTAAAATCAAAGATATCCCGTAAGACCACGCCACACATAAACACGACGGGTTTTTCCCTTACGGTAGCCAAACCTTTTATAGAAAATCCAATGATATTATAATAGTGTCTAAGTACAAAAACTTATTCAAATAGCTGAAGTTGTTACATTAGTTAAATTCCAGCATACTAGGCTCTACAACCAAAACCGTAAAGGTTTGTATTGGAGAATGGATTTTCATACAATGACTAGGCACTGGGGTACCATCTATCACGATACACATCTAAAAAAATGTACCGAGGACCTCGTCGCGATCCCCTACAACACAAGACTGGTCCTACCCTTAAACTGGATAGAACCGAATATGCTATCACCCCGGGTGTTCCCACCCTTACCGAGTTCTTCCGCGCACCATATTTATAATATCCAAGGGTATCTAGAAAGTTGATAAACATACCCTAATTGGGTGCGACCCACTTAGCCTTGCTGCATCTCCCCTGATTTTCGGTCATTCCGGTTGATGAAGCTTGAGGCTACGAATACCTTTTTAAGGAATTTATCTTGGAATGCTCATTGTCCTCCAATGACAATGTGGTGAGAGCATTCATCCATACAAGTCTGTTCTGGGTCTGAACGAAACCGAAGGCACTATTCCTACTACATCCATTTTTGGAATCATCCTCAAGATTAGTAGTGATTAGCCCTTGCACTTCAATGCTCCATCTTCGATTCCATGCTCTTGTCTTCACTTCGAAAACGTATTCGTTGGATCAAAGTGGTTTTTCGATAACTTATCCGATGCCGGTCTCTTCGAAACAACTTTCGATATTTTCGGTAAACTCAACCCTGGTTCTTTAGGAAATAAACAGACGAAAATAAGATCGAAGATCATCTCCTAACCGTTAGTGGACGGATTTCCTTATAATCGTCCTAGAAGAACGAAACGAGTTTATACGTAGAGTACAGCACCTTCGATGGTAACTGCACAATATAATCCTAGTGTTTCTCCTAGATATTTCCAAAGTTATGTTTTTGGGTCCAGATTTGATGATCGGTTATTTAACTATCAAATAACAATCATTCGTCCAAAGATTTCATTTCCCAATGAAATCACTAAGCCTTATTTGATTTAAAATTTAATTAAATTAAATCTCTTTATCAAAAGGTATATACTTATTTTACCGGAATAAGTATATTCACAAACCATTCCCTTCAATAATATTTGAAAACTTTTTTAAAATAAATATGGAAAGCACTATGCGGTATTAACCATGGATTCGCAGCTCAATGATTACGTCTCTATCCCGGAGAAATCCAAATTTAACTTAGGCAATCTCTGCCTCCCGATTTCGCCATGAAAGTATACCATTACTTTTCGAAAACTTTATTTAATAATTATCTCAATAAATACTTATAAAGTTTCTATATAAATTTCCAATTTTAATTTAGGAAAATACTCTTTTATAAAAGTTTACTGTATAATATATTATTTTAAAACATTATTAATATTTGAACAAATTATCTCGAAATAAAATATTTTAATACTAATCAATCCTTAAGTAATAATTAACTTTAAACAAATCACTATAAAATTACTTTATTTAATAACTAATATACTTTAAACAATTTAAATAATTAAATAGCTTAGAAACAATAATTAAATACCTTTTAAATAATTTTTAAGAATAATAAAATAATTAACCTTAAATCATTATCAAATAACAATAAATTATCTTTTAAAATATCATTAATAAATAATAATTATTCTTTAAATAACTTTGATTCAGAAATCAACTTCCAAATTGGAAAGAGGCTTATTGATTCTAATAGTACTTAATCAAGTTACCATTTATTTCATAACAATCCAGCATAATAGATTTAGATATCCATATCAATCTATCTTTAACAATTAATTCAGCATCATATTTCACAATATAATTATCAGGAAAATAAAAAGATGTCCATACAAATATGACAGCAGAACAGGGTTTTATTTTTGCTAATCAATGTCCAAAAACACACATATCCAGTAATAATGGCAAAACGGTGATTTATTCTGCCAATAGGGGTCCAATTAAATACAATTAGTGGAACGGTGTTTTATCCCGCTAAACAGATGTCAAAAACATCGTAATTAATTAAATTAACTCATCGTTATTTTTATCTTGATAAATAACTTCTATAGGCGGGTCATATAAATTTAAACGACGTCGTATGTTTTAAATTGGTAATTAAAAACTGTCCATTTTAAATTGCTTAAAATTTTCACTTATTCAAACTCAACAACAAATTATACGACGACGTAGTGTTTGTCAATACGAACCCAACGCAATTAATTTCGTGTCAATCGGGTTTCGTATGCATCAGATATATCATTTTAAAATTTACAAAATATATATAATTAGTTTAACATTTTTAAATTGAAGAAAACTTCCTTCATATTCCTTTTGGGACGAAGCCCAAACCTCAACAACCAAACCCGATTCCCCTTCTTCTTCTTCCCTTTCTTCTTTTCCCATTCCTCCCTTACTCATATTTCTTGCCTGTACTTCCATCATCCAGACCCAAAGCCAAAATCATCATGCTCGAACCACCCTCACACGCATGACCCTTTTCCCTTGCCTGGACCGAAACCAAGTTTTCCATCCTTCCCAAACCTCCACTCCCATGGCCGCTTCTCGCATGCACGCCGTGCTTTTGCACACTCGTCCCGATTCCCACATCACCACCGCGACGCCCCAAACAAACTTCCCTTCGTCCCCTGATCTCCATCGCCACCTCGTCAAAGCCCCAGCACCATCGAACCAGTATCGAGCCTTACACCCGAACCCACCAAGATACCCACCTCCATAGATATCCGAACTACTCACACCTCACCCCACTAATTCACTCACCACCATCACCACACGAAGCCCCCCTCCCATCACCTCCTCCCTGCCATGTCCCACGACTTCCGGTCATGCCATCGTCTCCTAATTCGATCGCGTTCCCAAGCAAAAAACCGAACCCCAAAACCCTAAAGTCGACTCATTCTCCCAATCCATGGTACTAGAACAAAATTCCCATGGTCAAAACGTTGCCCACGTTCCCACGGTCACCCCTAAGCTAATGACCCGCCGCCTCGTTCTCCACTGATCCAAAGGTTAATTTTTTATGTGAAAAACAATCAACTCCCAAATTCTCTCAACCAAAAAATCATAATTTCTTCACTAAAATTCATAGTTTGATCATACAATCCCAATTTCCAACTTGATTCAATGTTTCAAATACGTTGAAATTTGACAAAAACTGGGTCAGTCATTGTAAATTTGCAATTTTACACAATATATAAGACGAGTAAGCTTCGAACTATTTTTAATGTAATCTATAGTCAAAAATAAACAATTTCCTAGTTTACAATGTTAGAAAATTCGAATTGTATTGAAAGGAAATTATTTTTGAAGTTGAGCATGTATGAATATTCTTGCCACTGTTAAACATAGCAGAGCATTTAAACACTTCCAGGTTTTAAATTTTAAATCCTCACCTTCCACATTGTTGAGATCTTTACAAAGCTTCCACTCGATCTTTATTTTATAATCTGAACTTGAAAATGTTGTCTTGATTTCTTTGCTTGTTTTCTAGTTTTGAAAAGCAGGATGCCTTTTCTCTTTACTGTGTTTTGGTTTACAAAATTTTTATATTTACAGTGTATTTTTGTTTATAGGATTTATACAAAACTGAGCATAAACACACAAGCCTCTATATATATAAGTTCATATAAAAGAAATAATGAATTTGTATACGTACAATATTTTAGGCTTAAGAGGGATTTGATTTGCTGTACAATGTTTTGTGATGGGTTGATGGATGGAAAGAATTTTGTTGACTTTGAGTTGATATAAGTTGAAGCTTGAAATGAAGTTAAGTTAAAGGTTTAAATCTTTCTCTTTTTGACCAGGCAACCATATATGTTTATATTTTTCCATTTTTCTTGTTTTACTACTTGTAAGTTTACTTTTCTAACTTGGTTTACTTTGGTCATTTTTCTCTTTTATTTACTTTCACTTGATTTTAAACATGCTTTCATATATATATATATATATATTGAAAACAAGAGATACGAGGTGATATAAAACAAATTTCAAGTCTTCATATTCATATTTATTTTTATATTTAAAAATATATAACTCAAGCAATAGAAGTTATGTTATTCTATTTTTAAATAACATTTTTGTTAACACTTCTAAAAAGAAAATTTCTTATTAAATTTTTTTTAAAAGATCTTATAAATTTTCTCATTTATATCATATAATAATTTCATATCTATTTTCTTCTTATTTACTTATGCATATTTTGAATTAGTTTTTTTGTTTACATATATATAAGAAAAATCCAAATTTTAAAAATCTTTCTATTTATAATTCATTATATTTCATAAGCCACACTCATTTCTATTTATAATATATTCTTTTATTTTCATCTATATTTATTTGAATTTGTTTTTAATTTACCTATAAATTCTATTGTTATGATTATAAAAGAAAACCCAATTTAAATCAATTTTCTATTTTGAAACTAAAATCTGGAAATTCAAAATATTATTTTGAATTAAAAAGATATATTATTACTAATTGTTATCTAACATAGACTTTATCTTGATTAAAATACCAGATTATTGAATATTAAAAACTAATATTCAAACTTCAAGACGATAAAAATTCCGGGTCGTTACATTCCTTCCCCCCTTAAAAGAATTTCGTCCCCAAAATTGCCGTAACCACGCTAGTAAACAAAACTAACCGAAATTTTATTTATTAACGAATTAATAAACAACCATATCACACAAGTTCAATCATATATATTTATATCCGAAAATATTAGTCATACAGAGCATCAACTAAGATACTTTTACAACTACAGTCACCATAAACACATACACATATCCAGGAGGTATCTATAACCACTAGCCGTTATACACACATATATATACACATACCAAAACGTCTACTAAGACACTTTATTAATTTACAATCCAAACACATATCCATGACGTCTATAGGCTACTGATAGGTTCAATAGGGTCCACATTTCTATGAGAACTACCCCAACCCAAGCTAACTCTCACAGTGGACTCTCTCCATCGGAGTCCTCCACTTCTGGTCCTTCCATTTCCCTAGTTTCAACATCACTATCCGGAATCCATACAATCTCCGGGCTTGGTTCCCTAGGCACCCGCATCTCTACCCTAGGCCATAAGTTATCCCTCAGAAGGTTATCCCTGTCTACAAGTGACTCGCTAACAATCTCGCCCATTTCCTAGATGATAGCATCATCGTTTTTCAATTCGGGCTCTTCTTCTGCTTCAAATTCCTCTTCTTCCTCCTCGAATTCCTCCTCGTACTTCTATCTCGGACTCCTCTTCATATAGCGATGGCTGCACAATAGGTTCCATAATCTCTCCAGTCACTTCTTTGCTGAAATACTGCATAATCTTCCTCTGCTCTCCTCGGACGACACTACGAGTCCTCTATAATCAATCAACAAAACCTAAGAATGAGATCCTAAGGTTTTCAGGAATTTCATATGCTAAATAATACATATAGGTACATACTCCATATAAATTCTCTTTTAAATTACTACTATTAAAATTTTTACTTTAAGCAATACCATAATCATTTCCCTTCAAAAATTTGTTTAAAATAATTTTCCGAAATCACTGGAGTTTTTAAATTCTCAAATACCCCTTTTATAAGTCAATTATTTTAAAACTAGCTTTATATATGAGAAATCTCCCTAAAATATTTATCTTAAAATATTTTAAACCTCTTTTAGTAAACAAAATTTATAAAATTTACCCAAAATTTCAAATTTCCCAAGGCTTCTATCTACTAGTCTCAGGTCTCTAATGAATATCCCGATCAAAAGGGCAGGCAATAGAGGATACTCAAAACAAGATGGCTATGACCACTCAAATCCTAGATGATAAAATATTATCATCACTAGTCAAAAAATACCTCAAAATATTATATATTTTGAAAATCATTGCCATTAATATATAGAATATATCCTAGATAAAATTATTTCATTTACCCTCTTAAAACAATATTATGTCTGTTGGCCTTGTTCAAGTGTTTAGAGATCCCTATCAATAACGTTAGCTACTCGAATTGACCAGAATCCATATGCCACTCAACAGATCAATTAACATAATATAAAGCTTTTTATATCACTAACAAATACGCACTCTCGCATATATATATATATACTCAAACTCATCCTAGGGTACTACTGACCCTATCTATAATGAGTAACCGCACCAAAGCCTAGGTATTTGCTCAACCTAAGCTCAGATACCATGCTATCATGACCCACTTTTCCGTATAGTTTGAACTGACAATTTACCACATGCGTCCAGTCCAAATTGAACAGAAAGACGGATAGTAATAAAAAGAAAGTAGAAAGAAGATAGAAAGAAAACCAAACAACACAGAATCTCACAGCGAAAACGAATAATCTATAATATAGAACCAATCTTTACATAAAAACAAAACTGTAACTTATACAGACATCAATCAGAGTATACTAACCTATTCAGCATAGACAGTTATACACATGTCCTTACAATTGCTGATAACCATAGCTAAAATGCAACAGAATATAATCATCTACGTGGATACGTCTCTGGCCTCCAGCTCCTCTCCTAAAGCTCCAATCCCTCCAGCTAAACCTGGAAATATGCTCGGTCTGATCCGACCATATAGGAAAAACCACGCCCGGGTGTGTCTGGTAAAACCAGCGTGAGAATTTAAATCACAAGGAATTTTATTCGTTATAGCTTTTAAAATCCTTTTAAAATCAAAGATATCCCGTAAGACCACGTCGCACATAAACACGACGGGTTTTTCCCTTACGGTAACCAAAACCTTTTATAGAAAATCTAATGATATTATAATAGTGTCTAAGTACAAATACTTATTCAAATAGCCGAAATTGTTACATTAATTAAATTCCAGCATACTAGGCTCTACAACCAAAACCGTAAAGGTTCGTATTGGAGAATGGATTTTGTTAACGATAAAAAGTGAACGCTAACACCCGGTGTGTGTAATAGAATTGTGAAAGCACCACCCGTTGGTACGGGAACATAATATAAGCTGAAAATAGCAGAAAAGCAGTAAATGAACAACAGATTTATAGTGGTTCGGCCCGTAATTGAGCCTACGTCCACTTTATAGTCTTTTATTGCTGATTCGGTTACAATTTGATACAATATCCTTCAAAATACAATGCAACTTGATCATGAAAGCACTCTTGACTACTAGCTCGATCTTTGATGATGAAACTCGACGAATCCATGTTGGATGTAAGGAGTTCTTCTCGAAGATTGTTGTAGTGTCTTGAATGCTTGAAGATCTTTGATTGCTGAATGAGAGGAGACTTCGACAGCGTAACGGCGCTTGAAGAAATGAATGGTCCAAAGTCCTCTTCATGTTGGAAGTAATGGGGTATTTATAGGAGCAGCTCTGAATTCTGGATAGAAAATTGGCTAAGTCATGAGTCGTGACCGACTTAAGGTAAGCAATAACTCGTAGCCGACTTAAGATAACTCATGGGCGCCATACTGGGTTCTTCTTGTGGCTCAGTTGAAGACAAGTGCTAACTCGTAGCCGACTTACCAGATAAAGGTAGCATAAGCACGGGCTTTAAGTCGTAAGGCCTCTTGAGTCGTAAGACCTCATGAGTCGTAGAGCCTTTAAGTCGTAAGACCTCATGAGTCGTAAGACCTCATGAGTCGTAGAGCCTTTAAGTCGTAAGACCTCATGAGTCGTAAGACCTCATGAGTCGTAAGACCCTTAAGTCGTAGCATCCTCCTGAGTCGTAAGTCCCTAACTCGTAGAAAGCTCAACTCCTTGAGTCGCGCAGCCCTTAAGTCGAAGAAGACTTAACCCGTTGAGTCGTAAATCCCTTAAGTCATAGAAGACTTAACCCGTTGAGTCGTAAAGCCCTTAAGTCATAGAAGACTTAACCCGTTGAGTCGTAAAGCCCTTAAGTCGTAGAAGACTTAACTCGTTGAGTCGTAAGCTGTGGAGCTCTTAAGTCGTACACCCACTAATTCGTAAACTGTTAAGTTGTGGCCTGTTGAGTCGTAGACTGTTAAGTCGTATCCTTCTTAAGTCGAAGTCTTTAGGTCGCAACATTGCTAGGTCGCGAAGTCTTTAGGTCGCAACATTGCTAGGTCGCAAAGTCTTTAGGTCGCAACACTGCTAGGTCGCGTAGTTACCTTCAGCAGTTAGGTCGTGAAGTTCCTGTAGTTAGGTCGCAGACTTCCCTTAGGTCGTAGCTCCCTAACCTGGTAGGTCGTAAGTCGTAGATCCTCTTTCAGCAGCTAAGTCGTAAGTCGTCGAGTCCACTTAGGTGTTAGGCTTTTTAACTCGTTGGCTTCTTATAAGACGTGGCATAATCTGAGTCGCTCATTTCTTAACTCGTAACTCGTTGCTAAAAGGGAGTTAACATTTGCCCCTCGAAGTACACGCCTTAAGTCGTAAGTCGTGTGCTTCGATTTCCTTAGCTCGCTTCTTGATGAGTGCGCTAAATTGCGACCGACTTAAGATGAGTCGTAGGTCGCTAACGACTTAGTATAAGTCGTAAGTCAGATGTGTTGATTCACCTTTCACTGTGTTAGGGTACAAATAGCTTAGGTCGTTCCTTCTTCTCCTTCACCTGTTTCATTCCTTCATTTGCAAGCATTCAAGTTCTTCTCAGACAAACTCAATTACTCGATCGCCAGACATCTTCAATTTCGTATTGCGTAAGTGGATTCGATTGCTATTCATTCCTCGATTATCACCCAATTACGAATCCCATTTTCACCATCGACCCCCTTTTCTCATGCCGTACTTCTCTGCAATCCTTGTTTCAATTGATTACTGATGGGTTTGAGATGGCTTGTCCTGGTTTTGGATAGTCGGTTAGAACAAGACGATGAACAACAGCATTTCAGTTTGATTGATTCGTGGTTTGTGATGGAATGACATTAGACCGGGTTTATGGTGATTTCGGGATGATTAAATGCGCTGAGGGAACGAGAGTTTTGGTTGGAGGAGAAGCTAATGGGTTAACGGGTTAAGGAGTTAGCGAATTGATGTATTGGGGAGAAGACGAACGACTTAAAGCCTTCGCGTTCTGAATAGAAATCTTGAGACCTAAGTCCTAAATCATATACGACCTAAAGTAGGTCGTAGGTCGGTAACGACCTAAGACTTGACAATTTTTCATTGCCTTGAGACCTTTCTTATGCAGCACTCCTTAATAGACCGATGGCTTAACTTAACTCGTAGCTTGCCCTTAGGTCGTGGACGAGTTAGCACTTAAGGATTTAACTTGCGAGCACATCTGAATGACTAGGTCGTGGATGAGATAGCCCTTAACTCGTAACTCGCGAACCCATCCAAACGACTTAATAACTTGAACTCCATGACTTCGAATTCTTGGACTTGAATGATCTGACTTAAGAGAACATGCCTTGAACATCTTGACTCGCACGACACGACCTAAAAGCCCCGACCTATGATAGGTCGTTTAACGACTTAAGTCTTAGATGGTCTTGCACAGAAGTTGGCTGAACTCTTGAATTTGAACTGTGTTGTGTTACCTCTCACACTGTCTTGACTTTAATGCTAATAACCTGCTTAACACAACATTCACAGAATACTGGGACGAATATACTGCCACTGACCGCCCACATCGAATGACAGATTAGTTGATAAAGAGAAAGTTAAATTAAATGAACTGTATGAGTGAAATGCTACACAATAACCAATTCAAGTGAAGTATTAAAGCAAAATCGTAATGGTAAACTAAAACTGATTTGTCTGCACTAACACTGCACTTGAGTATTAACAAGTTCTGAAATCTCGTAATCGACTGATTGTCAGTTAGTTTAATTCCAGTTATACTTGTTTTTTCTTGTTTTCATTAGTTTTGCACAGCACTTCACACTTTTAGGAAACGTGCACCTTCACTTTTGAACATTCAGCTGATTATGTAGAATGGCATCTCATCAAGAAGACTTGGAACCAGCTGGAGAAGCTTTTCCCATTGCTACCCCGCTGAATGATCCCCCGGAAAGGACTCCTACCACTCTGAGTCATAAAGTCTTCCGTCAACTATGCACCCAGTTTGGCATTGCTGAATCTGATGCCTTGCTCCCTGGAGTAAATGACACTGCTGATAGGCCACCCCATGGCTTTGTCGCAGTGAACCGCCAAATGTGCTTGAGTGGAGCGATTCCCCCGTTTAATGACTGTCTTCGAGAACTTCTCCTCCGATTATCTATCTCCCCTTTTCAACTACACCCTAATGGCTACGCCATCCTGCTGGGACTGTGTGTGCTTTTTAGGAGAATGCTGGACCGTTTTCCCAGTTTTGGAGAAATTTTCTTCCTGTGCTCATTTGCAAAGAACAAAGACCATCCCTCTATTACAGTTGTAAGGAGTGCCAGGAACCGTAAACTGATTATTGGTCTTCCCGAAAGCGTTCCTGGATTTCTGAGCCAGTTTTTCTTTGTTCGCTGTCCCCGGGGATTTTACGCCATTTGGAGAGTGGGAAGTACGACTATCTATCTTTTCCCTGTGTTTTCTAAATTCTTCGAAGTTCAAATTGTCAAGTGTTAACTTCTTTTTTACTGTTTCAGCGCTCCCTCCCCCCTCTAGGGAACCTCGTCACAAAACTACCTTCGAGAGGCTCATGGCCGTTTCGGTTGAGGAGAGGAGTGTTCAATTTCTATTGAAAGATGAGTTCCTTCATGAATTTGGACTCTTACATCCTTCCCGCTCCACTCAGTCGCATGAAGTCCCTGATTCTTCGGCCGAGGAGTCAGATGCCCCCGCTTCTGCTAAAGAACCTTCACCGAAAGAACTTACCGTTGAGACTTCATTGGTAAAGTGTTCTACTCTTACCGGCATTGCGGGGTCGTCCAGTAAGTTAGCACTTGCCCCGGTTATTGAAGAGGAGGAAAGTCTTCACATTCTTAAAAAGACGGCTGAGGTGGAGGCTGAAAAGGATAATTCTCCCGTGCATCATGGCGATGATACTTTTGACAGTCTGAGCGACATTATGATAACCTCTCAAGAGCTCTTTAAAGATGATGTTTCTAAAGTGATCTCTCCTGTTATTGAAGCAACTTATTCCTTACAACAAACCACAACGCCTTCTTTACAAGCCGTCACCACTCCCACACAAAAAAGTGGTTTGTAATCCGACGCGCATAGCCCACACGCCACACACACTTAGGATTTTGGCACTTATAAGCATTTACTCTTTCTTTCTGGAAATTTCTAAGCTTTACTTATTTTCCATTTTTCAGATTCTCCGATGGGACGCTCCGGCTCATATTATGACTCATTTCAGCGCCATGGAGGCCGTGGATCCTATGACTTCAGGAAATATCTTGGTGACCAGAGAGAGACAGATGAGGAACGGGCCCAAAGGAAGGCTCAAGAAAAATGGGATTATGAGCAGCGGCAGAGAAGAAGAGATGCTAATCGATATGATTCTTCTTACAGAACTTACAATTCTCATAAGCGAAAGTCTTATGATGACAAAGGGAAGACTCATATTACTGATGAATCGAGCAAACGGTCTAAGCCAAGTGACGCGTCTGCTATTTCTGAGAAGACTAACGCTCCCATTTCTTCTGACATTCCGGCCGGTTCTCCTCCTCTAAAGGAATCTGATATTCAAACCATCATTAACAGGCCACAATATCAAGTTAAAGACGGCCCTCCAACGCTTCAGAGCCGATTTCCGAATTGGTGTCTAAGAGGAGTCCGTTTTGACTTAGATTTGGTTCCCATTGATAAGCAAGCAATGCTGAGAAATGTCGATGCTGTCAAGCTTGATATTGAAAGAATGTCTGGATGGCAGAAGTTGGTTGATGAACTTCAAAGGGTCAATCATATTAACCTTGAGGCAATGATGACCATGGAAAACGATAAATCAGAATGGAACAAATGGCGTAAGCAGCATGATGCGGAGATGACGAGCATTGCAGATGACAACGCAAAGCTTGCGTCTGAATTTAAGCAGCTTAAGGAAAATCTCGCTTCTTCTTCTGCATCATATACTCAAAAAGAAGAAGTCTTTCAGAAGCAAGTGCGGGATGAACATGCTGCACAAAGAGATGTAGAAAAGAAGCTTGCTGCCGAACATCACGTTAATGAGAAGTATCGCATAGAAAACGCCGAACTGCGGGAAAAAGTCACCTCCCAGAACGTGGAGATTGAGTTACTAAAGTCTCGACTCGTTAAAGCTGAGACAGCTCGTGATGAGGCTATTACTGGTAGGGTTGCTGCCATTGCCGAAAAAGAAGCGGCTGAGCAATCACATGAGGCAACGAAAGCAAACATCAGTTTTACCTTATTCGACTTTTATTTACAATGCGTTCTGGGTCGTGGGAGCCTTGCTTTTCTGGGTCCAGATTATGAAATCACTATGGCTGAAGTGTGGGAAGCCGCACTTGATATGTTTAAAGGTGCCGGCTATGATGAAGCAAAATTTGAGGAAGCGAAGTTTGAGGCTCGCTATCTTGATGATGAGGCTCGCGCCGCTCTTGTTAGAGGGAAGGAGCAGCTTGCTAAAGCACGGGCTGAATCATTGGGAGAAGAGCTTTCAAAAGAGGAAGCTCTTTTAACTGCCCCTGTTCATACTTCCACTTCGGCTGATGCAAACATTATGGATTCCAGCTCTCATCCTTCACATCAAGTTGTGACCACTCCTACAGAAGAAGAGGCAATGAAGGACTTCCAAGCCCGGGAATTTGAGATTGATCTCGCTAAACCGGCTTCTCCAGGTAACTTTGACGATTCACGGTCTTCTTTTTTCTCGGAGAATACTGATTTTGATTTCTTTTATTATGCAGCAGACGTGCCGAAAACTGCGCCAATTCTTCCTTCTTCAGCTGCCGTTCCTCCTTCTCAAGTTACTCCTCTTCCAGCTTCTCAACCAGGTTCACAGGAAGAACCGATAGCAGCCCTTCAAGGTTTGGACGAACCATCTGCTTCCGAGGAACAGAAAGCAGAAGACTTGAAGATAGCGAGAAGACCCCGGAGCGGTCTTTTGACTACGACACAAAGCTTTCTACATTTCTTGCTCCGGGGAGTGAGTCTTCTTCCAAGAAGAAGGGGAAACGTGTGGCTTCGAAGAAAGGAAAGAAAAGTTCTTCTGCTGCTGGGGATGAAGCAGAGATTGATCCGGCTGAGTCTCTTTCTCCTTCTTCTCCGATACGGCCTTCGAAACTAATTACCAGGCCGGGTAAAAGCTCCAAAGGTGGGAAGAAGGAGAAATGAGTCTTATTTTGTCTTTTCTGCTTTCTGTATTGACCGGAGATTGTGCGGATACTGGTCTCCGCTCCTTTTTGTAATCTGCACAATGTAAAAAGCTTCCATAATATTGAATAAAATAGCTATTTTACTTGTACAAATTCTTGTGTATGTAGGAATATATCTGTTTTTCATTTGAAGTGTAGAGTAAACGATTCTTTTTACTTTGTACAAACTTTTGTCTATGTTTCAAGAACGCATTTATTCCACATCTTCTTTATGTGATATTGTAATGAACTTGTGGTGTGTCGCTTGTATATTACTTTTATTAATGTAACTGAATTGTATAATGTTGCCCCCACACCACAAGTGCATTGCAATATTTCTTGCTTTTACAAGACTGATACTCTTATATCAGAGAATAACTATTCCACTTTTGAGGAAGGAATCATTCTGCTTTTGATAGAGTATATCTCGTTTTTTTGGAGAAATTTTTACTTTCTCTTTCTGTCAGAAGAACACTTCGACTTTTGGGGATGATCACTTTTATTTGTTTAAAATGAATTTTCCCGCACAATGAAATGAGCTTCTGAAGAAGGTTTTGATTTTTGTGCCCCAGTAAAGGGTTTATTTTGGTACTTCAAGCAAGGTGAAGTACGCCTCTGCAGAGGTCTTTTGGTCTCCGAAGAGAAGCAATTTTTGGTCTCCGAAGAGAAGCAATTTTGGTCTCCGAAGAGAAGCATTTTGGTCTCCGAAGAGAAGCAATTTGGTCTCCGAAGAGAAGCAATTTTGGCATTTCAGCTCTGGTGAAGTGGGTCTCCGAAGAGAAGCATTTTGCACTTCTACACGGGTGAAATGTGCCTCCGAAAAGGGCTTTTTATCATTTCATCACTGGTGAAGTGGGTCTCCGAAGAGAAGCATTTTGCACTTCTACACGGGTGAAATGTGCCTCCGAAAAGGGCTTGTGCCTCCGAAAAGGGCTTTTGATTTTGTGCTTCAAGCATGGTGAAGCGTGCCTCCGAAGATGGCTTGTGCCTCCGAAGAGGGCTTGTGATTGCCTGGAAGTTACTTTCTCATGGTCGGAGGGGTCCACGGGGCGAACGCAAGTTGCTTGATTGGATGTTTGTTTGCACAAACGATCGCAATTAACTAACAGAGTGCCCCTTTGGTAGTCCCACCGATTTTTTGATTGAGGAAAGCTCTCCCATTTATTGGCGTGCCTCGTTAGAGGGCTTTGGTTGGTTGGTGTGCCAGGAAGGTTGCTTCTCAGGGGCGAGTAGATCCACGGGACGGACGCAAGCTGCCTGATCGGATGCATCACGATCAGTTAGCAAGGGCCCTTTGGTGGTTCTACCGACCCTTTTATTGAGGAGCAAAATTCCTTTTGGTTGCTTCCGTGCTTGCTTGGCCATGTTCTCCCATCATCTGCCCATTAGCGACCTTTTATTATTATTTCCAAGCGTGTCTTCGTTCCTTTTGCAAGTAAATTGCCTTATCCAAAGAAGTGGACTTCACTGTTGAATAACTTCATGGGACAAATGCGAGTTACCTAGCTGGATGTCTGTTCATATTGACAATCACAACCGGTTAACGAAGGTTTGCCCCGGTGAAGTTGCCAACTTTTATGTGAAGTTCTTCTTGTATAGGATTTGAATATGGAATTCTTTGTTGCTTGGTATTGCTTTAATAAGTGATTTGTAAGGCTCGCTTAGCTTTGCGATGGGTGAGCTTTGCTTTAATGACCTGCAATATTAGATCGACATTTTAGCAATACATTTAGAGTATTTACACATCGAAATATAACAGGCATTTTATAATAGAAAACACAGAATGCATAGTTTTTCATTATTCAGTCACGCTAATTTCTCAGCGGTTTACAATGCAGAAGTCACACATCCATTATCATTTTTACAAATTCAAGCAATGCTGCTAAGTAAAAAAAAATGGATGCTAGTTATTGTTGTTTCAGAATCTCCAAGCTGGATTTCCATTTGTGCTAGATTTGCAGCTTCGGATTTATATGCCAGAGAAAGTGAAAGATGCCCCAGTTGCAGTTTTGTGGACCATTAGTAGTCGTCCCAACTTCTGCCTGCTGGGTGTGGACCTCCTGTGACAACATTAATGACAAGCTTTTCTGAATCTTGCACTGTAGTGTTGTTGAGAGGATCGGATTGATGGGTAGGACGTTGTTGATCCCGAGTGGATGAGGTTGGAGCGACTCCGCTTCTCTTAACGTATTGTTGGAGTTTACCCTGCTCCAGCAATTCTTCAATCACATTCTTTAATTGGCGACATTGGTCAGTGTCATGGCCAGGTTGATTGTGAAATTGGTAGAATTTTCCATTACGCTTTGCACCTCTTGTCATCTCAGGTGGCTTAGGATACCTGACAACGTCCTTTGTCGCAAAAAAGATATTTCCTGGTGTATCAGTTAAAGGAGTATAATCCGTAGGATTAAAGCGGCGAGGTTTCTTTTCATTTCCCTGGCTCTTTCCTCCTTCATTCTCCCTTTTCTGACTCTCAGATTCTCTTTTATTAGATGGGACGTTGTTATTATTAGTTTGGGCAGCAACCACTTTCGATGTTGTAGAAAGGCTTTCAAGGCGAATGAACTCGTCGGCCTTTTTATAAAATTTATCAAGTGAGTTCGGTTCTTTCAACTTTAGCCATATTCCAAATTTACTCGATTTATCAATGGCTCGCACCAAATAAGTCAGGATCATGCGTGGTTCCGCATTTTCTACTTCGGCTAAAGCTATATTGAAACGGCTCAAGAAAGATTTGATTGATTCTCCGGGCGCTTGTTCAAGGTTAGACAGTGACATTATATCCTTAGCTTTTGAAGCATACAATCTGAACTGCTCTTTAAACTTTTGCGTTAAGTCGGAGAACTTATCTACAGACCGAACTGGAAGCTTTGTGAACCAAAGTAAAGCCACACCTTCCAGGTATACTGGAAAGTATCGACACTTGATCTCGTCTGATGCTCTTTTACCTGTCATATGCCAATCGTATTTGTATAGGAAATGATTAGGGTCACTGGTTCCCCTATAGGCTTGGATAGTAGGAGGTGCAAATTTCCTTGGAAACTCCGCTCTCAGGATCCTTTCAGTAAACGGAGTTCTGCTTGGCGCGAATCCCTAGTCATCCTCATCTTCTTCCCTTTGCATGCTCTCTTTCATGATGCGGCCAACCATTTCAGACAAGTACTCTTTATTGTTCAAAGACACCTCCGAGCAAGCATTAGTTCTTCCCTCGGAAGTTTGCCCAGGCATATGTCCATGACAAGTTGGTTGCGGAATAGAGCCATCAGCTTGGAAAGGTGGCATTTCAGGAAGAGTAGTTTGATGGTTTTCTGGTTGACGATTTGCCCCGAGCAGAGCAGTTAATCTATCCATCATCAAAGTGTTTTGAGTTTCAATTTGTTGGTATAATCCAGAAACTGCATCATCCAATTCAGCCCAGGTGACTCCAACGGTTGGAGTTGCTTGGTCTGTTGTTGGGGAAGCGGAAGTCCCTTCATGAGCATTTCCGGATCTGATAGGTCTACCTCTTCTTCTAGGAGCCATTATTTCGGATCTGGTTTTTAAGAGAGGTTCTTTTTATGAATCTTTGCGAAGCAACGGTGGATGATCGCCTGAGTTGGGTTCTCAGTGAAAGCACCAAAATGTTAACGATAAAAAGTGAACGCTAACACCCGGTGTATGTAATAGAATTGTGAAAGCACCACCCGTTGGTACGGGAACAGAATATAAGCTGAAAATAGCAGAAAAGCAGTAAATGAACAACAGATTTATAGTGGTTCGGCCCGTAATTGAGCCTACGTCCACTTTATAGTCTTTTATTGCTGATTCGGTTATAATTTGATACAATATCCTTCAAAATACAATGCAACTTGATCATGAAAGCACTCTTGACTACTAGCTCGATCTTTGATGATGAAACTCGACGAATCCATGTTGGATGTAAGGAGTTCTTCTCGAAGATTGTTGTAGTGTCTTGAATGCTTGAAGATCTTTGATTGCTGAATGAGAGGAGACTTCGACAGCGTAACGGCGCTTGAAGAAATGAATGGTCCAAAGTCCTCTTCATGTTGGAAGTAATGGGGTATTTATAGGAGCAGCTTTGAATTCTGGACAGAAAATTGGCTAAGTCATGAGTCGTGACCGACTTAAGGTAAGCAATAACTCGTAGCCGACTTAAGATAACTCATGGGCGCCATACTGGGTTCTTCTTGTGGCTCAGTTGAAGACAAGTGCTAACTCGTAGCCGACTTACCAGATAAAGGTAGCATAAGCACGGGCTTTAAGTCGTAAGGCCTCTTGAGTCGTAAGACCTCATGAGTCGTAGAGCCTTTAAGTCGTAAGACCTTATGAGTCGTAAGACCTTATGAGTCGTAAGACCTCATGAGTCGTAGAGCCTTTAAGTCGTAAGACCTCATGAGTCGTAAGACCTCATGAGTCGTAAGACCCTTAAGTCGTAGCATCCTCCTGAGTCGTAAGTCCCTAACTTGTAGAAAGCTCAACTCCTTGAGTCGCGCAGCCCTTAAGTCGAAGAAGACTTAACCCGTTGAGTCATAAAGCACTTAAGTCGTAGAAGACTTAACCCGTTGAGTCGTAAAGCCCTTAAGTCGTAGAAGACTTAACTCGTTGAGTCGTAAGCTGTGGAGCTCTTAAGTCGTACACCCACTAAGTCGTAAACTGTTAAGTTGTGGCCTGTTGAGGCGTAGACTGTTAAGTCGTATCCTTCTTAAGTCGAAGTCTTTAGGTCGCAACATTGCTAGGTCGCGAAGTCTTTAAGTCGCAACATTGCTAGGTCGCAAAGTCTTTAGGTCGCAACACTGCTAGGTCGCGTAGTTACCTTCAGCAGTTAGGTCGTGAAGTTCCTGTAGTTAGGTCGTAGACTTCCCTTAGGTCGTAGCTCCCTAACCCGGTAGGTCGTAAGTCGTAGATCCTCTTTCAGTAGCTAAGTCATAAGTCGTCGAGTCCACTTAGGTGTTAGGCTTTTTAACTCGTTGGCTTCTTATAAGACGTGGCATAATCTGAGTAGCTCATTTCTTAACTCGTAACTCGTTGCTAAAAGGGAGTTAACAGATTTCCATACAATGACTAGGCATTGGGGTACCACCTATCACGATACACATCTAGAAAAATGTACCGAGGACCTCGTTGGGATCCCCTACAACACAAGACCGGTCCTACCCCTAACCTGGATAGAACCAAATATGCTATCACCCCGGGTGTTCCTACCCTTACCGAGTTCCTCCACGCACCGTATTTATAATATCCAAGGGTATCTAGAAAGTTGATCAACATACCCTAATTGGGTGCGACCCACTTAGCCTTGCTGCATCTCCCCTGATTTTCAGTCATTTCGGTTGATGAGGCTTGAGGCTACGAATACCTTTTTAAGGAATTTATCTTGGAATGCTCGTTGTCCTCCAATGACAATGTGCTGAGAGCATTCATCCATACAAGTCCGTTCTAGATCTGAACGAAACCGACGGCACTATTCCTACTACATCCATTTTTGGAATCATCCTCAACATTAGTAGCGATTAGTCCTTGCACTTCAATGCTCCATCTTCAATTCCATGCTCTTGCCTTCACTTCGAAAACGTATTCGTTGGATCAAAGTGGTTTTCCGATAACTTATCCGATCCCGGTCTCTTCGAAACAACTTTCGATATTTCCAATAAACTCAACACCGGTTCTTTAGGAAATAAACATACGAAAATAAGATCGGAGATCATCTTCTAACCGTTAGTGGATGGATTTCTTTATAATCGTCCTAGAAGAACGAAATGAGTTTATACATACAGTATAGCACCTTCGACAGTAACTGTACCATATATTCCCCGTGTTTCTTCAAGATATTTCCAAAGTTATGTTTTTGGGTCCAGATTTGATAGTCGGTTATTGAACTATCAAATAACAATCATTCAACCAAAGATTTCATTTCCCACTGAAATCACTAAGCCTTATTTGATTTAAAATTTAATTAAATTAAATCTCTTTATCAAAAGGTATATACTTATTTCATCGGAATAAGTATATTCACAAACCATTCCCTTCAATAACATTTGAAAACTTTTCTAAAACAAATATGGAAAGCACCATGCGGTATCAACCATGGATTCGCAGCTCAATGATTACGTCTCTATCCTACATAATTCCAAACTTAACTTAGGCAATCTCTGCCTCTCGATTACGCCATGAAAGTATACCATTACTTTTCGAAAACTTAATTTAATAATTATCTCAATATAATACGTATAAAGTTTCTATATAAATTTCCAAGTTTAATATAGGAAAATACTCTTTTATAAAAGTTTACTATATGATATATTATTTTAAAACATTATTAATGTTTGAACAAATTATCTTGAAATAAAATACTTTAATACTAATCAATCCTTAAGTAATAATTAACTTTAAACAAATCACTATAAAATTACTTTATTTAATAATTAATATACTTTAAATAATTTAAATAATTAAATAGCTTAGAAACAATAATTAAATACCATTTAAATAATTTTTAAGAATAATAAAATAATTAACCTTCAATCATTATCAAATAATTATAAATTATCTTTTAAAATGTCATTGATAAATAATAATTATTCTTTAAATAACTTTGATTCAAAAATCAACTTCCATAATCAAGTTACCATTTATTTCGTAACAATCCAGCATAATAGATTTAGATATTCATATCAATCTATCTTTAACAATTAATTTAGCATCATATTTCCTAATATAATTACCAGGAAAATAAATAGATGTCCATACAAATATGATAGCAGAACAGGTTTTATTTTTGCTAATCAACGTCCAAAAACACACATATCCAGTAATAATGGCAGAACGGTGATTTATTCTGCCAATAGGGGTCCAATTAAATATAATTAGCGGAACGGTGTTTTATCCCGCTAAACAGATGTCAAAAACATCATAATTAATTAAATTAACTCATCGTTAGTTTTTACTGGGCAAATAACTTCAATAGGCGGGTCATATAAATTTAAACGACGTCATATGTTTTAAATCGGTAATTAAAAACTGTCCATTTTAAATTGCTTAAAATTTTCACTTATTCAAACTCGACAACAAATTATACGACGACGTAGTGTTCGTCAATACAACCCAAACGCAATCAATTTCATGTCAATCGGGTTTCGTATGCATCGGCTATATCATTTTAAAATTTACAAAATATATAATTAATTTAACATTTTTAAATTGAAGAAAACTTCCTTCATATTCCTTTTGGGCCAAAGCCCAAACCTCCACAACTAAACCTAATTCCCCCTTCTTCTTCTCCCCTTTCTTCTTTTCCCATTCCTCCCTTACTCCTATTTCTTGCCTGTACTACCAACATCCAGACCCAAACCCAAAATCATCATGCTTGAACCACCCTCACACGCATGACTCGACCACTGCACCACCCTTTTCCCTTGCCTGGACCGAAACCAAGTTTTCCTTCCTTCCCAAACCTCCACTGTCATGGTCACTTCTCGCGAGCACGCCGTGCACGTGCACACTCAACCCAATGCCCAGATCACCACCCCGACGCCCCAGACAAACTTCCCTTCGTCCCCTGATCTCCATCGCCACCTCGTCGAAGCCCCAGCACCATCGAACTAGTATCGAGCCTTACACCCGAACCAACTGAGATACCCACCTCCACAGATCTCCGAACTGCTCACACCTCAACCCACTAATTCACTCACCGCCACCACCACACGAAGCCCCACTCCCATCACCTCCTCCCTGCCAAGTCCCACGACTTCCATTCACGCCATCGTCTCCTAATTCGATCGCGTTCCCAAGCAAAAAAACGAACCCCAAAACCCTAAAGTCGACTCGTTCTCCCAATCCGCAGTACTAGAACAAAATTCTCATGGTCAAACCGTTGCCCACGTTCCCACGATCACCCCAAAGCAAACGACCCACCGCCTCGTCCTCCATTGATCCAAAGATTAATTTTTTGTGAAAAACGATTAATTCCCAAATTCTCTCAACCAAAAAATCATAATTTCTTCACTAAAATTCTTGGTTTGATCATACAATCCCATTTGCCAACTTGATTCAATGTTTCGGATACGTTGAAATTTGACAAAAACCTGGGTCAGTCACTGTAAATTTGCAATTTTACACAATATATAAGACGAGTAAGTTTCGAACTATTTTTAATGTAATCTATAGTCAAAAATAAACAATTTCCTAGTTTACAATGTTAGAAAATTCGAATTGTATTGAAAGGAAATGATTTTTGAAGTTGAGCATGTATGAATATTCTTGCCACTGTTAAACATAGCAGAGCATTTAAGCACTTCCAGGTTTCAAATTTTAAATCCTCACCTTCCACATTGTTGAGATATTTACAAAGCTTCCACTCGATCTTTATTTTATAATCTAAACTTGAAAATGTTGCCTTGATTTCTTATCTTGTTTTCTGGTTTTAAAAAGCATGATGCCTTTTCTCTTTACTGTGTTTTGGTTTACAAAGTTTTTATATTTACAGTGTATTTTTGTTTACATGATTTTTACAAAAATGAGCATAAACACACAAGCCTCTATATATACAAGTTAATATAAAAGAAATGATGAATTTGTATACATACAATATTTTTGGCTTAAGAGGGATTTGATTTGATGTACAATGTTTTGTGATGGGTTGATGGATGGAAAAGAATTTTGGTGACTTTGAGTTGATATAAGTTGAAGCTTGAAATGAAGTTAAGTTAAAGGTTTTAATCTTTCTCTTTTTGACCAGGCAATCATACATTTTTATATTTTTCCATTTTTACATGTTTTACTACTTGTAAGTTTGCTTTTCTAACTTGGTTTACTTTGGTCATTTTTCTCTTTTATTTACTTTTTACTTTCACTTGATTTTAAACATGCTTTCATATATATATATATATATATATCTATATATACATACATATATATATACACACACATATATATATATATTGAAAACAAGAGATATGAAGTGGTATAAAAAAAAATTAAGTCTTCATATTCATATTTATTTTATATTTAAAAATATATAACTCAAGCAATAGAAGTTTTGCTATTCTATTTTTAAATAACATTTTTGTTAACACTTCTAAAATGAAAATTTCTTATTAAAATGTTTTTTAAACGATCTTATAATTTTTTTCATTTCTATCATATAATAATTTCATATCTATTTTCTTCTTATTTACTTATGTATATTTTGAATTAGTTTTTAGTTTACATATATATAAGAAAAATCCAAATTTTAAAACTCTTTCTATTTATAATTCATTATATTTCATAATCAATGCTCATTTCTATTTATAATATATTCTTTTCTTTTCATCTATATTTATTTGAATTTGTTTTTAATTTACATATAAATTCTGTTGTTATGATTATATAAGAAAACCCAATTTAAATCAATTTTCTACTTTAAAAATAAAATCTGGGGTTCAAAATATTATCTTGGTTTAAAACGATATATTATTACTAATTGTTATTTAACAAGGATTTTATCTTGATTAAAATACCGTATTATTGAATATTAAAAATTAATATTCAAAACTCAAGATGATAAAAAATTTGAGTCGCTACACATTTGTCGTGTTTAACTCTCTTTTAATTTATGTAAGTGAGATATAGGTACATGGAAGCAAAAGCTTGCTTGTTGCTTGTGGTTTCATGAGTAGAGCTTGATTGCTCAACAAATTGTTATTTGTTTATAGTTTAATGGATGTGTTTGCTATATGACATACACACTCTATAAGTTATATCATAAGTATAAATTGTTGTTGTGTTGTCCTAGTTATGGAGTGTCCAAGATACGAGCTTATATTTATATTATGATTTTTTTCAGATCTAGCCGCACAAAGGAGGTGCTACCGAAATTTTCTACAACATAAGGGATTTTAAAAGTAATTAATTTTAAAATTTTGAGGGTTTGGAGACAATTTTTTTCCTTTCGAAATTTTGGGGATGAAATTTTTTTGAGGAAGAATGTAACTACCCGTAATTTTTAACATTTCGAATGGGAATATTTAATTTATATAAATATTCAAAATTTTATTCAAATTTAATAAATAATAAGAAAATCGAATTTTAATAAAACAACTTGATTTTTAATGATGTATTTTTATTTTTACTTATAGGACTTTTACATAATTTTAGTGTAGAAAATATCTAAATTATCGTTCAACGTATTTTTTGGCAAATGTTGGTATTTTTGAAATTTCACAGAATAAGATAACCAGTGCATTTTATTATTGATTTGGGATCATGTCGCATTGTTGTGTGCGATCGTATTTTTATTTCATCCTTCATGATTCTTACATGAACGTGATATTGTATAGCGTAGTACTAGAAATTTTAAAATAAACAAACCCCCACACTTAGACTATTCTTCATTTTTTTCACTATTTCCTCATTCTCCTTTTCATTTCCAATTACAGTAAACATTTTAACCTTACTTCCTCTTCAAAAATCCAAATCAAGAGCTTCGATCGATAATAAATTATGAAACTGGATCTATTGAGTTTGGGTGCAAGCTTCAAATCCATGTAGGCATTGGAGGGTGCGATGGTGGTCAGCCGAGCTCGACGGTTATGGGCGTGGACTAGGGAATTGATTCTATGGATTTAGAGGAGTGGTTTGATGAATTGGAGTGTGGATATGGACCTTGGAGACGAAGATGAGGAGGTGGGTGGTGCTTTGGTGGATTGCGGCGGCCTCAAGCAAATTGTGACCGTGCACTATAGCACACGTAGCCTACAGGTCGCATTCCAATAGATAGGGCTGACTAAAAGTCTGGTGAATGATAGTAATTACTAGAGTCTTTAAGCAAGATAAAAGCAATAGACTCTGTGACGACCCGGAATTTTTGAGCATTTGAAATTGGAATATTTAATTAATTTTAAATATTCAGAGATTAATTATTAACTTAAATTTCAAATATCGCTGTTTATTGAGTAATTTAATTATTAAATTAAATTTATTTGAAGTTGGATAAAATAGTAAATCTGGTATTCTAAGCTAATTAAAAATATTTTGAAAGCTCGTAAAATTCATACTAATAATACTGAAGATGATAGAACTTTCAAAATGGAATTTCAAGGTATTTTGTTCAGTTTTAAAAATATATCGTTTAAATTGAATTTAAAAATACCCTTCCGGGGCACACTCTCGGAATTCGACGAAACCAGTTCCATTGGATCCGTAATATTGAATTATTATCGGATTTCAAATTTCGTATTGATCGGAGTTAGGGTGTGAGTGTACGAGATATAAACGCGCTAAAAATTTAATTGATAATAATCGATTTGAAATTGAATTTTTAAAAATAAGTGAACACTGTAGCAAGGCGTCTTCAACACGCTTCCTTTGCCTTCTCGAACACACCATCCCTTATCCTATTTCTTTCGAACACGAGACTAGTATCCTCTCAGTTCAAAATTTGAGAATAAATCTATGGCCGTCCTCTTCTCTTTCAAACAACCGGGTTCACAATCTCCCCTTCCTCTTTTATAATTTCCGCTTTCATTTCCTAATCTAAACCGCGATTTCCAGTTCGAGATTCAAAAAAAAAGGGCTGAGCTTCGAAAATTAACGCCTTCAAAATAATCATCGCTGCATACTCGCTGTTCCATCAGCCATCATCGCGGCTCATCCTCCTCCTACGCGATATTTTCTACTGTCAAGTTGAAGGGGAAGGCTCGAATTCATTGCGACTTAGATCTGGAGCTCATTTCGATCGAGGGCAGCGAAGGGGGCTTCAAGTTGTTGGGAGTTCGCGTGGAAGAGCTGATTGGAGCCGCGACAGAAAAGGGGACTTTCGATGGTGATGTGCGACTCGTGAGCAAGGGCGGCGACCTGGGGCACTCGCGATGTTCGCTTGATTCGAGCAGCACGGGGAGGTGATTCGTGCAACGTTTTTGGGGTTCGTGTGGAAGCGTGGGAATGGTGCAGTGCTCGGAGAAGCTCGGCGGTCGGAGTCAGAGCTGTGATGGCGAATTTTGGTGGGTTGCCGTTCATTTTTACTTGGAACGATTGATATAGGTATTTAAATTTTTGCCCTTAATTTAATTCAATATATATAGATGGATCAGACTTTAATTCACAGTAAGGTATTAGTGAATTTATGCATATAGATATGTATCTGATTTACTGCAAGTGGTAAATAGGTATATGTATATATATATATATATATGTATGTGGGTAATTTTAGAAAATACAGGAATCTAAATTTTAAAACAGTTATATATATATGAGGTTTTCAAGAGAAAAAGAATTAGTTTAAATCGAAATATAGGATAAAGTCTAATAAGTAAATAGAAATTAATTGTTTGATTAATTCAGATGTTAATAAATCCTATAAATTGTTTATTCAAGGTCAATAATTGGAAATCAAAGCAATATTGGTGGGGATGGCAAATAAATGCAAAGGTGAGTTAATCTCACTCAGTTAAATTATAATTTAAATTTAATTGGTTAAATTTAAATATGGATGAATGATTGAATTGATTGATTTGATTGATATGGTATATAGTAGTATATACCAATATATATATATATATATTGGCATATGTATATATTGGAGTTGATATTCCCGCATTTATATAGCGGATGAGACCCTATGCGCCGCATAATAGAGGATGATATTTTATAAAACCCATATACCGCGATATTCCACCTCGAAGTGGAATTGGTATTGTGCTAACATCTATGGATGCAGGGAAACAGGTTGGAGGGATCCAACTGGATTCCTCAAAATATTTAATTTTGTTTAAATATTCTGTGATATGATTGTTGATATCCTGTGATGATTTATATCTGATAATCTGGTTGGATTGAAATTCCCAGTATAATGAGTTATCAAAAGCAATTGAATTGGATTTTTTTGAAAGAATAAAAGAGTAAAATTAAGTTAAGTAATTCTAGTGAATTCGAATAAATTAAATATGGAAAAGAGGAATTTTGAATAAATAGAGAAATATTGAATTTAAAGAAAACGTATGTGATATTATTTAAAGGAATAATTCATTCTAATTCAATGTTTAAATGTAATTAAAAAGAAAGAAGGAACTTGGGAAATCTGAAACTTGTGTTTCGGTTTAAAGATTTTAAATCATAATGAGAAATAAAATCTGGAAGTTAATGAATTTGGAAATAAATGGATTAAGTAAGGAAATTTATTTCAAAGTAAAATAAATTGGGAAATCAATTATAAATTGATTTAAATACTTTGGGATTTGAAATTTAAAGAGAAATGAGATTTTGGAGAGATAAACTGGGTTTATAAAGTGAAATAGAATATCAGTGGATATTTGAAATATAAATGCAAGGTGGGAATTGATAAAAGAATATGAATTGGTTTAAAAATAAATGTTGATTTATTTTTAAAAGATGGAAATGAGAAGTGTATTTCTCTGGATAGCCAAGTACGTTTTTCAAAGCAATTTTAATATAAGTTAAAAGTTCTAATTTGTTAAAAATGCTTGTTTTAGGAAATTGATTATTTCCAAAGGTTAATTTCCAAAGTAAGTATTTTCAAAAATCTATTATTGTAGTAATTATATAAAAGTGATTTGGTATTATGTTTTAAAGAGGAAATTTAGTTTATATTTATAAAGTGGTTTATTTTAAAGTATATATTTTTAATAAAGTATTAAAGTAGTTTAATTTCAATGTTATAAGATATATTTAAAATAAAGTGTTTTAAAATATTTTAAAATTAAAAGTATTTTGTACTTGGTGATTCAGTGGAAATAATTGTTTGGGAAATGTATTCAGTAAGCGGAAACTGTTTGAAATTGTTTTCAAATGAGTTTTGAAAATTTGGAAATATATCTTGGAAAGATATTTAGGCAAATAAATAATGTGGGAAATTATTTATTGTGTGATGGTTGCTTGTGGATGTTAATTGATAGTTAAATAACCGACTATCAATATTGGCCAAATGCGTTGATCGTTTCGAAGAGACCGGGATCGGTTTTCCGTATACCGGGATTCTAGGTCTGGAGACTCGAATACCACTTCGATTCGGTTTGTACGTTTCGTGTAACGTGTTCGGAGTTGAAGATGGAGCAGTGAAGTGCAAGGGCTAGTCGCTACTAATCCTGAGGATATTTCCAAAATGGATGTAGTAGGAATAGTGCCTTCGGTTCCGTTCGGACCCGGGACGGACTTATATGGATGAATGCTTTCGTGACATCGTCAGGTGGACGATGGGCATTCTAAGGGATATGTGCTATAAAGGTATCGTTTAGCCTCAAGCCTCATCAACCGGGAATGACTGAAAATCAGGGGTTATACAGCAAGGCTTCGTGGGTAGCCCCCACTTGAGAGTAAGGTCATCCCTGTCTAGATGTCCCTTTTATTTCGGCTTAGTGGTGCGGTTGCTGATCCCAACCGTGGGGTGATTTTATTTGGAATTATCCAGTAAGGGATGATTCCAGCCTTGTGTTGCAGGGGAGCGGGCGTACTCCTCGGTACTGTGATCTAGGCCACGTACTGTGACAGGTGGTACCCCAGTGCCTAGTCATTCGTTGGAAATCCATTCTCCCTACGTGCCTGTACGGTTTTGATTGTGCCCAACTATTGTTGAAATGTGAGATGCAAGCATTTCAGCTAGATTCTATTTTACTTTCTGTAGACACTATTATAATATCAGAGGATTTTGATATAAAGTGTTTTAGCTATCGTAAGGTAAAAACCCGACATGTTTATTTGTGGCGTGGTCTTACGAGATGCTTTTGTTTTAAAAAGGATTTTTGAAACTTTAATAATCAATTTGAGTGTGATTTTCTCACGCTGGTTTTCCAGACTGACTCGGGTATTGTTTTATATGATGCTCGGGTCAGACCGAGATAAACAGGTTCAGATTGATGCTGTGGAGCTCAGGAGATGAGCTGGATGGCGAGACGTATCTCCCGTACTTGTTTATATATATATATTCCGCTGTGTTGATTGTTGTACTCTGTTGTATTGAGGACATGATATGATTATTGTCCAGTTGTTTGTTATGTGTTCTCTGGTGTATACTCTGATGCTATATTATATAAAACTGATATAGTTTTGATTTGTGTAAAGATCTGTTAATATATATTATATTTTATTCCGCTGCGATGGTTAGATTCTGTTGTTGTTTTCTGTTTCTTCTTCTTCTACCTCTTCTTCTTTAACACTAATGGTTCGATTTTCCGGGACTGGAAAGTCGGGTCGTTACAGTGGTATCAGAGCTTAGGCTGGCGACAACCTTGGCTCTGGTGGGAATTTTGAGAGTATTAATAGATATGAGCGCGTATTTGTTAGTAAATATAAAATTGTTTTATATTGTGTTGATTGGTTTATTGAGTAGTTTATGGATTCTGGTCGATGTGTGGGACGCCACAACATTGATAGGGATCTCTAAACACTTGTATAGAACAATTCGACACAGTATTGTTTTAAAGTAGGGTAAATGAAATAATTTTACCCAAATTATTTTTTGTATAAAAAGAAACGTTTTGTAAACTATTCTAGTTAATATATATGGTTGTTTGGATGTTAGAAGTGATAATATGGAATTATTATCATTAATATATGGAAACTTAACTAGAAATTGAAATATATAACCAAAGCAAAGAATAAAATTTTATAATAAAATAAAATTTGAGATATAGATTACAAATGTAATTTATAAAATTGAAATAAACTTCATATACAAATGAGATTTGTACTTTAAAATAGAATTCCAGAGAAATGTGGAAAATAAATCGGAATGGATTTTAAGTTTGGAATTTTGGGAAAGGTTTGAAATTCCTTGAGATTTGGAAATAGTTTTCAAAGAGTTTGAGGAAATAATAAGTGGTATTATTTCAGGAATATTTTGAGTTGAGTTTGGAATCTGGAAGGATTTGAAATTTAAAAATATTTGAAATGGTTTAAAGAGATAAAAGCATCTAAACTCTCTTTGGTCGCTGGAAAATAATTCCGATGATGATCGCGACATCATCGGTGTTCATTTTCGAGTTTCCAAAGAGAAATTGCTACCAAATTGTTTCAAATTGAAATTGTTGCGAACTGGGTTTGATTTTAAAATTCAAAAAGATAATGAAATTTACCAAAGGAGTTTGAATATAGTTGATTTCAAAAAGGGATTTTGAAATTTTGAAAATTTGTGTATACTCTGGAATCTTATTTTGGAATATTTATAGAATAATAATAATGAAAAATATATACTTGACTAAAATTTAATGTATAATCTGGAGTAAAGGGTAAAATGTGAATGGGGAAAAGTAGTCAAGATGGACTAAAAATAATTAATGTTTGTAATTAAAATTTATTGGTTAAATAATGAATTGGTGAATGAATAAATGGATCAACTATTGTACTTATAAAGTGAAGTTGATATTAATAAGAAGAAATTGGGAAATTGTAATCCGGGAATTAAAATTTAACTTAAGTAAATGAAAGTGAAGAAAATATATTTGAATTTAACTTGAAATAAGTTATATAAATTGAAATTAAAACTGGATATTGAAATCTAATTCAAATGTGAAAATCCAAACTTGGGATATAAAATAAGATCGAACTCAAGGAAATCAAATAGAATGGATTTCAAGTTAAATGAAAGGAAAATCAAATATGGGATTTGATTAAAAGAAAATGAAATCAAGGATTTGAACGGAAGTTGTTGAATAAAATAAACTTAAGTTATTGGGTGGAATTGTTTGAAGGAAATAAATAACTTAAGTAAGTTGTGTGACGGTTATTTGATATATGGGTGGTTGAGTTTAATAAAATGATTTGGAATCAAACTCTTTGGATATGGAAGAAATACAATGAAAGTTGTGAATAAATTTAAAATGGAATAGGTTAAATGTAAATTTAGTTGGATTTAACCTAAATGGTTCTAAAGCTAAAGTAATCCTTTATTCACATTGATATTGTCGAATTGTATTAGAAAATGGATCGTTTGAGGTAAAACGAGGTTAAATAAAATTCTATGAATTGATAGAAAGGAAATAAAATTGATTTTGGAATCAATTGTAGTAAATGTGAGTTAATATAAGCAATATAATTGATTTTTAAATCAATCGTAATAAATACGTATTCATTTGGATTAAAATGAATAGAATGTAAGTAATGAAGTGTAAACCATTTAAATGGAAGCATTTAATTTGTGTTGGGCCTAATAAATTCACTTATGGAAGTGTTTAGTGAATATTGCTTATGTTGTATGTGTTAGCTAATGAAATTAATTGAAATGATAACAAACTTTGAATACTTGTCACTAACCTGTTTAAATTGAGTTAGTACAGGTTCGGGAAAACCGTTTGGCTGGATTTGACTGCGCTAATTGCTTAAATAAATAACCGCTTTGCTTAAAAATGCTAAAATAAGGTACGCTTACGCAAAAATTCAAAATAGGAGATATGAACTGCATATATTGATATATATTGTGATTTTCGGCCTGAGGCCGATGTATATATATATTTGTGCATCCTGCGATATCGCAGAAGTCCCTCCGTACAAGGGAGACTCTGCCAAAATTTTCCGTAAATTTTGGGAGTTAGAAATTTTTTTGAAATTTTTGAAAATTTTCATTAATGATAAATAATCTAAATTTGTTAAGCAAATGGAATTGGAACCGAATAATTGAATCTAATTTAAATATGAATGTAAAGTAAGTGAAATCGAAAGAACTAAGGAAAGTAAGCTTGTAAGTAAACTTTTAATTGAGATTTAAATTAATTAGTAAGTGGAACTAATTCAATAGTCAAATGGAAGCCAATTTGAATTCAAATGAAGTTGCGTGGGCAGAATGAATAGTAATGAAAATAAACTTTGATAGTAAAGTGAAAATTAATGTAAGAAGTGTATAAATATTTATATTAAACTTAAGGATTGGAAAAATGAAATTCTTTAAGTGAAGTGGGTATCGAGGAAATTATTCTAAGTGGATAATTGCATGAAGGGTTAAATTGGAAGTTGTGAAATGGGATAGTTGTGAATAAGTGGATAACAATCAAAATGAATGTGAATAAGAAGGAATTGATAAAATTGATAATCAATTGGAATTTATACGTAGGATGTATGTATATTATTTTATTCGCATAATGATTTGATCCGGATTCGAGCACAGAAATTTGAGGTAATTATGCCGATCCGAGTTAGGATTTTTCGCTCGATTTTCAACGGCGAACCTGGATATGGATTGTTGATTGATTCTGGTAATTCTCTATCATAGTGGGTGGCTATGCAAGGAGAATGACGGTTTCTGATCAAGAAACCAAATCTGAGTCCGCACTAGGAAGTCGAGTGGACGATACTAGTTCGGAAGTGAAATTGTGTGATCGATTGAGCGATCGAATGTGATATTGCGTACGGATGATATATGTGCATCGTACGGGCTTAAGTAAAGCAAATATTGAAAATTTGTAAAGGAAAGTATAAAATGACTTTGGAATTGTGATTGAATATTATTGCTTAGTAGGATATACAGGTGTATAAAAGCAACGGATAGATTGGGATTTTTGATTTTAAAAGATAAATTTAATGGCCCGACAAAAAGGTATGTATTTGAATTTCTATATGAAATTTGATTGGGTTTTTGATCTAGCCACTTGGCTTTTTGTTTTCTTTTTGAGATTGGGAGGCCGTAGAGCCATTTTGTAGTTGTACCGAGCTAGCCGCGCAAAGGAGACGCTGGCAAAATTTTTCGGAAATTTAGGGAGTTAGAAAAATTTTGGAAAATTTTGATAATTTAAAATTTGAATTCAAATTTAAATTTGAATGGATAAGTAGGTGGTATGGGTTGAATTTATGAATAAGTTTGGGAAGTTAAAAGATGATTAGTGTATCATTAATAAAAGATTGTTTGGGTATTGTTAAAACGGTTTGAATTGGGAAAATAGTTAACGGGGATTGAATCATTCCTCTTAACTGGTAATTTCGGGGACGAAATTCTTTTAAGGGGGGAGGAATGTGACGACCCGGAATTTTTGAGCATTTGAAATTGGAATATTTAATTAATTTTAAATATTCAGAGATTAATTATTAACTTAAATTTCAAATATCGCTGTTTATTGAGTAATTTAATTATTAAATTAAATTTATTTGAAGTTGGATAAAATAGTAAATCTGGTATTCTAAGCTAATTAAAAATATTTTGAAAGCTCGTAAAATTCATACTAATAATACTGAAGATGATAGAACTTTCAAAATGGAATTTCAAGGTATTTTGTTCAGTTTTAAAAATATATCGTTTAAATTGAATTTAAAAATACCCTTCCGGGGCACACTCTCGGAATTCGACGAAACCAGTTCCATTGGATCCGTAATATTGAATTATTATCGGATTTCAAATTTTGTATTGATCGGAGTTAGGGTGTGAGTGTACGAGATATAAACGCGCTAAAAATTTAATTGATAATAATCGATTTGAAATTGAATTTTTAAAAATAAGTGAACACTGTAGCAAGGCGTCTACAACACGCTTCCTTTGCCTTCTCGAACACACCATCCCTTATCCTATTTCTTTCGAACACGAGACTAGTATCCTCTCAGTTCAAAATTTGAGAATAAATCTATGGCCGTCCTCTTCTCTTTCAAACAACCGGGTTCACAATCTCCCCTTCCTCTTTTATAATTTCCGCTTTCATTTCCTAATCTAAACTGCGATTTCCAGTTCGAGATTCAAAAAAAAAAGGGCTGAGCTTCGAAAATTAACGCCTTCAAAATAATCATCACTGCATACTCGATGTTCCATCAGCCATCATCGCGGCTCATCCTCCTCCTACGCGATATTTTCTACTGTCAAGTTGAAGGGGAAGGCTCGAATTCATTGCGACTTGGATCTGGAGCTCATTTCGATCGAGGGCAGCGAAGGGGGCTTCAAGTTGTTGGGAGTTCGCGTGGAAGAGCTGATTGGAGCCGCGACAGAAAAGGGGACTTTCGATGGTGATGTGCGACTCGTGAGCAAGGGCGGCGACCTGGGGCACTCGCGATGTTCGCTTGATTCGAGCAGCACGGGGAGGTGATTCGTGCAACGTTTTTGGGGTTCGTGTGGAAGCGTGGGAATGGTGCAGTGCTCGGAGAAGCTCGGCGGTCGGAGTCATAGCTGTGTTGGCGAATTTTGGTGGGTTGCCGTTCATTTTTACTTGGAACGATTGATATAGGTATTTAAATTTTTGCCCTTAATTTAATTCAATATATATAGATGGATCAGACTTTAATTCACAGTAAGGTATTAGTGAATTTATGCATATAGATATGTATCTGATTTACTGCAAGTGGTAAATAGGTATATGTATATATATATATGTATGTGGGTAATTTTAGAAAATACAGGAATCTAAATTTTAAAACAGTTATATATATATGAGGTTTTCAAGAGAAAAAGAATTAGTTTAAATCGAAATATAGGATAAAGTCTAATAAGTAAATAGAAATTAATTGTTTGATTAATTCAGATGTTAATAAATCCTATAAATTGTTTATTCAAGGTCAATAATTGGAAATCAAAGCAATATTGGTGGGGATGGAAAATAAATGCAAAGGTGAGTTAATCTCACTCAGTTAAATTATAATTTAAATTTAATTGGTTAAATTTAAATATGGATGAATGATTGAATTGATTGATTTGATTGATATGGTATATAGTAGTATATACCAATATATATATATATATTGGCATATGTATATATTGGAGTTGATATTCCCGCATTTATATAGCGGATGAGACCCTATGCGCCGCATAATAGCGGATGATATTTTATAAAACCCATATACCGCGATATTCCACCTTGAAGTGGAATTGGTATTGTGCTAACATCTATGGATGCAGGGAAACAGGTTGGAGGGATCCAACTGGATTCCTCAAAATATTTAATTTTGTTTAAATATTCTGTGATATGATTGTTGATATCCTGTGATGATTTATATCTGATAATCTGGTTGGATTGAAATTTCCCAGTATAATGAGTTATCAAAAGCAATTGAATTGGATTTTTTTGAAAGAATAAAAGAGTAAAATTAAGTTAAGTAATTCTAGTGAATTCGAATAAATTAAATATGGAAAAGAGGAATTTTGAATAAATAGAGAAATATTGAATTTAAAGAAAACGTATGTGATATTATTTAAAGGAATAATTCATTCTAATTCAATGTTTAAATGTAATTAAAAAGAAAGAAAGAACTTGGGAAATCTGAAACTTGTGTTTCGGTTTAAAGATTTTAAATCATAATGAGAAATAAAATCTGGAAGTTAATGAATTTGGAAATAAATGGATTAAGTAAGGAAATTTATTTCAAAGTAAAATAAATTGGGAAATCAATTATAAATTGATTTAAATACTTTGGGATTTGAAATTTAAAGAGAAATGAGATTTTGGAGAGATAAACTGGGTTTATAAAGTGAAATAGAATATCAGTGGATATTTGAAATATAAATGCAAGGTGGGAATTGATAAAAGAATATGAATTGGTTTAAAAATAAATGTTGATTTATTTTTAAAAGATGGAAATGAGAAGTGTATTTCTCTGGATAGCCAAGTACGTTTTTCAAAGCAATTTTAATATAAGTTAAAAGTTCTAATTTGTTAAAAATGCTTGTTTTAGGAAATTGATTATTTCCAAAGGTTAATTTCCAAAGTAAGTATTTTCAAAAATCTATTATTGTAGTAATTATATAAAAGTGATTTGGTATTATGTTTTAAAGAGGAAATTTAGTTTATATTTATAAAGTGGTTTATTTTAAAGTATATATTTTTAATAAAGTATTAAAGTAGTTTAATTTCAATGTTATAAGATATATTTAAAATAAAGTGTTTTAAAATATTTTAAAATTAAAAGTATTTTGTACTTGGTGATTCAGTGGAAATAATTATTTGGGAAATGTATTCAGTAAGCGGAAACTGTTTGAAATTGTTTTCAAATGAGTTTTGAAAATTTGGAAATATATCTTGGAAAGATATTTGGGCAAATAAATAATGTGGGAAATTATTTATTGTGTGATGGTTGCTTGTGGATGTTAATTGATAGTTAAATAACCGACTATCAATATTGGCCAAATGCGTTGATCGTTTCGAAGAGACCGGGATCGGGTTTCCGTATACCGGGATTCTAGGTCTGGAGACTCGAATACCACTTCGATTCGGTTTGTACGTTTCGTGTAATGTGTTCGGAGTTGAAGATGGAGCAGTGAAGTGCAAGGGCTAGTCGCTACTAATCCTGAGGATATTTCCAAAATGGATGTAGTAGGAATAGTGCCTTCGGTTCCGTTCGGACCCGGGACGGACTTATATGGATGAATGCTTTCGTGACATCGTCAGGTGGACGATGGGCATTCTAAGGGATATGTGCTATAAAGGTATCGTTTAGCCTCAAGCCTCATCAACCGGGAATGACTGAAAATCAGGGGTTATGCAGCAAGGCTTCGTGGGTAGCCCCCACTTGAGAGTAAGGTCATCCCTGTCTAGATGTCCCTTTTATTTTGGCTTAGTGGTGCGGTTGCTGATCCCAACCGTGGGGTGATTTTATTTGGAATTATCCAGTAAGGGATGATTCCGGCCTTGTGTTGCAGGGGAGCGGGCGTACTCCTCGGTACTGTGATCTAGGCCACGTACTGTGACAGGTGGTACCCCAGTGCCTAGTCATTCGTTGGAAATCCATTCTCCCTACGTGCCTGTACGGTTTTGATTGTGCCCAACTATTGTTGAAATGTGAGATGCAAGCATTTCAGCTAGATTCTATTTTACTTTCTGTAGACACTATTATAATATCAGAGGATTTTGATATAAAGTGTTTTAGCTATCGTAAGGTAAAAACCCGACATGTTTATTTGTGGCGTGGTCTTACGAGATGCTTTTGTTTTAAAAAGGATTTTTGAAACTTTAATAATCAATTTGAGTGTGATTTTCTCACGCTGGTTTTCCAGACTGACTCGGGTATTGTTTTATATGATGCTCGGGTCAGACCGAGATAAACAGGTTCAGATTGATGCTGTGGAGCTCAGGAGATGAGCTGGATGGCGAGACGTATCTCCCGTACTTGTTTATATATCTATTCCGCTGTGTTGATTGTTGTACTCTGTTGTATTGAGGACATGATATGATTATTGTCCAGTTGTATGTTATGTGTTCTCTGGTGTATACTCTGATGCTATATTATATAAAACTGATATAGTTTTGATTTGTGTAAAGATCTGTTAATATATATTATATTTTATTCCGCTGCGATGGTTAGATTCTGTTGTTGTTTTCTGTTTCTTCTTCTTCTACCTCTTCTTCTTTAACACTAATGGTTCGATTTTCCGGGACTGGAAAGTCGGGTCGTTACAGACTCTACAATAGTTCTAGTATAAATAAGGATAATAAAGGAAATTGGAAAGAGTTAAATTGGAAATAAGTTCGATTAAGTATTGCTCGATTTATAAGATAGGTTAACTTTGATTGCTTGCACTTATCCTTGATTTTTGCTTTGATTAGGCTGAATTCCTAATCCTGTAATTAGGATGTAACCCTAATTCTACCCTTTTTCATCGGCCTGCTACTCCATAGACCTTACTGTGGACCAACCGCTATATAACTCCCTACACAGCAGCCAATGGTATCTACGAAAGATGCATAGAGCAAACATTATGGATCCGGACGACATATATAGCTCCCTACACAGAAGGCAATGGTGTCTATGAAAGACACTCATGCTAAGCGCTTGGAACTAATAGCTATTACTGAGCACCCGAATGGAAGTCGCACGCGTACTGCCACCATGCCCATGTTACCTTTGGCTCCACCTAGTGGGTCTTCTTATTACCTCCAACTTCCAGCATAAGTGTGTCCCTCATCTCACTTCAGGCTAATATGAGATCACCGAGTGTCCATAGAAACTATAGGGGAAATGTTGTTGGTATTGGCCCTTCATCCAAACAATATCTAGTTGTGCCCCTTACCCAAATCCCCCGTGATTTGGATTTCTATTTGACCAATTACTACCATTCTTAGCATAAGCGTGCCCTGGGCTCGCCGTTTTGTCTAATAGGGAATGCTATTTGGTACAGGTCCTACTTTCATCTTTACTTATTAACTTAGGTAAATTATTTAAATAAGCTTTTACATTTTTCTCTGCTATCTGTGCTTATTAATTTCTCCTAAGTCTTAAAATAAGCCTTATTCTATTCTTTTTCTTATTATAACCTACGTTATACTCATGCTTATTACTTAACCCAAGGTCTAAGTGTGAAAATAAGCTCCTTTCATCTTTTACTCTTTTTAGTTATAATTCTAAGTTATAACTAGGCCAATCTTTTTAATTCAGTCCAATTAACATCATAATTAGGAGTAATTTCAGTCCAATTCCATTTATATTACAGTCTTTGAAATTTAAATCTTATATTCTGTTATTTCAGTTTTCTTACAATTTAATCAGTATTCACGTTAATCCTATTATAATCCATACGCGAAGAAGGAGGAATAAAAGAAAACTGAAAATAGAAGAAAATCCAAAGCGTAGAAAGAAGATGTAAATAACGTATAAATAACAGTAAATAACTAAAATACCATAAATAAACTGTAAATAATTGGAAAAGCTATAATTAAAAGAATAGCTGAAAGGAAATAGATTGAAAATAATTCTAAAAACTGTAAATAAACTATTGGAAAGGCTATTCCAAAAATCGTAGTAAAACTACAACTATTGGAAACCCTATTATTTTAAATTACTTAAAGAAATCTTAAAATAATTACAATCACTCACCTCCGGTCCTAAGCTCTTCCTTTGGTCTTCCTGAATCCACTTGGAGTTGTAAAATAATTTAATTTATAACGATTTTCTCCTTTGGAAAAATTATTCCGCATAGGGTCCTTCCTAGAAAGGTGAACCCAATTAGAGAAAACCTAGAATGAGAAAAGGTGTAGGTCTAGGGGTTTATTTATAGGTGTAGAAGTGGATCTCGGACCGTTGGATTTGGAGATTGAATAGGATGCAATCATGTCATAGGCTGAGTAGGAGCCATCGGATGCAAGAATAAAGGGACCGGATTAAAATAAAGAATGCAAAACACGTCAGTCGGTTAAAAAATCGCACCTTCATTGGAATGAATGAACAATTGTTCATTCGCCCCCAAAACAACAGGCGGGTCGACCGGGCAGTCGACCGCCCCTTTGCCCAGGTCGACCGGCCGGTCGACCTGTATATATATATATATATATTTCGTTTCATTGATTATTTTGTTCTTTGCTCATATTAACTTGGATTCTAACGTTCTATATATGGAAATTGACTAGAAAATTATCACGTACACAATGGTACAACTTCCATGGTTTAATTCTGATAATTTCACAAAGTTATTTTATTATTTAATTAATTAACGAATTAATTAGTATGGGTTAGATTTCGGATTGTTGCACAGCTAAACGGAAGAGATCTTTAGGGAAAAGTCCATATACAAACATGCCTTAGCTGTATTGATGGTATACCTATTATTGTTGTGACATATGCACAATGGCTATTTTCTGGTTTATGTTCTACACACTAGACATTATTTATTATACCGATATATTCACTAATCGGATGGTTGGTTTCATTTGAGGGAATAATCATTACGGTAATCCGTACGGTCTCAATAGTTACTATTACATGTTACATGTATCTTAGGTTCTCTCATACTAGACTTATGTCCAACGCTTGGTTTTTTTTTCCCTAAATTCCTCGTGTACTCTTTTGAGTAGGTTGAGTAAAGCGGGTTTTACTTTGGACACTTCGCAGTTCAGGAGATGAGTTGGAGGCTTCCATTATCTATCTATTTCTATTTCTATTGCACCGTATTATGTATGTTTGAATCAACATTGTGAGGACAGGTAGTTATAACTGTCCAGGGTGATGATAGTACTTAGGTTTTTTATAACTCTGAAATTTCTGTATTCGAAGTAACCCTTTGTACTATCTTTTGATATTACATGTCATCGTTCCACTGTGAGATTCTGATATTGTGTTCTATCTTTCTGGTTCTATTCTTTTTATTTTACCCTAACTATTTGCCTTATCGGCACTTTGGTGCATGGCACACGAATACCGTGGATGTATTTAGTGTCGACATCCAAGGGTTGAAAAGTCGAGTCGTTGTAGTATGCTTTGCCAATGACTTATGAATCGAATCCAAATGCACAAAGCCCAAATTCCATAGCAACATGACTAGGTACTCTTGACTTCTAACCGAACCAAAGTTTTCACCTAAATCCATGCTCATATTAAGGTAGTTAACTTCCAAAGAAAGACGAGAACCATTTATCGATCTCAAAGGGAAAAATTAAGATCAGCGAATAGTCGTCGTGGTTTGGTATCGATCCATAGCCCTCAGGTCGGTACCGATGCATAAAGATTGCCGACCCAGGATCTTTTTAAGGCACCTATGTTAGGACATGGGGAACATGATAGAGAAAAATCCATTGATCTTTGTATATAAATAAAGGGTGATAGGCACTATTTGGAGATCCTTTTTAGCATTCTAAATTTTCATACTGTTATTGTGATTAATTGGATCATCGTTGATCCATAGACCACTGATCCATAGGATCGCGTTTCTAAAAACCTTGTAGAATCAATAACAGACTTCAAGTGGACATAGGCCAGTGATTGTCCGAACCACTGTAATTATTAGGTGTTGTTTCCTCTTGTTTATCGTTTAATTTTTTTCAATTTATTCTCATCTACAAATGTTTAGGGTGTTTGTGCTAACTTTTGGTGTAAACAGTAGGGTTTTTGGTGATTTGCACCAGTTAGGCAAGGGTTTTTCACTCAATTCTTAAAATCGAGCACTTGACTTGGATTCTTGGGGTGACTTAGAGATTTTTGGAGTGCTACTATAGTCGTACGAGAAAATTTCAATGGTCAAACAGAGAAATCAGATCAGAATTCGCATAAGAGGAATCAAGTGGCCAACCGTAGTTTAACAAAGAAATCATCCAAGCGAAAAAAGGATTGGATCAAGCATCGTATATTATTTTAGATGGTCTCTATTTATGTAAACATAATTATAGTACATTACATAGTTAGAATAGCTTAGGAAACTTCGAGAAAGTACTTCTCGACTAGTTTTGTGATGATTTGGATATTATTCTAAGTGGTCATATGATACTTGCTTGGTTAAGCATCGCGATACCTTTATTATATTACCCTTATTATCATTATGCGATTGAGGTGATTTTGATCCTGAACGAGGCCAAACATTTGCAGATTGTCCTTTAATAATGATTAATTAGTGAAGTTTTTTCCTTTAGAGAATGAGTTCTGTTTGGAAGGGAAAGGAAAGTTGAGACATAGATTGTTGGGTTTATTTGAGAGTTTTTAGGATCTATGATCTAGCCTATCACATAAGTTTTCTTTCTTCAAAGCAGGAGGGGTAATAGTGTTTTATGTATTGTATTCATGAAAGAAGTTGCACCACTTAAGCATTTTAGATATTGAACATACTCATGGGAGTTTACTGCTTGGCTTGCACACTATGAATATTATTGGTTACTATGTATGTTGTTGTAAACTCCTTTAGAATGATGGGTTGTTTGTTTGGTAATTGTTGCTTGTTGTTGCTTGGTTATTGATTAATTGTTTGTTTTGTTGATTGATTTTGGTTGCTTCTTCATTTCTTGTTGTTGCTTGATTATTGATTGATTATTTATTTTTGTAGACTGGTTTTTTTATTGCTATTGATTGCTCATTGTTGATTGTTATTGCTAAAATATTATGTTAATTTTCCTTTTTCATGGAAGGAGTGCACTATGTATGTAACGACCCTGAATTTTGAACAATTTAAATCGAGAATATTTAATGAATTTTAAATATTTGAATGATGAATTGACTCGAATTTCAAATTTTCAGGATGAATTTGGCGATTAAATTTTAGGGTTTTGCCCAATATATAATAATCAATAAAGCGATTAACGTCGTCAGATAAATTGCTATTTGTTGTTGGAATTTTTTGTAACAATAAAATCTTCGTAAATTAACGATTTAATATCGATTGTTAATTTCTGTTAGAATTTTCGAATCGATTGAAATTCTTTTGTTAAATTTTATTAATACAAAATAAATAAATACACCTAGTAAAAATTTTAACAATATAATTAAAACAAAGCAAAGTAAAGAAAATAAAATAAAAATACAAAACAAATTAGATTTTAAAAAGAAAGAAAAATATATATATATAAAAAAATAACATAACCCATAACTCTAGTACATCAGCCATACCTCTCGTACAAATAAAACCATATTTCGGCCCATACCATCCCATGATCTTTTCCCCTTTTCTCTGATAAAACACGTACCCGCCCCTCTCCTTCTCATTCGTAACCCTAAGAAAAAAATCAATCGAAGAAAATAAAATGGTGGCGACTAAAAAAACTAGGGCTTCAACCTCGTCGTCTTCAAATTAGGGCTTGTTCTTCCTTGTTCGCCCCCGAGAAACTAGAGCCCGATCCCCTATTCAATTTTATCTTCGGCTCCGATTCGTCGACAACAGGTGAGTGACATTCCTCACTCACATCTTATTCGAACTGTTCGAGTTCGTTTGCTTTCTTGTTTTCGTTGTCTTTGGCCATTCGATTTGTTTTAGTATAGATGATTTTATCTCGGCCACTTTGATTTGCAAAACAGTTTTGTTGTGAAACGATTTACTGGTTCACTTGTTTCAAATTCCTGGCAATTGAATTTATATTGACTTCGGTCTTGATTTTGTGGTTACCACGGCTTGACTAGATTTTTACGATGTTGATTTATCTCGGCTATTTGATTTTTCCTTTGCTGGGACTATGTGATAATGTTTTGTTAGTTGGTGAATTCTTTGGTACTTCGACCTCGGTTGCTTTGACTGTGTGAAAATATGCGAGTTCCACTCACATCTTATTCATACTCTGTTTGATTTTCTGTTTCTTGATAATCTCGGCTTTGAATTGGTGATAAACTTTGTTTTTTGATAAAATTGGTTGAATTTGTTTTTGTGCCGTTTGATTTTGCTTTGATTTTCACGGCATAAACTTTCCAAATTTTCGATTTCCTGACCTTTTTAAACATACCGATTCGAACTTGATATTTTTATTTCCTGTTTCGTGAATTTTTCAACTGATAAAAATATGAGCTTGATTTTGTTTAACTTTCCTTTCTTGATTCCCGTTGTCTTCGACATTGAATTTAATTGAGCTTGCATCCTTGCCTTAGTTGATATGTAGTTCACTGCGTCATTTCTTTGTTTGGTTGTTTGCTTCTCTGCCACTTCTCTATCACTTTATATATTCATCGAATGTTGCATTGTTTGATTTCTCTGTTATCATTTGATAAGTAGTAGTCTACTCCATCATTTCACCCAGTATCCTTGAAGTTAATTCTTGTATGGTCGATAATTTTACCATCACTGCACTGTCCTATTTGATCATATGTGAACTTGCATCACTGTAGAGGTTGTACAGCACTTCATATAATCTGATTACTGTGGCCTTCCTGTGTCCACCTTGTAGTTGCATTTAGCTGTTCACTTGAGATTGCTTCTGATTTTCACTGGTTCATCTTCATTTGATCTTTACTGTTGTGTCATTGGTATTTCTGTATGTTTGCCACTGTCTGATTTGCCATAGCTTGATCCATTCAGAAACAGTGTTGCATTTTGGTTGTAGCTTGGTCTGCATTATTGCTTGTGTTCTGGTTTTTGTTGTCTCCATTTTGCATTCACTTGTATCTCTTGTGATATCTGTTGAGTCTGTTTTGTTGTCCAGTTGCACTGACACTTGTGATATTTGTATCAACTCGAATTGTTTACTTGATCCACTTGAGCATTTTTTTCATCTGGTCTGATGATATTTGTATTGCCATATTTCTGTTGTAACTCTTGTAATCTGCACTTGAACATAGTCTTGTACTTGTCCATGTTGCTTCTGGATTCACTTGTGTACTTTGACTCTGGCCTGTCTGCATTTGTGACATTTGTTCATCTGAACATGTATTTGTTGTTTTCGCCTATGTGCTTCGACTTTGGCATTTTGCCTTGTTCTAGACTATGAAGTTAATACTGTCCAGTTACAGTATTAAATATAAATGTACAATTCGTACATTCATGTTTGGAAACTGTTTGCACCCAGTTGCATTCTAGTCTTCATATATATATATATATATATGTATGTATGCAGTCACGTATGTATATACATTAATTGATATGTATATATGTATGTTCGAATTGCAATTTTTTCTCTGGAAATGTTTCATGTTTTTGGAAGAGATATATTGATTGTCTTGGTTTGGGTACATATGCCTATATCACTTTTAGTTGCTGTCTTATATGATGGCACTTGACTTGTAATCTATCTTGTTTTAATGATGTATCCATTTGGGCATCACTTGTTGCCTCTTTCACTGGATACACTGTTTCATTACACTGATGCAGCCTTGCCCTTAAATACAAGTGGTGGCTGCAGTGTTTTATTGTTGAGACTTCACCTTTGTTGGGTTTTTCATTTCATTAATGCACTGATTTGTATTGCAGTTTGATTTGTTATCCTTGTACTGGCCATTGACTTCAAGTGGTGGCTGCATTTTCGTTGCAGTTTTACCCTTGATTCCTTGTGGTGACTTTATATTCAGTGTTGGCGAGGCAGTGCACGCATGCGTGCACTACAGCCACCAAAAATCGACAGTTTTGAATTGATATTTCTTTTGTGTCGTGATGCATTGATCTTTTATGCTGTATTGGCGAGGCCGTACATGCGTGCGTGTACGGCAGCCAATCAATATTTTGATGGTTTTAAAGTGACAATTTCAATTGTTTTAAATTGATTTAGTCGATTAGATAAATTGTTTATTTATCTCTGTTGATGATTTAAATCTGCTGATTTATTGTTTAACACTGTTTAGTGTTAAAATTTTCGTTATCCGATTTCTTTGTTAAAAGAATCGGATAGTCGGGAATTATTGTGACTGTCGTTTATTTAAATTATTATTGCTTTTATGCACTAATAACTGGTTTGAATTAGACTGACCTGTGTATTATTTTCTTTTGAATGTAATACTCGGGTCAGACCGAGTATTTTTACAGCTTGAAGATTTTCGAGCAGCGAAGTTAGAGAGAGAGAGTAAAGAATCACTTTAGTTTTCAGAAGAAAATTGTATTTAAGATATTCCGTTGTATCAGTATTAAAATTGTATAAACTCTGATGTATATAAAAAGACTTATAGTAATGAAATAGATTCTCATTTGTTTTAATTCATTGTTATTATTCTATGTTTCTGTGGCTGATTCTGTTTAAACCTTATAAACTAAATAACAATTCGTCTTTTTGAACGTTTCGAGTTGGTTTAATTACCGACTGGAGGCGGTCAGAAGGGAGAATGTTACAGAGTGGTATTAGAGCTTTGGTTTACACAAAGCTTAGTTTATTCTGTTTAATATGAATAGTTACCAGGAACACTTTAAAAAGAAAACGTCTTTCAAATCTAAAGAAGTATAAAAATTGAATTAGTATTAATAAATGTATGAATTGAAATTTAACTAAAGGAAGTTAAATAAATTGAACTTAATTTGATAAATTATTGAGATGTGAATTTAAACTTGAAAGATAAGTGATTATATCATATGAATTGGAAAGTTTAAAATTAATAAGTTGTATAACTTATAAAATGAAGAAATTTGAATCAAACCAATTGTTAAAATGTTTGAACAGTTTTGTTAAGTAAAACAAAATTTGGATTCTGAATAGTGATATGAATTTGACTTTAGAAAAAGTTAAATAAAATGATTTTTGAAAGAAATCTAAGTTAAGCTAAATAAAATAGAATTTCAAATAACTTAGAGACGAACTTAAGCTGTATAGTGAAAATAAATGCAAGTGAAGATAAAATGAAACATGACTTAAGTAATATTGAATCAAATTGAATTTGATATCAAAATGAATTAATAAAGTGAAGTAATGAATATGAATTTGAGTTATAGAAAGGAAATTCAACTTTAATTGTAAAAGTGAATTAGTAAATAAAACATAAAATAGAAATGTTGTTAAGAATTGATTGTATGGAAATTCATTAAGTATTAATGAAATTGAATTAATGGAATTTGAAAGCTATGTAAGTTGAATTCAAATTGAAAGATAAGTAAATCTAAATAGAATCAAATTTGATTTGAATTGAAAGCAACTAACTTGAATGTAAATTAGTGAAAGTGAACTAATTGAATATGAATGAATGTTAGTAAAATCCAATGTGAAAGAATCAAATGTGATTAAAATTGGAAATCAATTCGTTGAATGATTTACTAAAGAACCAGTAGATTATTTTGGAAATAGAAACTTGATAAATTATATAATAGTTTAAATTGGAATTTTTGAATTATTATATAAACGGTTATATAGAAGATTTGAAAGTGTTGATATTTTATTGGAATTATAAAATGAGTTTGTATAAGCGTTGAAAATGAAATATAAATGTATTTCATAAGTGAAGTTATAAAATGAATCGATGTTGTAAAATAAAAGAATTATGGAAATTTTACTTATAAATTAAATTTCTAATATACAACTGAGTTATAGAAGGAATGTTTAATAAAGTGATTGTTATAAATTGAAGCCTTTATAAATAGGAATAGAATTTATAAACGTTGTTTATAAATCCGAAACTGACTTATTTTTGATAAGTAAATTCTTATAGCTTGTTAAAAATAGTATATTCACAATTTTGGACCGTGAATATATCATTGAATAAAATGGACATGTTTGGGAAAGTGATATTTTAAAACGAAGTTAATTGTTTTAAAAGATGTTTTCAAAGGCATTGAATATCGAAACCATAGATTTCAACATTCATTGTTGAAATAGACGTTTTCGAGGAATAAGGAAATGATGGACTATAACACTATTGTTGTAGTAAATGATTTCCGAAAGGAAATGTTTTGTATAGTATTGGGATTTATGCATCTATCTAAATTTTGAATCCCTATACTAGTGATTTTGAGTTGTCGTAACGATGTTTTACGTAACATTCGTTTTAACTCAAATAAATGTGTGAAAGAGAATGATTTCCTTAAAGATGAAATATATACTTAATTTTGATTAAAGTATATCGAATATTTTCAAATGTTGAAAATAAATTAGATTTGTGAATTACTTATTTTTAAATAAGTATGGAAATGTTTTTCCCAAATATGAAATGTTGTGAATATATTCCGTAAGGAATAAATGATTTGAAATTCATTTTTGAAGTCGAAGTTGAAAAGTTAAATGAGAAATTTGAACAATTAGTTCAATTTGAAATTTTTCAAAAAGATTGAATCGATAAGTTAAAATTGAGTTTAACTTCGACATCAAAGACAATATAAGTTGAGCTTTGAATTTCAGATGATGATTTGGATTGTATGTCTAACATTGTGAATTGATGACATAGCAATTGATCTCTATTAAATATATATCTGTTGGTGGCGGAGAATTTATTCTCTTAGCTTAACACCCTTCTCTGAGACGTACGAGCTCAGAGGTTATATATCGATAGACATCAATTCTGTGTTGAGAATTGACGATGTAACGTGTAATTCAAATCGAATGTGAAAGTCGATAATAAATGGAATTATGAATATGAATTAGGTTTGAGATAACCTTAAATTTCCAAATCGACTTAGAGGAAAATTTTGAAATCCTCTATTTTGTTATGAATATGAGATATGTAGGTTTTCAGAACTTATATATATGAATGCGGTAAATTTGAAACCGTTAGTTTAGAAAGTCATTGTTATGGAAATCTTATGTATGTTTACATAGATATGATATGTACGAAATGTGAAATGAAGTACTACATATATGATATTATGTTTTCTAAACTGAGGATATGGAAAAGTACCTTCCATTTATTATTAGAGAAGGTATTGGAACTCGTGAAGAGTGTCCATTTGAAATTCGTAGCTACGTAGAATTTCCATTAGTCAGAGTGACTATTTGAATCGGAAATCCCTCGAGATGGATCATGTCGATGGGATTAGATTGATGATTAGCGTAATTTGAGGGGCGAGATGCCCACAGTTACAAGCGATTCCATTGGGATAATGGCGCAACCGCCGGGTAAACTGCAATCTAATGCCAAGCGAAATTTGAGGGGCGTGATGCCTACAGTCACAAGTGACTCTACTAGGATAGTAGCGTAACCACCGTGTGTACTGCAATCTATGGCAACAACCATGGCGAAATTCAAGAGAGATGTGAAATCTACGGTTACAAGCGATTCTACTGGGATAGTAGCGTAACCGCCGGGTAAACTGTGATCCATGGGGGAACGTGCTTTCCATATCCATTTTTAAAAGAATTTTTTAAAGTATTTTCACTGGGAATTGAAGCAAGTATGTTTAGTACTTGGAGATTTTTAGACCTGCGCCTGGCCAGCGTATGCCTAATGTCTGTAAGAACGAAGATAGACTTGTTAAATTTCGAGTTATCAAGTATTTTCAAACTGTAAATAGCAAATCAATAGTTTGAAATTAAAATTACAAAATTCCTACCTAATAAACTAAGGAAGAAGATCTTTAAAATGTTTGGAAAGTACACACCTTTGGAAGAGATATATTATGTAAATCTCTAACATGACGGATTTTAAGTTTGAATCTGAGTTGTAAATTAAAAATGTTAGTAAAAGACTTCTGCGTTTTGATTTCAGAAAATCAATGAACAAAGGAGATAATAAATAAAACTAGTGAGTTTAAACAAATAGAATGAATCCTATATTCATTTATTTGTATTGAGTTTCAAGCTTAGAAAAATTGAGTAGAGTATAAATATTAATGAAATTTTAACAACCTTTCCTTTTCGTGGACGAAAAGTTTTAAGGAGGGAAGTATGTAACGACCCTGAATTTTGAACAATTTAAATCGAGAATATTTAATGAATTTTAAATATTTGAATGATGAATTGACTCGAATTTCAAATTTTCAGGATGAATTTGGCGATTAAATTTTAGGGTTTTGCCCAATATATAATAATCAATAAAGCGATTAACGTTGTCAGATAAATTGCTATTTGTTGTTGGAATTTTTTGTAACAATGAAATCTTCGTAAATTAACGATTTAATATCGATTGTTAATTTCTGTTAGAATTTTCGAATCGATTGAAATTCTTTTGTTAAATTTTATTAATATAAAATAAATAAATACACCTAGTAAAAATTTTAACAATATAATTAAAACAAAGCAAAGTAAAGAAAATAAAATAAAAATACAAAACAAATTAGATTTTAAAAAGAAAGAAAAATATATATATATAAAAATAATAACATAACCCATAACTCTAGTACATCAGCCATACCTCTCGTACAAATAAAACCATACTTCGGCCCATACCATCCCACGATCTTTTCCCCTTTTCTCTGATAAAACACGTACCCGCCCCTCTCCTTCTCATTCGTAACCCTAAGAAAAAAATCAATCGAAGAAAATAAAATGGTGGCGACTAAAAAAAACTAGGGCTTCAGCCTCGTCGTCTTCAAATTAGGGCTTGTTCTTCCTCGTTTGCCCCCGAGAAACTAGAGCCTGATCCCCTATTCAATTTTATCTTCGGCTCCGATTCGTCGACAATAGGTGAGTGACATTCCTCACTCACATCTTATTCGAACTGTTCGAGTTCGTTGCTTGCTTGTTTTCGTTGTCTTTGGCCATTCGATTTGTTTTAGTATAGATGATTTTATCTCGGCCACTTTGATTTGAAAAACAGTTTTGTTGTGAAACGATTTACTGGTTCACTTGTTTCAAATTCCTGGCAATTGAAGTTATATTGACTTCGGTCTTGATTTTGTGGTTACCACGGCTTGACTAGATTTTTACGATGTTGATTTATCTCGGCTATTTGATTTTTCTTTTGCTGGGACTATGTGATAATGTTTTGTTAGTTGGTGAATTCTTTGGTACTTCGACCTCGGTCGCTTTGACTGTGTGAAAATATGCGAGTTCCACTCACATCTTATTCATACTCTGTTTGATTTTCTGCTTCTTGATAATCTCGGCTTCGAATTGGTGATAAACTTCGATTTTTGATAAAATTGGTTGAATTTGTTTTTGTGCCGTTTGATTTTGCTTTGATTTTCACGGCATAAACTTTCCAAATTTTTGATTTCCTGACCTTTTTAAACATACCGATACGAACTTGATATTTTATTTCCTGTTTCGTGAATTTTTCAACTGATAAAAATATGAGCTTGATTTTGTTTAACTTTCCTTTCTGGATTCCCGTTGTCTTCGACATTGAATTTAATTGAGCTTGCATCCTTGCCTTAGTTGATATGTAGTTCACTGCGTCATTTCTTTGTTTGGTTGTTTGCTTCTCTGCCGCTTCTCTGTCACTTTATATATTCATCGAATGTTGCATTGTATGATTTCTCTGTTATCATTTGATAAGTAGTAGTCTACTCCATCATTTCACCCAGTATCCTTGAAGTTAATTCTTGTCTGGTCGATAATTTTACCATCACTGCACTGTCCTATTTGATCATATGTGAACTTGCATCACTGTAGAGGTTGTACAGCACTTCATATAATCTGATTACTGTGGCCTTCCTGTGTCCACCTTGTAGTTGCATTTAGCTGTTCACTTGAGATTGCTTCTGATTTTCACTGGTTCATCTTCATTTGATCTTTACTGTTGTGTCATTGGTATTTCTGTATGTTTGCCACTGTCTGATTTGCCATAGCTTGATCCATTCAGAAACAGTGTTGCATTTTGGTTGTAGCTTGGTCTGCATTATTGCTTGTGTTCTGGTTTTTGTTGTCTCCATTTTGCATTCACTTATATCTCTTGTGATATATGTTGAGTCTGTTTTGTTGTCCAGTTGCACTGACACTTGTGATATTTGTATCAACTCGAATTGTTTACTTGATCCACTTGAGCATTTTTTTCATCTGGTCTGATGATATTTGTATTGCCATATTTCTGTTGTAACTCTTGTAATCTGCACTTGAACATAGTCTTGTACTTGTCCATGTTGCTTCTAGATTCACTTGTGTACTTTGACTCTGGCCTGTCTGCATTTGTGACTTTGTTCATCTGAACATATATTTGTTGTTTTCGTCTATGTGCTTCGACTTTGGCATTTTGCCTTGTTCTAGACTATGAAGTTAATATTGTCCAGTTACAGTATTAAATATAAATGTACAATTCGTACATTCATGTTTGGAAACTGTTTGCACCCAGTTGCATTCTAGTCTTCATATATATATATATATATATATATATATATATATATATATATATATATGTATGCAGTCATGTATGTATATACATTAATTGATATGTATATATGTATGTTCGAATTGCAATTTTTTCTCTGGAAATGTTTCATGTTTTTGGAAGAGATATATTGATTGTCTTGGTTTGGGTACATATGCCTATATCACTTTTAGTTGCTGTCTTATATGATGGCACTTGACTTGTAATCTATCTTGTTTTAATGATGTATCCATTTGGGCATCACTTGTTGCCTCTTTCACTGGATACACTGTTTCATTACACTGATGCAGCCTTGCCCTTAAATACAAGTGGTGGCTGCAGTGTTTTATTGTTGAGACTTCGCCTTTGTTGGGTTTTCATTTCATTAATGCACTGATTTGTATTGCAGTTTGATTTGTTATCCTTGTACTGGCCATTGACTTCAAGTGGTGGCTGCATTTTCGTTGCAGTTTTACCCTTGATTCCTTGTGGTGACTTTATATTCGGTGTTGGCGAGGCAGTGCACGCGTGCGTGCACTGCAGCCACCAAAAATCGACAGTTTTGAATTGATATTTCTTTTGTGTCGTGATGCATTGATCTTTTATGCTGTATTGGCGAGGCCGTACACGCGTGCGTGTACGGCAGCCAATCAATATTTTGATGGTTTTAAAGTGACAATTTCAATTGTTTTAAATTGATTTAGTCGATTAGATAAATTGTTTATTTATCTCTGTTGATGATTTAAATCTGCTGATTTATTGTTTAACACTGTTTAGTGTTAAAATTTTCGTTATCCGATTTCTTTGTTAAAAGAATCGGATAGTCGGGAATTATTGTGACTGTCGTCTATTTAAATTATTATTGCTTTTATGCACTAATAACTGGTTTGAATTAGACTGACCTGTGTATTATTTTCTTTTGAATGTAATACTCGGGTCAGACCGAGTATTTTTACAGCTTGAAGATTTTCGAGCAGCGAAGTTAGAGAGAGAGAGTAAAGAATCACTTTAGTTTTCAGAAGAAAATTGTATTTTAAGATATTCCGCTGTATTAGTATTAAAATTGTATAAACTCTGATGTATATAAAAAGATTTATAGGAATGAATTAAATTCTCATTTGTTTTAATTCATTGTTATTATTCTGTGTTTCTGTGGCTGATTCTGTTTAAACCTTATAAACTAAATAACAATTCGTCTTTTTGAACGTTTCGAGTTGGTTTAATTACCGACTGGAGGCGGTCAGAAGGGGGAATGTTACAATGTATTTCATGAATTTTTTTGTATTTGTGTTTAATTCTAGTGATTTCATCATGATGAGTTGACTAAAGAAAGTTGATGCAAACCGAATGTGGCTTTAGACCTCGAAGGCCTATTCATATTTTTGACAATAGGGATATATGGCTTCAAATCGATGGGCTTAAGCTTGTCCACATTCAATGGAACTTTGTATTCAAGTGTCTTTGATTACTTAAGGAAAATTTTATTTTAAAAAAAATATAAGAAAGCATAATGTAGAGCTTGCTTTATTGTTACTTGTATTTTACAAGTGTACTTATTGTTTAAAATGGTAACATGTTGATCAGAGATTCTCGTTGCATAGTTTGTTGTAACATGCTTAGTTGAGATGCTGGTTGCATTAGATGTGCTTGTTGCACAGTTTTTATAACATGTTTATTTGAGATGCTTGTTTCATTAGATGTGCTTGTTGCACAGTTTGTTGTAACATAGCTATTTGAGATGATTGCTATATATATGATTTAGCATGCTAAAATCCATGGTTTAACATTGCAATTACGTTTAGTCCTCTAGTAGAGTACAAGATTAGGTAAATGGAAGTAGTTATGCGCTATTAGTATGCTTATTCACTCGGATTCTCATATAAGTGACATGCTCTTGCTTTGAAAGATGTACATAAGATATGTAGTGTATACGTTGTTCATATATATGCTTGTATTTCCTCAAAAATGAGATGCCTCGGATATGAAACGTATATATATTTGCTTTGGGATTTTTCATGGACCTAGCCACACAAAGGAGGTGATGTTGAATTTTTCCAAAGTAAGAGGAGTTTGAAATCCTAAGAGTTAGGAGGTATAATTTATGCATTGGAAATTTTGTTCAATCAGGTTCCGGTGTCGTACTCATAGGAATTTCAGGGATGATTGGATATCTAAATAATTACCTTAAATATTGAACCATTAGTTAATGGAAGGTCCAAATTTGCATTACGGATGAATTAGAACTTTAGACCTCTTCCATTGAGTCTGAATCGACCTTGCGAACCAAAATAAGTATAAATATCGTTATATTTGAAGTCATGGTATTTTTATGATTTATGTATAATTATACATATTTTATAAAAATATGTGCATAGTCGGGTCCGTTATGATCTCGACTGATGGTTTATGTTTTTGGGATGAGGACTTTATTATGAGACATACGGTTGAAGAATTTTTGGAATTGGATGATGCGTCCTCAAAATGCATGAAATTATCATTCCTGAGCGCCTTCTCAGATGGCAACGAAATTTATACCATCGGTACCGAGAAAATAAGGTGATGTGCACTGACAAGTTTCATAGCGATCGGATGTCTTTTTTGTGATCGTACGAGCTCAAAATGAGTGATGATTTATTTGAAAATTTAAATAGAAATAAAAATTATACATACACATTACCCAGATCATTTATTTTCCCTCCCGTCTTTTCTTTCTCTTCACTTTCATCAAATATGAGTCCAAAAAGAGTGGTTAATGGATTTGCCCCAATTAATGGTGCTACGGTCAACGATAGAGGTCGAGGTTGGATCCGTTGAACTCGAGGAGAGGAGACTTCACATCCATCTAGACGTTGATAGGAGTGGCGAATCTCGGAGGAGGTTGACTAGAGGAGCCGTCTGCTAAGGTAGGAAATTGGCAGTGATTGAAGTGGAGTTAGACGAAACATAAAGCACTATTGTCTTTCTCTTGGCAGTGTGCATCTTCCCCCATAGAGCTCTAGAGCTTCGGCCAACTATGGTGAAACATGACTTTATGGAAGCCGTGGTAAGTCAAATGTTGCAATTTTAAAGGGAGAGCCATGCCTATCATGTGGGGGACAGTTGCATAGAGCACACAAAGAGGAGCGCAACGGAGTTGGCGGTTCATCGATCATGGAGTTTTGAGCGAGAATTTGAAGAGAGAAGGTGGCGTGTATGAGTTCATGCATGAGCTTGTAAAGGAGTATGTTTGGAGAAGAAGGGGTTAAGGTAGATATTAATTAGCATATTTATAATTCATATTCTCGGAAAATCCATATCTTTTGCGTACGAGGTCCAACCAAGATGCAGTTTTTCCCTTTGCGACCGTATCGAGATTATCTACGAAATGGTATAAGTATGGACAGGATTTGGAAACTTATAGCTCAGGTGAGTGGAATTATAATTCTGAATTTATATTTCGGTATAAATCCATGTAATTTTATATACTGAAAATATTAGCTAGAAGAGGTAAAATAATATTTGTATGTAATTATTTCCCCATTTGATTGGATTCATTTGAGTAAATATTCAAGATAATTGATTAAGATCCCATATATATATATATATGGTGTCCTATTCGTATTGAATAGAGTTAGATGGAGCTAATATAGTTTATAATATGGTTATAAATTAATTAAACTCGAATTTATAGTTATGTTAGAAATTGAAATATTATCATATATTTTACTTCATATATTCAAGATAATTGATTAAGATCCCTTATATATAAATATTATGTTCTATTCGTATCAAATAAAGATAGATGGAGTTGATATTAATTTATAAAATGGTTATAAATAAATTAAACTCAAATTTTTTGACATATCAGTGGTAGAAATATTGTTATATATTTTACTGCTAATGAGAAGTTAAAAGTGTGACCTTTAAAGTAAGTCGTAGGGCTAAAATAATGATTTAGGTAGGTTAAACTTACATTAAAATGGCTTTGAAGTTTATATGGCCTTGGTATTGGTTTAATACAGTGTATGATTAACTAACTAGTTATGGAATCCATTGTACCATTAAGACGCACGGCCTACAGATATTGTTTCGAAGTATAGGCCTAGAGAGATTGGGACGCCAATTTAGAGTAGGTCATATATTGTTTTGTTGTACGAACATGTGCTGCGACAGGACCCACATGTCAACTTCTTCTGAGGTATTGGTTTTCAGAGGAGTCCAAAAGTTAGTTGTGGCTCTCTATAGGTCTCTTTGGTAACTAAAGGTAATTCAACGAGGATATTGTTTTATAAAATAATTTTTAGACTTCGATAAAATAATTTGAAGAATATATAATTGTTGGATTGGTTAAGTAAGATGTATTTTTGTTGAATTTTGTGTATGATTGTACGTGCAAATTGTTATTGACATTGGGATGATAGATTTGTTACTTTGGTTGTGTATTGCCTTGGTTTATGTGATTGTGCACGATATGTTGTTATTAGTTTCATATAATTGGACTGGTTACACACACACATCTGCATACAGTTTATGTGATTTATATATGTCTATATGTATAAATATAGTTCTAGTATGTCCAACTTAGAGTTACAGGGAGATGCACATAATATTATATATATACATATATATTAAAATGTGGTTTAAAGCATTTATTTATAGTTTCGATATGTTCGACTTGGGGCTATCGATTGGTGCATTGAATCCATTATACTGTTGAGATGCACAACCTACAGATGTTGTTCCAAGAGCAGAGGTAGAGAGAGATTGTGATGTCAATCTAGACTAGGTCATATATTGTTGCGTTGTACGGACATATGCTGCGACAAGACCTACAAGCCAACTTTTTTTGAGGTGTTGGTTTCAGGGGAGTCCATAATATAGTTGTGGCTTTCGATAAGTCTCTTTGATAGCTAATGAAAATTCAATGCGATTTATCAAAATGCAATTGAAGCGTATGTATAGTTCGATATGCCTAACTTGGGGTCACCGAATAGTGGATGAAATATATTATATAGTTATATAAGTATATGGTTCAAGTGATTTATATATATATATATATATATGTGTGTGTTATTATATAAGCACGGTTTGAGTGATCTATATATATTGGTTTGGTATGTCTTCCTTGTGGCAACTGGGTAGTGCGAGGCACTTCAAGAAAGAATCACGATCCACATGGGGACGATAATACTTTGGTGTTGTGTATCCATATGGGAAGGGTGTACGCGGGGTTCAGCATTTACTATGGTTCTATTATATTGGCGTAGATAACCAAAAGGAAAGGATGCTAGTGAGGATATCCATTGTACCATTGAGGCGCACGATCTACAGACATGGTACCAGAGAAAGGATGCAGAGAGATTGGAATGCCAATCTAAAGTAGGTTATATACTATTTCATTGTGCTGATGGATGCTGCAACAAGACCTACAGGCCAACTTCTTTTTAGGTTTTGGTTTCCGAAGGAGTCCACAATATAGTTTTGGCTATTGATAGGTCTCTTTGGCAGCTAATGACAATTCGAGATGGGTATCAATTTATAGATATCCTTATTTCAGTTTTGGGTATGGAGATGTTGTTTTAGTAGCATTGTTATATTGATCTATTTGTTTTAAATTTTAGATGCTTTGATAGGGACCATCGAATCAATTAGTGTCTGTAGCTGTAACGACCCAGAATTTCGGATATTTGAAATTCGAATATTTAATTGATTTTAAATATTAATTAGTGAAATTAATAAGCCGAATAATTTATTTTTCGAATATCTGGATTTAATTGGATAATTTAATCGATAAATTAATGTTTGAAATTCCAGAAATAATTGAAATCTGGATTTAATGTGATTGAAAATGATTTATAAAGTTATATTAAATCATGTTGAAGTTATAGTGATGTTATAGAACTTTTAAAATTGAATTTAAAGTTAATTTGTGAGAATTGAATATTTTAATATTTAGTCGACTAGTGAAATTAGCCATTTTTGGGACAGTCTCAGAATTGGACGAAACTAGATCAATTGGATCCATAATAGTTTGTTATTATCGGATTTCAATTTTTGTAGCAATCGAAGTTGTCGTTTGACCGTGGCAGCTTGAAACGCATCGAAATTGTTTTAATATTAATTTGGCGAGTTAAAATAGTCATTTTTCAAAAAGTCTCGGATTTCGACGAAACCAGTTTCATCGGATCCATAATGTGATATTATTGTTTGGTTTCAAATTTCGTGTCAATCGGATGTACCGTTTGTCCGGGGCAAGCCAAAACGCATTGAAATCGGTTTAAATCGATTTAATTTAAAACTGATCGTTTAATTCCGTAACTCGCACAGATGACTGAATTAGCTCCCAAAACACGTTCCATTGTGTTCGGAATGCGGGGTAAACCTTACGAACGCCAGGCGGCACGTGTGATTTGGAGATCGTTTTAAAAAGTCGTTTAAAATGAATTTTATATTATTTATATACGTATATATATACGCGTTAACGATTGCAAAACCCTAATTCATTTCTTCAGCCGCCACCTTCTAAATCAATGGCCGAGAATCATCATCCTTTCTCCTCTTCTATCTTCAAATCCACACATTATTTCAAGAAATCTTCAACTGCAAAAACGTAGAGGGCAACGAGTACTAGAAGATCAACGGTGGATTCGAGCAATGATCACCATTTGGAGGCAAGAAATGGTCGCGTTCTTCATGGGTTCACATGCGTTTTTCTCGATGAACACGGGACCGAGCTTGGCCATACTCGCGATGATGGTAGGGGGTGGCAAAGGCTTCAATGTGGACATGTTTGATCGAGCTAAACGTGAAGGAATAGGTCGCGACATCTAGGGCAAAACGGCGGCTGATGGTTCATCTCGTTCGAACGTGATATACAGGTTGGAGGAGAAGAAGGCTTCAACGGCCACGATTTTGCAGAAAGAAAGGAACGACAGATGTGGGAATAGGTTAAAGAAAAAAAATTGAATATTAATTTGTATTTAAATTTGTACGATGTTTAAAATACGATAACTTTTTCATACGAGATCGAAAAAATGCGAAATCAGTTGCGTTGGGATCGTATGATCAAGCACTTCGCTATGGAACTGAATTGGAGCCATTTGGAGCTAGTGTGAATTTCGGGTGAAATTAAACGTCTGTTTAATTTATTCGAAATAAAAAGCTGGAACGAAATTAAAAGCAAAGGTGAGAACTCCTCACTCAATCGAATGTTTTATTTCGATTTAAATTTTAAATAGTTAGATTTAAAATTGTTGATAGTGATTGATTGTGTGGATTGAATGATAAATGCTATTTATTGTGATAAATAGACATTATACGCCGTTATTAAGCGGATGTTAATTATTAAAAACATATACCGCGATAATTTCACATTGAAGTGGAATTGGTATTATTTATATATATATAGCGATATATACATATTGGCATATGTATATATTGGAGTTGTTGATTTTCCCGCATTGTTTAGCGGATGAGACCCTATTGCGCCGCATAATAGCGAATAATATTTATTAAACTCATATACCACGATAATTCCGTACTGGAGCGAAATTGGTATTGTGCTAACATCTGTGGATGCAGGGAAACAGGTTGGAGGGATCCAACTAGATTCCTCACCGTAGTGATTTATTTACAGATATTGTTATATATTCTGTTATCATATGATGGTATATGATGTTTGGATGTTGTGATTGACTATTTGGTGCTGTTGCATCATCGGATCCATTTTTGAAGTTTAAGATAACGATTTTGATTTTTAAGGGATTTTTAAAGTGATTTTTGAAAGTATACGTTTATAGAACTGGTTTATTTAAATTGAGATTTTATAAACGGTTTGTATAAAAGATTTATAAAATTGATATTTATAAATTAAAATATTGGAATTATAAAATGAGTTTTTATAAATGTTAAAAGGAAATATAAATGGATTTCATAAGTGAATGAAATTTATAGATTTATAATGTGAAGTTATAAAATGAATAGATTGTTGTAAAATAAAAGATCTATAAGTGATTAACTTATAAATTAGATTTTTGGTATAAAATTGAGTTATAAATCGAATTTATTAATTCAAGGATTTTTATAAATCGAAGTTTTATAAATAGAATTGGAATTTATAAACATTGTTTATGAATCCGAAATCACTTATTTTGATAAGTGAATTATCACTTATTTTGATAAGTGAATTATAGAAGCTAATTAAAGGAATTATATCCACGATTTTGGACAGTGGATAATCCTTTAGATAAAATGTGTGGAAACATTGGATTTGGATAATAAAGTATATTCACGATTTTGGACAGTAAATATATTATTAGATAAAATGGATATGTTTTGGAGAAATGATATTACGAAATGAAGTAATTGTTTTAAAAGATGTTTTAAAACGTGTTAAGTATCGAAACATAGGTTTCAACATTTATTGTTGAAATAGACGTTTCGAGGAATAAGAAAATGGTGGATTATAACACTGTTGTTATAGTATATGGTTTCCGAAAGGAAATGTTTTATATAGTATTGGGATTTACATATCTATCTAAATTTCGAATTCCTATACTAGTGATTTTGAGTCGTCGTAACGATGTTTTACGTAACATTCGTTTTGACTCAAATAAATGTGCTTAAGAGAATGATTTCCTTAAAGAATGAAATATATACTTAATTTTGATTTAAGTATATTGAATATTTTCAAATGTTGAAAATAAATGGATTTGTAGATTACTTATTATTAAATAAGTATGGAAAATGCTTTTCCAATATGAAATGAAATGTTTTGAGATTTATCTTCAAAGATAAATTGAAATGTGGAAATTGATTTGAAATTGTTTTCAAATAATTGACGTGTGGAAAGTATATATCTTGTAAAGATATTTTTGAAAGATAAATAATTTGGAAAATTATTTGGAATCTGATGATGTTGCGCATCTTTATTGATAGTTAAATAACCGACTATCAATAATTACCTTGAATGGGTATTTGTTGTGATTTGCTTGAATTTGAATGCCACACTTATTTTTGAATAAGCGCTCACTATTCGGGTTAGCCGGGAAAGGACCTTTGGGTCGTATAACCCATTCCGAATTTGTGATACGACGATGTGGATCGTATTGAAGACCGGTGGTGAAGACCGGGTGTTTATGAAAACGATAGGATGACCTATCGATTGTCTCTGCACCGTTAGCCACGGTATAGAGATTTCATTTGTGATGGGAAGTTTTATCGGGATTGTGAATATCCGGATTGCAAGTGCTTCTTTGGAAGTGCCTTCGGTTCTGTTCGAACCCGGAACAGACTTGTATGGTTACGTGTCTGACATTACAATTTGAGATATAAAGCCGATTTCTTTCAAATACATTTCTGTTGGTGGCGGAGAATTTATTCTCTTAGCTTAACACCCTTCTCTAAGACGTACGAGCTCAGAGGTTATGTAGTTGAAATTTATCAGCGATATATTCCCAATTTGGTAATGTGGCATGCTGAGTGTTGCTGTGAAATGATCAGTGTTTGATCATTTGTGATATGATCATTTGTTTGATCATTTATCTTTGTGATCATAGGTTGATCATTTGTTGACCCAAGGCATGGCTTTGTGACAAAGCGTAGCTTTGTGGACGAGACTTCGTCAGTGCCTCGACAGCCCGGAAATGGTCGAAACAGGAATGTTGCGGCAAGGTTATGAGGGTCGCGCCCTTTAGGGTATGTCATTTCCTTCTGGAAAGGGGTGGTATCATGGTATGGAGCCCAGATACTTACTCATGTGGATACACTTATTTATTATGTGTGATGATGGTTACCGAGCGCTCGGATAAAGGTCCCAAAGGACCGGGTGATGACATATTCGTGAGTTACCTGTTACAGGGGTAACCAGGCCTTGTTTGGTAGAGAGCAGTTTGTCTCTCGGGATGTCCAGCCAGAGGCGATCCCATTCGGCAGAAGGAAAGGAAGTTCCTTAGCCTGACCATTTGTTGGAAATCCATTTCCCAATACGAAACTTGTACGGTTTTAGTTGTAGAACCTGCCATTTACGTACGGTGGTCACCACTGTTTAGATAGTAGCTACAGTAGGCATAAGATACTGGTCGTATGTTGGCTAAGATTAATATTATACTTTCGAAATGTTTTCTACACTATGCACTAATAATAATAATCCAATGATTTTGCGTAGTAAGCATGTTTAATTATCATAAGAAGAAATCTCCTCCAATTCTGCGTTTGCATTGTGTGTGTGGCGGGAGGTCTTATGGTAGTTTCATTTTCTAAAAGCATTGCGAAATTGTTTTATTTTCTTTGTTGTTGATTGTTTAAAGATAAACTGTTTTAGTTCTCACACCAGTCACCATGACTGACCTGGAGTTTATTGTTTCCTTCCTAAACTCTAGGTGCCCATCATTTTCCACACGGGCAGTCTAGAGTTAGGTTATCAGATTATTCTGGATTTTGGAGTACTGTGGAGCTTAGTGGCGAGCTGGATGGCGAGACGTACTACTTGTATATGATAGTATTGTTCCATTGTGTATTCTGTATATGGACAAGTTCATATAACCGTTCAGTTGTGTTGTATACTGTTGTTGTAAACTCTGATGATGATGTAATGTATAAAATGATATAGTTCTTTGATTTAAAAGATTATTCATTTATCTATTATATGTTGTTCCGCTGCGAATGTGAGATTCTGTTTCTGTGTTTTTGTTATTTCTTCTTTCTCTTTTCTTCCTCCTCTTCTTTCTTAAACCCTAATGGTTCGGTTTTTCGTTCATCTTGAGTTAATCGATGGAGATTAGTGTCTACTCAAGGGGTATGGAAAAGCGGATTATTACATTTGGTATTAGAGCATATGGTTAAGCGACAACCCTGCTCTGTTGGGTAATACTCATTAGAGATAGAGTCAGTAGTACTCTAGAATGAGTTTGAGTGTAATAATAGATATGAGCGCGTATTTGTTAGTGAATATAAAATTGTTTTATATTGTGATGATTGGTTTGTTGAGTGGTATATGGATTCTGGTCGGTATAGTCCGTACAACTCTATCGATAGGGATCTCTAAACACTTGTATAGAACAATTCGGCACGATATTGTTTTAAATTGGGTAAATGAAATAATTTTACCTTGATTATATTTTGTATATAAAGGAAATAATTTTTCAGAATTATTAAAGTGTATACAATTAATTGATTGTTTGGTTGTTAAAAATGTAAATATATATAAGTTAATAAAAGTTGTTTGAATAAGTTAAATAAAACAACAATTGTAAAAGAATAAAGTGTATAAGCAAATGAATTATAATGTGTGAAGTTATAATTAAAATGATATACAATGGTAAAAATAATCTTATATATATAAGAAGTGGAATTTTATAAGTAAAAGATTTGTAAATGTGATTTATAATCTAAAATAAAATTCCAGGGAAGTGTTTTAAAAGGATTTGATGTTTTGGAAAATTGTTTTCGAGAGATGAAAGCTCTAAACTCTTTTCAGGTCGCTGGAAAATAATTCCGATGATGATCGCGACATCATTGGTGTTCATTTTCGGGTTTCCAAAAGAGGAATTGCTGCCAGATTATTTTAAATGAAAGTTGATTGGAAAAATTTGGATTTGGTTTTGGAAATTCAAAAGATAATTTGAATTGATTTCAAAATGGTTTTTGAAAGGTTGAAAAGATTCTGGAATCCTATTTAAAATATTTATGGGAATGATAATGAGTTGATAACTTATACCATTTGAATTTTGATATAATAAATTTAACTTAAAGGATGGAGTTGAATTAAAGTAAGTATAAGTGAATCAATTAAATCTAAGTTGTAACTGCTGAATACAAGTAATTAAGTTTTGAACTTATAATATGAGATAATAAATTTGACTTTGGTAAAAGTTAAATAGAATTGAAATCTGAATTGGATTTATGAGTGGAAACTTAAGTTAATTTGAACAAATGATGTTTGAAATGAAATATGACTTAAGTGATATTGAATGAAGTTGATTGTGATATCAAAGTAAATTAATAAAGTAAATTTATCAAATAGATATGAACTTAAGTTGTATAAATGAAATTCAACTTTATTTGTAAAATGAATTAGCAATTGAATTAATGAATGGATTGAATGTTAATCAATCGAATGTGAATAAATTGATATGGAATAATGGATGTAAGTATTAATTCATTAAAAGCTAAATGTTATTGGAAGTTGAATAATCGACAATTTAATATCGACCAATTGAATTAAAGGTGTTAAACCAAATTGAATGTAAATTAATAAATTTGGTTGTATTGGATGACATTGATTGTTAGATGATTGTTGGTTGATTGTATGTAGTAAAGTTCATTAAGTGCTAATGAAATTAAATTGATTAAAATTGGAAGCTATGTAACTAGATTTAAATTGAAAGTGAAGTAAATTTAAATAGAAATTTATTTGAATTGAAAGTGAACCAACTTGAGTATGAATTAGTGAATATAAACTAATTTAATTTGAACGAATGAATATTAGTAAAAATCCAATGTTAACAATCAAATGTGATTAAATTAGAAACCAATTCATTGAATATTAATGAAAAATGAAAGTAAACTGATTTGGTTATAAATTTGTTGAATGTTTATTGGATGACGGTTGCATTTGTTGTTTGTTGCATTTGCTATATTGACACATATGTAGTTATTATGTTTCTATATGATGTATATTGATATTATTTTCTATATATATGTTCTCATTTGTTTGATTGAGTGTTTAGTAGGTGCGGATGGTGTTTGCTTCGCATTTGCAGCTCGCTTTCACGCTATAATAGCCGTATACGCTCGCTAATAATATAATAAGGTACATATCTCGGATTAACTATCGTACTTTTACACTTTTTCCCTACGGGATGCCTCATCACTTGATGAGATGTATATTTGTGATATATATACACTGTCATTTTTTTTTCGGATCGAGCCGCGCAAAGGAGACTCCGGCGAATTTTTCTGAAAATTTAAGGCGTTAGAATATTTTTGAGAAAATTGGAAAATTTTGAAAACTAAGTATGATTTGGAAACTCAGTAAAGTTTTTGTAAGAGGTTTAACTATGAATCTTGGAAAATTTAAACACTTAAGAGATTGTAAATCTAATTTGAATGGTTTGTTTTGGAAAGTTAATAGATTTTGTATCTTCTTCTTACTTGGTAATTTCGAGGACGAAATTCTTTTAAGGGGGGAAGTTTGTAACGACCCAGAATTTCGGATATTAGAAATTCAAATATTTAATTGATTTTAAATATTAATTAGTGAAATTAATAAGCCGAATAATTTATTTTTCGAATATTTGGATTTAATTGGATAATTTAATCGATAAATTAATGTTTGAAATTCCAGAAATAATTGAAATCTGGATTTAATGTGACTGAAAATGATTTATAAAGTTATAATAAATCATGTTGAAGTTATAGTGATGTTATAGAACTTTTAAAATTGAATTTAAAGTTAATTTGTGAGAATTGAATATTTTAATATTTAGTCGACTAGTGAAATTAGCCATTTTTGGGACAGTCTCAGAATTGGATGAAACTAGATCCATTGGATCCGTAATAGTTTGTTATTATCGGATTTCAATTTTTATAGCAATCGAAGTTGTCGTTTGACCGTGGCAGCTCGAAACGCATCGAAATTGTTTTAATATTAATTTGGCGAGTTAAAATAGTCATTTTTCAAAAAGTCTCGGATTTCGACGAAACTAGTTTCATCAGATCCGTAATGTGATATTACTGTATGGTTTCAAATTTCGTGTCAATCGGATGTACCGTTTGTCCGGGGCAAGCCAAAACGCATTGAAATCGGTTTAAATCGATTTAATTTAAAACTGATCGTTTAATTCCGTAACTCGCACAGATGACCGAATTAGCTCCCGAAACACGTTCCATTGTGTTCGGAACGTGGGGTAAACCTTACGAACGCCAGGCGGCACGTGTGATTTGGAGATCGTTTTAAAAAGTCGTTTAAAATGAATTTTATATTATTTATATACGTATATATATATATATATATACGCGTTAACGATTGCAAAACCCTAATTCATTTCTTCAGCCGCCACCTTCTAAATCAATGGCCGAGAATCATCATCCTTTCTCCTCTTCTATCTTCAAATCCACACATTATTTCAAGAAATCTTCAACTGCAAAAACGTAGAGGGCAACGAGTACTAGAAGATCAACGGTGGATTCGAGCAATGATCACCATTTGGAGGCAAGAAATGGTCGCGTTCGTCATGGGTTCACACGCGTTTTTCTCAATGAACACGGGACCGAGCTTGGCCATACTCGCGGTGATGGTAGGGGGTGGCAAAGGCTTCAATGTGGACATGTTTGATCGAGCTAAACGTGAAGGAATAGGTCGCGACATCTAGGGCAAAACGGCGGCTGATGGTTCATCTCGTTCGAACGTGATATACAGGTTGGAGGAGAAGAAGGCTTCAACGGCCACGATTTTGCAGAAAGAAAGGAACGACAGATGTGGGAATAGGTTAAAGAAAAAAAATTGAATATTAATTTGTATTTAAATTTGTACGATGTTTAAAATACGATAACTTTTTCATACGAGATCGAAAAAATGCGAAATCAGTTGCGTTGGGATCGTATGATCAAGCACTTCGCTATGGAACTGAATTGGAGCCATTTGGAGCTAGTGTGAATTTCGGGTGAAATTAAACGTCTGTTTAATTTATTCGAAATAAAAAGCTGGAACGAAATTAAAAGCAAAGGTGAGAACTCCTTACTCAATCGAATGTTTTATTTCGATTTAAATTTTAAATAGTTAGATTTAAAATTGTTGATAGTGATTGATTGTGTGGATTGAATGATAAATGCTATTTATTATGATAAATAGACATTATACGCCGTTATTAAGCGGATGTTAATTATTAAAAACATATACCCCAATAATTTCACATTGAAGTGGAATTGGTATTATTTATATATATATAGCGATATATACATATTGGCATATGTATATATTGGAGTTGTTGATTTTCCCGCATTGTTTAGCGGATGAGACCCTATTGCGCCGCATAATAGCGAATAATATTTATTAAACCCATATACCGCGATAATTCCGTACTAGAGCGGAATTGGTATTGTGCTAACATCTGTGGATGCAGGGAAACAGGTTGGAGGGATCCAACTGGATTCCTCACCGTAGTGATTTATTTACAGATATTGTTATATATTCTGTTATCATATGATGGTATATGATGTTTGGATGCTGTGATTGACTATTTGGTGCTGTTGCATCATCGGATCCATTTTTGAAGTTTAAGATAACGATTTTGATTTTTAAGGGATTTTTAAAGTGATTTTTGAAAGTATACGTTTATAGAACTGGTTTATTTAAATTGAGATTTTATAAACGGTTTGTATAAAAGATTTATAAAATTGATATTTATAAATTAAAATATTGGAATTATAAAATGAGTTTTTATAAATGTTAAAAGGAAATATAAATGGATTTCATAAGTGAATGAAATTTATAGATTTATAATGTGAAGTTATAAAATGAATAGATTGTTGTAAAATAAAAGATCTATAAGTATTAACTTATAAATTAGATTTTTGGTATAAAATTGAGTTATAAATCGAATTTATTAATTCAAGGATTTTTATAAATCGAAGTTTTATAAATAGAATTGGAATTTATAAACATTGTTTATGAATCCGAAATCACTTATTTTGATAAGTGAATTATCACTTATTTTGATAAGTGAATTATAGAAGCTAATTAAAGGAATTATATCCACGATTTTGGACAGCGGATAATCCTTTAAATAAAATGTGTGGAAACATTGGATTTGGATAATAAAGTATATTCACGATTTTGGACAGTGAATATATTATTAGATAAAATGGATATGTTTTGGAGAAATGATATTACGAAATGAAGTAATTGTTTTAAAAGATGTTTTAAAACGTGTTAAGTATCGAAACATAGGTTTCAACATTTATTGTTGAAATAGACGTTTCGAGGAATAAGAAAATGGTGGATTATAACACTGTTGTTATAGTATATGGTTTCCGAAAGGAAATGTTTTATATAGTATTGGGATTTACATATCTATCTAAATTTCGAATTCCTATACTAGTGATTTTGAGTCGTCGTAACGATGTTTTACGTAACATTTGTTTTGACTCAAATAAATGTGCTTAAGAGAATGATTTCCTTAAAGAATGAAATATATACTTAATTTTGATTTAAGTATATTGAATATTTTCAAATGTTGAAAATAAATGGATTTGTGGATTACTTATTATTAAATAAGTATGGAAAATGCTTTTCCAATATGAAATGAAATGTTTTGAGATTTATCTTCAAAGATAAATTGAAATGTGGAAATTGATTTGAAATTGTTTTCAAATAATTGACGTGTGGAAAGTATATATCTTGTAAAGATATTTTTGAAAGATAAATAATTTGGAAAATTATTTGGAATCTGATGATGTTGCGCATCTTTATTGATAGTTAAATAACCGACTATCAATAATTACCTTGAATGGGTATTTGTTGTGATTTGCTTGAATTTGAATGCCACACTTATTTTTGAATAAGCGCTCACTATTCGGGTTAGCCGGGAAAGGACCTTTGTGTCGTATAACCCATTCCGAATTTGTGATACGACGATGTGGATCGTATTGAAGATCGGTGGTGAAGACCGGGTGTTTATGAAAACGATAGGATGACCTATCGATTGTCTCTGCACCGTTAGCTACGGTATAGAGATTTCCTTTGTGATGGGAATTTTTATCGAGATTGTGAATATCCGAATTGCAAGGGCTTCTTTGGAAGTGCCTTCGGTTCTGTTCGAACCCGAAACAGACTTGTATGGTTACGTGTCTGACATTACAATTTGAGATATAAAGCCGATTTCTTTCAAATACATTTCTGTTGGTGGCGGAGAATTTATTCTCTTAGCTTAACACCCTTCTCTAAGACGTACGAGCTCAGAGGTTATGTAGTTGAAATTTATCAGCGATATATTCCCAATTTGGTAATGTGGCATGCTGAGTGTTTTTGTGAAATGATCAGTGTTTGATCATTTGTGATATGATCATTTGTTTGATCATTATCTTTGTGATCATAGGTTGATCATTTGTTGACCCAAGGCTTGGCTTTGTGACAAAGCGTAGCTTTGTGGACGAGACTTCGTTAGTGCCTCAACAACCCGGAAATGGTCGAAACAGGAATGTTGCGGCAAGGTTATGAGGGTCGCGCCCTTTAGGGTATGTCATTTCCTTCTGGAAAGGGGTGGTATCATGGTATGGAGCCCAGATACTTACTCATGTGGATACACTTATTTATTATGTGTGATGATGGTTACCGAGCGCTCGGATAAAGGTCCCAAAGGACCAAGTGATGACATATTCGTGAGTTACCTGTTACAGGGGTAACCCGGCCTTGTTTGGTAGAGAGCAGTTTGTCTCTCGGGACGTCCAGCCAGAGGCGATCCCATTCGGCAGGAGGAAAGGAAGTTCTTAGCCTGACCATTTGTTGGAAATCCATTTCCCAATACGAAACTTGTACGGTTTTAGTTGTAGAACCTGCCATTTACGTACGGTGGTCACCGCTGTTTAGATAGTAGCTATAGTAGGCATACGATACTGGTCGTATGTTGGCTAAGATTAATATTATACTTTCGAAATGTTTTCTACACTATGCACTAATAATAATAATCCAATGATTTTGCGTAGTAAGCATGTTTAATTATCATAAGAAGAAATCTCCTCTAATTCTGCGTTTGCATTGTGTGTGTGGCGGGAGGTCTTATGGTAGTTTCATTTTCTAAAAGCATTGCGAAATTGTTTTATTTTCTTTGTTGTTGATTGTTTAAAGATAAACTGTTTTAGTTCTCACACCAGTAACCATGACTGACCTGGAGTTTATTGTTTCCTTCCTAAACTCTGGGTGCGCATCATTTTCCACACGGGCAGTCTAGAGTTAGGTTATCAGATTATTCTGGATTTTGGAGTACTGTGGAGCTTAGTGGCGAGCTGGATGGCGAGACGTACTACTTGTATATGATAGTATTGTTCCGCTGTGTATTCTGTATATGGACAAGTTCATATAACTGTTCAGTTGTGTTGTATACTGTTGTTGTAAACTCTGATGATGATGTAATGTATAAAATGATATAGTTCTTTGATTTAAAAGATTATTCATTTATCTATTATATGTTGTTCCGCTGCGAATGTGAGATTCTGTTTCTGTGGTTTTGTTATTTCTTCTTTCTCTTTTCTTCCTCCTCTTCTTTCTTAAACCCTAATGGTTCGGTTTTTCGTTCATCTTGAGTTAATCGATGGAGATTAGTGTCTACTCAAGGGGTACGGAAAACCGGATTATTACAGTAGCAGGCTCCACCTATCAATAATGATGGGTATCAATTTATTCTTTATTTGTCATTTACTATTATGTTGTGCACAACATATTAGTTGGCTGTTAGTATTATTATGATATCTATATTACTCCTGAATTTGTATATTAGGTTACCTTTATCATGGTATACTGTTACATATCAGTCACACTATATTACTTGTGTTGACTCGTCGATAACTGCAGAAGAGAAGGTTATGGTTTGGTTCCCTACATTTGAATTTGGTTTACTTTACTTGTTTATGGTGGTTCGAATTATCCATGAGCTACGTTTGTACAAACGACTGGCTGTGCTACAGTATTTTCTTGTTTAGTTGTATAGCGTTTCGATTCAGTATTTTATGATAGTTCCCCTTATACCAGGCTTTATATCCGACCCACATTTTGTCTTTGTTTATGTCATGACAACTCTTGGGTACTCGATTGATTAGTTTGGAAGCTAGGTGCTTTTGGGGAAACGCTTTCAGGTCAGTTAGAGCATTTTGGAGGAGAAGTCGATACTTTTGATATATATTTAATATTGTAGTAGTATATGATAAATACATTATTTATATATGTGACTTGTTTAATCAAATATTGTATTCTGACTTTCTATAGTGATATTTATTTATCAGTTATCCCATCAGTATAGTCTCTTACATATCGTTTATCCTTTTATGTTTATATATATTCACTATTCGGTATATTATATATTATCATTCCGTCGTGAGATTATATCACCATGCCTTGGTATGGTGTTTTGTTTTAATTTTACCCTGAAAGACTTTCTTTTATGGTATTTAGGAGTCATACATTGTCATTTGACCTTGATTCATGGTATTACGAAGGGAAGGTCATTACATCCACCTTGTTGCATCAAATCATAGATCTGCATCCTCCACCACTTCTTGTAGGACCTTTCCCTTTGTGGAACCTTCACCTATTACTGTAACCATACAAAAGAGAGACAAATCACGATTTGATTTTAAATTTTGAATTAAAATATTTATTTTACTAGTACATATTTTACATGTGATGTTACTTAAGAACGGATGAATGATAATGGAAGAGTGAGAGGTAAGGGAACCAATTTGTATTAGCACAAAAGTTGAATACATAAAATATGTTTGGAAATGTTAACCCGCCTTTTGGCAAGGCAGCGTACATGCGGTTTTAACCCAATTAACTGCACGGTTATCGAGGTTGGAATACTATGGGTTTGACTCGACTGGATGGATAGACGATCAATCGCGGATGATAAACATGATTATGAAGCCGGGATTCGGCATAGTCGATGGACAAAAGGCGCAGGATACTTGAAATATGAGTTTCGACAAAAATCGAGTCGTTTCAGGTTGTTTGGATTTTGCTTCGAGTCACTTATAGGTTTACTTCGGGTTTTCACCTAGTTTGCTTCGGGTCATATGGGATCGGTAGGTTTTGGAGGGGTCGGTGCTACTTGGGGTCGGCAGGCTACTTACTTCGGGTCGACAGGTACAAACCTTCGGGTCGGCATATTATCATGGGATCGGCATAATCAAGAGGGGTCGGTGCTACTTGGGGTCTGCAGGCTACTTACTTGGGGTCGGCAAGCTACTTACTTGGGGTCGGCAGGTACAAATCTTCGGGTCGGCATATTATCATGGGATCGGCATAATCAAGAGGTGTCAGTGCTACTTGGAGTCGACAGGCTACATACTTCGGGTCGGCGGGCTACTTACTTAGGGTCGGCAGGTACAAATCTTCAGGTCGTCATATTGTCATGGGATCGGCATAATCAAGAGGGGTCGGTGCTACTTGGGGTCAGCATACTACTTACTTGGGGTCGGCAAGCTACTTACTTAGGGTCGGTAGGTACAAATCTTCGGGTTGGCATATTATCATGGGATCAGCATGTTTTCTACTTCGAATTCTGGCACGAGTTACTCCTAGTCAGTCCGAGTCACTGGTCAAGCTGCTTCGGGTCATGACTCAAATCACTTGGGTTCGGCATGTTTGGATTCTCAGGTCGGCATGTTTTCTACTTGGAGTCACATTGCAATCTGCTTTGTGTCAAAATGGAGGCTGCTTCGGGTCACTACCCAGGTCTCTTGGGGTCGGTATATTTTATACTCTAGGAAACCAGTGGTCGACAGTATGGACTCGACTATGGTTTTGGTGGGCCCGTATCGCCCAGGAAGGCCAGTATCCTGGATTTTGCCTATAAATACAGTAGGCGGGGCTTCAGAAAAGGGGATTCTCATTCTGTTCTTCCATAACTTCTTCTACAAAGGCTGTAAAAGTTACTCTGCCATTTTTTGTTTTAAAAACTTGGGATTGTAACTGTAATCAATTCTCTATCAATAAAAAGCAAATTTCTAGAGTGGACCTAGGTCGGAGATTACCGAACCACTATAAATCCTATGTTATTACTGCTTTCTTTTTAATTTTTTATTGTTATTCATATTTATACTCTCTACAAACACTCTATCTGTTATCTGTGACTATTAGTTGGTGCTTTCATTTGCGTTTGGGTGTTAGTGACCAATTTTGGCGCTAACATTTTGGTGCTTTCATTGAGAGAGCTAGCACTTAAGGATTCTAAAGCTTGGATTTTGGATTTAAGGGCTTACGAACTCGCATTCTGGAAACTATGGCAAAGCAATCAATAAGGAGACAAAGAGCGGAGAGGAGCCGGCATGAAGGAAGTCAAGAGGCTTCCTCAAGAGCTAATCAGACCTCGGTTTTCATCACTATAGATGATATGGAGATGATGATGGATGCTATGCAGGAAGGGATACTGAAAAGGCAGGAAGAAATGATACAGAACCTACTTTGACAGGTTGGACAAGCTGGAGTGCAAAACCAAAGGAATGGAGTTGCAGGAAATATTGGAAATGAGGATCATGAAGCTATAGCAGCAGGAACGGAGGCAGTCCGGAATCAGGACCAAGAGCATGGAGCAACTGAAATACATAATGGAGTTGGACCATTGGAAACGGCCCTTGAACTAGGGGCATGCCCCCGAATCATGTGAGCTCCATTCTAGGAAGGATACCAGGCGATGTTGGGCAATTTGGCGTTAATAGGGAAGTGGATGCTCATCTAGAAGGGCGGGTTTCAAAATTCCCTTGTGGACTCGGGGGGCAGGTTGAAGACAGCAGACAAAGGCCACCACTTGATGATAATGACAGGTTAGTGGACATAATCAGACGGGCTATGAGGGGAGGATTGGTGAATAGAGATTTGGAGGACGTGAACAGGAGCTCCTTCACTCTTTTGATCAGGCAAGCTAGGAATCCGCCGGATTTCAAACTACCATCGCTGGAGATGTATGATGGGAAAACGGATCCACTGTTCACTTGACAAGGTATATGAGGCACATGGAAGTACTAAAGGCATCGAAGGAAGTCATGGTGCGGTGCTTCCCTTGTATTTGATGGATATAGCGGCACTATGGTTCAAACAACTGGAAAGTGGCTCTATTGGTACATGGACGGAGCTGATTGATAGGTTTATGAGGTAATTTCATGTCCACGTCGTGATACCTAGGAATGTGATGACTTTGATATCGATGAAACAATGGAAGGGAGAATCACTTAGGGACTTCCTAACCAGATTTAATGCAGCAGTGGCTTCGGTGGATCGACCCGATCCGTTGATGGTTTTGATGGCAGCAGTCTCAGGGATTGCGGATAATTCGAATTTCAAAATATCGTTGGAACGGGATCCACTGATGGATCTCGGGGAGTTCTACCATGAAGCGGAAAGGTTTCTAAGACAAGAAGATGCGAAGGCTGAAAGGGAAGGGAGAGAGGTTGAGGTTTATGCGGTAAAGGGTGGAGGTCCACCCGGGGAGGATTCAAACAAGGATGATAGCGGCAAAAGGAAAGTGAATGAAAGCGGTAACACATTGAAAAGGCAACGGATGGAATCAAAATTCTATTCTTACACAGATCTGAATGAGACTTTGGAAAGGAATTATTTGGATACTCGAGGACGCCTCCAATATCAAAGGCCAGCAAAAAGGGAATCCTCCGAACACGAGCGGGCATCGGGAAAGCATTGCCTATTCCATGAGCTGGATGGGCATAACACAAATGACTGCAGGCATTTGAAGGATATCATTGAGGAGCATATAAGGAATGGTCATCTACAACAATACGTAAGGAATCGAGCTGTGGTAGTGGAACAGGAGTAGCCACCGCCCATCCCAAATGAGGCTGGCACTGGATCTAGGCATCGTCGGCTTATTATCAGCTGAATGGTTTTATGGCTTTGAATAAGTAACAAACCCTGAAGTGAGGCGACTAAGTCACTTACACATGTACGGGATCGAGGACGATCCCTAGGCATGCTTTGAGATGATGATATACTGTGACGCTTGAATTTATATAATCTTGTTTTTTTCTATTTTCTGTGAACTCTGGTTTCTTTCTTGGTACTATGGACATTTGATTTTCTCGGTTGTATGAACTTTTATTTTATCAATGGAACTCTATGTTGATTGGATTTGGATTAATGTAATAAATAATGCAGGTCATGCGGTTACGGTCCCGACCGAAGAGACGGGGCAATAATCGCAAATCATGGGTTCCTTTGCCGGAGAGCGATGGAATGGATTCGGATGTGGAATATAAAAATCCTCGACCGGTGAACGAGGCCGAAGAATAAAAGTCCTCAACCGGAGAGTTGAGGCCGGAGAATAAAAGTCCTCGATCGGAGGGTCGAGGCCGGAGATTAAAGTCCTCGACCGAAGAGTCGAGGCTGGAGTAGGATATGGACCCGGCGAGGTCCCGGATTAGGATATGGACCCGACGAGGCCCCGAATATAAATTATAGGACCCAGCAAGGTCCCAAATATGGATTATAGGACCCGGCGAGGTCACGGATATGGATTATAGGACCAGGTGAGGTCTCGGGTATGGATTATAGGACCCGGTGAGGTCCCCGTTTTGGGTATGGACTCGACGAGGACCCGGGTATGGATTATAGGACCCGACGAGGTCCCGGCTTTGGATATGGACCGGCGAGGTTCCGGATATGGATTATAAAACCCTGCGAGGTCTCGGCTTTGAATTTGGACCCGGCGAGGTCCTCGATTTGGATTACAGGACCTGGAGAGGTCCCGGACTCGAATAAAACGATCCGGAGAGATCATGGATTCGGTTAATGGATTTGGGATGCATTCGGAATTGGATATCTACTTAGAACAGTCGTGGATGTTGTTAATGATCCAGAGAGGTCGAGGAATCGGTTTGGCAATGGATTGGATTCAAGGCTGAATATGGCGATCAATGTATTATGGACTTATGGCAATACAAACACGCCTTCCTATCGCAAGGCATGTTTTGGGGGGCAAAGTGTTAACCCGCTTTTTGGCAAGGTAGCATATAGGCGGATTTAACCCAATCGACTGCACGGTTATCGAGGTTGGAAAACTATGGGTTTGACTCGACTAGATGGATAGACGATCGGTCACGGATGATAAACATGATTATGAAACCGGGATTTGGCATTATCGATGGAAAAAAGGCGCGGGATACTTGAAATATGAGTTTTGACAAAAATCGAGTCATTTCAGGTTGTTTGGATTGTGCTTCGAGTCACTTGTAGGTTTACTTCGGGTTTTCACCTAGTTTGCTTCGGGTCACATGGGATCGGTAAGTTTTGAAGGGGTCGGTGCTACTTGGGGTCGACGGGCTACTTACTTGGGGTCGGTAGGTACAAATCTTCGGGTCGGCATATTATCATGGGATCGGCATAATCAAGAGGGGTCGGTGCTACTTGGGGTCGGCAGGCTACTTACTTTGGATCGGCAGGCTACTTACTTGGGGTCGACAGGTACAAATCTTCGGGTCGGCATATTGTCATGGGATCGACATAATCAAGATGGGTCGGTGCTACTTGGGGTCGGCAGGCTACATACTTGGGGTCGGCAGGCTACTTACTTGGGGTCGGCAGGTACAAATCTTCGGGTCGGCATATTGTCATGGGATAGGCATAATCAAGAGGGGTCGGTGCTACTTGGGGTCGTCAGGCTACTTACTTTGGGTCGGCAAGCTACTTACTTAGGGTCGGCAGGTACAAATCTTCGGGTTGGCATATTATCATGGGATCGGCATGTTTTCTACTTCGAGTTCTGACATGAGTTACTCCGAGTCACTGGTCAACCTGCTTTGGGTCATGACTCGGGTCACTTGGGGTCGGCATGTTTGGATTCTCAAGTCGGCATGTTTTCTACTTGGAGTCACATTGCAATTTTGCTTTGGGTCAAAATGGAGGTTGCTTCGAGTCACTACCCGGGTCTCTTGGGGTCGGTATATTTTATACTCTAGGAAATCAGTGGTCGACAGTATGGGCTCAACTATGGTTTTAGTGGGCTTGTATCACCCAGGAAGCCCAGTAACCCGAATTTTGCCTATAAATACAGCAGGCGGGGCTTCAGAAAAGGGGATTCGCATTCTGTTCTTCCATAACTTCTTCTACAAAGGCTGTAAAAGTTACTCTGCCATTTTTTGTTTTAAAAATCTGGGATTGTAACTATAATCAATTGTCTATCAATAAAAAAGAAATTTCTGGAGTGGACGTAGGCCGGAGTGGACGTAGGCCAGAGTTAGCCGAACCACTATAAATCATGTGTTATTGCTGTTTTCTTTTTAATTTTTAATTTTTCTTCATATTTATACTCTCTACATATACTATCTGTTATATGTGACTGTTAGTTTGTTCTTTCTTCTGCGTTTGGGTGTTAGTGACCAATTTTGGCGCTAACAGGAAAAGATAAAAACATTGAGAAAATGGACTTCCGTAGCATATTTTATAGTAATCTTCTTTTTTCACTGAATTTGTGAAGTGAAATAAGATAAAAATGTAAGATATATTTAACAATCTTTCAGTTTTACAATAAAACATAAAATAGAAATCTAAATAATTGTAATATAACATAAAGCTTCAACTATCGAATGGAAGAATGGATCATATTCAACGATGTATAATTTCTAGAACACAAACACATAATATGCTAGTAATAAAAGGAAATCAATATTTACCCAAATCAAATTTTCTCAACAATCTTAAGTCTCTCTCTAAGATTTCTTCATCTCATCTCTCTAAATATGCTAGATTATTGCGGTGAAGCTACTCTTACAAAATCCAAAACTATTCTCTCATTTAATGACTTAATTAATGAATTTTGAAGCTTCAATATTCAAAAGTGGGCAAACAACCTCATTAGTTTCTATGAATCGTTGCTCGAAATCATTTACTGCAAAATGATATTTTGCGTTCGTATGTGCAAATTGTTGAATCAGTCTTCAAATTATCAACAAACCAACATAGCCGATCAAACCGGAGAATTCATTAGAAAATGATGGAAGCATCTCTGGTAATGTTAAGGTGATTTTATCAAGATTAGGAACATGGTATCAATGTATTAGCATGAAATTTTCTATAATAAGATCCATAAGCTCAAGCAAAACAAAATTTAGTAATGGTAAATCATAACATGTGAAAGGAACCAAAAACCTAAAATTTCACCTTGTCGAATATCAAATCGTAGATCTGCATCCTTTACCTCCTCTCGGGACCTTTTCGTTTGTAAATCCTTTACCTGTTACTGTAAATGTACAAATAGACAAATTGTGGTTTGATTTTAAATTTTGAATTAAATCATTTATTTTATAAGTATGGATTTTACATATGATGTTAATATGGAAGGGATGAATGATGGTGGCAAAGTGAAGAAGAATGAGAGAGGTAACATAACCAATTTGTATTAGCACAAAAGTAGAATACATAAAACATGTTTGGAAAAGATAAAATCATAGAGAAAATGGACCACTATAGCATATTTAATAGTTATATTCTTTTTTCACTGAATCCGTAAAGTTAAAAAAGAAAGAATTGTAAAATATATGTAACGGCCTTTCGATTTTACAATGAAAAATAAAAAAGAAACCTAAATAACCATTTTATAAAATAAAGCTTCAACAATTGAAAAGGAAGAATGGTATTGAGCAGTGTATAATTTCAACAACCAACAGACACATAATATATTAGTAATAACAGAGAATCAACGTTCACCCAAATCAAATTTTACTCAATCTTAAGTCCCTCTCTAAGGTTTCTTCACCACATCTCTCTAAGTTCACCTGATTATTGTAGTAGTTTCTATGAATCGTTGCTCAAGATCATCTACCACTGTTAACCCTAAAAATGGATCAACACCCTGCATCGAGTGTGAAAGCACCAGTGCAGATAATCAACAACACAAATCTCAGATAAACAAAGATAAAAAGCAGAAATAAGAAAAGAAACATGAATTTTTATAGCTTCGGCTGACTTTGGCCTACGTCCACTTTAATCAACCTTTGATATGATTATACTAGTTGAATATCTCTGGATATCAACTAGTTAATCCTTAGATCTAAGTTACAATGAGTTAGAATAAGTCACAAGTGCTAGAGTTCACTAGAGAATCACAGTGAACTCCTAGATGACTGTTGTGTGGGTGAAGAAGAGTGAAAAATAATCTATGCAGAGTTCTATTAGCCAGTCTAGAAGATCCTCTTTGTGTTGTAGGTTGGATTGTATTTATAGCGGTAGGAGATCAGTTGGGCCAAGGCCGACTTGTCAGAAGCTTGTACTCTGTGCTGGTAAGAAGTCCAGAAAATCTCTAGGTGACCCGAGCTAATATAATGGACCGCTAGCGATCCATGTGTGATGAATCGCTGGCGATCCATGCCCTTAAACTATTTTTGAGTTTACCCTTTTGGGTTCCCTTCCTTTCATCTATTTGAATGCATTGTCCAAATATCAAGTCATTTGGAGTTTGTTTGATCATTCGTCTTAATTATTCATCTGGTCTAGAAGAATCATCCATAACTCGCACAAAAATTAACAAAAACAGACGAAACTTTATAGGTACATTTTAGAGGTATCTAGGAGCTACCCTAGAAATTTCAGGTGGTAGGGCCTACTCTACATGGATCATTAGCGATCCATATAGTTAGGTAGCTAGCGATCCATCAAACAACCTCCAAATGATCCCATTTTTTCTACAACCTTCTATTATGTCTTCTAAGTGTTCTTCCAAAATTTCAAGTCAATCCGACTCCGTATGAGTTCTCTAAGTCCATTTTAAGTTAGCTGATTTTGGTCAAACAGCTTGAATCGGATGAGTTTTCACTTCTCGAGCAAGATTGTTTGGCATGCTATGAAACTTTTTGCAAGCGTGCTTAGAAGTGGTAATGAATCATGGTGCAAGAGGTTTGGACAACTCATGATGCTTTGCTATGGATCACGAGTGGTCCTTCCACTTAGTATTTTATTGTTGATTTTCCTTAAGTCCAATTTGCTTGTTCGCTTAGTTGTTTTGATTGAGTCTCGAGTTATTCTGGCATAGTTTGAATATTCTAACTCCTATTGAATTCTGATGGGTTAAAAACCCGGTTAACACTTGCTTCCCAAAGTAGTTTGAATGAAAGGTGTGCTTTGCTTAAGAACGAGTTCATGTCTCCAGTCTTCGACAATTGAGCTCTCTAGCTGCTTTAGCCTTGATGAATCGTCCAGGTCCTTTGGATTCTCTTGCAAATCACAAGTCGTTCCAAACCCGTTACAACCTAAGACTTTAGACTCTGTCTAAGTGTAATATATACATCAATATCATTTTGATTTTATTCAGAGTTATTACATCACATATCTCTAATTAAATCACATGTTTCCAATTACATCACATATCTCCAATTACATCACATATATCTATCCTATGTTCATTTGGGATTTGCATCACTATCATTTTTCTTCTCATTCAGAGTTATAACATCATATATCAAAATCATATTATATATCAAAATCACATCATATATCAGAATCACATCATATATCTCCTGATCGTTTGAGTTTAATGCACGATCTCTCCGGATCATTTAATGTTTAGTTAAGGGGATGATTTCTCTGGATCGTTAGTTTGTTAAGTTAAAGGGGATTAACTAAACCCATCCGCTCACTCTCTGGTGAGGGGACTTGCTTCTTGCACTTCGGTCCCATCTCTCCGGTCGGGACTCTCAGGCGATTAATATCGTACAAGTCCATCCACTTGCTCTCTGACAAGAGGACTTGCACCTTGCACTTCGATCTCATGACGGAACTCTAAGGCGATCAATATTAGTCATTACAATCAATGTGAACTTTTCAAATTTCAAATATTCAAATCAAAACGAACAAGCAAAAATCAAACAAGCAGGAATCAAAACAATCATAAATCCTAAATGTTCACCTTGGAGATCCAACTAAGATCGTGCCTAGAGACCAATCTAGGTCTCATAGACATGTATGCGGTTCGAGGTTATAATTGTCCTAAATAGTCATATCAGGCATCCGACTCAGAGTGTGCCTAGGGACCGTTCGGGATCCCGTACACGTGTAAGCGTCCTGAGGTTATTATTGTCTAAATACAAAAATAAAAGTGTAGAAAAAGAAAGAAAAAAGCAAAGCATGGGAGCCGAATCCGATTCCCATCTACCCCGATCATGGAATAATTTGTCTTGGCTCAAATCCCTGGGTGTTTCTTGATGCATTTTCCGCGGATGGTGGCTTTTCTTGCAATTCTACCGTAGTTCTGTTCCTCACGTACAGTGTTAGTTGGTTGTTCCGAACTAGTTCTTCTATCAGATCACGAAGGTGTCGGCACTCATTCATTTCATGCCCATTCGGCTCGTGGAAGATGCAAAACTTCCAAATCTTTTCTCTCGATCAGTAGGCTCTCCTCTAGGTGGCCTCCAGTAAAGGTTTTGCCCCCTAGTATCCAAGTATATCCTCTTCGGGGTTTCAGTCAGGTCAATGTACGAAGAGAATCTCGGCTTCTTCCTTTGTCGTTTTGGTTCCTCGAAGTCGTCATCGGTTTTCCTTTTCCCTTTGTCTTTTCCAATTCCGGCTCTGGACGATCCCCTTTCTTCCACAGCATTTATTTCATTATCCACATCTTCATCCTTGGCTTCAGCGTCTTCCTGATGCAAATATCTTTCAGCTTCGTAGTAGAATTCCATAAGATCCATTGGTGGATCCTTTTTCAATGCAGCTTTGAAATTAGTCTTACTCTCGACTCTAAATACTACCGTCATTAGGATAAATGATGGATCCGGCTTGTCAACCGCATCCGCTGCCGCATTGAATCTTGTTAAATAACTTCTTAATGACTATCCAAGCCTTTGTTTTACGTTTGAGAGCGTAAGTACATTCCTCGGTTATGAGACATGAACTTTGAACCGTCTCAAGAACTTGCTCACCAAGTCGGTCCATGTGCTTATAGACCCATTCTCCAACTGTCTCAACCAAATTGTAGCCAAATCCGTTAAGTATAATAGGAATCACCACCCCGTTACCTCCTTAGATGCATGTAGAATATCCTAGTGAATGATTTTTGTTTGATGATAATGAACATATATATATTCGTTTAGATGTATTTGTTATTGTACTATTTTTGTATATAATTAAATAAATATTTGTTGAATAAAATAAATAACTCGGAATTCTTATTTAAACAAATATTTTATTCAAACAAATATTTTATTACAAATTCAAATAATACCAATTTGAACTCTCACTACATTTACACATTTTCAATTACAATACAACTTCAATTACAACACAATTTTCACTTTACAGTTTTACATGCATATTTCACCTCACTACATATTCACTCATCACTCGTATTTGATCTTCAACTCTATTCTAGCGTGTATCCAGCATATGATTTATCTGCAAAATAAACACTGATGCAGTAAAATTGAAAAAGAAATATTTTGCAGTGCACAATGAAGTGTGTGTTTTGAAAATATTGTTTTCCTCAGTTATTTGGGTTGTTCGTCATAATTTTTTTAATTCATCTTACACGAACAACTTGTGACATGCACAGTGTATCACTATACATGCCACAAGGTCGTGCACACCAATATACACTTGCTTGTTAAAATTGCAGAGACAGGTGAGCACAAGGTCAAACCCAAACCAGACCATCACACTAAGGCTAACAAGAATAGACCAGGCTTCAAGTGCAATAAGACTTCAAAGTGAACCAGACTTCATTCAAATGGAACCAGAACAGTCCAGTCAAGAATTAACTAGACCAGATCAGTTTAACTCGAGGCAAGTCACAATGCAACATGAAGACCAACAGACCGGTACAACCAGACCAACAGAAAAACAATGCACATGTATACACATATCAGTTTAGGTCTAACCAACATGACAACAGTTCTCTTAAACAATGCAGATTCAACCAAATGTACACATGGTCAGAGTCCAGGAAAACCATGGAACAAAATGCAACCAGGGCAGTGGACAAGTACAACGTGGTGCACTAGTTCTAAATATGCAACAGAGACACATGAAGATCAAAGCAACATACAACATGACAACATGAATGCAAATGGGCTAACATGCTTCAGATAAGTGTATATGCAACCAAACAATCAACATAACCAGACTTAAATCAACATGGAACCAGACTACAAGAACAGAGACATGAACACGGAATAGACCAGTCAAAACATGCTCAGATATCAAGGCAACATGACAACAGCCTCAACCAAACTATGCATTCAAACTCAAGTGGAACCACACTAGACATGTAACAAGACCAAAATAACAACACCAGACACAGCAAGACCAACATGAATATGAAAACAAGGCAATCAAACAAGTGAACATGGCAAATCAACAGACCAGTGGAACAAGACTTCAAAAATGACCATATCAAACTTCAATTTCAACATAGAATGCACCACACAGCAATGGTCAAGAGCAACACAGTCAAAATAATCAAACATGCTCAGGTCCTAAATTGGTTAACATGAAACAAGATTTCAAATGGAACCACACAAGCACAGTAATATGCAACATAGGAGACTTCAAATGCAAAGCAACAATTTCAACACCTCAAGTCTAACAAGGGAACTCGGGCATGAACACACACACACACACACAACAAACCAGACACCAACCAGAATTGAACCAAGCATGAATACAAGTGCACCAATTCTTACATATGCAACAGAGGTGACATCAAAGCTTCAAACTTGCTTAGGAGCAACACAATGTAACCAGACTTCAATTTCAAAGCAACATGAAACATGACTCAAACTAAAATAACAAAGACACCAGAATCATATCAAGTGGCAGCAGTGTGTTAAAGAGTTGCAATAAACAGTGAAGCAGTTTACATGTTTACAGAAAAACAATCACAGTTCGAAAAAAGTCAAGGTCATGTTTCAAAAAGAAATAATAAGTCAAATTTCATTAAGTCAAGATTATCTAAAATTCAAATTCCAAAGTCGTAGCAGCAAAGAACGGAACCGACTCAATCAATTCATTCAAATTCGAATTCATCAAAATTATCTTCGATCAATGAACAAGTCAAAAAATCACACAATCATTCGATTAGGAATCAACGCAAGCACCAAACTCACTGACGAGTTCAAACCAAAATATACGAATGAGATTATAGGGTTTCGATCCCTATAAATACCAAAATCATCATCGACAAAAAATCATCGAGTTCGAATTCAAGTGAATCAACAGAGCAAATAAAGTACAAAATCACATACCAATTTTATACACCATTCGAACTCGACCTTGAAGCAGCCAAAGGAAATCGAAGAACATTGATTGAAGAAGCAGCGAAGCGAATTGAGGAACGAAAGCATCAATCGATTTGAACTTCTAATTCCAAGCGGCCGCATCAAGTAAATCGAAACCCTAATTTTTTAGAGCAAACAAATGAATCGACCGAAGCCATTTCACAAACAAAAAAGGGAAGACTGTCTTTTTGTTAATTATATGGGCCGGTTCTTTTATGTGTATTGGGCTTAAGTTAGAAATATAGGGTTTTTTAGCTTTTATTTTATTTGTAATTTTCTATTTTAAAATTTTGTAAATTTCTAGTTGTGTAACTAGGTACAAACTACGGGGCGTTGTTTGAGAATTCGCAACTCAGTGGCTGAGTTGTGGCAGGGTTTTGAGCTTAGAGTTAGGTTAATCGAGTTAGCGAGTGTCGTGAGTTTACGTGTTTTTGTAAGCGTTTGATTACCTAATTTCGATTAGAAACCTTGGGGGCAGCACGTAGGCAGTTTTTGCCGAAGCTGGGTAAAACTGGGTGTGATCTTTTCTGCATTGCTTTCTATTTTTAATTTTATTTCCACATTAATTTTAAGTGGACCCTATTCACCCCCCCCCCTCTAGGTTGAAAACGATCCTACAAGTGGTATCAGAGCTAGGAACAAAAACCAATTTTTGGTTAAAAAATTTGATTTTTCCTTTCAATGGGTTCTTTTAATAATGCTTTTGCTAAAGGTCAGTCCATAGCTAGACCACATATGTTCAATGTTGAATATGCATATTGGAAAACTAGAATGAAAATTTTTCTGAAAACCATAGATGCATGGAATATTGTTGAAACAAGATATAGTACACCAACAGTGATGGTAGATAATCATGAAGTCGAAAAACCTATGGATCAATGGACAGATCTGGAAAAGAAACAGCAAACTACTAATGCTAAAGCTATGAATTCTATTATTTGTTTATTAGATCAAATTGAATTTAACCGTGTCTCACATTGTTTAACTGCGTAGGAAATCTGGCACATGCTTGAAGTGACTCATGAAGGAACCTCCCAAGTTAAAGAATCTTGTCTTGCCATGCTTAGTAGCGAGTATGAGAACTTCACAATGGCAAAGGATGAAAGTGTCAAAGAAATGTATGGACGACTTTCTAATCTTGTATACAAATCAAAATATCTAGGAAGACCATACACAGAACTGGAAATAGTCCAAAAAATCCTCAGAATTCTTCCACGAAATATTGAAGCAAAAGAGACTGCTATCCAAGAATCGAAGGATCTAAAACAAGTTAAAGTTGAAGAACTCATCAGAAACCTCACCACTTATGAGCTAGAAATCAAATTCAAGGAAGAACGTAAAGGAGGAGATACGTGAAAAAAATCAATAGCTCTCAAATGAATAGTGGAAAGTGAAGATGATGATGGTGATGATGAAGGAGCAGCTAAATTGGCACTGATAATAAAGAGATTCAAAAGGTGGAACCGCAAATATGGAAATCCAGCCCTAAATCAATAACTAAAAGGTTGAATCGTCAAAGTTCTAGACAACTCAAAAAAGCAGGAGATCATTTGCCACAAGTGCAATAAATCTTGTCATATCAAGCCAAATTATCCTAAAAATTGATTCAGCTGTTTGTACCAAAATTGGGCACAACACTCTTCGGACGTATTTGAAAAGATTAAAGTAAAGAATATAAATGAAAAAGGAAGTTAATCTAATAAATACGCCAAAACAGACAAACAGAAATGCAAGAACACAAGAATTTAGAGTGGTTCGGCGTTGTAGCCTATGTCCGCTATGGAAAGTTTGCTGTTTTATAGAAGTTTATAATCTGATTACAATAGTACACTCTCAAGCACTCGAGTTACAATAAATCTCCGGTAGAGTATTGGCGTAGAAGAATTAAAAGTCCCTTTTCTGGAGACATTGGGCTGCTATTTATAGGCGTAGGCTGGAAAAATCCGACTTAGATCTCGGAATACTCCTTCTCTTACGTGGGTGGGCCCACCAGATCAATCCAAGGTCATTTGGGATCGATACCTGATCGATCCCTATCTGGTTCGTATCGATCAAAATTGGCTATGTTTGGGCTGCGATCGATCATGGACCTTCTTGAGATGGTATGCAAGCTCCTGTGAAAATTTGGTAGCATTTGGACTCGTAGATTTTGAGTTATGATCGATCCAAGTTTCAATTTGCATTAGGCTGGCATGTTCATATCGATCTATGACCAGATCGATCAATTCGTATTGATCAAATGATGGTGATGTGAAGCGATAATCCAGGAGCGATTCACTTTTCATGTCGAGTGACTGTTTCTTCCACTTGAACGTGCTCTATTCGTATCGACCTGGAATGCCTTATTTCGTATTGATGATTCAGAGGCTGCTTCATATCGATAACTTCCGTTCCAGTTCGTATCGATACAAACTTGTGCTCTTCGTATTGATTGAAGGTACTGACTTCGTATCGATGTAGCCTGACTCTCTTCGTATGGATCATTGAGTAGTTGGTTTCGTATCGATGTTTTTAGGTGTTGTTTCGTATCGATCGTTTGGTGGCACATTTCGTATCGATCGTTGGCCGATCGACACGAACTGTGTAGATGGAAGATCGATACGCAATGTGCATGGATGGAACCGATACGAAACACCTTTAGTTGATGGATACGAAATGGAATAAACGTGATGGATACGAAGGAGAGTCGTCATTGATGGATACGAACCGATGTCTTCCCTCTTGATTTTGATCGATCCATATCTTGAGCATACAAACTCCGATCGACTTGAAATTTGGAATGCTGGCTTTCATAGCTTTGCTTGTCATACCACATCGATTGTAGCTTGATCCGGACTTGGACAAAATTGGAAAGTATCCATAGTAGACCTGTGTATAACCGATCTTCGAGACGGACTGTCTTTGGTTTCTAGTCGAGTCCTTGGTGTCATGGCCTTGCCAAAAGGCGGGATAACATTTGCCCCCAAAGTACGTCTTGTGTGAACATGACGTGCTTTGAAAAACTGCAATCTTCATTCTGAAAAATTCTATCCGATTCGTTGAATAGTCGTTGTCTCTTCGTCAAAAGATGTAACCTTTGATTGATTTCCAGTAATATAAATGCTGAATTGTTGACTGTCAAGGGTTATGCAGTGCATTGTTGTTACTAAGTTTCGAGTGCTAGCAATTTGTCGTTCACTGTTGTAATTGTCACCAGTTGAGAATTCAACTCTTGTGAATTTTGAAAATTGAACATTAGTTCGTCATACATGCACGTATGTTAGCGTGACTCCCGTTAACGTTTGCACGTTCACGAGTTATTGTCAAGTTTTTTTTTCATCTGGATGGAGGTTCATATTGATCCTCCCCTAGATCGATGTGAAACTCGAGTTGTAACAACGCTTGATGGTCGTTTTAGAGTATCCCTTCATATCGATCTTCTCCTGGATCGATTTGAGAAGTTGGGAAATATTTTGTATCGATAAGGTGATTCTTTGAAATGTTTCGTATCGATGGGTACGAATTTTTGCGGTCTTCAAAGCGATGGATACGAAATTATCGCTTCATATCGATGGATCTGAATAGCTCTAAAAGGCCTTTGCTGCGTCTTTCATATCGATGGCTTAATGTATACGAAAAGCTTTGTCTCGGATCAACTGTGGATGGATACAAAGAAGGCTTCTTCGTATCGATTAGAGGGGAAAGCGTTCCTACCGGTTAATGTCACTGGGAGATGAATCGTCTTTCTCCTTGGTTTCGTATCCATATAAATACGTTCAGGACTTAGAAAAAATTCACTTGTTTTCATTTCTTCATAGTGCCTTCGTATCGATCAGAGCAAAAGGGAAAACGAACACACTCTCATTCTCGAGCCATTCAATCCATTAATCCTTTGAATAGTTAGCGCAATTTAGGTAATCAACCCATAAATACACACTTAAATGATGAGATTCAAGATCTAACGCCAATCCATTCATAACCGTGGCCGATTCTGATGATGTTCTGGCCTGAAATGGATCAGAGCATGGTTGAGGAAGGAGGAGATGGAGTTCGAGCTGTTTGGAGAAGAAAGAGTGTGGAGGGATACGAAGGAATTGGTGGAAGGACATTCAGCCTCAATTTCTTATCGATGAAGGGATGGGGAAGATTTGACTTCGTATCGACCCAGAGTGAGGGATTCGTATCAATCAAAAGTACCTAGTTGGGGATCTATACGAAGCTAATAATTCTTGATCGATACGAAGTCCAATATAACCCAATCGATACGAAGTTAATGAATTTCGATCGATACGAAACCAAGGCTTTTGCGGAACGATCCAAGTTTGAACTTTGATGGATTTGAAATCTTTGCACACTCGAACATTTGACTCCGACGAGCTTCTGCCTTGCATAATTGGACTCAACCGTTTCACTGCATATTTGACTGCCCTTCGAAGCTCGTCGATGGAACTGTAACTTGAAAATTTTGACAAACTTTAACTTCGAAGTTTGGATAGCACGGTTGGGACGGTCAGCGATGACGGTCACTCCGATTGAATATCAAAGTCATGTCATTTGAACATCTCACAAATTCCATAGAATTTCTTAAGTGTTATGTAGCACTGCACTGCACAACACATTCACTCACTTCACACTAGGGGGAACACAGGTTTATTGTCATCTAATGATGATTTTACTGAGTTCAATAGCTATGGAACCTGGAAGTTCATAGTCGCAGGATGTTCAGAGTCCGCCTCTCCCCGTAATCGAAATGCCGGCTATCGCAGCTGAAGTCATTAGCCCTACTCCAGATGAGCTACTAGGAGCAGTCTTCATGGCACACCCACAAGATTCTGTCCGCTCTAATATTTCTGAAGACATGTTACCCAGGATTTGCCTAAGTCATGGGTTATTGCTGGATGATGTCTTACTGCCGGGGCCAGAAGATAGAGCCCATAACCCCCCAAACGGGTACACAGCCTGCAACAGATTCATGTGTGTAGCCGGGACACTTCCTCCTTTCAACCAGTTTATCCAAGAGGTTTTACTTTTCTTGAGGATCGCTCCATCTCAGCTGCACCTGAATGGATATGCCTTGCTCAATAGTTTGTTCATTATCTTTATGGAATACCTCTTTCATCCTCCGACCATTGAAGAGACCGGATACTTATTCAATATAAAGAGTCGCGGGGACAACCCTTCCTTCACTTTCCTAGAAGCAGTTAGGAACTGTCAAGTCATGGCTGGAGCTTGAAGCAAGTTGAGTTACTTCAAAACCGAATGGTTTTTCGTTCGATGTCCATCGGGATTCGCTAGGAGGTGGCTAGTCAGACGTAAGTGCTTCAACTTCTTTGTTGATTAATAGTATGATATTAATTGATGCGGAGTCTAACACTTTGCTTCTTATACAGCTTCAATTCCGCGACCTGAAGGAGCTCGGTTTAAAGAAATAGTCAGGGTTCTTCAAAAAGTGCCAGTCGTGCAAAGAGAAATCGATGAAGTCCTCACAGACGAAAATCTGATTGTTGTGGGGTTGATTGATAGAGACCAGAGCATCGGACTTGTAGGAATCCTCAGGACGGCTCCGGTGAGGTAAGTTAGAAGGAGAGCTCTTGGAATTGTGATTGCCGAACACGGCGATGATGAAAATGCGCCCATTGGAGATGAACCTATAGATGTGCTTCTGCAGAACCCTCAAGCATCGGGAAAAGGAAAAGGCAAGACTGTTGTCCACAAATCTCTAAGGCGCAAAACCGTTGTGGTGTCTTTACCTGCTACTAGTCAAGAGATTCCTCCTCCGCAAACGGAGAGCTCATTGGAAGGATTTGTGGATGTCCCAATCCCAGACGATCTGACTTCATTTCAAGACATCGAGTTGGAAACCGAGGCAGGCTGGAGTGCTTTAGATGTAGGGGAGCCGACTCTTACAAGCGGAGCCGCCACAATCGGTAGGTTGGGGGGTTTGCACATACATGCACACACTTCATGGCACCACACAATCTCTAATCACAAGCTATTAATATCTGGAGATTATCAACTCTATTTTTCTTTTCATTTTACAGATACGATGCCGAGGTGGGGATCTATGCTGGTAGTCTCCATTCTACGTGTCATTCATCTAGCTCATATTTCGAGTCTTGCAGGCGTGAGACTGAAAGAGAATGCAATCGCGGCTACTCCAGTCAAGAGAGGGAGCATTACGAGAGGGAAAGAGATAGGAAGAGGGAAAAGGATTATAGGCGCCGCTCACGGTTGTGCTCTCCCCCATCTAGAATTCCTTCTAAACCTTCTAGTTCTGGTAAACTGCCCTCAGAATCTTCACATCAAGTACCACCTCCTCAAACTTCAAGGCCCGACGAACAACGTCGGAGGATCGAGACTGAGACCCCTGTCACCACTGAACAAGCCGTTATAGAACCCACCGAGGAAGGAGCGATTAGAATCGCTAAGTTGAAAAAGGATAAATGTTTGCTTCGACAGCTTCATATTTCCTCCATACTTAAAGCGAATTCCCAATGAGGCAGAACAGACAATGCATGACTACATATACGATGTTTATGGTCTCGAGAATGGATGAAGACCGCAGAGAAAGTACCAGCGGTGTCCTTTGAGTGGGTGAAGACAATTGAGAAAATAGGAACCGATCTCGCTCAGAAGGACCGCATAATTCATGTGCTTAAAGATGAAAATGAATCTTCCATAAATTCAAAAATGGAGCCTAATAAAAGAGCCGACGAGGCAACCCGAAAGATGGAGGAGATGAGGCGAACGCATTTAGCCTTGTTCGAGGAAATGGGGCACCAGACCACCACAGTCATGGTTGAAAGAGATGCGACGTTAAAAGAGCTTGAGGAGCTAAAAGCCAAATTTTCTGAAGTCATCAAAGAAAAAGACGATGCTAATAGGACTGCCCAAGAGGCATGCAAGCTGGCTGTGGTACTCAAGGATGAGCGGGATGCGGCCAAGCTAAAGGTCTAAGAAACCAAGGCCAGAATCGAAACTGATGTTAGAGCGGTAGAGGTCAGGTTGGAAGGTGACATCAAAGACCTCCTGGTCACTTATAATGTCAATGTCCTGAAGCACCGCAACCTAAGTTGACTCGATGACTACTCGCTTCATCTATACAATGCCTAGTGCCACTTGATAGAGGATGAAAAGGCGGACCACCACACTACATTTATCGACGATTTTGAGCTGGAGAACCGGATATTAACTGAAGATGAGAGAAAAGTTCTCCACAATGTCATTATCACTTCTAAGAAGGAAAAACTTGCTGGCCAGTATCAGGAAGTTGGAGAGGGGTCCCGAGTTGAACACCATGAAGCAAGCTCCGAAATGCCTGCAACAACTCGACCCGAGCATACTTCTACAGCTGACCCTCCAGCTATTCCTACTTATGACCCTGATCAGCCGCGTTTGTCTCCAGTATGCGAGCATGGCTCCGAAGGCGCACCGGCCCCACACGTGAGCCAATCTGAGGAAGGTACTCTAAACACTTCTTGCATCCATTCAAAGTCGGGAGTGCTATCAGAAGATGTCACTAATGTTTTCTCTTATCTTTATTTAGTTATAGAATCTACACCGGCCGAGCCTCCTACAACCGAAGAGCTGCATTATGAGAAGGAGGCCCTTATGACGGAGGCAATCATGACAACGGCCACTGCACCAACTGAGGGAGTGCATGAGAGCGCTTTCATTTTTTGACAAACAGATGATGGAAGAACTCCTTGGTCATCAAAGTGATCCACTTATCTACTTTCCATTCGCCATGGGTGAAGGTTTTTTTACGGCTAGCTCTTCAAGCCCAACTAGCAGCATTCCCGTGGAAGCCCAAGCAGTTCGGGAGGAAGAGATAACAGCAGAGATCAATGCTAAAATGGAAAGAGCCGCATAGGCTAGTAGTATCGGAGGTGGCATGGCGGGTCCTAGCCCGGTCCCCATGCGTATAATTTCTCCTGGCGGCACAATCGTTGATACTGGCATGCCTCTCTCGTCCTCTAACATTGAAAGCACCACGATTCCTCCGGCTCTGCATTCAGAAAGTATCCCGGTCCCCGTGAGTTCGGAGGAAGAGACCTCGGTAATCCCCCCGATTGGAGATCAACCAGCAAAAGGCAAAAGCTCGAAGAGGCATCCGAGCGGTAGCTCTAGTGGGTCGATGCCAAGGAAGAAGAAGAAGAAGCCGAGGGAGTAGACGTGTCTTCTTATCCCTTCTTTTGGTAGATAGATAGGAATTTCATAAAGTGATTCCTTTTGCTTTCCGTAGGTCGTGAATATATGCGGGTTCGGCCCCTGCCTATAGGAATTCTTGAAATAATTTTTGTACTTATCTTTTTCTCTCGAAGAATAGTTGAAATGAAATTTCACTTTGTTTTCAGCATAACTCTATGTTTGTTTGCTTAAGTGTTTTAGCGCTCGAATTTCCATTCAAAGTACTTGTGAGGCTTTAGTCTCTGAGTCAGACTTGAGTTCGGTTGTTAAGTCCCTAAGTCATGGATTCGGGTCATAACCAAACATTAAGTTGAGTCCCAATGTTGTACTATCTCGATCAGCAGCCAGTACTTGAGTTTTGCCCCCAATCCTGGGGATGAATTGAAGTGGTCGGTCGACAGTCGCTTTCCACTTTCAATAAATTGAGCTTAACTTAGTCGGAACAAAGTTGAAGCGAAACGAGTTCGAGTGGTCGGATCACACTTGCTCATTTATTGGTAATCGCATCCACACTCTGGGGATTGCACTTGTGTGTCGGTGGTCGGTCATGCCTGCTTAATGTTTAAAGATATGTCCGCGCTCCAGGGACTTAGGTTATTTCACGGGCGGTCAGTCACATCCGTTTAATGTTTAAAGATATCTCCGTGCTCTGGGGACTAAAGTTATTTCATGGGCGGTCAGTCACACCTGTTTGATATTTAGAATTACATCCACACTCTAGGGACTTAGGTTGATTTGTGGGTGGTCAGTCACACCCAATTTATGTTCTATACTCCAGTCCGCACTCTGGGAACTTAGAGTTATCTCACGGGCGGTCGGTTCACACCTGTTTGCACAAAAAATGGACAAACACCTCAAAGTCGTATAATTTAGTAGATCTTATGTTGTTCTTAGTGATTTTTGGGATTTATGCAAATATATGAAAAGCAAGGGCTAAACTGTAAAAAGACACGCAGATTTATAGTGGTTCAGCCAGAATGTGCCTACGTCCACTTTATATGTTATTTCTCTTCTCTTGTTTTGATTACAAGTACAAAGCTTTGATACAAATAAAAGAAAGTTGTTTGAAAGTTCCTTCCATGCTTGAGCTCTCAAAACTTGTCCCCATTGTTGTACCCCTGCCCCTCTATTTATAGAGTGAGGCTGGGGGTAGGGGTCTAGGATGTGTATAGTTGCTGATGGGCCTGGGCTGGCCTTGTTATAGTTGGTCCGGTATAGCAGTTGGTCCGGTGGGAGTATGGTGGAGCATGGTTCGGTATTGCAGTTGGTCCGGTGGGAGTATGGTGGAGCATGGTTCGGTATAGCAGTTAGTCCGGTGGGAGTATGGTGGAGCATGGTTCGGTATTGCAGTTGGTCCGGTGGGAGTATGGTGGAGCATGGTTCGGTATAGCAGTTGGTCCGGTGGGAGTATGGATCGGTAGGAAGCTTGGTTCGGTGTGACATGGTTTTGGAGTCGGTTCGGCAATGGGATGAAGCTTGATTCGGTAGAGGTGAGTGTCTTTCGTTCGGTGGTGGCTGGTTCGGATGTGGTGAGGATGTTGAATGAAGCCCAGCTCTTCATGGTCTTGAGATCTCCTGGGTGAGAAATTTACCCAACATTTTCCCCCCAAAGTAGGACGTGCGCGTGCGCATGTCCTGCTTTGTTTAAGTTTGAGCAATCACATCCGGCTCCAGAACCGAACCAGGTGATTCGGTGATTCAATCTTCTCCTATAAATGGGAGGCTTAGGCCATTGTATTTCTTCACCGATCAAGATTGCCGGATCAACTTGTGCCGAATCGCTTGTAGCCGAATCACGTGCAGCCGAATCAACTCGTGCCGAATCACTTGTAGCCGAATCACGTGCAGCCGAATCAACTCGTGCCGAATCACTTGTAGCCGAATCACGTGTAGCCGAATCAACTCGTGCCGAATCATGTGAGTTGCTTTACCACCGAATGAAAGCTTATACTATATATTACCGAATGGACTACTGATGTTTATTTGTTTACATCCTCCATTCTAACAACACGCTTTTCTATGTTGCAGATAATGTCTCGCAAAGCCGAAACTCGATCAGACAAAAAGAAATCCGGGGGTGAAGGAGGTTCCTCTGCCGTGCCCCCAGCTCAGCCGAATCCAAAACGTCACGGACCAACCCCGAGATCACTAGTGGACGGGTACGGCCCTCAGGAACTTATGAACTCCCCGCCTGATTGTTTTCCTAGCTCCCTCAAGGAGGAGCAGCTTGATGTCATTTCCCGATCTTTTGGAATTGATAGGGCGCACTTGCTATTGCCAGGGAGACAAGTTATGCCGTACGATCCTCCTGAAGGGTACTTCGCCTACAGCAGATACCACTGCATGTGTGGTGCCATTCCTCCTCTTAACGCTTGGATAGCCAGCTTCCTCACATATCTAAAGGTGGCCCCATTCCAGCTTCAACCCAACTCCTATGCTATACTGGTGAGCCTCTTTGTCATTTTCCGGAGGAAGTATGGTCGTGCTCCTTCCAACCGGGAGATCCGGTATCTATATAATCTGAGGGGCTATAAGAAGGGGTCCCCATACATTAGCTTGGAGTCAGCTGTGACCTTCAAGCCGGTCTTGGACCTGTATTCTAAATTCAGCATGTTCAAGAAGGAGTGGTTCTTCGTTAGGGACGACTCAGTTTCTTTTAGGCGTTTCACCTCTGGATGTAAGTCTACACTTTATTTATAATTTCCATTCTGATTTGCGAGACTTCTTCTCATATGTCTTTATTTTTGCTAGCGACAGGTGGCTTTGCGGTGGTGGAGACCGATCGCCTGGTTCAAACGGCAGCTGAGATAGAAGCTATCCCCGGGAGGGATAGATCAGCTGCCTTCCTGATCAGAAACGCGACCCTTCTAGACAATAACTTGATCCTTCCACACCAGTCAGTAGTCAAGCTGAGGGAAACGGCGGAGGAGAGGGCGGCTGCTCAGGCTAAGGGAGGTGTTGCGGCAGAGAGTGGAAAGAGAAAACCTTTCACAAAACCTTCAGCCGTCGGAGGTAAGAAACTTAAGAGATCGGACGGTCCTTCTCCCAGCAATTGTCCACTTACTCAGGGGGAGGAAGACGTGGAGGAGGAAAGAGGTGAGGGTGGAGATGGCATCGGGGCCCTGCTTCCTGGGCAAGCGGGCAAGATTCAGGAGTGGACGGATGATGCGTTCCACCAGGCTTTCGAGGGGCTGGACGAAGATCCGGCTTTGGTATAGAAAACCGGGAAAGCGGAGGAGGTCGGGACCGGTGCAAGCGAGTCTTCTCAAACCATTCCGGCCAAGGCGGCTCCGATGCCTCAAGGTGAACTCTTGACTCCTGCATGCTTCATTAATGATAGGGACTTAGGAACATTTTATGATCCGCTCCCGTCCTAGAATGAAATCCAGGACTCATTGCAGTATCCTACTTCTCCCCAGGGTTTGTACAACAGACGTGCTTTCTTTCTTCTTTTAACTCGTAATTTACCGCGTTTCTTGAATTATATAGTGATGTAAGCTTGTGACACTTGTTCTTCATATCAGGAGCAGGCAAGACATCCAAGGCCTCAGACCTTCGGCACAGGCTTGAGCAATACAAGCTCTCCAAAACTTCTGTCAAGCCGAAGCCTTCGACCCACCGCTCCGGGGATGTAGTCGGCTACCGTCCTCTTCTCGGGGTTATCGAAGAGGGTATTCAGCAGAGAAAGAGGAGTCATTCCTTATCCGAACCTTCACTTGGTCCCCAGCCCCCAATTCAGCCCCTTCATGATATCACAGAGGAGGATACTGAGTTCGTACTCTCTCCGCACCTGTCTGAAAATCCTACCGTCACTCGGATTGATCGTCCTGACTTGGTTCGGAATCCATTTGCGGGTCATCCTGACCTGGATCCAAGCTCCCATGATATTACCTTTGACGAGGTCACCGGTGAGCACCTTCTTCCCCGCAACCCCATGGTACGGGTACTTGATGAGGCTAAGTCCTTAGATCTCGATTTACTCACTACTCGTATAATTACTATGGGAGACGAGGCCAAGGCTAATATTGATCGGGTGGCGGAGGAGACTAAGAAGTTGATGGGGCATCATGCCCGGCTGGTTAAGGCCGGAGAGGAGATTGGGAGTGCCAACATCCGACTACGATTGGTGGTTTCGGATCAGGCCAAACAGCTTGCGGATCAGGCCATTCAGATTTCTCAGCATGAGGCTGCTTCTGGACGACTAAAGAAAACCATGGAAGAAGCCAGCCGGGCCGAACTGCGGAAAATGGAAGCTACTTGCAAAGAACGGATTAACATTGCTATTGCCACGGTGGACGAGGTTCGGAAAGCGGATCTTGAGAAGGTGGAGGAGTTGTCCGGGAAACTTGAGGCTGCAGAGCTTGCTCAAGCCAAGTTGAGGGAGGAGATGGAGGCAATGCGGGAGTCCCTTCTGGTTGACTGCTCGAGATACCGATCGGAGAGAGATGCTGCCGTTGAAAGGTTGTCGGCTTCCGAGGCCCGGATGAGGGAGTTTGAGAAGAATGAGGGGATGATGGACGAAATGCTTCAGGACATGTACTTCCGAACCTGGAAGCAGGGCAACCTATCCAGGATGGATGATTATCCTAGGGTCATGGCTAAGATCTATCTTCGGGCTCTGGAGGAGGCCAAGGCCGATGCGGATAAAGATGGTGGCGTGGCCTTCAGCATGGATGTGGTCACTGCCAAGTTTGCCAAGGTGGAGAAGGTGGCGGTGAAGTAGGGTATGCGGTTGCTTGCTGCTGAGGAGGCAGGGGTGCAAGTAGATGATGACGATCAGGATGGCCAAGAAGCATATGTTGGTAAGTCTTCCTTTTTAGTTTCTCCATTAACTTGGTTGCTTGTCACTAATGAATCCTTTCTTTGACTGGTCAGGTGGTCAACAGGACAAGGATAAAACTCCAATGCAGCCGGCCCCTTGATTAGACCTGGAAAAAACTCTTTTTGTGGACTTGACAGGGTTGTATATGTTAGTCTTTAAACAGTAAAGTAGCTTTTAGGTTGTATTATTTTTCTACTTGTAATAAATAGCTCCATTCTTGATGTGTAATTCTTTAACTTAAGCTGATTTTGTCGTTTTCTGAATGTTTGTTGCTATTTTGACATGTCGTATGAGAAATATAGCTATGTATATTCTTGTAATTGAATTGTGTTTGATGTCGGGTTCTGGTTTAAGACATAATTTCATGACTTGCAATGTTAGTGTGTGGTGTGAACAAATTATAGTCATGTATTTGTACATAAAGGAAGAAAATACCGCCTTTCATGTTCTGTTTGTAGATGGCAGTTTCGAATATCTTGTATGACCGAGCATGGAAAGCAGTTGAATGCCCTGCCATCCGATTGTGAATCCCTACATCCATTGGCGAGTATCTCCTACTCCGTATCCTGTACTTTAGGGATTGTTATAGTGGATAGGAGGAAAACTCTTTAAGAAAAAATTGAAATATGTGAAAAAGTAAAACTTCCAATCACGGAAGGCCTTCGATGTGCTTAAGTTCATGGCAAACGGGTTTTGTAGTCACTTTCCCTAGCTGTGGGTCTTGGAGACATTTGTCACCCATCTTACGCCTCCGCGGGGAGTTAATTCTTTTTTACCACAGCTGCACCTAAGACACATCGGAGCCGAGATCGCGCACAGTAACTACCCGGGCCATTATGGCCCGTAATCGTGGGTATTATTCGATTTACTGTGGCCGGCTAGCGTGGGTGCCGATCGTCAACTGTGAACTGCCCCTGGCTGGCCACACCTTATGTTGGGGCTTATAGTCGGTTCACAGTTGCTGCGAGCCTAACGCCGTAATGAGCTGCCTCGGCTATAGTCGGCCTTCTCGGTGGCTTATAATCGGCTCATTACAGTTGGCTTTAAGGGCCGTCGCGAGCAATGAGTTAACCCACAGCAGAGGGATGCTGGAGCAAAAGTGTCTCATTGGCGAGGGCATAGATTCGCATAGTACCTGTTAGGTTTTGCCCAGGTGAAGTTGCGTCGTGGAGTGCTTTGAGTGGAAATGCTATACGCATAGGATTTTGTTCAACAGAAAAGGATAAAGTTAACAAGTAGCCAAGATATAAAGGAACAAGTTAAAAAAGAGATAAAGTTTTTTAAAGTGGTTCGGCATGAAAAGGCCTACGTCCACTGATTCTCTTTGTTAATTCACTTCATATGGGCAATACAAGTTAAGAAAAGTATCGACGGAGGTGTTGGATGTTCCATGCCCTCTGGAACACCTCTCCGTCCACTGTTGACAAAATATAGGCTCCGTTGTGGAGATCTTTATGAATTACATATGGTCCATCCCAGACTGGGTCTAGTGCTCCGGGGCGAGGGAAGATTCGCTTGAGGACAAGATCCCCTTCTTGTAAGGTACGATACTTGACTTTGGAGTTGTATTGTGCTGCCACTGTCTGCTTGTGGGCTGCTTCTTTAAGGACTGCATCATTCCTTCTCTCCTCAACTAGATCCAAAGACATGTGGAGGAGTTCTTCATTCTCTTCTGGGTTATAGTGGATCCTACGGTGCGAAGGCACAATGGTTTCAACTGGGAGCATAGCCACCGATCCGTATGCCAAAGAGAAAGGAGTGTGCCCTATTGATGTTCTGAAAGATGTGCGGTAGGCCCATAGTGCCGTAGGGAGTTCATCCATACAAGCGCCCTTTGACTTTTCGAGCTTCTTTTTTATCAGAGTTTTCAGAATTTTGTTGACTGCTTCGACTTGTCCGTTTGCCTGGGGATATGCTACAGATGAGAAGCTTTTATGAATTCCGTGTTCTTGGCACCAGTTGGCGAATTCCTCTCTGTCAAACTGAAGTCCATTGTCTGATATGATTTTGAGTGGGACTCCGTACCTGCATAGAACATTTTTTATTAAGAAGTTAATAACTTTTGCTGAAGATACTTTATTCAGAGGTTCCGCTTCCACCCATTTGGTGAAATAATCAACTGCCACTATAGCATATTTGGCCCCGCCTCGGCCCATTGGTAGCTCGCCGATTAAGTCAATTCCCCATATTGCGAAGGGCCAAGGGCTGGTCATCTGAGTAATCTCGGTTGTTGGTAGCCGAGGAATCTTAGCAAATTTTTGGCATCTGTCACACTTCTTGACGAAATCTAAGGCGTCCTTGCTTAAGGTGGGCCAGAAATATCCGTATCGGAGTATCTTTTTTGCTAACGTTTGCCCTCCGGTGTGATCTCCGCAGCCTCCTTGATGAATGTTGGATAAGATTTCCTTGGCTTCCCTTCCGGCGACACACCTTAATAATGGGTTAGAGAACTCGCGCCGATAGAGGATGTCTTCTTGTATTGTGTAGCGGGACACTTTCCTCAAGATTTTCTTGACTTCGTTACGCCCGTTGGGTAGTGTGCCATTTTGTAGGTAGTCTCGGATGGGAGTCATCCAAGTTGCTTCTTCGGTTGCAGCTATCAGATTCACTTGCTCAAAACTTAGGGCCGTTTGCTTTGAGATGGTTATTGCCCCGAAGATGGCGATGTCTCTCATACTTGCTTGCTTTGCCAATTCGTCGGCCTCTTGGTTCTCTTCCCGAGGGATGTGTTTGACTAAGTAGTGGTCCAATCGGTTGAGAAGCAACTTGGTCTTCTTTAGATATGCTATGAGTCGTTCCTCTCGAGCTTGGAATTCTCCTAGTATTTGATTAACAATAAGTTGAGAATCGCTATGAAGACACAAAGAATTGGCTCCGATTTCTATGGCAATTTCTAGTCCGGCTATAACTGCTTCATATTCTGCGTCGTTATTGGTGGCGGCGAACTCCAATCTTATAGCATAGTGCAGTTTGTTTCCCCTGGGAGTGATTATTACCACACCTGCCCCCGAGCCTTGTTCGTTCGATGCACCATCCACAAAGAGATCCCACTTGATATCTTCTGTTATTTCCAATTGCTCCTGATCTTCATTGGTAGTGAATTCTGCAATGAAATCAGCCATGGCCTGTCCCTTGATGGCGGTGCGAGGGTGATAGGTGATATCATACTGACTCAGTTCAATGCACCATTTAAGTAATCGCCCAGAAGTGTCGGGACGATGGAGTACCTGCCTCAGCGGTTGATCGGTCAGAACTTTGATGGAATGGGACTGGAAGTAGTGACGCAATTTCCGTGATGTGATTAGTAAACAGTATGCTAACTTCTCAAGTTTAGGATATCTGACTTCTGCCCCAGTAAACCTTTTGCTGACGAAGTAAACTGGTCGTTGCGTGCGGTTGTCTTCCCTTACCAAGGCAGCGCTTAGAGCGTGAGATGACACAGCAAGGTATAGGTATAATTCTTCGCCTTCGCTTGGAGTCGAGAGTACCGGTGGTTTCTGGAGGTGTTCGATTAGGTTAAGGAAAGCGGTTAAGCATCCGTCCGTCCATTCGAACTTTCCTTTATCTTTCTTTAGAGCTTCGAAAAAGGGGACGCACTTGTCCGTCGCCTTGGAGATGAATCGGCTTAGGGCAGCCACTTTTCCATTTAGGCTTTGCATTTCCTTTCGGGTGGAAGGTATTTTGATATCCCTTAGCGCTCGGACTTGTTCAGGGTTTGCTTCAATCCCTCTGGCATGGACGATGAACCCTAAGAACTTTCCCGATGACACTCCAAAGGAGCACTTTAGTGGATTCAACTTCATTCCGTACTGTCGAAGTACCTGGAACATCTCGTCTAGGTGGCTTACGTGATCTTTGGCTTTCCGTGATTTCACTAGCATGTCATCCACATATACTTCCATAGTTCGCCCTATTATCCTCGCAAACATCTTGTTGACGAGGCGCTGGTAGGTGGCTCCTGCATTTTTAAGTCCGAAAGGCATTACCTTATAGCAGTACAAACCCCGGTCGGTGATGAAACTAGTGTGGTCCTGGTCAGGAGCATGCATAGGAATTTGGTTATATCCTGAGTACGCATCCATAAAAGATAGGAGCTCGTGCCCGGCTGTGCTGTCTACAAGTTGATCGATTCTGGAAAGTGGGAAGCAATCTTTTGGGCAGGCGTCATTTAGGTTGGAGAAGTCAATGCAGGTCCGCCACTTCCCATTAGCCTTCTTTACTAGTACCGGGTTGGCGATCCATTCCGGGTAAACAGCTTCTCGTATGAAGTCATTGGCGAGTAGATTCTTTACTTCTTCATCGAGGGCTGCTGATCGCTCCGCCCCCATACTTCTCTTTTTTTGTTTTACAGGCGCCTTGGTGGGATCAATGTTTAATACGTGGCAGGCTATGTCGGGGGAGATTCCAGTCATGTCAGCGTGTGACCATGCGAATGCATCCAAGTTGTGGCGAAGAAAATCGACGAGTTGTTCCTTCAATTCAGCTTTTAGTTGGGACCCAATTTTCAGTAGTCTACTTGAGTCGTGCTTGTCTACAGATATAAACTCCATAGCCTCTGCAGGATCGGCGGTGGCCTCCTCCTCTTTGTCCCTAGGGTCTAATTCATTGAAAGGGTCGCTGGTATATCGAAGAGGAGGGGCTTTCTTTAGTTGCTATGCTTCAAGGCTTTTTGTGCAGAGGGCAATCTCTACACCTTTCCCTTTATCCTTCCTGTGGTTGTTGCGAAGTTCAGTTACATAGCAGTCTCGTGCAATATCCTGGTCTCCTTCCACTTCCCCTACTCCATTGTCTGTTGGAAATTTTATTTTTAGGCACCATGGGGCTAGGACAATTTGGAAGTTAGACAAGGTCGGTCTTCCTAAGAAGGCGTTGTAGGCCGAATGGTTTTCTATTAGCACAAACGTCTGTTTCCGTACAACGGAGCGGGGATGGCTTCCAATCTCAACAAAGAGGTCCAGTTGCCCGAGGGGCATTTTTGCATCTCCAGTGAAACCGTGTAGTGGTTTATCGCAGGGAGATACATCCTTCATTGATAGCTTCATTTTGTCGAATGCGTGTTTGAACAGGATGTTTACTGAGCTTCCAGTGTCTACCAGGATTCGGTAAACTTCGGCGGGACCGAGTCGGGCAGAGATAACCATGGGATCCATGTGAGGGTACTGCCTTCCTTCTAGGTCATGCTTACCGAATGTGATGTCATCACTTTCTTTCCGCTTCGGATGGCGCTCTTCTATAACCGAATTGACACAGTCTTTATTGTCCCTAAGCGACTTCCCATATCTTTCCATCTCTTTCCAGCTTCTGTCTGCGATGTGCGGCCCTCCTGAGATGGTATGGACCACTATCTTCTCTTGACTAGAGCTGCTAGCGTTGCGGTTTCCTCTGTCGGTCCCCGGTGAGGGCAGCCTCGGGTTTTCATTGGCGGGAGCTGGAGTCCTGTCCTGACTTTTTACATAACGTTCCAGTTTCTTCCTTCTGATGTGTTCCTCAATCAGATCTCGGAGATGATGGCATTCGTTGGTATCATGCCCGTGAGATTCGTGGAAGCGGCAGAACTTTCCAGACTTCCATGCGTTATCTGATTCCTTCTTGTATGGTGGGCGTTTGTATCTAACTTCGCCTTGGGTGGCAAGGAAGATATTTTCGACAGTCTCGTTCAAAGGAGTGTAAGTGTCGAATCTTGGTCCTGGCCGATATAGGCGCTTTTCTCACTTCTTGCCCCCAGCATTGTCTCTGGAATCATTTCTTCGAACGTCCCTTGCCACGGCAGGGGCGTTGCCATGGGTTGTCTTATTTTGCTGTCCCGACTGCCCCTCAACGGCAGCATCCTCAAGCCTCATGTATTTCCCGGCTTCATGGAAGAAATAGGGTAAAGTAGCTGGTTTTTCTTTTGTCAACCTTCTAGCAAATTTCGTGTCCGGATGCACACCACTGTAGAGGGCCATTAGGATAAGCTTCTCATCGGCATCTTGGACTACGGCTGCTGCGGCGTTGAATCTGGTTAGGTATTGCTGCAGCTTCTCTCCAGGTTTCTGTTTGATGCTGGATAAGGAATAAGCGTCCTTAGGTTGCTCCACATGAATGCGGAACTGACTGATAAATTTTTCTTTCAACATCTCCCACGAGCTGATGGATCCCTGGGGTAGATGACAGAACCAGGAGGTAGTAAGATCTGCTAAGAAGAGCGGAAAGCATTTGCACAGTACTCCCTCTGTCGCCCCACTCATGAGCATATGCTGCGTGTACCTCTGTAAGTGTACAACGGGATCGGAGGTTCCTTTGTAGGGTTCCATTGTTGGCATCTTCCATTCTCGGGGGGTGATAGCAATTTCGATATTGCGGGCGAAAGGGCTGGTTACCCTAGCGCCTATCCCTCGATCTCTTTGCTCCCATTGGACACACTCTCTGAATAAGTGTGCCATCCTTTCATCAGAACTTGGAGTAGATAGAAATGAGTTTGGTTCTGTTCTGTGGGATTGATTCCGTCCAGATGACCTGTAGGGATGGTATCGTCTATCATTCCTCATATTTTCCAGTGGCTGCCTTTGGTCTTCTGGGAGCATGCTCGGGTCAGCTACAGTTGGCCCTTGCCTTGATCTCCCCCTGCTGGGTTCTGATCTAAGCACTTCCTCGGGTCCGACTTCGGGCTGGACTCTAGCTCGGCCCCGTTCACTGGCGTTTCTGTGGTTAGGCAGCATGACGGGCTCAGCTACAGTTGACCTTCGCCCGGTACCTCCCCCGTTGGGTTCGGTACCAAACGTTTCCTCAGGCCTAACTTCGGGCTGTGCTCGATCTCGGCTCCTACCATGGCTACTTCTGCTGTTAGCACCTTCGAAGAAGGAAGATCTTTGTTGTCTCTGAGATCCTCCAGACTGGGACTCGCCCCATGATTCGGTGTTGCGGTTGGACTCTTCGGCGTCCCTTAAGCGTGACATGAGATGGTCCACCAAGGCTTCCTGTTGGGACGTGAAGCGGTTAGTTACTTCAACCACAACTCTGTCCAAATCTGCCCTAGTAATCGCTGCAGGCTGTTCTGTAGCGGGAGCGGTTGGGTGGGCTTGTCCTTCACTTGTCGCCGTTGCCAGAGGAGGACGATTTTCTTGATTCGTGACAGCTGGATCTGGAAGACTGCTGGATGCGATGTTTTTTCCTTTGTTAACATCTTTTCTTTGTTTAGGAGGCATGTTTTCCAAGTAGCGAATGATGCTGTTGGGAAAACTTGTTAAGTGGATGAAGCTGAAGCTTCGAGCTTCTAGTTCTCAGTGAAAGCACCAAAAATGTTTGCACAAAAAATGGACAAACACCTCAAAGTCGTATAATTTAGTAGATCTTATGTTGTTCTTAGTGATTTTTGGGATTTATGCAAATATATGAAAAGCAGGGGCTAAACTGTAAAAAGACACGCAGATTTATAGTGGTTCAGCCAGAATGTGCCTACGTCCACTTTATATGTTATTTCTCTTCTCTTGTTTTGATTACAAGTACAAAGCTTTGATACAAATAAAAGAAAGTTGTTTGAAAGTTCCTTCCGTGCTTGAGCTCTCAAAACTTGTCCCCATTGTTGTACCCCTGCCCCTCTATTTATAGAGTGAGGCTGGGGGTAGGGGTCTAGGATGTGTATAGTTGCTGATGGGCCTGCGCTGGCCTTGTTATAGTTGGTCCGGTATAGCAGTTGGTCCGATGGGAGTATGGTGGAGCATGGTTCGCTATTGCAGTTGGTCCGGTGGGAGTATGGTGGAGCATGGTTCGGTATAGCAGTTGGTTCGGTGGGAGTATGGTGGAGCATGGTTCGGTATTGCAGTTGGTCCGGTGGGAGTATGGTGGAGCATGGTTCGGTATAGCAGTTGGTCTGGTGGGAGTATGGATCGGTAGGAAGCTTGGTTCGGTGTGACATGGTTTTGGAGTCGGTTCGGCAATGGGATGAAGCTTGATTCGGTAGAGGTGAGTGTCTTTCGTTCGGTGGTGGCTGGTTCGGATGTGGTGAGGATGTCGAATGAAGCCTAGCTCTTCATGGTCTTGAGATCTCCTAGGTGAGAAATTTACCCAACAACACCCAGTTTGCATTTATACTCCATCCCGTGCTATGGGGACATAGAGTTAGTTGATGAGTGGTCAGTCACACCCATCTTGATGTTTATACTCCATTTCGTACTCCGAAGTTGATTGACAAACGGTCAGTCACATCTGCCTAAGTGTTGGGATCTCGTTCACACTCTGGGAATGAGAAGTTGATTAGGAACGTGGATGGTCGGATCATATCCATCTTGAGTAGGCAAGCGAAGTCGTAGATGGACGGGTCCATCCTCCTCGAGCTTGTAAAAATGGAGACGAGGTCATGGATGCACGGGTCCATCCTTCTCGGGTTTAGATTGTACATGGGTGAATTCGTGGGTGGATGGATCCACCCTCCTCGAGCCCATATTTTGGATTCGAAGTTTATACTCCAGTTCGCACTCTAAGAATTGGATTTCGTTGGAGGATTGTCGTTTATCAATCCTTTTTGGCTTCAGTATAGTTGCTTGCTCCCATCTCGGGATTTCACTTAGCGAGTGACCGATCATATCACAGCCACTCGCTATTTGAATAAGTCCCACCGTAGGATGGAACTTAGCTCTCTGTGCATTGTGATGGTTGCAAGACGCATTTCAAGAATCGTCACTCTGGCTTGACGAGTTTGCATTTTATTGCTGAAATAAGAAAGTACGGCAAAGTCAGTTGCCTTATTACAAGTTCAAATTTTGAAATGCATAAACAAATTTCAAATGAAAAGAAGAATAAATGAATAAAAAAGCCTATTATGTGTAGTAGCGACGGAGACTCTCGCTATTCCAAGCTCTCGGCAAAGTGAGACCATCCACAGTTGATAATTTGAATGTGCCGTCTCTAAGTCTCCATTCGATGACATACGGTCCTTTTCATATGTGGAGGGACCAGATAAATTCTCTTGAGTACGAGATCGCCAAGTTCAAAGGTTCTGGGTCGGACTTTAGCATTGTATAATCGGGCGACTCTACATCGGTGTGCGGCTGCCCTCAAATCAGCCTCTTCATGCTTCTCGCCCAATAAATCTAGAGATTCAGCAAGTAATATAGCATTTGTCTTCGGATCATAATATGTCACGCGATGAGAAGGTACTTCCAATTCAACTGGAATAATGGCCTCAAAGCCGTAGGAAAATGAAAATGGAGTGTGGTCGGTCGTAGACTTTTGGGTGGTTCGATATGCCCATAGGGCCATAAGGGGTTCATCGGCCCATCTGCCTCCAGCCTTCTCCAGTCGTTTCTTCAAAATGGACTTAATAATTTTATTAACAACTTTGACCTGTCCATTTGCTTGAGGTTGAGCAACTGCCGAGAACTTCTTTCGGATGTGAAAACGTTGATAGAAATTCTTGAACTGGACACTATCAAATTGGGCTTCGTTGTCAGTGATGATAGTATGCAGGAGGCCAAAACGACAGATGATGTTGTGTACAACAAAGCTAATTACTTTCTTCGTCGTGATAGTAGCAAGGGGCTCGGCTTCCGCCCACTTGGTAAATTAGTCAACTGCAACAATAGCGTACTTCGCACCACCTTTAGCCAGAGGTAAAGATCCAATTATATCGATGCCCCATGTGGTGAACGGCCATGGACTGACCATCTGAGTAATTTCGGTAGGAGGGGCTCTTAGAATTCGAGCATGTTTCTGGCATTTGTCATATCTCTTGGCATATTCCAAAGCATCTCGACTCACCGTTGGCCAATAGTACCCATATCGCAGTATTTTCTTAGTAAGGGCTTGCCTCCCAGTGTGATCGTTGCATTCTCCCTTGTGCACATCATGTAACACTCGTTTGATCTCGTCATGGGTGATACACCGAAGTAAAGAAACAGAGTATCCTCTTCTGTACATGACTTTATTCTGGATAATGAATCGTGAAGCTTTCTGGAGAACTTGTCTTCTCTCACTTCTACGCTTAGGCAAAGCTCCGTGTTCGAGATAGTTTCTGAATGGGGTCATCCATGACTCCTTTTTGGGCGTTGCCCCATGCACCAGTCTGCCTCTATCTGGTCGATGCTTGGAGAGGTAAGTGTCTCAACGGGGACGAGCCCCATTTGTTGTGCTTCACCGGTGCTGGCCAGCTTTCCAAAAGAATCAGCCTTCTGATTATGCTCCCGGGGTATACAGAGGATGGCATAGTAATCGAACTGATTCAACACTTCCTGGACCCGGGTAAGATAAGCCGCCAACCTCCGGTCTCTTGCTTGGTATTCTCCCCGAACCTAGCATACGACCAATTACGAGCCGCAATAGATCTCCACAGCAATAATTCTCAAGTCTTTGGAAAGTTTGAGTCCGGTGAGAAAAGCTTCATATTCGGCCTCGTTGTTAGTTGCGTGGAAGTCAAACTTCAAAGCATAGCATATGGATCGACCTTTTGGGTTTTCGAGTACAACTCCAGCGCCTGCGCAGCGGTCGTTTGATGCACCGTCAGTGTGTAGCTTCCATATGTATTTAGGTGATTCACTGGTTTCAGGCAAGTCCTCCAGTATAGTAAATTCAGCTATAAAGTCCGCCAAACTTTTCCTTGGATGGTTCATCTCGGCGTATAAGCAATATCAAACTGACTCAACTCGATATTCCACTTGAGTAACCTACCAGACATCTCAGGTCGCGTAAGGTCCTGTCGTAACTGCTAGTCGGTGTAGACTGTGATCGAATGAGCCTGGACATATGGACGGAGCTTTCTCGAGGCAATTACTAGGCAATAAGCCAGCTTTTCCAACTTTTGGTAGTTTCTCTCCGCCTCTATCAGTCGCTTGCTTATATAATAGACCGGTCGTTGTATCTGATCTTCTTCCTGAATCAATGCAGCACTACTCACATTCGCCGAAACCACAAGATAGATATATAATCTTTCATGATCAACCGACTTGGACAGAATAGGTGGCGTCGCCAGATGTTGAACCAATGCTTGGAATGCGCCTTCGCACTCCGCCATCCATTCGAAATTGCGCTTTCCTTTCCTGATTAGGTCAAAGAAGGGAATGCACTTGTCTGTGGATTTGGAGATGAATCTACTCAAGGCTGCCACCTTCTCGTTGAGGCTCTGTACTTGCTTTATAGTTCTGGGAGTCTCGAGATTCCGAATTGCCCATATTTTATCAAGATTGGCTTCAATTCCTCGAGCATTGACAATGAATCCAAGGAATTTTTCGGATGCGACTCCAAAGTGACATTTCAACGGGTTGAGCTTCATTCGGAACTGTTGGAGGATGTTGAACATTATTTCCAAGTCCTTGACATGATTGATGGACAGCCGTGACTTTACAAGCATATCGTCCACGTACACCTCCATGGTTTTCCCAATCTGGTTAGTGAATATTTGGTTCACAAGTCTTTGGTAAGTTGCCCCAGCGTTCTTGAGTCCGAACAACATCACTTATAGCAATAAAGTCCCAAATCGGTGACAACGCTGGTATGCTCCGGATCAGGTAGGTGCATCGGTATTTGATTGTAGCCGGAATATGCATCCATGAAAGATGAGAGTTCGTGTCCGGCCGTTGAATCTACGAGATGATCGATTCTAGGAAGTGGAAAACTGTCTTCGAGGCATGCTTAATTCAAATCTGAGTAGTCCACACAAGTCCTCCATTTCCCGTTGGATTTCTTGACAAAAACTGGGTTGGATACCCACTCTGGATACAATGCGTCTCGAATAAACCCATCGACCTGAGTTTATCTACCTCTTCCTTCAGGGCGGCAGATCTCTTTGGATCCATACTACGCCTTTTCTATTTGACCGGTACATGCCGCGGGTCAATATTCAATGCATGGCTCGTGATGTCCGGTGAGAGCCCACACATGTCTGAGTGCGTCCAAGCAAACAAGTCGAGGTTTGCCCGGAGAAATTCAACAAATTCCTTTCTTATCTATTGGCTTAGCTGAGACCCGACCTTTATCATTCTGGAGTCATCATCATCATTGATTGGAACATCAATCATCAGCTCTACCGAGAAAGCCTGACTGTCTTTGACTTTCTCTTCATTACTGTCATCTCGTGTATCAAGATCTTTCAGTGAAATGGATGCAAAGAGATTCCTCTACATCCTTACCATCTCTTTACACTGCGCCTCCCGCAACTCAACAACATAACAGGCGCATCCAGCCGCCTGATCTCCCCGAACAACTCCAACCCCGTTATCAGTGGAGAACTTTAGAGTTAAGCACCATGGAGAAATGGCTGCCCTGAATTCAGCTAGGGTCGGTCGGCCCAAGAAAGCATTATACGGAGAATTAATGTCCAACACAACGAACTGTAACATCTGGACTCTACGGCGATCTCCGATTTCCAACTCAATTGGCAACTGCACCATCCCAGAGGGTATCGTTGCACTCCCATTAAAGCCATGTATGCGAGACTCACACGGCTTCAAGTCCTCCGCTTCCATTTTCATTTGGCCATAAGCTCGTCTGAAAAGAATATTCATGGAGCTTCCACTACCTACCAAGATCCTCTTCATCCAAGCAGGACCTATTTGAGTTGATATGACTAGTGGATCGATAGTGGGGGCTTCGACTCTATCAGCGTCTCTGTTTCGGAAAACGATGTCGTTTATCATCGTTTTCTTTTGTTTCACCGAAGCCCCATCATCAATATTACTGCAACACTTGAAGTCCGCATGCCCAATCGAACTGGCATACGACTCCAATTCCCTACAGTTCCAATCAGTTGGATGAGGACCACCACTAACTATATTAAAAACCAATCTCCCGCCAGTACGTGTGGGTTCTTCCGGTCTAGCCTGATTTTTACCTTGATTCTGGTTTGATGGGCCCGCACCTCCAGCCTGCGGCGCCCGAACAAAATGTTCCAACTTTCTCTCTCGGATCAACTTCTCAATGATGTCTTGTAAATGGCGACACTCATTAGTATTGTGACCTTAGCAATCGTGGAATCTATAGAATTTCCCAGTCTGAATCTGCTTCTCAGATGACTGTTTCAGAGTAGGCTTTTTATATTATCCAGTATTACATGTCTACAAATAAACATTCTCCAGGGATGTATTCAATGGCGTATATTGATCAAACATGGGAGCTCTACGTCGCGGTCCGTGATTTTGATCTCGCTTCTTACACTAACCTCCATCGCCTTTCTGCTGACTCTGCTTATACTGTATATTCAACTGCACTTTACCAGCACTCTCACCGGTCTGTTTCATAGCAACGTTACTCTAAATGCCTTTGACACTGGGCCCCGCATCATCCTGCTTTTTAAATTGTCTAGCATCTTCTCTCCTCAAGAACTGGGCCGCCTTAGCATACAAACGATCCAATGACGTGAGGGGTTTCCCAACCAACCAATTGCCAAATTCAGAATTAGGATTGATCCCTTTAGTCAGTGCCATCAATATAGAATTGTCATTAGGGTTGCTGATCTTCGCACAAGTGGAATGGAACCTTTCCAAATAATGTGTGAGTGTCTCTCCTGGAGTTTGAGTGATACTAGATAAGGTGTTAACATCCTTCGGCCTCGTGACGCGCATACGAAACTGTTCAACGAACTTGGTAGCCAACTGATTAAAGCATGAAATGGATTGAGGTGGTAAACGACTAAACCACATGGTTGTGATGCCCTCTGGAGAGATAGGAAAACTTCTACATTTAACCGCATCGTCAGCTCAAGCGGCGTTCATGAGCCATTCATACTTTAGGATGCGCTGATTAGGATCTGAGCTCCCTTCATAAACAGGTAAAGTTGGCATCCTGAATCGGCAAGGTGGTTCAACATAGAGGATGTCATCACTGAACGAAGTATGACTTCGGGAGATTCCCCAATCGTCATTGGTGAGGCCTTGACTTTCATGGATCATCTGACGGATTATGGTTGGGATGTCGGGCACTTGGACATTCTGGGCCAAGGCGTGGTCGAGTTCCACGCTGCAAGGACGGTCCGAGCACGGTTGACGGTCCATGCCTCGCCTTCTTGGCTCCAGATCTTCGGGAACATATGGTTCGAGAGCATGATTGTGTTGATGAAAGGCTGGGTTTGGTTGATTCTGAAGTTGAGCTTCCATATTTGCCGCGGCAGCAGCTGCATGGCTATCAGTAGTGTGATAAGGAGGTGCCCCTCCTCGGAAGGAGGGCATGGCCTGGTGCCCCATAAAGGGACTAACTCTAGCTTGCTCGAGATTCAAAACACGCTGATGCCTGGAGGCTCGTGCGTAGCTTCCATCTAGCCATGGACGTGTAGATCTATGGTTGAAATAAGAAGAAGCTGAGCTTTCGGCAGATGAATAGGAAGCACGATCCCTCCTGGATCTCCTTTGTCTCTCCTCATTCAGTCGGTGGGCTAGCTCCGTGTTGGCACAGATCTATTGCTTGAGCTCCTGACGGCTTTGGGTTAGTTCTTGCATTAGCATATGAAACTCCTCCCTGGTGACAAGGCCTTATGGATCTGAGGGTCCAGCCGAATTCTGACCTGTAGCAGGAAATTGTGCGGGGATCTGTTTATCCCGTCCTTCTGTATTAGCGGCAGTTGAAGTAGTCCTTGTGTTAACCATGGTTGGCGTAACCTTTTGCTAGATCTGATGCAATCTGAATAGGATGGAATGAACTACTAGATATTAAATCTGAATCTCCTCTTTAGATTCTTGCAATCCAACGACGGTAGTAGATCCAATGAGTAGGAGAAAAGCTGGGTTTTCTCAGTGAAAGCACCAAGTGTTTGTATCAAAATTGAGCACAACACTCTTCGGACGTATTTGAAGAGATTAAAGTGAAGAATATAAATGAAAAAGGAAGTTAATCTAACAAACACGCCAAAATAGATAAACAGAAATGCAAGAACATAGGAATTTAGAGTGGTTCGGCATTGTAGCCTACGTCCACTATGGAAAGTTTGCTGTTTTATTGATGTTTATAATCTGATTACAACAGTACACTCTCAAGCACTCGAGTTACAATGAGTCTCCGGCAGAGTATCGGCTTAGAAGAATTAAAAGTCCCTTTTCTGGAGGCATTGCATTGCCATTTATAGGCGTAGGATGGAAAAATCCGGCTTAGATCTCGGAATACTCCTCTCACGTGGGTAGGCCCACCAGATCGATCCAAGGTCATTTTGGATCGATCCCTATCAGGTTCGTATCGACCGAAATTGGCTCTGTTTGGGCTGAGATCGTTCATGGACCTTCTTGAGATGGTACGCAAGCTCTTGTGAAAATTTGGTAGCATTTGGACTTGTAGATTTTGAGTTATGATTGATCCAAGTTTGAATTTGCATTGGGTTGGCATTTTCGTATCGATCTATAACTAGATCGATCAATTCGTATCGATCAAATGATAGTGACGTGGAGCTATAATCTAGGAGTGATCCACTTTTCATGCCGAGTGACTGTTTCTTCCACTTGAACGTGCTTTGTTCGTATCGACCTGGAATGCTTTATTTCGTATCGATGATTCAGAAGCGGCTTCGTATCGAAAACTTCCGTTACAGTTCGTATCGATACGAACTTGTGCTCTTCATATTGATTGAAGGTACTAACTTCGTATCGATGTAGCCTGATTCTCTTCGTATCGACCATTGAGTAGTTGGTTTTGCATCGATATTTTTAGGTGCTACTTTGTATCGATCGTTTGGTGGCACATTTCGTATCGATTGTTGGTCGATCGATACGAAGTGTGTAGATGGAAGATTGATACGCAATGTGCATGGATGGAACTGATATGAAATACCTTCAGTTGATGGATACGATATGGAATAAACATGATGGATACGAAGGAGAGTAGTCATTGATGGATACGAACCGATGCCTTCCCTCTTGACTTTGATCAATCCATATCTTGAGCATACGAACTTCGATCGACTTGAAATTTGGAATGCTGGCTTTCATAGCTTTGCTTGTCGTATCACATCAATTGTAGCTCGATCCGAACTTGGACAAAATTGGACAGTATCCATAGTAGACATGTGTATAACCGATCTTCGGGACGGACTGTCTTTGGTTTCCAGTCGAGTCCTTGGTGTCACAGCCTTGCCAAAAGGCTAGATAACATCAGTAAAGAAAAGAAACCGAAAAGGAGAAGTTCTGCAGCAACTTGGGATGAAAGTGATAAAGATAATGATGAAAGCACTGGCAGTGAGAATGAAAAAAGCAAATCTGTGCTTTTCAGGAGAAACAAGTGATAGCGATGATGACGAGCCAAGTGAGGCATCAAAACTTACCCACTCAAAATTACTTGTATATTTTTATGAAGTAAATGGCTATTTTGAAAGACTTAGGGAGAAGTACGATAAAATTGAATCACGAAGAGATAGTTTGACAGAACTAAATAAGCAGCTTGATCAAATGGTTCAAAACTATAGAAATAAGAGCCCTAAGTGTGATAAGTGTCCATCATTAGAAGAGGAAATAAAAAAATTAGAAACTAAAATTGCTTGAAAATGAAATTCTGATTTTGAAAGAAAGTGAAAATACTAGGAGAGAAAATTCTATTATAAAGTGCATTTTGTTATTGAATGAAAATGAATCTCTCAAGTCACAAGTCCAACAATTGTCTACAACTTTAAGAAAATTCTCCAAAGGAGAAAAATCACTAAATATGCTATTAGGGAAACAAACTGTTAATACTGTTAGACGAGAACTTAGGTATACTCAACCTGAAAAAGGTAGAAGTGAAATTAATCAAGTCAACTCCAAGTGCACGATTTGTGGAAAAATTGGACACGATCAAAACAATTGCTGTATAGACCGAAACATATGAAAACCATACCAATTTGGGTTCCTAAAGGCACGAATATAAATTCCCTTAAAATCAAACAAATCTGGGTGCCAAAAGGAATAAACATAGACTATCTTAGTTCTACTTGTTTTCAAAATTTTCTGTCACTAACAATCATGGACCTATGAAAACAAATAGGTCGCAAAATTCTTTTCTCGTGTAGGTTCGTTGGCAGGCTAAGGAACAACAAGAGTGGTACCTGGATTCTGGCTGTTCCAGGCACATGACGGGCGATAAATCAAAGTTCCTTAGTCTAGAGAAGTACAAAGGTGGTAGTCACAATGGGAAACAATGATAAATGTAAAATTATCGATAAAGGTAAAGTATGTAATGGCATATTTACCTTAAACGATGTATTATATGTTGAAAATCTGCACCATAATCTAATTTCAATCAGCCAGTTATGTGACAAGGGAATGAATGTTGTTTTTGATCTGATTTGTGCAAAACTGTTGACCAATCATTAAAATAAACCTTATTTTCAGGTAAGAGGAAAGGTAATATATACTCTCTATCTTTTGATGATCTCACTCTTTCAAAATGTTTGATAGCTAAGGATGTAGAAGCAAACTTATGGCACACACGACTAGGACATGCTAGCATGAATCTGTTAAACAAATTAAAAAGAAAAGATTTGGCAAGAGACTTAGCATCTCATGGTTTCAAAACAGAAATTCTATGTAAAGCATGTACTATGGGAAAAAATTTAAAAATCATCTTTTCATGCCAAGAACACTTTAAGTACCTCTAGAGTCCTTGAACTAGTTCATATGGATTTGTTTGGACCTAACGATATTGCAAGTTTAGGTGGTAAGAGATATTGTCTTGTATTGGTTAATGATTACTCTAGATACACGTGGGTATACTTCTTTATCTTACTGCTTCTAGACTGGACATTATGTTCTCTATTTGTTTATGTGCATGGTTTCAATCAAATCCAAAAGAATCTCATTTAAAAGCTGTAAAAAGGATTATAAGTTATCTGTTCACACCTCACGGTTTGGTCTATGGTATCCAACTAATTATAACTTTGAGTTAAAAGGGTATTTGGAAGCAGATTATGCTGGCGTCTAGTTGATAGAAAAAGTACTGGTGGAACGTGTTTTATGTTGGGACATTCATTAGTTGCATGGTCAAGTCAAAAACAAAATTGTATTACATTATCTACCACTGAGGCAAAGTATATTGCTCTAAGCGGTTACTCTGCTCAAATCTTATGGATGATACAAACTTTGCAAGACTATGGTCTAAATTTTAAACAAGTCCCACTTATGTGTGATAGCAAAAGTGCAATTGATCTCTCAAATTATCATGTACATCATTCTCGCACTAAGCATATAGATGTTAGACATCATTTCATTAGAGATCGCATTTTCATAGAAAATATCTGCATAAATTTCATTCCAACCGATTCTCAAATGGCAGACATTTTTACAAAACCCCTTCCAGAAAATAGTTTTGTTGACTTCGTATCAGTTTAGGCATTTTAGAAATTTGATTTTATATTATTGGATTTGATCTTAAATGCCTATGTTAACTAATCTGACTCCCTATTGATTATCGAAAAGATAAATAGTGACTGAAAAAAGTGACGACTGTTGATATTAATCATACATTATGACTTGAGATAGTATATTTAGTAAATTTCTTCAAAAATTTAAACAAAATTTGTAATAACTTTGGTTGGTAAAAATTCCATGACCATCTGTATTCCTATCATATTTCTACGATAATCACTAATCAAAATCCAATATAGTATGTCAAAATGTGGTATTTAAATAGGAAATTATTCATTTTTTTAATTAATTAGCAATAAAATCATCCAAAAGTACTCACTCTCATTTAAAAGTCCTCACGGTTATGCATGGGTGAACTACTTAGAATCTTTGATTATGTGCTTTCATGCTCATTTAAAAGTCCTCACGGTTATGCATGTATGGAACGCATATCAAAATTGGTTGAAATAGGAGAGTTGATTTTAACCTCATTTAAAAGTCCTCACGGTTATACGTGGTTAGAAGATGCTTAAAATTCATTTTTTTAATAAAAATAAGAAATAATACTAATCTCATTTAAAATCCCTAAAGGTTATGCATGGTTAGTAAGTATTTAAAAAGATTCATGTCATAAATATACCATAAATGGACACAACTATATGGTTTTCTATGTCGTCATCACCCCTATCACTCTAAAATGGAATATGCGTCTAATAGAGTATTTATGATTTTTGTTTGATTATTCTTGAAATTTAATATGTATACTCGATTAGGTATTAATGTTGTACTAATGTTTATCACTCTATCACTCTTATCTAACACTATTACTCTTTTGCTGATAACAAAAGGGGGAGAGAAGTAAAGATTTTGGCAAATAAATTCAAAATTTTTATTTGCATATTCTCATCTAGTTTCATTGCATATTTTTTATATTTATTTTCATGCATATGTGAAAGGGGAGCTTTGTTGTAGGGGGAGTATTCAAATAGGAGGAGCAAATAGAATTCATCAAAACCAAATACATTTAATAGAGTCAAAATCTTGATATAGGCTTGTTATCATCAAAAGTGGGAGATTGTAGAATATACTAGTGAATGATTTTTGTTTGATGATAATAAACACACACACATATATATATATATTCATTTAAATGTATTTGTTATTGTACTATTTTTACACATAATTAAATATTGTTGAATAAAATAAATAACTCAGAATTCTTATTTAAATAAATATTTTATTACAAATTCAAATAGTACAAATTTGAGCTCTCACTACATTTACACATTTTCAATTACAATACAACTTTAATTACAACACAATTTTCACATTACAGTTTTACATACATATTTCACCTCACTACATATTAACTCACCACTCATATTTGATTTTCAACTCAGTTCAAGCCTGTATCCAACATCTGATCTACCTGCAAAATAAACACTGACGCAGTAAAATTGAAAAAGAAATATTTTGCAGTGCACGATGAAGTGTGTGTTTTGAAAATATTGTTTGCCTTGGTTATTTAGGTTGTTCGTCATAATTTTTTTAAATTCATCTTACACGAACAACTTGTGACATGCACAGTGTATCAATATACATGCCACAAGGCCGTGCACACCGGTATACACTTGCTTGTTAAAATTGTAAAGACAGGTGAGCACAAGGTCAATCCCAAACTAGACCATCACACTAAGGCTAACAAGAACAGACCAGACTTCAAGTGCAATCGGACTTCAAAGTGAACCAGACTTCATTCAAATGGAACCAGAACAGTCCAGTCAAGAATTAACTAGACCAGATCAGTTTAACTCGAGGCAAGTCACAATGCAACATGAAGACCAACAGACCGGTACAAACAGACCAACAGAAAAACAATGCACATGTATACATATATCAGTTTAGGTCTAACCAACATGACAACAGTTCTCTTAAACGATGCAGATTCAACCAAATGTACACATGGTCAGAGTCCAGGAAAACCATGGAACAAAATGCAACCAGGGCAGTGGACAAGTACAACGTGGTGCACCGGTTCTAAATATGCAACAGAGACACATGAAGATCAAAGCAACATACAACATGACAACATGAATGCAAATGGGCTAACATGCTTCAGACATGTGTATATGCAACCAAACAATCAACATAACCAGACTCAAATCAACATGAAACCAGACTACAAGAATAGAGACATGAACATAGAACAGACTAGTCAAAACATGCTCAGATATCAAGGCAACATGACAACAGCCTCAACCAAACTATGCATCCAGACTCAAGTGGAACCACACCAGACATGTAACAAGACCAAAATAACAACACCAGACACAGCAAGACCAACATGAACATGAAAAAAGGCAACCAAACAAGTGAACATGGAAACTCAACAAGCCAGTGGAATAAGACTTCAAAATGAACCAGACCAGACTTCAATTTCAATATAGAATGCACAACACATCAATGGTCAGGAGCAACATAGTCAAAATAATCAAACATGCTCAGGTCCTAACTTGGTTAACATGAAATAAGACTTCAAATGGAACCACAAAGGCACAGTAACAAGTATGCAACAGAGGAGACTTCAAATGCAAAGCAACAATTTCAACACTTCAAGTCTAACAAGGGAACTCAGGCATGAACACACACACACAATAAACCAGACACCAACCAGAATTGAACCAAGCATGAATACAAGTGCACCAGTTCTTACATATGCAACAGAGGTGACAACAAAGCTTCAAACATGCTCAGGAGAGACACAATGTAACCAGACTTCAATTTCAAAGCAACATGAAACATGACTCGAACTAAAATAACAAAGACACCAGAATCATATCAAGAGGCAGCTGTGTGTTAAAGAGTTGCAATAAACAGTGAAGCAGTTTACATGTTCACCGCAAAAACAGTCATAGTTCGAACAAAGTCAAGGTCATGTTTCAAAAAGGAATAACAAGTCAATATTCATCAAGTCAAGATTATCTAAAATTCAAATGCCAAAGTCATAACAGCAAAGAACGAAACTGACTCAATCAATTCATTCAAATTTGAATTCATCAGAATTATCTTCGATCAATGAACAAGTCAAAAAATCACACAATCGTTTGATCAGGAATCAATGCAAGCACCAAACTCACTGACAAATTCAAACCAAAATATACGAACGAGATTATAGGGTTTCGATCCCTATAAATACAAAAATCATCATCGGCAAAAAATCATCGAGTTCGAATTCAAGCGAATCAACAGAGCAAATAAAGTACAAAATCACATATCGATTTTATATACCATTCGAACTCGACCTTGAAGCAGCCGAAGAAAATCGAAGAACATTGATTGAAGAAGCAGTGAAGCGAATTGAGGAATGAAAGCATCAATCGATTTGAACTTCTAATTCCAAGCGGCCGCATCAAGTAAATCGAAACCCTAACTTTTGAGAGCAAACAAAAGAATCGGCAGAAGCCATTTCACCAAAAAAAAGGGAAGATTGCCTTTTTGTTAATTATATGGGCCGGTGCTTTTATGTGTATTGGGATTAAGTTAGAAATATAGGGTTTTGTTTTAGCTTTTATTTTATTTGTAATTTTGTAAATTTCTAGTTGTGTAACTAGGTACAAACTACGGGGTGTAGTTTGAGAATTCGCAACTCAGTGTCTGAGTTGTGGTAGGGTTTTGATCTTAGAGTTAGACTAATCGAGTTAGCGGGTGTCGCGAGTTTACATGTTTTTGTAAGCGTCTGATCACCTAATTTCTAGTAGAAACCTTGGGGACAGCACGTAGGCAGTTTTTGCCGAAGCTGGGTAAAACCGTGTGTGATCTTTTCTGCATTCCTTCCTATTTTTAATTTTATTTCCGCATTAATTTTAAGTAGACCCTATTCACCCCCCCCCTCTAGGGTGAAAATGATCCTAAAATGCACCCAACACCTCCATATGCTGAATGCATCTCATCATATGAATCATCAAATCTGTTTTCCCATCGCACATTTCTAGCGTCGGAAGCTTGAAATCTGGAGGATTTCTTGCATTTTGGATATTAGCAGTAAATGAATTCGTGTTCACGTCTTCAGACCCTGATATAGGGGTCCTCCTTTAATGAACCTTCGTACCAATTCAGCAATCTTACTATCCAATGAAGGTCTCCGTCCTAAATTAATATTTTGCCCCTGTTTCGGTAGGGGTATCCCGAGATGTACTCTTCTAGCCGCACGCCTGTGTTCTGATTCATAACTATAGCTTCATTCAGACCTGCATTCCTTCGAGGAAGTTTTGGTACATATTCATCTATCAACTACATTCTAGTATTTGGATTAGCTCCCATACCACCGGTTCCTGGTGTTTCAACAGTCACTCCGGCATTGGGATTGATTCCCATGTAGATTCCAACGTTGCCCCCAAGTATCGGTCGCACTGGGCATGGGGGCAAGACTCCATCTTGTTACAATCCAACTTCGACAGCTCCTGCGTTGTTCCTTGGAGTTTGATTCCTATTCCCTACAGATCAAACCATCCCTTACTGCTCCATCCTCTGGAAGAAGTTGTCCATCATCTCATGTTATCTGGCTAAGATTCCATCCTGCATATCTTTCATCATCCTTTCCATCTCCTCTCTAATCACACAGTTAGGTTGATGAGAATTTAAGGACACCTCCTGGCTGCCCCCAGGCTCCGGTTGACTTGTTACAACTCTAGATCTAGTATTAGGCCTACACATCTTCTCTAAATCTTAGATTCAAACTTCAATTCTTCAAATCTTATTCAAGGTTCTCAGTAAAAGCACCAAAATATTAACCCAAAAAATGGATCAACACCTTGGATCGAGTATGAAAGCATTAGCGTAGATAATCAGCAGTACAAATCTCAAATAAACAACAGATAAAAAGCAAAAGTAAGAAAAGAGACAAGGAATTTTTATTGTGGTTCGGCTGGCTCTGGCCTACGTCCACTTTAATCAATCTTTATTATGATTATACTGGTTGAATCTCCCTGGATATCAACTAGTTGGTCCTTAGATCTAAGTTACAATGAGTTAGAATAAGTCACAAGTGCAAGAGTTCATTGGAGAATCACAATGAACTCCTAGATGACTGTTGTGTGGGAGAAGAAGATTGAAGAATAATCTCTGTAGAGTTTTAACAGTCAGTCTAGAAGATCCTCTTTGTGTTGCAGGTATGATTGTATTTATAGGGGTAGGAGAGCAGTTGGGCCAAGGCCGACTTGTCAGAAGCCTCTACACAGTGATAGGAAGAAGTCCAGAAAAACTCAAGGCACGCGAGCTAACATGATGGATCGCAAGCGATCCATGCCCTTAAACTATTTTTGGGTCTACTCTTTTGGATTGCCTTCCTTTCATCTATTTGAATGCCTTGTCCAAATATCAAGTCGTTAGGAGTTTGTTTGATCATCCGTCTTCATAAGTCATCTAGTCTAGAAGAATCATCCATAACTTGTTCAATACTTAACGAAATTAGATAAAACTTTGCAGGCACACTCTAGAGGGTGTCTGCGACCTACCTTAAAAATTTCAGGTGGTGGGGCCCACTCTAAATGGTTCATTAGAGATCCATCTAGTTAGGTCGCTAGCGATCCATCAAACAACCTTCAAATGATCCCATTTTTACTAGAGCCTTCTATTATGTCTTCTAAGTGTTCTTCCAAAATTTCAAGTCAATCCGACTCCATATGAGTTCTCTATGTCTATTTTAAGTTAGCTGTTTTGGTCGAACAGCTTAAATCACATGAGCCTTCACTTCTCGAGCTAGATTGTTTAGCATGCTATGAAACTTGGAAAGCGTGCTTAGAAGTGGTAATGAATCATGATGCATGAGGTTTGGACAACTGATGATGCTTCCTTATGGGTCGCTAGCGATTCATGGGTGATAGATCGGTAGCAATCCATCTACTTAGTATTTTATTGGATGATTTTCCTCGAGTCCTATTGTCTTGTTCGCTTGGTTGTTTTGATTGATTCTCGAGTTATTCTGGCATAGTCTGAATGTTCCAACTCCTATTGAATTTTGATGGGTTAAAATCCTGGTTAACAACCGCAACATGAAATTTTGCACTTTAAGTTATATTTTTTCATCCATGATTTTAATGCAGAATAAATTTATTGTAATAATAAGCAAAAAATCATCCACATTACTACATCTATGAGATAAACATATTGTCAAATGTAGTTTAAATAAAGTCAAATGGATTAAGCTTCATTATTGAAGAAAACTGAATATGCAATGAATAAGTAACCTACTTTACAATATGGCCAAAAGGGTTATGGGAATTATTACTAAATATTAAAAATTGTTTACAAACTTCTTAAGGAGGTTGTTGTATCAACCAATTCTAGTCGTTGTAATGCTTTAACAGTAGTGTATTTTAATATTGTAAGCACTATACTAAGATCCAGATTTTAAAGCTCGTTACTTATTACAAATCTTAAACGATTTCAACACATAAACGTCACAATAAGCTATCTTATAATTGCAAGTCCATGTTCTCTCAAATGTACGATCATTATCGTAAAGACTTTTAAAAAAAAGAAAAAGAAAAAAAGAATAATAAGAAGAAGAAAACGATTACATAAAATTTCGAAAAGCATATAATAAACATAAGCAAGAGAATATGTAGTAGAAATCTTGATTTTGTATTTGTAAAATAATAGACTTTCCAGAATAGTTGAAACTACCTCACGAATGAATAAAATTGATCCCACTACATAAAATCTTGTTAAATCATGAGATTCTGTCGAAAGTCTCGACGTTAGTTTTTTTACTACTATCGACACATCTATGTCAAGAGAAACCATTTTTGTTAGACCAATCATTGGTTATTTTTTATAAATAGAAAAAAAGATAGCTAATAAACAAATTCAAATTCGCAATTGTTGTAGTGTTGTTACTTATAATATTATGATATGGTGTAAACTTAACTACAACTAGTTGTTGAAATACAATATTATATCAAAAATCAATAGTTAATTTCACCATTTCAAGGATAATATAAAGTTAAATAACTTATTTACATTGCAGAATGGTCTAGGATTCAAAAAATAAACATGTCGCTAAGAAATATGGGAAACATAGACATATAAGAAAATATTGTGATGCATATGAAAGAAAATATTAACATGATATCAACCTTTAAGTTAATTGTTACCGATAGTATAACATTTTGTACATAAATATCTCATGATAGTGATCCAAATATAAATAATAAGAATGTCGCATAACAAACATATTAATTTATTGATGCTACCATGTATTTCAAGTAATATAGCTCAACCATTTTAAGTAATATTTACACACCAAAAATTAATTATGATTTTTTACAGTAAATAGTGAAAGTTGTTGTGTAAGAGCAAGAAGAGAATGATGAAAATAAAACAGAAAGAACCAAAATTGTACCAGGTTGATGAAAAAATATCTCAATAGGTGTGTGCTACTGCTATGTCAATTATGAAAAGAGGAAACAAATAGGATTCTCACTGACTAAAATTTTTCAACAGCAATCATGTAATTTCCAAAGAAAGAATCCATTGGGAACATCAAGTCATGGGAACATAGGAATGAGAAAGGGATGGGAAATTAGGGTTATAAATTTTATGTTATCTCACTTATCAACAGTATGTTAGTGTATTTTGCTAAATTTTTGGTAAAGTGGCATAGCAGTAGTAAAATCAAATCTGTAGAGATCACTCCAAAGCATGTCGATGACATTTTCCTTAAGGCGTTATTTGCCCTCACCACTCATTTGAATAAACAAATGAGTGTTGTGAGCTAAGGCAAATCGCCTCCTAAGATACAATGGAGCAGAGATGATTAATCTCCTTAATCGATTGCGATAGCACTGTCGAAATCAATTCAAACTATCTTCTAAATTGATTGTAGTGACAAGAGTATCAAGTTTGTGATTTGTAGTATCACAAACCCAAAATGGTATTGAAAGAATTAAGAGAGGAGAAGAGAAGGAGATTCAAAACTAAGAAAATTGAATCTAAAATTCTTTTCAGGCGTTTTTACTTATAGTTGCAAAGAGGTGTCTTTTCATTTTCGGAACGTTGCATCTCTTTCCAAACGATGCTTTCTTTCGTTTGAATTCAAACGTCTAGCATTTTTAAATAGTCACGTCTCCCGCCATTTTCGTCCATTCAAATCTGAATGTGGACTTGTTAACGGGTCTAGAGTTGGCATGTTTTAACCAAAATAATTTTGTCCAAAAAGATAATTTGAACCCAAACTTAAACCTAAACCAAACCTGATCTAGTCGGTCGGACAGCCGGGGGAAGCGTACATGTGTGGCAGTTATGCATGGTCTCCCTCCTCACATAAGAGCTAGCATTGCGTATCCAAAGGGCACAACCTTCTCTTGAGGAATCTATATTTTAAAAAAAAATTCCTACTCTTCTATGATGTAGGACTATTCCTAATCTCACTTCTTCCTCTTCTATTTTCTTCCTTTCATTTTAAAACAAATAACTCACAGAAACAATTTTATAAAAAATTCACTATCAATCCTCCACCAAATTTTGATAAAATTTCTCTTGTCATATGTTGCAGGAAAACTTGTGCATAAGTATAGATGTTTTATGGACTTGAATCTATACATAGCGATAACCTATCAGAGTATGCCAAGATAGAGTGGTTGACTAAGCATTGAACCAACGATTCTATGCGACATACCGAATGTGTTTCATACGTGGATTAGCCTTATGCCTTTATTTTGGTTTCATGAAATGCCCTTAAAGACTTAAGTCATAGTCTCATAGAAGGCGGCATCACCTTCGTGCATTCATATATGTAGGTTTATTGCAAGTGCCCTATAAGCATACACTTCAATGCACTTATGTTATAAACCTATTAAGTACCAAGTAGTACAACTTCCACCATATCATTATAGGTATTAATCACTCTTCTTGAAGTGGATATAATATTAGTTATTCAGATTAATATTATAGTGCTTCAAATCACATCGTACAACATACTTTTGCTCATTGAACTCAAGATAATGAATTTCATTATGTTGAGTTTCCATCATATGAGATTTCTATGTTGGCTTTAAACTCATTCCTGCTGATGTTTTCAACACCAAATCTCTTTCTTGGCCTTATTGCTATCAAAGTCTTTCTTATTTTAAAATTTCCACTTTTGATTAAAGGAGTGCTCAAAGGTTTTATTTTCTTCCTTTTCTTCCACCATATGGATCTTAGATGGAAACACTGTCGGTTTAGTGATTTCTTTTTATCAAAGTTGTTCTTCTACTTGCAAATACTATGCATGATTATCCAAACTCATATCCTTCTTCTTGTGGTTAAGGATTTTCCTTTGATCTTTCCAAAAGGGGGAAGTTTTTCTATGGATGAGACTTTTATATCCTCATCCATATTCATTTTATGCTGGTTGAATTGGCGTAAGATAGGCATAATATCGGTGAATTTCTTTACTACTAGTCTAGCATCAGTCATTTTATAATTAAAAATTTTCTTACTAGTTGCGTACTCCATTAGATACTTGGTCTCTGGCGCATCTCAGACTTCTTTGGCAGTTGATTTACTGTAGTACATATCGAATAGAGTATCTGTCATTGTGTTGCATATGTAATCATCTTCCTCCTATTTTAGTCTAGATCGTGCTTGCGCAATGGTCTCGTTTTCTGTTTTCTCTAGTTCTGGCGTTATAAGAACATAAACCACTTTTAGCCCAGTCAATAATAAATGCATCTTCTTTTGCCAATGCATGAAATTAATGCCATCGAACCTTTCCAATTTGGTGAAATTAGAAGTGAACTTTCTCAAAGTGTGCGGTGCCATTGTCGAATAACGTCTTAAGATTGTTGGTGTATTTTCTTGGATTTTTGGTGAAGTAGCATAGTATTGGTAAAATCAATCTATAAAGATAGCTCCAAGGCACGTCGATGACGCTTTCCTTAAGATGTTATTTGCCCTCACCACTCATTTGAATAAACAAATGGGTGTTGTGAGTTAAGGAAAATCGTCTTTCAAGATATACTAGAGCCGAGATGATTAATCTCTTTAATCGATTGCGATAGCACCATCAAAAATGATTCAAACTATCTTCTGAATTGACTATAGTGATAAGAGTACCGAGTTTGTGATCTGTAGTATTATAAACCCAAAGTGATATTAAAAAAAATAAGAGAGGAGAAGGGCAAGAGATTCATAAATAGGAAAATCGAATCTGAAATGCTTTTCAAGCGTTTCTATTTATAGTTGCAGAAAGGTGTCTTTTTGTTTTTGAAACGTTGCATCTTCTGCCAAACGGCGCTTCCTTTTGTTTGAATTCAAACGTCCCGCCATTTTCAAACAATCGCATCTTCTGCCATTTTCGTCCATTCAAACTCGAATTATGGGCTTGTCAATGGGTTTAGACCTGGCCTGTTTTAACCAAAATAATTCTATCCAAAATGATAATTTAGACCAAAACCGAAACTGGTCTGGTCGGTCAAATGGATGGCAGTGGCGTGCGCGTATGTGTGATGGTTATGCATGGTCTTCCTCCTCATACATGGACAAGCATTGGATGCCCAAAGAGCTCAGCCTTCTCTTAAGGAATCTATATTTAGACAAATATATTTTCTTCCCTTCTATGATGTAGGAGTATTCAAAATCCCACTTATTCCTCTTCTCTTTTTCTTATTTTCATTCTAAAACAAATAAATCACACAACAATTTTATAAAAAAATTTCACTAACATAGTGCATTTGGTTGTGGAAGTAACTGATTGCGAGCAGATTCCCATCAATTGTTGAAACAGTTTAAAGGGTCGGACGAAGGGGTAAAGTGAGATGTGTGGTTGAGTTATTTGAAGCCTACGCAAAGTAGAACAGACCCACACTAATAAGGCCATAGAAACCAAATAGTGGAAACCATTGACAACGACAATATAGTATGATGGCCAATGAAGGGTTTCACAGCACATGTAAGAGAGGACTGACGTGTTGGATCGCCGGTGGATAAGCTTAAAATTTAGATGCTTAGCATCTATTAGACCGAATATAGATTATTAATTAATTGGATTTATTTTAAAAGTTCAAAGTTTAGATGCATAGTTAATTTAAATATATGGACCTAAATGTAAAATAATATGAAAGAACTTAGAAGAATTTTGTGAATAACTGTAAAAATTATTAGATACTGATATTTGAATGTAAAATGGTAATTGAGAGAATTAGTAGAAATTTGTAATAATAATGATAAATTGAAAGGAAAATAAAATATATAAAGAGAATTAATAAGAGAGGAGGAAATCCCTAGAATTAATAAGAGGTATTTAAATTCTTCCGCTTTAATATTATTTAATAAATATAATAGATAATATATATGATCATATTTCTATGATTTAATGTAAAGAAATTACGCTTGATTGGACAAAAAATATCCGTGAATATTAATGTAAAAAGCTGAACATGGATATAAGAATTGAAATGTAAGAAATTGTATTGATATTTTGATTTTATTAAGAAACATTATTATATATTTTAAACCACTAATTCACATATTTTAATAGTGGGAAATTTAGCCCAAAGGACAAACTTCCATACTTTTTTAGGTTTTAGGACGCAGCTATAAAATTTAGACACAAAGAAATTTTTTTATGTGAAGGTCAAATCGCGATTTCCCACGCCGCCACACTTGTTACTACACCCACACCGTCGCACCCAACGATGCCACACTCCTTACATCGCCTTAAACCTCTGCTCCACCATTGCTAATGGCCCCTGCCTTCTATAGTCATCACCTCGCTAGCCACTGCCTCCTCAAAACATAACCCTAAAAGACAAAATCATGCATCTGCTCACTACCTACCGTGCCGTCTACGGCTTTCAGGAAATAATAATCTCGTTGCCCAACTTATCTTGCTCGCAAATAATCAATTACTGGAAAAATACTAACAAATTAAAAATGATACTGTACAATATCATTTTATGAGAAAAAAATGTAAAAAATAATATAGTAACTACAAAATGCTACTAAGTCGTATCATTTAACCCGAAAATAACACTATAAGGTAATGTCAACTGTTATAGAATAAAATTGAAGTGTAGTAGATGTATTTTTTTTTAAGTTCGATGATTACAAAACTGATACTACACTGTAGCATTATTATATAACTAGTTAACCAAACTTACCATCGAATGCAAAAGTCAACCGGATGCACAACTTAATTGGGTACATATGGATATAAAAATTAGTTGGATGCACAACCTAATCAGGTACGTATGGATGCAAAAATTAACCGAATGTACCACATAATTGGGTACATATGGAAACCAACCTATAACCGAGATATATTGGTTATTTGGGCTTACCATCCAATGCAAAAGCTAACCGAATGCACAACACAATCACGTACATATGGATGCAAAAACTAATCGGATGCACAATCTAATCGTATGCACATAGATGCAAAAGCTAACCGGATGCACAACCTAACTGGATACATATGGGTGCAAAAGCTAACCAAAGTGGGTACACATGGAAACTAATATGTAATTGAGATAAATTGGTTAACGAGCTAAGTATCGAAGCTAACCGGATGCACAACCTGATCAGGTACATACGAATGCAAAAGCTAATTAGATGTACAGCGTAATCGTATATATACGGATGCAAAAGATAACTAGATGCATGACATAATCGAGTACATATTGATGCAAAAGCTAATCGGATGCACTATCTAATCGGATATGTATGGAACCAAATATGTAACCAAGATAGATTGGTTAACCGAGCTATGCACAACCTAATCGAGTACGTATGGATGCAAATGGTAACTGGATGCACAACCTAATCGGGTACGTATGGATGCAAAAGCTAACCGTATGCACAACCTAATCGGGTACGTATGGATGCAAAAGCTAACCGTATGCACAACCTAATTTATAAACTTCTACTATAATTTATAAAATGCTACTATAAAATAACATTATGAATATAAATATACATAATGCAATTTATTAAAAAAAATAAAAATGATACTACATAGTATCATTACTACACACATCTAAAAAGATTTTACAATTGTTTATGAACAAAAATGATACCACACAATATCATTAATAAAACATCTAAAAAGATGTTACAATTTTTTATAAATTGCTAATATAATTTTGAAAAAGATACTACAGTTCAGAAACTCCTACTAAAATTTATAAAATGCTACTATAAAATAGTATTATGATACATAATTTATATTTATTAAAAAAATTATATTATACAGTATAATTACAACACACGTCTACAGAGATGCTATAATTATTTATAAACTACTACTACAATTTAAAAAAGCTAATATAATTCGAAAAATTATACTACAATCATAAAATGCTACTATACAATAGTATTATGAATAAAAGTATAAATGACTATATTTATTTAAAAACAAAAAAATGATACTGCACAATATCGTTAATACATATATCTAGAACTACACAACAAAATAATGTTGTGAGATACAATATATACATTGTCTAAAAAGAAGCTACAATTGTTTATAAACTGCTACTACAATTTTAAAGCTGCTATAATTCAGAAACTAATACCACAATTCATAAAATGCTACTATAAAATAACATTATGAACAGAAATATAAATAACTGTATTTTCTTAAAAAAAAATGATACTACACAGTATCATCAATACACATCTAAAAATAATGTTACGATTGTTTATAAACTGGTACTACAATTTTACAAAAACCAACACAATTCAGAAGCTATAACTACAATTTATAAAATACTACTATAAAATAACATTATCACCATAAATCTACATATTTATATTTACAAAAAAATAAAAATAAAATAACAATACTATACAGTATCATCACTACGCATTATCTTCTTCTTTCTCATTTATTGCTTCTTCTTCCTCAATTTGTTGCTTCTTCTCTAACACCACTCATTCACTATCATTGCTACCACCAGAGCCACCTCTTTCTATCCTTACTCCCCTCCACCACGTCGTCAAAACACTTCAACCTCGCTCTCTCTCCAAAATCCTCATTGACCACCATTGTGTCCACCTATCTCGCCGCCGCCACTAAGGTCGGCGAACCACTGTCAAGGAGTGTCGCACCCTTCTCCACCATTCGGACTCCACCGTGTGAAAAACATAAGCCTAATTTAGCATGTCCTAACACCTGAATGTTTTGCCTTCTGCTATATTTTAATTAAAATTTTGTCCTTCATGCATAAAAAAGAAGTGGCTGTCCTAGCGCCTAAAAAATGTTGAGATTTTGTCATCTATATTGTTTTCCTGTTTAATAATTTTACTTTATGATATAAATTCAAGAAAAAGTAATCAAATATTTATCTCAAAATTGGACTTAGAAAGTGTGTATTTATCATAAGAATTATCTCATCAACGAGGAACAATCATTGCAAGTGTAAATTTATTATTTTTGTGTATACAATTTTTTTATAAATAAACCGTCTAAATTAGAGTTATAAAAAATGAAATATAAATAAACATACGATCATATTACTATGATTTAGTGTGAAGCAAATTACTCCTAATATGGAAAATATATAAAATAAAAGTAGATATTAATGTAAAACTAATAATTTCAATGAGTATTATAAATAGTTAGGAGTTTAATATAATATAATCGAAGAGAAACAAGAAAAACAAAGCATACTAACTATTATTTAATCAAACCAACTGTTATCGAGGTTTGTGCTTAAAAACATCAAATAGTGCGAAGTCAAAAAAGACGAGGAACATTAGGCGTATTTTCTTTAGCATGTCTTCTTAGTCTCTCCAATGTTATTTGCTTTATTTTCTCCATGGACATCTCGGATCGATTTTCTCATACTTATTTGATACTCAAATCGCAACAGGTTTTCTTTTCAATTTTTTTTTACTTTTTTCATTAGCTTTCAAATTCACGTACTTACAAATTTCAAGTTTAAAATTCAAACTTTAGAAATTCAAAATTTTAGTTTTAAGAATTGTAAATATTTGAATTCAAATTGTCAAACATAAAATCAAAATTCAAAATTTCTATTTCATAGAAAAAGTTCTAAATTTATTAAATTCCATGATTATTTGTTTCAAATTCAAAATTCAAAATTTCAAACTCAAATTCACACTCTTAAATTAGAACTTTAAATTAAATTTTTTTAAAGAATGAATTTTCCAAAATTCAAAATTTTATTTTTAAATTTACAAATTCAAAATTCAAAATTTTAAAATTTGAAAGCTAAAATTCTCAAAATTCCAAATTCCATACGTATATTTTTCCTTTTTAATTGAAGGTTTGCTAGTTGAACTTTTTACTTTTATGAAAATTCAAATTTCGAGGAAACTCAAACTTTCAAATTTAATTTTGTTTTCAAAAAATTTAGAATTTCATTTCAAAATTCAAAACTTATAATTTTAAAATTTCGAATTTGAAATTTGATTTTTAAAATTTGTAATTTATAATTCAAATCTTTAATTGTGAAATTTTCAAATCAATATTCAAATTTGAATTTTTATGTTCAAATTTAAAATTCTTATTTTAAAATTTTTAATTTTCAAATTCAAAAGCAATTTTTTTTTTGAAATTATACAGCTGAACGGCCGATTCTCCACCGTCGTGCCATTATACTGGTAATTAGTAACTACAAAATAAACACAAATACAAGAGGGATAACAATTTAATGCATTAGTCTCTTTTGATGTAGCTCTAGCTCTTTGTTAGAAGTTCATGAACTTCCTTTTCCAATACAATACATGTGACCTTGTAATTGTGACCTTTCGTCATTTTCTCTTTACCACATCACCACTTAATAGAACATATGAAAAACTCAAACATGACCGTTATCCTATCTTCTCCTTGCTTATGATTTGACAAAAACACTATGTTCATCCTCAAGCTCGTGCATTTTGGTAGAACTGACCCAATACCACTTTGACAATAGACCCAATACCACTTTGACAATAGAACATATGTTTGTTGTTTGCATCAAAACATAAATTTTCAAGGTAAGGAAAATAGAATGAGACATTGAGAGATAATTATGGAAAGAACTTTTAATTATTTTTTTTAAATGTCAATCAATTAATTTTAATTAATAGGGTGCTAGATTAATCTCCTAGTTTTATGGTTTTAAAACCTTCAAATAAGTCTTGTCACTAGATCATCGGTATTAACCAGGAAGTACACTTTTATGTCTAAAATGTTTTTGCTAAGCCTAGCTTCTCTTGTTCTATTTTTAACTCAGTTTAGAATCATCCGACGAAAATATGCGAAGTCTACAATGCTCGACAGAAACTCCGCTTCTATCTGGGCGGAGATGAACGCCGATATTCTTGATTTGATCATCCACAAACTCGACATCATCGATTTCGTCCGCTTCTCAGCTACGTGTCGATCATGGCACTCTTGCACCAAAACCCACAGAACCAATTGCCCCAAAACCCTACCTCCATGGCTGCTCATCACCAAAACCTTCGATCTCCAAAGGCTCGCAAATGAACAAGAGAATATCGAATCTCAATTCTCTTTCTGGAGCATCACGTCTCGAAACACCTATAGGATCCCTCTTTTTCCGCCACTTAACCAATTTTTTGCTGCGGTTGCCTCTTCTAATGGCTTCCTTCTCATATCTGATTCCAACTATAATCTCCAAGTGATCGACCCTTTTACAGCGGCCCACTTTCCTCTCCCTTCCATGAATGAGATAGTTGATAGGTTTGGATTCTACTTTTCACAGATCGATAAGGCTGTTATCAAGACACGCTGTGAGTCGAGGAACCCTCATTTAATTGTTCTTATAATTGCATCTACTATGTTTTGGGCTGAGGTTGGTGGTCGGACGTGGGTGAAAGTCATATGTGGTAAATCTTTACCAAATAATGTTTTTGAGGAATGTGTGTTTGATATTGTGTATCACAAGGATAAGCTCCATGCTATATGTGCATCGGGGATGTATATGTTTCATGTTTTAGTAGAAAAAAACAATATGGCCACTAAATTGGTGGATTCTTTTGTTATATCAGGGAGGAGTTATTTGGTGGAGTCTCCTGATGGAGATGATTTGTTCTTGGTGGTGAGGAAGGCGAATTATGAAGGAGTTGAGAATAAAGAGGAGTGGGTGACAATGGGGTTTATGGTATTTAGATATGATGAGAATCGAGGGATGTGGGACGAGGTTAAGGATATTGGAGAGTTTGTGTTGTTTGTAGGACATAATAGTTTTTCTGTACGAAGCTACGGGTTAAGTAACAAGATATGCTTTGTTGATGAATTGGGTAGTGGTGGCATAGGTGTATTTGATTTGGGCGGTGGTAGCATTGAACGTGTAGATCTTCCTATTGATCTTAGATGCACAGAGAAGTGGAATGCTTTTTGGTTTATGCCCTCTTTGGCCTGATTGGATTACCATCTTTCCGTAAGTCATCATTCCATCCAACTTTCATTTACTTTATATATTATTAGATTAGATGTCTAATGATCTAATAAGATTTTCAAATTATACGTTGTTTTTATGTATGTGTTGGTTTCTTAGACTGCTGGCTGAATGTGTTGGAAATTGTTTTTACAAATGAATTCTTAAAAAAAATTGACTAAGTATGAAATGACTCCTATATGGGAATATGAATAGTCTCAATGAATAGAAGCTAAGTTGGACCCTTTGGACATCCAATGATGCTCTTTTGTGAGGAGGGAAACCATGCTTAATCACACTACGCGCGCCGACCGACCCGGATTCGGGCTGGTGCATCACTTATATTTTTGGTACAAAATTATTTAGCCGTTTTTAGACCGGGCTGGAACGGTCAAATCAGACCAGATCCGTATTGGAGAACGTTACATAACGTTCATTGTTTTTGACCCATTATTTTCTCAGATCCGTTTTCCAAGACCACGTTTCTCCACAACCAGCAACGTTTCCGTCTTCTTAACTGATAAAGAGACGAAACTGAAAGAACTACATCCCGTTGAAAATCCATTCTTTAAATCCACAAATTCGAGCAACATTTTTGAGTGCAAACAAAATTGTTTCGTACGTGCAAACAAATTGATACCACAGAAATTATTGAGAGGCTATTTTATCCTAGAGGCAGCGGCGAATAGTACGACCTGCTTTGCACACGTAGCAGATCGCCGAAATGTCTTCAAGAGAGTGACGTAGTCCACGACTCAGCCGAAACCATTGTTTTCCAACAAATTGAAGACGACGTCGAAGACAATGACTTCTGATGCAGATTTAGATGCCGCTGCTCCCTCTTCGCTTTTCCAGGTTCTGATGGTCTCTGCTGCGCCTTTCAGATTCGAGGGACCCCACTTCGAGCACTGGAAACAAAAGATGGAATTCTTCCTGACCATGAGAAAGGTGGTGACTGTGCTGACAACCGACAAGCCACAACTGCCAGATAAACCAAATGAAGCAGACGCAGACCTGATGCGAGTTTGGACAGAAAAATCCAAGGAGTTGCAAAACTGGGTAGAGCAGGATTACCTGTGCTGAAACTTCATACTCAACGACATCGGTGATGACCTCTACGACTACTACAATTCCGACAAAACAACCAAAGAAATCTGGAAAGCGCTGCAAAAGAAGTATGATACGGAAGAGGCTGGAGCGAAGAAATATGCAGTCAGCCGCTATCTGAAATACCAGATGACGGATGACTAGAGATGCAGTCTCATGAGCTTCAGAAAATTGCTCACGAGATCATCTTTGAAGGTATGAATTTGGACGAACAATTTCAGATTGCTGTTATTATCAATAAACTGCCCCTAGGTTGGAAAGATTTTAAAAATGTGCTTAGGCACAAGACTAAGGAATTCTCCTTCGAGAGCTTGATCACTCGCCTCCGTATTGAGGAGGAGGCTCGTAAGCAGGACTAGAACGAGGAAGTGCTTGTTGTCACCAACAACAACACTAAAAAGTCCAAGCACAGTTCTGAAACCGAATTCGAAAAACTTTAAGAATCAGAACCGCAACCGGAACAAACAGAATTGGAATCCGCAAGGGAACCAAAAGGGGCAACAGAAACTGACCCAAAAGAATGATTTTGGACAGTTGTTTCTGTGTTACAACTGTGAAAAACGAGGTCATATGTGATGCAGCAGCGGAATACTCAAAACGAATAAGACGATGAAAGTAGCAATAGATGGAATAGAAGATACCGAATGACCCAAATCCGTTGATCCAAAGATACCGGATTCTAGCTATCCTAAATACGTTGATCGCGCACGATACCGTGTTTAAAGATCTACGATTCTTCGACGTTGATCTAGCGCATTAGATTCCGTGAATCGGCTTCAACAATCGTTGAATCGAGCGCACTCGATTAACCGAAGGTGGAGATAGGAGATCACACTCAACTACCAATTTGAGAAAGAGGCACAAAGCACTCAAATAAAAGTTTTATTCAAAATCAACTAACTTTTACAAATGATACAACCCGCCTATTTATAGGCAACTTACAACGCTACACTTACATCACAACACAACACTTAGGTCGTGAACGACCTAACAAGACGCAACCTAAAACAAAGCCATGCGACCTAACAAATAGCGACTTAACAGAAACAAGTTACAACACACGACTTCCAATCTTTACATCACGCGACCTAAGTACAACACACGCGACCTACGACCTTACATATTACAACACATAAACATATCAACATATCAACACATCAGCCTCCATCAGCGACCTAAGATCTGAGCGACCTAAAGAATAGAAGGCAGCGACCTATCTTCTCAGTACATAAGGTCGAGCGACCTAAAATAAGGCGGCATCCACATCAGCGACCTAACATAGGTCGTATCTCGCTTCCGCGACCTAACATAGGTCGTAACTTATCTTCGCGACCTAACATAGGTCGTAACTCTTCTTCGCGACCTAACTTCCCGCGACCTAACTTAGGTCGTAGCTCAAAACATTCAATATTCGAAAGGTCGGAGCGACCTAATACTGGTTCGCTTAACTCGCTTAGTTGCTTTCCTGCCTTAACACTGCTTCCTTTAACTCGTGAGCGACCTTCACTAGGTCGTGAGCGACCTAAGGTTTCACTAGGTCGTGAGCGACCTAAAATTTCTGTACGACTCAAATCTGAAGAGTTAGCATATCGCGCTGCATCATCCTCCCCCTGTTGACAAGAATTCGTCCTCGAATTTGTACCTTCCTCTTCCACAACAAGCTCATCCCCATGATACAGAATCAAATATTTGACACTGAAAACATCAGAAGTATGAACATTATCCGGCAATCTCAACTGATATGCATTCTCATTGATTTTCTTCAAAATTTCCACTGGACCGATTTTTCGAGCTTTCAACTTATTGTACGTTCCCACTGAAAAACGATGTTTTGTCAATACGGCGTAAACCAAATCGCCTTCTTTGAAGTTCACACTCCTTCGCGTTTTATCTGCCCGTTGTTTATACTTCTCATTTGATGCAAGCAATCGTTCATGAACAGTTTTGTGGCATTCCTGCAACTCAGTCACAAAATCACAAGCACGCTTCACAACTCCCTTCTGATATGGTACTGTTGTCAAATCTAACGGTCCTTTTGGAATTGCTGAATATACAACCTGAAATGGACTGTATCCAGTGCTTCGATTAACAGCATGATTATGTGCAAACTCTGCCTGACATAATTTCATATCCCAGCTCTTTAAATTGTCTTTCACAAGACATCTCAACAAATTTCCCAATGATCTATTTACCACTTCCGTTTGCCCATTTGTTTGCGGATGATAAGCGCTACTAAAATTCAATTTCGTTCCAACCATCTTCCACAAACTTAACCAAAAATGGCTTAGAAATCTAGTATCCCGATCTGAAACAATAGATTCAGGTAGCCCATGTAATTGATACACCTCTTTAAAGAATAACTGAGCAACACGGACGACATCAGTTGTCTTCTTACAAGCGATAAAATATGTCATTTTGAAAAATCTATCTACCACCACATATATAGAATCATTTCCCCTTTGAGTTCTAGGCAATCCCAAAACAAAATCCATGCTGATATCAACCCATGGTCTAGTAGGCACAGGTAATGGCATATACAATCCCGCATTTGTCGCTGTTCCCTTCGAAACTTGACAGATATGGCATCTCTCCACAAACCTTTCAACTTCTCTTCTCATAGACGGCCAAAAATATGACTGTGAAATCAACTGTAATGTACGGTCTCTCCCCACATGACCTTCCTCATGCAACTCCTTCACAATCTTCATTCGTAAGCTGCACTCCGGTATGCACAATTGATTTTCTTTGAAAAGAAACCCATCCACCGACACAAACTCATCCGTCTTTCCTTCCTTGACTTCATCTACAAACTTTGCAAAGTAAGGATCATCAACAAATAATTCTGGCAACACATCAAACCCTGTCACCTCTACCTTCATTGTAGTCAACACATGATTCCTTCTGCTAAATGCATCTGCCACTCGATTCGTAATTCCCGACTTATGTTTCACCACAAAGGTAAATTGTTGCAAGTACGCAATCCACGATGCATGCCTGGCTGCAATCTTGTCCTGTCCCTGCATATGCTTCAACGCTTCATGACCAGTATATAAAACAAATAATGTCTCCAATGTTTCACAGCTTGCACGATAGCATAAAATTCCACATCATAAGTATTATATCTCATCTTTGCTCCTGATAGCTTCTCACTGAAATATGCAATAGGTTGACCTTTCTGACTCAACACCCCTCCAATCCCAACTTTAGATGCATCAGTATGTAACTCAAACAATAACTAAAAATCTGATAATACTAGAATTGGTGCTGTCGTCAAAAGTCTCTTGATCCGCTCAAAAGCATCCCCCGCTTCCTCCGATCGTGAAAATTGTTTCCCTTTCATGCAATCAGTAACTGGTGCCATCACGCTACTGAAGTGTGGAATAAATCTTCGGTAGAATGATGCTAAACCATGAAAGCTTCTAACTTCAGTTATCGTCCTGCGTTGTGACCAATTTCTGATTGCTTCAACTTTATTCTGATCCACCTGTATACCTCCTCCCGATATAACATACCCCAAAAATAAAACACTATGCGTCATGAACACGCATTTCTTCGTTGCCGCATAAAATTGTTCCTGTCGTAATATCATCAACACTTCTCTCAGATGTTGCAAGTGTTCCTCTGCGCTTCCACTGTATATCAGTATATCATCAAAATACACCACTACAAACTTCCCAATAAAAGGTCTAAAAATCTGATACATCACCCGCATAAATGTACTCGGTGCATTCGAAAGACCAAACGGCATAACCAGCCATTCGTACAACCCCTCTCGTGTCTTGAACGCTGTTTTCCATTCATCCCCTGGTCTAATTCGAATTTGATGATAACCACTCTTCAAATCGATCTTCGAGAATATAGCAGCTTCACTAAGTTGATCTAATAAGTCATCCAATCTAGGCATAGGAAATCTGTATCTCACAGTAATCTTGTTCAGTGCCCGACTATCAGTGCACATCCTCCACGTTCCATCCTTCTTCGGCACTAACAATGCTGGTACGGCACACAGACTTAAACTTTCCTGCACACGCCCTTGCTCAAGCAATTCTTCCACTTGCCTTCTCAACTCCTCGTGTTCCTTTGGACTCATTCTGTAATGTGGTCTATGAGGTAACACAGCTCTTGGAACAAGATCAATTTGATGTTGAATGTCCCTCAACGGTGGTAACTCCGTTGGCAACTCCTCTGGAAATACATCTTCAAACTCTTCCAGCACTGGCTTTACTTCTTCAGGAATTTCAACCACTTCATGACTTTCCCGTCCAATCAACAAAAATACATCTTCAAACTATAACTGTTGGTACGTCCATCATGTTGTACAGCTCTATCATACTGCCACGGTCTTCCCAACAACAGATGACATACATCCTATCAACAACATCACACCAAATTTCATCTTTGTATTTCTTCCCAATCGAAAAATTAACACAACCTCTTCGACTAACCTTCACCTCCCCACCTTTCCTCAACCAAGCTAACTTGTAAGGTTTAGGATGCTTCTCTGTCTTCAATGCCAACTTCTTCACAGCTTCTGTAGAAATAATATTATCACAGCTTCCCGCATCAATGACAAACTTGCAAACCCTTTCCAAGATAGTACATGTTGATTGAAAGATGTTACTCCTCAACCCGCTAGTCTCCTCCTCCTGTTTTGGTGTCAAACAATTTCTCCTCATCATTAATGTATATCCATCATCTCCTGACAATAACTCTTCCTCCTCAACCGGTAATGAATTGAAACATTCTGCCTCCTCATCCTCATCCTCAACCTCAGCTATCATTGCTCGCTTCTTCGGCTTCGGACATTCATTGTTTTTGTGACCAAACTCCTGACAATTGAAACATTTGATACTACTATTGACCTTGGTCTTAGCAACTTCACTAACAACCGGTTTTGCAACAGCCTTGGAAACATTCACATTGCTGCTAGCCCCTTTCACTTGATTGTTGGAATTTGTAAACACACCACCTCCTCGTCTACCTTGCTTCTCCCAAGCTAACGCTTTCTGGTGTGCCTCAGCAACATATCTGGGATCAAACATATTCACCATATCTTGAATCTGCATTCTCAACCCTCCAACAAATCTAGCAGTCAACTGTTCTTCCGTCTCCATGATATCATTCCACGCAATCAACTAATAAAATTCATCCGCATAATCATTAACAGTCCTCGTCCCTTGCCTCAAGTTCTGCAAACGTTGATACATAAGAGACTGATAATTGTACGGTAAGAATGTAGCTTTCATCAACTTCTTCATCATCTCCCATGATTCAATCTTTGATTTTCCCATCCTCTCCCGTGTAAGTTTAGTTTGCTGCCACCATGTCATAGCTCTTCCTCTCAAATGCGTAGCAACCAACTTAACTCTCCGATGCTCGGGAACTTCCTTAAAGTTAAAAATCTCTTCAACATTAGATAACCAATCAAGGAATTCTTCAGGTTGCATACCACCATTGAATTCCGGAATTTCAGTTTTCATCCCCGATTCCCATCGACGATCATCCTCAACATCCCGATATGCATTTCGTGCTTGGTCTCGATCTCGATAATGAATATTGCTTCTATCACTCTCTTCATCATAATCACGTGTATTTCGATTTCGATCTCGACCATCAACATCTCTTCGATCACGCATGTCTCTTCTACTATGTCTTTCATCATCATGATATGGTTCATACTCAAACTCACGTTGAGTTCTTCTTTCTTCATCTCTATACTCATGGTGATCTCTTCTCATCGAAACTGATGATTCTCTTCTACCTCGATCAGATTGTGGCGACACCCTCCTCGCTTCCGTAACCGATGACAAAACTCTGTTTCCTCCATGGTTCGAGATTGGCGACCTTCTTCTTTGACCCTGATTCATGTCCATCATCAATTTCTCTAACCTCCCAATACCTTCATCCAACTTCTCATTGAATTTGTTACTAATGCGTTGTTCCATTTGTTCAGCATCTTCTCTCTTGTACAAATCTTCAACATTTTGATGACGATTAGCTCTTCTCGGTGGCATGGTTGATTCTTCAAACAAAAGTTAATTCTCGGCTTGAACTTACAAAATGATGCACGACCTTCAACTTCAATATTGAACTACACACTTCAACTTAGCTCGGCTTTGCTTGATGTAGCTCGGCTTCACTAACTTCTCAAACTCTTCGATAAGTATTGGCTCCAAGACTCGGCTTAGCTATGATTGGCTAAGTCTAGCTCTGATACCAAATGATGCAGCAGCGGAATACTCAAAACGAATAAGACGATGAAAGTAACAATAGATGGAATAGAAGATACCGAATTGTCCAAATCCGTTGATCCAAAGATACTGGATTCTAGCTATCCCAAACACGTTGATCGCGCACGATACCGTGTTTAACGATCTACGATTCTTCGACGTTGATCTAGCGCACTAGATTCCGTGAATCGGCTTCAACAATCGTTGAATCGAGCGCACTCGATTAACCGAAGGTGGAGATAGGAGATCACACTCAACTACCAATTTGAGAAAGAGGCACAAAGCACTCAAACAAAAGTTTTATTCAAAATCAACTAACTTTTACAAATGATACAACCCGCATATTTATAGGCAACTTACAACGCTACACTTACATCACAACACAACACTTAGGTCGTGAACGACCTAACAAGACGCGACCTAAAACAAAGCCATGCTACCTAACAAATAGCGACTTAACAGAAACAAGTTACAACACACGACTTACAATCTTTACATCACGCGACCTAAGTACAACACACGCGACCTACGACCTTACATATTACAACACATAAGCGACTCAACATATCCACACATCAGCCTCCATCAGCGACCTAAGATCTAAGCGACCTAAAGAATAGAAGGCAACGACCTATCTTCTCAGTACATAAGGTCGAGCAACCTAAAATAAGGCGGCATCCACATCAGCGATCTAACATAGGCCGTATCTCGCTTCCGCGACCTAACATAGGTCGTAACTCATCTTCGCGACCTAACATAGGTCGTAACTCTTCTCCGCGACCTAACTTCCCACGACCTAACTTAGGTCGTAGCTCAAAACATTCAATATTCGAAAGGTCGGAGCGACCTAATACTGGTTCGCTTAACTCGCTTAGTTGCTTGCCTGCCTTAACACTGCTTCCGTTAACTCGTGAGCGACCTTCACTAGGTCGTGAGCGATCTAAGGTTTCACTAGGTCGTGAGCGACCTAAAATTTCACTAGGTCGTGAGCGACCTAAAATTTCTGTACGACTCAAATCTGAAGAGTTAGCATATCGTGCTGCATCAATATGACACGCAAGTGTAGGAACAGACCAGACCCTGCACCGTAGGTTAACCTGGCTGAAGAGCCTCTTACGGCTATGATTTCTAAGATTCACCTAGTTGGTGGATCAAAGGGTTGGTGGGTAGATACTGGTGCATCCCGCCATGTCTGCTACGATCGTGCTATGTTCAATACATACACGGCTGCTAATGATAAGAAAGTGCTGTCGAGAGATTCTCACACCACTACAGTTATTGACATTGGAAATGTGGAAATAAAGTTTACCTCTGGAAAGACAGTTCTTTTGAAAGATGTGATGCATACTCCAGAGATGAGAAATAATCCGGTTTCTGGATTTCTCCTTAATAAGGTTGGTTTTACTCAAGTTATAGGGGTTGATTTGTATACTTTGACTTATAAGAGGATGTTTGTAGGGAAGTGTTATGCTTGTGAGGGTATGTTTAGACTCAATGTTGAATCTAATAAAGTAACCGGTTCTGCTTATATGTTGTGTGATTTTAATATCTGACACTCTAGATTATGTCATATAAATAAACGAATAATTCATAACATGAACATCTTAGATTTAATTCCAAAAATTTCACAAACTGATTTTGATAAATGTGAATTCTATAGTCAAGCAAAAATCACTAAGAAACTCCATAAATCAGTTGATAGAATTTCTGAACCCTTAGACTTGATTCATTCTGACATATGTGAGCTTGATGACACTTTGACTAGACATGAACACCGTTATTTTATCACTTTCATTGACGATGATTCTGATTTCACTTATGTATATCTTATGAAAAATAAAAGTGATGCATTTGATATGTTTAAATTATTTAAAACTGAAATCGAGAATCAATCTAATAAGAAAATTAAGAGACTTCGTAGTGATAGAGGAACAGAATATGAGTCTGGTTCATTTCTTGATTTCTATAAATTGCATGGTATAATTCATGAGAGAACTGCACCTTATTCATCTGAAATGAACGGTAAAGCTGAAAGAAAGAATATGACCTTTACCGAATTAGTTGTAGCTATTTTATTAAATTCGGGTGCAGCAAAACATTGGTGGGGGAATATTTTATTGACTGTATGCTATGTATTGAATAGAATCCCTAAATCAAAAAGTAAGATTTCACCTTTTGAAATTTTAAGAAATTATAAACCGAATGTATCTTACTTTAGAACTTGGGGATGTTTGGCATATGTTCGTATACCTGACCTTAAGAGAATAAAATTAGCAAGTAGAGCATACAGACGTGTATTTATTGGCTATGCTATTAATAGCAAAGCATATAGATTTTATGACCTGAATACACATAATATAGTAGAATATAATGATGTTGATTTTTATGAAACTAAATTTCCTTTTAAATTGAGGAATAGTGGGGGCACGTCAAATAACACCGTGCCTATTGGAACAGAACTTAACGAATCTTCTGAAATCGAACCTAGAAGAAGTAAAAGAGCAAGAGTTGATAAAGATTTTAGCTTGGATTTTTGCATTTTTACTATAGTGGAGGATCCCACAAACATCTAAGAAGCCTTATCTTCATTAGATGCCGATTTTTGGCAAGAGGCTATAAATGATGAGATGGATTCTTTGGAATCCAATAAGACTTGGCACTTAGTATATTTACCACATGGTTGTAAGTCTATAGGCTGTAAATAGGTACTTAAAAAGAAATTAAAACCTGATGGCACAGTTGAAAAATATAAAACCCGTTTGATAGCTAAGGGCTTTAGGCAAAGAGAAAATGTAGATTTTTTTGATACTTTTTCACCTGTAACTAGAATTACATCCATTCGAGTACTAATTTCACTAGCTTTTATTCATAATTTAATAATTCACTAAATGGATGTTAAAACTGCTTTTTTAAATGGTGAATTAGAAGATGAAATTTATATGGACCAACCTGAAGGCTTTGTAATTCCTGGTCAAGAACATAAAGTTTGCAAATTAGATAAATCATTATATGGTTTAAAACAAGCATCTAAACAATGGCTTGAAAAATTTGATAACTTAATAATCTCAAATGGTTTCAAAGTTAATGAAAGTGACAAATGCATTTACTATAAATCTAAGAATGACATTTGCACTATAATATGTTTGTATGTAGATGATCTACTTATTTTTGGGTCAAACATTCATGCCATAAACACTGTTAAATCTTTGTTAAGTGCCAATTTTGATATAAAAGATCTAGGTGAAGCGAGTGTAATTCTTGGTATTAAGATTACTATGTCCGAAAAGGGACTTTCTTTGGATCAATCTCATTATATTGAGAAGATCTTAAAGAAATACAATTACTTTGACTGTAAATCTGCATGTACATCATATGATCTTAGTGTAAAGCTATTCAAGAACACCGATGAAGATGTAAGACAGTCTGATTATGCGAGCATCATTGACAGCCTTCGGTATGCCACTGGTTGTACTAGACCCGACATTGCCTATGTCGTGGGATTATTATGCAGGTTTACTAGTAGACCTAGTATAGAGCATTGACATGCAATTGAGAGGGTCATGAGATACCTAAAACGAACCATGAACCTTGGGTTACATTATGAAAAGTTTCCAGCTGTTCTTGAAGGTTACATCGATGCAGATTGGAATACTTTATCTGATGATTCAAAAGAAACCAGTGGCTATATCTTTAACATTGCTGGTGGAGCTGTTTTTTGAAAATCCAAGAAACAAACCATTTTGGCTCAGTCTACTATGAAGTCTGAGATGATAGCACTAGCCACAGCTAGTGAGGAATACTTAAGAAATCTGCTAGTTGGGATTTCTTTATGGGAAAAAACCGATACTAGCTGTGTTGATCTATTGCGATAGTACTGCGGCTATTGCAAAAGTACAGAACCGTTAGGTAAGAGACGACAGATACGTCGTAAGCACAACACTGTTAGAGAGCTACTCTCTTCAGGAGCTGTTAGAGTGGATCACATACGCAGTGATGAGAATTTGGCAGATCTTTTGACGAAAGGACTGGCCAGAGAGAAAGTCCTTACAACTTCTAGAAAAATGGGACTATTGCCCTTAGATTGTTGAGTCACGCACAATGGTAATCCGACCTAATGACTGGAGATCACAAGAACTAGGTTCAATGGGTAAGAACAAGTTGTGAAGTGATATGAGTTGAACATGCTTTTTTTATATATAGAAGCATGTATTCCTGAAGTATTAGAGGATGAGTTAATAGAAACTCTTAATGAGATCTATGCTCTATTTGGAGTGGAGTACCTACCTTCAGGAGTACTCTTGATAGACTCACCTATGTGAATGTGGAAATTTGGTCGTTTCCTATGCAGTTTTGGGCAAAACTCCTAGAGCATTCACTAAACTGGGATAGACATGTATTGCCATAAATGCACGGGCTTATTTGATTGCACTCTAGAAAGATTGTGTGTGGTCTGATGTCAGAAATAGAGTTCAAGACTACGTGTCACTCTAGTAAAAACTGAATCTTATCCACTATGCAAATGTTCAAGTCGAAAGACACATTTGTTTATGCACAATCTTATGTTTTTTCAGAAATTGCTCGAAAATATTTTTTTTTAAAATTCAAGTGGAGGATTGTTGGTAATTGTTTTTAGAAAATAAGTGAGTTCTTAAAAAAAATTTGACTAAGTATGAAATGACTCCTATATGGGATATAAGCTAAGTTGGGCCCTTTTGGGCACCCAATGATGCACTTTTGTGAGGAGGGAGACCATGTTTGACCACCATGCGCGCACCCCGACCCGACCCGGGCCGGACCCAGGCTCGGGTTCGGACTTGTAGTGGTGTATCACTTATATTTTTGGTACAAATTCTTTAGCCGTTTTTAGACCGGGATGGAACGGTCATACCAGACCAGACCCGTATTGGAGAACGTTACATAACGTTCATTATTTTTGACCCATTATTTTCTCAGATCCGTTTTTCGAGACCACGTTTCCCCATAACCAGCAACGTTCTTTTGTTATTCCGTCTTCTTAACTGATAAGGAAAAGAAATAGAAAGAACTACATCCCATTGAAATTCCACCTTTTAAATCCACAAATTCGAGCAACATTTTTGAGTAAAAACATATTCGTTTCGTACGTGCAAATGAATCGATACCACATAAATTATTGAGAGGCTGTTTTATCCTAGAGACGGCGGAGAATAGTACGACATGCTTTGCACAACGTAGCAGATCGCCGAAACGTTTTCAAGAGAGTGACGTAGTCCACGACTCAGTCGAAACCATTGTTTTCCAACATAATGTACTTTTTGTGATATTCTCACTTTATATCACTCATCTACTGCGACACTCCCGACAGACAGACAACTCATTAGCTTCTCAACATAACTAGAGGCTCTTAGCAAAATTTATGTGGGACAACTAGTAAAAGTTATCTACTAGTTCATTTTTCACAAATTAAAGCCCACATCTGAATTAGAACATGCAACATTAGTTTAAGGTATAGTCGGGCTTATGAACTTCTAAACTATGTTAGTCCAATAGCTAGAAATCAAAAGAAACCTTATTAATACAAACATCATATAACAAATACCATATCTTCAAAGGGATCCAATATATTGGATATAGCATATCACCACTTGGGATATTCCTTTTTTCCCACCAGTTTTGATGTTTTTGGATGGCTCCATTTATGAGTTCATGAGAACGAAATCTTGCGAGTTCTTTAAAGCATCGGTTCAACTGTTTTGTAAACCGATCAAAATCAGCATAGTGCATTTTGATCATTTCTTTGAAGCCACCAAATATGCGGTTTTCAGGTAATTTCTCATATTTTCTTGCAACTTTACCATATTTAAAATTCTTGTTTTGAACACTTTAAATTTAACAATATAATTTTGATTTCGTATTTTCTATTTTAAAAAAAACATTGGAAATATTTTATTATATTGATTAATGATACATTTATAGTTTTAAACATTACTTATTATAATATCATAAATTTTATGTTTTATCTTTTGATTCAACTTGGCATTATCAAATTTGATTTTATTTCTCTAAGATATAATTTATTATGGATTATGACATAATTTTTGAATTCTAATTTTCTTACTCTTAGATCTTTGTTTTTAATGTAACATGTACTTTATCTACACATACGTAATTTTACAATTTTAGAATGGTTTTCATAACCCATGAAATTAAAATTCCCGAGCATCATTTTACATCTATCCCATTGTAAACAACTCTTAAAACTAAATTACTTATTGGCAACCAAAATCGATACACACAAAAACTCTTATAAACACTACAATAAAACTCCTAAGTGGAACATAAGATACTGATAAAATTAATTAATTTTAAAGTATTTCATACCTTTAAAAACAGTCGATACCTTTTGTTACACCATAATTTTCACAAAGTGCAAATTACAACCATTTGGGAAGAAAGTTCTTTGGTTTGTAATTCTGAGACCCATTGTTTAATTTCCAACGAGAGCTTAAACACCAGACTCGGTACCCCAGAGTATGCGATTCGAGAGCATGAATCAAAGCGTCAACCAAGGTCAAGATCGTTGTTTAGTTAAAACAAGAAGCTTGACCGAGGGCAGCAGTTGTTGAAACCAAAAGCCTTTTAACTAGTATCAATAATCAACGGCTTAGATAGCCTTGACCAAGATCAACGGTCAGGATAAACGAAAAGAATCAAAGAAGCTATATATATAAGCGTCACACAACAATACGCGCCAAAATGCTATCAACTAGATGATAACAAACGTTCAAATCTAAGCCGCACATAGTAAGCCAGGTCATTAATCCATTGAAAAAGGCTTTCCACTAATGACGTTACAGCGTATCGGCTATAAATAGGCGACAATCCCAAGGCACAAATGATTTTTTGGCAGATCAAAAGAATAAAACTATATTTTACTTTCCTACATTAGAGCTCTATTCAGAAGCTCATTAATGACGGAAATGCCTAGATTCAATGTAATAAGCCTTTCGGCTATATAAGAGTAACTAAATAAGGAAAGGACAATGGACGCATGGACTTTTGGTTCGAACCACTACAAAAGTCTCGGTGTTATCTACTTTTCGCACTTTGCCTTCTTTGCATACACTATTGTTACTCCATGGTTCAACATCTCGAATTCAAGACTTAGTTCAGTCACGTCTCGGCAATCTCTTTTTCGGGTCCAATATTCCATTCGATTCCCGAAGACATACCTTTGGACCTCGAGATGTTGGTGTTGACGAAACTCTGCACTAACGTTTTTGGCGCTAGAAGGAATGTCCCTGAACCTCCGCACTTTGTTCCCTTTCAAAACCTAACAGAGCATTCCTACCAATTATGTCAAGTTCTGGAAACAAAGGAGTCACCTCGGAACTTCACCTTTGTATTCAACTCATGTAAGAAGATAACAACGAAAGATTGGTCACCCTTGTTTCGGAGAAGGAGAATAACCAAGAGTATGATCCTGTTTATGAACTTCAAGCTTCTCAAATCAGACAGCTTTCGGAATATCTCGAAGAATCACTCCATGAGTCAGCCCAGCTTCAAAAGATTGTTAAGGACTCGAATAGTGAAGTTGGGGATCTCTCCATCGAATTGTTAAAATATGAAGGTATGGTTTCTTCCAACAAGATAGCCCTACCGGTTACCCTAGATGATAGGTTTCGGAAGAAGCTGAAGCATGATCAAGACCTTATCTCACTCAATCAAAGCTTGTCTCAAATATTCATGCAAACTCATGATGACCTTTCTTACCCAGATTACTCCCATTAAAGAAAGAAGATCTGAAGAGTGAGAAGTATTGCGCTTACCACTTGATGAACGGGCATGAAATAGACAAATGCCGAAAGCTCTCTTACGGCATCCAAAAATTCATACAAAAAGGAAAGTTAACTAAATTTATTAAACATTAGATTAAATATCCCGTTTTAAAATTATTTACTTCGTTTTACTTATATGATTTCAGGAGAACTCCATGTGACCCTTGTCAAATGAATGCATAAATGTTTCTTTTTACAAAGATGAAGTTGCACGAAAAATTCTTTTTATAAATTAAATTCCCGTAGACAAATAAAGGACCCCAGTTCCATTGAAGTGCTTGTCTCGGTTATAACCTCGAAAGTTTCAACTCTAAGGATGAAGGCACCCCATAGTTTCGGATCTTCGGAAGTTTAATAAGTGGATCTCGTTGCATCCTTCTTTGACCTAACCCTGTCCTGGGTTCCAACTCTGAGGAATATTCAATTTTCGGTATTTACATCCCTTTTGGTATGTTTTCTCTCCTCAAGAACTTTGCATACCATACTTGCATTTAGGATTTAAGGGTTGAAATTCCCCATTGATTTGACGAGGTCAATGAAGAGTTTCATTTTTCTAAAATATATAAATAATAATAATATTTCTATAAATAATTTTCTTTCTCAAACTCGAATCAAATTTCCATTGAACAATGTGATTTAAAAACTATGTAATTTCAAACGTCTTTACAAAATGGTCCGAAAGCATTCTTTTCAAAGGATTCATATTTCCCATCTTCCAAGTTACAACTAGCTTTCCGTAAGGCCGTTAACTTAAAATAGTTTTTATGATCGACACCAGCCAAAAGTGATCGTAGATGGCCGATACCAGCAAAAAGTGGTTGTAAATTGGGACCCAACGATAAGTTAGTAGACCTCGCTATAAGTGCATCCCCACAGTGATGCGAAACAAAGTGTAACGCCAATATCACCTGGGTTTAAAAAGACGTTGAAAAGTAGAATGAATGCTGATAGTGAGTCATGGTCAAAAGGAGTCATGCATTGGGTAGATTCCCAATAATAGTGAGTCATGGTCAAGTAATACTATGCAATAGGTAGATTCCCAATTAGATTAGAGTGTTGTGTAGATTTCCAATAATAGTGAGTCATGGTCAAGTAGTACCATGTACTAGGTAGATTTCTATTTAGATAGAAAGTGGGTAGATTTTCAATGATAGTGAATCATGGTCAAGTAGTACCATGTACTAGATAGATTCCTAGTTAGATATAAAATTGGTAGATTCCCAATGGTAGTGAGCCATGGATGAGAAATGTCATGCATTGGATGGATTCCTAGTTAGAAAGTGGGTAGATTCCCATGATAGTGAGTCAAGGACGAATAATGTCATGTATAAGAGATGGGTACATTCCCGATACGAATAGAATGTTGGGGAAAAGTTCATACGTTAAGACATCGAGTAGATTCTCGGTAAATAAAAAAGAGATACAGGTAACATAGAATCAGAATAAGACGAAACTCTTGATTGTGATACTAAGTTGGCTCCGGACAAGAATCCAAGTTGGTTGGGTCCGAAACCTTATTTTAACGAAAGTATGCTCGGGGGCAAAAGATACCCCACAAAAAGAAGGTCCTATAAGGCACACTCAAGCAAAGCGATAGTATAAGAAATGAAGTTGAAAGGAGTAAAGTTTCTTTATATATAGTTTATTCAAAAAAATATTACAAGGGATAGGTCGAGATGAACGCCTAGAGAATTAGCATTACAAAAATTGAATTACAAAATCAAGAGCATCGGAGGATAAGATATAAAAACAAAAGAGGAAATCCTCTCTAAATCAGCAAGTCGAGATGACAAGATAGGGCTCTTCGAAACAACCTCAGTTTTATAGTCTCGGAAGAAATTCATTAGCAACATCATCCTTAGCCTATTTTTCTACCTTCATTTAAAAAGAATAACAATGTCATCTTCCGAGGTCAGATATCGGTTCAAGGCTCCCTCCTCTCCGAAGAGAAACATCTGCTAGTTTTTAGACCCAACTTCGACTCAAGGAAATCGATCTTAATCTCCAAGGCTTTAAGGGTTACTTTTAGCTTTTGAAATTCGACTACCTTGTCCTTATAAGAACTGTAAAGAGAAGCACAGTCTCGTTGAGTTTTTGAGCAGTTTAGGCAAGATACTCCCTAAGAAACATCGACTTAAGATTAGCAAAGGGAAATGGCGGGAAATAAAGAAAAACTACACGTTGACTACTCTAGTTTGAGACATCATATGGAAGTCACTCGGTATAAAGTTAGATGGAAATTCAAGTATTAAAAAGCCATCAGGAAAGTTTCGTTCTAAATTTTTATACAAGCCAAAAGGTATATTACAAAGACAAGCTACATAATGCTTCCTTCATTAAACGTATCATCAGAAAGATCCTCTCGTACCTCCTTGTCAGAAGCAACCGTTTCCTCCTCTACCAGAGTCTCAGCTTAATCCACCGTCATTGTCTCGGCTTCTTTTTCCTTCTCGCGTTCTCATACCTCTTAGCAAAGTTAGCTTCAACTATGGCAGCGTTGTCCCCAAGATAGGCTAAAGAGAAAGTCATGTTCTGATCCCGATAGTGAGCATAGGCATCAAATAAAACTGGAACAGCTCATTTGGTGGCCTCCCTCTCTTGCTCGTCTCTAGCAATATAATGTTCTTTATCAACCACTCCGACCTCGGCTTTCTTCAACCTCTCGTCCCTTTCCTTCAAGGCTTTCTCAGAAGTCTCAATCTTGCGATCTCTCTCCAGCAATTCTACCTGACTCCACTTGAGCATTCACATCTCGAATTTTAGCTTTCAATTCCGCAAACTCCTTTTTCGTTGACTCGGCAGCGGCTATCGTCTCCTCCATTTTCAACCACCCATGTTGAAGAGTGGAGAAAAAAGGCAACAAGGTAAGAACATATGTTGGAATTATAAACCTACATGTGAAATGCATTTTTACCTTGATGCTTTCTCGGAGGCTATACTCAATTGCTTTTTGGATTCCCGGGGCAGAAGTCGAAGGTCTAACGCACGCTTCAGTAATGGCATTGAAAAGGTCATATTCGAAAGCAGCTCTAGCTATTTCAATTGCTTGCCTGTTCTTCTCAGTAAGAAAATCTGAAGCTTTCCCCTTGATACTCTCGGCTTTAGAGAATCCAGTAATCTTTTGCTTCTTCAAGTCAAGAGTACTCCTATCAAAAAGCGTCAACGTAGTCCTCTTCTTGGTCTCTTTCCCTTTACCCAGGGGGCTGATCTTCTTAGGAGAAGGAATCACTGCACTAAGGAGAAAAGGTAAAGCTAAAATTAAAACCAAGACTAAGTTGTACTGGGAAAAAGAAATATATTAGTTCAATGAATTAAGGGTAAAACATTCAGTTTCACTTTCCTCTGGACTAGATTCGGCTTCTTCTTTGCTCTTATAACTACGATAGAAACTTTCTTGTACTTCCTAGAAGGTTTAAAGTCCAACGAATTTAGCAGAAGGAGGTATCAGGCCCGTGACTTTCAGTTTGCTTTCGGTAAGAACTAAGTGTCGATATCGTCGGGAAGATGGAATTTTCATCTTCTTTATACCTATTTTTAAAGTGATTAAAGATCGCCGGATCACTATTCTTTTCGGGTCTCTATTTACCAAAATAAGGAGACAACTTAGGATATAGATAAGACTAAAGGAAAATAAATTATCCAAAGACATACCAGCATTATTAAAAGCGGTGACGGTTCGATCAGAAGAGGCCTTGACAAGGAACCACTGACGTGGCGTTGTCTTGCTGAATGGATTCTGTAGAGGATACAACCTTAGGAATTTGAGGAAATACGTGGGAAATTCCCCAATGGATTTGGACTCTAGCAAGTTGAACATGTAATTGATTTCGATAACAGGTATATCCCGATAGCCTCTTTCAAAATATAAGATCGCCATGGTAGATAAAGTTGTGTAGGCGGTAGCCAAGAGTTGGAAGGGATTAATGCGATAAAATTCTAGAACATCAACAAATAAGAGCGTTATGGGCATGAAAATCCCATGTTCTAAATGCTCCACATACCACACAAAATACCCTTTTAGGGGATTGCTATAATGCATCCCAGACCAAGGAGCGAGCGTCTCGACTCCTATAATCTCATACGAAGACAAAACCTCGTCGAGTTCTTACCGAATTTTAATAGGAGCATCTATTTCAAATTTAAGAAAATATGACGGATGTCGAAAGAGGAACCAAAGAAAGCTTGAAAATAACAATGACGATTTTACAATTCGAACAAGTGAAAAGAAGAGAGAAAAGGGGGAAGAGTGTTTACATTAAAGGAATGACACAAATTGTGAAGGGAAAAGCTTTTCGCGTTGAATTTAGTTTAACAGGTGTACATAAAAAGAATATCAAAGGGTCCCCCCTCCCACCAGATGCCAAGTCATCATTGTACAGAAAGAGAGATGCTTTTTGGAGTTAACCAATCAACGGTCGACACCTGGACTCACATTAAATGCAAAATCAGAACCCATCTCTTCAAAGGCTTAGTCCCAAGTGATCGCTTATGAATTCGTACTACAAATACAGTTTTGACCTCACGGTCTTAAGTTAGATTTTGTCCTTCGATACCGTAATAATTTCGCTTACCACTTGGCCTAGATGGCTTCAAGTGACAAGCATAGTTTTCAAAGTTTTGACCTCACGGTCTTATGTTAGATTTTGTCTTTTGGTACCGTGATAATTTCGCTTACCACTTGGCCTAGATGGCTTCAAGTGACAAACATAGTTTTCAAAAGATTTGATCTCACGGTCTCAAGTTAGATTTTGCCTTTTGGCACCATAATAATTTCGTTTACCACTTAGCCTAGATGGCTTCAAGTGGCAACCATAGTTTTCAAAAGTTTTGACCTCACGGTCTCAAGTTAAATTTTATCTTTTGGCACCGTAATAATTTCGCTTACCACTTAGCTTAGATGGCTTCAAGTGACAAGTATAGTTTTCAAAAATTTTGACCTCATGATCTCAAGTTAGATTTTGCTTTTCGGTACCATAATAATTTCGCTTACCACTTAGCTTAGATGGCTTCAAGTGGCAAGTACAGTTTCGAACGTTTTAACCTCATGGCCTCAAGCTAGATTTTGCCTTTCGGCACCAAAACAATTTCGCTTACTACTTAGCCCAGAAGGTTTCAAGTAGCTAGTACAACTTTTCAAAAGTTTTGACCTTGCGGTCCTGAAAGATTTCACCTCTTGGTACCCAAACAATTTCATTTATCACCTAACCTAGATGGCTTCAAGTGACAAATATGATTTTGAATTTTTTGACCTTACGGTCCAAATTAAAAATTTCAGCTTTCAATTTTTTAAAACCGTTAACTACTCGTCATTTGATCGAAAGCAACCAGCTAAGCCTTCGCCTTTGGGCACTAATTTCAAATTATTTTCAAAACCCTCTAGACAAGATTAGATCTTTACGAGTTGTATAAGTGAAGCAATGCTCCCAAAAGTTCCTAAAATACTACTTCGTCTGAAAGCTCAGGATCAACTTTATGATGAGAACGGAACAAACTAGCCAAGAACAAAGCATAACATGACATCATTCTTTTCAAAGTCCACCTTATACCAAACATATGAGGTGAACTTTGGGGGCATGTGTTACACTATAATTTTCACAAATGTAAATTACAACCATTTGGGAAGAAAGTTCTTTGGTTTGTAATTCCGAGACCCATTGTTTAATTTTCAACGAGAGCTTAAACACCAAAACTCAGTACTCGAGAGTATGTGATCCGAGAGAATGAATCAGAGCGTCAACCAATGTCAAGATCGTTGTTCAGCTAAAACAAGAAGTTTGACCGAGGGCAGTAGTTGTTGAAGCCAAAAGCCTTTTATCAAGTATCAACAATCAACGGCTCATATAGTCTCAGACCAAGATCAACGGTCAGGATAAACGAAAAGAATCAAAGAAGCTATATTAAAGCGTCACTTTAGCAATATGTATCAAAATGCTATCAACTAGATGATAACAAGCGTTCAAATTTAAGCCGTACATAGCAAGCCATGTCATCAATCCATTGAAAAAGCTTTCCATCAATAGCGTTACGGCATATTGGCTATAAATAGGCGGCAATACCAAGGCAGAAAAGATCTTCTGATAGATCAAAAGGATAAAACTATATTGTACTTTCCTATATTAGAACTCTATTCAAAAACTCATTAATGGTGGAAACACTTAGATTCAATGTAATAAGCCTCTCGGCTATATAAGAGTAACTAAATAAGGAAAGGACAATGGACGTACAGACTTTCGGTCAGAAGCGCTTTAAAAGTCTCGGTGTCATGTACTTTTCATACTTTGCCTTCTTTGCATATACTATTGTTACTCTACGGTTCAGCATCTCGAATTCAAGATTTAGTTATGTCACGTCTCAGCGACCTCATTGTCGGGTCCAATATTCCATTCGATTCCTGGAGACATACTTTTGGACCTCGCTCTGTTGGCGAAATTCTGCACTAACACCTTTGGTGTTACTTTCTTTTAAAACTAAAACTTTTATAGTTCCCATCTAGTTTTAGTAAAATAATCAACTTAATACATGCGGTGACAAATATCCAATTTTTATGTACATAGTTCCAGGTTTTATTCCCCATTTTGGCAAAATTTTGTATCTTTTGTTTTACTCATTTCATATTTCATGTCTTCTATTTTCATTATCAACACACACATTTTCAAATGTTTATATTTTATTTATTAAAATTCATTTTAACTGAATTTTAATTTTTATGTGATTTTAGCTTGCTTTGTCAAAAAATATTTTTGGAAATGAATCAAAAACAGTTTCGCAATCAAAACATAAGTAAATCTTGTTTTCTTAAAGTTATTTAAAACATCTATTTTCGTGCAAAACAAAATGGTCTTTTTAACATAAACTTTAAAATCCTTTTATATTGGAACTGTGGATAATATCGATTTTTTGAGGTTATTTAAAGCATCAGTTTTGTACAAATTAAGATTATTATTTTTTGTGAGTGAATATCGTGGTTTAATTTTTGTTTTTTATTTAAACTGCAAAATTTTTGAAATCAGTTCTAACTACAATTGTTTTACATCATACTGCTAAGCTAAAAATTGTTAACATAATATGAAAATTAATTTTCTTATCATTTCAGTTCAGTATGTATTTTGTTCAATGATAATTTTGTGCACACTGATCTCCCTTGCCCATGAACTAGCTATAAATTTTATAAAAAATAAAATATAAACCTAATTCGGAGAGGTAAAAGGCAAATCTAGGACTTAATTTGATAATTACTATCATATAAATTAAAAATAATTCTTGGTTCTGTAAGTTTGGTAGTTGTAGTTTATATACGACCCAATCACTAAATATTGTAAAATGATAGTTATACACATGCACACGCGCGCGTGCGCACACCAGCTTCTTTTGCAGCAATTATAAGTTGGATTTTTGGGGCTTGCAAATTGCCAGTTGTGTCGGGAATCTTTTGAAAGTTTTACATTTATATTTATGAAGTTTTACATGTATATTTATAATAAATCATTTTTGTTTCACATCCTACATTTCAAGTTAATTGGTTTTTAGGACATTCCGCTTTCCTGTTGTAAATTAAATCTATTTATTGTTAAAAAATGTCAATATATCCTTAAAATAGATTTTCTTGTCCTAGCTTCTTCATCATTTAATTTTCATGTGCGCTACAATTTTGAAAAAATTAATGACACTTGTAGAAGAAAAACGGAAATTTTCAATTTTTTGATAGAATCGATTTATTTGTGTACAATACGAAAATTATGAATATTTCAAAAAGAACCTATTTTGAAAACTTGTAATTTGAAAAAAAAAATCAGAAATGTTGTTTTCCCTCTGAAAATGCGTAAATTTTCAAATTGAAAAACCGTTTTTATTTTAATGACTTGCTTTGTAATTAGTTTTGTAAGTTTTGGTAATTGTAGTCTATATACAATCGGAATCACTAAATCTGTCTAAAAGATAGTTGGATATTTTGGGCTTGTGAATTGTTAGTTGTCATGGGAGTTATTTGAAAAAGTTTTACATGTATATTTACAATAATTTTTGTTTCACATCCTACATTTCAAATTAATTGGTTTTTTCGACTTTCCAGTTAACCTGTTGTAAAGTAAGTCTCTTTATCATTAAAATAAAAGTCAATGTATCCTTAAAATAAATTTTCTTATCCCAACTTCTGCATCATTTCATTTTTCTCATATGTTAGAATTCTGGATCTTCTTTTCTTTCTTCCTTTTTGTTTTTTTTTTGTTTTTTTGAAACATAGTGGAAATTCACAGTTTTTGACAAAGTTGATAAATTTGAGTACTAGTTGAAAACTATGAATATTTAAAGAAGATTGAAAATTTTGAAAACCTGTAAATTTTGGAATAAAATTTATTTTTTATCTGAAAAAACTTGATATAAATATCGTTCTTCTGAAATATTCGAAAATGTTAAAATAAAATGAAAGAAAACCATTATTTTAATGACCTGCTTTATTATTAGATATGACTTGCGTTATAATCAAAATTGACTTATATCATAGTAAAATTTGAATTACATTATAGTCAAAATTAGATTGACCTACATTGAAAAGTGGCTGCAAGTTGTTTGTACTATGCTGAAAATGTCGTTGATTGTACTTAGATTGGCTTATACTTGCACCATATAAAGAATTGATTGTACTATATAGATTGGCTTGTACTTGCACCATATAAAGAATTGATTGTACTATAAATTGGCTTATACTTGCACCATATAACGAAATGAAGTATGTAATATAAACTAATAATTAATGTTTAATAAGTCGTATTGAATTATACTATAAACTGACTTGCATTATACTGCAAGTGACTTTGTATTGTGTAATGAACTGGCCTGTATTATGTGTTAGTTGAATTTCATTGTCCTATAACTTGGATTGTATTGTATTGAATATTGACTTGCTTTTATATACATACACACATACATATACATACACATACACATACACACACACACTCACACGCGCGCACACACACACACATACACACACACATATATAACCCGACCTTTATTCATTGTTCAATAAAATTTTATTCAAATCCAACGAGTCTACTCTCGGAATCAATAAAAACAATTGCACGTGAAACTCCAATAGAAAGGAATAAATTATATGTAATTTCATTTAATTTTAGAAGTTTTTCGAACATGTTACAGTAGATGAGTATAAGCGAGAAAAGTATAAATAACATAAGCACATCCAATTGCACACAAATATACGCATCTCAATTTTTCTTCAAGTTCTCTCCATCAGTTATCTCAAACATATTTTGACCACCAAAACATGAGCAAAACAAACGATAGCCAAAAAAGTTTCATAAACGCAACTGGATTTGATAACAAATCTCTACGAAATCAGTAACAATAGAATATTTATTACAAATGAGCATCCACTGTAATGTGTACTCGTTACAAATGAGTATCATTCATTAAAAATCTCGACTAAAGTAATAAAAAAAATCAAGACGCTCAAACTGATAGCAAATTTCAACCAAATCTTCTTGACTTCAACTTGGTGTCAAAAAGCAACCGACAATTGTCTATTAGTTCGATCATTGGGTTTGGAGGTGGAGCTCAAAGGTGGATGATCCGCAACAATTTATTATGGGAAGAGAAAATATAAGTTTTGAAAATGAAAATCCGAAGACTTACAATAATGCAAATGAGATCCCACATAGGGGATGGGTATGGGTTTAAATTATGATAAGGTAAAGAGGGTTTTAATAGATTTGATTAAAAAAATAGAGAGTAGAACATATATCCACTTTATAATATGTGAATGAGGCATTCAAAAGTTTGAGGTTATAAATAATTGCTTCGTTTGCATTGATGTTCAGCAGGTCCTGAAACCAGTATCATTGCATCACAAAAAACAACTCATTAAAAGAAAACTAAACAAGAGCAGCGAAAAAAACTAAAGTATAAACATATATGAATAAATTGCTTTGAACAAGCCATAATGTTGTACTATATCTGATATAAGTACTGACACATGTCCACTTGCAAGTTAAAATGTAACTGTTTTGTGGTGAAAAATTAATATAAAATTAAAAAGAGATTGAGAATCTCATTTTAATCACTCGTCACAATGGCGAGTGCATTGATCATGATGGTCAGTCGAGTGAATAAAATCTCACGTACTCGCCAACGTGTTGAGTTTTCCAGTGACAAGTGAGTCATTGAATTTTTACTTCCGTCACCTTTTGTTGACTATGCTCTTATATGTGCAGTATGTCAAAATTATGTAAACCTATGATGAACTGCTAGATGGTTGATGAACTAACAACAAAATGGCTTATAATTTTGAAGAACTCAAAGTTTGAATATTGCTTGGGGTAGGATAAACAGTAGGTATTCATATTATTTAATACTGATTTTTGTTGTCTAGCGATTTCGAACCCATGACCTTTAAACCACATGGCAATAACCTCTTACCGCTTTATTATGGATTTTGATGTCACGTTGATACTTTTTTTATGAAACACTTTGAACTCATGAATTTAGGCAAGCTTGATTTTCTCTAAAGGCCAATAATCAGTGATCTTGGGGCTCTGAAATTTGGTTACTCATAATATTTTTGGCTCATGCCAGGTTAGCACGGAGCTTCGCATGAGATAGTTCATTTTAGAATGAGAGGGCGTTAGTTCAACTCCCACTTGTCTTGTTATTTATATAACAATTAGCAAATATATTAAAAGTCAATCCTTTTTATCCTTCCAAAGATTGCCATGGAAATATCTTTTAATTTGAATAATATAACATTATTACCTAATGTAAAGTAGTTAATGATTAGTTATTGAGTTACGAGGTGGACTACTGGTGCAATGCACATGCATTAATACTGATTTCATTCAAAAGAATTGTTGTTTTTATGATTCTCTTACTGGTTATTATGTTCATTTCTTTCCAAATAAGAAAAACATGATTTTAAATTAGAAAGAAAAATTGTTAAATATGCCTCGTCTTTGGCCTCTTGATTCAGGGTTGGCCCTCATTATTTATTGTCCAGTAATACGGCCCCTATATTTTAATGATTGGTTTGGTCAACCATAACTTTAATACATAAGTCGCATTCATACAACTTGTCCCGGAAATATTGTTGTCTTACGTTACGAACACTTTTAACAGAGAGGTTCTTCCATTTGCCTGTGTATGTCTGATATGGACTTTTTTTTAATGAGCACAGAACTTCTAAAAACCAGATATTGCCTTGTCATAGATTGGTTATGAAGGTCAGAATGTTTCTTTTTGCGGTCAATTTGATGTTTTATTTCAATTTTTTTTACATTTAGTTGAAATATTTGTGAAAGAAAATATAATTGAGAAAAGTAGTGATAATGCATGTCCGTTTTCGAACATTTTGAGTGTAATTTGAAAAGTTCTATTGAGAAATTTATTATCTATTTTGATATTTTTAATGAGCCTCAGCCAGGTAGTCCTCCATATTTTAGTTATTTTATTACCACCTTGTAGCCTTGATGGTTATTCATTTGTTTATTTATAAAATGTTCTTTTCATGTAGAAACACTAATAATTTTAGAATCTGGACAAAATTTTGAACCTCACACTATTTTTTTTTGCAGATGACGAATGTCCAGTGAGCTGCTGCTTATCAATTCAATCCTGTAAATCATGAATGGTGGCATAAAGATATAGGAGCGTTGCATGTACAATTGCAATAACAATGAAAGGTCAATGTCTGTTGGTTGGTTTATATATATAAACATTTGTTAGTTTCTGAACATGTGTCATTGTGTCCCCATCTAAAATAGATACGGATTTTTGCGCATTTGCAATCATATCTTCATTTATCGGAATCCTTCAAAGCAAATCTATTGTTTTTATAATATAATCTTTTTTCTTTTAGTTTGATATTTATACTGGCTACAAAAATGCCACTTTTTAACTTAATATTAATTTTGTTGAGACTGGTAGGTTCGAGTGATTAACTTAATATTAATAATACATACCAAGAAATCGCTCTTTATAATGTCAATCAGTTTCATGATAATAACTTTTAGAAGAGACGATTTTTCGTTATCAACTTCCCAAAATCACTTATACAAATATGCACACCAAATTCAAGCATTATGCAATGTATTATGAGATAGGAGGATCATATGATATTAAAAAACAAAGTAAAAATGAAGCAGTTTGAATCCTACATCAAACAAGCTTTCAAGACAACAGCCTAATGTATGTTATCTACAACTCGATTAACCGTAACAAAGTATACCTAGCATAAAACATCACAATAATTTGCTGCGAAAAAACCAGGGAAGCATGCAAAGTATGATAAGGCACCCTGTTAAGAATTTACAGCAAGGAAGGCCGGTACATTTTCGTATCCTTTCCAGTGACGACAGTTTATGGTCTGAGTCAGTCAATATCATGCCTTCTTCCCATTCTTCCATAAAGCTTCCATCATCCAGGCCTTTTATGTTCTTTGCATACGCCACGCATATTTCACAGTATCTGCATTTCAGAAGTTTGGTGCATATTCAAAATATAGATACATTTTGTGTAGTTTGTTACTTTTATTCTTCACTTTGTAACTCTGTTTTTAACCATTCAACAAAAGAATTATAGAAATGAGGGATATGCTTCCATCCCTAATACGCACATTATTTGGTAGTTTTCATAAGGGTGGTGCTATTCAGACATGTTATAACACTATTAAAATAAATAAATAAATATTTTAATTGATTTTAAATGTTGTTAAGCTAACTAAATTGGTTGTCAAAACTATTTGATTAATCAAGTTGACAAACAATATTAAAAAGAAGAAGAAGAGAATTGTACGACTATAAATTTTGTATCAACTTGTCAAACTTATTAATCGTAAAGCTTTACCAACCAAATCTATTAATCAATCAATTAATTTTTTTAAAACAAGTTTCTTTTTAAATATATATGATAGTGTTTACAGCAAATATTATATGTTAGTCAAATTGATAGTGTCAATAACATCACTTCTTTGTTAGTTCTATTGATTTAAAATACATTTGTTGTGAAGTATTTTTTTCTTCTTCACAAATTAGAGTGAAGGGGGAGAAATTGCAGAAGATATTTTATGCTGCTCTAATAGGAATAGAAAATTTGAAATTTCTGTCTATTTTTATCGGATGAATTGAAGAAAAAGAATATCGCATAAAAAATCATAATAAGTTGTTGAATAATCCATAAATATGATCAAGTTGAATAAAGTAGGATATTTCTTGCTCTTCTATGGACTCTGCACTAGAAACCAATAATAAACAAATGTCAAAATCAATGTAAGCTGTAATAGCCTCAAACGAATTGACATTTGCATTATAAATTAGTTGGAGTAAACTAATAAACAACTAATATATCATCATACAAATTATTCATTCAATAGAATCTTAAGCATTACTTTTTCAAACTAATATTTTTAAAAACTTGTTATTAGTGAATAACAACGGTTTTGAACATACTTTGTGAACCGATTATGTATGGTGTGATTTACTTATACATATGATGAAATGAAAGAAAAAGAAAAGGAAAATGAAGAAAAGAACCTGTTTCCTCTAACTCCAAACCAGGCCTCAGCGCAATCGCGATGAGCAAATCCGAGCTCGCCTTTGCACTCGCATCCGATCAAAATCATCTCTGATGAACTCTTTTCTGACGAACTCTTATCCAGCTCACAGATATGCTCTCTTCTCAAATGGCAAATTCTACACAGTTCCTCTACTTCATTCACTATGATGACTACTGCATCGTTTCCATTTCCACTCTTACTTCCATTAACGTTGATCTTAATTGAATTATCCACCATCTTTAAAAACCTTCTCTTGCTCAAAATATAATGTGAATGAAAGAGTGTAGGTTATACTACACTTTGAGAGATGAGAATATGCAGTTTTTGCGCAAGTGGTTAGTAATTTACTGTTGTAGGATAATATAATAATGAAGGGACGGTACTAATACAAAATTAGTTGTACTTTGTTTAGTACTTAACCTTTCCTTTATTCAACAGTTACATTAAGTTATTGTTGGAATAGGAGGATTAAGAAGAATAAACAATTGTATTGGAGCTATTTGAGGAAGTAATTTGTCTCTATTGTGTCTAATTGAATCACCCGGTACAAAACCAAATGACCTCTTCAGCAATCTTTATATCAAAGATTGGTAATGATTGATCATTTCATTATTGCTTATGCAGTAGTTAAAAAGCTCGCAAAAAGGGCAGTATCAGTGTATCACCACTATGGTATGGTAATTCTAACATTATTAATCAGTGCTAATAAAAAAATAAAACAAACAAAATTGATATACCAGCGGTATGATATGGTAACAATAATATTAAAAGTAAATTTAATGGAAATGATATTAGAAGTAAATTTATCGGAAATAAAATGTCAAAATCATGTGATGTTAAGGCTATGTTTGGTTTACCGTTTTTAGTTTTGAGTTTTCGTCCATACAAAAATACGAACAACGCATGTATATTATGAAAAATGACCATTTTAGAAAACGAATTTAACACACAAAATAGAAAACAATTTTTTTCATTTTTCGTGTTTTGAGAAAAACGGAAGCACGAACAACAATTCATTATTCCGTCGTTCCTCCATCCACTTCGTGGTCCCTCCAATCTTCCGTTCATCCCTTCCGACCTCTCTTCATTCTTCTCATATTTTGTAATTAATGTTGAAAACTCAAAACATAAAATACAAAATAAACCAAACGACCCTTAAAATTTTCAGTTGTATCATCGATTTATTTTATGAGCAATACTAGAAGCATATTTATTTTACTAGCAATACTAGAAGCTTAGGGTTTGATAACAGGGAGGTCTGGATAGAAACAATTTTAAGGAGGAAAAATGAGAATTCAGAAGGTTTCTAACTTTTTTATCTCTATGCTCAACATTTTGCCCTAATTTGTTTCGGGATTTCTAGCTTTTTGTTATTTTATTTACTTTAATCTATGTTGCTTTAGAACTAACCCATATTTTACAATGATATTTGATTTATTTTGTGATTTTATAAACATGTCTATTTTTATTTTCTTTTTTTAACTTTACTTTTTAATGAAAATTCATTTTTTTTGTAAGTAACATATGTTGAATCAATTCAAAGTCCTGTAGCATTTAAAATGCATATAAATATAATAAAATATGTATTAGTAGATCTGATATTAATTGAGTAAAATTCGATTAATTCATTTGCTAAAGTATAAATATTAAACGAAATTTTATTGTTCAAGTCCTTATGTGCAAAAAATAAAGTTGTATTAAGAATCCCTAAATCAATTTAGGGTTTACAACTTTATAATTTGAGAAATAAAGAAAGAAATGATTTTCCCTTTCCTGGTAGCGATGGATGCCAATTTATAGTGGTGTCAACCACGTGGGATGGTTCACACGTGTCCTAAGTTTGAATCGGAGGGTTCTGCTAACCCTATCTTGATCATACTTCGATAGCGATTTTGTAGTGGCTCAACATTATATGTAGAGACTTGGTAACTCACATAGCAGTTGGTATTCGACACCATGTACTATAGTAATTTCTTAATAACATTCGTGAAATAATCTATACAACTAGTGAATTGTTTGACATCCATTGCTGCTTGTGAAAACTCATGTTTCTTTATTAGTATTGAAGCTCATTACTCTTGTAGAAGTTCGATATCATTTATTGCTTAATGATGCTTTATAACTGCTAGGCTTGGTATCTAAGATGCGTTTTTAATAAAGACTCGACATCATCCCCTTATGATTATACGATCGATATCCCTTAGCGGCGCGACATCTTTATTTTCTTTCTTACTTTGCGCACCTTGCCTTATAGTTGTTCGACATCTTTCCGCTTTTTAGAAACTCGATACCTTCTAATTATTAGGTGTTCGGTACCTTTGTTGATGCTTGATATCTCCTCTTACTTATGGATGTTTGATAATACTTTCTATTGTTGTGTTTCGATACCCCTTAGAGGGTCAGTATTTCTTTACCTTCTTGTTTAGTGTTCAACTTTACAATTACCCTAAAGATTTGTCATCGCTCTTTGCTTTAAACGCTCTATATCTCTTATAGTTGCTGAGGCCCGATATCCCTTTTGCTTAATAACTTTTATGACTGAAGAGGTTTGACGCCCTCTTCTTTATTTGTAAAGATTTGACAACCCTTTGTACTTCGATATCTTTAGTTGTTCCAAAATTAAATTTAATTCCTAAATTGGGGCCTAAGAATTATTTCATTGTTAGATGCTCGATACCCCTTGCTTCTATATCTTATGGTAATACTTTCATTGTTAGAGGACTAGAAATCCATACCATAATTTTATTTAAATAGAAGACCAGAAATATATCTGATAATAATACCATAATTTCATTTGAATAGAAGACCAGAAATCCATCTGGTAAGAAAATCAAAAATCCATTTGATAATAAGACCAGAACTTCATCTAGTAAGAAGATAAGAAATTCTTCTAATAATAAAACCAGGATTCCATCTGGTAAGAGGATTAGAAATCTAATTATTAACAGAGATTCCCGTTTTTTGATAATTTGAATTACAATCTAGAAATCAAGGACCGTGAGCTAATTCAATATTTCGAAGAATGGAGCCTTAAGCTTAAGTAATAAATCAGAATTTCTCAGAAGTCCATATTTGATATTAAAATCATCAATTCTGGATATTAGATAGTTCTTGATCCTTTCTTTGAAGGTTATTTTAACTTTGCCTTGGTGCAGAATTAAACGTGTTTGACTGTTCTTTCTCTAGAAGATTGCTTTGATTCATCTTTAGGATAAATTTAAACTTGCTTGATTGATTTCTTTTGCCCCTTATCACTCTTTGAGTGATGATTTAGGTTTTGATTCTTTTTGCCCCTTATCACTCTTTTGGTGATGATTTAGGCTTTGGTTGAGCCTCTTATTACCTTATAGGTAATGATTTAGGCCAATCGATGCTTTTGGTCAGCCATCTTAGGCATAAACAAAGTCTTAGCCATCCTCCCTCTATGTGGCTCTCCGGTTAGGCCTTATAGTCGGAACCGAAGGCTGGTCGGTGCTTTAGTCAGGCCATCTTAGGCATGACCAAAGGCTTACACTGTCTTTCCTCTAAAAGACGCTCTGGCCATGCCACGTAGGCGGGACCATACGCTTGCAATGCTTCGGCCAGGCCATCTTAGGCGGGACCAACGGCTTATTCTGACCTTCCTCTAGGAGGTGCTTTGACCATGCCCTTGTGGTCGGATCAAAGGCTTTTCCTTCGCCCCTTATTACCTTATAGTTAATGATTTAGGCTTTGATTTCCTTATATTTCTTTTCTTTCATTTGATTATCGACTTCATAGGTATTTTTGTTTCAATTTCTTTATTTATCCATTGTAGGAAAGTAAGGCCTTAGATCCTCGGCTTTCAAGTTCTCGCTATTACATTGTCATTAGATCGACATAGTTGATAAGTCCCTGGTGGGATTTATTTATGGATAATGAGGGGTCCTTCCCAGTTTGGTCCGAGTGGTCCATCTATTAGGTTTTTGGTATTCGCCATGACTTTTTGGGGTACCAAATCTCCTTTTTGAAATAATTTTTCCTTAACTTTGGAATTATACTATCTTAATATCCTTCGTTAATATTCGGCCGTTCATATGTCTTCTTCATCCTTTAGTTCATTAATCAAATCTAGGGATTCTTTTCTTAATTCTTGATTGGGATTAAAAGCATATGTAATTCTTCGATGGATTGGTATTTCAACTTTTATTGGAAGCATTGCTTTGGATCCATATGTCGAAGAAGGTGGAATATGTCTTGTTGCAGTCTTAGTAGAAGTTCGATATGCCTAAGCACAAGTGGTAGCTCTTCTGCCCAATTTCCTTTTGCTTTGTGCAACCGTTTCTTGAGGATAGTTTTAATGGCTTTGTTAGCAGCTTCAATGGTTCTATTAGCCTTGGGATGAGCTACAGATGATTTTTTATATTCCATTCTTATTACAAAGTTTGATGAATTCCTCACTTTCAAATTGAGCTCTATTGTTGGATATAATTTTATATGATATTCTAAATCAGGTGATTATGTTCTTAATCATAAACTTTAGTACTTTGCTTTATGTTATATTTGGTAATGGTTCTGCTTCTACCCATTTGGTAAAGTAGTCGATAGCTACGACTGCAAACTTTGCTCCACCTTTAAATATAAGCGACAATCCAATTAAGTCGATTCCCCTTACATCAAAGGGTCATAAACTTAAGATTGGGGTTAACTCACAGGGGATAATACGTGGAATTGTTGAAAATCTCTGACATTTCTCACATCTCTTTACGTAATTCACAACATCGTTATTCATATGGGACCAATAAAAATCTTGCCTCGTGACCTTTTTGACCATTTTTTTGTCATTGGAATGATCTCCACAGAACCCTTCATGGGCTTCTCTCAACAATTTTATACCACTTTCCGGACTAACACATCTTAAGTAAGGGAGCGAATATCCTTTTTATAAAGTATTTCATCCATCATAATAAAAGTTGGAGCTTGGTGCCTCATCTCTCTAATTTTATTTTTATCTTCTGGTAATTTCCCTTTTACCAAGTATTTAACAATAAGCGTCATCCAAATGTTTTCATATTGATTATCTATTTCCGTATGAATGGTTCCTTTTAGGTTTTCACCATTATCTCTTCTTGGTTCATTTTCCTTCCATTCGATAAAGACTAGATATATATGTGATTCTTTGATAAGTTCATGATATCAGGGGTAATTATTCCACCTGATTCTCTTTTACAACGTTGTGGATAATTCGTTCGAATACATTTCATGACTTTGTTGATATTCCATATTGAGGTTGTAAAGGTCAGTTTATGATAATCAATATCTTAGAACTTACATACCGTTCATGTTAATCTTTATTGAAATCCAATAGTTATTTAGGATATTCCATGTTGGTCCTACTGCTTTGTTGCTATTTGAGATTTTGGAGATAGGACTTCGGCTATTTCATTTTCGGATGACCTTTCTGAGTTTAGACTGAATTCCATGGCCAACAACATGCTTATGTATAAGTTTGTCTAGTGTTTCAAGATTACCGTGTTGGATGACGATTTAACCTTCAATTTGTTGGACGAATAATTGGTTGTTACTTCAATTTTTCTTCCTTTTAAGTCAAATAGTGATTTTCTATTCCATCAAAGGTTGTTTGTTTGAGCTTGAAACACCCCACGCCCCTTAATATACCCAATAGAATACATTAAAAGGCATGGTGCATTGTAGGTATAACTGAAACTAACAGAGACTAAGATTCACAAGACAAATACAGGTAAAAACAGTGGAAATTAAAATAATACTTAGTTAAAACAAAATCTTCATAATTGCTCATAAACAAAATAAGTCAAATACTACATATAACATCCATGTCTCAAAAACCAAAATATCTTATGAAATAAAAAATCATAGTCTCAAAATCAGAGTATATAATATTCCTCATAATAAGCCAGTACATAGAAAAAGTTAAAGCTAGAATAAAAGAAATACATGGTAGAGATCTTCTCCCAAAATCCTCCAAGCAACCGCAATCTACAGCCCTCTCCCTTGATTGCCAATGGGGGAGGGGAATAGAGGAGTGGGTCAGACTAAAAGTCTGGTGAGTGATAGTAACTACTAGAATCTTTAAGCAAAGTAAAGGTAATAGAGTCTTCAATAGTTCTAGTATATACAAAAGGAAATAAAGGAAATAGGAAAGGGATGAACTGGAAAATACGATTAAACTATTACAATTGGTAAGATAGGTCAACGTTGATTGTTTGCACTTGTCTTTGATAGCTGCTTGATTAGGCTGAATTCCTAATCCTATAATTAGGCTGAAATCCTAATCCTACCCTTTAATCGGCCTGCTACTCCGTAGACCTTACTGTGGACTAGACGCTATATAACTCTCTACACAGCAGCCAATGGTAACTACGAAAGATACACAAAGCACCCACTGTGGACTAGATGATACATAGCTCCCTACATAGAAGGCAATGTTGTCTACAAAAGACACACATACTAAGCGCTTGGAACTCATAGCGATTACTGAGCACCGAAATGGAAGTCGCACGCGTAACTGCCACCATGCTCATGCTACCTGTTGCTCCACCTATTGGGTCATATTATTACCTCGACTCAGTATAAGCATGCCCCTCTTCTCACTTCAGGATTATGTGAAACACCGTGTCCATAGAAAATATAGGGGAATGCTGCGGTACTGGCCCGTCATCCAAACAATATCTAATAGCGCCCTTGTCCAAATCCCCTGTGATTTGAACATCTATATATTGACCAATTACTACCACTACTAGCATAAGCGTGCCCCTCGTCTATCTTCAGGTTTATGTGAAACACCATACCCATAGAAAATAATAGGGGAATGTTATTTGGTATAGATCCTACTTTAATTCTTTGCTTATTAACTTAGACAAATTATTTAAATAAGCCTTTACTCTTGTTCTTACTATCTGTGCTTATTAATTTATCCTCAGTCTTAAAATAAGCTTTATTCTATTCTATTTCTTATTATAACCTACGATATAATCATGCTTATTACTTAACCCAAGGTCTAAGTACGAAAATAAACTTCTTTTCTTCTTTTATTCTTTTTAGTTATAATTCTAAGTTATAACTAGGCTAATCTCTTTAATTCAGTCCAATTAATATCATAATTAGGCATAATTTCAGTCCAATTCTATTTATATTACGGTCTTTATAATTTACATCTTATATTCCATTATTTCAGATTTCTTATAATTTAATCCAATTTCGCGTTAATTCTATTCTAATCCATACGCGAAGAAGAAGGAGGAATAAAAGAAAACTGAAAATAGAAGGAATCCAAGGCATAAGAAGAAGATGTAAACACCGCATGAATAATAGTAAATAAACTAAAATACTGTAAATAAATTGTAAATAAATGGAAAAGCTAGAAATAAACTAAAATTAACTGAAAATAATTCTTAAAACTGTAAATAAATTACTAAAAAGGTTACTCCAAAAATCGTAGTAAAACTACAACTATTGGAAACCCTATTATTTTAAATTACTTAAAGAAATTTAAAATAATTACAATCACTCACCTCTGGTCCTTAGCTCTTCCCTTTAGGCCTTTACGGATCCACTTGGGGTTTTTAAATATTTTTAATTAAAATGATTTCCTCTTTGGAAAATTATTCCGCTTAGGGTCCTTCCTGAATAGGTGAACCCAATTGGAGAAAATCTTAGAATGAGAAAAAGTGTTAGGCCTAGGGTTCTATTTATTGGGGGTAGAAGTGGATCTCAGATCGTTGGATTTGGGGATTGAATAGGATGCAACCACGTCATAGGTTGAATAGGAGCCATCAGATGCAAGAATAGAAGGACCAGATTGAAATAAAGAATGCAAAACATGTCATAGGAAGCCTCTGGAATGAAGAAAAAATTTCTTCGTTCCTGAACACGGGCGGGTCGACCAGGCGGTCGACCGCCCTTGTGCCCAGGTCGACCTGGCCTATAAATTTTTTTTTCTTCTTATTTTGTTTAATTCATATCTTGTTCATTTTAGCTCGGATTCTGACGTTCTATATATGGAAATTGACCAGAAAATTACCACGGACACAATGGTGCAACTCCGGTGGCTCAATTCTGATAATTTCACAAAGTTATTTTATTATTTAATTAATCAACAAATTAATTATCATGGATTTTTGGTTGTTACATTCTACCCTCCTTAAAGGATTTCGTCCCCGAAATCTCTAAGGATAGAAGAATTAAATTTTTTTATCCAAGTTCTACAACCAACTACTCAATCATCACCCATTACATCCATTGTCCATAACTTTTTCTAATGCGATTTATGATACCTATGCAATTAGTGTAGTGTCAATGTCCCTAACTAATGCAAAAAATTAGGCGGTCCACTGATTCAGCTGACCTCCTTTTTTGCAATCATGTCTGTGCCATGTATCCAAATGAATGCAAAAATTCCCTAATAATAACCGATAGTTCTATATGCGTGCTGCATACATCATCCAAATGCAACAATCATGTGTTAAACTTCCATTTATAGCAACCATAAAAAATATGATAAAAATGCGCGCACATCCATATGCATATGCTCTAGTGTCCTAGTTAGGCCGATAACTAAAGAATAATAGTGCCTAGTGTACCTATATGCGTCCATTAGCATCCACTAGCAAACACTTGCACTCACTAGCAGACATCATTCATAACATGTTTACATCCAATCCTACCATCTATAGGTTAAATCCTAAGTTCTACCCTCTCAAAGGATAATAAAGGAAATAACCTATTCAAAACTAAAGATGGAAAATAGAAAATCTGAAAAATTACCATCAAAGAAATGCGAATATGAGATACGAATTTTCTCCAAATCAAATTTAGTCTTCTCCGAAGTCTTTTTAACCTCTGTAGACTCTATCCAAAACGAAAGCGACTTGCACAGTCTTCCATAAAGAGTTTCGAAAGGTGCCACTCTAATGCTAGCTTGAAAACTACTATCATGTGAGAATTCCACTAAAGGAAGATGCTTTTCCCAAGTTTCTTCAAAACCAAAAATACATGTCCTCAACCATGTGTGCCTTACAATCTTACTATTTTCACTTTACTGTTCTTTTTTAGACTGCTCACATGAATCAACATTCCTAGGTTTTCACTAGTGCCCTATATGCTTTATGGAAAACTCTACTATTACTTCCAAAAGTAATTACTGCTGTCTCCTTTATAGCCTTACACCTTCTCTGTCACTCCTTAGGGAATGATTCCTATCTATTCCACTTTTAAGAGTTTGGTTTGGTATTTATCCTCTCATTTCAAAAACTAAGGCTTCTAAATTTTCAAATCCCAAAACCTTTGTCCTTAAAAGTGTTATCTTTAAGTTCTTCTTAAATTCAAAAATACTCGGTTGCTTAACATTTTATGTTTCTAGATTTGCATCCTTACATATTTTTGAATTTACATTATTTCCCAAACCTAGATGGAAAAACTTTCAAATTCTAAGTCCAAAACTTATTCCTCGCTTTCTTTTAAAGACCTTTTCAATTTTCTATAAAATTTGAATTTTCAAATTCTACTTTTATCAAGTTTTTCATTTCAAAAACTTATTTACTTTTTCACAAAACCATTTTCTTTTAAAATATCTTTAAAACATCCTTATGTGTTTTCAAAACATCTTCTTATTACACCTAACAGTCTCATACCTTAGTGTATTGGAACTACTTTCTCCTATGAGAAATTATTAACGCTAAAATCTTCTATGAACCTTTTAAAAGAGGATTTCATGTTTATGTGATATTATAAGGAACTTATTTTATATTTTTCGAAATAGGCTATACAAAATATGGTGCTCCCATACCTTGTATATATCTTTCATGCATTCCTTGTAACTTGCACAAAACATTTTTATTGGTCTCATAGAATTTTATACCATTATTCTTTTCATTCCAATAGATTAAAGTATGTTTAAATTATATTTTCTTACGATAGACATCTTCTAATATCTAACTTTTCTTTTCAGAAAAACTCATCTTCAAAACTGTTTTAATATACCCATAACGAAAAACATTTTCTTATACCTATTTAATTAATAGGCATATTCACAAATCACTTTTATTTCTATTCTAAGAAATTATCTTTTAAAAATACATTTTTATTTGGGTTTAAAGTAGATGTTGCGTAAAACATTGGTACTACAACCCAAAAATACTAGTGTATGGATTCAATTAAAATAAATACTAATAAACCTCATATACTATGTAAAAACACTTCCTTTGGAAGTCACCTACTATACAATAGTGCTATAGTCTATGCTACCTTTACTTTTCACAAAAACATCTATTACAACAACAAATGTTGTAACCTACATTTTCGATACTTAATAACCTCTTGGTTTTTATATTTAAAATCTTTATTTATCTACAAAGAAACTAGCGGGCTATAATTTTTCAAAAAGAATCTTACTTTTAACAAAATTTATATCATATAAAAACCAATTTAAATTTCTTACCATATTCCCAAAAACCTAATATTTACTTTAAAAATATTGACAATTCTTCTTTTCAATTCTAATAATTTCATTTTATTAGGTTAGACATAAAGTGGATTTTCCTTCTTACTATCCTTGGAGTATCCTTCCTAAACCTTAGAAATCTCATTTCCTTACTTAAAGTCTTTTATTCCTATACTCATATATATTTTAAGGTACTACCTTTAAATCCACTTATATGAAACAATTATAATTTCTGCAATTATCTATACGTGGCTTACCTCCTTTTCTATTGTACATCCCCAATCTTTGCCTACCACTCTTTAGATTTTCACAATCCGAGCCTAAATGTACAAACTATTTATCAAACTCTTTTCTTGTGTAGACCTTCTATATGCCCCAAGAAACACACTTCCTTATGCCAAAAGTGATATTTCAAGAACTTTGCTTTCAACTGAAGAATGCGAAATGTACGAAGAACCTCCTCTAGATGAATAGCATGCTCCTCCTTACTCTTGGAAAACACCAAAATGTCGTCCACGAATACAACCACAATCTTATTTAGGACTTCTCTAAAGACGCGGCTCATTAAATCTACGAAGTAGGTTGGGGCATTGGTTAGCCCAAAAGGCATAACCAACCACTCATAAAATCTGTTTGGAGTCCTAAACATGGTCTTATCAATGCTATCATCAACGACCCTAAGCTGATGGAATCCCGTGGCTAAATCAAGCTGAGATAATACTGAAGAACCAACTAGCTGGTCAAAAAGATTATCTATCCTAGGAAGTGGATAACGATTCTTCTTCGTGAGCTTATTCAACTTCCTATAGTCTACGCAAAGTTGAAGGGAACCATCTGCCTTAGTAGCGAAGACGACTGCACTCCCAACTCCGATATGCTCCTTCTTACAAATCATTTCTCCCAAAAGTTCACGGATCTACTTGCTCAATTCCTTCCTCTCCCTAGGTGCCATGTGCCTCACGGGTAATGTTACTGGCTTAGCATTATCAATCAAATAAATCCTGAAGCCAATCTCTCTCTTAGGGGTAGTCCCCTAACCTCCTCAAAGGCGTTTGGAAAATCTCTGATGACAGAAACCGAATCAAACTCTACCGAAGATGAATCGAGGAAATAGAGAAAGCTCAACATGACTGACCCTTGCAGGTCGCAAGATACCTCGAGAGTCCTACCACTCAAGTCTCTAATCTAACGACTCTCCTCTCGCAGTCTAAAATAGCTCCATATGTGGATAGACAATCCATACCCAAGATCATCCCATACCCCAAGAATTCCAAAACATAGGCGTCGTAGTCAAATTCTACACCTAGGATATAAATTTTCAAACCCCTACAAACCATAGACAAGTGTGACGATCCACCTATGGGGTTTGAAACAACGATGGGGTCCACTACTAAAGAAATGTCTAAGTGCAAACAATCCACAAGAGAACTAGAAATAAAAGGGTGTGATGCTCCAGAATCGAATAAAGTCCAAATGGGAAAATCAGATATAGAAATCAAACCTTCAACTGTGACTTTCCTACCTCTATCCAGAATGCTACTGGAAGGTGCCGCGTCTAACGCTTGAATCTGTGTGATTAGTGCACTCGCTCCCTGACTAGCTCTCTGGGGACAACTCCTACTCATATGACCAGGCTGCCCGCAATTGAAGCACTTTCCCATCATCTTTTCCCTTTTGCAATCCTTGGCGATATTGTCCAACAATCCCACAGTTATTGCACTTCGATCCCTTCTTAATCTGCTTATGAGGGCCATCACCTTTCTTCTTCTCCTTGTTGTTTTTCCACCACTTCTTCTTTGGACCTTCTGACTTAACCACTTCTTTAGACTCTCCTTCCTAGACCACATCTGACATAAGCATCATCTCAACCAAAGACTCATAAGTAGCTCCCATCGGTACATGAGTCAATAATAATCCCTGAAGGGGTTGATTCAATCCGTTCGCAAACTTCATAGTTTTCTTATGCGGTGTGTTCACTAATTTCATACCAAACCGCGACAGCTCATTGAATTGATTGATGTATTCCTTGACGGAAAAACTCCCTTGCTTCAAATTGATAAGCCTCTCCAACTGAACACTCTCTTCCGCTTGAGGCAGAAAGTTCCTCTCAAACCTTTGCCTAAACCCATTCCAATAGACTTCTCTTCCTTCCAACTCAACAACCTCCCACCAGTAAGAAGCCTCCTCTTTCACCTACCAAGAGGCTACCTGAATCCGCTGCTGGTCCTCCAATCCTAATAAGCCAAATATCCTCTCGGTGTCCCTAAGCCAAGCTCTCGCCTCCACAAAATTCTCCATGGTAGAAAAAGTCTTTCCACCTAAACTCACAAAATCCTTACAAAGCTTAGAGAAATTGATGGCGACAGGTGGGTTGATGGGGTTCCCACCCGCTAGTGCAGGATTGGGCGCTGGCCCATGCACCTCTGGAGTCGTGGCTTGTAAGTACCTACAAAACTAGGCCGGTATTAGAATGCCCTTGGGAAGGTTCTGGGCATCAGCCATTCTACGAAAAGAAAGAGTCAAAGGGAGATTGAACTGGACTTATGAGGGGATTTTTGTAAAAACTCTTTTATTCTCAAAAACATTTCTAAGAGTTCTTTTCTGAAAAATAATTTTTAAAATAAGTTATTTCGGAAAATACTTTATTTTTAAAATAAATTTTTAGGAACCCTGTAACCTTAGGTTCCGATACCAAGTGAAACACCCCACACCCCTTAATATACCCAATAAGACACATTAAAAGACGTGGTACGTTGTAGGTATAACTGAAACTAACAGAGACTAAGATTCACAAGACAAATTAGGTAAAAACAGCGGAAATTAAAATAATACTTATTTAAAACAAAAGCTTCATAATTGCTCATAAACCAAATAAGTCAAATACTAAATACAACATACATGTTTCAAAAACCAAAATGTCTCATGAAATAAAAACTCAGTCTCAAAATCAGAGTACATAATATTCCTCATAATAAACCAGTACACAGAAAGAGTTAAAGCTAGAATAAATGAAATACATGGTAGAGATCTTCTTCCAAAATCCTCCAAGCAACCGCAATCCACAGCCCTCTCCCTTGATTGCCTATGGGGGGAAAAGAGAAAATAGAGGAGTGGGTCAGACTAAAAGTCTGGTGAGTGATAGTAACTACTAGAATCTTTAAGCAAAGTAAATGTAATAGACTCTTCAATAGTTCTAGTATATACAAAAGGAAACAAAGGAAATAGGAAAGGGATGAACTGGAAAATACAATTAAACTATTACAATTGATAAGATAGGTCAACTTTGATTGTTTGCACCTGTCTTTGATAGCTGCTTGATTAGGCTGAATTCCTAATCCTATAATTAGGTTGAAATCCTAATTCTACCCTTTGATCGACCTGCTACTCCATAGACCTTACTGCGGACTAGACGCTATATAACTCCCTACACAACAGCCAATGGTAACTACGAAAGATACACAAAGCACCCACTGTGGACTAGACGATACATAGCTCCCTACACAGAAGGCAATGGTGTCTACGAAAGACACACATACTAAGGGCTTGGAATGCATAGCGATTACTGAGCACCAAAATGGAAGTCGCACGCGTAACTGCCACCATGCTCATGCTACCTGTTGCTCCACCTATTGGGTCGATTATTACCTTGACTCAGCATAAGCGTGCCCCTCGTCTCACTTCAGGATTATGTGAAACACAATGTCCGCAAAAAATATAGGGGAATGCTGCCGGTACTGGCCCGTCATCCATACAATTCTAATAGCGCCCTTTTCCAAATCCCCCGTGATTTGAACATCTCTATATTGACCAATTACTACCACTACTAGCATAAGCGTGCCTCTTATCTCACTTCAGGTTTATGTGAAACACCGTACCCATAGAAAATAATAGGGGAATGCTATTTGGTACAGGTCCTACTTTAATTCTTTGCTTATTAGCTTAGATAAATTATTTAAATAAGCCTTTACTCTTGTTCTTACTATCTGTGCTTATTAATTTATCCCAAGTCTTAAAATAAGCCTTATTATGTTCTATTTCTTATTATAACCTACATTATAATCATGCTTATTATTTAACCCAAGGTTTAAGTGTGAAAATAAGCTTCTTTTCTTCTTTTATTCTTTTTAGTTATAATTCTTAGTTATAACTAGGCCAATCTCTTTAATTCAGTCCAATTAATATCATAATTAAGCATAATTTCAGTCAAATTCTATTTATATTACAGTCTTTATAATTTACAGCTTTTATTCCATTATTTCAGATTTCTTATAATTTAATCCAATTTCGCGTTAATTCTATTCTAATCCATACGCGAAGAAGAAGGAGGAATAAAAGAAAACTGAAAATAGAAGGAATCCAAGGCATAAGAAGAAGATGTAAACACCGCATGAATAATAGTAAATAAACTAAAATACTGTAAATAAATTGTAAATAAATGGAAAAGCTAGAAATAAACTAAAATTAACTGAAAATAATTCTTAAAACTGTAAATAAATTACTAAAAAGGTTACTCCAAAAATCGTAGTAAAACTACAACTATTGGAAACCCTATTATTTTAAATTACTTAAAGAAATTTAAAATAATTACAATCACTCACCTCTGGTCCTTAGCTCTTCCCTTTAGGCCTTTACGGATCCACTTGGGGTTTTTAAATATTTTTAATTAAAATGATTTCCTCTTTGGAAAATTATTCCGCTTAGGGTCCTTCCTGAATAGGTGAACCCAATTGGAGAAAATCTTAGAATGAGAAAAAGTGTTAGGCCTAGGGTTCTATTTATAAGGGTAGAAGTGGATCTCAGACTGTTGGATTTGGGGATTGAATAGGATGCAACCACGTCATAGGTTGAATAGGAGCCATCAGATGCAAGAATAGAAGGACTGGATTGAAATAAGGAATGCAAAACACGTCATAGGAAGCCTCTGGAATGAAGAAAATTATTCTTCATTCCTGAACACAGGCGGGTCGACCGGGCGGTCGACCACCCTTGTGCCCATGTCGACCGGCCGGTCGACCTGGCCTATATATACATATATATTCTGCTTATTTTGTTTAATTCATATCTTGTTCATTTTAGCTCGGATTCTGACGTTCTATATATGGAAATTGACCAGAAAATTACCACAGACGCAATGGTGCAACTCCCGTGGCTCAATTCTGATAATTTCACAAAGTTATTTTATTATTTAATTAATTAACGAATTAATTATCATGGGTTAAAATTTTGGGTTGTTACAGAGCTGGAGGGATGTTAGATTAATTAGAACCTATTTCATCTCAAAGTATTAAATATTTTGTCTTGACTTGCTTTGTGGCTAATGACTTCTTTTCTTGTTTCTTTCTTTACCGTACTCTTTATGGCTGGAATGATCCACATAAAAATCCTTTTTGAACTTCCTCTAATGGCTTGAGCTGCTTTTTTAGATGCAAGATTATTCTTGGTCATGGTATGGTAATAAATATCTATCATTTCAATTTTTCCGATATTCCTTGCTCATAGGTTGGTGCTTATTTACTCAACCACCGTTACCACTTCATTTTCCATATGTTGATAATGGTGGTTACTTACTCGTTTTTGAATCTTTCCACGTTTAATGTAGAAGTAACATCATTAAACATTAGTATGCCGAAACTATGAGACGATCCATTAATGGTATTAGATTTTCCTTTCTTTATGTATAAGAATTTGTTATCAATACTTGAGATTTGAAGAAAAAAATCCTGCTTTCATATCAATTTGTTCTTTCAACTGTCCAAAACCATAGTTTTCAATGAGGACTCCTCTGTCTTTTAGCTTCTCGAAAACTATTTGAACAGCTAAAGAAATCTGATGCCTCGAGCAACGGATTCTATATCTATTGTCCGAAATCCAAATTCTGACCGTGAAATCCCATAAGCTATTTTTGCGATTAGCCACTCTATTTTAGTCAATATTGGTTATATGCAATTTCTTTTTAGAAAATTTTAAAGATGACCTCATCAGAACATCTTTCGGGTTAATTATGGCCACCACGATAAAACTATATATTATTTTGCAAATTGCTTTTGAAATAGGAATGTGTAAATTTTCTTAAATTAGTGGAATATACAATATTAATTAAACTTCCAAAATTCTTTCTTTTGGACAAATAGGGTTTTAAAATGAAAATATTTTATCAAAATAAAGGGTGGTTTATATTATCCCACCTTATTTGGTTGGGTTATAGATTTAAGAAAATCATGAAATTTGGAAGAGTGGTTTTTCAAAAAGCCAAAGGGCTACAAAAATAACCCTTCGGGAAATTGATCCAATAGGAGGGTATTGGGATATCTTTGCTTTGATAAGTCATATCAATTACCATGTTGGGAATGGTAAATTTGGAATGCAGGAGTTAATCTGCTTAAAATTGTTGTCCTTTCATTTAGTCCCATCATAATTTTACTTGTTTTTTTATTCTGCCTTACCCCTAATCATCTTGATTTAGTCAGGATTGGCCTTAATTCTTCAAGCATTGATGATATATCCTTTGATATGTAACCCTTGCATCTTCAGATCAAAGGGCATGATTTTTTGGTAATAAGTTCTCAGTTTGTTACAAAACCCGTGTTTTCTTCATCTGATTTGAACATAGTGATTTGATTATATTCTGAGTATGCAACCATAAAAGATTACAACTTATGTCCACTTATAACATCAATCGATGAATCTATTCTAGGTAAAGGATAACAATCTTTTGAGCATGCCTTATTTAGATCAGTGAAATCGATGTACACTCTCCCTTTTTCTTTGGACTCTTTAACTGGTATAGGCTTAGCCGACCATTTGGGGTAAAAGATTTTTCTAATGAATTCATTCTCAAGTAATCTTTAACTTATTCCCTATTAGCCTTAATTTTATCAACCTGTTTTTTCTATCAAACATGAATAATATTTGGATCTGTATTTAGAGCGTGACTCATAATTGCTGGATCTATCCCGACCATGTCTGAATGAGTTCCGACAAACACATCTTTGATAGCTTAGAGGAGTTGGGTAAGCTCTCTCCTGAGACTGTCACCTAGTTTTTTTTTCCAATTTTTATTGTCTTGGTTGAATCTAGCAAATCTAAGTTCACCTTTTCTAGTCCTTCGGAAGATTTCATTCCTTCTTGCTTACTTCTGCAATCTAATCCATTTACCAAAAATCTCACAATATAGAATTCCACATAGATCACATACTTCAATTATTTATTGATTCATAAAGGTTTTATATTAAAATCTCCATTTTCAAAACTTTTAATTTAATTTTGAAAAGAAAGACATTAATTTCCAAAGTGGTTTAAATAATGAAATTTCATTCCCTTCTAAAACCTTTATTTAAAAACCTCTTGTATCATTCTAAGAAAACCTATATTTTAAGCATTTATTCAATTTCAAATTCCTTAAATTTGTTTCAAAATAGTTCATAAACTTCAAAACTCTTCTCAGTAGTTTCAAAATGATAATAGCAAAGAAGTTTTTATGATCTATAAGTTCCTTTAACCAACAAATCTAAATAATCTCACTTTTCCATAAGGATCTCAACTCAAAATATTTCCCTAAGCCATGACTTGAAATTCCAAAATCAGTATTTTAAACTCTTACTCACTTTCAATTTTTTTAAATATTACTATCAAGAAATGATTAATCTATCCAAAGTTATCTTTTATAATAATATTTTAAATATTTAACATTAAAATATCAATTTGTTGAATTCATTTATATAACAAAATACTAAAATTTCTCTCCCGGTAGTAATTCAATTTAATCACTTCTAGATATATGTATTCGAACAACTTGAAAAACAAATTCTCTTCTATTTTTTTTAAAATAATCAAATACTGAATGTATATTACTTCCGAAATCATTTCGACAAAACATATTATGTAAAATTTTGTTAATAACAATTTTTATATAATAAATAAACCACATTTATCTTATTATCATTCTAAAATATTTTCTTTATACTAAACGTCCCAATGAACCATCACCATATGCATAAATTTTAGATACCCTTATATAAAAAAAAATTCCTTCAAATATTTTATAATATGTACATATGTGTGTGTGTGTGTGTTCAAAGGTACATTGATTCAAAAAAAATCTTAGAAGTCATCACTTTCTAAATAACTTCTATTCGCATACTTCTCAAAAATAATTTCAATTTTAGGTATAAATCATTTCAAAAACAATTTATTCCTTCCAAATTTTCACCTTTAGATTCTTTTACCCTTTTTTCCAATCAATTTCAAGTGTTAGGTTAGATTAACACAGTCTTTGTACTCTCTAGGTTGAAACTCGGAGTAGCGTCGTCCTTTAGGGTTATCTGTTGTACAACTTCTTTATTCATAATATTAACTTCCTTAGCCCTCACCATTTTCTACAACAAAATTTTATATAATTAGTTTCTATATAAGGAAATAATGAGATAAAGGTTCGAGCCCTCCTTCTAAGGCCAAAATGTTAAGCCAAAAATTGGCTCAACATCCAAGATGTTGCATAAGATAATATTGTTTGAAACGGTCCCAATAATGCCCATGAGCTTTAATATAGTCATGAGGCTATTCAGAAGTTTATGTCATAGGTCCAAGAGTAAAATAGGCAAGTCACATAATTGTGCAACAGTCCATAACTTGTTTAATGGACTAAATAGGAAAATCACATATAGTATAATCCTTTGTTTACGTGCCAATAGGCATAATAGTCGTTTAGCAAAGTAAACTTTAATTTAGACAAGGGCTTAAGTAGCCTTGATCAAATAGTCAATATGCAAGTATAAGCTCAAGTCCAAGTCCAAAGATAAGTTATATGCATGTTCATTCTCTCAATAATAGTCATAGATATATATGTGTGTATATATATATCGAAGGCATTATGCTATGCATAGTTTATTGTCCAAGTCCTTATATGCAAAAAATTACAATTGTATCAAGAAATCCCCAAATCAATTTAGGGTTTACAACTTTACAATTTGAGAAATAGAGAAAGAAACGATTCCCCTTTTCCTGGTAGCGATGGGTGCCTATTTATAGTGCTGTCAACCATGCAGGATGGTTGAAATGTGTCCTGAGTTTGAATCAGAGGGTTTTTCTAATCTTATCTCAATTACACTTCGGTAGAACTTTTGTAGTGGGTCGACATGATATGCAGAGACTCGGTAACTCACATAGTAGTTGATATTCAATACCATGTACTATAGTAATTTTTTAATAACTTTCATGAAGGTAATCTGTATAACTTGTGATACTCAACATCCTTTATCGTTCGACATCTATTGCTGCTTGTGAAAACTCGGGTTTCTTTGCTAGTATTAAAGCTCATTACTCTTGCAGAAGCTCGGTATTATTTATTACTTAAAGATGCTTTATAACTGCTAGGCTTGGTATCTAAGATGCGTTTTTAATAAAGACTCGAAATCATCCCCTTATGATTATACGATCGATATCCCTCAACGGTGCGACATCTTTTCTTTATTTCTTACTTTATGGCACCTTGCCTTATAGTGGTTCAACATCTTTCCGCTTTTTAGAAACTCGATACCTTCTAACTATTAGGCGTTCGATACCTTTATTGATGCTTGATACCTCCTCTTACTTATGGCTGTTTGATAATACTTTCTATTGCTGTGGTTCGATACCCCTTAGAGGGTCAGTATCTCTTTGCCTTCTTGCTTAGTGTTCGACATTACAATTAGCCTAAAGATTTTTCACCGCTCTTTGCTTTAAATGCTCGATATCTCTTATAGTTGCCGAGGCTCAATATCCCTTTTGCTTAATAACTTTTATGGTTGAAGAGATTTGACACCCTCTTCTTTATTTGTAGAGGTTTGACAACCCTTTATACTTTGATATTTTTTTAGTTGTTCCCCATTTAAATTTAATTCCTGAATTGTGAATTATTTCCTTGTTAGATGATCGATACCCCTTGCCTCTATATCTTCTCATGATTTCTTTTCCTTTGATTCCTCAAGTACATTTGGCAGTTAGAAAATCTATGGATAATAGTATCATTTTCTAAAAATTCAAGAGCACAAGAATTTAAAAATTTTAAAAATTCATTACCCCCTATTACATTCAATTATATAGCTCATGATTCCATGGTTTTAAAAATACATAATAAATAAAAATATAGTCCCGAGAACGACATATGAAGATGTCTCATTATATGATTAGAGTTTAAACTACCTAGACGGTTATAAACCCGTCATCAAATACAATCAACAATATCAAAAGTGATTAAAACTACACAGTGGAAATAAACTTTAATTAGTAGCTTGCCTCTTGCACGTCTTCGGAAGATTATTCGTTTAACCTGGAAACTTAGCCTACTCGATTTTAATTTAGTACCCTTTAAGAAGAAAAAAAAACTTCGAGCTAGAGAAAAAGTTTGATGTGAATAATACTATATCATCTCAGCAAAGATAACATGTAAGACTACACCGTTGAGACATAAAACAGATTTCCCCTTATTGTTATCTTTATAGTCAATTAATATGTCAAACATAACATATCCTACAGCCGAATGGTTAGAATATAATCATAATATCAATATTGTCATCATGCATAATATGTCAAAATGAATATTTCGTCCTTCATTAGCGTCAAAGGGTCACACATTTCCATAATCATCGAATCTCATATAATAGTTCACTCAATTTCATAGTCTTCCCAAGATCACTAACTATATTAGTTTTCACTGACCAAGTGAAAGCCTATCGTACTGACTTGGACCAAAACATATCAGATAATCCAACAGTCTTCTAGTCCATTCAGAAGAAAATAATAATGGTCACCAAAGTTCGGTGGGCGAAAATATTCACATGTTAACAAGAAATCCAGCCAAGCTCGAAATTATGGTTGAGAGCGGATATTACAAATGTTACTTACTAATATCTTTGATTAAAATGTAAAATGAGGAAATACGATGTATGAAAGTAAAGAGACTAGATTTAGAGTGGTTCAATATAAGGTGATATACGTCTACTATTAGGAATTTCTTATTACTCCACTTCAATCATAATATTTTAGATCAAGTGGTAATAAAAAGAGGGCAATTGCTTGAAAGCTGGTGTTCTTTAACCATTGTAAGAATGCATGCTTGGGTCTATTTATAGTTGCAGAAAATGATGCGTGGATGGTAGAGATTATGCTGATTGGGACTTAGAATCGCTATAGGCTATTGGTAGGGGTACACGGTTGACACGCATGCCGTTTTGACACTTGATGGCATGTATGATGCAGATGATGACAGTTGGTGGGCTATACGATGAGCATGTTTAGAGTAGGGGCAAACTTTATGGGAGTGACTGTAGTAGTGGTGCTTTGATGACATCAAAGGACGTGAAGGGCTTACTGCAAAATGACGCTTTTATAAGACGAATAATGCTTGTTTATGCTAATCTTTTCAGTGGAGCAATGCATGTGAAGCTTCTTTAGGCGGTGGTGGTCTGATGATTGCTGCCTTGGTTAATTGTTGTCGAAGAATTCGGTGTGTACAAGTGGATGAGGTTGGAGATGGGCGTAGGATTTCTTCGGCTGTTGATTGAATAGACCGACCGATCAGTTGTAGAGAAATGCCCCAGAGGCCAATTTTCTCTTGTATCGCCGTCCTCGCCAGTGTGTATAGGGGAGATGCTTGTCCAACGCCTACACTAGTGCGGTCGAGATGTTCCTTGAGAGAGCCATGTTAGTCTGGGTCTGGGCCAGTTAGGATGCAGTGCAAAGTGGGTGTCCAAGTTGTTGGAACTAGATCAGCCTATAGTCGAAGTAATGGGTTAATTTCAATTTTTTTACCATTTTGGATCTATATTGGGCCTATTAATTCTAATTTATTTAGAGCATTCTAAATTTTCATTTAAATAAAATCCTTATTTTATCTCAATTTATAAAATGATTTTATATTATTTAGTTAATGTTGTATTATTATATATACATGTATCATATACATATATATATATGTGTGTGCCTGCGTAACATATCAATCCATTCAAGGTATAACATGCCCGTATATAGGTGCTGGGATTTCCACCGCAATGGAAAAGTTAGCTCATCTTATATACCAATATGTTATCCAAATGTATGTTTATATATATATTTATATCTATTTACAAAATATTACAAACATATACATACAAATATATAGATATGTATGTATATAAATCATATTTTATTTAAATAATATATATATATATGTGTATATGTATGTATATATTTATAAACATATGTATGACATTTAAATTATTTATAAATTACATAAAATATAATTATGTATGTATATATATATATATATTTATTTAAGTTTAAAACAATATATGAATGTATATAAAAATTATATATATATATATATATATATATTAAACACTTATATGTTTATGCGTAAATAATATCATAATAAAATATACATATGTATATATATATATTAACATTTTAATTTGTACAAAAATATTTTTTTTAAATATACATAATACAGAGTCATGCATAGGACAATTTTTTTAATTTTGAATTCATATTTAAACAAATATATGTATGGATATTTATAAAAAATTTATAAAAATTATTAAAAATTTGTTTTTCAAAACTTAATTTTATATTTTCGACTCATGTTAAAATTCTGAAATATATTTTGTAATTTTTAATATTAATATGTAATTTATAAATTAAAAATAATTTTAAATCTAATTTTTTATTTAGCCTTGTTTGCGAAAAAAATGGACACAAACACCTGTTATAAGTGAAAGCATAACTTTTATATCCAATATTTAGATCCAAACAGAGAAGTATAGATTTACAGATCATGGAATAGATTGCAGAAAAGTAAATGAACACATAACTTTTATAGTGGTTCGGCAAACTCTGACCTACGTTCACTCCAATTATCTTTTTTATTTATACTGTAAGATTACAAATACAATTGCTTTTGCCTTAGAAAATTAATGGAGGAAGAGATAAGAAGTGATGAAGGAGAGCCAAAAGAAGATCCAATTGGAAGAAGAAGAAGATCCCTTGTAATGATCCAAGTCCGCTATATTTATAGGTGAAGACGTGCATGGATCGGGCTGAAATTTCGCTAGAAGAACCTCTGGATCCCTATGACCCGATCCACCAATTTTAAGATCAATCGCACACCATATGAACGATCAGTGCCGATCATTCATATTAGCTCCAATGTGGGTGCGATTGTTCCAATGGGGTCCTACATGCCTCTAATCCATGCTCCCAAACTTTCACGTCATTCCGACTAACCTTTTTTGAGATATCGATCAATCTTTGTTGTTTTGAGCAGAAAATGGATCATAGGAGATTGTTCCACACTTGCCCCTTTTAAGGTGCGATCATTTTGGTGAGTTCCCCATGATGTTAGCACTAGCCTTCCAAATTTCATGCCATTGCAACTTCGTTTGTGAGATAACGCATTTTCCACGAAGTAGCTTTGAGTTGTAATCAATCATCAACGATTGTTCCATACATGCTCCTTTTGAGGTGCGATTGTTCCGGTGAGTTTCCCATGATGTTAGCTACTTGCTCTCCAAATTTTGTATCATTCTGACTTACCGTTTGTGGGACATCACATTTTTCGTGGAGGTGGGATTGTTCTGGCTGAAATGATACGATCGTTCAAGAACGATGTAGGCCAATCATTCAAGTTTCTCCAAATAATGTGTGATCAATATGGTAGATTCCTTTACATAATACTTTACTGCTCGCAAAGTTTCGTGTTATTCCGACTTTGTATTTGTGAGATAGCGATCGATCATCATTGATTTGAATTGTTTTATGGATTGATCTATATGGACCATGACAGATCGATGGCATGGGCCGCTCATGGTGTAATGTAGTTGTCCTCCAAATTTCATATCGATTGCCTTTGTAGATTTTGAGTTATAGATCGATCATCGTCGTCGAAACGATTGTCGAAAAACCCACTTCAGAGATGACCCAAAGCGAGACCTGAAGTAGTCACCTTTCTAACTCAGAGCAGGTGCTGAAAATTCTGGCCTAGAGATGGACTTGGGTAAAATCCACATTTTCTCCAAGAAAACGTGATTCTGACTCCAAGCATGAAAAATGATCTTTGCCAACCGATCATTTTTCTCCAAGAAATCTCCAAGCAAACATGCATCCGACTCCAAACATGATCCAACGTTTCAAATTTCTTTGACTCCGAGTGAACCATGCGCCGACTCTAAGCAAATAGCAAATTTTCCGAGTCCGACTCCAAGCAAATTATCACCGATCCATCGATACCGGTCATCTTCTTTGTCCATAACCCGAGTATACGAACTCCAATCGACTTGAAATTTGGAATGTAGTCTTATGTTGCCTTCTTTGTCACTCCATACTACTCCCATCTTGATTAGGTAAAAAATTGAGGATCCGATCCGATCCGTTGCCTAAGTGAAGTGCAAATTCCGTACTTAGCCATTTTTTTGAGTGTTGTCCATCCGAATCTATTCAATTACCGTCCATAGTTTCAATTGTAAACAATTTCCAATTCATCCATTTTAGTCGAACCTGTGGCATCTCGGCCTGATCAAAAGGAGGTATAACATTTGCCTTCCAAAACATGCCTTGCGGTAGGAAGGCGTGTTTTGAATTGTTAAAAATTTGAAATCCATAATACATTAGTAGCCGAATATTCCAATCTAGAATCCAATCCATTGCCAATCCAATTCCTTAATCTCTCCAAATCATTAGTTGTGGTTGTTCGAGACCGTTATATCTATTGCCGTTTGAGGCTGGCATTTATTCGAGCTTGATGTTGCCATTCAAGGCGAGTAGTGGTCGTTCATGACCAATAGCCATTCAAGACAGAAGATGATTGTACGCGATCGAGTGCCGTTTGGGTCGAATGATGATCGTACATGATCAAGTTCCATTCAAGGCGATATATGATCGTTCAAGATCGGATGCCATTTGAAGCAAAATATGATCGTTCGAGATCGAGTGCCTTTTAGGGCGCAATATGATCGCTTGAGATCGAGTGCCGTTCAGGACGAAATATGATCGTTCGAGATCGGGTGTTGTTCAAGGCGAAATGTGATCATTCGAGATGGAGTGCCACTTAAGGCAAAATGTGATCGTTCGAGATCGTATGCCGTTTGAGGCGTTAGCCAAGCTCAGTCTGCTCGCTTTTCGATGAAGGGGCTTGTCTTTGCCTTTCTGTCTCATCTTTTCGAATGAGGTTTAGAATTATTAATGTCAGTTTCAACTTCGAGTGAGTTTTGCAATCAAATAACTCAACTAATAAAATCAAGTTCAAATGATAAAGGGAAAAACAAAAAACTGAACAATGCGATGCATGCCTCTTTGGGCATGACAGTTCATTGTCATCTCAAAGCATGCCTAGGGACCGTTGGTGATCCCGTACATGTGTAAGTGACTTAGCCATTTTATTTTAAGAAAAGAAATTGCAAAATAATTATTACAACCAGAGTCCAAGTTGTAACACCCCTAATTTTAAATAACATTATTCATGAGATTTAATTAGATAAATTAAATAGAATAATGTAAAGATTAGAGTTATAAGGGGATTGAGATTTGAAAATTTATTAGAGGTCGTGCTAAATTAAATAAAAATTTAAAAGAATGAATTTATGGAAATGGTTTTATAAGTTAACTAATAAGAGAATAAGGCAAGGGTATTATGGGGAATAACCGTCCACCATAACCCTTAACCCATAAATCCTTATTCCTATTTTTATTTCACAAGTTCATAATTCTAAAACATAAACCAAAGAGCTCAAGCCGGACATAACCTAAGGGGAAAAAGAGGAGAAAAATCAATTAAGAACTAAGGAATCAAGCAAGGAAAATTAAGTAAGATCAAATCTCAAGTTTCTTATCCAAAGCAAGGTGAATAATAATCAAAACCACCTCATTTTCATCTTTAAGGAGTATTTGATTTCATGTTTTAAGTTTAAAAACTTTATGATGATTTTAATGATGATATACTTGGATTACATGATATGTTTGATTTAAAAAAGTATCTTTGATAAATGTTCTATTCGATTTTAAGGCTAAAATAAAATTCATATATATTCAGTTCCTAATGCAATGAGGATATAATATGTTTTATAAAATATTATTTTGGAGATGGGTTTAAATTTTCGTAATTATCCAAGATATGGATAATTTATTAGGAATTTTTTAAGGAAGAAATAAATATTTGAGTTTAAAAATTTGTTTCGGCAATCATATAAAGGATTTTGGGTCTGAAATTTATATATGTTAGATAACATATTGAAAGTGAATTTTGATGATTTTTTGGTTTATTTCCTAAGTAATTTACTAAGTAAATTAAATTATTTATGTTGGAGGACTTAAATGTCTTAATTGTTTTGTTAAAGGGAAGGGTTACTTTGTAAAATATTTTTAATTAATTCTGGACAAATTCAGCAGTATTTTAGAAAATATTTTGGTAAAGTTTATGACAACCAATTATATTTTTACAAATAGGCAAGTTAGTTGAAAGACATTTACTTAAAAAGGCAACAAAACAGTTCTGCATAGATTTATTGTTTTACCACTTCCAGTAGCAACCTTTCGACACCATACCTCCACCCCCAACCAAGTTGAAATCAATACACTTGGTATCAATGCTTTGGTACGTAGTGGATTGGAGAAATACGGAAGGTATAGAATCAAAACCATGCTTTCAAAGGGGTCGAGGCCACTTTAAATAGCTTTCTAAGGTCCTTTTTACTTTCTAAAGAGATGCCGCTTGCCTTGCTTTTAATGGATGCTTTCGAAAGGGTTAAATTACTTTGAAATAACTCGAAGGGGTTTCCTCCTTTTTTTTAAAGGGTAGCTTTTGAAAGAGTTGCCTTATATTATGTTTTAAAGAGAAGCTTTTGAAAAGGGTAGTTTTGAATCAAGTCGAAACCTTGCTGCCGTCTTCATACCTTTCGAATAGGTTTTTAAATTTGGAGTTTTTAAAGAAGCTAGCCTTGATAAAAATAATGGTTAAAGGGATTAACTAAATTTCATGTGGAAAAGATTCAAGGATATTAAACCATAAATGTTGGTATTGTTATGTTATTGTATATGCTTCTTCTATAAATATATTCACTATATAATGGATCCATAACTTTATTTTAGGGAGGAAGGGCAGAATATCTAGTTACGTTGACCCAGTAGTGTATACAAATTGAATTAACTCCTATATGAGTAGAATTGCATCACGGAGGTCATGTAGACCAGAATATAGGATGCCCAAAGACCGATCAAAAAAGTTGTAAGTTTAGATAGGTTTATAGCAAACCCATGAAAACTATGATTGGTGGGAATTATTGGCAGAGGCGAAAAGGTTCATAGTGATCCGATGAAAACTATGTCCGGATAAAGTTATTTACAGAGATCAATAGGTTCATAGTCACCCCTTGAAAACTATGATATGAGAAAAGTTATTGGAGATACGAATAGATTCAGGGAGAACCCATGAAATAATTGGATGAAGTTATTGGCAAGGGCTAATAGGTTCTTGGTGATCCCATGAAAACGTGGGACCGGACAGATAGTCCATAAGTTTTAAATAGATTATCAGTCAGCCCATGAAAACTAATAGGTTAATAGTGACCCTAGAAACTATAACTGAGACAGATAGTCAAATGAATGGGGATGGAAAATCCAGATTATTTTGCTTGTTTACATATTAGCATGACACTTTAAATTGTTATGTTTTAACCATTGTGGATGCGGGAGCATAATATATTGTTATTATAAATTTTTGGGTAAGATACTAGTGAGGGGAAAACCCGTTCCGCTAAGTGGCGTGGTCTTACTAGATATCTTGATGGTTCGAGATGGTAGGTTATGATTCATACCAGGCTTTATGCCTGACTCGAAGTTTATGCTTTCCCCTTAAACTCTCGGGTGCTCAATTAATTTTGAGTAGTTTGAGAGTTGAGGTTTTCAGGTACTCCTTTAGACGAATAAGCTTCCGGAGACATGTAGGAGGCAAGCTAGCTAATAGGAGTTCTTTTCTATTTGATTCCGTTGTGTTTTGATGTAAAGGAAAAGTTGTTTAATTGCCCATGTTTAGACACTGATCATCCAAGGGGGCATCTTCATATGTCGCTCTTGGCGTATTTTGTAACAATTATATTTTCTATGAACGTGGTTCTCAAACCTGGGATTATTTAATGAATTTATAATATGATTGAAATGGAATGAGAAATTTGTTTAATGGCTTTACAATTTTTCATATCCATGTGATTTTGTTATATCAATGTATCTAGCATTACCCGTTTGGTCGCCGAGGATTAATAAGTATGGATGACTACTGCATCCGTAGCTGTTAGTTTTGGGCCTCCAAATGGGGGATGTTACAAGTTGGTATCAAAGCATAGGTTTATAAAAACTTAAAAGAAATTTCAAACTTAAAAAGATTTTTTAAAATATAATCCAGTGAATAAGAAAATAAGATCGGGGTTTGGGTTAACGCTATGGTAATGTACTTATATTTCATATATATATAAGTATGTATTCCCCTCTCTCTTAGACCGTTCTTTTGTATCTTACTAAGGCTTGTATGTAGGTTTACGAGAAAGGAAGACATGGAGGAAAGAAAAGGAAGAGGAAATCTTAGTAGAGGAAGCACCAAAACAAATGGGAATGCTTGTCCCAACACAAGAAACCAGGGTCGACAAGCAAATGCTAATCAAAATGCAAATGCCAACGTAGGAGCTAGAAACCCGATAGTAGATATGGGGATGATGTATTAGTTCTTTGTCAATCTGGTACAAGCGTAAGCTGCTGCAAGAGTAGCTGGGGGTAATGCTGGGAATGTTGGAGGAGCTAATCCTGTGGCTCCAATTGGAAACAACTTTGCTAAGTTGAGCAGAGATTATTCCAGCCTTGGTGGGAAGCCGTTTTTGGGAACGGAGGATGCTATAGAAGTAAAGAATTAGCTTTTTCATTGTGATAGGATCTTCATTGACTTGGGATTGAATGATGATCAGAAGAGGAGACTAGCCTTTAGGCAGTTGCAAGGAATGGTGCTTCATTGGTGGAATAGTGTCACTACCGGAGTTTCCAAGGAAGAGTTGACTTGGGTGGAATTTGGAAGGAGATTCGAGGAGAGGTTTTTGTCTGAAGTTGCCAAGTTAGCATTGTTGAGGAAGTTCATGGATTTAGTGCAAGGCGAGATGTCTGTGATTGAGTATGCCAAGAAGTTTGATGAGTTATCCAGATATGGACATGCTACCATTGACACCGTCATCAAAAGGAATGAGAAGTTTATTTGGGGACTGAGACCCGAGATTGCTAGGGCGACCCTACAACATCTTCATGATCCTTGTAATGTTGTTGTGGAAATGGCAATCCGACATGAGAAGATGCTTGCTACTTATGGGATGGAGAAGCAGGTTGAAACTCAGAGTTCTCCTGGCAAGAAAAGGAAGTTCTTTAAGAAGAAGGGAACCCAGAAGGGAGAATCTGCCAAGAAGGCAAAGGCTAATCTAGTTTTCTTTAAGTGCGATAAGAAGGGTCATCATGCTCATGAACACCGAACTGGTAAGGGGAATAAGGCCGCAGACAAGAAGAATGTAAAGTGCTTTAATTGCGACCAGGTTGGGCATTATAAGAATCAGTGTCCAGAACCAATCAAGGCGGACAAGGGAAAAGTTTTTGCTGTTGGACCATCATCTGCTAAGCCAACTACTGCTGAGAAGGGAAAGGCTGCGATGGAAGGTACGCTTTTGATTCAGAGTATACCAGTTAGGGTACTTTTTGATACCGGTGTATCACGTTCATTTATATCTCAGTGTTTGGTTGTAGGTTATGTTTAGAACCCAACTACCTTATTACTTCCTTAAGGGTGCGAATTCGATAGAAGGGTATGCAACTCTAGGAATGAGATGTAATCAGTTAGAACTTGATTTGTTAGGTCATAAGTTTGCATGCATTCTATATGTTTTCGATTTCGTAGATTTCAGAATCATTTTGGGTATGGATTGGTTGGGAGATATGAGGCTAGGATATTTTGCCAAGATAGGGAAGTATCGCTGGGACACCCTGATAGTCATAACCGAATTATATTCTCAGTGGAGGATTCTAACCAGAGTGTTGTGCTCTGTTGAGTGCTATGGAAGCAGAAGAAGAGTTAAGATAGAGTAGCAAGAGAATTTGTAGATGTTTTTGAGCTGATAATAGGATTACCACCGAAACGAGCTGTTGAGTATCAGATAGATCTTGTGCCAGGAGCTAGGGGTGGGCACGGTCGATTCACCGAACCATTAGGTTAATTTGAACGGTTTACTAATGAAAAATAACAGTTTGGTTAACCGATCAAAATTTACCGGTTCGGTTAACTTTTCGAACCAATCAGTTATCCGTTCCATGGTTAACCGTTCAAGGCAAACGGTTAACCATTGTATGGTTAACCAGTGGTTAACCGTATATATTGCAACATGATCATTTTACAGTACTGATTTAAATCATTTAATTCATGATATGCACCATAAACATTAACATAAACAACAATCACAACCAAGTCCACATTTCACAATCCACTCCACAACAGTCCACAGTTCATGGTTAATAGTACAATACTATAAGTCTACAATACTACATAGTACATATAATACAATTACATCATTTTCTCCTGCAAAATGCAATGAAAATTAAAATGATAATTTGGAGATTGAATTTGAGCCTGAGATAGTGAGCTTTAGCCTTCAAATATACTCCATGTCTCCATCCATATTCCACTGTAAATTAAAATGCAATACACACTGTTACTACAATTGAGTGAAACTGCATATTGATTGTTGAGTGTACACTAAGACTAAGACCTGTAAACAAATTATATCATAAAGTTTTTTTCATTTGAAAGACCAAAATAATCTAAGACCTATAAATTATATATTAAGACCCATATATATGACTCATATAATAATACCAGTAACTTATATACCTCTGTTATATGTTAGGTCTATGTATGGGATACATATGGAGTATATACCAAGACCAGTAAATATATCATAAGACTATTGGGTCTTAGTAAATATAGCATATACTAAGACTTGTAAATTATATACTACTGTTATATGTTAAGCTAATAGCCTGTTAAGCATATACTAAGACCTATAAATTTATCATAAGACTAAACCCATACATACCTGTAAATTATCGAAAGACAAAAGACCTATATATAGTAATATACCCCATACATACATGGTTGTTAGCCTATTATGCGGTTGTTAATATGCATAGATAGCTGCAGTATAATATTATACTGTTGTCGCCACGACACCATCTATATTTCATTTGTTTGTATACAATTGATTGTATCAAGGTCAAGCTATTATATTTGTAATTTATTCCACTTAAACTGGTAACCCACCACTGCCTTCTAAGTTCTAACTATTGTATTCATAAAAATTATTATATGAAGTGTGGCCAAAAACATATTCAATTTTGATATTAGTTGCTGCCCTGCCACCTTGATATGCATAGGAAAGGATATTATAATTTATAAAGGTGAAGGTCAATGGGAAATTGAATATTGGTATTGCTTGATTTATGGTACATTATATGATTTATGAAATATCCATGGGAAACAGCCATATGTATATATCATATAAAATAGACTATAAAATGTAAATTGTTAGGTGATTGTTAATAAACAACATACAAACTAAGACTACATACTGTTACATAGAATGTTAATTCAACTAAGGCTACAAAAATATCATACATTATATGTGTGTATGTGTGTCATATATCATAGACTGTAAAATACTAAAATAGACTGTATATATCATATATTATTTAAACTACAAAGACTAAGACTATATACTGTTAATTAAAACGTAAACAGTTAGGTAATTGTTTAATTAAACTAAAAATTAAACTATAAATTGTACATTGTTACTATTAAATAGGCTGTAAATAAGACTAAGAATTATGCCTGCCAGATTGTATATTGTAAGGGACATGTAATATAGGACATACATAGAGACTTATGCCAGAATGCGTATTGTAAGGGATAGGTAATACAGAACATACAGACCTATGTAGATAATTTGATCTTTGAATATAGACTAAGACTTATGCTTAGCAATATAGGACATTATTTAATTAAATTGTAAATTTTAGGTCATTGTTTATTTAAACTATAAATTAAACTATAAACATACATTGATTTACAAATACACTCATACCTGAACCCGAGCACAATAACAACAACGATAATTCTTGAATTATAGGTCATTCAGTCATTGTTCATATAACATCCACCTATCACCAGAAATCAAACAGTCAAACAATCCAGTTAGCGAATAACTAAAAATCAAACAATCAAACAACATTGATGAAAACAACATATAAATTCGTGCATATAAACTACTATATAAACAATGGTGAAAACAACATATAAACCACTATTTTCTTGCTTTTGAACTGATATATCTGATGTACTATGTAACTGCATATAAACTGTGAATTCAACCTATAATACTTCATAAAAGCAAATTCTATTAAAAGAATGTTTAGTGTGAATGTGAATGTCCGCTGCTTATTAACAGGCTTTAATCATCAATATACAATTTTATCTTATTAACAATCAATCCATATACTTTAACATAAGGCTGGTTATTTAACATAAGGCTAGTTATTTAAATGTAGAATTCAATTAGATAACAATTAGCCCATATGCTTTAACATAAGGTTGGTTATTTAGTTAAAAAGAAAAAGAAAAAAATGCCAATGTCTGCTGCTTATATAAATGTAGAATTCAATTAGACAACTGTCATACATCAACTTATAATTAGAGTATGAATGTGTGTGTATCTTAGTATCATTTATCTATCTAAGTTGTCTGCGTATATTTAATAAAAATTCATTTATGTGTGTATACACCCACTAGACTATATGGCACATAGACTAGCTGAGTTGTGAAGTGAAAAAAATCAAGAGTGCAAATCTGAGGATCACTTATCTATCTCCTCAATATTTGGTAATGAGTTACAAAATTAAATTGCAAACTTGCAATGTTTTCTTACACTTTTGAGTTTAGAAAAGGTTAGTTTGTATATAAACAATAACTTCATTCTCAATGTGATATGTTTTTATTAGCACTAAATTAGTACTTGATGCACAAACACAAATATATACACTTATTTATGCTAAAGTGATGTACATGTATGTGTCAAAATAGGCCTACCTCGTATGCACAACCTATTCTTCCATGATGTACATGTATATGTATAGTTTATGTAGAATGAATCACAGAATAATTTTAGTCTATGCCTTAATTACTACCTCTAACTATATTAGTTGCTTATAAATGTGGATATAAATATATTTGTTTTTTATCATCACAGATTTTCAAATATGCATTTTACTAGCAAAATAAAAGCAAAGGATATAAGTAATAAACAATTATAATTCATTACATGTCTAAATTACATATCACAATCCTATAACACAATCATATCACAGTAAACACATAATAATTAAACACATAATAATTAAATAAAATAAGTAGAAATGAAAACAAACTCACATTCTTCCTCTTTCGGCTAGTATTCACCATATCTTACAGCCTCAAATGCCAAATTGATGGGAATCGCAAGCTTGCAGTGCAACACAAATATTGATTTTGCAAAATCGATAATGGATGTATTCGCTATCCTTTGATCGAAATCGAAATCGACAGTGGATATGTATTGATCGAAATCGATAGTGGATATGTATTGATCGAAATCGATATGATACGTATTAATCGAAATCGAGGTTTTGATTTTGTAGATCGAGGGTTTTTCGATTGAACGAGAGGAAATACGAAATGAAAGAAAGCGGCGTTCATATATTTTACCGTATAGTTTTAGGTTGAAAATTTGTTGGGCTAGTTACGTTATTGGTAATAGTAAGAATCCGATGGCTGTTTGCTACTTTGCCGCAAAACTTGTTCGGTTAATGGTTAACCATGGGTAACAAATCTGTTAATAGTTAATCGAACCAAATTTTATCGGTTAAAGTCGGTCGGTTAACCGAAAGTTCGGTTAACCAATAAAATCGGTTAAAGTGGTTCGACCAACGTTGGTTAAGTCGATTAAATCGGTTAAGTCAGTTAAATGCCCACACCTACTAGGAGCAGAACCTGTAAGTAGACCACCTAGCAGGATGACACTGACCGAGATGACGGAATTGAAGGTGCAGCTAGCGGATCTAGAAGGGAATTTTTTATTAAACCAAGCAGTTCGCCTTGGGGTGCGACCGTGGTGTTCGTGAAGAAACCTAATGGGTCGTTAAGGATGTGTATCGACTATCATAAGTTGAATGAAAAGACGATTAAGAATAAGTATCCTTTGCCGAGAATCGACTATTTATTTGATCAGTTGTGTAGAGCCAGAGTATTTGCCCAATTGGATTTGGCGATAGGTTTCCATCAACTAAGGGTGACAGAGGACAATATTTTGTTGATAGCGTTTCAGACTAGGTATGGTTCATACGAGTGGTTACTAATGCCATTCGGGTTAACGAATGCACCAACTTTCTTCATAGATTCGATGAACCGAGTTTTCCAAGAGTACTTGGATAGGTTCATACTGGTATTTATAGATGATATTTTAGTATACTCTAAGGATGAAAGAAAGCATGAAGATCATCTTAGAGTAGTGCTTGAGACATTGAGGCAGCATCAGCTGAAAGCGAACTTTTCCAAGTGTCATTTCTGGAAGAAAAAGGTTAAGTTTCTTGGTCACGTGGTTTCAGAGAAGGGTTTGTCAATCGATCCAGATAAGATCGAAGCTGTTAATAACTGGAAGAGACTAGAGACGGTGACTGAGATTAGAAGTTTTCTTGGACTTGCTGGCTATTACCAGAGATTCATTAAGGATTTCTCATGGATAGTAGCGCCTTTGACTATGCTAACCAGAAAGGATGTGAATTTATTTGGTCTGACAAATGTGAGGAAGCATTACTTAAGTTAAAGCATTTGTTGACCAACGTGTTTGTGTTAGTGGTTCCAGACGGAAACCAAGGGTTGGTGGTGTATAACGATGCATGCGAAACCGGATTAGGAGCTGTGTTGATGCATAAGGGTAAAGTCATTACCTACGCTACACGACAGCTTAGACCGCATGAGGTGAGATATCCTACTCATGATTTGGAGTTGGCTGCGGTGATCTTCGCATTGAAGATATGGAGACATTTTCTCTTAAGGGAGAGATTTGAGCTATATACCAATCATAAGTGCTTAAGATATTTATTCTCTCAGAAAGAGTTGAATATGAGACAACAGTGGTGGTTGGAGTTTTTAGCTTCTGATGCTCTTAGCAGAAAACATTAGAATGTGGTTTTAGCTATGTTGGCAGAATGGAAACATTTAGAAGCTTTAACTACTTGTAGTGTGCAGCTAAGATCGACTACTAGTTCTAGTCAAGGCATCACCATGTTGTCCTGTTTGGAAGTTCAACCAGTATTGATCGAAAGGATTGCTTCTAAGCAGAGAGAGGACCCATTATAGCCGAGAAGGTTAGAAGGCTTCAGGTTGGGTCATAGATCGATGATCTAAAGGATTTTAGTCTTGACCAGAGGGGATGGTTGAGAAAGAAGGGACGGTTGTGTGTTTCGAATGTTGAGAACTTAAAGAAAGAAGTTCTTAGGAAATGCCATCAATCTAAATTCACGATTCATCCTAGAGGAACCAAGATGTATCAAGGTATGAAGAGGAACTTCTACTGGGAAGGTATGAAGAAGGATGTTGGCTTGTGGGTTAGGCAATTCGTGAACTGTCAACAAGTGAAGGCCAAACATCAGAAGCGGAGTGAGTTGCTTCAACCTTTGGAAATACCAGTTTGGAAATGGGATTCGATATCTACGGATTTTATAGATGGGCTGCCAAGGATGAATAGAGGAAATGAACGTATATGGGTTATAGTGGATAGGTTGACCAAGAGTGCCCATTTCATTCCAGTTAAGTCCACCATGAGGACACCTGTTTTAGCTAAGTTGTTCATGAAGAATATAGTTAGACTGCATGGAATTCCTAGTAGTATAGTCAGTGACAGAGATGCTTTGTTTACTAATAACCTTTGGAAGAGTCTACAGGATGTGTTAGGTACCAAGCTCAAGATGAGTACTGCGTATCACCCTCAGACGGATGGGCAGGCAGAGAGAGTCAATAAGGTACACAAGGATTTGTTGAGGGCTTATGTGCTAGACTTTGGTGGATCTTGGGAATATCACCTACACTTAGTTGAGTTTTTCTATAATAACAATTATTAGACTAGTATAGGAATGGCGCTTTTTGAAGCTTTGTATGGAAGGCTATCCAAATCACCAAAATGTTGGTTAGAGACTGGAGATAGATTAGTCTTGGGTCCAAATCTGTTTAGAGAGGCGATAGAGAAGATTGAGTTGATCTGAGAAATGATGAAGAAAGCTCAACCTAGACAGAAGAGTTAAGCAGATAAGAGGCGTAAAGATCTAGAATTCTCTTTGGGAGATAGGGTCTTCATTAATGTATCACCAATGAAAGGTGTGGTACGATTCAGAAAGTTAGGGAAACTGGCACCGAGATATGTTGGTTCGTTCCTAATTATAGAGAGGATTAGAAACCTCGCATACAGAGTAGAGTTACCGAGCAATATGACATGTATCCATAATGTGTTTCATGTATCTCATCTTCGTAAGTATGTGCATTATCCAGAGACTACCATTCCTCCGACAGAGTTGGAAGATTTGATAGTAGAACCGGATTTGACCTTTGTTAGGTAACCAGTTCAGGTTGTAGCGAGAGAGGAGAAGAGGTTAAGAAACAAGACGGTCAAGTTGGTGAAAGTTCAGTGGAGCGACAACGAGAAGGACTATAGTTGGGAGACAAAAGACAGGATTGAAGACACTTATCCTGACCTACCATGAGGGTATGTTCTATATTTGTTTTATATAGACTGTTGCTAGTCAGGGAGACTAGTATAGTAGTTAAGAGATGTTACAGATGATTGCTATGTTTAGTATTTAGTCCTTACTGAATTTCGAGGACGAAATTCTTTAAGGAGGGGGGCCTGTTACACCCCTAATATAAATAACATTATTCAGGAGATTTAATTAGCTACATTAAATAGAATAATGTAAAGATTAGAGTGATAAGGGATTGAGATTTGAAAATTTATCAGAGGCTGTGCTTAACTAAATAAAAATTTAGAGGAATGAATTTATGGAAATGGTTTTATAAGTTAACTAATAAGAGAATAAGGCAAGGGTATTAAGGAGAATAGCCGTCCACCATAACCCTTAACCCTTGAACCCTTATTTCCATTTTTATTTCATAAGCTCATAATTCTAAAACATAAACCAAAGAGCTTAAGCTGGGCATAACCTAGGGGGAAAAAGAGGAGAAAATCAATTAAAAACTAAGAAATCAAGCAAGAAGAATTAAGCAAGATCAAGTCTCAAGTTCCATAACCAAAGCAAGGTGAATAATAATCAAAACCTTCTTATTTTCGTTTTTAAGGAGCATTTGATTTCGGGTTTTAAGTTTAAAACTTTTACGATGATTTTAATGATGATATGCTTGGATTACATGATATGTTTGATTCAAACAAGTACGTTTGATAAATGTTTTATTAAATTTTAAGGCAAAATCGTATATATTGGGTTCCAAATGCCATGAGGATTTAATATGTTATGTAAATTTACATTATTCTTGAAATGGGTTAAATTTTTGTAATTATCCTAGCTATGGATAATTTATTAGGAATTTTTGATGGAAGAAATAAATATTTGGGTTTAAAAATTTATTTCGGCTATTATATAAAGGATTTTGGATCTGAAATTTATATATGTTAGATAACATATTAAAAGTGAATTTTGATGTTTTTTGGGGATTTTTTCTTAGTAATTTACTATGTAAATTAATTTATTTATGCTCGAGGACTTAAATGTCTTAATTGTTTTGTTAAAGGGAAAGATTACTTTGTAAATTATTTTTAATTAATTCTGGATAAATTTGGCAGTCTTTTTGAAAATATTATGGTAAATTTTATGGCAACCAATTACATTTTTACAAATAAGCAAGTTAGTTGAAAAGCATTTACTTAAAAAGGCAATAAAATAGTTTTGCATAGATTTATTGTTTCGCCACTTCCAGTGGCAACCTTTCGACACCATACCTCCGCCCACAACTAAATCAAAACCAATACACATGGTATCAATGCTTTGGTACGTAATGAATTGGAGAAAGGCGGAAGGTATAGAGTCGAAACCATACTTTCGAAGGGGTCTAGGCCACTTTAAATAGCTTTCGAAGGTCCTTTTTGCTTTCTAAAGAGATGTCGCTTTCCTTGCTTTTAACGAATGCTTTATATAGCTTTCGAAGGGGTTACCTCCTTTTTATTTAAAGGGTAGCTTTTGAATTAGTTGCCGTATATTATGTTTTAAAGAGAAGCTTTCAAAAAGGGTAGTTTTGAACCAAGTCGAAACCTTGCTGCCGTCTTCATACCTTTCGAATAGGTTGAAAGTTTTCAATGTGTTCGAAACGCAAGCTTTGTTTTATAAACATAACAAGCCGCTTTCCAATGCTTTTGAAAGGGCTCTAGTAGCCACTTAAACTAAAGGTTTTGAAGGCAATGGCTTCGAAAGGTTTTTCGAAGCTATCCTTCGAATTGTTTTACTTAAAAGATTAAAGCTTTCGAAAGGATGGTTCCGAAGCCACCCGTTTTCCCCAAATTCCTTCATTTGAAGGTTAATGGTTTTGAAAAGGTTACTTTAGCTTATGTTCACTTTGACCCAAAAGTTATATCTTAGATTAAACCCAATGGTTTTGAAAGAGTACTTTCAAATGGCTTCGAAGCTATGGTCCTATAATTTGGAAAGATATGCTTTAATACTTTCGAAAGGAATGTTTTGATGCTTTCGAAAGAGATATTTTAAAGTGTTTCAAAAGACATATGTTTAATTATTTTGGAAAGAAGATTTGAATGCTTTCGAAAGATATATCCTAATGGTTTCGAAAGTAAAGGTTTCTAAAGCCTTAGTTTTCAAAACAAATAAACCAATCTTATTTTTAAAGGAAAGCCCATGGCAATATAAAAGAGTTTTGAAATCATTTTTAAATTTGGAGTTTTTAAAGAAGCTAGCCTTGATTAAAATAATGGGTTAAAGGGATTAACCAAATTTCATTTGGAAATGATTTCAAGGATATTAAACCATAAATGTTGGTATTGTTATGTTATTGTATATGCTTCTTGTATAAATATATTCACTATATAATGGACCTATAACTATATTTTGAGGAGGAAGGGCAGAATAAACAGTTAGGTTAACCCAGTAGTGAATATAAATTGTGTTAACTCCAATATGAGTAGAATTGCATCCAGGAGAGGTCACGTAGACCAGAATATAGGATGCTTAAAGACTGATCATAAAATTTGTCAGTTTAGACAAGTTCATAATAAACCCATGAAAACTATAATTGGAAGGAGTTATTAGCAGGGGCCAATAGGTTCATAGTGATCCCATGAAAACTATGTCCGGATAAAGTTATTGACAGAGATCAATAGGTTCATAGTTGTGAGAAATGCGGATTAAGGATCTTAAGGCTAGAATTAACACTAGAGGGGGGGGGGGGGTGAATAGTGTTTTAAGAAATTTGTTAATCTTTTTGATTTTATCTTACTTTATTAACAATGTATACACTAATCAGACACAGATATGAACACAGAATCAAACACAAATGCAAATATAAAGTAAAAGCAGTAAAGGAAAGAACACACCGGATTTTATACTGGTTCGGAGTTACCCTACATCCAGTCCCACACAACTAAGTACGGATTTCCTTTCAAAAGCAATTCAACAATTACAACCCTCGGTTTCAAGGCTACGAGGTATACCCTCTAGAATACCAATCCTCTGGGTAGGGATACTTGATTTATCGGGCAACAAGTTCACCCAATTGATTTCCAAGGCTACAATCACACCTTTTCTCGCTTGATTGATTTCCAAGGCTACAATCACACCTTTTCTCGTTAGTATATTACAAAGAAATCTATAACTCTGAATAGCACTGAAAACCTTGTAGAGATAGTGATATAGAATCAAACTAGAAGTAATCGAGTATGATTCGATGTTGATTTCGGCAGAGTAATGGTATGATTTTGTAATAAGAAATGTGGAAGATGAAGAGGAGTGAAAACCAGAAAAAAGTGATTAAAAATTCGTTGAAACTAACCCCTATTTATAGAAAACCAACAGCCATGACCATTCATGAAGAGTTATGGCGAATAGACACTTCTTTTGAAATTTGAATTTGAACTTCAACTGTCACTATGTCGACATACTACCTAGGGGCATGTCGACATCCCTAAGCCAAAAATGATAATTTGAATTTCTATAAAAACAATATTTATCTTATATAAAAACTATTTAAAACTTTATAAATATACTTGAATATAGTTGAAATTCATAAGTAAATATAAAGAACAATATATACATGATTTAACTTGTAACGACCCGCAAAATTTAATGATTTTAAAAGTATATTTAACTGGAAATTTGTGAAATTTTAAACAATAAAATTTGAAATTAAAAATTTATTATTTGGAATACGTCTATTTTAATATAGCAACTGGTAAATTTTCATCTGATAATATTGAAGTTTATTTTCCTGTGAAATTTCATTTCAAATCAAACCGGTTAATAACAGTGAATTTAAAAGTTTTCCGAAACCAAAATATGTCAACATGAGAAAATTTATTCAGACTATTCTGAATCAGACTGCGAAATTCGTTTTTCCAAATTAGGACTTCTACTGCTCCGTTTATCTTAATTCTGGCAAATAGCAGCATTTCTGGTACCGATTATCGACTTTCGATCGGATGATCGTACCACTAGTATTTGTATACCGTTTTGATCGTCACGTCATGCTGATCTCCATGGTATATTCATTTGCTTGTTTCGACATCCGATGGACAACGGAATCTGTAAAACAGTTCACCGTACCGTATCCGTGACCTTTTGTTTTCTATTGCCTTTCAAACTTTAGCCGTGCTTTCCAAACAACAGAATTTATTGCCTTAATAATCTTCAGTGAATCAAGGGGATTTGACCGTGCCATTTCTTTATTTTCATCTGACTGTTCATTTTTGAATGGTTCAAATGTGCATTGATATTTGCATTTATGAGATTTGCATTTATATTCTCCCCTCTCTTCTAGCATCTCTAGCCCACGCTTCCACCTTTCCACCTTTCCACTTTTCCTCCCAACCACCTGTAACCGAACATTCCCCTTGACAGCCACGCCCGATCCTCCCCTCCCCTTTCCTAGCAACGCCTACCACCATCTACCAATCGCAGGTTGCCGAACCACCCTCCGCCCTGACCTTCCACTCAGCCCTATCCGCTGCTCCTCCTCTCACCGCCGCCTCCCACCACCGTTCCAACCTTCATCCACAGCCCATCACCTCCCTCCGCCTACCGAGCCTCTCACCTCAATAGTTAGCCACCCTGCACCCGACTACATCAACACCCAGCCCGTTCCTCCCCCTAACTGCATTCCCACGTCACCTCGCCTGCATACGTCAGCCACCGCAAGCGTACCACCTAGCCAGCCAACCTTCGGCCTCACCTAAATCAAGTCGACCATCCCTGGCATCGAGCTACCCTACTTAACCGTGAGTAGCCCTGTTCTTTTGTTGTTCATATGGATGAGTTCGAATTTATACTATTTTGGGTTTTGAAATAAAGTATATAAACCTGTTCATATTTAAGTTAGTTATATTTTTCCTATATACTTTTGCTATATGTTTATAGTATATATAGGCTGCTGCATTTATAAAGTTATATAAGATGTTGCTATATATTGGCTTTCGCTGTATATGTTTATATTAGTTTATATAATATTAGTTATATATATTTTACATTATGTGGGTATGTATATCTTAGTTTTCAAAATTATATCTATATATATACGTACCTTTGAGTCTGCACACATATTAGTCTACGCATGGGCATGGGATGCTTTATTGGATAAGTATGGGTCTGTTAATCAGTTTCAATATAATGTTTTAAAAGTAGTACTGTATATACTATGTTTAAAGAAGTTGCTGTGAGGTATGAGATTGAGTTGAAGACTATACATTTATAAGTCTGAGTGCGCATATATCTGGATTTTTGTATAATATATAGAGATGTATGGATCTATACATATTTGCTTTAATAACTGATGTATATACAATACGTTTTATTTTACTTTTGATAGTCTGCATAATTGATTTACTACAAGCGTCCCATTCTATATTATATCATATAAGTATATTAATTTAAAAAAAATATATATATATTGGTCTGCATATGGTAAATTTGTTTGTACACATATAGTATATAAGTGTATTCATATTCTTGTGCCCTGTTTTTAAGGTCTGCATTTATTTTATTTATTTTTTTAATTTTTTTTGTAGTTTGCATGTTTGATATGTCTAAAGATAAGTGTATAAATTCATGCCTACGTTGCCGTACATTTTGAAAGAATATTTATGATATTAAATGAATATTGATTTTAATAATATATATAAAAAGTTACTTTTATAAAGATTTAAATTACACATGGGGTTTGGACATTGGTTTGAAATATGGGTTATTATAATATACAAGTATTTATTTCAATCTTATGTATATATGATGATTAATTTTATTTATTTGTTTTAAACTATATATTGTTTTCATATATATTTAGTTCAATTTATATCAACTCATTCAATGGTTCCCTTCGATTTCCCATTATCAGCCTTGTCCGTCGTGCCTATTTTCTGCATCAAATCTTACCCATCCAGCGGATTTCATAGCTCACTTCATTGTCTATCTCTCTAACCTCGAAAGGTGAGCAATCACTCACGATTAACGTTCTTTTATTATTTAAATTTAATTTCATTTGGAATAGCAATTGAAATATGCTGCTTTAGTTAATTACATTGTTATATATGCTATTATCTATAACTGTTCACCTGTGACATCTGACACCAGTATCTAGTATTTATATGCCTATTATTACTATTATCTGTATATGTTCACCTATGACATCTAACACCAGTATCTGTTATTTATATTGATGATATATGCCTGTTGTTATATTTTATATAATCTGTTATCACTCTGCAAGTTCCCTGTTAGTATAGAATTCACTATGGGTTGAAATGATACATACCCGAACGGACTTTAGAATAGGAGAATTTCGTTATGGGTTGAAATGATAAACCCAAGCGATTTTCATTTGAATTGGAATTTGGATTACGGGTCGAAATGATATCTACCCGTATATATTTAAATTTCGGATTGAAATGATAAATATCCGCATCACTTAACCATATGATATATATATACAGACACCGTTGGTCCATATATATAAATATTTTGAAAATGAATTCTATGGTTTTGGAAAGAAATATATAGTTTTAAATAAATATTGATTCTTAAACTTTGTATATAAATGGTAATGATTTATATAGATTTAATAATGATATTTCATTTAATTAAGATTGATTAAATACATATAATATGGTTGAGTATTTAAAATTGTGTTTCAAAATAGATTTCAGTAATAATTTGAATAAGTTAAGGTTGGGAAGGTAATTTGAATTTAGTTAAGAATTTTATTTAATTAAACCGATTTAAAACTTATTGAAATTGAGACTTAAGATATGATTTATAACTTGGGTTTAATTTAAATAAATGAATATTTCTTATTTAAATAAAGTTTAAGGAAATATTTAGTAAAATGTGATTTAAGGCTAGTAAATGATATTGAATCTATTAAGTGAATATTCCCTGATTAAATAATAATGAAGTTAAATCAAGAGCAATATGAAACTGTTAAATCTAACTTTGAAAATGTTGAATACCAAAGCTTTGAAATATATTGAAAATAATGGTATATTTAGAACTGAATTGAATTGATGAATGGGGCTCGAATAAATTTGAATTTGGAATTTGAAGTTGATTTGAATCGATTTGCGAGACTTGAGAAAATTAAATACTTTACTTTTTAAATCATTTAATATACATACTATTTTAGAAAATAGATATATTTGAAATGAAATGATATTTGGGTTTTGAAGTATAAATTTAAATTGAAATGACCACGGTGTTAAAATGTATATTTCCACCTTGTAGATAGTTCTGAAGATCCTTAGAGGATGGTTATCCCAAACATCCTTTAAGTTACTCGTATTTCAGTTGATATTTCACTTGAGTTGGATTTATTTATATAAGAATGTTAATCTTGACTCGAGTGTTTTGTGTTTTGCTTTACGCTCGGGTCAGACCGAGTGATACAGCATCTGAGACTCACCTTTGGAGTTTGGAGCTTCCTTTGGAGATCCAACTATCGCCTCAGCTTCAGCTCTTCAAGTTGATTCGTTCAGAGAAGTCATCTGTTGTATTGGAGACTTCACTACATTTGAGATATTCTGTTGTATTTTATTTAACTCTGATGTTTATATAGTAGCTTCATGAACTACTATTTTATCTATTCCGCTGCGTATTATTGTATTACTCTGTGTCTGTGATTATGTGATTGATTTATTTACTGCATATGCTGAGTTTTGCCAAATTTTTATTACAATCTGTTATTTTGAATTATTCAAGTCAGACATGTGTGGATTTATTGTCGATTTGAATGGTCCAAAATACCGGGTTGTTACAGTTGGTATCAGAGCTTTGGCTCTAGGCAAAACTTAGCATATATGGTAAACTGATTTGCGGAATCACTTTCGTTCTGGCCTCTCCCTAATTATATTCTTATTTGAGTATATCCATCTTCTCTTCTTGAATTTTAATTATCTCATCTTCGTTCGAGTCCTTTCCCTTTTGTTTTGAAACTCCCTTTGATTTAATTTCCCCTTAAATTTTGAACTTCTATCTTGTTGATTTTTGACTCATTGAATATTTGAATGATAGGAAACTATCTTGTAATGGCAAAATCAGAAGAGTAGAAAGCAGCCCGTCGGGCACGAAGAGCACTGGCCCGTAAGGAACGGGAGGAAGCAATCGAGGAACGAGAAAGGCTGTGGAGAGAAAGAGCAGAACCGGGTCCTTATGACCATGTCATTTGTTATCGGTGTCAGGAAAAGGGACACTATGCAGTCATGTGCGGGAAAAGGAATGTAGGAAAGAAGAAAGAGGGCAAGCGTTTTCGATCCAAGATCTTCTGTTTTAGATGTCGTAGTGAGGGGCACTTTCCCAGTCGCTGCCAGAAGGTGAAGAAAGTGAAATCTGCACCCACTACATCAGTCGACCTATCAACCATTTGCTATCACTGTAAGAGGCCTGGGCATATAGCCAGGAATTGTTCTGTGCGAAAGTATGGAAAGAAGGTTGCGTACCCGCAGTTCATTAAGGAAGAAGGGAGTGTAGTACACCTATGCCAGAAATGCAGATGTTGGGGGCACATTGAGGGGGAGTGTTCTGGACCTGTTGATGTACCACCTGGAAGAATTAATACTGATGCTTTGTTTGTGTAGGAGTGGTAAACCTGTGGACCTTTTGTTATCTGTTGTATGTAAGGTTGCTCTAAGCGAACTCTATTGTATCTTTTGCTTAACTGAAGTTGTCAAACTGGAGACATTTATGCTTCTGTTTTCGTATGTTATGAATTCGAGTCTTTCCAAATTTTGAATGGAAATTCTTTTGTATCGATATAGGTTATGTATCTCTAATCTTGGTGGGGATTTGCTTCGATTAGGATTCCTTTGAACTTTGGAACGTTCCCTACGGTTCCAAAACTCATTCTTGTCTCTCCCTATTTGTATTCTTTTGATTCTGGAGTATCCCATAACTCCACTTCGAATGATCTCTATAAGAATAGGATCCCACCAATCTTTGAATGAGTGTGAAGGGGTGAAACTCCTTCACAATTGGCATTGATTCACCGGAGATTTTTATATCTTTGGTTTAGATGTCGCTATCTCTTGCGATCGAATGTTGATTGCCTTAGATTTCCCCATCGATTATATTCTTGAAGTCACAGTTGACCCGGTTAAGGTCGCCCGCGATTTATATAAGTGTATCCATCTACTGTTTTGTAATTAATTATCTCATTTTCGTTCTAACTTATTTTCGAATCAGAATCCTAATTGATTAGTGTCCCTCTAATTTGAATTTCTATCTTTGTTTTGAAATCCATTCTTGAACCATCCTTTGAAAAATCAAGCTTGTTTATATTTTAAAAATTGTTTTATATATTGAAATTATTATATTCTTTATATAAAAGTGAAATGTTTCCGATAAAGATTATAAACCCTTTAAAATAAGAATTTGAGGTTTCGAAAGGATTCGTAATTTTGAAAAATTATATAAGAAATTGAGTTATATAAAAATGATTTATAACTGAAGGGTAAAATTTGAAATTCGAGAATTGAATTCCGGTATTTTGAAATTGGTTTTAAGATTTTGGAAAATATATGAAAATAATATGATTTAAAAGTATTTTCCGAATAAGAAATGTTTCAAATGATTTTAATAAGTTCTGAATGATTTCAAAGACAATTTCAAAGAAGTTTGAGAAAATAAAAGTCCAGAACTCACTTATGTCGCTGGAAAATAATTTCGGTGATGAGTGCACGCATCATCGACATTGATTTTCGAGTCTCAGAGTGAGGGAAAGGCCACTTTAGTAGCATTGCTACGCGAGTGATTTTGCGAAACAATTTTTGATTTCAAAATTCAGAAGTAAGATTTGATATTCGAAAGATATATGTATATATATATATTTGAAACGATTTGAAATGAACCGGTGTTCAGTCCTCGAGTTTGGATTTGATATAACCCTATCTATTAAAATTGATTTACTGATTTGTTGCTGATTTCTAACTCTTGAATTTTAAAATGATTTCTTCAACTATTTTGAAGGTTCGAACACTTCCAAATCAAGGTTAACTTTTCAAAGCTAAGAAATTTTGAAAAGTATTTTGATAAAGTATATAAGTTTGTTTTGAATGTTTAAGTATGAAGTAATACGATTTAAATAAGTTGAAACTGTTTGGTTAAGTAAATGAATAAGGAAATTTTAAATTCTCTAATATGAAATTTAGATTTGAAATGTCTTGAGAAGAAGTTGGTCTTCAAAATATTTTGAATAAAAGTTAGTTTAAATGTTTTAATTTAGTAACATCTTTATGAAACTATATATTTAACTAGTTGGAATAAATATATAAGTTGTACGTATGCTGTTTTATTCGCATAATTAATTTGATCCTTATATAAGATGGACCTTACATAAGTATAAGATGGTTTTGAAAACATTTGATTTTGGAAATGAATTGGTTGACTTAAATTATATTGATTTGGAAACTTGGATTTATTTTCTAAATCTATTATTTTGGAAGCTTTGAAAACTAAAGATATTTAATTTGAGAAGAAATAATTTGGTGAAATCGTATATGATTTTGGAAGTGAATTGATATTGAAACAAATTGAAATTTGAGAACCTTGTATTACTAAATACTTGATTTGGGAGTTGTCGAACTTATATAAAATTGATTTGTATGAGTATGAAATTGATTTGAAAACTATAGATTTGGAAGGATACTCAATTTGAAAGTGAAATCTTATATAATTGAAGTCTATATAAGTATGATTTGATATACTATTGATTTTGGAAAGTAATGGATTTGAAAATTAAATCTTATATATAATGGATTTTATATAAGTACGATATTTGAAAGTGATTTGAAAAGGTACTATATGATACATATTTTCGAAGTAAAGATATGGAAAGTGCCTTCTGCTTGATATCCGATTTGTGGCCACATCTTGGATTCATTCTATCGATATTATTCTCTCTGATTTTTGGTTTTCCGGATATGATACTCGAGTGTCCTTCGAATTCCATGGCGTTACCCATGGTCTTATGTTTCTCTCGTGACTGCATAGCGCAACTGCCTGGCTGAGTCTTGCCTAGGGGTACGGATTGTTTCCTGGGGGATCCAGGCGTAATCATTGTGTATCCTGCAATCTGTGTAGGTCGCGAATAGTAGTGCAAATGCCTGGCTGAGTCTTGCCTAGGGGTATGGATTGTTTCCTGGGGGATCCAGGCGTAACCATTGTGTATCCTGCATTCTACTAGTCATCATGGCTTAACTCGCAGGGCTGAGAAAGCTTACGGATATGGATTGTTTCCTGGGGGATCCAGGCGTAATCATTGTGTATCTGCGAACCATGGTTAGACAAAGGTTTTGTTCGTTTTGTTGTCTGGATTGTACTTTCCATATCTATTTTTAAAAGTTTTTCCAGTATTTTCACTGGGTGTTGAAACAAGTCTACTAAGCACTTGGAGAATTCTAGCTTTGCGCCTGATCAACGCACTACCAGAGTCTTCAGGAACGAGGATAAACTTGTTAAGACATCGAGTTATAAAAGTATTTTCGAAAGGAAATTTGTTTCGACTATAAAGATATTTTATTATAAAAGTATTTCCAACAAAGAAATTTTGTATTAATATTTGAAATTGAAATTCTTATGATTCTAATTAACTATTCGTGCCCGATACTATTCTTTTGAATCTTTCTTATCTGCTCAGCTTTATTTATTCACCTATATCCTGTTTTCTGTGTCCTCCTTCTTTTCCTTGTTGACTATATCCTTTTCAAATATTGTTTATTTATATACCACATGGTTTAATAGAAAATTTTAGTGTTATAAAAATTTTAGAAGTTATTAATTTAATAAAACATATTAAAAGTAAATGATTATTTGCTTATTAATAATATTTGAAAAGTATCTTGAGATAAAAATTAATAAATTTATGAATTATGGATTTAAATGTTTTCAATAGCTTCTTTGTAAAAATAAGTAATAATGTAAATAATTGTTTTCAAATTAATATTTCAAGTAAAATTTGTATAGTTTTAAATTAATTGTTTAATCTTGACCTTCAATCTATCTTTTCTGTCTGGTTGTTTCTTTTCTTCTACCTCCTTCCTTTTCGGGGACGAAAAGTTTTGAGTGGGGGAGAGTGTAACGACCCGCAAAATTTAATGATTTTAAAAGTATATTTAACTGGAAATTTGTGAAATTTTAAACAATAAAATTTGAAATTAAAAATTTATTATTTGGAATACGTCTATTTTAATATAGCAACTGGTAAATTTTCATCTGATAATATTGAAGTTTATTTTCCTGTGAAATTTTATTTCAAATCAAACCGGTTAATAACAGTGAATTTAAAAGTTTTCCGAAACCAAAATATGTCAACATGAGAAAATTTATTCAGACTATTCTGAATCAGACTGCGAAATTCGTTTTTCCAAATTAGGACTTCTACTGCTCCGTTTATCTTAATTCTGGCAAAATAGCAGCATTTCTGGTACCAATTATCGACTTTCGATCGGATGATCGTACCACTAGTATTTGTATACCGTTTTGATCGTCACGTTATGCTGATCTCCATGGTATATTCATTTGCTTGTTTCGACGTCCGATGGACAACGGAATCTGTAAAACAGTTCACCGTACCGTATCCGTGACCTTTTGTTTTCTATTGCCTTTCAAACTTTAGCCGTGCTTTCCAAACAACAGAATTTATTGCCTTAATAATCTTCAGTGAATCAAGGGGATTTGACCGTGCCATTTCTTTATTTTCATCTGACTGTTCATTTTTGAACGGTTCAAATGTGCATTGATATTTGCATTTATGAGATTTGCATTTATATTCTCCCCTCTCTTCTAGCATCTCTAGCCCACGCTTCCACCTTTCCACTTTTCCTCCCAACCACCTGTAACCGAACATTCCCCTTGACAGCCACGCCCGATCCTCCCCTCCCCTTTCCTAGCAACGCCTACCACCATCTACCAATCGCAGGTTGCCGAACCACCCTCCGCCCTGACCTTCCACTCAGCCCTATCCGCTGCTCCTCCTCTCACCGCCGCCTCCCACCACCGTTCCAACCTTCACCCACAGCCCATCACCTCCCTCCGCCTACCGAGCCTCTCACCTCAATAGTTAGCCACCCTGCACCCGACTACATCAACACCCAGCCCGTTCCTCCCCCTAACTGCATTCCCACGTCACCTCGCCTGCATACGTCAGCCACCGCAAGCGTACCACCTGGCCAGCCAACCTTCGGCCTCACCTAAATCCAGTCGACCATCCCTGGCATCGAGCTGCCCTACTTAACCGTGAGTAGCCCTGTTCTTTTGTTGTTCATATGGATGAGTTCGAATTTATACTATTTTGGGTTTTGAAATAAAGTATATAAACCTGTTCATATTTAAGTTAGTTATATTTTTCCTATATACTTTTGCTATATGTTTATAGTATATATAGGCTGCTGCATTTATAAAGTTATATAAGATGTTGCTATATATTGGCTTTCGCTGTATATGTTTATATTAGTTTATATAATATTAGTTATATATATTTTACATTATGTGGGTATGTATATCTTAGTTTTCAAAATTATATCTATATATATACGTACCTTTGAGTCTGCACACATATTAGTCTACGCATGGGCATGGGATGCTTTATTGGATAAGTATGGGTCTGTTAATCAGTTTCAATATAATGTTTTAAAAGTAGTACTGTATATACTATGTTTAAAGAAGTTGCTGTGAGGTATGAGATTGAGTTGAAGACTATACATTTATAAGTCTGAGTGCGCATATATCTGGATTTTTGTATAATATATAGAGATGTATGGATCTATACATATTTGCTTTAATAACTGATGTATATACAATACGTTTTATTTTACTTTTGATAGTCTGCATAATTGATTTACTACAAGCGTCCCATTCTATATTATATCATATAAGTATATTAATTTAAAAATATATATATATATATTGGTCTGCATATGGTAAATTTGTTTGTACACATATAGTATATAAGTGTATTCATATTCTTGTGCCCTGTTTTTAAGGTCTGCATTTATTTTATTTTATTTTTTTATTTTTTTTGTAGTTTGCATGTTTGATATGTCTAAAGATAAGTGTATAAATTCATGCCTACGTTGCCGTACATTTTGAAAGAATATTTATGATATTAAATGAATATTGTTTTTAATAATATATATAAAAAGTTACTTTTATAAAGATTTAAATTACACATGGGGTTTGGACATTGGTTTGAAATATGGGTTATTATAATATACAAGTATTTATTTCAATCTTATGTATATATGATGATTAATTTTATTTATTTGTTTTAAACTATATATTGTTTTCATATATATTTAGTTCAATTTATATCAACTCATTCAATGGTTCCCTTCGATTTCCGATTATCAGCCTTGTCCGTCGTGCCTATTTTCTGCATCAAATCTTACCCATCCAGCGGATTTCATAGCTCACTTCATTGTCTATCTCTCTAACCTCGAAAGGTGAGCAATCACTCACGATTAACGTTCTTTTATTATTTAAATTTAATTTCATTTGGAATAGCAATTGAAATATGCTGCTTTAGTTAATTACATTGTTATATATGCTATTATCTATAACTGTTCACCTGTGACATCTGACACCAGTATCTAGTATTTATATGCCTGTTATTACTATTATCTGTATATGTTCACCTATGACATCTAACACCAGTATCTGTTATTTATATTGATGATATATGCCTGTTGTTATATTTTATATAATCTGTTATCACTCTGCAAGTTCCCTGTTAGTATAGAATTCACTATGGGTTGAAATGATACATACCCGAACGGACTTTAGAATAGGAGAATTTCGTTATGGGTTGAAATGATAAACCCAAGCGATTTTCATTTGAATTGGAATTGGGATTATGGGTCGAAATGATATCTACCCGTATATATTTAAATTTCGGATTGAAATGATAAATATCCGCATCACTTAACCATATGATATATATATACAGACACCGTTGGTCCATATATATAAATATTTTGAAAATGAATTCTATGGTTTTGGAAAGAAATATATAGTTTTAAATAAATATTGATTCTTAAACTTTGTATATAAATGGTAATGATTTATATAGATTTAATAATGATATTTCATTTAATTAAGATTGATTAAATACATATAATATGGTTGAGTATATAAAATTGTGTTTCAAAATAGATTTCAGTAATAATTTGAATAAGTTAAGGTTGGGAAGGTAATTTGAATTTAGTTAAGAATTTTATTTAATTAAACCGATTTAAAACTTATTGAAATTGAGACTTAAGATATGATTTATAACTTGGGTTTAATTTAAATAAATGAATATTTCTTATTTAAATAAAGTTTAAGGAAATATTTAGTAAAATGTGATTTAAGGCTAGTAAATGATATTGAATCTATTAAGTGAATATTCCCTGATTAAATAATAATGAAGTTAAATCAAGAGCAATATGAAACTGTTAAATCTAACTTTGAAAATGTTGAATACCAAAGCTTTGAAATATATTGAAAATAATGGTATATTTAGAACTGAATTGAATTGATGAATGGGGCTCGAATAAATTTGAATTTGGAATTTGAAGTTGATTTGAATCGATTTGCGAGACTTGAGAAAATTAAATACTTTACTTTTTAAATCATTTAATATACATACTATTTTAGAAAATAGATATATTTGAAATGAAATGATATTTGGGTTTTGAAGTATAAATTTAAATTGAAATGACCACGGTGTTAAAATGTATATTTCCACCTTGTAGATAGTTCTGAAGATCCTTAGAGGATGGTTATCCCAAACATCCTTTAAGTTACTCGTATTTCAGTTGATATTTCACTTGAGTTGGATTTATTTATATAAGAATGTTAATCCTGACTCGAGTGTTTTGTGTTTTGCTTTACGCTCGGGTCAGACCGAGTGATACAGCATCTGAGACTCACCTTTGGAGTTTGGAGCTTCCTTTGGAGATCCAACTATCGCCTCAGCTTCAGCTCTTCAAGTTGATTCGTTCAGAGAAGTCATCTGTTGTATTGGAGACTTCACTACATTTGAGATATTCTGTTGTATTTTATTTAACTCTGATGTTTATATAGTAGCTTCATGAACTACTATTTTATCTATTCCGCTGCGTATTATTGTATTACTCTGTGTCTGTGATTCTGTGATTGATTTATTTACTGCATATGCTGAGTTTTGCCAAATTTTTATTACAATCTGTTATTTTGAATTATTCAAGTCAGACATGTGTGGATTTATTGTCGATTTGAATGGTCCAAAATACCGGGTCGTTACAGTTGGTATCAGAGCTTTGGCTCTAGGCAAAACTTAGCATATATGGTAAACTGATTTGCGGAATCACTTTCGTTCTGGCCTCTCCCTAATTATATTCTTATTTGAGTATATCCATCTTCTCTTCTTGAATTTTAATTATCTCATCTTCGTTCGAGTCCTTTCCCTTTTGTTTTGAAACTCCCTTTGATTTAATTTCCCCTTAAATTTTGAACTTCTATCTTGTTGATTTTTGACTCATTGAATATTTGAATGATAGGAAACTATCTTGTAATGGCAAAATCAGTAGAGCAGAAAGCAGCCCGTCGGGCACGAAGAGCACTGGCCCGTAAGGAACGGGAGGAAGCAATCGAGGAACGAGAAAGGCTGTGGAGAGAAAGAGCAGAACCGGGTCCTTATGACCATGTCATTTGTTATCGGTGTCAGGAAAAGGGACACTATGAAGTCATGTGCGGGAAAAGGAATGTAGGAAAGAAGAAAGAGGGCAAGCGTTTTCGATCCAAGATCTTCTGTTTTAGATGTCGTAGTGAGGGGCACTTTCCCAGTCGCTGCCAGAAGGTGAAGAAAGTGAAATCTGCACCCACTACATCAGTCGACCTATCAACCATTTGCTATCACTGTAAGAGGCCTGGGCATATAGCCAGGAATTGTTCTGTGCGAAAGTATGGAAAGAAGGTTGCGTACCCGCAGTTCATTAAGGAAGATGGTAGTGTAGTACACCTATGCCAGAAATGCAGATGTTGGGGGCACATTGAGGGGGAGTGTTCTGGACCTATTGATGTACCACCTGGAAGAATTAATACTGATGCTTTGTTTGTGTAGGAGTGGTAAACCTGTGGACCTTTTGTTATCTGTTGTATGTAAGGTTGCTCTAAGCGAACTCTATTGTATCTTTTGCTTAACTGAAGTTGTCAAACTGGAGACATTTATGCTTCTGTTTTCGTATGTTATGAATTCGAGTCTTTCCAAATTTTGAATGGAAATTCTTTTGTATCGATATAGGTTATGTATCTCTAATCTTGGTGGGGATTTGCTTCGAGTAGGATTCCTTTGAACTTTGGAACGTTCCCTACGGTTCCAAAACTCATTCTTGTCTCTCCCTATTTGTATTCTTTTGATTTTGGAGTATCCCATAACTCCACTTCGAATGATCTCTATAAGAATAGGATCCCACCAATCTTTGAATGAGTATGAAGGGGTGAAACTCCTTCACAATTGGCATTGATTCACCGGAGATTTTTATATCTTTGGTTTAGATGTCGCTATCTCTTGCGATCGAATGTTGATTGCCTTAGATTTCCACATCGATTATATTCTTGAAGTCACGGTTGACCCGGTTAAGGTCGCCCGCGATTTATATAAGTGTATCCATCTACTGTTTTGTAATTAATTATCTCATTTTCGTTCTAACTTATTTTCGAATCAGAATCCTAATTGATTAGTGTCCCTCTAATTTGAATTTCTATCTTTGTTTTGAAATCCATTCTTGAACCATCCTTTGAAAAATCAAGCTTGTTTATATTTTAAAAATTGTTTTATATATCGAAATTATTATATTCTTTATATAAAAGTGAAATGTTTCCGATAAAGATTATAAACCCTTTAAAATAAGAATTTGAGGTTTCGAAAGGATTCGTAATTTTGAAAAATTATATAAGAAATTGAGTTATATAAAAATGATTTATAACTGAAGGGTAAAATTTGAAATTCGAGAATTGAATTCCGGTATTTTGAAATTGGTTTTAAGATTTTGGAAAATATATGAAAATAATATGATTTAAAAGTATTTTCCGAATAAGAAATGTTTCAAATGATTTTAATAAGTTCTGAATGATTTCAAAGACAATTTCAAAGAAGTTTGAGAAAATAAAAGTCCAGAACTCACTTATGTCGCTGGAAAATAATTTCGGTGATGAGTGCATGCATCATCGACATTGATTTTCGAGTCTCAGAGTGAGGGAAAGGCCACTTTAGTAGCATTGCTACGCGAGTGATTTTGCGAAACAATTTTTGATTTCAAAATTCAGAAGTAAGATTTGATATTCGAAAGATATATGTATATATATATATTTGAAACGATTTGAAATGAACCGGTGTTCAGTCCTCGAGTTTGGATTTGATATAACCCTATCTATTAAAATTGATTTACTGATTTGTTGCTGATTTCTAACTCTTGAATTTTAAAATGATTTCTTCAACTATTTTGAAGGTTCGAACACTTCCAAATCAAGGTTAATTTTTCAAAGCTAAGAAGTTTTGAAAAGTATTTTGATAAAGTATATAAGTTTGTTTTGAATGTTTAAGTATGAATTAATACGATTTAAATAAGTTGAAACTGTTTGGTTAAGTAAATGAATAAGGAAATTTTAAATTCTCTAATATGAAATTTAGATTTGAAATGTCTTGAGAAGAAGTTAGTCTTCAAAATATTTTGAATAAAAGTTAGTTTAAATGTTTTAATTTAGTAACATCTTTATGAAACTATATATTTAACTAGTTGGAATAAATATATAAGTTGTACGTATGCTGTTTTATTCGCATAATTAATTTGATCCTTATATAAGATGGACCTTACATAAGTATAAGATGGTTTTGAAAACATTTGATTTTGGAAATGAATTGGTTGACTTAAATTATATTGATTTGGAAACTTGGATTTATTTTCTAAATCTATTATTTTGGAAGCTTTGAAAACTAAAGATATTTAATTTGAGAAGAAATAATTTGGTGAAATCGTATATGATTTTGGAAGTGAATTGATATTGAAACAAATTGAAATTTGAGAACCTTGTATTACTAAATACTTGATTTGGGAGTTGTCGAACTTATATAAAATTGATTTGTATGAGTATGAAATTGATTTGAAAACTATAGATTTGAAAGGATACTCAATTTGAAAGTGAAATCTTATATAATTGAAGTCTATATAAGTATGATTTGATATACTATTGATTTTGGAAAGTAATGGATTTGAAAATTAAATCTTATATATAATGGATTTTATATAAGTACGATATTTGAAAGTGATTTGAAAAGGTACTATATGATACATATTTTCGAAGTAAAGATATGGAAAGTGCCTTCTGCTTGATATCCGATTTGCGGCCACATCTTGGATTCATTCTATCGATATTATTCTCTCTGATTTTTGGTTTTCCGGATATGATACTCGAGTGTCCTTCGAATTCCATGGCGTTACCCATGGTCTTATGTTTCTCTCGTGACTGCATAGCGCAACTGCCTGGCTGAGTCTTGCCTAGGGGTACGGATTGTTTCCTGGGGGATCCAGGCGTAATCATTGTGTATCCTGCAATCTGTGTAGGTCACGAATAGTAGCGCAAATGCCTGGCTGAGTCTTGCCTAGGGGTACGGATTGTTTCCCGGGGGATCCAGGCGTAACCATTGTGTATCCTGCATTCTACTAGTCATCATGGCGTAACTCGCAGGGCTGAGAAAGCTTACGGATATGGATTGTTTCCTGGGGGATCCAGGCGTAATCATTGTGTATCTGCGAACCATGGTTAGACAAAGGTTTTGTTCGTTTTGTTGTCTGGATTGTACTTTCCATATCTATTTTTAAAAGTTTTTCCAGTATTTTCACTGGGTGTTGAAACAAGTCTACTAAGCACTTGGAGAATTCTAGCTTTGCGCCTGATCAACGCACTGCCAGAGTCTTCAGGAACGAGGATAAACTTGTTAAGACATCGAGTTATAAAAGTATTTTCGAAAGGAAATTTGTTTCGACTATAAAGATATTTTATTATAAAAGTATTTCCAACAAAGAAATTTTGTATTAATATTTGAAATTGAAATTCTTATGATTCTAATTAACTATTCGTGCCCGATACTATTCTTTTGAATCTTTCTTATCTGCTCAGCTTTATTTATTCACCTATATCCTGTTTTCTGTGTCCTCCTTCTTTTCCTTGTTGACTATATCCTTTTCAAATATTGTTTATTTATATACCACATGGTTTAATAGAAAATTTTAGTGTTATAAAATTTTTAGAAGTTATTAATTTAATAAAACATATTTAAAGTAAATGATTATTTGCTTATTAATAATATTTGAAAAGTATCTTGAGATAAAAATTAATAAATTTATGAATTATGGATTTAAATGTTTTCAATAGCTTCTTTGTAAAAATAAGTAATAATGTAAATAATTGTTTTCAAATTAATATTTCAAGTAAAATTTGTATAGTTTTAAATTAATTGTTTAATCTTGACCTTCAATCTATCTTTTCTGTCTGGTTGTTTCTTTTCTTCTACCTCCTTCCTTTTCGGGGACGAAAAGTTTTGAGTGGGGGAGAGTGTAACGACCCGCAAAATTTAATGATTTTAAAAGTATATTTAACTGGAAATTTGTGAAATTTTAAACAATAAAATTTGAAATTAAAAATTTATTATTTGGAATACGTCTATTTTAATATAGCAACTGGTAAATTTTCGTCTGATAATATTGAAGTTTATTTTCATGTGAAATTTCATTTCAAATCAAACCGGTTAATAACAGTGAATTTAAAAGTTTTCCGAAACCAAAATATGTCAACATGAGAAAATTTATTCAGACTATTCTGAATCAGACTGCGAAATTCGTTTTTCCAAATTAGGACTTCTACTGCTCCGTTTATCTTAATTCTGGCAAAATAGCAGCATTTCTGGTACCGATTATCGACTTTCGATCGGATGATCGTACCACTAGTATTTGTATACCGTTTTGATCGTCACGTCATGCTGATCTCCATGGTATATTCATTTGATTGTTTCGACGTCTGATGGACAACAGAATCTGTAAAACAGTTCACCGTACCGTATCCGTGACCTTTTGTTTTCTATTGCCTTTCAAACTTTAGCCGTGCTTTCCAAACAACAGAATTTATTGCCTTAATAATCTTCAGTGAATCAAGGGGATTTGACCGTGCCATTTCTTTATTTTCATCTGACTGTTCATTTTTGAACGGTTCAAATGTGCATTGATATTTGCATTTATGAGATTTGCATTTATATTCTCCCCTCTCTTCTAGCATCTCTAGCCCACGCTTCCACCTTTCCACCTTTCCACTTTTCCTCCCAACCACCTGTAACCGAACATTCCCCTTGACAGCCACGCCCGATCCTCCCCTCCCCTTTCCTAGCAACGCCTACCACCATCTACCAATCGCAGGTTGCCGAACCACCCTCCGCCCTGACCTTCCACTCAGCCCTATCCGCTGCTCCTCCTCTCACCGCCGCCTCCCACCACCGTTCCAACCTTCACCCACAGCCCATCACCTCCCTCCGCCTACCGAGCCTCTCACCTCAATAGTTAGCCACCCTGCACCCAACTACATCAACACCCAGCCCGTTCCTCCCCCTAGCTGCATTCCCACGTCACCTCGCCTGCATACGTCAGCCACCGCAAGCGTACCACCTGGCCAGCCAAACTTCGGCCTCACCTAAATCCAGTCGACCATCCTTGGCATCGAGCTGCCCTACTTAACCGTGAGTAGCCCTGTTCTTTTGTTGTTCATATGGATGAGTTCGAATTTATACTATTTTGGGTTTTGAAATAAAGTATATAAACCTGTTCATATTTAAGTTAGTTATATTTTTCCTATATACTTTTGCTATATGTTTATAGTATATATAGGCTGCTGCATTTATAAAGTTATATAAGATGTTGCTATATATTGGCTTTCGCTGTATATGTTTATATTAGTTTATATAATATTAGTTATATATATTTTACATTATGTGGGTATGTATATCTTAGTTTTCAAAATTATATCTATATATATACGTACCTTTGAGTCTGCACACATATTAGTCTACGCATGGGCATGGGATGCTTTATTGGATAAGTATGGGTCTGTTAATCAGTTTCAATATAATGTTTTAAAAGTAGTACTGTATATACTATGTTTAAAGAAGTTGCTGTGAGGTATGAGATTGAGTTGAAGACTATACATTTATAAGTCTGAGTGCGCATATATCTGGATTTTTGTATAATATATAGAGATGTATGGATCTATACATATTTGCTTTAATAACTGATGTATATACAATACGTTTTATTTTACTTTTGATAGTCTGCATAATTGATTTACTACAAGCGTCCCATTCTATATTATATCATATAAGTATATTAATTTAAAAATATATATATATATATTGGTCTGCATATGGTAAATTTGTTTGTACACATATAGTATATAAGTGTATTCATATTCTTGTGCCCTGTTTTTAAGGTCTGCATTTATTTTATTTATTTTATTTATTTATTTTGTAGTTTGCATGTTTGATATGTCTAAAGATAAGTGTATAAATTCATGCCTACGTTGCCGTACATTTTGAAAGAATATTTATGATATTAAATGAATATTGATTTTAATAATATATATAAAAAGTTACTTTTATAAAGATTTAAATTACACATGGGGTTTGGACATTGGTTTGAAATATGGGTTATTATAATATACAAGTATTTATTTCAATCTTATGTATATATGATGATTAATTTTATTTATTTGTTTTAAACTATATATTGTTTTCATATATATTTAGTTCAATTTATATCAACTCATTCAATGGTTCCCTTCGATTTCCCATTATCAGCCTTGTCCGTCGTGCCTATTTTCTGCATCAAATCTTACCCATCCAGCGGATTTCATAGCTCACTTCATTGTCTATCTCTCTAACCTCGAAAGGTGAGCAATCACTCACGATTAACGTTCTTTTATTATTTAAATTTAATTTCATTTGGAATAGCAATTGAAATATGCTGCTGTAGTTAATTACATTGTTATATATGCTATTATCTATAACTGTTCACCTGTGACATTTGACACCAGTATCTAGTATTTATATGCCTGTTATTACTATTATCTGTATATGTTCACCTATGACATCTAACACCAGTATCTGTTATTTATATTGATGATATATGCCCGTTGTTATATTTTATATAATCTGTTATCACTCTGCAAGTTCCCTGTTAGTATAGAATTCACTATGGGTTGAAATGATACATACCCGAACGGACTTTAGAATAGGAGAATTTCGTTATGGGTTGAAATGATAAACCCAAGCGATTTTCATTTGAATTGGAATTGGGATTACGGGTCGAAATGATATCTACCCGTATATATTTAAATTTCGGATTGAAATGATAAATATCCGCATCACTTAACCATATGATATATATATACAGACACCGTTGGTCCATATATATAAATATTTTGAAAATGAATTCTATGGTTTTGGAAAGAAATATATAGTTTTAAATAAATATTGATTCTTAAACTTTGTATATAAATGGTAATGATTTATATAGATTTAATAATGATATTTCATTTAATTAAGATTGATTAAATACATATAATATGGTTGAGTATTTAAAATTGTGTTTCAAAATAGATTTCAGTAATAATTTGAATAAGTTAAGGTTGGGAAGGTAATTTGAATTTAGTTAAGAATTTTATTTAATTAAACCGATTTAAAACTTATTGAAATTGAGACTTAAGATATGATTTATAACTTGGGTTTAATTTAAATAAATGAATATTTCTTATTTAAATAAAGTTTAAGGAAATATTTAGTAAAATGTGATTTAAGGCTAGTAAATGATATTGAATCTATTAAGTGAATATTCCCTGATTAAATAATAATGAAGTTAAATCAAGAGCAATATGAAACTGTTAAATCTAACTTTGAAAATGTTGAATACCAAAGCTTTGAAATATATTGAAAATAATGGTATATTTAGAACTGAATTGAATTGATGAATGGGGCTCGAATAAATTTGAATTTGGAATTTGAAGTTGATTTGAATCGATTTGCGAGACTTGAGAAAATTAAATACTTTACTTTTTAAATCATTTAATATACATACTATTTTAGAAAATAGATATATTTGAAATGAAATGATATTTGGGTTTTGAAGTATAAATTTAAATTGAAATGACCACGGTGTTAAAATGTATATTTCCACCTTGTAGATAGTTCTGAAGATCCTTAGAGGATGGTTATCCCAAACATCCTTTAAGTTACTCGTATTTCAGTTGATATTTCACTTGAGTTGGATTTATTTATATAAGAATGTTAATCCTGACTCGAGTGTTTTGTGTTTTGCTTTACGCTCGGGTCAAACCGAGTGATACAGCATCTGAGACTCACCTTTGGAGTTTGGAGCTTCCTTTGGAGATCCAACTATCGCCTCAGCTTCAGCTCTTCAAGTTGATTCGTTCAGAGAAGTCATCTGTTGTATTGGAGACTTCACTACATTTGAGATATTCTGTTGTATTTTATTTAACTCTGATGTTTATATAGTAGCTTCATGAACTACTATTTTATCTATTCCGCTGCGTATTATTGTATTACTCTGTGTCTGTGATTCTGTGATTGATTTATTTACTGCATATGCTGAGTTTTGCCAAATTTTTATTACAATCTGTTATTTTTAATTATTCAAGTCAGACATGTGTGGATTTATTGTCGATTTGAATGGTCCAAAATACCGGGTCGTTACATAACTATAATTTTATATTTAAATCTAAGTATAAATATTAAAAGTTAAATATAATATTTGAAAAGACATTTAAAATCAGGAGTATTTTGACTTTGAAATTAAAGATGTTTTGAGGCTAAAATTATTTAAAATCAGGATAGAGAGTTTTGAATCTTTTAAAAAGAAAGTTTTGAAATCATTTTGAAAACAAGATAATTTTGTAAAATCATTTGAATTAAAATTAGTGGATACAAAACAATGTCCCACTAGATTTTCATAGGTTCCATCCTACTTAGGGTTCCATCCCTTTAACGGGCTCGAAGTGGATTCCATTCCACGAATAAATTGGATATTAAGATGCCAATGCTTTTCTACGAGTTTTAACAAATATTCCTAATAAAACAAACTTAACTTTGAACTCTTGAATTCTTGATAATCTTGATACTCATGAGTCTTCTATCTCTGTATCTTGAATCTCTATACTGTACAGTCTTCATTCTTGATACCTGCATGGTTAGATCCTGCAAATACATATATATCTAAACTTGTAATGTTAGTATTTATATTTTATAATCTATTCTAAGGTTGTTGTCATCAAAACCATCATCTCAAGGACTAACAATCTCCCCCTTTTTGATGATGACAACCTTTGTTTATAAAATATCACTTCTATCCTAATAACTCCCCCTAAAACTAACAATTCCCCCTTAATCTATGCCTAACTACCCTATTTTATACTTCTCCCCCTTTGTCATCAACAAAAATTTACTCCTCCTTACTCTTGGACTTTAGTGCCTGCATTGATAAACTATACAATGGAATATATAGATTAAGAAATAATTATACATATGAACATAATAACTTTAACTAAAGACTATATTCATTTTAATGTATATATATATGTTTCATACAACAAACTTCAAACCAAATGAAATCAATCCACACAAAGTATCAATCCAAACCAAATCAAATCAAACAAATCAAACAGAAAGAAAATTAAATGTTACGAGGAACATCAACCCATCCTTCTTCTCCAAAGATAGGGTCTTGTTTGATAGCATCCCAATTTTCATTATCAACAGATAGAGAAATGGGAGGATGTGCTTCGTTATCATCCTTGTGCAGGGAGGAAATCATCCATCGAATTGCATCGAAGTGTCTCTCTTGTTCCTTGATCATCTGCATTTGACTTAATTCTAAGTGACGCTGATTACGGAGGATGATAGAGAGAATATTCTTGAATGAATTGAGTGTTTCTTCAAGATTTTCAGATAGATTATGAATAGGATTGACCATAATTGATTTAGAGAAAGAAATGAAGGATATAGATAATGAGAAATAAATTTCAGTGAAGATTTCTAGAAGACAAAGGTATATATAGGTGTAGAAATTCGTTTGAAATGAATAGACATTTGGTAGTTATTCAAATTTCAAATTCAAAATCAATAGTCACTTCTGAACAATACATGTCGACATGGTCTAGGGGGGTATGTCGACATACTTCAGTGAAAATTGATGATAATTCTATTTTGTGAATAATGATGTATATATATATTTCTATAATATACTAACATTTATTCTGGATATAAAATAATCTAGATGACAGGAAGGAAATTCAATTTCATTGCATAATTGGATAATACAATGATTAAACATATGAAACTACACGAACATTTGAAATAAAATAAACTAAGACTAATACAATAAGATACTAAACGATAAAACTAGTTAGAAGATGAAGATGATGAAGATAGTCCAAGTTTCTTGCTGACTTTTGAAAAGAACTTGTTCATCTTCGAAGACATGTTATCCAACTTCTTACTAACAGATCGTTTTAAAATCCATTGATTTTCCACAATTATCTTTTGGTTTTTGAGAAGGGTTTTGTTGGATGGATTGGAAGGATATTCAATACTTTCTAAGGATGTTTCACCTTCTTCTTCTTCTTCTTCTATTTCCATTTCATCCCTTTCTTCTTCTTCTTCCTCTTCCATTTCTTCATGAGCCAAACGCTCTTCCTTTTCGGTAAGAGTCTCATAAGGTTGAAAAACATATGGGATTTTCATGAGGGAAATGTTTGAGATATTAAAAACTTTTCTAGAGACAAATTCTTCACCTTTGAACTCCAAAATAGTTGAAAATCCAAGTAAGGTGAATTCCATGGTATAAAGTGTTTTCTCCCATTTCAAAATTTTTAGGACGAAGTTCATCCAAAATAACTTGCGCCCAATTGATGTCATAATTTCTGAAAATACCAAAAAGTGCTTTGCACACTTTTGAAGTAGGATTGTTAAAATTACCCGATCTTGGGGTCAAAGTATGTTGTAAAAGAAGATTGACAATCCTTGCTTTAGGACGAAAGTTTCGGTTTTTAAATTCAAAATTTTCATCTCCTTCAAAAATATGATGAAATGTCTCACGATCATGTTCATCGATTTTAAAACTAGAAAGATCCATTCCCGTGCTTTTGCAATTAAGAATGGTACCCAAAAGATCACAATTCAAAACAATTTGAGTCCCTTTGACACTACTCCAAATCACATTCTCATTTCCATTATAAAAAGCACGATTTAGATTAGCATAAAAGATTTTGACAAGATTAGGATAGCAAAAAAAATCATTTTGAGAAGAGTCAATAAGACTTAAAACACCATTGTTTGCAAAAAGAGAATCAATTTCATAAGAAGAAAAATCTTGAAAAATAGCAAATTTTCCGGGATGGACTTTGGCATAATTAGCATAATTTATGTATGCTTTAATTGCCTCCGGATCATTGAATAATTGCTCTTTGATTTTTCTGGAAATTTTCATGGTTGAGGGGTTGCTTGAAGAAGCCATTAGAGTAGAGAGTAGAGAGCTTGAAGATATGAAGAGAGAGTTTGAATTTGAAAATGAAAGTGAAAAGATATGATAAAAGATAGTGGATAAATAGACTTTCAAAGGACATATTCTCTGGTCAAAAGGTATCTTTTTAGAAAAATAAATGAAGTGAAAAGGTGGAGGGAAATTCAAACATTTGAATTCAAAATTTGAAATTCAAATTCAGGTAGGCATGTCGACATCATGGTAGGGGCCATGTCGACATGTGCCTGTGAATTTTCATGATATGATTTTCCTAAGATATCTAATATACATATATATATAAATATTATTATTAATGTCTATATTTCTGAAATATTATTTCACTTATAATATATTTCAGAATGTGTCAAAAATAATAAAAATAAAAATAAAATAATAAAATAATAGTAAAAATAGAAAATAAATTTTAAAAATTCAAACAGCACATCAATTCAAAATTAATCAATCAAACAATCAAGCAACTATTTCTATGCAAGCAATTTCAACCAATCGTATTGTAAACGTGTACCTTTTTTTGAGTCCGTTTCTTTGAATTCGTCGGAGTCGTGAACTGTAGTGAAACACAAATTCGAATTATCCGTCTACTGATCATCATCACTTGAGGACGAGTCTGAGTCATCTAGAGTAGCAGTAAATGCATGCTTCCGTTTCTTTGTTGGTTCATTGTTCATAGGAGGATTCTGCCTTTCTGGATACGGACAGTTCTTTTTTATATGACCTGGTTCGTCACAATTGAAGCATTTGATAAAGTTTGGTACTGTAGTCTGATTGCCGAAATTCTTAAAGTTGTTTCTCTTGGAACTATTCAATTTTATGTACTTCAGAAATTTCCTAAAGTTTCTGGTCATAAATGCTATCTCTTCATCATTGTCCCTGTTTGAGTCTGATCCATCGGTCAATGCGTTGAATGCCATTGATTTCTTTTCAGATGCTTTGCTTTCTCTTCTCCCTATCATTTGAACTTCAAACGACATTAGATTTCCATTCAATTCTTCTATCTTTAAAGTACTGATATCATTTGCCTCTTCAATTGCAAGTGTCTTTTGATCCCATTCTGGAGTGAGAGAATTCAAAATTTTTCTGACTTGATCTTCTTCCGAAAATTCCTTTCCCAAAGATATCAAAGAATGCACAATATCTTGAAATCGACTATACATATCTGAAATAGACTCATTAGTATTCATTTTAAATAACTGAAACTGATTTGTGAGCATGAAAATTTTGGTCTGTTTAACTCTTCTTGTTCTTTTATGAGTTACTTGCAAAGTTTTCCAGATTTCATATGCAGACTTACAAACTGACACTCTATTAAATTCATTTCTTTCAAGTGAACAAAACAGAATATTCATTTCCTTAGAGTTATTTTGTGCAACAGTCTTTTGCTCAGCGGTCCACTGTGCAAAATTAGTTGTGGGTTCAGAATATTCAGTTTGTGTGATATTCCAAGTATCTAATCCTACAGATTGTAAATATATTCTCATTATACATGCCCAATATGCATAGTTACTACCATTAAAAAGTGGTGGTCTGGAAGTAGATTGACCTTCTACAAATGAACTAGTGTTAGAAACAATACTAGTGTTGGTAGCCATTTTGAAATCTTTTCAAAAAAATCAGATTATGAAACTTTTGAAAACCAATGCTCTGATACCAAATGTGAGAAATGCGAATTAAGGATCTTAAGGCTAGAATTAACACTAGAGGGGAGGTGAATAGTGTTTTAAGAAATTTGTTAATCTTTTCGAGTTTATCTTACTTTATTAACAATGTATACACTAATCAGACACAGATATGAACACAGAATCAAACACAGATGCAAATATAAAGTAAAAGCAGTAAAGGAAAGAACACACCGGATTTTATACTGGTTCGGAGTTACCCTACATCCAGTCCCACACAACTAAGTACGGATTTCCTTTCAAAAGCAATTCAACAATTACAACCCTCGGTTTCAAGGCTACGAGGTATACCCTCCAGAATACCAATCCTCTGGGTAGGGATACTTGATTTACCAGGCAACAAGTTCACCCAATTGATTTCCAAGGCTACAATCACACCTTTTCTCGCTTGATTGATTTCCAAGGCTACAATCACACCTTTTCTCGTTAGTATATTACAAAGAAATCTATAACTCTGAATAGCACTGAGAACCTTGTAGAGATAGTGATGTAGAATCAAACTAGAAGTAATCGAGTATGATTCGATGTTGATTTCGGCAGAGTAATGGTATGATTTTGTAATAAGAAATGTGGAAGATGAAGAGGAGTGAAAACCAGAAAAAAGTGATTAAAAATTCGTTGAAACTGACCCTTATTTATAGAAAACCAACAGCCATGACCATTCATGAAGAGTTATGGCGAATAGACACTTCTTTTGAAATTTGAATTTGAACTTCAACTGTCACTATGTCGACATACTACCTAGGGGCATGTCGACATCCCTCAGCCAAAAATGATAATTTTAATTTCTATAAAAACAATATTTATCTTATATAAAAACTATTTAAAACTTTATAAATATACTTGAATATAGTTGAAACTCATAAGTAAATATAAAGAACAATATATACATGATTTAACTATAATTTTATATTTAAATCTAAGTATAAATATTAAAAGTTAAATATAATATTTGAAAAGACATTTAAAATCAAGAGTATTTTGACTTTGAAATTAAAGATGTTTTGAGGCTAAAATTATTTAAAATCAGGATAGAGAGTTTTGAATCTTTTGAAATGAAAGTTTTGAAATCATTTTGAAAACAAGATAATTTTGTAAAATCATTTGAATTAAAATTAGTGGATACAAAACAATGTCCCACTAGATTTTCGTAGGTTCCATCCTACTTAGGGTTCCATCCCTTTAACGGGCTCGAAGTAGATTCCATTCCACGAATAAATTGGATATTAAGATGCCAGTGCTTTTCTACGAGTTTTAACAAATATTCTTAATAAAACAAACTTAACTTTGAACTCTTGAATTCTTGATAATCTTGATACTCATGAGTCTTCTATCTCTGTATCTTGAATCTTTATACTGTATAGTCTTCATTCTTGATACCTACATGGTTAGATCCTGCAAATACATATATATCTAAACTTGTAATGTTAGTATTTATATTTTATAATCTATTCTAAGGTTGTTGTCATCAAAACCATCATCTCAAGGACTAACAATAGTCACTCCATGAAAACTATGATATGAGAGAAATTATTGGAGATACCAATAGGTTCAGGGAGAACCATGAAATAATTGCATGAAGTTATTGACAGGGGTCAATAGGTTCTTGGTGATCCCATGAAAACTATTAGAGCAGACAGATAGTCCATAAGTTTTAAACAGGTTATCAGTCAGCCCATGAAACTAATAAGTTAATAGTGACCCTAGAAACTATAATTGAGACAGATAGTCATATGAATGGGGATGGGAATAGGGATGGTAATGGGGTGGGTCTAGGGTCCAAACCCGGTCGACCCACCCCTGTTTTCGCCCGTCCAAACCCGCCCCATTGGGTCATTGGGGCGGGTAGACCCGTTACCCGTTCTTGAGTGCCCGGGTCTAGGGTCGGGTCAGGGCTCGGCTGACCCGCCCCAACCCGACCCGCACTACTAACATCTCATGAAACCGCTTTATTACTATAATGATTTATTAATCTTCTTAGATATAAGTGATTCTAGCATGGATATTAAAATGTTCCAATCAATAATCTATAGAAAAAATTAGAGTATTAAGTTGCGTCATTGATAATTGTACAATAACATATGTATATATTTTCTGAATTGTTATTGTAGACATCATTTTTATTAACTTCCCTTAGACACATTGTTATTTGTATTTCATGTATTATTTGGTGATAACGAGTATAAACAAATAAATATATGTACGTTAGTACACAATTTTGAATCAATACATAGAGACTCATCGGGTCTTAGGGTGGGTCGGGTCTACCTTGACCCGTACGGGTCCCGGGCACGGGGCAAAATTCCAGACCCGCACCGGGTCAACGGGGAGGGTCTGGGGTGAGGTCTAAAATAGCCGAGACGAGTGTGGGGCACTAAAAACCCGCCCCATTGCCATTCTTAGATGGGAAATCCAGATTATTTTGCTTGTTTTCATATCATTTTGACATTTTAAATTGTTATGTTTTAACTATTATGGATATAGGAGCATAGTATATGGTTATGATAAATTTTTGGGTAAGATACTAGTGAGGGGAAAACACGTTCCGCTAAGCGGTGTGGTCACACTAGATATCAAAATGGTTCGAGATGGTAAGTTGTTATTCGTACCAGGCTTTATGTCTGACTCGAAGTTTATGTTTTCCCTTTAAAATCTCGGGTGCTCAATTAATTTTGAGTAGTTTGCGAGTTGAGGTTTTTAGGTACTCCTTTAGACGAATAAGCTTCCGGAGAAGTGCAGGAGGCAAGCTAGCTAATAGGAGTTCTTTTCTATTTGATTCCGCTATGTTTTGATGTAAATGCAAAGTTGTTTAATCGCCTATGTTTAGACTCTGATCATCCAAGAGGGCATCTTCATATGTCGCTCTTGGCGTATTTTGTAATAATTATATTTCCTCTAAATGTGTTTCTCAAACTTGGGATTATTAATGAATTTAAAATAAGATTGAAATGGAATGAGAAATTTGTTTAATGGTTTTAAATTTTTTCATATCTATATGTTTCTGTTGTATCAATGTATCTAACATTGCCGTGTTTGGTCGCCTAAGATTAATAACTATGGATGACTGCAATATCCGTAGCCGTTAGTTTTGGGCCTCCAAGTGGGGAATGTTACAAAAGTCCTGAACTCGGCCCTTGCCATCACGATTAGTTGATGACGAGCCCTGACCCCGATTCAAGGCCATTCCTGTTTCTATTTGATGCGCACGGTGGCTACTCTTCTCCACCGCCGTTGTTTGTGCCCTCACGTACTACGGCAGTCTGCCATTCCTGACGTGCTCCTCTATCACATCCTTTAAGTGCTTGCAATCATTTGTATCATGCCCGTTCAATCATGGAATATGCAATATCTTCTTGATTACCTTTTGTTGTTTATAAGCTCTCTCCTCATTGGCCTTCGATAGGGGATCTTCCCCTTAGTATCTAGATATATCTGTTCTAATGTTTCAATCAATTCTGTGTAAATTTTGATTTCCTCCTTGGTTGCTTTAGTCCGTCAGAGCTATCATTAGCCTTTCACTTTCCTTTATCTATCTTGGACCTTCTCCAAGTGGTCCTTCATCTCGAATAGTGTTTACTTCTTACTTGTCGGCTATTACGTCCTCTTGCCGCAAGAACCTTTCTACTTCGTGGTAAAATTCCCTGAGATCATCGGTGGATCCCATGCCCGTGAATCCTTGAATTCTATGTTGTCAGCAATTCTAGATACTACCTCCATCAAAACCATAGATGGATCTAGTCGATCCATTGATGCTGCCGCGACATTGAATCATGTTAGAAAACTCCTCAAACACTCTCCGGTCCTTTGTTTTAGTATAACCAAAGTCATCATATTTTTGGGTCTCAAGATGTGAACCCTGAACTATCTCATGAACCTGTCTATTAATTTCCTCCAAGTTCTAATTAATCCATTTGCAAGCCGCCTGATCCAAAGTGTAGCTAAATCTGTCAAATATAGTGGGAAACACCTTGCGACGACTTCTTTCGATCCCCCTAGCACCCCCATATGCTGGATGTACCTCATCATATGCATAGTTGGGTTTGACTTTCTGTCATATACTTCCAATGTTGTAGTTTGAATTTTGGTGGATTCTTCGCATTCCTGAAATTCGGAGTGAACAGACTCCGATTGACATCTTCCAAGCTCCTATTGGGCATTCTACCTCTCATTATTTGTCATATAATCTCAGCGGTCATTTCATTTTACGTCTATGGGTAGTCTTCTATTGTCATTTGCAAACTGCCGTCTGAGTCCATGAAGGAATGCGGAACATACTCCTCGTGATGCACATCCTTAGTACGATCGGTACCAAACTGTGCAGCACCGTTTGTCACCCCGCCTGGGACAGCATGACTCAGGGGCATTCCCCCAAGTCTCGATTGATCGGCGCCGATCGTTATGGAACAGTCGATACCGATCGTTATATGTCGGACGGGGACTACCTTCTGTTGTACTACTCCATCCTACTATCTGTTAGCTTCGTTTCCTCGATCCTGATTCTGGTTTTCCTCAACTCCTACAGCTCCAACTCCATGATTCATATTTCCAGCAACTTGAGCTACTCTAATCCCTTAGTTTTGCACTTTAGCTTGTCCACTGTCGGAGTAGTTTCCGCATCATCTCCTCCTATCTCTTTAGCATCCTTTCCTGCATAACATCCATCATCATTTCCATCTCATATCTGATAATGAAGACTGAGGTTTGATTAGCTGCCGAGGAAGCCTCCTAACTCCCTTTATGATGGCTCATATCCGCTATCTATCTCCTTGTTGATGGCTTCACCAATGCTCTAATTCCAAGTTCTCTAGTTGATTCCAAATCCGAACTCCAAATCCATGGGGGCTAGCTTTCTCAGTGAAAGCACCAAAATGTTTACACCAAAAACGGGCACAAACACCTTATTATAAGTGAAAGCACCAATATCCAATATTTAGATCCAAACGGAGAAGTATAGATTCACAGATCGCATAATAGATTATAGAAAGTAAATTAACATGCAAGTTTTATAGTGGTTCGGCAAACTTCGGCCTACGTCTCCTCCAATAATCTTTTATTTATACTGTAAGATTACAAGTACAGTTATTTTTGCCTTAGAAAAATTAATGAAGGAAGAGATAAGAAGTGATAAAGGAGAGCAAAAAGAAGATCCAATTGGAAGAAGAAGATCCCTTGTAATGAGCCAAGTCCGTTGTATTTATAGGTGAAGACATGTAGGATCGGGCTGAAATTTCGTCATAAGAACCTCCAGATCCGTACGACCCAATTCACCAATTCTCAGATGATCGCATACCATATAAACGATCGGGTTGGATCGTTCATATTAGCTCCAATAGGGTGCGACTGTTCTTGTTGGGTCCCACATGGTCTAGTCCATGCTCCCAAGGTTTCGCACCATTTCGACTTACCGTTTGTGAGAAATCAATCGATCTTCGTTGTTTTGAGCAGAAAATGGATCATGGGAGATCATTCCATACTTTCTCCTTCTAGGGTGTGATCGTTCTGGTGAGTTCCCCATGATGTTAGCTACTTGCTCTCCAAATTTCATGCCATTCCGACTTCGTTTGTGAGATATCGCATTTTCCATGAAGTAGCATAGAGTTTTAATCAATCATGGGCGATTGTTCCATACATACTCCTTTTGAGGTGCGATCCTTCTTGTGAGTTCCCAATGATGCTAGCTACTTGCTCTCCATATTTCATGTCATTTCGACTTACCGTTTGTGAGATATCGTGTTTTCCATGGAGTTGGGATCGTTCTAGCTGAAATGATACAATCGTTCAAGAACGATGTAGGCCTATCGTTCAAGTTTCTCCAAATGATATGCGATCGATATGGTAGGTTCCTTTATAATACTTTACTATTCCCAAAGTTTCATACCATTCCGACTTTGCATTTGCGAGATATTGATCGATTATCATTGATTTGAATTGTTTTATGGATTGATTCATATGCATCATGACTGATCGATCCAACTTCGTCGTGGCCCTAACGATCGATGGTGTAGGTCCTTCATAGTGAAGTGTAGTTTTCCTCCAAATTTCATGTTGATTGCCTTTGTAGATTTTGAGTTATAGATCGATCATCGTCAAAAATCGCCAAAATGATCGTTGAAAAACCCACTTTAGGCTTGACCCGAAGCGAGACCCGAAGTAATCACTTTTCTGACTCAAAGCATGTGCTAAAAATTCTGGCCCACGGTTAGACTTGGGTAAAATCCAAATTTTCTTCAAGAAAACGTGATTCTGACTCCAAGCACGAAAAACAATCGGTGCCGATCGTTTTTCCCTATGCAAACATGCATTCGACTCTAAGCACGATCCATTGCTTCAAATTTCTATAGCTACAAGTGAACCATGTGCCAACTCCAAGCAAATAGGAAATTTTTCTGGTTCCGACTCCAAGCAAATTACCACTAATCCATCGATACCAATCCATCGTCTTTTGTCCATAACTCGAGCATACGAACTCCAATCGACTTGAAATTTGGAATGTAGCCTTACGAGGCCTTCTTTGTCACTCCATACTAATTGCACCATGATTTGGTCAGAAATTTGGGATCTGATCCGATCTGTTGTCTAGGTGTAGTGCCAATTCCGTACTTAGCCATATTTTTGAGTGTTGCCCATTCGAATCCGTTCATCTATCGTCCATAGTTTCAACTGTAATCGATTTCCAATCCATCCATTTTAGCCGAATCCATGGTATCCCGACCTGACTAAAAGGCGGGATTACAAGCCTATATTTAAATTTTCGAGGTTAAACTAGGTAATAGTTTAATTTTATAAAATAGAAAACATAATTTAATGATATATATATATATATATATAATTTTTTTTTGAGATCATGGGGAACCTTTAGATCATGGTATTCATTGATACTCACTTAAGTAAACCCCACGCCGTGTGTCTACCCCACTTTTATTTAGTCGTCGCACACGGATGCGTAACGTTGAAACTCCTACTAATGGTTTGGCGCTGGGATTCGAACCTGCCCGGACACAGTCCTTTGGTTCCCATCTCCCAGCTCCCAAACCAACCGAGCTACGAACGGCGGGTGATATATATATATAATTGAATTATGTATATATATTTATTTAAATAATATTTAAAAATAATATATGTATAAATATAATTATTTTTATTTCTGCCTAAAATAACATACCTTTAAAACTTTATATATAGAATTATATAACTATGATATATATAAGTATGATGTGGTGTTAATTTATACACTATGTATACATATTTAAATATTATATATTTAAGTTATTTAAAATAAAAAAATTGTATTTTACTAGTCGTGCTGCATATTGGAACATATATATATGTATGTATGTATATATATTTGTTAAATGTTTTTTAATGTACATTATATGTAAACATACAACCAATTCAATTGTAACAATATGTGTGTGTGTATATATATGTATGTATATGTATCTATGTATATGTGTGTGTGTGTTATATTTTTAGTTGGGTGAGAATTCCGATATACATATACATACACACACATATGTATGTATGTATATATGTATATGTATATCGGAATCGTCACCCAGCTAACAATATAATTTATATATACATAAACATAAATATATGTATGTATGTATGTGTATATAATATAGACGTTATATCTAAACTTTAATAATCATATATTAGTTAGAAATGTACCTTACTCCCAATACTTGAAAGTGCACCTTGAAATGATGAAATTTTCTCCTTGAACTGATTTCTAATCCAGCAGATTACTAGTCTCTAAATCATCGACCACCAGCCATCGAATAGCACTTGATTTGATTTGGTTTGAACTTTGAAAATTGGAGAGATGGACAGATAGTGTTCAATTAAATATAAGGGGATATGGAGGCTGAAAAGGATATAAAACAAGTGAGGGGAAAGTTGCTTATATAGAAGAGAATTTAGAGATATTTTAGGATCAAGATCCTACATCTCTTATCAATTCTCTTCTATCTTGGCCCTCCATCTAAATGCCTCTATAGCACTATCACATGGCTGCCTTTCACCCTTATTGTGGTTGAACAAACTAGCTCCCCTTTGTGAACTTTAAACCCATTATGGTCTGAACAAATATTTTGCATTTAAATCTAATTTAAATGCTTATCGATATCGTATATCGATTAATATATTTATACCTCTTATAAATACATTTAATATTTGGTTATCAAATCAAAATAAAAAAAATTATAATTAATATTTCATAAATATTAACTAAGTTAATTAATTTATAACAATTACAAATTAATTAAATCTTTTAGTCAAAGTAGTATTGATCGTTTTGGTTGTGTGACCCATTAGGTGTAAATTTGATCAGCGATTAATATCGAACTATTCGAATATTAACATTCACATGTCAATTAGCAGGTGGTGTGACATTTTGGCCAAATTTATCGCTTTACTTAGTTTTGGTAAAATCCAATTTTACTTTGTTAAGCGTTACTCGGTTGTGACTTTTATTTAAACCAATTCTTTTCATTAAAACTATATCACTTTGTACTTATGTAATTTAGTAATGGCCAAAATTCCAATATCGTCCACATTCAACTCTATAGTCCAAACACAAAGTCCTTGGTTCAATAATAACAATTATTATTAACTGAAATGCTCTGGCCAGAGACTATGACTTTGAGTTTACTTAAGTTGACCATGATAATAACCTCATATAAACGAGGAGACGAATCCTCTCTTGAATAGTGTTTCATTTCCAATGTCTCCACTTGATCCAACTATAGTCATTCGATGGATGCCATGCTATGATTTAATTATAATCAAAGTGGAGCTTCCACGTTGAAGATCAACATTATTCTCAAGTTAAGAGAACTGTATAATTTTGTCACATCGATATTTTCTGTTTGACTTTATTTATATTAACCAATAGAAAACTATCGAGTTAGTCATTCCATCATTATCTAATAACTATCAGTACGTAACCCTTTGGTACCCCAGTAGCCAAGAGTGATACACTTCCCAACATTGGAGAATGTTACGTACTCTAGTCCCAACGGATATATCGATATCCAGTCTCGTACATCTTGACTAAGAATATTAAAAATGATATATTTATTTTCCTTGTGATAAATTACTCTTGGTTACAACACTTTGTAACTACTATCAAAAAACATACCATTTATTGAATTTCTATTAGATATATTTTTAATTAAATTAATTAATTAATATAGCACATTATATCAAGTATAATAGGAAGAAAATAGCTTATATTTTAAACAAGATTGGTTATCGAGTTAGATATATATAACAAATTACATAATTACTTCTATGGTATACCCTTAACTATATCAATCTTCGAACTTAGGGATAATGTTAGACCTCAAATTATGCACTTTCTTCATATATATCTAGCCTTATAAACAATACTACACTTTGTATTTTGCATGTGTTTTTTAGGTTTTAAGGCGAAGCTTAAATTTGAGACAATTGTGAAGAAAAGCCACTAATTGAAGATTTATACTACAAAGCGTCAATAGCCTAGTGGTTGTACTTCAAAACCTTTAGCAAGTGGCCATGAGTTCGAGTCCTATGTAGCATATTATTTTTTGTTGGAAGTTCACTAACCTAAAAATGAAGAATCTCCCATAGATGGCATGCACCGACGAGATATTATAGACATGGAGTTAATCAGGTATCATATCCACCATTTTGATGAAGAGATATTATTTTTATGAAGAAAAATATACACATGGATTTGATTAGAGAGAATGGTGGATACATATCGAAGAAAATATTTTATGAATCTACCCAAATCAATCATAATCAACACTTATCATATTCTACATTATTAGATTGATTTTATGGCCTTATAAATTGCTCTTCACTTGGGTGATATTTGGGTTATTTTCATTAATTCTACATGAAGAAAAAGGGCTCTCCACATCTATATATACTCTCAAATGAAGACCATTGAAGCATCCCATTGGAAAATAGTATTCTTCTTGTTTTTTTATATTGTCTTGTAATATTAGCTAGTTAACAATGGCTGTCAATTAGATTTGTCAGCATTTTTAGCCACTACTAAGTTTTTTTCCTTTTAAGCTAGTGTTATTTTCTTTTATGCAATTTTAACAAAGCTCTATTCTTTGTCTTCTCTCATTTTATTTCACATTTCTCTTACAATTAATTGTATTATCTAGTCAACTAGGTTTTCTAGAACACAATCATTATTTTATCTGCTTTTTCTCTATCTTATATTCAATTCCTTTTTGTTGTTCTTAGCTAAATATTGTATTTGATATTGATCCAATTAGACTCGAATCTATTTCAAATACAATAATAGTTTTTATTTGTTTGTTCAAAAATCACCTCTTGGTCTCGTTTAACACGCCCAAGGTTTTTCTTAAAAAACAATGAATTTTTATTAACTCTCTGTGTTCGACCTGCATATTACACACCATGTGCTTGATGAATATTTCATAATTTGCTGTTTCTAATTCAATAGAAATAGTCGATCAAGTATTTGGTACCGTTGCCAGGGAGTAATTTGGTTTTTATTGTTTTTTTTTTAAATTGGATTCGTGTTAATTTGTTTCTGTTTTTGTTGTTCTTGTTTTTCTTTTCAATAAAAAAAGATTTTTCTTAACTTTGGTATATTATCTCTTTACATTGGTAAGAGAAACAATCTGTTCTAAAAGTATATAAAAAAAGAAGGTTTTGTACTTTTTTTTCAATTTGTTTCCATATTTTATTTCTTTCTCTCCTTCTTCCAATCCAAGAAATAAAAACAAAAAATCTTCACATTTACTTTTGTTAATTTATTTCTCGTTTAGTTTTTATATTTCTTAAAGAAAAATCTTTTCATCTTTGCTGTTTGTTTCTCTTTTTATTTCCTTTGTTTTATTTTATACTTTTTCAAAAAAAAAATCATTCGTGATTGTCAGAATTGGCAAATTATTTCTATATATCAAATATGATAGTCAAAATCTAAACAAGAATACAGAAAAAATCTCATCTTATTTCTTTCCCTTTGCAACTCTATTTCCAATTCTAACATAAAAAAAATTACATTGTATTTCTTTCCATTTACCATTTGCATCTACATTTGTTTCTCTAAAAAAAAATGTTACATGAGAACAGTTTTTTTATCTAGGCACTGTGTTTGTTTTTTTTTCTATTTTGTTGCCTTTATTTCTTTTTCTAGTATTTTTCTTTCTTCTATCGTTTTTTATTATTTTTTCCCACCATCTTGTCATTCCTTTTTCTTTAAAACAAAAGCCAAAAAAAACTTCAAGGATCAAAGAGAAAAGAATTCAAGCAAAGAAACAAGAATCTAGGGGTCGAGCGGTTGCAAACTGTTGGGGTTTGAATTGCTAGCGCTACTCAATTGCTATGGACGGACTGCCAAACCCCATTGTAAGTTGCTTTATCTCTACAGAGCCCACTCCGACGTATAAAATTGCTTGTAAAAAATTGCAGGTGCAGCGGCTTTGCTTGTAAATTTTAATCTGCAATTATTTTCTGGCTACTTTATTGGTTGCATTTCTGAATCAATTGAGTTAGGAGTAAAATCCCATAACAAACATAGTGAGGGAAGTCATTACCCTTTCCTTAGCTCCAAAATAATTAAATTCACCATTATCATTATTTTTCTACTTTAAAACACATTAGATGTTGGTCCTAGGACAAACATGAGCTCGTAGAAGAAATTAGTTATAATTGAAAAGAGGTGCTTTGTGAAATTGACTGTCTCGATTAGATCGCGGATATATAGTAGTTCATATTTATTAAACTATTAGCAAAAGAGGTTACATACTACCCGTAAAACATTGGTTGTATCCCTTAGTATTTTATACTATACATGAACGACCATAAGACCCTTTTCCCCCTTCTAATTGAGTTAGTCAACTAATAGAGCACATCTTAGTATTTTATACTATTTTGAAGTAAGAGCCATTTTTGTCAAAAATTTTCAAAACTTTCCAAAAAATGAGTGAAAGCCACCAAAATTCACCAAGGGAATTTCATATGAATCAAAACTTTTCAAACGAGATTGATGAATAGAATTTAATGAATTAAAACTTTTCAAATATCAACATCAGAGTGGATAGACCATTATCTCTTAGTGAGCTGTGCTATCCAATAAGGGTTGTCCAACCTTTGGCCATTCTCTTCCATCGGCCGAAGGAAATAATTTCGAATTGAAAATTTCTTTCATCCAAGGGGTTCCAAAATTCACGGGTCCGAAAAATGCATACGAATTTCTTCAAGATTTCCAATTCTACACATCCACACTGAAAATGCAACAATTGTCGGATGAGTCCATTAAGTTTCGATTGATTCCATTTGCACTACAAGCTAGCGCAAAAAGATGCCTAAATTCTCTACCACCACACTTTATTCAAAGTTGTAATGAGTTCGGCAATATTTTTGTGAAAAAGTTTTTTCCTTCTCATAAAACTCTTAAAATCAGAAATGAGATTAATTAGTTCACACAAAATGAAGGAGAGAATTTTTCACAATATTTTGAATAATTTAAAGGACTCTTATATAGTTGCCCTCATCATGGAATATCCAAAACCATTCTATGCCGAGTTGCATATAAAGGACTCAACTATTCAACTCGAATCCAACTTGAAACCATGTGTCAAAATGATTTTATGAGTAAATCATCTGATGAGGTTTGGTCCTTCCTCAATGATTATGCTGAAAAGGACCAACAACCAAAACCGATTCATGCTCCATCCCGTGTACAACCGAGAGGAGTACATGAAATATACCACTCATTATTCTCCCTTAAGGACTCCCAAGTCGAAGGAGGAATACCCTAAGTGTACCCTTCGGAACAGGCCAATGCCCTAGCCCACAATAGTGCCTACACTTCTCAATACCACCCAACCTGGCGAAACAATCCAAATCTATCATAGTTAAACCCTAATATATTTGCGAACCCTTCGCACTTTTATCCCATGAACCAAAATGCTCAAACTTCTCAAACAGCCCCTCGATCTAAACCTTCGAATCAACCATATAGGCTCCTAACTCATCATCTCAACCTTTTTAATCTCCTCCTCCACAATCGCAAGAGATCATTAATCTAGAAAAACAAATGACAGAAAATAACGATAGGTTGGAACAAATTATAAATGACAACATGGAGAAAATGATGAATATGTTTTTGAGTAATTCAAACAACGAAAAGGGAAAATTGCCTAGTCAAAAGTCAACCCGAAGTGAACCCAAAGTATAATTCTCGAGGAGTACATTTCTGTGAGAATGAAAATGTAAATCTAGTTAACTTTGTCACCATATTGAGGTCTAGAAAGAAGGTAAACAACCAAGTCAGCAACCACGACATTCTTCCAAAGTCTACCCATGTTCCAATTTTTGAAACTCATTCGATGCCCACTCTTGTTGATCCAATCGACTCTCATTCTTCATCCAAGGTCAGCAATTCCAACCACTTTTCATCTTTTGATGTTGGCAACCCCAACATTCCAGCTTCTATAGCTTCGTCGCCTTCACCTCCTAATGCAACATCCTCTTCTTAAAATGAAAAAACTGACGAAAATGTCTATAAACCCAAAGCTCCTTTTCTTCATAGACTCAACACAAAGAGGAAGTCTTCCAATTTAGATAAAATTCTTGAAATTGTAACGCCCCACTCCGAGTCCCATTCCAACAAAGAGTATTACGGAGCAATACCGTCTGCTGGAACGAAGAATAGAGTATAATGGAAGCGACCATATGTAATCAAGCTATAACTATCTATTGAATACGTCGAAATGTGGTATCTTTTTTTTTTCAAGTGGTTCGACATATCCAATAGATATTTATAACAAAATTACAATGGCTAAGGAAAATAGGTTCAGAACAAACATAATACTAAATGATAACATCATCATCATAGAACAGTCACATAACAGTCACAGAACATAGGTACAAAATATCGTCAATACAGATCCAAATATCAAAAAGGGGGGTACAAAGCCACCACTCACACATGTGAGTCAAAGATATGTACATAAGAGACTGAATAATCAGAGTATCAAAATAGTGGACAAATATAAAGAGCTATCTATCAGCATAGCAGATAATGTCCAAGCGGAAGCATAGAAAGCTAAGTCCAGAGACCTAACCTGAAACAACTCGGTCTGACCCGAGCGAAAAACACTCGGGTCAGGCTAGCCAAACAATCAGTTAATAAACTGAGATAAACATGATAGATAATGAGGCGATATATAACATAGTACTATAGACCACAAACTCTCACATAGAGAAGAAATAAACATCTAAGTAGAGATGTATAGCAAGCCTTGTATCATTGGCATAACATAGTCACAAATGTCAAAACAAAACATCTAGGTAGAGATGTATAATAAGCCTCATATCATCGGCATAACATAGTCACAAATGTCAAAACAAAACATCTAAGTAGAGATGTATAATAAGCCTCATATCATCGGCATAACGTAAGCACAAATGCCAAAACATAAACATCTATGTAGAGATGTCAAAAACGATACATCTAAGTAGAGATGTATAACAAGCCATCTAAGTAGAGATGTATAACGGTCATCTATGTAGAGATGCCAAAAACGATACATCTAAGTAGAGATGTATAACGGCCATCTAAGTAGAGATGCCAAAACGATACCTCTAAGGGAGACAGTCCGAAGACACTATCCCAAAGGTAATAAAAGGAATGTGTCACGAACTTTTAGCAAGGAACCCGTAAAGTGTTAACATGAGTCCCATACCCCACGTTCGCACTAAACGGTTTACTAACCAATAGTAAGCTTCCACACTCAAAGCAGTAAAAAGTTCACCTCATGTCATCGGTAAACTAGGCCGAAAGGCCAAAACGATCAATCGAATAGGTCTGGGATTAACCGGAAAGGAAATACACACGGTATCATATGCCAGAGTTTTTCCCAACCGTTTAAGCACCTTTCCACTTCGCTCGAAGTGCTAAAGTGTGAGTGTGGGATTTAATTATAGAAAATAATTACGGAAAACGGATTTATAATTGGTTTGAAATCACTTTAAAACGGCCTTTGAAAACTCTCCTATTATGGAGTAATTAATTTAATAATTAAAATAATATTATATAATAATTTCGAAAGCCATTTCGGAGTGAAAAATCCTTTTAAAACTTTTTTATAAGGCCCGTGTACGAAATCCAGGGATAAATCTCAAAGAAATCGATAAAACCAGAAAATCACTGAAAATATTCGAAGTGTTGGAAAATAGTCCAAAACTGACGCGAACCCAAGTTCGGAAAATTATTCGGACCAGCAAACTGAATCCGAATGGCATGAAAATTGGTAGGCATATAGTCCAACATCCCTGCTCCAAACTGCAAAAAGAATCGGGCAATTCCGACTTGAAACGAAGAAACGGCGTCGTCTCAAAGTCGTACAAAAAATCACCAAACTCTACTGTGTCAAAACAGTGCAAAGGTCCCACTTCGACGACATGGTCGAAGGGTCACATGAACTCAGATCTTAATGAAAATTTGCAGGAGCGTAGCAAAGTACTCCTAATTTAATATGCAACAAGAATCGTTTGGTTCTGACTTAAAACGGAGAAATGACAATGTTTCAAAGTTGGTCCGACGATAACTGAAAATGATCACTATTGTAAAACAGTTTCTAGGTGCTACTTCGGCAATAGAAACGAAGTAACTAATGCACCCAGATCTAAGCCAAACTTTGCAAGGTTGAAGATCTCGACCTCATCTTTTTAACGAGACCAAAAACGATGAAATCCAACAAAGTACGAGCCCGGGATGGCGTCACAAAGTCGGGGTTCTGCGCTGAAAACAACGGGAGCAAAGAGACTAAGGCCTGTAGCTATGCACTAAAGACCAGAGATGAAATCACAATTTTGGCATAGTAAACTTCCAATTCTGACAAGATGAATAAAATAAAAGTTGTAGCTTAGTTTCTAATCTTTCCGGAAAGAACAAGAACGTCAAATTCCGATCGGGGATGAAAATTCCATGACTAAAACAATTCTCAGATCTAAATTCTATATCACTGTCGTTGTGCTCTCGGGACAGTAGTAAGAATGCACAATTTTGACCAAATTAACTTCGAAATTTCATGAAACTCAAAACATGAAAGTTTTAGCCCTAAATCTAAGCTTTCCAGAACATCCAAAATTATTAGATTTGGATAAGAAACGAGTAACTTATGGCCAAATCAATTTCAGATTTTTATTTTATCAACCCTGTAGTTTGTTGTCAGGTCAGCGACAAACAAACGTGATTTCGACCATTCAAACTACAAAATTAGGCAAAGCTCAAAACATAAAAGTTATAGGCTACAGAATAAGCTTTCCAGAACATCAAGAAAATCTTAGTTCAGATTTAAGATGAATGTGATATGCCTAATTTACTAACAGCAATAAACTAATTATAATTTCAGCTAGCATATATTACCTCTTTCCCAAGCAATGAAAAGAAGATCAAAGAGTTTTACAATCTAAATGCACAAAAAAAAAGAGGATTACAAAATAATTTCAGAAATTAAACAATGGATTAGAGGTGGGTTTTGTGATTTCTATTACCTTCAAATGATCAGATTAAAACCCCTTTGATTTTGATGAAGATTAATGAAGCTTTGCTCTAGGTTTGGAGGCCATTATTTAGTGTTTTGCTCTAGGGTTTAAGGGGTTATGGAATGAGATGTTGGCTGAAACAAATGAGTAAAAGATGGTTTATAGGCTAATGGAAGTGGGTTAGTGGGCCTAATACCCATTGGGACTTGGAATATGTTCCATATCTCAGTTAGCTAATTTCTCTAAGTATAAACTACACATTATTTACCCATAAAATTTTAAAATATGTTACCAAAATAATTTAGCTATAGTTATAAAATTTTACATCATAATATTTTCCAACTTACAATTTAACCCCTATTTATTGCAAAACACATTTTAGTCAAAATTGCCCAAAATCACCGTTTTGCAATTTAATTGTAAATTAAATTCCCAATTCAAATATTGCACTATTTTACACATATAAAATTTTGCAATATTATAAATTTCCATTTACCCTAATTAATTTCCATTAAATTCTCCATTTTACACTTAGGCCCAAAATATTAATTTATTCAAAATAACTAACTTTTGAACAAATTAGTCACATAAAAAAAAATCATTAATAGCTTCAATTAAATTAAAATCCCAATTTTAATTTATTATTTGGTAACCACAATCACGGGTTGTTACAGACTCCCCCCTTAAGAAAATTGCATCCCCGCAATTCCCTATCATGGAAGTTATCTATAACATCTAATCCTCAAAATAAATCAAATGAAAGTGAAGTAAAAATACTCACCAACAATAGTTGAAGATAGAAAACCGGGATAAGTACGCTCGATAAACTCTCTGGTCTCCCAAGTGCAGTCCTTAGGATTAGACGACCATTGAATCTTCACGAGCGGGACCTCTTTGTTTCGAAGGCGTCTAACCTCCGAATCAAGCACACGAAGAGGTTACTGCTCAATAGATAAATCAGGAGAAATCTCTAAATCCGGTATAATAAGTGGATCAATAACAGAATCAGGATCGCGAGCACACTTGCGAAGCTGAGAAACATGGTACACGTCATGCATTCCGGAAAAATGAGCAGGTAGAGCCACACGATAAGCAACGGGGCCGATGCGTTCCGTGATAGGAAATGGTCCAACATAGCGAGGAGCCAATTTCCCTGTAGAGCTGAAACGCACAACCCCCTTCATGGGAGAAATCCGACTGAAGACAAAATCATCAATGGAGAACTCAAGAGGCTTCCTACGGTTGTCCGCGTAGGATTTCTGGCGGTCCTGTGCCTCTCTCATTCTCTAACGGATAAGAACAATCTTTTCAGAAGATTCCCGAACTGAATCTGGACCAAGAATGAGCTTCTCGCCAGATTCTAACCAACAAGCAGGAGAGCGACATGGCCTTCCGTATAGAGCCTCGAAAGGTGCCATGCCAATACTAGACTGATAGCTGTTGTTGTAGGAGAACTCTACGAGAGGTAAATGATCCTCCCAACTACCCCTGAAATCCAGAATACAACAGCGCAAAAGATCCTCCAAAACACGATTCACCCTCTCAGTCTGACCGTCAGTCTGAGGGTGATAAGCAGTAGAGAGATTCAGCTTTGTGCCCAAAGCTGACTGTAGGCACTTCCAGAAGTGATTAGTGAAAATGGTGTCTCGATCATACACGATAGAGCTAGGAATGCCATGAAGTCGTATGACTTCCTTCACATAGAGCTTGGCCAACTGAGGTGCAGTCCGAGTGGACTTAATCGGAATGAAATGAGCCGATTTGGTCAAGCGATCAACAATAACCCAGATAGAAGTATGGCTTGACCTTGATCGAGGCAGACCGTCAATGAAATCCATGGATATCTGATCCCATTTCCATAATGGAATCTCTAGAGGCTGAAGAAGACCAGATGGACGCTGATGCGTGGCCTTGATCTGTTGACAAGTCATGCAACCGCTCACATAACTTGCAACATCTCTCTTCAAACCCTCCCAATAATATAGCCGGTATATATCGGCATACATCGTACTCGAACCGGGATGTATAGTGTACTTAGAGCGATGGCACTCGTCTAGAATGTCATGCCTAAGTGATAAATCAGATGGAACAACAATACGGTTCCTCCTACGAAGACACCGATGAAAATCAAGAGAATAATCCAGCAATGTCTCATCACTGGATCTCAACTCGAGAAGATGAATAAGATGCAATAAGTCTGGATCCTGCCGCTGAGCATGGGCAATGCGATCCAATAAGATAGGACGAGCTTCCAAGCTGAATAATAAGACCGTAGAATCAGAAGATGGAGCTCGATCTCTAATATCACACAAAGATAGGGTCTCAAGAATATCACACTCGGCAATCATCATAGAAACTACCGCCGAGTGCTTGCGACTGAGCGCATCTGCAACACGATTACCCTTGCCAGGGGTATACTGAATATCTAAATCATATAAGGCGAGAAACTCAAGCCATCGCTGCTGCCTCATATTAAGATCCCTATGACTGAATAGATACTTCAGCGACTTGTGATCGGTGTAAAGAATGAAGCGTTCGCCTAATAGAAAGTGACGCCACGTCTTCAAGGCAAAGACAATAGCTGCTAACTCAAGATCATGAGTAGGATAGCGAACCTCATTCGGACGTAGTTGCCTGGAAGCATAAGCAACTACCCGATCCTTCTGCATAAGCACAACACCGAGCCCGCTACCACAAGCATCGGTGTAAACAACAAGATCATGGTTACTCTCTGGAACCACTAGAATAGGAGCATGAGTGAGAAGTTCCTTCAGTCGCTGAAAGGAATCTTCACACTTATCAGACCAAATAAAGCGAACACCCTTACGAGTCAGCGTCGTAAGGGGAAGTGCAACTCGAGAGAAATCCTTGATAAACCGACGGTAATAACCCGCCAGACCAAGGAAGCTGCGAATATCATGAACGTTCTCGGGCTGCTTCCAATTAGCTTCGATCTTGGCAGGATCGACAGAAATACCCTCAGATGATACAATATGGCCCAAGAACTTGACCTTGCTCATCCAAAAATGGAACTTGGAGAGCTTGGCCTTAAGCTAATGCTGACGAAGACTATCCAAGACAATCCGCAATTGATGAGCATGCTCTGCCTCGGATCTAGAATAAATAAGAATATCGTCGATGAAAACCAAAACGAATCTATCGATGTATTCCAGGAATACTCGATTCATAAGATCGACGAAGAAAACCGGTGCGTTCGTCAAGCCGAATGGCATGACCAACCACTCAAAAGAATCATAACGAGTGCGGAAAGCGGTAAGAGGAATGCTATCTTCCGCAACTCGGAGCTGATGAAATCGGCGGCAAGGTCGAGCTGGGAAAAGACCTTCGCACCGCTCAACTGATTAAACATATCGTCTATCCGTGGCAATGGATAACGATTTCTGGTGGTCAACTCATTAAGCTTGCGATAGTCAATGCAAAGCCTAAGAGAGCCATCGGGCTTCTTAACAAAGACCACAGCAGCACCCCATGGTGAAGAACTGGACCGGATGAACTGCTTCGCCTCAAGCTCTACTAACTGCTTCCTGAGTTCCTCATTCTCTTTAGTAGACATCCTCGTGGGAGGACGCCCAACTGGGTGGGAGCCTGGAATGAGATCGATGCGGAACTCAATGGCCCGCTTTGGCGGCAGGCCTGATACTGGCTCGAATATATTGGGGAAATCCCGAACAACAGGAATACGAGATATGTCCACATCCTCATCTCGTGAATCAAGAGCAAATAAAGTAATATCAGAAATCCCAACATCCTGAAGAGCAATAGCTAACGGAGCGGACGAGTCAGGATGACGAAGAAATAATATCCGCTCCGAACAAATGATTTTGGCGTCGTACTGAGCGAGCCAATCCATGCCAAGAATCATGTCAAAGCCCAAATACTCCATAACGTGCAGATTCGCACGGAAAGAAAATCCACAAAGATCAATATCTATATCCTCACAAAGCAAGCTAAGGGTCATGGATCCGCCGATGGGATTCACAATCCTTAGTGAAGAAACCAAACAAGTAACATCCAAAGATAAAGTATCAACTAGTTCCTTTGATACGAATGAGTGAGAGGCACCCGTATCAAAGAGAACTCTACAAGATCTACCATGAAATAAAATAGAACCTTCGAGTACGGAAGGATGCGTATCTCGAGGCTGAGTTGAAGATTTAGGATCCTTGGCAGCATTAAGCTTGCTAGATCTAGGAGGTGCAGTAGGACAAGTTGAATAATGATGACCCTCCTTCTTACAATAGCGGCAGAAAAGAGGCTTGGGACACTCTTTAAACATATGATCGGTAGATTTAGTTCAGCACGATTTAAAGATAGATAATTCATTAAGGAATATTACGGAATATAATAGATTCCTACACATATTCCTAACTTATTTATCTAAAGGTGGATATGTTCAGTTTGGATCGTATTATAACGTATTGTACTACGTGTCTGTTCTGTGTTTGTTATGCTTAATTCTGAACCTTGGCTCTGATACCAAGATGTAACGCCCCACTCCGAGACCCATTCCAACAAAGAGTATTACGGAGTAATACCGTCTGTTGGAACGGAGAATAGAGTATAATGGAAGCGACCATATGTAATCAAGCTATAACTATCTACTGAATACGTCGAAATGTGGTATCGTTTTTTTTCCAAGTGGTTCGACATATCCAATAGATATTTATAACGAAACTACAATGGCTAAGGAAAATAGATTCAGAGCAAACATAATACTAAATGATAACATCATCATCACAGAACGGTCACATAACAGTCACGGAACATAGGTATAATATATCGTCAATACAGATCCAAATATCAAAAAGGTGGGTACAATGCCACCGCTCACACATGTGAGTCAAAGATATGTACATAAGAGACTGAATAATCAGAGTATCAAAATAGTGGACAAATATAAAGAGCTATCTATCAGCATAGCAGATAATGTCCAAGAGGAAGCACAGAAAGCTAAGTCCAGAGACCTAACCTGAAACAACTCGGTCTGACCCGAGCGAAAAACACTCGAGTCAAGCTAGCCAAACAATCAGTTAATAAACTGAGATAAACATGATAGATAATGAGGCGATATATAACATAGTACTATAGACCAAAAACTCTCACATAGAGAAGAAATAAACATCTAAGTAGAGATGTATAGCAAGCCTTGTATCATTGGCATAACATAGTCACAAATGTCAAAATAAAACATCTAAGTAGAGATGTATAATAAGCCTCATATCATCGGCATAACATAGTCACAAATGTCAAAACAAAACATCTAAGTAGAGATGTATAATAAGCCTCATATCATCGGCATAACGTAAGCACAAATGCCAAAACATAAACATCTAAGTAGAGATGTCAAAAACGATACATCTAAGTAGAGATGTATAACATGCCATCTAAGTAAAGATGCCAAACACGATACATCTATGTAGAGATGTATAACGGCCATCTATGTAGAGATGCCAAAAACGATACATCTAAGTAGAGATGTATAACGGCCATCTAAGTAGAGATGCCAAAACGATACCTCTAAGGGAGACAGTCCGAAGACACTATCCCAAAGGTAATAAAAGGAATGTGTCACGAACTTTTAGCAAGGAACCCGTAAAGTGTTAACATGAGTCCCATACCCCACGATCGCACTAAACGGTTTACTAACCAATAGTAAGCTTCCACACTCAAAGCAGTAAAAAGTTCACCTCATGTTATCGGTAAACTAGGCCGAAAGGCCAAAACGGTCAATCGAATAGGTTTGGGATTAACCGGAAAGGAAATACACATGATTTCATAGGCCAGAGTTTTTCCCAACCGTTTAAGCACCTTTCCACTTCGCTCGAAGTGCTAAAGTGTGAGTGTGGGATTTAATTATAGAAAATAATTACGGAAAACGGATTTATAATTGGTTTGAAATCACTTTAAAACGGCCTTTGAAAACTCTCCTATTATGGAGTAATTAATTTAATAATTAAAATAATATTATATAATAATTTCGAAAGCCATTTCGGAGTGAAAAATCCTTTTAAAACATTTTTATAAGGCCCGTGTACGAAATCCAGAGACAAATCTCAAAGAAATCGATAAAACCAGAAAATCACTGAAAATATTCTAAGTGTTGGAAAATAGTCCAAAACTGACGCGAACCCAAGTTTGGAAAATTATTCGGACCAGCAAACTGAATCCGATTAGCATGAAAATTGGTAGGCATATACTCCAACATCCCTGCTCCAAACTGCAAAAAGAATCGGGCAATTCTGACTTGAAACGAAGAAACGGCGTCGTCTCAAATTCGTACAAAAAATCACCAAACTCTACTGTGTCAAAACAGTGCAAAGGTCCCACTTCGACGACATGGTCGAAGGGTAACATGAACTCAGATCTAAATGAAAATTTGTAGGAGCGTAGTAAAGTACACCTAATTTGATATGCAACAAGAATCGTTCGGTTCCGACTTAAAAAGAAGAAATGACAATGTTTCAAAGTTGGTCCGACGATAACTGAAAATGATCACTATTGTAAAACAGTTTCTGGGTGCTACTTCGGCAATAGAAACGAAGTAACTAATGCACCCAGATCTAAGCCAAACTTTGCAAGGTTGAAGATCTCGACCTCATCTTTTTAACGAGACCAAAAACAATGAAATCCGACAAAGGACGAGCCCAAGATGGCGTCGCCAAGTCGGGGTTCTTCGCTGAAAACAACGGGAGCAAAGAGACTAAGGCCTGTAGCTATGCACTAACAGACCAGAGATGAAAAATCACAATTTTGGCATAGTAAACTTCCAATTCTGACAAGATGAATAAAATAAAAGTTGTATCTTAGTTTCTAAGCTTTCCGGAATGACCAAGAACGTCAAATTCCGATCGGGGATGAAAATTCCATGACTAAAACAATTCTCAGATCTAAATTCTATATCACTGTCGTTGTGCTCTCGGGACAGTAGTAAGAATGCACGGTTTTGACCAAATTAACTTCGAAATTTCATGTAACTCAAAACATGAAAGTTTTATCCCTAAATCTAAGATTTCCAGAACATCCTAAATTATTAGATTTGGATAAGAAACGAGTAACTTATGGCCAAATCAATTTCAGGTTTTTATTTTATCAACCCTGTAGTTTGTTGTCAGGTTAGCGACAAACAAACGTGATTTCGACCATTCAAACTACAAAATTAGGCAAAAATCAAAACATAAAAGTTATAGGCTACAGAATAATCTTTCCAGAACATCAAGAAAATCTTAGTTCCGATTTAAGATGAATGAGATATGCCTAATTTACTAACAGCAATAAACTAATTATAATTTCAGCTAGCATATATTACCTCTTTTCCAAGCAATGAAAAGAAGATCAAAGAGTTTTACAATCTAAATGCACAAAAAAAAAAGAGGATTACAAAATAATTTCAGAAATTAAACAATGGATTAGAGGTGGGTTTTGTGATTGCTATTACCTTCAAATGATTAAATTAAAACTCCTTTGACTTTGATGAAGATTAATGAAGCTTTGCTCTAGGTTTGGAGGCCATTATTTAGTGTTTTGCACTAGGGTTTAAGGGGTTATGGAATGAGATGTTGGCTGAAACAAATGGGTAAAAGATGGTTTATAGGCTAATGGAAGTGGGTTAGTGGGCCTAATACCCATTGGGACTTGGAATATGTTCCATATCTCAAGTTAGCTAATTTCTCTAAGTACAAACTACACATTATTTACCCATAAAATTTTAAAATATGTTACCAAAATAATTTAGCTATAGTTATAAAATTTTACATCACAATATTTTCCAACTTACAATTTAACTCCTATTTATTCCAAAACACATTTTAGTAAAAATTGCCCAAAATCACCGTTTTGCAATTTAATTGTAAATTAAATTCCCAATTCAAATATTGCACTATTTTACACATATAAAATTTTGCAATATTATAAATTTCCATTTACCCTAATTAATTTCCATTAAATTCTCCATTTTACACTTAGGCCCAAAATATTAATTTATTCAAAATAACTAACTTTTGAAAAAATTAGTCACATAAAAAAAAATCATTAATAGCTCCAATTAAATTAAAATCCCAATTTTAATTTATTATTTGGTAACCGCAATCACGGGTTGTTACAGAAATTTTTAAACAAGTTCGAGTCAATATACCACTCCACGATACCGTTGAGCAAATTCCTCAGTATGCGAAATGTCTTAAAGAGCTTTGTACTAAAAAACGTACCACTAACGTCCCAGAAACTGCATTTCTGACTGTGAATACTAGCTCTATCCTTGCGAATTATGCCCCAATCAAGTATAAGGACTCAAGTTGTCCCACAATCAGCTGTCGAATAGGCAACACTCACATCAATCATGCCTTTACTTGACCTCGGAGCAAGTGTTAATCTTTTGCCTTATATTGTGTATTATCAACTAGGACGAGAGGAATTGAAACCCACGAACATCATGATTTAACTAGCTGATCGATCTATCAAAAAGCCCTTCGGTACAGTTGAGGATGTGCTGATCCAAATTGAGCAATTTTATTTCCCCATGGATTTCATAGTCCTAGAAACCGAACCTATTTCAAATCCTAATGGTCAAATCCCTTTGATATTAGGTTGTCCCTTCTTAGCAACTTCAAATGCTATCATAAACTGTAGGAATGGTCAACCCTGACTTTCCTTTAGACACCTAACCATCGAACTAAACATTTTCAATCATAATAAACAACCAAGGGATTTCGAAATAGATGAAGTTGACATGATCCAAATGCTTGTAGATGGAAATATCAGTGACATGTCAGACTCTCTATGATGTGTTTCGATCACTTTAATTCTGATTTCAATATAGATGAATACACCCCTAAATTAAATGATTTGCTAGACCTCTCTAACAATTCACAAAAATTTGATCAACTAGTGTCAACTGAAGTTGCAATTGAAGAACCTCCTAAGTTGGACCTTAAACCTCTTCTAAACAATCTTAAGTATGCATTCATAGATTAATCTGAAGTCTCCCTGTAATTTTGGCCTCCAATCTTAATAAGGACCAAGAAAACCTACTTTTTAAAATACTAAGGGAAATTAAAGAGGCGTCGGGATGGGTTATCACGGACATCAAAGGAATATGCCCCTCAATCGTTGAACACTGTATTCATTTAATTGATGACACCAAGCCCACTCGCCAAGCTCAAAGGCATCTAAATCCTAACTTAAGAGAAGTGGTGAAGGAAGAAATCATTAAATGTTTAGGCAATAACATCATCTACCCAATATTTGATAGTATGTGGGTCAGTCCAGTACAAGTTGTACCAAAGAAATCGGGGATAACTGTGATTGCGAATGATAATAACGAATTGGTTCCCACAAAAATCAAAACCAAATGGCGAGTTTGTATCAATTATCGAAAACTTAATTCAGCCACTAGAAAAATCACTTTCCCCTTCCTTTCATCGATCAAATACTTGAACGCTTGGCCGACCATAAATATTACTGTTTCCTTGATGGTTACTCTGGCTATAACCAAATCCCGATTGCGCTAGAAGACCAACACAAAACTACTTTCACCTATACCTTCGGAACTTTCGCATATCGTCACATGCCCTTCGATCTCTACAATGCTCCTTCCACTTTTCAACGATGTTTGATGAGTATATTATTTGATATGGTGGAGGATTTTCTTGAAATATTCATGGACAATTTTTCCATCTATTGGTCATCCTTCGATCAATGTCTCCATTGTTTAGAACATGTCTTAAACGATGTAAGGAAAAGTCTCTCATGCCTAATTGGGAAAAAAAGTCATTTCATGGTGAGGAGAGGGATAGTCTTAGGTCATATTGTTTCAAAAGATGGTCTAGAGGTTGATAAATCCAAAGTCGACTTAATTGCTAACCTACCTCCGCCTAGGTCAGTTAAGGACATTTGCTCATTTCTTGGTCATGCTGGATTATATACGAGGTTCATCAAAGGTTTTTCAAAAATTTCAAAACCACTTTCAAATATGCTTACCAAAGACATTGAATTTGACTTTTCTAACGAATGCAAAATGTCTTTTGAAACCTTGAAATTGATCTTGACCTCAGCACCAATAATCCAAACCCCAGATTGGACTCTACCTTTCAAACTAATGTGTGACGCCTCTGACTCTGTCGTTGGAGCCATATTAGGCCAACGAGTCAATAAACTCTTTTGTGTCATCTATTATGCTAGCAAAACTCTAAAGGATTCTCAATTGAATTACTCAACCACTGAAAAAGAACTTTTAGCAGTTGTCTTCGCTCTTAAGAAGTTCAAATCATATCTCATAGGTTCTAAGGTCAAAGTTTACGCCGATCATTTCGCATTGCGCTATCTTCTTTCGAAGAAAGATGCTAAGGCCCGCTTAATCCATTGGATACTCCTTCTTCAAGAATTTGACCTAGAAATACGAGATAAAAAAGGTTTTGAAAAATGTCATAGCCGATCATCTCTTTTATATTATGCATGAGAATGCCAATGACACTTAGATCAACTATCACTTTCCTGATGAACAGATACTTTCCAATTCTAGTACACCTTGGTATGCCGACATCGTAAATTATCTTATCACAGACGAAATACCTTCCCATTGGTCGAAACAAGATAAAAAAAATTTCTTTCCAATGTTCGAAACTTTTATTGGGACGATCCTTATCTCTTTAAATATTGTCCTGATCAAATCATTCGTAGATGTGTCCTTGATCATGAATATCACAACATTCTATCTTTTTCACATGATCAAGCATGCGAGGGACACTTTGGCGCAAAGAAAACCGCTGCAAAGAATTTGCAGTGTAGATTCTATTGGCCTACTCTTTTTCGTGATGCATACGAATTTTGTGCTAAGTGTGCTCAATGCCAACAAATGGGCTGAATCTCCAAGCGAAACATGATGCCTATAAACCCAATCCTTGTCATCGAAATTTTCAATGTTTGGGCATCGATTTTATGGAAATTTGGAAACTTTACATCTTACTTGCAGTAGACTAAATGGTTTGAGGCCATCCCTACTAGAACGAATGACAACAAAGTTGTTGTTAAATTCCTAAAAGAGAACATATTTTCTCGTTTTAGCACGTCTCGGGCTATTATAAGTGACAACGGTACTCATTTCTGTAATCGTGCCTTCGAATTTATTCTTAAGAAATACTCGATCACCCATAAACTGTCTACTCCATATCATCCACAAACTAGCGGTCAAGGCGAAATTTCCAACAGGCAAATTAAAAAGATTCTTGAAAAGACTGTCAATTCCAACAGAAAAGATTGGTCATCTAAATTGATAGATGCCCATTGGGCATTTCACACAGCTTATAAAACCAACCTTGGAATATCACTATATCACTTGATCTTTGGAAAAGCATGTCACCTCCCTACGAACCAGAACATCAAGCACTTTGGGCAATCAAATACCTTCATTTCGATTTGGAAATAGCAGGATCACAACGAAAGCTACAACTGTCAAAAGTTGAAGAACTGAGAAATGAAGCCTACGAAAATGCAAAGATTTATAAAGAGAGAACAAAAATGTATCGTGATAAATCCATACTTTGAAAGACATTTGAAGTAGCCCAAAAGGTTCTCTTATATAATTCTAGGCTTCATTTATTTTTGGGCAAATTAAGATCTCGATGGACTGGACCATATGTTGTAAAGACAGTGTACCCTTATAGCATGATCGAAATCAAAAATCCAATGGATGGATCTATTTCAAAGGTCAATGGGCAATGATTGAAGCCATTCCTAGAGTTTGAGTAATACGTGGATGACGAATTCGTGGATCTCCACGAACCCAGTTATGCTTCATGAGACACCTCGATCAAGTCAAGCTGTAGATATTCTGGTTTTCTTCTTTTTTAGCATTTGCATGATTTAGACAGTAGAGGCATTGCCTCATTCAAGTATGGAGGGGTATCATTCATATTTCATTTGCGCATCACTCATATTTTAGTTTTTTTATCTCAATCTTCTTAAAAAATAACAACATGACTTGTTTTAGACTGGTACAACAAAGTTAGTTAACGATTTTAGTAATTTGATGGAATTTTTTTATGAATCACTAATATCAAATGGAAAATGTATTGAAAAGTTGAATTACGAGCGATAATAGTATAACTAGTACATAGGGAGATTCATAAGTGATGGTTATAAAGTCTTTTCTAAATTGTTGTCTTTGTTTAACAAGTGGTTGATTTAAAGTACATGCATTAATTTCTTTTAAATCTTTAAAGCTAAGTGGTGCTAAGCTGATTTTGCACAACTCTCTCTCCCTCTTTAAAAAAATAAAAAAACACAAAAATAAGCGTGAAAAAAAAACACAACACTGCTAGTACATCTAGCGTTGGTGTGCAATCCAGCCAAGCTCTTTCCCAACTCTCACATAAGCCCGCAAGGTAGTGCATGAGTGGTATACCTTGGTCTCATTTTATGAGTTAGACACCTAAGGATTACCAACATTTTGTTGACATGGTCAGCGTCAGTCTTTACAATCCGCCATGCTCTGTCCTAACTCTCACGTAAGCCCGCGAGGCAGTGCATGAGTGGTATACCTTGGTCTATTAAGTTAAGTGTATATATATAATAAATAAAAATATGAGAGGGTAAGCAATTGAAACCAAAGCTCCTTCTTGACTTTACTGATTTGACTAGTATACAAAAGGAAATAAAAATACCATTTTGCAAACTATGACAAGCAAATAAAGAATTTATTTCATGGCTGCATTATGTTATCAAACGAAACAACTGGTCAAACTAGAGTTTAGCATATGAAAACTTGAATTATGTTAGAAATTTGTGACTAGTTGAGGAACCAAAAATTTCTAGAGATTGACTTAGACTTACATACATTACTATGTTGCAACTATTCTAAAATAAATCGAGTTTTCATTTATAAATTTGCATTCATGTAGCCACATTAGGATCATCGCATATGTACCGCATTTGGATTTTGTGGGTAGTATCCACTGAAAACCCTCACAAGACACCACTCGTCCTGCTAGGGACACCTAGAGGTTTAATGGCTTTGTTGCATACGTACAATGCAACTACTTCCTACGAAAGTGTGACAAATAAATTAGTTAGGAGAATAAATGTTCTTTATTCGAGGACGAATAGAAGTTCATGTGTGGGGGAATTGGTAGACCTCAAATTATGCATTTTCTTCATATATATTTTGCCTTATAAACAATACTACATGTTGTATTTTGCATATTTTTTCTAGGTTTTAAGGCGAAGCTGAAATTTGAGACAATTGTGAAGAAAATCTACTAATTGACGATTTATAATGCAAAGCTTCAATAGCCTAGTGGTTGTACTTCAAAACCTTTAGCAAGTGGTCATGAGTTTGAGTTTAGTGCAGCATATTATTTTTTATTGGAAGTTCACTAACCTAAAAACGAAGAATCTCATATAGATGGCATGCACTGATGAGATATTATACACATGGAGTTAATCGGATATCATATCCACCATTTTGATGAAGAGATTGATATTATTTTTATGAAGAAAAATATACACACGGATTTGATTAGAGAGAATGGTGGATACATCTTGGAGAAAATATTTTATGAATCTACCCAAATCAATCATAATCAACACTTGCCATATTCTGCATCATTGGATAGATTTTATGACCTTATACATTGCTCTTCACTTGGATGATATTTCGGCTATTTTCATTAATTCCACATGAAGAAAAAGGGCTCTTTAAACCTATATATACTCTCAACTGAAGAGCATTGAAGCATCCCGTTTAAGGATAGTCTCTCGTTTTTTTATTTTCTATTGTAATAGTAGCTAGTTAACAATGGTTGTCAATTAAGTTTGCCAGCATTCTTAACTGCCACTAAGTTTTTTTTTCAACCACTGTTATTTTCTTTTATGCAATTTTAATAAAGCTCTCTATTTTTGTCTTCTCTCATTTTATTTTGCATTTTTCTTACAGTTAATTGTGTTATCTAGTCAATTAGGTTTGCTAGAACACAATCATTATTTATCTGTTTTTTCTCTGTCTTATGTTCAATTCCATTTTGTTGTTCTTAGCTAATTATTGTATTTGATATAAATCCAATTAGGTTCGAATATGTTTGAAATACAATAGTAGTTTTTATTTGTTTGTTCAAAAATCACCTCTCAATCTTGTTTGACACGCCCAAGGTTTTTCTTAAGAAATAATGAATTTTTAATAACTCCTTGTGTTCAACTTACATACTACACACCTATGCTCTTGTAGAATATTTCATAATTTTTTGTTCCTAATTCAATAGAAATAGTCGATTAGACAATTATGAAATCTTACTCCAACTTCTCCAATCGGTTTTCTCAGAACCAGTTTCGTCAGTCCCTTAGTGAACAAGTATGCTATTATATTCCAATTATCTACTATGTCAATCTACTCTCTTCGACGCCGATAAACTACCTTTATCAAGTGGAACAATTCAGAGTATGTCTCTCTATTTGCAGTGAGCTCTAAGTACAGTTATGGACTATATCGTGACATTGTTATCATATAACAATGTTATAGGATTTTCAACATTTGGAATCACCCTCAGCTCAGTTATAAATTTGTGCATTTATATTTATATACATTGCTTTTATTGCGACGCAATACAAGATGATGTACTTAACATTTTTCATTGAATCAACTGTAGTCTTTCATTTGGAACATTTCCAACTAAAAGATTCTTTACTTCAATTTATTATTGACATATTATACTCAATATCACTTATGAAATTTTGAGTCCGAATGCTCCTTCATAAGGAACTAATTGTTTTTATAAACAATCCTGTAGTATTTCATAAATACATGAAAACACTTCAAACAACCATTTAGTGATATGTATTTGGATTTGATATTTGCTTCATGTATTAAATACAAAAAAAATCACGATATCATAGACAACATAACATGTATGATAATTCCCGTTGCCAATGAATAAGGAATCCATCTTACATGTTCTGTATTAAACATTCTAATAAGGTATCTGTATATCATTTGGGACATTTCTAATATCTTTTATACTTATTATAAATGACATCATTTATAAATTCAACGTCGAGTATTAAAACAACTAAAGCTGATTTTAACACAAGTTCGTCATTAACAATAAGTAGTGTGTTGTTTACTTATGGTTTATAAATATTTATCTAAATCTTAATTTATTTTTCTTACGAGCACACGCTTCCTCTGCATTTTGATTGACAAATCAAACTATTTGATATTTCTATGAAAACATTTGTTCAGTTTTGATGCGTGTCAAATGATACTTTTGTATTTGTTTTTGGATCATAGCTCAAACTCACAAACTTAATATCACTCCTACTGACTTCGAGATACTTTGGTTATTATGTGTAAACAGTTTAATCTAAATCATTATTTAGTTTTTTTGTTTCAACACATACGTATCAAACAAATACCATGCGATAATTTTGTGAGTAAAATCCGAACCAACTTGAGCGCATCGAACGATTAGTTTGTTAAGTTAATTTCAACAATTGAAATTTATGATTTTATTTTGATCAATGTTGTTCATTATATTCCAACCGCATTAGGTTTTTTTCTTGAAGACACATTTATGGCCAATGGATCATATCCCTTCGAATAAGATAGCCAAAAAATCATATTTTGATGATGTACTTGGAGTCTTTTTCGAATCTGCAAATCGTACCATATCATAGAGTCAATTCTCTTAATGGCTTAATTAAACAACCGATGATTGTTTATTCTTGACATTAACAAAAACTCATGGTTTCTCTTTAATGTACAAGAATACTCATTAGACGTTCTAATGTATTGTGTTCATTTAGGTTTGGTCAATTTCGTTCATCCCTTGTAATCGGTTTTATCATTGGATCATATCTAATTTCATTTTATACAATAATTTCTTAAAGGAATTCTTTCACTACAAAGTTAGTATTTCTTGAAACAATGGTTGTTTCTCAGTGCAATGAAATAGGCATTCATATATATTTTATGAATTGCCTTATATAAAATTGATTTTAGATCAGTTCACAATATATTTATGTTCACAACATAAACTAGTGATCTAATGATTATCATTCCCAAAATTCTCTTAGGACAATTCATACAAGATCCCTTACATGCAATTATTGCGTTTACTCTTTCGACTCGCACAACCTACCAACTCATTGGCCCAGGATACGTATGGATTTCTTATTAACCCTTATTTTGTATGGTTTTGTAAATTATTCTTTGGATGATATCAATTTTATCCTTGTGTAGTACTCTTAAGCAAACACCTTATAGAAAGAGTTTAACTCAATATCACTCATCATTAATCGTGCTTTGTCCAACAGAGTTCGATTACTCCGTACCAATATATCCTTATGTATTATAAGGAGGAGTGACCTTTGAGATTGAATCTTTATTCATGTTAGCTACATATGGAACTCTTTCCAATATACCCATCCATTTGATCAAACAAAATCATTTATGCCATATATTATTTTATTTACTTTCATTTTATGTTTTATAAGCTTATCATAGACTTATACATGCATATCAAATATACATGTCCATGTCTGTGATAACTCATCGGTGAATATGACGAAGTATATGGAACTGTTTTGGTATTGATAGACTTACGATTGCATATATCTATATTTATCAATCCAAAGAGTTCATCAACTCTTATGATGCTCCTACTAAATGGGTGCATAGCTCTTAATAGTTTGAGACACAATTAAATAGTATTATATGATTCATAATCATATAATAAAAATTATTTCTCAAAACTATGGCTTAGCCCATAATCCTAAAATAATTGTAAATAATTTTGGATACTTCAGTATTTTCCAATGCATCACTTTTATTGCGAAAAAACACCACATTATAGTTTTCTTTTATAACGAGTATTCATAATATTCACATTGAAATATAACTATGTCTATTTTTCAGTCGACACCAAAAAATAGTCATTATTTAATAAATAATGTTCGATATGTTTTACGTAAACAAAATTTTCATAATTTGATGTAATGAATAAGTTCTATATGGCATGCTCCTACTATTTCCGTCATTACTGTAATAGCATACTAAATTTGGAGATCCATCATTCATGTGATATAGATTATTTATTTCATATACTACAAGTAGTTTATAGCGGAGAGTACGTTGATTAAATATTTTGAACTCAAAGAAATAAATCTCATAGAAAACAATTTTCTATATGAAAATACATTTCGGTATAGAAATCATATTTCTTATTCCAGTGTTAACTATCAATTATTATTATTACAATTCTCGTTTTGGACATTTCTTTATGAAGCAGAAGTGACCATTCACTCTTTTTATCCCCACGGTACCTTAAATCATATCTACTCTTGTACACTCAATTTTTTCTCTAAATAGTTGAACCATTCAAAAGAATACCTTTACTAGAAGTCATAACGAACACTTTACAAAAGGGCATTCGATCATCCTGAAATGTTAAAGACATCAAATATGTTGTACTTTGCGTAAAGTGACCAAATTGACATTTCAACAATTGATTTCTTAGATATATATTGTAGTTTTGATTTTATGTTGCATTTAAACAATATGATCTTTATCGCAATCAATCAAATTGAATACTGATCTCGTACTATAGTTTATTTTCTTATTTCGTATGTACTAGTTTCATTAAAATATCATACACAAACCATGACTATTCACCATATAACATTTATATGTGGTAGTATATGGATCAAATATCCATAGTCTTATATTGCTTTTGAGTTTGGAATTCATAGAATGCAATACACAATCTCGACCAAATAAACGAATGTGTTAAGTTATTGTAAAATTAGGCACTTGCATGGATAAAAACATTAACATGCAAGAAGTATTTGATAGTAAGTATATATTATACTTATATTTGTCAATCTTCAGTTTAGTTTATTTGTATATCTTAGTTGATAAACGTTTTATCAATTATATTAAATGCACAAATTTATCAAGAAGACTTTCATAGCATTATATAACATATGTTCTTACAATATTAGAAATGTTAAGTGTTATTATTTCATTTTTCTAATAAGGCTCCCACTAAGCTTTATATATGTTTCACCAAACCCTAAGCAAAATGTAGAAGTCCTTTGACTTCACTTGTGGGTGTTAGGACTCGCATGACTAGAGATTCTGACCTTGCCAAAAGCTCAACAAATCATAGGCCTGTATAAAATGGATAACTCCTTATCAGTAGTATCACATACAACTCCTAACACGTGGTTCATTGCCCTAATCTTGCCTTTACCTTGAAGAAAGCTTAACAAGTAAAGTAGGACTATTTATTCGGACCTATCATTTCATAATGGCCTAAGTATAATGCACTTACTTTGAGGAAAGCTCTTATGTGTAGTTATCTTACCTCGCCTATTCAATATTATTAATAGTACTACATAACATCTCTAGCTTGAGGAAAGCTCAATCACTAAAGAGTATGCAAGTAATCTGTTAATACGTAAATGATAGAGGACAACTTTATGTTAAAGATTCATAATCTTCAATATATTATATCGAGTGATATTGACTTTATGGAAAATGTATTTCTTATGAAATACCCTCATGATTCAAGTGTCAAACACATCAGAAATCACAATATACGTACATATACGTATGAATTTATTCCTTAAGTCTGTTTAGAGTTTCTTTAATGTTCCACCTTTAGTTTATACATTTATATTACATAAGTTTTATTATTATATCACTTTTACATTTTAATTAACTTGCATAATAGTATTATGTATAATACTATATTAATTAAATCTTATTTAATTAATTTTAATTAAATAAAATTTTATTTAATTTTATATTAACTCAATATAACATTTATATTTAATAATTAATATATATATTGTAATCTTTATACTATATATCATATATATACACATATATGTTTATTATATAATTAATTAACATTTTAATTAATATAATTAATTTCAAAATCCATTTATACACATACATATATACTTATATTATTTTAAACATTTTAAAACAGCATAACATATATCAAAATATATAATACATGTATACATTTTTCATTAATTAACTCATTTAATTAATTTATCAATTTTTTAATCTTATTATTAATTTTTATTAAATTCGAAATTAATTTATCTTAATTTTCGAACATTATGAATTTTTTTAATTGTATTATAAAATTTATAATATATGTATATCTTATTTTAAATTTAACTTTTAAATTTAAAATCTTATATAAGTTTCAAATAATTTTGTAATTTAACCCAATACCCAATTTTAATTGGGCCTCTTATATTAGGGAGAACCTTTTGGGCTCACATATCTGTTCGGGCTAAGCCGGTAGCTAGGTGGGGGCAGAGTGCTTCTTTATCCAAATCTAATCTTTTAACACTACCTTTGTTACGCTCCCTACTAACTGGGTTCTGAGCTTAATTGGTTAACCCTAACTTGACTAATTTAGACCGGATAAGTTACTGGGCTCTGATACCATTATTGAAACTGGGCCAGCCCATAGCTGAGTATTGAGTGAATCTTAATTTTTTTAAACCATTTTGGATCATTATTGGACCTATGAAGTTTAATTTATTTAGAACATTTCTAAATTTTCATTTAAATAAAATCTTTATTTTATTTAAATTTATAAAGCGATTTTGTATTATTTGGTTAATGTTGCATTATATATATACGTGTATCATATACACATAAATATGTTTGTACGTATGTAACATATCAATCCGTGCAAGGTATAACATGCCCAAGTATAGGTGTTGGAATTTATATCGCAACAGATACGTTAGCTCATCTTGTATACCAATATATTGTCCAAATGTATATTTATATATAATTTTAATTTGTATATATTTACAAAATATTACAAATATACATATGCATATACATATATATATATATATATTTGTAAATCATAGTTTGCTTAAATAAAAATATATATATGTATATGTGTGTGTATATATATATATGTATATATTTAAAAACATATGAATGAGTTTTGAATTACTTATAAATTACATAAAATCTAATTTAAAATATATATAGATATACATATATATACATATATATATATATCTATATATTAAAGTCAGAAACAATATATGAATGTATATAAAAAATTATATACATATGTTAAATACTTATATGTTTATGCATTAATAATATTATAATAAAATATACATATGTATATATTAACATTTATTACTACAAAAAATATATTTTAAATATACATAATACCAGGTCGTGCGCACGGTAATTTTTAAAAATTTTAAATATATATTTAAATAAACATTTGTATGGATATTTACTAAAAATAAATAAAAATTTATTTTTCGAAACTTAATTTTAAAATTTAAATTTGTATTAAAATTATGATATATATTTTGTAATTTTAAATATTAATATATTTTATAATTTAAAAATAATTTTATATCTAGTTTTTAATTTCGTCCTTTATTTAAATAATTTTAAAATAAAGAATGTTTCTTTTTTATAAATTTTTGCTGAGAGTAAATTAGGTAATAGTTTAATTTTATAAAAATAATTTTATGATGTGTGCATGTGTGTATATACATATAATTGATTTATGAATATATATATTGATTTAAATAATATTTAAAAATAATATATATAATTATTTTTATTTCTACCGAAAATAATATACCTTTAAAACTTATACATAAAATTATATAACTATATTTTATATAAGTATGATGTAGTATTAAATTATACACTATGTATACATATTTAAATATTACACATATTTAAGTTGTTAAAATAATTTTTTTTTTATTAGTTGTGCTGCATATCTGCATATATATTTGTAAAAAAAATTTTAGCATACAATTATATGTAAACATACGGTCCAACCATGACAATATATATGTATATTGGAATCATCACCTAACCAATAATATATATATAGACATTATATCTAAACTTTAATAATCGTATATTAGTTAGAAATGTACCTTATTCCCAATGCTTGAAAGTACACCTTGAAATGATGAAATTTGCACCTTGAACTGATTTTCAATCCAATAGATTTCTTGTCTATGAATCGTTGACCACCAGCTATCGAATTGCACTTGATTTGATTTGATTTGATTTGAAGTTATAAAATTAGAGAGATAGAGGGGGGGAGTTTGGCCAGATCTAGAGGGGACATGGTGGCTAAAAAGGATCTAAAACATGTGAGGTAGAGTTGCTTATATAGAGGAGAATTTATAGATATATTAGAATCAAGATCCTACATCATCTCTTTCAAATTCTTTTCTATCTTTGCCCTCCTTCTCAATGCCTCTATAACATCATTACATGGCCACCTTTTACTCTTATTGTGGCTGAACAAACTAGCCACATTTATGGTCTTTAAATCCATTTATGGCCCGAATAAATATTTTCATCTAAATCAAATTTGAACGCTTATCGATATTGTATATCGATTAATATATTCATAACTACTATAAATACATTTAATATTTGCTTATAAAATTAAAATTTTATAATTAAAATTTCATAAATATTAATTGATTTAATTAATTTATACAATTATAATAGTTATTCGATGCTTCTAATGCTTCTACTTCCAATCACAAATATTAATTACGAATCCTGTCTTGAGTAGTGTTTCACTTCCAATACTTCCACTTGACCCAAATACAGTCATTCAATAGACGCTGTGTCATGATTCAACAATAGTCAAAGTGGAGCTTCCGCATTGAAGATCAATAGTATTCTCAAGTCAAGAGAACTCTATGATTTTTTCACATCGATATTTTCTTTTTGACCTCAGTTATATTAACCAATAGAAAACTATCTAATGAGTCATTCCATAATTATCCAACGACTATCAGTATGTACCCCTTGGGGCCCCCAGCAACCATGAGTAATACACAGTCCAACATTTATAGAGCATTATGTACTCTAGCCTCAACAGGTGTATCGATATCCAGTCTTGATTCGTCTTGACTAGGAATATTTAAAATGATATATTTATTTTCATTGTGATAAATTATTCATGGCTACAACACTTTATAACTACTATTACAAATCATACCATTTATAGATTTCTAACAAATATACTTTAATTAAATTAATTAATTAATATAACACATTATGTCAAGTATAAATGGAAAGAAAACACCTTATTTCGGATAAAATTGGTTATCAAGTTAAATATAAGTAACAAATTAAATAATTGCCCTTAGGGCATACCTTTAACTCAATCACATGTACTGGGTGCTTGTAGTTCATGGGCTGACCATTACCGCCTATGCTGGGGTCGATTAAGGTGCTGGACCATAGGGATATACGCGCTAAGAAAAATGCAACTACAGGTCGATTGGACAATGCGGAAGCTTGAATCGGCCCAATTCATACTTACGAGAAATTTGAGCAACATTTTGCTCCACAAGTCCATGTCCATGCATAGGTGTGAGATTGTCGTTCGTGCATTTAATGTTGCATTAAATGTTATTCACATGTCATTGTGCCATTGGTAGTTGCCCATTTTCTTTCCCAAACTCCATAGAGATAATGCACTTTTTCGATGCGGTGAAGTGATATTTGGATTGATGATACCTAGATGGTTTAGATCGTCTCCTATGTGGTTAATCTAATGGCTACTTATATAAATTTTCTTCCCCGTCTTCACGTTTTTTTATTGTGAGCTCAAATATTTTCGCCATTAAAGAGAGAAAAATTCAATCTTCCTTCATCTCTTCAACTAACAACTACTTTCATCTTAAATCAATAAGTGCTTTTGTATCAATTCATTTTGCTTTTTACCTCGTTCAACCGACAACTAGTTTCATCTTAAATCAATAAGTTATTTTCATATCAATTCATTTTTATTTTACCGTTCTTCTATTAAATGTCTGATTGTGTTTATGTGCCGAATAATTTCATGCTTTCATGCTCTTTTGCACCATCGCTTTTTCCTTTTTTGCTTTTACTTATGGTCACTATAATGTTAACCTGAATGTTGTCATTGATAAACATTCACCATATATGGCATCAAACGATCACCGTTGCATCACTAATAGTGATTTTTCAACGTTGGGAACCTAGATAGGTCATGACAAATTTTTTTGAGTTTCTTTGATATTACTGAACCGCTCCCATCCCAATTAGAATAGGAAGATGACATGCTGAGTTTGGCCCAAGAATATGGACAAGCGGCAGGCTGGTTAAGATGTGGGCCACATGGCTGATCTTAATTCTTAGTTTAGGGTTTGATTGACCTTGTTGTATAGGTGCGTACCGCATGCATTAGTTACACAAGGAAACGTCCCTAAGCCTTGTTAATGTTTAAGTGGGTTGGGGTGGTTCAGTAACCTAGGCTGTTTGTTGATTGCAAACGACCGAGACTGCTTCTACATGCAAACAGACTCTCCATCTAGGTGCTTCAAAATTTCCAGAGGAGAGGGTTAATTTAATCCGTTCTCTATCCTCTATGGTTGCGAGAACATCAATCCCCTCTAACCTATGGTGGAAGACCGAGCTAACTAGCTCATTATGGGCTACTTCACGAGGTTTCTAGTTTATATGACGAGTGGGGCAATGTTCCTGCTACACTCATTTTTTATTAGGTTTCTAAACACCAATCCAATGGTGTTGGGGGCAGCTCATAGCGAGACTCCATATCGTGTGCCACAACCTAAGCATTCTAGAACTAGACTCGATCTTGATTAGGTTAATCTTCTAGCTATGAAAATAGGCTAACACCAAAACATACAACTATTACTACCTTCAAGGGAGCAACAAGCCCCCTCTTCTTTGGTCTTGCGAGCAAGGTATTAGGATTGGGAATACAACTTCTTTGTGCCAGCCTCCATCAATCTGACCCTCACAACTCAGGCCTTCCATGTGCATGGTATATTTTCTATTTATTGAATTTTCCTCAGAAGTCTCCCGAATAATTTGTAACCATTTCTCCTTTTCTTGCTACTGTGAACCCTACCAGGACCAAAGTAGACACCTATATATATAAGGACTACATCAGCCTGATAAATGCGACTGATTCTAACACCAATAACTTGACAATGATTTTTATGACCAAGACCCTTCGTCGGGTGGGATTTCTTGGACCAAGATAAGCAATGGGAGGTGGTAGAGGCTTTGCCTAAGCCCTAACCATATGACCAACTAGGCTCGTCGGTGTCATGATCATAGAATATAAGATGGTGGCTCCCTTAGTAGACATAGAGGAAGAGGAGGAAACTACCATGTCAGACCTTGGTCTCAATGATAAGTGGGATTCTAATGATTCGGTCCTGGACAAAGATTACATTGTTGACTGGTCTACCAATTATTCTTGCACATCAAAGATGTTTGAGGTGGAGAGGATGGATGACTACTTGTCGGAGATGGATACACTAACAAGCAAGGGCTCCTTCTTCGAGACCCCTCCTCCTTATGGGTCTCCGACCCTTGTAATTCACAAAATGCCCTCCAATACACAAAACCTCAAGAGGCATAATTTAGCAGTAACCTTTTGGAGTCTCCTTACCCACCATTAGCTAGGAGGCAGTAGGGAAACCAACCTAATAAGGGTAGCCTAGTTTTGCATTACTTTATTTTCAATTTCTTTGACATTTTTGTTCTTACTCCTTGCCTTGCTTATTTCTTTTGCAATGGTCCACCTAAACCTTGTTAGAGTCTCAATTCATCCATGGTATCGAGTACTTGACATAGACCTCTACCTCACAAACATGCATGAGCGCCAACACCCGATCACAGACACGGGCGACCAATGCATAATGACGAATGTTGGTTAGTTCTCATCCAACATCAGCCAGGGGAGATTATGCCACATGTCCGGGTCATTCCAGTTTTGACGTTTCCCTCTCACCTTCGAGTCATCCCTAGCCAGTGATTCCACTCATCAATGCAGCTGGACCTGATTCATTCTAGTCTAAGAGAAGGAGGGTTGATGAAAAGCCTGAGAGATCTGAGGGGAGGCCATCATTCATCTTTTCACAAAAAGCCAAGCTTATTGGGCGGTTGCTGGTATCCGATGATAATGAGGTGATAGGGTCCACCAGTCTTTCAGTGGTGGAGCGCTTGGATGAGACAAGCTTATTAGGGCTTCTCCAGACCTTAGCGGAAAAAACTTCGAAGGTGTTAACGCAAACCAGCCAACCAAATTCCAGTTGGATTGGGCACTTCACCGAATTGGTGTTAGACACCGAAATGAGGGAGACTTTTCAAGTAAGATTCTAGACAGCCTTTTTTATTTCTTTCCTTTCCTTCTTTTCTTTTCTTCCATTATTTTTGTTTTGTAGGCCGGGTCATGCTCTTTTCCTTTGCAACGACGTACTTCTATATATGAAGCGGGCCATAAATGAGGCCAAAGCCCATTGCTTAGTGGAAGAGAAACTTGCTACCCTTGAGATAAGGACTACTAAGGCCGAGTTAGCCAAGGAGAATGTGACCAAGGAGAGGGCTAGGGAAGTGGCTAAGAAGGACGGTATTGAGGGGGAGAATGCCCAATTTAGGGGACACTTGATTGCAAGCCATAAGGAGGTGGACGATATGGGGAAAAGGCTATAACAACATTTACAACATGCCGCCCCAGAGCAGTAAACAAAGATAAGGGCCGATAAGGACGAAGAGTGGAATGGGAGGCTGATGAAAATGTGGAAGCTAATCTTTGTATCCAACGGCCACCTCCCACAACGACCAGCTTCCTCACCTCGGATGAGAAAGAAGAGTTGTGACAGTAAGTGTCATAGGACATGGCGGAGGACTGGAGGACTCCCCTGATCATCCAGACCCACCGAGCAGATTTCAATTTTGATGGCTGGTCCCAGTGAACTATCCATTGATGATGCTATGGTGGATAAGTATATATTTTTTGTGATGACTGGTAGTTCACCACGGACCTCCTACCCCTATGAATTCTAGGGCAATAGTTGGCCTTTTTGTAATTGTACACTTTTCCCTTTTTTGTTTGGGTGTGGCTCATCGATGTAATGGGACTTCTTTTCTCAAATATTATAGACTATTTTTTTCCTTACGATGAAATTTGTTATGAATTTATTTGTTCGTATGAGTATTTTGTATTTTTCTTACACCTTTCTCCTAACATTGTGCATGTGTATATACCTACATTTGTCCTTCGTGTTTACTTTCTATTTGTTCCTGTGCTAGTCGAGTCATGCGACCCTGGTTTTGTTAAGTAAGCATGTAGACTTAGCTTTTTAAGCAACATAATATGTAAGTAGACATAAGAAAAACAGAGAGAAACCAAACCAATAAAACTTATCTTGTTAAGGACGCAGCTTGCCCACATCTTTGCATATTGGGAGTGAGTTGGTGAAGGGGCGTCCTTAGGTGGTTGCCCGATATTCAATTGGAACCATCTTTGTTGATTTTGCAGGCCATTGAGGGTCCCGACTTTGATTATAGGGCTATTTTAGGTGTTTAGGTTGGCCAAAATTATGATGTCAAGTTCGAGTTAGGACGTGGGTAACTACAACGCCTTAGCACTAGAGCCCCTCCTGCTAGAGGGACGACCAACATCATAAGTGAACAAATTGAGACCATTATGTGATACTAATCAATGTTATTTTTGAAACTCAAGGTTGAAGAATGAAGCTTTATTTCTACATGGACGAGCTTGACAAGTCAACTTAAAGATTGAACAAAGTTAATTAAATAAAGGTACTTTAAGTGGAGAGTTAAATATCCAGTTATGGTTACTTGGACATCACACTTCCTAAAGGTAATTTTCGGTTTTACCCAAAAAAGAGTTAGAGTTTTGAAACATGGATAAATACACTCTTACGGAACATGAAGATATAGAAAATTAAAGGAAAATTAGGCCACACAATCATAAATAAAATATCTTTCATCTCACTTTTATTTTAGTCTCTTCTTTATTTCACATGCTATAATTTACGCTTTTTCTTTCAGGCAATTTTTATTTGATTTCCTCTTTTCGTTTCATGCAATCAATGTAGTTTTCTTTACTTTATATAATTAACGTAGTTTTCTTCTCTTTTATACAATTAGATTAACTCTCTTTCTTTCATTTTATGTAAGCAGAGTAGATCCTTTTGTATTCATTTTCTTCAAAAATGAAATAATGTTGAAATGGTATCTAGGATGAGCGGCTGAATTCTTCAATTTAGGGATAATGAAGCTGTCATGATTCATACAAAATTAATATCATGATTTCTTATGTGTTTTCTTTTAATTTACGCTTTATGTTGATTGCGATCCAAGTAGCATATTGATGGTTATAAATGATATTTGTTAGCCTATGTTATTTGATATTATTATCCTAAATTGGCTACTTTCAAATCAGTAATAGACTTAAGTTTCATCATAATATAAACTATATGATTTTGATTATCTTGTTGGAAATAAAGTAGAAATTGATGCTTTATGTTACTTGATCTTTGATTGTAAATAAATTGTTTTCAAATATATTTTATTTCCAAATATCATCATTAGATTTAATAAATGTGGGTAATGTAATTTGATGGTGTATATAGCTTGTTTTAATGACACATATTCTCATGCTTAAAACACACACACACATATATATATACATGTATGTATGTATTTTATGTATATGTATAGTATGTATGTATGTATGTATGTATGTATGTATGTATATCTACGTGTGTATATAGATTAATATCACTAAGTTACTAAAAGAGATCATAAAATTATCATGTGTTGATTTTAGTGAGTATGTTAGTAGATTTATTCCCAAATTACCTTTCTATTATCAATCTTCTTAATTTTAATTTATTAGAATTTTATATTAAAACATTCTTATAATTTCTTGGTTAATTTGACAGAGTGGGCTTAAAAATTATTATCTTCCTTGTCTTTTGGCCCGTACTTGCATATATACTACCATTATACATCATGCATTTATTTTTCCATTACAATATTACAGTTTTCTAATTATATAGAAAAATCAATGAACAAATTTTTGGCACTATTTCTAGGGAAAACAATTTAGTTGTACTTTATTTTCCAAACGTTTTGCCTTTTTATGTAGTAAAAAATGAAAATATAAATAAAAGCGTTGTTCTATGTCTCGTTTGTTGTTACATTTTCTTTATTATTTAATAAAAAACAAAAAAGGCAAAAAATAATGAAATAGATAAAAACAAGTTTTATTTATTCGTTGAAAAAATAAAATCACAACTAGGATTTAATTTATGTGAAAATCTTACATTTTTTCTATGTGAAATTGCTAAATTTAGGATCATATTTCAAACTTTTTCTTTTGATTTTTTGGATAAATCTATAAAAGAATCATACATAACTAAAATTATTACGTGAGATCCCTAATACTATGTTTTGAATTTTCAAATGATTGCATTAGTGTTTTACTGATTTTTCATGAAATTTCTAATATTAGGATTAGGTTTCCATTTATACAAGACCTCACCTTGTTGTATATATTTTTTTATTTTAGAAAAAATATTCAAACTCTTGAGTGTAAAGAAGAGAGAAAAAAATGCTACATATCTACATGTGTGTGAGGTTAATTCCTAGTGTCGGTTTATTTTTCTAGTGTTACTTTACATTTTTGTGTTCGTGTTAACACTTTTTTAGGATTTAACATCACTTTACCAATATTTCTTTGATTTTTTTCCTTTGGCCTTTTCGATTATTCTTTTCACCAGTTAGCCAATATTACGTGATTGTACAAAATCAAATTAAGGTCTTTACACATAAAATACACAATATTCACAAGTCAAAAGTTTAATCTACATCATCACATGATATTTACTATTTGACATAGATACAATAACATGAAAAAGATTCTCCATGAGTCATTTCTTAATATTTCCAAATTACCACAAGTACTTAACCTATTAGTGCCCCCAATAGTCAAGAATAACTCACTTTCCATCATATGGACAACTTTACATATAATAGTCTATTTGGTGTATCAATATCCCATTCTCAAACACCTTTGACAAGGAGCAATCAAGAATATTATTTATTCCAGCAATCCAATAGTCACAGCGGTCGGTTAAAAACATTGTGTTGGGTGCGTTTCCACCACCACCGAACCAAAGGGAAGAAGGCACCACCGAACCACTCACCACCGAACCAATCCACTCCCAAGGCCTAGCCGAACCAAAACAAGGAAAGAGCCACCGAATCACATGCTACCGGACCAACATACCACCGGACCAGAGCCACCGAATCACATACTACCGGACCAACATACCACCGGACCAACATACCACCGAACCAACATTGCCAGGCCATATTACATCAGCCCAGGCCCACCAGCAGCTATATACATCCGAGACCCCTGCCCTCAGCCTCACTCTATAAATAGAGGGGTAGGGGTACAACAATGGGGGACAAGTTTGAGAGCTCAAGCACGGACAAAACTTTCAAACAACTTTCAAACAACTTTCATATACTTGTATCAAAGCTTTGTACTTGTAATCTGAACAGTAAAGGAGTATAACATATAAAGTGGACGTAGGCACATTCTGGCCGAACCACTATAAATCTGTGTGTCTTTTACAGTTTAGTCCCTGCTTTTTTATATTTGCATAAATCACCCAGATCACTAAAAACAACATAAAATCAACTAAATCATACGACTTGGAGGTGTTTGCCCATTTTTTGTGCAAACATTTTTGGTGCTTTCACTGAGAAGGGCGGCTGAACTCAGGACTTCAGCTTCTCCCACTTAACTTTCTTCCTAACAACATCGCTCATTGCTTGGAAGACATGCCTCCCAAGTAGAAGAAAGATGTTAACAAAAAAAAACATCGCAACCAGCAGTATTCCAGATCCAGTGGTCACAGATCAAGTAAATCATCCCATTCCAACAGCATTACCAAATGAAGGACAGGCAAATCCGACAACCCCTGCCACGTGACAGCCGGTAGCGATTACTAGGGCAGATCTAGACAGGGTTGTGGCTGAAGTGACTAACCGCTTCACATCCCAACAGGAAGCCTTGGTGGACCAACTCATGTCACGCTTAAGGGATGCTGAAGAGTCCAACCGCAACACTGAATCATGGGGTTAGTCCCAGTCTGGAGGATCTCGGAGGCAACAAAGATCTTCCATCTTCGAAGAAGCTAACGATAGAAGCGGCCATGGTAGGAGCCGAGACAGAACTCAGTCCGAACGCCGACCCGAGGAAATGCTTGGAACTGAATCCAACGGGGGAGGTACCAGGCAAAGGTCAACTGTAGCTGAGCCTGTCATGCTGCCTAGCCATGGAAACGCCGATGAACGGGGCCGAGCTAGAGTCCAGCCCGAAGTTGGACCCGAGGAAGTGCTTAGATCAGAACCCAGCAGGGGAAGATCAAGGCAAGGGCCAGCTGTGGCTGACCCTAGCATGCTCCCAGAAGACCAAAGACAGCCACTGGAAAATATTAGGAATGATAGACGATACCATCCCTACAGGTCATCTGGACGGAATCAATCCCACAGAGAAGAACCGAACTCATTTCTATCTGCTCCAAATTCTGATGAAAGGATGGCATGCTTGTTCAGAGAGTGCGTCCAACGGGATCAAAGAGATCGAGGGATAGGCGCGAGGGTAACCAGCCCTTTCGCCCGCAACATCGAGATTGCCATCCCCCCCCCCGAGAATGGAAAATTCCAACAATGGAACCTTACAAGGGAACCTCTGACCCCGTTGTACACTTACAGAGATACACACAGCATATGCTCATGAGCGGAGCAACAGAGGGAGTACTGTGCAAATGCTTTCCACTATTCTTAGTAGATCTAGCTACCTCCTTGTTCTGCCATCTACCCCAAGGATCCATCAGCTCATGGGAGATGTTGAAAGAAAAGTTCATCAGCCAGTTCCACATTCATGTGGAGCAACCCAAGGACGCTTATTCCTTATCCAGTATCAAACAGAAACCTGGAGAGAAAGTGCAGCAATATCTAACCCGATTCAATGCCGCAGCGGCCGCAGTCTAAGATGCCGATGAGAAGCTTATCTTAATGGCCCTCTGTAGTGGGTGCATCCAGATACTAAATTTGCTAGAAGATTGACAAAAGAAAAACCAGCTACTTTACCCGATTTCTTCCATGAGGCTGGGAAATATATGAGACTTGAAGACGCTGCCACTGAGGGGCAGTCAGGGTAACAAAATAAGGTAGCTCACGGCAACACGCCCGCTGTAGCAAAGTACGTTCGAAGAAATGACTCTAGAGACAATGCTGGGGGCAAGAAGGGAGAAAAGCGTCTATATCGGCCAGGAACGAGATTTGACGCTTACACCCCTTTGAATGAAACGATCGAAAACATCTTCCTGGCCACTCAAGACGAAGTTAAATACAAATGCCCCCCGCACAAGAAGGAATCAGATAACGCAATTAAGTCTGGAAAATTCTGCCGCTTCCATGAATCCCATGGGCATGATACCAACAAATGCCATCATCTCCGGGACTTGATTGAAGAACACATCAGAAGAAGGAGACTAGAACGCTATGTAAAAGGTCAGAACAGGACTCAAGTTCTTGCCAATGAGAACCCAAGGCTACCCTCCCCAGAAATAGGCAAAGGAAATCGCAACACCAACGGCTCCAGTCAAGAAAAGATAGTAGTCCATACCATCTCGGGAGGGCCACACATCGCCGACGGAAGCTGGGCAGAGATGGAAAGTTACGGAAAGTCACTTAGAAACAATGAAGAATGCGTCAATTCTATTATAGAAGAACGCCACCCGAAGCGGATAGAGAATGGTGACATCACATTCAGTTGGCGTGACCTGGAAGGAAGGCAGTACCCTCACACGGATCCCATGGTTATCTCTGCTCGGCTCGGTCCAGCCGAAGTTTTCCGAATTCTAGTAGACACTGGAAGCTCAGTAAATATCCTATTCAAGCATGCCTTTGACAAAATGAAGCTGTCATTAAAGGACGTTCTTCCCTGCAATAAACCACTACACAGTTTCACAGGAAATGCGAAGATGCCCCTCGGGCGACTGGACCTCTTTGTTGAAATCGGAAGTCATCCCCGCTCCGTTGTGCGAAAACAAACATTTGTGCTGATAGAAAACCACTCGGCCTACAACGCCTTCTTAGGAAGGCCAGCCTTGTCTAACTTCCAAATTGTCCTGGCCCCATGGTGCCTGAAGATGAAATTTCCAACGGACAATGGAATATGGGAAGTAGAGGGAGACCAGGACATTGCTCGAGATTGCTATGTAACTGAACTTCGCAATAACCACAGGAAGGATAAAGGGAAGAGTGCAGAGATTGCCCTCTGCACAAAAAGTTTGGAAGCATAGCAACTAAAGAAAGCCCCTCCTCTTCGATATACCAGTGACCCTTTCAATGAATTAGACCCCAGGGACAAAGAGGAGGAGACTACCGCCGAGCCTGCAGAGGCTATGGAATTTGTATCTATGGACAGACACGACTCGAGTAGACTATTGAAAGTCGGGTCCCAACTAAAAGCAGAATTGAAGGAACAACTCATTGATTTTCTCCGCCACAACTTGGATGTATTTGCATGGACGCACGCCGATATGACTGGAGTCTCCCCAGACATAGCATGCCACGCACTAAACATCGATCCTACCAATGCGCCAGTAAAACAGAAAAAGAGAAGTATGGGGCAGAACGATCAGCGGCCCTCGATGAAGAAGTAAAGAACCTACTTGCCAATGACTTCATACGAGAAGCCATCTACCCAGAGTGGATCGCTAACCCAGTACTAGTAAAGAAGGCTAATGGGAAGTGGCGAACATGCATTGACTTCTCCAACTTAAATGACGCCAGCCCGAAGGATTGCTTCCCACTTCCCCGAATCGATCAGCTTGTGGACAGCACAGCCGGGCACGAACTCTTATCCTTTATGGACGCATACTCAAGATATAACCAAATTCCTATGCATACTCCCGACCAAGACCACACTAGTTTCATCACTGACCGGGGATTGTATTGCTACAAAGTAACGCCTTTTGGACTTAAAAACGCAGAAGCCACCTATCAGCGCCTCGTCAACAAGATGTTTGCGGGACTAATAGGACAAACTATGGAAGTTTATATGGACGACATGCTGGTAAAGTCAAGGAAAGCCAACGATCACGTTAGCCACCTGGGCAAGATGTTTCAAGTACTTTGCTAATATGGAATGAAGCTGAATCCTCTAAAGTGCTCCTTCGGAGTATCATCAGGAAAGTTCCTGGGATTCATCGTCCATGCTAGAGGAATTGAAGCAAACCCTGAACAAGTCTGAGCTCTGAAAGATATCAGGATACCTTCTACCCGAAAAGAAATGCAAAGCCTAAATGGGAAGGTGGCCGCCCTGAGCAGATTCATCTCTAAAGCAGCTGACAAATGCATCCCCTTCTTCGAAGCTCTAAAGAAAGACAAAGGAAAGTTCGAATGGACTGACGAATGCTTAACAACTTTCCTTAACTTAATCGAACACCTCCAGAGACCACCAGTACTCTCAACTCCGAACAAAGGCGAAGAGCTATACCTATACCTTGCTGTGTCATCTCATGCTCTAAGCGCCACCTTGGTAAGAGAAGACAACCGCACGCAGCGGCCGGTATACTTTGTAAGTAAGAGGTTTACGGGGGTAGAAGCAAGATATCCTAAACTTGAAAAGCTAGCCTACTGCGTACTAATCACATCACGGAAACTGCGTCACTATTTCCAATCTCATTCCATCAGAGTTCTGACCGATCAACCGCTAAGGCAGGTACTCCATCGTCCTGACACTTCTGGGCGACTACTTAAATGGTGCATTGAACTAAGTCAATATGATATCACCTACCATCCTCTCACCGCCATCAAGGGACAAGCCATAGCCGATTTCATTGCCGAATTCACTACCAACGAAGGTAAGGAGCAATCGGAAATAGCAGAAGACATCAAGTGGAATCTCTTTGTGGATGGAGCATCAAACGAACAAGGCTCGGGGGCAGGTGTGGTAATAATCAGTCCCAGGGGAAATAAGCTACGCTATGCTCTAAAGTTGGAATTCGCTGCCACCAACAACGATGCAGAGTATGAAGCAGTGATAGCGGGATTAGAACTTGCCTTAGAGATTGGAGCCAATTCCTTATGTCTTCATAGTGATTCTCAGCTTATCGTGAATCAGATACTAGTAGAATTTCAGGCTTGGGAAGAGTGGCTCACAACATATCTAAGGAAGACCAAGCGGATCCTCGGTCAATTGGATCACTATTTGATCAAACACATTCCTCGAGAAGAAAACCAAGAGGTCGACGAACTGGCAAAACTAGCTAGCATGAAAGACGGCACCATTTCAGGAATGGTAACCGTCTCAAGGCAACTAACCCCGAGTTTTGAGCAAGTGAATCCGATAGCTGCAACCGAAGAAGAAACTTGGATGACTCCCATCCGAGACTACTTACAAAGTGGCACACTGCCCAACGGGCGTAACGAAGTCAAGAAAATCTTGAGGAAAGCTTCCTGCTACACAATACAAGAGGGCATCCTCTATCGGTGCGGCTTCTCTAACCCCTTATTAAGGTGTGTCGCTGGAAGAGAAGCCAAGGAAATCTTATCCAACATCCATCAAGGAAGCTGCAGAGATCACACTGGAGGGCAGACTCTGGCAAAAAAGATACTCCGATATGGATATTTCTGGCCCACCTTAAGCAAAGACGCCTTAGATTTCGTCAAAAAATGTGACAGATGTCAGAAGTTTGCTAAGATTCCGCGGCTACCAACAACCGAGATTACTCAAATGACCAGCCCTTGGCCCTTTGCAGTATGGGGAATTGACTTGATTGGCGAACTGCCAATGGGCCGAGGTAGGGCCAAATATGCTATAGTGACAGTCGACTATTTCACCAAATGGGTGGAAGCAGAACCCCTAAATAAAGTATCTTCAACAAAAGTTATTAACTTCTTGATCAAAAATGTTCTATGCAGATACGGAGTCCCACTTAAAATCATTTCGGACAATGGACTTCAGTTTGACAGCGAGGAGTTCGCCAACTGGTGCCAAGAGCATGGAATTCACGAAAGTTTCTCATCTGTAGCTTATCCCCAAGCAAACGAACAAGTCGAAGCTGTCAACAAAATTCTCAAAACTCTAATCAAAAAGAAACTTGAAAAGTCAAAAGGCGCATAGGTGGATGAACTTCCTACGGCACTTTGGGCCTATCGCACATCTTTCAGAACATCAACGGGGCATACTCCTTTCTCTTTGGCATACGGATCAGAGGCTTTGCTCCCAGTTGAAACTATAGTGCCTTCCCACCGTAGGATCCACTATAACCCAGAAGAGAACGAAGAACTCCTTCATATGTCTTTGGATCTAATTGAGGAAAGAAGAAATGATGCAGCCCTCAAAGCAGCATCTCACAAGAAAAAGTGGCAGCGCAATACAACTCCAAAGTCAAGCATCATAGCTTACAAGAGGGGGATCTTGTCCTCAAGCGAATCTTCCCGCGCCACGGAGCACTAGATCCAATCTGGGACGGACCATATGTAATTCATAAAGATCTCCACAACGGAGCTTATATTTTGTCAATAGTGGACGGAGAGGTGTTCTAGAGGGCATGGAACATCCAACACCTTCGTCGATACTTTACTTAACTTGTACTGCCCATATGAAGTGAATTAACAAAGAGAATCAGTGGACGTAGGCATTTTCCTGCCGAACCACTTTAAAAAAACTTGTCTCTTTTTAACGTGTTCCTTTATATCTTGGCTGCTTGTTAACTTTATCGTTTTCTGTTGAACAAAATCCTGTGTAATGGCATTTTCATTCAAGACACATCACACTGCGACCTCACCTGGACAAGACCTAACAGGTACTATGCGAATCTATGCCCTCGCCAATGAGACACTTTTGCTCCAGCATCCCTCTGCTGTGAGTTAACTCATTGCTCGCAATCGGCCCTTAAAGCCAACTGGAATGAGCCGATTATAAGCCACCGAGAAGGCCGACTATAGCCGAGACAGCTCATTACGGTGTTCGGCTTGCCGGCAACCGTGAACCTACTTTAAGCCCCAACATAAGGTGTGGCCAGCCAGGGGTAGTTCACGGTTGACGATCGGCACCCACGCTAGCCGGCCACGGTAAATCGAATAATACCCGCGACTATGGGCCATAATGGCCCGGGTAGTTACTATGCGCGATCTCGGCTCCGATGTGTCTTAAGTACGGCTGTGGTAAAAAAGATAAACTCCCCGCAGAGGCGTAAGATGGGTGACAAATGTCTCCAAGACCCACAGCTAGGGAAAGTGACTACAAAACCCGTTTGCCTCGAACTTAAGCACATCGCAGGCCTTCCGTGATTGGAAGTTTTACTTTTTCTTATATTTCTATCTTATTTAAAAACTTTCCTCTTATCCTCTATAACGATCCCTAAAGTACAGGACACAAAGTAGGAGACGCTCGCCGATGGGGATAAGAACTCACAATGGGATGACAAGTCAATCAACTACATTCCATACTCAGTCATATAAGACATTCAAAGCTACCATCTACAACTAAGACGTGAAGGGCGGTACTTTCTTCTCTTGTAAATAAATACATAGCTATAATTTATTCGCACATCACATTAACTTTGCAAGGTATGAAATTATATCTTAAGCAAGAAATTGGCATCAAACACGATCGAATCACAGGCATATGCACAGCTATACTCCTTATGCAACACATCAAAATGACGAAAGCATTCAAATACGACAGAATCAGCTTTAGTTAAAAAATTACACGCCAAGAATAAAGTCGTTTGTTACAAGTAACATAATTACAGCCTAAAAGTTACGTTGCTGATTTGAGACTAACGTAGACAGCAATGTCAGGTAAACAAAAAATATCCAAGTCAAGTCATGAAGTCGGTTGCATCAGAGCTTTACCCTTGTCCTGCTGGCCCTCCGGGATCTCTTTAACTGCGGAGTGGGAACTCTCAGCATGTTGACCAGAGGAAGTTGGTGCTCCGGAAGTCCCGCCTGTCCGATCAAGGAAAAAATTCATTAATAATAAGCAACCAAGTTACGGAAAGCTAAAAGGAAAAACTTACCAGCATCTGCTCCTTGATCATCATCCTCTAACTGCACACCGACCTCCTCAGCATCAAGCAGCCGCATACCCTCTTTCACCGCCACCTTCTCCTCCTTGGTGAATTGAGCCGTAACCACATCCATTCTAAAGGCCACGCCGCCCTCCTTATCTGCTTCGACCTTAGCTTCCTCCAGGGCCCTAAGATAAATCCTGGCCATGACTCGGGGATAATCATCCATCCAAGATAAGTTGCCCTGTCTCCAAGTGCGAAAGTACATATCCTGAAGCATCTCGTCCATTATCCCCTCATTCTCCTCAAACTCCCGTATTCGGCCCTCAGAAGCCAATAGCTTTGCAGTGGCAGCATCCCTCTCCGATTGGTATCGCAAGCAGTCGACCTGAAAGGATTTCCTCATCGCCTCCATCTCCTCCTTCAGCTTGGTTTGAGCAAGCTCCGCGGCCTCAAGTTTCCCGGATAATTCCTGTACCCGCTTGAGATCCGCTTGCCGAACCTCATCCACCGTTTCAATAGCCATGTCAATCTGTTCCTTACAGGCGGCCTCCATTTTCCGCAACCCTGCCCTGCTGGCCTCTTCCATAGTCTTCTTTAATTGCCTAGATGCGACCTCATGCTGAAAGATCTGGAGGGCTTGATCAGCGAGCTGTTTGGCCTGGTCGGAAACCATTAACCGCAGTCGAATGTTTGCACTGCCAATTTCTTCTCCAGCCTTGACCAGTCGAGCATGATGCCCCATAAGCTTCCTGGTTTCCTCAGCAACCCGGTCAATGTTCGCCTTAGCTTCATCCTCCAAGGTTACAACCCAAGTGGTAAGCAAATCAAGGTCCAGGGACTTGGCCTCGTCAAGCACCCTTACCATGGGATTACGAGGGAGAAGGTGCTCACCAGTAGACTCATCAAAGGAAATATCGTGAGAACCCGGATCCAGATCCGGATGACCCGCATACGGGTTACGAGCCAAGCCAGGATGATCTATCGGGGTAACGGTAGGATTTTCGAAAGGATGCGGGGAAGGTATAAGCTCAGTATTCTCCTCCATGGTATCCTGAAGAGGCTCAGTCGGGGGCTGAGGGCCAGGTGGAGATTCAAACAAGGAGCGACTCCTCTTCTTCTTTCGGATATCCTCTTCGATAACTCCAAGAAGAGGACGGTAGCCGACTACGTCTCCAGAGCGGTTAGTCGGAGGCTTTAGTTTAGTAGAAGCCCTGAGAAGTTTATATTGTTCAAGACGGTGCCGAACATCTGATGTCTTGACCGCTTTACCCGTTCTTGAGATAAAAAACCAAGTGTTACAAGTTGACGTTGAACTATAATTCAAGAAATATATCAAGTTAGGAAGAGTAAAGAGACACTCATGTTATACAAACCCTGGGGAGAAGTGGGATACTGTAATAAGTCCTGGATCTCATTCCAGGACGGGAGCTGACCATAAAATATTACTAAGTCCTTATCACAAATGGAGTCTGTAGAAGTCAAAAATTCACCTTGAGTCGCGAGGGCTGCCTCAACTAGAACACTCTGGGAAGATGAGTCGGCGCCGGTTCTGGCCTTGTCAGATTTCTTAGGCTCCTCTACCAGAGCCGGTTCTCCCTCCAGCCCTTTGAAAGCTAGGCGGAAAGCATCGTCTGTCCACTCCTGGATCACACCTGCTTTATTAGAAGACAAAGCTCCAGCACCATCGCCACTCTGTCCATCACCACCACCATCACCTTCTCCATCACTTCCGCTCTCCCCCTCACCTCCTTCATCCTCACCTTTTTTCTCCTCCACATCTCCCTCCTCCGGGATGTCTGGACATGTGCTAGGGGAGGGACCGTCGGACTTCTTAAGTTTCTTCCCCCGGCAATTGGATGTTTCGGGAAAGGTGTCCTTTTACTGCTCTTCACCGTAGCCCCTCCTTTAGCCTTGGCGGCCCTCTCCTCAGCCGTGTCTCTCTGCTTGACTATAGACAGATGTGGCAGAATTAGGTTGTGCCCCAGAAGAGTAGCGTTCCTGATCAAATAAGAAGCCGACCTCTCCCTTCCCGGAATGGCTTCTATTTCCTCAGCCATCCGAACCACACGATCGTTCTCTACAACCGCAAAGCCACCAGTCGCTAGCAAGATATAAGGCACGTAAGGAAGAGTATTGCAATCAGAACAAAAATTATAAGTAAGATTCAACTTACAGCAAGAGGTGAAGCGGCGGAAAGAAACGGAGTCATCTCTGATAAAAAACCATTCCTTCTTGAACATGCTGAACTTCGAGTATAAATCCAGGACTGGCTTGAAGGACACGACCGACTCCAAGATAATATACGGAGACCCCTTCTTGTAGCCTCTAAAGTTGTACAGATACCGGATTTCCCGGTTGGAAGGAGGACGCCCGTATCTCTTCTGGAAGATGACGAACAGGCTCACCAGGATGGCATAGGAGTTGGGCTGAAGCTGAAAAGGAGCCACCTTCAAGTATGTGATGAAGCTGACTATCCAAGCATTAATAGGTGGGATGGCGCCACACATGCAATGATACCTGCTATAAGCAAAATATCCTTCAGGGGGGTTATACATCATCACTCCTTCCCCCGGCAACAACATGTGCGCTCTGTCGATCCCAAAATAGAGAGAGATAACATCAAGCTGCTCATCTTTGAGGGAGTTGGGAAAGCAATCAGGCGGTGAGTTCAGGAGCTCTTGAGGACCGTACCCGTCTACTAGCGATCTCGGGGTTGGTCCCTGTCGTTCTGGTGCTTCCTGAACTGGAGGCACTATGGAGGACTCTCCTCGGTCCTTGGACTTCTTCTTGTCAGAACGAGTTTCTACTTTATGAGACATTATCTGCAACACGAGAAAAACACATTATTAGAACAAGGAGTGTAGAGATATAAACAGGCAAGTGCGTACAGCCTAGAATTTCATTAGTAATTTAAAACATAAAAGGTTTAAGGTTCATTCGGCATTCAAACTCCCCGATCTCATTTGGTATTTCCAACATAAAAAATTTCATTCGGAAGTTCAAGTCTTATAATTCGTTCGGCAATCAAACTCCCCATGGTCATTCGGGGGTTCAAGGCCTGGAATTCATTCGGTACTCGTGCTCTCCGATCCCATTCGGTAGTTTAATCATAAAAGTTCGTTCAGTAGGAGGAAAACCTCACCTGGTCCGACGGTCGAGACTGGTTCGGTACTTGGTTGATTCGGCTATTTCAAACAGTCGAGTCTGGTTTGGTACTTGATTGATTCGGCTATTTCAAATGATAGAAGATGAACAGAGACATGAAGCCCATATTTATAGGCAAACAAAGATGACCGAACCAACTGGTTCGGCACGTAGGACCGAATGAGAATGTCCAAGCTGAAACAAAGCACGACATATGCTAGCATATGCCCCACTTTGGGGGGAAAATGTTGGGTGCGTTTCCACCACCACCGAACCAAAGGGAAGAAGGCACCACCGAACCACTCACCACCGAACCAATCCACTCCCAAGGCCTAGCCGAACCAAAACAAGGAAAGAGCCACCGAATCACATGCTACCGGACCAACATACCACCAGACCAGAGCCACCGAATCACATACTACCAGACCAAAATACCACCGGACCAACATACCACCGGACCAACATACCACCGGACCAACGTTGCCAGGCCATATTACATCAGCCCAGGCCCACCAGCAGCTATATACATCTGAGACCCCTGCCCCCAGCCTCACTCTATAAATAGAGGGGTAGGGGTACAACAATGGGGGACAAGTTTGAGAGCTCAAGCACGGACAAAACTTTCAAACAACTTTCATATACTTGTGTCAAAGCTTTGTACTTGTAATCTGAATAGTAAAGGAGAATAACATATAAAGTGGACGTAGGCACATTCTGGCCGAACCACTATAAATCTGTGTGTCTTTTACAGTTTAGTCCCTGCTTTTTATATATTTGCATAAATCACCATCACTAAAAACAACATAAAATCAACTAAATCATACGACTTGGAGGTGTTTGCCCATTTTTTGTGCAAACACATTATGATAGGGATACTACTTATGAGTTATAACATACTCTTAACATTGTACATTTACATATAACATACAAAACCTTTTAAATAATGTTTCTCATAAAATTTAAAATATGAAATCAAATTACATAATTACTCCTAAGGAATATTCTTATCTCTATCAGGTTTTATTTTAACCTAGAGGTTCACATGAATACACATTCTATCACCCCAAGGAACAAAAGACCTTTATGTCAGGACATGTCACCTTCTTAGAAAAAGAATTTCTCTCTAGAGAATATATTGATATTGAGGTAGACATGGATGAAATCAGATATACTAACATGGTAATATACCATGTAGATGAAAGCAATGCAACTACAACCCAAGAATCATAAGTTGTTATAAGGTCTAATAAGGAATCTCAAACACTAGAGATTAATTATACTTTTTTCTTTAATAATGAGATCGAGGATGGTATCATTCATGATAATGATGTCCTCTGTTATCAACAAGCCTTAGAGAGTAAAAACTCTATCTTATGGGTTGATTCTATGAAATCCGAAATGGATTCCATGAAAACAAACAAAGTTTGAACATTAGAGATGTACTCAAAGGGGTAAAACCCACTGGATACTGATGGGTTTTCAAGTAGAAGGTTAGCATTATCTATTGTACAAAGAGAGCAACAAAGGTGGTGCAACCCTTTTCTTATTTCTACTATTTTCCTATTTTTGTATGCATTGCCTAATTACTTTGTGAATCGAATAGCTTACAGGACATTAGATGGCATCTTTGCATTATTATATTTGTTCATTGTAGAGATTTTTTAGGGATTTCTTTGATTGATATATGTTGTAATTTCTCTGTTTTTGAATGCTCTAATGTATATTTTTCATTTGGACTATATATCATTTGTCATGTGATATCATAAGATGTTAGATTTTATCAGTTTGTATGTGATTTTTGGATAGCTAAATTGTATGTTATTGTTAATGCCTCCCATCTTTTGATGATTTAAATAAGGTCATTATGCCATGTTCACAAAAAATTAGATCATTTTGAGAATTTAACATATTTAAAATGTTAAGTTAATATCAGTTGTTAAAACATGTATCTTAATTCTTGATTTTAAATATTATTGTAGATATGCTAGAATTATTCAAAATTTTTGTGGATGTAGTCTAAAAACATGTAAAAATATATATTAATATTTTCATTCAATTTAAAAATAGTTTAGCTAGAAAAATTATAGGGATGTAGATGAGATGTAGCAGAAAAGGTGTAGCGGAACCATCCTTCCACACACATAGACACATTGTGAGATGGACCAGTGGCAAGGGCAGATGTATATTTTTATTGGGCGAAGAAAATGCCTTAGTCGGTAAATCTCAAAACATTTACATAGAAAACATAATTGTAATTCAGTCCCATCTCAATTTACATCCCGGCCCTATATCATGTTTATATTCATCCATGTTCTTGCAAGGAAAAAGCCCAAAACCGATTTCACTTTGCTATCCATCACCATTGTATATCAATTAATTTTGTTTCATTTTCAACACCATTAGTCATTCATTGTCTCCGACTTCTTTCATTTCTAAGCCCTTGTTTCCAATGGAAAAATAATTCATGTTTCTTCTCTAAAGCTACATAATTTCAAATTCTAGAACTATTTCTCTAATTCTTTTTTAAGTGATTTAATTTCAATTTGGAACTTTTTACAAATTATTATCACGCTTATATCTATGAAATGGTAAGATGGTTTTTTCTAATATTGGTCTTTTGTTTATCTATTTTGAATGTACTAATTACGTATCACAACCGTTGCTCTTTGGCTTTTACAAACCAAGATAATATTTCATTCCTTGCTTTATTTTTTTGGAAATTTAATATCTTTTAATACAAAATACTTTAGAATTAATTTTGAAGGAAACCATTTAATTTATTTATATTTATTCAATAGAACATGTTTTTCTTTGAGTTGATTATATGCCAAAAACCTTAACATATTTACATATGAATAATGACTCTTTGAAAGAGTTTGAACTCTTCATTTAGCCCCATACATTAGACATAACTCTTGAATGCAAAATCTATATATGAAACAACTATTTTAACTTGAATGGACATGAATATTAAAAAGATACGACTCATTGTATAAAGAGGTACGTGTGTTCACTAATAGACATATCTTTAAAACGTGTGCCAATTTTCATCGCTCATTAATGGTACACATTTCAATAACCTCGATAATTTCTTGTAGTAGTTCAAACATTCTGCTTGGTAGTGCCTTATTGAATACATCCACTAATTAATCTACAATCCTGTAGTATCTAAGTTGTGTCCTTTTTTTGGTTCGGCTTTTCTAATGAAGCAATACATGATGCTTACATGCTATGGACGATTTCAAAAAATAGGATTTTTCATCATTCTTATAACTGATTTGTCATCATGGTACATTTCTATAGCTTTTTCTTACCACTCTCTCATACCATCTAGTATTTTCTTTAACCAAATAGCTTGTATTATTGTAGTGCCTACTGCAGCCTACTTTGTTTCGCTAATGATTCTGTAATTGTTCCTTGATTTTTTGATGCCAAAGAGAATATTCTTGAGCCAAGAGAAAATGCATAGCTTGAAGGGCTTTTCATGTCATTCATGGATCTTAACCAATCACTATTTGCATACTTCATTAGTTTTGATACTTTAGTAACTCCATGTCATATTTTATAGTTCTTAGTTCCTTCTAAGTTAAAAATACTCTCCTAGCTTCTCCAAAGTGAGCTTGAGTTGGACTTTGCATGAATTTGTATAGCGTACATAATATATACTAATTTTGTTGTAAAATATAGTAAGATTCCAATCAAACTTCAAAATCATGAATCATTTGCTTTTCACGGGTCATTTTCTTTCTTAAGTTCTCTATTATTCTTTAGTTGAGTGGATACTATCTTACAAGCCTCTATTTTGAATTTTTTTAGATGAGTATCTGTACACCTCTTTTGCAAGCTGAAGATCATTTCTTTTATTTGTATTATTTCGATCCTAAAAAAATTGTGCATAAGATCTAAAATTTTCATCTCAAAAGTCTTCTTTGTGTCTTCTTTGAACTTCTTTATCATTTTCCCAATATGTCCTGTGTAGATAAATTCAATGACAAATAAAGTAAATAATAAGGTTGGCGTTCTTTCATTGAGTCTTTTTTCAAATAAAAAGTCCTCCCCTTAAAATTTCATGCTAGTTCCAAAGAGGAGCAAGTAAGAAATATAGGTCTCGCTACACACACACACACATATATATATAACCTAAATAGAGGAAAATTACCTTCCTCTGGTGGCATACAGTCTGGAGATGTAAGGAAAAAGAAAAGGCAAGATCTCATAGATACGAGTATATAATACATAATAAAGTATACACATGGTGTTATAGTCAGAAGTGTTTAATTATGGCCTCAATGGCCCATAAGTCATTAAAACCCATGTCCTATAGGTAAGGAAGTCAATATGGGAAGAGGATTCATCAAACCAAGCCTAGAAACTATCCCCATAATGGATCCCGTGAAAGCAATTAGTATTAGGATGGCACCTTACCATAAGCATACCGTGAGGGGTGAGAGTCAGCGTCCTAATAGAAATCCATGGGATGGATCCCAGCAAAATATCTAAAGTGTTGAAACCGGGTTAGCCACAATGGAGTAAATGGGTAAAATTCAAAAATTTCTTCAACTTGGATCTTATTAGACATATGAAGTCTAATTTTAACTGGATCTTATCTAAATTTATTTCAAATAAAATCAATATTTTATTTTATTTTATAAATAAGGTTTATTTATTATTAGCTTTGTATTATATTATATGATATGTGTGTCATATACACATTTTTTGCATGTGTCTGTGTGTAGATGCTCAAATTTACACCACAACAGACATGTTAGCCCTTTTGTATACATGATTATATTCAATATATATGTTTGTCTGTATATATACACACATATATGTATGCATGTACGTATAATTTTATATATTATGAAATAATAAATGTAACATGTAAAATTTTATAAAATGATATATATACATATATATATCTATATATCTATGTGTATGCGCGTGATATATATATATATATATGTATATATTAAATTAACATTATTTTAATATATTAAATTAATTTAAATATTTATACATGTTTAAAATAATTTCAAATATGAAACAATAAATTAATTTAAATATAGACACACATACAAATATATATATGTATGTATGTATGTATGTATGCATGAAATATTTCAAAACTGTAAAGTGAATATACATATTAATATATATATATATATATATGAGTAGATTGGCACGTGCGATGCACGTGCGCAGAAGGAGCTGGTGTTAAGAAACAATGTCTATGAGAGTTGATGAATGTGACAAAATGGCTGTGATGTACATGTATTGTTGAATATTTTGGATATTTACATGCAGAATGAATCTACAGCTGATGGACGTGAACGTAGAAAATTTGTATCGAACATGGGAAGAAGCGTTAGATCATACTGACATTGTGTGGGTAGGAAGAAAAGTAATATACATATGGTGTAACGAATTATTAATGCATGTTCATGCAAACCGTAGAGAATAACTTTGATTTGTAATGGAAATAGAATATGGTCTTCATTACGTATAATAGGTGATCAGAGGTAGGTATTAAAGCATTTTGTGGGGATAGGGAAACAGAATGAGTTGTTGCACCTAAGAAACTATTTGATAGTAAATTGTAGGTAGTTAGTGTAGTTGTCGTAACCGTTTTCTCTCCTCCTTGTTCCGGGCTTGAGACCGGCATCAGTAGTAAGTTGATGGCGGAGTTAAAAACGGTTTTTAAGGGAATTTTTATGTGAACCGAAAGTGAGTTGGAGTAGTAAAGGAGGAATTTTTTGTAAACCCAGTTTTGTATTTTGTATAATCTGTAGCTAAATATATGACCGAAAAACAATAAAATGGAGAAAAAGATTATAATTGCAGATATTACTCATTTATGGTCGGATTAAAAATCCATTAATTATTTAAGTGGAGTAAGAAAATAATGGTGAAGATCTTATTTGTGTACCCAATGTTGTAGAGTAATAATTATAGTAAAACTACAACATGTGAAGGGGAAAAATGAAGTATTGTTAATTAAGTTTGTGAGTACATTGTAATAACACATCCTTATACACAACATTTCTAGTATGTGTGCCATTTCTATTTCGAATCTTTCCATTTTTTACCAAAACTTTTGTTGTTTTTCATGAAACGCCTCTTGATAATGCAACATATAGCTGACCATGACTAAAAACATGTTCGAGAAGATAAATACCAACCCGAGGGATGGTTTGTCCATGTGATTTATTAATCGTTAAGGAAAAAGCTAATTTAATTGGAAATTGTTTACGTATTAGGTTGAAAGGCATGTTAGTATTCTCAGAAGGCTTTAGTGGTATACGTGGAATAAATACTCTTGTACCACGAAAATGTCCAACAGTTATTTCTGCATCTATGACATTTCTGTGAAAGACACGACATAATAATCTGGTTCCATTACATAATCCAATTCGTGGATCAATATTCCTAAGCAACATGATTGGTGCACCTACTTTCAGACTTAATTTATGTGGGGGTAGACCTCCCGGAGCAAGTGAGTTTAAGAATTCATATTGGTATAGATTATGTGTATCTTCTTCGACTTTGTCAAAGGAGTAGTAAATGCGCTCACTACCTGGAAACAGTTCTATAACTTTGTTATTAATGTCATCCACTGTTTCGTTTGTAGGGGCTAATATTGCTCTATCCATTATAAAATTAGGATCACCTAATCTGTCATTGAGTTCAGCGAAGACTTCATTAATCAGAGCATAGAGTGAAGAAGTATTGGTCCAAGGTTCAACGATATCATTTGGGAGTTGTATAATATCGTCTTGAACATAGACTTCATCTCTATTTCCAATACGTAAAAGAAATTGTGCATATGATTGATCGTCTTTTGCGCGCATATTTTGTGTTAAATGAATTACCTGAACATTTTGCCATAAGTACGATCGTACTATACATGCATCTACGGTTTGAGCTCTAGTACCGTTTACGACTATTGGTAGAACTTGACAAAAGTCACCGCCTAAAATAACAATCTTTCCTCCAAATGGTGCGTCGAAATTAGTTAAATCTTGTAATGTTCTGTCTACGGCCTCAAATGCATGGCGGTGAGCCATCATAGCTTCATCCCATAGGAAAACAGTAGCAGATAGTAAAAGTTTTGCGAGTTCAGATTGCTTAGGAATATGACATGTAGATGAAGAGTCTAAATTAATTGGTATTTTAAATCGAGAATGTGCAGTTCGACCTCCTGGAAGAGCAAGAGAAGCAATTCCAGAAGTAGTGACTGCAATTGCAATATGACCTTGAATTTGTAAATGTGCTAAGATTGCTCTATATAAATATGTTTTTCCTGTACCTTCGGGTCCGTCTATGAAATATATACTATTAGCTCCACTTTCGACAGAAGACATTATCGTGTCAAATGCCTTCTTCTGTTCGGAGTTCAAGTTATCTACAGAATTGATATCATTATTGGGTATTTCTATGCATTATTCTTCTGAAATAAGAGTGGATGTGTTTGTATGAGTAAAGTTGGTGAAATTAGTATGTGGAATGTCATAGTCAAAAATTGTTTTGTTATATTGTTTGAGAAGGTTGTCGAGGTCAGACAGACATTGAATTACTGAAAATGAATTGGTCACAGTAGTAGCAGATGTAGTAGGATAGTCTTCAAGTAAGAAACGTGAAAACTCTTCCCACAATTCACGCACATGGCATGGGTCACAGTATACTAAAATTGTAACAAATAATCTTCTTAAAGCATTAGGCATATGTGTGTTTGAAGCATCTGTCAAATAGTCCTTTATACTATCATCATTTTCAAGTAAACCTCTATGTTCAGCTGATTCTTTAAATGTGTTATATTCTATTTGATTAACTGTTAGTAAGTCAGTAAAAGATAGAGGACCTCTAACATGTGTTAACAGTAGGCGCAAATAGTAACGATCTCCTTCAGTGGGAGATACAATGTAAATTCTACCAATTGCCCTACGGTTATTTCGCCTACGGTTCCATTGCTTACTTGTAGAATCCCACCAATATTTTTCAGGAAACTCGTAGTATAAATATTGATGTGCTTGTTCATCAAAAACATTTTTATAGAAAAATTCAGTAAGCATTGTTTTTGATCTATGTTGATCATCCAGAATAGTGTGTATGTGCTCTTCTGCACGAAATAATAATTGTTGTCTATTTGGTAAATGTATTTGTAAGCCGGTAACAGAAGGAAAAATATTACTTAGGGAAAATTTAAATATCTCCATAAAGCTTTTGGAGCACAAATCCATCTAGCATTAACAAATTTTGAAATTTCATCATTATCGTCAGTTGTACTGGATAATCCTACAGAAACGCGGTCTGAACCTTTGTAAACATATTTGTAGAGATATTTCACAGATTTAATACTTGAACAAATCTCAACATTTATATGACAATCATATTTCAAAAGTAAGTAAGGATTATAAGGTACTATCCAACGGTTATCGATTATGTGGTTCCAATTTGATATTGTATTCCGTTGTCGCGTCTTTTGTAAATAGGGTAAGAGTCAGTTCCTTGTAAAGTAAATGGAGAGAAAGCTTTTGGAAAACCCTTCTTACAGCGGTTATTTTTCATGCAGACAGCTCTTGGGTTAAAATGTCCGCATGGATAATGAATCATATGTTTCATTACAGCGTTGTGTAGTTCGGGTTCTAAATGTGTACATGGAATTTCAGCGCGAACTAAAGCATCATAATCATTAGGATTGTTAATTTTATCGTTTTCATCTAGGATAAGTAGAATGTGAGAATGTGGTAGTCCTCTTTTTTGGAATTCAATAACGTGGACATGGGCAATGACTTTACCTAAAACACATGTGTCAAATAGGTCAGTTTTCAGTTGCTCTAGTTTTGATTGAAAAATCCTAGTTGTTAAATCCGGTCTATCTTGTGGTTGTTGACCGGGAAGCAATTCTTGTGTAATTTCTACCCAGTTAGTATTACAGGTCATAGTAATAAATAGTCAGGCTTTCCATACCTTTGCACTAACGCCATTGCATCTTGGTACCTTTGATGCATATCTCGTGGACTACCAATATGGGAGGAAGGAAGAATCTTCTTGACACCAACAGTTCTTAATGTGTGAAAACGCATAGGATTGAGTACTAGTGAAATAACTGGTTAGTAATTACTGGGAACAACAAATGGTTGATTGAAGGAGGTAAAGAAACTTACTGGCAGATGTTTCTCCAGTAGCTAAGGCATCTTGTAAACCTTGGTATAACTCCGCTCTGATAGTAGTCTGATTGTTGCGAAGAAACCTTAGCCGCATTGTTTCTATTTTTACATACATATCAACGACATATTGTTGAAATAGGCGACCACCAAGCAGTATAAGTGATGTCTCAGTTGGTCGTATCTTTGTGTGTAGGCGAGAAAAAATGCAAGAAACATTAGTATTGATGTTGATATAAATGAGGTTTTGTGCTATTTACGAACAAATAATAATGGATATCAATTAGGCTATACGTACCTGTAAAATATGAGAGTAGTAAGATGTACAACTTATAGGTGTACTTCCATTTTCGTGGATGCTCAAATCCCATCCATGCTGACCGTAGGGCAACAATAGTGGATATTGCAGCGGATCGTAAAAACCTACAGTATCAGATATTCTCTGTAGATTTCCACTTGTTGTCCGAACAATGATATCTCGACCTTGCAAATTGTCTGGTTCATCTCCAATTATTATTCCTGCTACTTGGGATGTGGTTGGCAGCTCATGAAGATGGCGATCTATTGAGATCTCTTTGATTTTGATCCTACATATTTGCACGTCAGGTTGTTGCCCCAACTGTCGAAGATGGAGACATATGGGTTATGAGTATCTAAAATTTGTTTCAAAATCATAATTATCACCGGTCTCATTGCTTCACTATCTTGAAGTCAGTTTTCAATCTCATGGTCAGTGTCATATATGTACAGTTGTAAATATCTTGGTCTACTTCCAGCCAAGGGTAAAAGACTTCCAATACTATGATATATTGAACCTTGCGCGCGATATGTGTAAACTCCTTCTCTAGCATTGGCCAGGTTATTATCAATTGATGCACCCATAGACGTGAATGAAAATGCATTATTATAGGATCAGATGTTTGAACGAAAATGGGTACCCACTTCACCTTGATCTTGGAATAAGTTCAGTAACTGTTGTGGTAGGACGATGAATGTCTATGGAACCTCCAGAGCAACAATTATGTAAGCTTTCGTGGAAAAATATTTTAGCATTGCAGAAATCATAGTAAGTGGGCTGAGGAAGTCGATGTTTGTGGTACGGAATGGTTGCGTTAAAATTTCGACCACAGTTATGACTACTGTTTAATACAGTCCGCAGTATCGTTTCTTCGCCATCCCGTGTTATTGAAGAACCTAAAAAAAATAAGTTAGTATTCAGTGTTGTAGTCATACTTTTACAACTTCACATCACTGTCGTTGTACTTGAAATGATGATTTTTGAAAACATATCATCAGTTTAAGTCAAATAATGACCGTGCAGAAAGTGAAATAAGGAAAATTACTTCACAAAATTTTATCTTTTATCTTCTAAAAATAAATGTAAAGAATCTATGTGGTTTTTCTCAGAATAAGAAGAAAGGAAAAAAAATTAAATAAATGCAAATTTTATTCCCAAACCGCCTGTTGTACTACTACCCTTTTGTTTCAAAACTCTTGATATTTGATGGTGCATATTTAGTCCAACATAGTAAACAGAGTTCCTTACAATTATAAGAATTTTACTTGACCAATTAAAAACCTCAAACTGATAACAGAAATAACGTGCTAAGTATAGGTATGGTACGTAAAAATGTGTATTTGCTTGCATAAATATGAAAACATATACGCCTTATTAGAAAATTGACGAAGGTTGGGTTTTAAATGCACATTTATTAAAGAAAGAATAGGAACCATTTTATACAAAATAGACAGCGTAGATTTAAAAACCCGTACATGTATTTGTATAGGTATGGTCAGAATAGACAGCCTAGATTACAAAATGTTCTTTTATACAAAATAGAAAGCCTAGATTTAAAAACCCGTACATGTATTTGTATAGGTATGGTCAGAATAGATAGCCTAGATCAGAAAACCCGTACATGTATTTTATACAAATCTAGGCTGCCTTATTAGAAAATTTGTATAGGTATGGTAAGAACATTTTATATATACAAAATAGACAGCCTAGATTTAAAAACCCGTACATGTAAGCTCCATATTTTCGAAACTATTATTTGTAAAATCATTTTTATAGTTAGTAATAAAACTGACATATATATCTAAATCCATGCATGTACTTACCATTATTATTTCAGAACAGTTCGCACTTAAACTTAAACCATACATTGTGGTGTTGAAAGCTTTGTTTAAAGTGGTCTGTTCAAATAGGAACGAAGTAAAGTAAATCGTACTTGGACCAAGGGCTGATAAGTTAAAAAATATGTACGAAATATTTAAATGTGGTACGGAATTAAATTGTAATTTACTGTACAACTGAAACATATTTTGGCATCAGTTATACAGTCAAAGTCGCGTACATATTTAGTAGCATAAACGCGTACAAAGATAAATGTGAAGTTTATAAAAATTTAGTACAATTAAGGTGGGTACAGTTTGTAAAGCCCATATATACATTAGAAGGCATATGTATTTCTTGAAAGTTGTTTACACGACTTGGTTCTTAAAAATTCAAGTTAGTTGAAGTCCTCATGCTCAGAACATTTTATATATACAAAATAGACGGCGTAGAGTTAAAAAACCATACATGTAAGCTCCGTATTTTCGAAACTATTATTTGTAAAATCATGTTTATAGTTAGTAATAAAACCTGACGTATATATCTAAATTCATGCAGGTACTTACCATTATTATTTCAAAACATTTCGCACTTAAAATTAAATCATACATTGTACTTAAAATCGTATATAAATTTATTCCAAACTCAGCATTTTTAAAACTTTGGTACATGAAACCGTGCCCTTTTGAAACCGATACATCTTTGATTGTTTTATTCTCAAAGCTAAACCTTCTCAATTTTCTATGCAGCCTATATCCTTCAGTCAAAACGGGTAGTAGGTTAAACGGTAGACATTTTCAGTCATAATTTAGTAGCTGTAATGAGTGTTGATGTACAGTGCGTACGGTTGGTTGGGTGTCAATTTTTGTTGGCATTTTCCTGTACATAACGTATGAGCTATAATTAAAAGAGGCATGGGCAGCGTACGGTTAGGCTAAGTTTTAAATGGCTATTTTGTACTGTTAGATAAAGTAGTAGGTTGGCTGTGAATGTAGGATGTGTGATCCATCTTTCCTGTCATATCATGCCACCCCATAAAAAAATACGTACAACCAAGTGGACCAAGACAGGAGAAACTAAAAAATAAGTATGAACTATGTAAACGTGGTACACAGTAAAGTGACAGACAACAGCAAATTAGGTGTTGGGGTTAATGTCGTGAGGATGGAGGAAGAAAAAAAGAAATTACCCGGTAAATCTCGACTGTGAAAGCCTTCACTCAACCGAGTTCTTCTATTTGCAATACTTGTTTCTCTTGCTTCTACACGTTTAGCACGTTGACTAAGTCTACGCCTTTCTCTTTGTTGCTGTTCCATTATATGTTGAAGATAAACTGAAGAGGTAATAAATAGCAGTGTAGAGGGAAAAAAAATTTGTGACTGAGTTGCAGAGATATATGACAGTATAAGAGACGGTAGTACAGTAGTAAGTGAAGGAAAGTCTTTTAGCAAGTTTGTATATATAGGTAAATCAACGGCTACGTAAGTTGGTATAACTGCTGAAAATGAGTAGGTAAACTTTGTTGAAATGGTATAGATCCGGGATGTGCACTGCTGATATCTGTTAGAGGGATGAAATTTTATTATGTACGTTTTGTTAAAGTGGCCATAAGAATAAGGTAGTAATAGGAAAATTGGTATGCAGCAAACTGTGGTCGTATGTAAAGTTGGAGTGTTTATTAAATAATGGAGAAATATTTATTTATCGTGTTGACATCCAGTCGTTCACGTTTATGTTCATATGATGACTTGTACAAATTAACTTTATATGCAAACGTTATTTAACGTGTTCAGTTTATGTTCTGCAAGTTATAGATTATTACAAATTATTTAACGTGTTCAGTGTATGTTCTGCAGTTATAGATTTTTATACATAACGTTATAGCTTTATATACAAATTATTTAACGTGTCATGAGCATCTAGAACTGCAGTCGCAAAACGTTATACATTTTTATAACACGAAAATGTATAACTGCAGGTGCAAAACGTATAGCTTCAACTCTTTGAGTATTTTCCAGTCGTTCACGTTTATGTTCTGTAAGTTATATATTTTTATACTACAGTTAACGAAAATCTGTTTTGCAAAATACACATCAGTTTGCATGGCAATATAAAGTTAAGTTAATAAAGAGTAATCGGTGGTTGAGTTATTTGCTTAGTTTGATGGTTTGGTTAATTATGCGGTATGGTTAACCATGCGTTGATTAAAATATGGGTACATGGAACAATGCTACATTGTAGGCCCTGCAGAGTCTAAGATATATAGAAAACTTTGTAAAAGCAGATTTTTTTTCCAGAAACATCCAATTAGTGGTTTATTGATTTCTTAAGCCAGGTATTAATCAATGTTCACAACACTAAATGATTTGCTCTCTTGATGTTTTACGTGAGTAAGTTGTGTGAGTAAAAGGGAGATGACATGACCATTCACGTCAATGTGTATACCTAGATTTGAACATATTCTTCCGTGTTAATTTTTGCTTCGTTTGAATGTAATAAATCTACGTCAATGTTTACTGATAGTTCATGTATGTTGACTGATATTTCATGTACGTATTCAAGGCAGTATCAGTGTCAAACGAATATTACATGTATCAGCCTCGGATAATGTAACGCACATATACATTTTTAACAGCACTTACGTCCACGTGAAGAGAACATCAAATTTATTTAGGCAATGACAAAAGAATGGAGTACACGACAAATATAACCGAACAGTAACGAATACATCAGAAAGAAATAACTTTGTATTAAGAGCGAGCAAAGGAAAAAGTACGGAAGTCTGAAAATGGACAATTTATTGGCTAACAAAGAGTTGAAGCTGTATTAAGTACGGTTCTTGAGAAATTGCTCAACAGCTGCATCACATTGTTCAATCTGCAGGAGAAATTAAAATTGATGATTAGTATGTAGTATAAGAATATATGTATTTGTGTGTGTATATATATATATACACACACGTATGTATGTACATATGAATATATTTGTCGGTGTATCAAATAATTAAATGTTGGCATACCACTTCAGGAGTAAAAAAATCTTCCCATTTATCATCTTCAGAGCAGTGTGGAAAATAATGTAGTTGAGCTGACTGTGTCATCTGGACTTCAGAGTTGGAATATTTTGATAAGTTTTTTTTGGTTTCAAAAATTTTTGTCCCAACCGGAGGAAGCTGAACAGAGTGGGTTGGTTTGTTAACATTGTCCGATTCAATCTGGGAAAGATTAACCTCTGAGACGGTGGATGAAGCATTAACTTTGTCATTGGTAGCGGATTGAAGGTGTTTTGTTAAATGCGTACTTTTACGTTTCAATTTGTCTACGGAAGGGGATAATGCAGGCTCTTTACCTTGTTGTATAGATTTGTTCTGCAGTTGGAAAAAATGGCAACTTGTGGAAAAACGTACGGACAGTATATATACGAATTGAGTCAGTTGATAGATAAGAAGTAAATAGATTTTGGACTTTGAAGTACGTGTACAGAACAACTTGCATATTTAAGACAGGGCGGTAAAATTTGTGAAAACCCACCGTACACAAATATTTCGTGTGCTCAATTCATGGACAGCTATTATAACTCAAAGGTTGTATGCATAAACTAATATAGTACATGGTTGTAAAAGCATATGCAAAAGCTTGTGAATAGACTGTGTACAAAAGTATATGCCTGACAGAGGTTGTAGTCATTAAATCCCACATAGGATAGCGTATAGTAAATTTGTGAATAAAAAATTAGTAATACCTTTGTCATTTCGTACAAAAGTAAATTGAAGGTTTAAATGTTGGAGTGGAATTGGCGTAGGTGGAAGAATTTATGGAGATGAGATGTTGAGGATAGAGAGTGGTGTGTGTGGAGACTGTTAACAGAGATGTGAGTATAATATATAGTGGATGACGTATTAAACTTTTTGAGGGAAAAGTAGTTATCTGCCTAGTCTGCAGGAAAAGTTGAAGGAGCAATTATAGGAAACATGGGCAGTAATAACGGATCAGGTGCAGTTATAGGAATGACTGAAAAGGCATGCATTTAAGATTTGTGTTCTTGTATTCTTATTTCTTCAATATAAAAGCAAACATCTGTTTATACTCTGTTGCATACTGTGGACGTTAGATAAGTATGTAGTTGCTGTGTAAAGGAGTCCACATCATGTTTTCTCTGATTTAACTGTACTGCCGTTAGAAATGGGCAACTGTAGTGTTGCTAACCCCTTGGTCTCCCGACTTCCAACTTTTGAGTAATGGTGTTCTCACAGCAAAGTATACAAAGTGAACATAATTGGCTACACTGATAGACAAACGTCTCTAGATATCTTTCCATAACAAATAATAAAGACACAGAGCATAAAAAATTGGCGGAGGATGTATTTATATTGGAATATGAGGACAACTCCATTGCTAAGCAGTAATAGTTACGTTGAATAATATTTATCAGTGCAACCTGCTGCTAGTTATTATTTTGCATTGCCAAGCACTCATATTTCATTTTCTTTTACTTCCAACAGGTTCGCAAGTTGAGGTGGAAATTAGTGAAACTTTGTAATATTAGTAGGTATAAATAATAATTGTAGGGGCCAAACTTTCAGAAATACGTCCCATGTTTTAATTTACGTAAATTGAAGAATCAAACATGTACACATACAGGGTACATACAAATCAACTGCAGTACATATAGTTACAAATGTTTTTCGACCAAGAGTGAACTTGTAGACCGTCAGTACTCTTAACTGCCTCCTTGACATCTTCCACAACCATGCTTGTCGAAGGGCAAATGACTGCAATCTTCCAATAAGAATTCAACCTGCATTTCAGTTAATAATTATCATAAAGTTCTAACCCTGATAAAAGTTATGACAATGAACAGAGTAAAAATAGTAAAAAGATGGTACAGATTGTAGGTGACATCATTCAAACACAAATATTATCTGAAAGACATAATATAATGGGGGAGGTTTTTATTTTTGCTGGTAAAAAATAAAATGCGATGCATGTGCATGTGAGAAACGGACATTAAATTGCATCATTTGTAAGATTTTTTGGATCTTACAAAACTGACTTCATCATTTGTCATTTGTGCATGCAAAGTAACTTACATTGCCTATTGTTGGTTGAATTGGCTTTATAGATGTGAATTGTGGGTAAGAAAATGTTGGCAGTCGATCCATGAATTGGTAATGTACAGGGCTATTAGTTTTTGTGGTAAAAACACATGTAAGCCAGGTATTTAGTAGTCCCTATAGGGTGTAAGATTTAAGAACGTGGTACAACACTCATAATAGGTACAAACACACACACTACTACATTAATTACAGGAATATTATTGATCGGAGGAGTATAAATTCATTATCTTTTGGATGACAAAACTATTAAAGGATAAAATAATACAAAACTTAGTTTTGTCCTCTATTCCATCAAGTACGATTGACATTTTTACCAAGCTGGGTTGCTCCTTTAGATAAATTCTGATTTTAATTTTCACTTGTGAAAAAAAAATATAAGCTCCATAGTGATGGTTTATAATAATAAAAAAGATATACACTTAAATCATTTAAATAAATAAATCAGATGGTTCAAAAATAAATATTTTCAATTACAATGTTCTTAGAAGGAGTGATGCATTGCATACTTGATCAACTTACTGTGGTAACCCTTTATTTTCAAGCAGTGCTAAAGCTCCTTTGATTGACTTTCATCCATTTGCAATAGAGAGGTAAAACCTTGCCATGTCAGGACATACCAGATAAAAACTCATATAATACCTAGTATAGAAAATATAACAATGATAAAATGTATAAATAGATATATCAACTCATATAAATGACTTAAATATAAAATCATTTCATGTATGAATTGCTAGAAGATTACCTCTGACTTCTCAGGCATATATGTCCATGTAAATTAGCACTATCCCAATTAGTCTGAAGGGATATGCATCATTCAGACTACTTAGTTCTGCAAGTGAAAATAAATAATATACTATAACATTAAGTCAACATGAAGTCCAAATTTTCAAAAATTAAACCATATACATATAGCAATTTAAAATTCTGTTGAAAATCAAAGTAGTCATAAAATAAACAACATGCCTCTTCTATTTCTTTTAACATGAAAGAATTGCAACTTTCATAAGTGAACAAATAAGTGGAGCAAGTAATATGATATGGTGGTAAAATGTGAAATGGAGGTGCGTTGAGATGTTGTGGGCTGCATATACACTTGAACATGTTGTTAGGAAAATAAAACTTTGGCATTTGGAAACAATCATCTAAAGAGTAACTAACATTTGCATACTATATGATATAAGAATAAACCTTTGTAGAGTCAATACTTTGTACGTACACTAACTCTTCATACTTTCCTATTATTGCATTATGTCCAAATTTTGCTTTACCAGTTTATGGTATTGAAACAAATAATAGAGGATAAATTAGTGGCAGATCTTACAGACTGAACTGGTGATATTCAGTGCAAGTAATATGTGTATATCATGTGAATGTCATTTTTCTAACTTATTAAGTATGAACCATTCTAATCAACAAAAATCTATAAACTATGTTTCCTGTTATAATAATCTTCCTTGTCAAATTTCATATTTTGAAGTATTTACGTGCATTTATTCACATTTACTGGAATTCATTATGTTATATGCAATTACTATTGAAAACTTGAATATGTGTATTGTATTTGAAATCATGGATGATGTTCAGATCTTTAAAAAATAGTTGCATTTTATAATTTGCACAATATAGTTGAAAAAATGTTGCTCACTCTGCTTTTGTTCCAATGAATCTTCCAGCAATGAATGATAACGTAGACCATAGTATACTCTACAACTGCAATTGCAGCTTTGAAGTTCCCTGAGTTTATGTTGAACTAATAACGCAGTTTATCCAAAATTAGAAAAGGTAAGCAATGAATCTGAAAACAGATTTAACTAAATTTTCATACTCAACTCTTGCATTTAAAAAACTCCAACTCCTATCAACATTTTATACTAAATGACAAAACCATTTTCCGTAGAAAGTGAAACAATATGGCAAAAAGCAAGAGCAATACGGTTCGTAACAAATCTACAAACCTTAAACCATGACAGTAGTCAATCAAAATTGTACAATAGTAAACTTCTTATATTATAGCAAACATGTAATTCTAATTCAAATCTACCACTGAAATATTGATGAAACACTGTAGTAAATAAGTGAATAAAAATTACCTTTTTTCTTTTTGATATTATGTGTATATATTCAGCGATGTCTAAATATATAAAACAAATCATAAATTTCTGCAGCTTTGAAGTTCCCTGAGTTTATGTTGAACTAATAACGCAGTTTATCCAAAATTAGAAAAGGTAAGCAATGAATCTGAAAACAGATTTAACTAAATTTTCATACTCAACTCTTGCATTTAAAAAACTCCAACTCCTATCAACATTTTATACTAAATGACAAACCCATTTTCCGTAGAAAGTGAAATAATATGGAAAAAAGCAAGAGCAATACGGTTCGTAACAAATCTACAAACCTTAAACCATGACAGTAGTCAATCAAAATTGTACAATAGTAAACTTCTTATATTATAGCAAACATGTAATTCTAATTCAAATCTACCACTGAAATATTGATGAAACACTGTAGTAAATAAGTGAATAAAAATTACCTTTTTTCTTTTTGATATTATGTGTATATATTCAGCGATGTCTAAATATATAAAACAAATCATAAATTTCTGGAAAAGTAATTTAGAAATTCATATTGGAAATCAAATTATCTTACCTTGAATGGTTGGTAAGCTGGCCATACTCTGATAATTTCTCCAATCAATTAATCATTACCAACTCAAATGACAAATCAGTTCCGTCCATTCCTTTTGTCATGACAATTGGACCCAAATCTTAAAAAAAATCAAATGAAATTCAAAATGTCATTTATTTATCCAAAATTAGAAAAGGTAAGCAATGAGTCTGAAAACAGATTTAACTAAATTTTCATACTCAACTCTTGCATTTAAAAAACTCCAACTCCTATCAACATTTTATAGTAAATGACAAAACCATTTTCCGTAGAAAGTGAAACAATATGGCAAAAAGCAAGAGCAATACGATTCGTAACAAATCTACAAACCTTAAACCATGACAGTAGTCAGTCAAAATTGTACAATATTAAACTTCTTATATTATAGCAAACATGTAATTCTAATTCAAATCTACCACTGAAATATTGATAAAACACTGTAGTAAATTAATGAATAAAAATTACCTTTTTTCTTTTTGATATTATGTGTATATATTCAGCGATGTCTAAATATATAAAACAAATCATAAATTTCTGGAAAAGTAATTTAGAAATGCATATTGGAAATCAATTTATCTTACCTTGAATGGTTGGTAAGCTGGCCATACTCTGATAATTTCTCCAATCAATTAATCATTACCAACTCAAATGACAAAGCAGTTCTGTCCATTCCTTTTGCTATGACAATTGGATCCAAATCTTAAAAAAATCAAATGAAATTCAAAATGTCATTTAAAACTTTATACTATAAGCAAATTAAACCATTTCTGATTAGCTACGTACCTTCGAATGATTCTTTGTTTCTCAAAGTTTTTGAATGTTTTGAATGTCAGTATAACTGAATGACTCAAGTCGCCTCAGTTTTGAATGTAATTTTCGGACAGAAGAGAAGCTGAGAAGAATTGGAAGTCAGAAGAAAGGAGAATTGGTTTTGGGGAAATCGGGAAGTGTTAAATACAGTGCGAAAATATGTTCTGCAATCAAATATATTTGGTTAACCGACTTCCAATTCCATCATATGAATCCCTAATTACTGTAAAAAAAGAAAGAGTTGAAATAATCTACCCAAAGTTCAAAAAGTCTGGCCACTATGTCAAAAAATTACTTACATGGAGAAAATTAATAGCATAGATCAGCCTCTTGTACTTTTGGATCCTCCACCTCCCTGTCAATAGAAGGTCGAACACAAAAATAATTGAAAACTGAATTTCTTGGCAATTGAAGATCCTACACTGAAATTTTAAAATCGAATCGAACATGCTTTCGGAAGTTGAACAAAATTGGGTCTAGGGTTTTAGCTCTTGCTCTGGCACACAATTGGAGATCGAAAGCGGGCTATTACATTGATAGGTGTGTTCAGTTATTGGTGACTTTTTTCATTTCCGAGGGATGGTGGCGTGAGGTAATGGGGTTGAGAAATGAACGGGAGGAAGAAATGAGTTGGCAAAGAAACGTGAAAACGTGGTGTTGATGAGAAAGTCAAGCATACCCTTAATTCTCAATGGCCAGTTTTTCCAAACAAAGGTTAGTTTTGGCAATCCGAAAAAGGCTTCACCTCCTCAGGTATTCGCTTTATATATAAGATATATATATATATATCTTTTTTATATTAAATAATTTTTAAATTGTTTTATATAATTATAAATAACATAAATAAAACATATAAATATATATAATAAAATATTAATAGAAAATTTAAATATACATGTGCAAACATGCTTTCGGCCCTATATGTTTTTTTGTGTTTTTAAAATTTTTTAGTTACTAATTTCCGTATGGAAATAATTAAATAAAAATACATAATTAAAAAAATCCTAAAACAATGCTAAATCATTATATTCCATATTGCGGGTTTTGCAAAATCATTATTTAATTTTTTTATATATATTGTACATGAATTTAAATTTAATTGTAAATCAAATGGATATATACATATTACTATTCGTATAAAAATTAATTTTTTATTAGTTCTAAATATAATATGTACATGAATAAAATTAATGAAATAAAATATATTCATTATATATAAACATATAGTATTATTTTATTTCTAATTATTAACATCAATTTAATATATAATTAAATTAAAAAATATATTTCTTGCCATAAGCATACAATAGGACGTATATACATAAATTTTTGTTATGTACAAATACATATGATACATTTTACGACGATAATACTTATACGTGCAGATTTGTGATATTAAGCATATAAACAATGAAAACATAATTATATAATGAATAATGTACATATATAAATGGCATAAAATAGATTATTACCTTTTACCAAAGCCTAATTGATACACCGAGAAATGTTGAATTTGTACACTCCTTGAATCGAATCCTAAATCCAAAAAATGCAACATTCCCGAATGCCTCAACCACATACAATTTAATTTAATTTCGTTTAATGTTTTAAAGCTTGAAAATTTAAGGTATAAGGAGGGTGAGTGGCTGGCCTAATCTAATCAATAGTGGAGGCGGAAATTAAAGTTAGAAAATGAAGGTTAGAGTGATTTAAATGAAGGAGATCCTAAGTAGTAAAATAAGGATCTAGATCCTCATTTTTCTATTACTTTATCTCCTCTCTTTAATTCAAAATCTAACCCACTATTAGCCAACATATGGATGGCCTCTCTTAGGCCATCATGGAAGCACTCAGTTAAGCCCCATATGGGCTCAAAATCATTTCAAGTCTGATCAATAATTAACACATTTTAATCCAATTTAAATGCGTATCGATATCGTATATCAAATGGTGTATTAATAACTATAATGTATACACATTTTAATATTGATCAACAAACATCAAATAAAATTTTATAACAAATATTTCATAAATATTAATTAATTTAATTAATTCATAATAATTATAGTTCTATTAAATTGGGTGGTAATAGGAGTATTCAACATTTTGGTTATGTGACTCTTGGGTGTAAATTCGGCCAGCGAATAATATTGAACAATTCAAATATTATGTTCATGTATCACCTAGTAGCTGGTGTGAAGTTAAGACCAAATTTATCGCTTACTTAGTTTCGATAAAATCTAATTTTACTTTATCAAGCGTTAGCTGACGGTGACAACTATTTACACCAATTCTCTTCGTCAAAACTATATCACATTAGGACTTATGAAATTTGTAGATGGTCAAAAATCAAATATTTTCCACATTCAACTATGTAGTCAAAACGAAAATTCCTTAGTTCAACAATAACAATTATTATAAGCAAACTACTCTAGCGAGAGATTTTGATTTTTAGTTGACTTCAATTGACCGTGATACCAACCTAATATAACCAAGGAGCGAAATCCTTTATTGAATAGCATTTCACTTCCAGTACTTCCACTGGACCCAACTATAGTCATTCGATGGACGTCATTCCCTGGTTTAACTATTACCAAAGCGAAGTTTTCATATTGAAGGTCATGTCAATTTTTTAGGTTTGAACCTAGTTATATTAAACAACAAAAAACTATCGAGTGAGTCATTCCATGGTTATCCAGTAACTATCAGTACATAACCCCTTAGTGCCCCCCAACAGTCATGAGTAATACACAACCCAAAATTTGGAGAGCGTTACGTACTGTTGTCTCAACTGTTGCATCGATATCCGGTCTCGATACATCTCGACTAAGAATATGTAAAATGTTATGTTTATTTTATTGTGATAAAATACTTATGATTACAACTATTTATGATTACTATCACAAACACACCATTTATGGATTTTCTTTTTAATTTACTTATATTAAATAATTAATTATAACATATTATAAATAACAGGAAGAAAAGACCTTTTGTTAAGAATGAGAATTAATTACAGAGTTAATAATTTACAATAAATTATAGAATTACCCCTAGGGCATATCCTTAGCTCTATCAATCTTCCACTTGTACTTAGGGCCAATTATGGAATCTCAATCCCATCGCTTCCAATAACTTTTAGAAAGTAGGCCGAGCTGGACCTTTGGTGAATGGATATGCTATGTTATCCTTAGTATCTACCCTATGTATCACGACTTCATTCTTTTCTATGAATTCTCTAATAAGGTGGAACTTTTAAAAAATACGCCATGACTTCTTATGTGCTCTAGGCTCTTTTACGATCTGTATCGCTACATTATTATCATAGAATAATGCTATTGGATTCTCTATATCGAGAATAACTCTGAGCTCACTTAAAAACTTGCACATCCGGACCGCCTCTTTAGCTGCTTCATTAAGGGTGATGTACTCGTTCTCCATCGTGGAATCAGTTACCGTTTTCTATTTGAACTCTTCCAACTGACATCCCCCATTGATAAGTGTGAAAAAATAACTCGATATTGACTTACTATCATCGATATCACTATGAAAGCTAAAGTTAATACACCCTCTCATAAGGAGGTCTGCATTTCTATTTTAGGAATAAGCCCCGAGTATATCTTAAATACTTCAGTATACATTTCACAACCGTCCAATACTTTTCTCCAAGATTAGACTGTTTTTGACTTATGCATCCTAATGAGTATGCTACATCCGGTATAGTACATATCATATCCAACATTATGGATCCTATGGTTGAAGCAAATAGAATCCTCCTCATATGCACTTTTTCCTTATCAGTATGAGGAGCTTCCAATGCTTCAAATCGACCCAACTATGGTCTTTTGATGGACATCGTTCCATAATTTAACTATAATCAAAGCAGAGCTTCCACATTGGAGATCAACGGTTTTCTAAAGTCAAGAGAATCGTGTAATTTTCTCACATCGATATTTTTTGTTTGATCTTAGTTATATTAAGCAACAGAATACTATCGAGTGAGTCATTCCATAGTTATCCAATAACTATCAGTACGTAACACTTGGTGCCCCTAGTAGTTATGAGTAATACACTACCCAACATTTAAAGAGCATTACGTACTCTAGTCTCAACAGATGCATTGATATCCAGTCTAGATACATCTTGACTAGGAATATTTAAAATGATGTATTTATTATATTATGATAAAAAAAACTAATGATTACTATAGTTATCCAAAAACTATCAGTACGTAACACTTGGTGCCCCTAGTAGTTATGAGTAATACACTACCCAACATTTAAAGAGCATTACGTACTCTAGTCTCAACAGATGCATTGATATCCAGTCTAGATACATCTTGACTAGGAATATTTAAAATGATGTATTTATTATATTATGATAAAAAAAACTCATGATTACAACTATTTTTAATTACTATCACAAACACACCATCTATTGAATTTATATTAAATATACTTAACTTAAATAATTAATTATATCATATTATAACAAGCATATAACAGAAAGAAACCACATTTTATTACAAATGAGAGTTGATTACGAAGTTAATAATTTTCATTAAATTATAGAATTTCCTGTAGGGCATACCCCTAACTCTATCACAAAGAACATGACATCAAATAACAACATAAGTAACAACCATATCTTATAAAAGAAATTTTTTTGTGTAAAGTACTAAAATGACGGATGCACAAGAGATCTAAAGCAAACATCATTAGGTGGATAAAATAGAAAATTCTACCATATATGAATTTAGGAATCAATTTCAAGGACTAGTTAAGGTTTAGCTCTAAAGGCTAACTTGATGTCTTCTAAGATAAGTGTGATAAGGTAAGGAATGCTACTCCATCTGTCGTCAAAGATAAATTGGTTGTAGAAGCACCAAAATTCACCAATATATAAAGCGCGGAATAGTATGAAAGAGAATAACATAGATGGATTTGTCCTAGTAAGAGACCAACAACGGGTGAGGGGATGTTGGAGATCACATGAGACATGCTGTGGGCCCATTAATTCCTCGAAGCTCTTGCAAACCACCAAAGCAACCTCGGTAGAAACAAAGAGATATGGGACATATTCAATGGAACTACACTCACAATACCGACATTTAAAGACTAAGTGAATATTAATTTTAGTAATTCTAAAATAAAGTGGTAGAGCTTTATGAAAGATTTTTCGCATGAGAATGGAGACTTTGGGAGGAATACGCTCGTTATATGGAAATAGAGACTAATGGGGTGGTGTTCATAAATGGCATCCCAAGAAATTTCAATCTTAAAGTTTCTATCAAGCCAATCGTGATTGGGAGATGAGGTAATATGATGATCGAAAGAAGCTTTATGATTTTTCATTTGTTTCCATGTCTCACTAGTATATAGGGGATTGCTGTGAAAATCATGGGTCGCAAATCTACATTATTTTTTATTGAGGAATCTCGACCCAGGAAAGCCGTTTTAGAGGAAACGAACACAAAGTTTATATATGCAGGCCTGATAAACATCGTGAAGATCGCGCAATCCTAAGCCCCTTCATTTTCTAGCCTATAAATGAGGTCCTTGGAAGTTTAGTGGTGTCTCTTAGTTTTGTTGGAAGAACCTAAAGAAAATCAATGAAAATTCTTTAATAGTTATGGAAGAAACCTTCTACGGGAGTAGTAACTCCAAAGATGCTGGAAGAGAACTAAGGGTAGAAATAGTGAGGACCAGTTTTCATGCTTCAGATATGAGGAGGGTACTCCACTTACCAATGAGTCTATGAATTTTGGAAATTAGGTTACTAAAGTTTATGTTCTTTTTTCTTCCCCTGTATAGCTGAGTACCTAGAAAGTGACATGAAGGGATGCTATAGAAAATCAAGTGGAACTACGTAATCTTGCTTTTTGGTCCCTAGTGTGGAGGAAGGAAGTGATAATTAAGCTTTCGCCTATGTTAATTTTTAGTCTAGAGGTCTTTGTGTAGGCATAGAGGAATTACATCAAAATACGAATAGGTCAAAGATTGTCATTTGTAAAGATGAGGATAATGTCAACGAAGGATAGTGAGAAAACAAGAGGGGGCCCCTAGTTTGAGAGAAATGCGCACATGCTCAAGGACGTCGGATCATAAATGCCTTGTCCTATGACTTAAGAAACAATGGCGAATAAGGTAAGGGAAAGGGGATCTCCTTGCTAAATGCCTTAGCTAGATTTGAAGTAATCCTTGGGTACACTGTTGAGAAGGACAAAGCACCAACAATTAGAGACGATTCTTCAAATCATATCAAAAAATGGTTCAAAAAAGCCAAAAGCTCTAAGAACCCTAATGATAAGGAAACTGGATATACGGTTTTAAGCCTTCACTATATCAAGTTTTATGATTATATTAGAGCATAGTATTTTATGACTAATTTGGGGAGCGAGTTCTTGAAAAAGTAAGATATTATCAGTGATAAGTCTACCTTTAATGAACCTAACTTATGAACAGGAGATAAATCTCTATAAGATGGGAGAAAGATGAGTGTTATGATTTTGGAGATAATCTTATTAGGAAAATGGTAGGGGCTTATATGCCTAAGACCCGAGCAAGTCTTAGGGTTTTGTCTTAGGGATGAGGAGAATGTTGGTGGCAATCCAGCTTTGGGGGAGAACCTCCACCATAAAGAAGGCTTACATGACTGCAATGAGATCAAAGCTAATGGCATGCCGACAGGTCTGGAAGAAACAACCTTTAATCCATCAGGATTAGTAACGCTATCCTTGCTTAGGTCGAAGACAACATTTTTGATCTCTTTGGGATTTAGGATATCACATAAAATAGAGTTTTCGATGTCGGATAACATCTGGGGTATATGGATCAGAACATCGAGGTCAAGGTAGGACGTAGAGGTGGTACCAAGAAGCTCATGGAAGTGGCTCGTGATTGCCACCTTCATTTCGAACTCAGGGAAACCTGGAAGTTATAAAAAAAATTAATCTTTTGAATGGTTGGTTTTCTTCATTTTAATTGACTATAAAGTGAAAAAATTTGGAGTTTGTGTTACCATGTATATTCCATTTAATACGAGCTTTCTGTTTCCAAAAATTCTCTTTGATGAGAAGTTTTTGATTGAAGTTATCCTTCGTTTTAATACATTTCTCACGATTAGGGGGAGATGGATCATTATAATAGATGGCTTGTTTCGAGGAAATGTCCAATTTCGCATGCTTGATATAATCAATGATATTAGAAAAGGTAAGTTTGTTCAAAGCATGTGCAGAGTTTTAACGTGTTTGAGTTTAGTGGCAACAGAAGACAAAAGGGAACCTGGGGAAGGCATGACCCAAGCCTCACTAACCATGTCCAAGAACGTGTGTTAGGAGGTTCACATGTTCTAGAATCGAATTGGCTTAGGGAAAATGTTTGAAGTACAAAACAATCGAAGGATCATGAGGGAGTGGTCAGGGTTGGTGCGATGAAGGTGATTGACCACAAAGAAAAGCGGGTTAGTAAACTAACCATCGTTTCCAAAGACACAATATAGTGTAGTAGAAACTCAATCATCCCTTATTTTAATGTTGGACCAAGTGTGCCTAGAGCCATAAATGGAGATTTCATGAGACCTAGCTAGTTGAAGAGATAACCAAATTGAAATTGTTAATGGCATGAGTATTTTGGGGATAACCTCTAATCTTTTCATCATCTACAGCAAGAATATTAAAATTACCTCCAATGACCTAGGACGTGAAGCTAAGAGAGGAGAGGAGAAGGATATCACGCATGTCAATTGCAATGCATTTAGCATATACATAAGTGGATGACTAAGGGGAATAAGGCAAAAATTTAATGGAGTAAGCGACGGCCTGGTCCGAGTCAAGTATGAGGGTACCCTCATAGTAAAATTTCTAGAGGGACTAGATTTTTCCATTATAGTTATAGATGCTTTCATTAGAATTAATCTTCCTAATCAAGATGAAGAGGTTATAAGAGATTCCAAAATGATAATAACTCTAATGTTATATTTATTTGTGATGGTTATGTTTATTGGTGATACATTTGAGTAGTAATAGTGGGGTTATTATCGTTCCCCTAATATTCCAAAATTAGATGTTAATCATAATGATGTAGATGTAGAGATTGAAGCTTTGGTAAATTTGGCTTTGGCTGATCTAGTGCAATGTTGGGCTAGTAGGACAAAATGAATGGCTTTACGCCTTTTTGGAAGAAATGCAGCATTGGTACCTAAATGTCGGAGAGCTAGAGGTTGATGTATGGGATAGGGTTAGTGATACATGGGATATGATAGTCTCAGCAATAGCCTAGCTAGGTGAGGCAGTGGGAAGGGGTGGAAATCCATTGGCATTGTGGACATCAAAAGGGATAAGGGGAAGCAATATAAGCTAAAATTTCATACAATGTAGAAGTTGGCTAAAATAATGAGACAGTAGTAGAAGAAGATGATGGGTCACTAATTGGCGCAGAGTAATCGGTATGGGTAATTGTGCTACCACGATCAATAGACAAAAGGATAGCTTGAGTACAATACTGTAGGGTATATATGATTATGATGTGCATGTTGGGTTGCAAGCCAATGTTCATAACAATGCATAACATTTTATTTGCATCATTAACTAAATAAAACACTGTGTGGTCCATAATAAGCTTAACAATATGGAGTTAACCATCACCAATGGAGGTAGTCAGCAAGTCTTCATACAAATTAATGATAGCTAGAACATTGCTGGAATGAGATTGATTAGTAGACAATATGGTAGTCTTAATGAGGATAGTTTTCACATTCGTAGTGGACGGTGCAATGGATGATGACACGACATTAAGATCTTCTTTTATGAAAGGGATGTAAATAATATACCATCACATTTGCATTTGCTTTTTGGGGTCGACCTCTATGACATTTAGAAGTGGAGGCAATGGAAGTTGGAAGTATGCCAACACGCGCTTGCAAATCTTGGGGAGTGGGCTAGGATTTCATAAACAAGCCCTGGCAGAGACTGTTAGAACCTCCATTCAATGTTTCAATAAAAACAACTATATAATCATATATATTATATACATCTTATCAAGAAAACATATATATACTACGAAAAGACATCATGCTCGAAGACATTGGGACTCAAGACGAACAAAGATCTATCGACCATACTATAATTAGTAAGGTTATTCTAGGGTAAAGAGTCTTAGATAAACGTTGTAAGGTTTCCTTGAGTATATATGCACGCACAATCACACATGATTTTATATATACTAAACATAAAGTGAAAAACTACATTTATCATTCACAGACGTCTAAGGAAAAATCACAGACATCTGTGACAATCCTCGGGAAATTATTTCCTAAAGCCATAGACGTCTTAGGTTTTCCTACAAATGTCTATCATTTGAAAAAACTGCAAAACTTTGAATAGACACCTCTGTTGAATGAATAGAAATCAACTCTTCACCAAAAAATGGCAGCCATTAAAATAATTAGAACTTATCTAACAGTAACAACTCTTCAACTGCATCTCTTCAAACCTATAAATACTACCATGATTGAGATTTAGAAATCAACTGAATTGAATTAATTGAAACTATTCTCTCTTGATTTCTTATTAGTCTCTTGTGCATACATTGCTTACATACTCTCAATCTACCATAACCAAAATATAATTTTGGTAAAACCATTTCCTACAACTCAAAGCATTCACATTCACATACTCAAAGGAGATCATAGGAAGTACTGTACTGTTAGTCAAAATCTGTGTTATTTGGGACACAAGATTGTCAAGATATACTTTTGTATTAGCCTATTCCTTTGGGGGAAGCAAGTATTAGTTGGTTAAAGGAAATACCAAAGGGGAGCTTCAGGACTGGACGTAGGACGGGAAGTCCAGACCAGTATAAAATATCTGATGTGATCATTTTTATTATTTATCTTATTTATATTTAATTATTGTTCTCTGCTTAACATAGTTAGTAATATACAATCACTCGTATACATATAAGTTGCATTATTTGTAAAGATCCTATAGAATTTCATTTGGTATCAGAGCAAGCTCGTTTCAACCTACAGTAACACGTTTGAAAAATCATTAAAATGGCAAGCACATTCAAGAAGGTGAAACAACTGCTCGTCCTCCAATATTTACTTGTTCTAATTATACTGATTGGTCAACATGTACACGAATATTTATGGAAGCTAATGGCTTAGAAATATGGCTTTCAACTTAAAAAAATATGAAGCGCCTGACACTAATATTTGCGCATGGACTGATGCATAAAAAGCAAAGGCATCTAACAATGCCAAAGTTATGAATGTATTGTTTTGCTCCCTTGACAAAAATGAGTTTTCATGTATCATGCTCTACAAGACTTCATATGATATATGCTGCACTTTACAAGTCACATAAGAAGGCACAAATAAAGTCAAGCAAACTAAAATTTTGATTTTACAAAACCAATTTTCATCTTTTAAGATAAAAACAAGTGAATCAATTATTGATATGTATGCAAGGTTTCAAACCATTCAAACAGATCTCATGGCACTTGGAGTCAAATTCATAGATTTTGATTTAGTCACACGAATTTGGAACTCCTGGACAAATGAATGAGAAAGAAAAGTTTTAGCCATTAAAGAAGCTAATAATCTCTCCCAACTTAAAGTTGAAGAGCTAACATGAAATCTGATATTGCATGAAGCTAATTTGCAGGCTAGAAAGGATCAAAATCATGAAAAGAAAAACATAGCATTCCAAGCATGTAACAAAGATCCAGATTTAGATAAAGATGAGATTGTCTTTATTGCCAAGAACTACAACAGATTCAAGAAGTTCAAGAAGATGACCAAATTTCAAAATGGTGGCAAACTAAACTCCTTAAATCAAACATCGATTAAATGCTATGAGTGTGAAAATTTTGGCCACATGAAAAAGGATTGTCCAGGGCTCAATAATGATAAAAAGAAAAATAAATTTGAGAAATTCAAGAAAAAGAAAAGAGCTTTTCAAGTAACATGGGATGATTTAGATTAGTCTTCTTCTTCAGATAGTGATAGTAAAAGCGACTCGGAACAAGCATATGTGTATTTTATGGCTAAAACTGATGAGGTACATCCTGAACTTACTTATGATGAAATAATGGAAATAAGCATTGAATTAGATGGTAAATACAAAGAATCATAAAAAAGGAATATGTAGGAAAGTTAACTAAATCAGAATTAGAAATCAGATTATTAAAAGTTGAAAAAATTATCTTAAAAGAAGAACTAGAAATTGTTCAAAAAAATATGCAATGTTATTATCTAAAAATAACACATTATTAAATAATTTAGAAAATTATAAGTTAGAAAAAGTTAATCTAGAAAAAGAAAACTAGAATTACAAGCAAATTTAGATCCTAGAAATATTGAAATTTGTGATCATAAAGTAAGTTAGATAAAATAACAAATAATGTGACAAAATTCAACAAAGGAAAACAAAATTTAAAAAATTTGATTATGATATCTAAACCATCTAGAAATCGAAATGTACATTTTAAAAACAAACAAAAGTCAAATAAATATAGCGCGTTATACACAAAATTTAAAAAGCCAAAGCTAGAAACTAAGTTTAAGAATTCATATAAAAATATGGTCAAAATATGGATTCCAAAAAAAAATAATAAAGTAATTAGACAAAAATAAATTGATGAATATATAAAAAGGTTGTATATAACAAAAATTACATTTCTAAAGGAACCAAATTGTAACACCCCTAATTTTACTAACATTATTCATGAGATTTAATTAGATAAATTAAATAGAATAATGTAAAGGTTAAAGTGGTTAATAGATTGATATTTGTAAAATTATGAGGTAGCCGCGCCTTAAGTTATGAAGAAACAAATAAAATTTTAAAATGAAGAAAGAAGGGGTAGTAAGCTAAAGGCAAGATAGGAATAGGTTATGTTCTTTACCCTAAACCCTTATTCCATTTTCATTTACAATATTCACAAACAAAACTAAACCTAGAGCTTGTCCAACCATCATTAAAAGTAAAGAAGAAGAAGATAATCAAGAAAGCAAGTAGCAAGCTTAAGAAAATTAATCCAAGAGCAAATCTCAACCTCCTTAACAATAAGCTAAGGTGAATAATAGTTCTTACATCTCATTTTTATTGTTTCGTTTTCTAGTTAAGATCCGAATTGGTTTTGCAAATTATATGCCATGATTTGTTTGTTTAATTGGATATATTCTTGTTGATGAATTATGATGTTTCATAATGATTATATGATAAGTATTAATTTGGAAAACCTTAAACGACATCCATATGACTTGCATTTTTGATTTATGGTTAAAAACATTATTTTAGAGATGGGTTTCAAGTTTCATAATTTTCTTAGCTTTTGTGGATTTATTATGAATTTTATAGGAAAGAAAATGGTTAAATTGGATTTAAATTATTTTCGAAAAAATATGAAAGCCTTAAATTTTTGGAGAATTTTCCTAAGTATTTTACTATGGATATAAAATTATTTAAGGTATGGAGATTAAATGTTTTTATGTTTCGAAAAGGAGAAGGGCTACTTTGCTAAATGTTTCTAATTGTTAATTACTGAATTCAGCAGCACTTTTAGAAAAAGGTTTTGTAAAAGAATTGGCAACCAATCATATGTTGACAAATAATAAAATTTAGTTGGAAAGGAATTATTCAAAAAAGCTAATTATCAGTTTGGCAAGTATTTACTACTTCGTCACTTCCATTTGCAACCTTTCGACCCCATACCGACGCCTCCAATCAAGCCGAAACCAATACACATGGTATCAATGCCTTGGTACGTAGTGGATTAGAAATAGGCGGAAGGTATAAATTCGAAACCATGCTTTTGAAAGGGTAGAAGTAGCCTTTATAAACTTAGAACTATTTTAGTTACAAAATGAGGCTTTCGAAGGAGTCATATTAGCTTTCGAACTTGTTAAGTATACCTTTATTTTAGAAAAAGAGCTTTCGAAAGGGGTTGTCGCCTTGTTATTTTGAAAATGAAGCTTTCGAATGGGTTTGAAACCCCTACTACCGCATTCAATCTTTCGAATTAATGCTTTCGAAAGGATGCTTTTGCCTTCAAACTTTGAAGCCGCTTCTCTATATATTCGAAAGGGTTGGTTTCGAAACCAGCCACTTTCTTTTACTTAGGAACAATGTTTTCGAAAGCAATGCTTTCGCCCCAGTTCTTTTAAGACCCTTAAATATATTGAAAGTTAAACCCAAAGGTTTTGGAAGGAATGGTTTTAAATGGTTTTGAAGCTATGTTCCACAAATTTTTACTTAAACCCAATACTTTCGAAAGATATGTTTTTAAGTAAGAAGTTTATTGCTTTCTAAAGGTATATAATGAAGATTTTAAAGGGGAGGTACCCAAATGTTTTCGAAAGATACTTTGAGTATTTGAATGGATGGTTTTCAATGCTTTCGAATGCAAGCTTATAGTGTTTTGAAAAGAGGATGTCTATGGTTTTAATATAGCTTTCGAAGGGTTATCCTTCATGGTTTCGAAAGATCTATTTTTAAAAGGTTTCGAAAGGCATGTTTTGGCGTTTCGGTCTAGTGTTTCAAGGTAAAGTATTTAACTTATTTTAATAAGGGTACTTTGAAAGGGAATGTTCAAGCTTTTAAACAAAGGTTTCGAATGGTTTACTTTGGCTTCATTGCCTAAGATCTTTTAAGTTAAAAAAGGTTTTAACTTACTTTGGAAGGATATATGTAACAACCCATAATTTTTAACAAATATTTTAAAAATTAATTTATTTGAAAACATTGATTTTAAATCATTTAAATTCGAAAATTTGGAATTTTATAATGAAATTTTGGGATTTATTGATAATTTATTTTCCAAATATAATAAAATAAAGATTTTCTAAAAATTTTATATTTTGGTCAACTTTGGTCAAACTTTGACTTTCAGTTGAAATTTTAAATTTGAATTTTAAATTTCTAATCTTTTTCTTTGAAACAGTATTTGTTTCTGATATTCGTTCTGCTTTTCGTTTTGTTAAATTCTGTTTTATACTTTTTAAATTCGATAAAATTCAGCGTTTCACACGCAATTATTTTCGGTATTTTATTGTCTATTTTTCTATGTTTATTTTCTATTTTATTTTGGTTGGACTTTGATTTTTGTTTGAGTTTGAGCTTGTTTTGATTTGGGCTTGACTAATGGGCTTTTGAAATTCCAAGAGTCTTGAGTTTTCTTTTCTTTAATATGAATTGATGCCTCTCCATTGCCTTAGCCGTACAACACTTCTCATTCCCATCTCTTTCTCATTTCATTTCCTAACAAAACAAATTGCAGTAAGTTATTTCATGGCTTCCTTCTTTCTCTTTTCTTTTGTTTTGTTTATCCTTTACAAGTTCGGCCACCACAACCATTCCTTTTAGCCGATCATCTCCACCACTTCATCATCACCTATGACCGACCATCACCATCCCATCATCATCCCTATGCCTTGCCGTGACCCTAGATCCAAACTTCTTTACCAAAGCATGCCACAAACCCTATAGCCGAGCTCCTCTAGATCACCTTCCTCTTTACTAGCCTCGGCCACCCCCTTGTTCACCACCTTCCATCCCTTAGCCATGACCAACCCCAGCCCATAGCCTTCATTTCAGATGTGCCTTGACCCATAGCACCATATGACCGAACCCTATCACCTAGTGGCCGAACCATGTTGCCATAGGCCGAACCCAAAGCACTTGACTCTTCCTTTGCCAAGTCCTTTTGCCTTCCCATACTTTGCCATTCCATTACTTCACCATAGTCGTGCCTCTTCACCTGACCTGACCACTTGACCAAACAAGCAACCCAGGCTGAGCCACTTTTGCCTATGGCCGAACCACTTGTGCACATGACCTTTCATGTTGCCTTGTCCTTTTGTCTTCCACAAGCCATCTCTTCACATTCCCATTGCTTATCCGTGCCTTTTGCTTGCCTTGGCCGAACATAGATGCTTCAAAACAAATCATGGCCGAGCCATTATGGTGATAATCTAGCCTATGTTGAAAGTGGCCGAGACCACTTGTGTTTGTCTAGCCCATTTCTTTTGTTTTGTTTAATTCTTTTATGTATAAATCATTTGCTTATTTATGTTTTATTTTTTTTTACTTGTTTACAAGATTTGGATTTGGGTGCTACATCTCCTCGAATTTGATTCGTGCTTTGTCGTGCTTTTCGGAGTTTGGTTGTGTGTCGAATTGTCATCTGTAGCTTTAGAAGGTGAGTTATCACTCTCGACTTTGTACTTATAAAATTGTGAAACAATGTCTTGTGAATTGTAATAGTAATATGCCATGTTGATAGTAGTTTCACATATGCCTGATATGATATTATATGATGTTATAACCTGGTTATATAACTGTTTCATCACCTGATATGATATGTTATACTATACCTATTTATCAGCTAACATGCTATGCTTTACTGTTTATTTTACATTTCTGTCTCTCACACTGCAAGTTCCCTCACTATGGGTTGAAATGATACATACCCGAACGGACTTTAGAATAAGGAAAAGTCATTATGAGCTGAAATGATAGGCTCGAGCGATTTTTATTTGACTTGGAATTGCGGGTTTGAAATAATCAAACCCGAGATTTTTATTTCGGATTGAAATGATATATATTCGTATTCACTTGACCTAGGTTAGAAAATATTATACAAACCCGTGGTTAATTTTAAATATAAATATTTTCTGAAAATTCTAAGTATTTGGAATATAAAATATATGAGATTTTAACTTAAAATTGGATTTAAATGACTTAAATAAATGTTATTGTGATTTTCTATAAGTTAAAATTGTATAAGTCAATAAATGATTAAAAATGTAAATTAAAATGTGAACTAACTTAATAATTGAAAATTTGATTTAAAATGGAATTTTAGGCTTAACCTAGTAATGAAATATTTTATTTATGAAATGGATATTTTTAAAAGTAAATAAAGTATCAAGTTATTGTTAAATTAAAAGTTAAGCAATTTAAGTGTATTTTTAACTTAATAAATGAATTATGGTTTAATTGGATATTTTATTTATAAAATTTTATTTTATAAAATCATAAGTGAAATGATATCCAAATAAATATTTTCGAAAAGTGAGATATGTTTTATAAGTTAAAAATAGTGAAAAACTAAAATTATAATGTTTCTGAAATGCTATAATAAATCTCAGATTTGTATTGGCAGCATTTCTAAAATGCTGTGGTTTTAAGGTAGTGTTTTACAAGTGTTACCATTTCTGAAAATGTACTATTTTTCCAAACACCATTATATCTGCAGTAACGTTTTCTAAGTGCTGCTATTTCTGAAAAGACAATAATGTTTGAAATACTACTATATCTGCAGTAACGTTTTTTGAGTGCTGGTGTTTCTGAAAGGACTATTTTTGAAACACTATTATATGTACAGTAACGTTTTCTAAGTACTGTTGTTTCTAAAAAGATAATGATTTCGAAATGCTAATATATGTATCATCACATTTTCAAAGTGCTACGAATGCTAAAATTACAATCTTTTTGAAATTGTTATAATTGAATGAATGAACATAGAAATCCTACAACTTTGGAAATGAATATTATTTTTGAAAGATATTGACTTTGAATTTAAATGGTTTAAAATGAATATGTTTTGATTTGAAATATAAACCATTTTGAATTAATAACCACGGGTTATAATAACGATTGGTTGTTAAAGAGACCGGGATCAGATATGGACATACTCTCTGTCGATACCGAAAACCACTTCAACAACTGTGTACGTGGTGGAGATTCCAGAATGAAGTAGGATGGTGGCGACGATTCTATTTTGAGGTATAAACGTGGACCCGACTCCCGTGATTTGGCATAAGGTGGCTAAAATAAGAGCAATCGACGGGCTAATGAGGTAGCACCTCTGATCGGACACATTCCATCGTATACCATTCTATTACTTTGTGATTGATTGGGTGCACCCCTTGATTCGGGAGTGTGGCTTGAGGTGGGCGATTGCTGCGGCTCTACGTTACCACCGGCCCGGAAGTGTAATTGGTATATCTACCCTGGCATTGCCTAGTTGTGCTGTGTCACCTACCCTAGCGTGCTTTACTACGAGTTTGATTTGTGTCGTACCTATGGAGTATCCTCTGGTAGCTCCAGTTTATGGGGTATTATGGTACTGTATAGTCTATTGGCACTATAAAATGTGTTAAGGGGGATATGGGTAACGCCTTAATGCTATTTTTAAATAGTTTACTTTACTTTAGACATTATTATAATAGCGTATCTTACTACATAGTAGATAGTTTAACGGATCCTTAAAGGATGGGCGATCCCAAGCATCCTTTAAGTTATTGATGCATTTCTATTACAGTTCACTTGAGTTGATTTACATTTTATAAGTATGTATGTCCTGACTCGAGTATTTTGTGTTTTGCTTCATGCTCAGGTCAGCCTGAGTATCACAGCTTTGGATTCATCTTCTGGAGCTAGAGATTTGTTGGAGTTTATCTGTCTATCTAGTTGTCTATTTCCATTTCAGTTATTTCCTATTCAACTTTGCTTATGTATTTGTGAACTTATGTATTCAGTCTTCTGTTGTATCTGTTTTTCAGACTATGGTATTTTGTATCTGTTTTGAGACTATGTATTGTAGTAGTTTCATGAACCACTATGTATTTTATTTCCGCTGCGAGTTATTCTGATATTCTGTGTCTACGATTCTATGATTGATTTTATTTGCTCCAAATTTATTTACAATCTATTGTTTTGAATTATTCAAATCCGACATGTGTGGTTTTATTGTCGATTTGAATGGTCCAAAATAGTGGGTCGTTACAATATATATTCTAAAATAGATTTCATCAACATTGTTTTGTGCAAAGTATATATATTATGGCTTAAGTATTTTGAGCAAAGCAAAGTGTATGGTTTCCTTATTTTATAAAAGTATGATTTCAAGGGTAAATCATTTGTAAAGGATGTCTACAAGGAAATAAGGTTTTGATAGGGTAGTTAACCCTAAGACAGGAAATATATGAAAAGGGTAGTTAACCCCAAGTTTTTGACTCAGATATTAGAAGACCAGACGGGACTAGTGTAGAGTCGCGCCCTATACTTTAGCTATTACCCCCTAGCTAAAATAAATCCAAAATTCCAATGTGTAGGGCTTGTTACAAATCGGACTAAATTGGGATTTCATACCGAAAGGAATATACAGGGAAAGGATAGGTTATTGGTAAGTCCGTAAAACCATTAGGTTCAGTTGATCCTAGAAAAAGAAGTTAAGGGTAGATAGCCCAGAAGTTAAGGGTAGTCAACCCAGGATTTTGTCTAACAGAAGTTAGTTATTTGGTTATGTTTGGAACGCCCAAGCCAGCCAGAGGTTAATAGTCAGCCAGGTAAAACTATAGCATGGACAGATAGTCCATTGATTTCCTGATTTTATGCATATGTATATACTTGCTATTATTGTTCAATCAGTTTGATTGTAGGATTTTGATTTGCAGGAGATATGTTTTAAAAAGTGATATTAGTTAGGGAAAACCCATTCCGCTAAGCGGCGTGGTCTCACTTAATATCAGAAAACCGTGATGTAATAATATTATTCACATCAGGCTTTGTGTCTGACTCATAGTTTTTGTTTTCCCCTTAAATTCTCGGGTGCCCAAAATTAATTTAAGTAGATTGAGAGTTAAGGTTTTATAGGTTTAGTAGGTCGACGAATAAGATTCCAAAGATGTGCAGGAGGCAAAAATAGCTACATACGAGTTTTATAATTTTATATCTGTTGTGTTGTATATAAGACATATATGTCTGTTTCGTACTCTTATCATCCAAGAGGACATCTTCATTATTTGTAATAATTATATTTGATCAAAACCTAGGAAATCATTTAGGATGATGTAATTGAACATGAAATATGGTTTTGAAATGTAATGTGAAAAGTTTGTTTTTTGAATTCTGTGATTTTATTTCATATTCATGTGACTCTAATATTATGGATACCATTAACATTATCGTATTTTGTCATCGGAAGTTAATACTATAGATAACTGCAGCATCTGTAGCGCTTAGCTTCGGGACTCAAGATAAGGGATGTTACAACTTGGTATCAGAGCATAGGTTTATGAAAAATTTAAAATAAATTCCAAACTTAAAATGACTTTGAAAACATAATCCTAAGGAATTAGGGAAAAAAACAGGGTATGAGATAATGATATAATAATGTACTCGTATTTGCTATATCTAAGTATATGATTTATCTCCATTTCTCCCATCTCTCTTAGGCTGTTCTTCTGTATCTTACAAAGACTCGAATGCAAATTTTATGGATGTACGATATGGATGCTAGAAGAGGAAGAGTTAACATTAATAGAGGAAGCACCACAACCAATGGGATTGCCAAACCAAATACTAGAAGAAATCTAGGTCGGGCACAAACTAAAAATTTGGGTGTCGTAATGCCGCAGGTTGATATGGGAGCTATGTACCAGTTCTTCGTTAACATGATACAGGTTGGAGTTGCTACAGGGTTAGTTGGAGTTAATGCTGAAGGAGGAAATCAGGAGCTCTAGTGGTCAATAATTATGCTGTGTTGAGCAAAGATTATGCCAGGCTTGGAGGAAAGCCGTATATCGGGACTGAGAACACAATCGAAGTGGAGAACTGGTTACTTCATTGAGAGAGGATTTTTGCATATTTGGGGCTCAATGATGAGCAGAAAAGGGGACTTTCTTCTAGACAGCTACAAGGAGCAGCACTGTATTGGTGGAACAATGTTACTGTAGGAATCGACGAGGAGGCTATGACTTGGGCTGAGTTCCGAAGAAGGTTTGAGGAGAGGTTCAAGTCAGAGGTTGCTAAGCATAATCCGCTCAGGAAGTTTATAGAGTTGGAGCAAGGAGACATGATTGTGCTTGAATATGCCAACCAGTTTGAAGAGCTTTCGAGATATGGTTATGCTATGGTTGATACGGTTCTTAAAAGGAATGAGGAGATCATCCACGTACTAAAACCTGAGCTAACTAAAGCGACTCTAGCACACATCAGGGATCCATGTGATATAGTGGTTGAAATGGCCTTGAGGCAAGAGGAGATGCTTGCTCTTCATGATGGTTGCAAAGTAGGGAAAGCTCAAAGTGGGCGGAACCAGAAGAGGTAATTTTTCCATATAAAGGACGCTCAGAAGAAAGAGTGTAATGACCTGCCAATTTATCACTTTGATAAATTGAATTTATTTTTAAATATAAGCAAATAAAAGGAAATATTGTTCCAAGTGATAATAAGTAATAGTAATCTTATTTTGAATAAATATTTAAATAAAATATTTTCCTCGAAATTTATATCGATAAGATAGCATTGAATCTAAATAATTAATTAATTTAATTTAAATTAAGATTTAATGATTCAATAATTATTTTAATTGTCCAAATAATTATTTTAAACGATGATAATTAATTTTGAATAGTTATAAAGTGATAATGAATCATTTATAATAATTTTATAAAGATATATATATATATATATATATTTGATTTAAAAAATATAAGGAAAAAGCGATATCGCTTTATTGGTATAATGGCAATTTTTGTAAATAATTTTCAATTTTATATATACGGTTTTATAAAAAAATGTGATCATTTTAATTAGTTTAAAATGATCATAAATTTATTTTTGAATTTTGTTTACAAATATATGTATGTTAATAAATAAGTCAAAATGTGACCGATGATCGGTTCTTCGGATTTCAACGATTTAACGAACAAAAGTTGTTCGAAGATGTTCGAAGTGTTATGCACCTACATGTACATACATACATACACACACAGATATATATATATATATGTATATGTATGTATGTATGTATGTATTACTAAAATGATTTAATAATTCCTAAGCTTAACCTTTAAGTAACCATAAAGCAAACATTACTTCATTGTACCACACCATCACCTCACATCAACCATCACTTGGCGTTGGGGGGGGGGGAGTTGTGCGCTAGAGGCTAGGGGAGGGGTGTGGGCTAGGGGTATTTAGGTAATTATGCAATATAATATTTTATTCTAAGTTTTTTCTATAAATACCACCCCTCTTCTCGCAAAAATCCTAATACCATTCCACTTCTTCTTCCTCTTCTTTTTAAGCTTTCTAAGAGCCTCTTTAATGGCTTCTTATTAATAGAAAAATATTTTATAAAAGATAAAAAAATATGACAAATAAAAAGAGAAAAAGGTATATACTAGTTTATAATATCAATCCACTTCAAAACTAGTCCAAAACACATCCTCTTCACTTCCAAAACCCAATGCCACCAACCCACACCACCTAAGCCGTGAGCACCAAGGCTAGGCCGAGCCACTTCAAGAGTCCGAAGCTCGATTTCGTGGAGTTTAATTTTGAGATAGCGGAGCTATAGCCGTTTTAAACTAGTTCGAAGAGAAAATGAAGGTGAGAACTCCTAAACTATTATATTATATTATATTTTTAATGAAGATATAATGTTTGCAAATGGATGTTTAATATGCTTTGATCATCAAGTTTGGTTGTTTAAATATGAATGTTGAATATATATGCAAGTCACGGAAATACACGTCGATAAGCACAAAGGAAATCACTTTCCTCTATGTTAATGAATTGGTGTATATGGAATGTTTAACCTCATTAAAATGGTTTAAAATGGGTTGGAAATGTTATATCAAAATGGAAAATTTAGTTTAAAATAGGCCCGTCGCGTAACGACAGTTCGCGATTTCGCGCCATAAAAGTCAAACGAGTGTAAAGAATGGAATATCACTCGGAATTCTTTGAGATAAGAATTTTCCAAACTAATATATCCATAGTTTTCCAATGAAGAAAGAAAATCAAGATTTGAATAAGTAGATTTTGATAAAGGAGCAAAACAAGTTTTTTGAAAAATCGCGGTTTTGCAGTTCGGAATCCAAAATTGGATTTCTTAGAAAATGATGTTTTAATTTTTTTTTAAATGTGGAATAAATATTTAAAATTTTTTAAAAGTGATTTGAGTAATAAAAATGATATAAAAGTCGTTTTGATCAATATAGCTTAAAAGAGAACTATCCGCAGCACTTTTCCACAGCACTTCTCTATAACTTTTATATTTTAGTTTTAAACTTAACAATTATTTTCCAAATCTTTTATAAATGTTTTCAAATGGAAATTGAGTGTTTTAATAATGATTTGGAATTTTATAGGTTTTAAAAATAGTTTAAGTAAATGATTTAAAGAATAGCTATTATAAATAAAGTGGTTTAATCTTGGCTCAAAAAGCCGACGAGTAGACTGGATTTTTCTATTCATGAGATCCGTATGTGAGGTGCTTAAACTAAGGAGATGTTTAGGAGCAACTAGTGCCCTGGCTCACCTGGCCTCTTCCCTGGATGAGGGACAGATAAGATCGAAATGTCGGAAATGAGTTAAGTATAAAAGATTAAATTTTCCAAATTTAAATTAAATACAACTTGATTATATAGAGATGATCTTCTTACACTTGGTGTTAAAGCCCAAAGAGGGAACTCATACTATTCATAGAATTTAAAAGGCGATTTTGCCATTATTCCGCCCACGGTATTTGTTGAATACGGGAATTGATTGAGTAGAATTAGATGGGTTCAATAGATTATGCTCACTTAATATTTACTAGTCTTAGATTAATGTCCCAGATAACATGGTTTTAACTCAAAAAAAATTATGAGCTTTGAATTAAGAAATCTTTGTTAAATATTTATATGAAATGGTTTTGGAAATGTTTTCCTAAGTGAAAAATGAAATGATTTCAAATTATTCCAAGTTTAAAAAGGGTTTTAAGTAATCAAGGATTTAGTAAATAGGTTCAATAATTCCGTATATATAGGAAATAATGTTTTAGAAATATATATCTCCAAAAGAGATTTTGATAAAAAGAACTTAATCAATTAAAGAATGATTCCCTATTCATGGAACCGTTTTATCGATGATTGGTTCGAAGGAACCGGGGTTGGATTTGGGGTAATTCCTACCGGAAATCCACTTCGAACCGATGTATGCGTTCGAAAAATAAAGACCTGACAAAGAGAATGAAGCATGAAGACCGAGGATTTTCGGGATGAAAGGATTGCTTGTTGATAATTCTAGTTAGCTCCCAAATACTAAAGCAGCAGCGGTCCCTTCATTTCTGAAAGTCTTTTGGTTGCAAGGACTTCTTGCTACTAATCTTAGGGTTAATTCTCGACGGGAGGTGGTAGGAGAGTGCCTTTGGCTTCATTCAATCCTAGAGCGAACTTGTATGGACGGATGTCTGAATTGCATTCTTGGGATTTCATCGTTGACTTTTATAAACATACATCTGTTTGGTGGTGGAGAAGGCAACTTCTCTTAGCTTAACACCCTTCTTTGAGACATATAAGCTCAGAGGTTGTAGGTTTCTGGAAGTCAATAGTGATCGATGGAATGGCAATGTGACATTTAAAGTGAAACGTGCAAAGTAAAAGGTATTCGTTACCTCAAGCCTCACACTCGAAAATGGCCAAAACAGGGTAGATGCGGCAAGGCTATGTAGTTCAAAACCATTAGTATATAATCATCCCCTTCTAGAAATATTTCTACCTACAATGACGTTTGGGATTAAATTATTGTGGATGTATGCTATGAGGGCCCTTGTATAGGTCGGTAACGACCGGGGTGATGACAAATTCGATACCGTCTAATGAGAAAGGTAGGCCGGTCTTGAGTTGTTAGAGGGCATATATTCTGTAGCTTCGGTACATTCCTCAAGAAATGTACTACCAGAGGGCAGTCCCTTCACCTGGTCATTTGTATGGAAACCCATTCTCCAATAAGAGCCTGTACGATTTTAGATGTAAAAAGCCTTGTATTACAAGGAGATATGCTGGAATTTAATAATGTAACAAATTCGGCTAAGATTGATAAGTTTACTTGCAAATGTTTTCAAAGATATGTCATTAAAATTAATATCAAGTGATTTTATGCAATAACGATTTGGTTATCATAAGGTAAAAACCCATTCTGTGATTGTAACACCCCAGATTTTTGGTAACATTATTTAGGATATTTAATTAGTTAAATAAAATAAAATAATGTATTGATTAGGAATTGAGATTTGATTTAATTAAAGGGTAGCCGTGCCATTTAACCAATGAATTAAAAGAAGGGTTAAAATGAAATAAGAGGAGGGGTAAAATAGGAAAGAGGCCATTCCTATATCCCTAAAACTTGGCCGTGTATTCTCCTATACACGTTCATTTCATTTTCAGAATTTTAAAAGCTAAGGCCGACCACCATTAACAATAGAATGGGGGAAAAGATAGAGAAAATCTAGGAATAAGCTTAAGCAAATCAAATCCATACACATCTCAATCTCTTAATCTCTAAAGCTAAGGTGAATAATGTTTACATTTCATATTTCTTTAGTTTTCGCGTTTAAGATAAAATCAAACTATTTTGCATTGATTTGCTAAGTTTTCGAATGATGGAATGATTATATATACTTGTTGATGATTTATGGTTGTTCATATAGATTTTACGACATGTTTTGATATGAAAACCCTAATAAATGACATCCAAATGCCTTGCTAATTTTTTATAGACCAGAAATATTATTTTGGAGATGAGTTTCAATTTTCAGAATTTTTGTGGAATTTATATGAATTTTCTGTAAAGAAAATGTTAATTTGGATTATAAATTATTTACGGTTAAATAATAAAAGGTTTGGGTCTGAAATTTTATACGTTGGATAACATATTAAAAGGGACTTTCTGGCATTTTTGTAGAATTTTCCTAAGTGTTTTAATGGGTATATAAAATTACTTAAGGTATGGGACTTAAATGTTTTATATATTTATAAAAGGAGAAGGGGATTTTTGCAAATAATTCAAATAGTTAGTTCTGAAAATTGCAGCACTTTTTATTGGTAAAGAAAAGAGGCATGAGGTCGAAACCAGGGGTTCCGAAGGGGTTGAAAGGAAAGGTTTTTCTTATGTTTTTGAAAGGAAATATTTCAAGGTTTTAAAGAGGGATGTCTAATGTTTCGAAGGAAAGACTTTTAATGGTTTCGAAAGGGTCACTTTCAATGGTTGCGAAAGTGTTACCTTTAAGGGTTTCGAAAGGGTTGTTTAAAGGTTTTAAACAGGGGTTTCGAATGTAATAAATAAGCAATATAGCCTAAGTATTTTCAAGTTAAAAAGGGTTTTAACTTGCTTTGGAAGGATGGTCAATCCTCATTAAAATTCATCAACATTATTTTGAGTAAAGTATATATATCATGGCAAAATTGCTTAGAATAAAGCTAAGAATATATTTTCCTTGTATAAGTATGATTAAAAAGGTTAAATCATTTTGGAAAGGTTATCAAGAAAAAAGATGAAGGGTAGTTAACCCTAAGGAAATGATTCAGATAGATAGTCCATTTTTATTCGGACAGTTAGTCCAATTTGCAAACATTTAATCTAGTTTGCAGACAGTTTGTCCAGTTTGCAGGCAGTCAGTCCAGTTTTGAACAGATAGTCCATTTATTACTTATGGACAGATAGTTCATTAGTTAGCTGATTATAGCTTAACATACGTAGCTATTATTATCAGTATTTATTAGTTTGATTAACCAATTTGGTTGCAGAAAAGGATTTGCAAAATATATGTTTTAAAGAGGATATTAGCGAGGGGAACCTGTTCCGCTAAGCGGCGTGGTCTCACTTAATATCAATAAACCAAGATGTAACAGTATTATTCACACCAGGTTTTATGTCTGACTCGAAGTTTTTGTTTCCCCTTAAACTCTCGGGTGCTCAAAATTGATTTGAGTAGGCTAAGGGTTAAGGTTTTTAGATTTTAGTCATTTCGGCGAATAATGCTTCCGGAAAAGACCAGGTGGCTGATGGATAACTAATTAAAGGTTATAGTTTTATTTTGTTTTGATTCCGCTGTGTATATTAAGTCAAATATGACCATATTGACTCTGATCAACCAAGGGGGCATCGTCATATGTCGCTTTTGGCGTATTTTTGTAATGATTATATTTGATCTTTTCGTGGAAAATGATATGGGATTATGTAATTTGGATATGAATTTGTTTTGAAATGTAATCAGTAAAAGGTTGTAATTTTGGAAATTTGTGAATTAGTTTATATTCAAATGCTTTTGATATTATGGATACCATTAACGTTACCGTATTTTGTCACCAAAAGTTAATACTGTGGATGACTGCAACATCTGTAGCGCTTAGCTTTTGACCTCTAGATATAGGAGTTACAACTTGGTTTCAGAGCGTAGGTTTATGAAAAAATTTAAACTAAAAATGGTTTTTAAAACATAATCCTATATAATTAGAGTAAGATTTAGGGTATGGGATAACACTATAGTAAGGTACTTATACTTGCTATATATAAGTATACACTTTATCTCTAGTCTCCTATGTTTGTTAGGTTATTTTTCTGTATCTCATGGGGTTTGAATACAAATATGGAAGGTGGAAGAGGAAGAGTTAACCCAGGAGGGGTGGGCATCGATGGGAATGCCCGACCTAATGCAAAGAGGACCCAAGGTCAGGCACAACTAGAGAATGTAGGTGCTGGAGTCCCGCAAGTGGATAAGGGAGCTATGTATCTATTTTTTGTGAATATGATGCAAGCTGGAGTTGCAGCTGGTGTGGTAGGAGGAGACGCTGTAGGAGCAGGAGTTCCTGAGGTTCCAGTAGTTAAGGATTATGCTAAGCTGAGCGGAGATTATGCTAAACTTGGAGGGAAGCCATTTTTGGGAACAGAGGATGCTATAGAGATGGAAAATCTGTTGCTGCACTGTGAGAGAATCTTTGCAGATTTGGGGCTCAATGATGAGCAGAAGAGGAGGCTTGCTTCGAGACAACTTCAGGGCAGCTTTGTTTTGGTGGAACAGTGTGACGGTTGGTGTGGACGAGGAAACCTTGACATGGGCAGATTTCAAGGGAAGGTCCCAAGAGAGGTTCATGTCTACGATGGTATAGTAAGCTCTGATCAGAAATTTTGCTGAGTTAGAGTAGGGAGAGATGTTTATTCTAGAGTATGCTAGGAGGTTTGAGGAGTTAGCCAGATATGGGTATGCTTTCGTGGATACAGTAATGAAGAGGAATGAGAAGTTTATTAGGGGGTTGAAGCTTGAGTTAGTAAGGGCTACATTACCTCATATTAGAGATCCTTCTGATTTTGTAGTGGAGATGGCCTTAAGGCATGAGGAGATTCTTGATTCTCTAGAGAAGAGTAAGTCTAAGGAGGTCCAGGTTGGGCAGAATCAAAAGAGGAAGTTCTTTCCTAAGAAAGGTGCTCAGGAGGGTGGAGCAGCTAAGGAGGGGAAGTCTGAGATTGTTTGCTTCAAGTGCAACAAGAAGGGGCATTTAGCTAATGAGTGTCATGCTGGAAAGGCAAAGGAGGTAGCCAGGAAGAAGTGTGTCAAGTGCTTCAATTGTGACCTGATTGGCCATTATAAGAAGTAGTGCAAGGAGCTCGCTAAGGATGGAAAGGGCAAGGTGCATGCATTGGAACCTCCTGCTTTTAAGCCAACAACCTAGGAGAAAGGAAAGGCAGTTTTGGGAGGTACGCTTCAGATTCATGGTATTTCTGTTAGCGTTTTATTTGATACTGGTGCATTGCATTCTTTTATATCCAGATGTTTGATAAATAAGCTTAACCTAGAACCCACATACTTAGTTACTTCCTTACGGGTTGCGAATCCAATAGAAGGGTATGCAACTCTAGGGTTAAGATGTGAGCAGATAGAGTTTGACCTGTTAGGTCATACCATTGTTTGCAGTTTGCATGTGTTTGATTTTGTGGGGTTCGGGATTATTCTTAGGATGGATTGGTTAAGTGAGTACGATGCTAGGATATTTAGCCAGAATAGGAAAATATCGCATAGACACCCTGATTGTAGTGATCAGACTGTTTATACTGTAGAAGGTTCCAGTGTTGAAGTGAATGCTTTGTTTGGTGTTATGGAGTTGGAAGATGAGCCGAGTCAAGTTTTCGTGGTTAGAGAATTCACGGATGTTTTTGAGCCTGTAGTTGGATTACCACCGAAACGAGCCATTGAGTTTCAGATAGATTTGGTTTCGGGAGCATAACCAGTTAGTAGACCGCCAAGCAGGATGACTCCTACAGAGATGAGGGAGTTGAAGATGCAGTTGGTGGATTTCGAAGGCAAGGTTTTTATCTGGCCGAGTAGTTCGCCTTTGGTAGTGGCCGTAGTGTTTGCGAAGAAGCCGGACGGATCGTTAAGGCTATGTATCGATTATCGTAAATTGAATGAGAGGACGATAAAGAATCAATATCCATTGCGGAGGATTGACGATTTGTTCGATCAGATAAGTGGAGCTAAAGTATTTTCCCAGTTAGATCTGGCAATAGGTTTCCATCAGCTCAGAGTAGCAAAGGATAATATACCTTTGATGGCGTTTATGACCAGATATGGGTCGTACGAATGGTTAGTTATGCCGTTCAGACAGAATAATGCGCCAACATTCTTTGTGGATTTAATGAACCGAGTTTTCCGAGAGCACTTGGATAGGTTCGTATTGGTTTTTATAGATGATATCTTGATATACTCTAAGGGTGAGAAGGAGCATGAAGTTCATCTTATAATGGTGCTTGAGATGCTGATGTAACATCAGCTGAAGGCGAAGTTTTCGAAGTGTCGTTTCTGGAAGAAGGAAGTGAAGTTTCTGGGCCATGTAGTCTCAGAGAATGTGTTGTCAGTAGATCCGACTAAGATTGAAGCGGTGAATAGTTGGAAGAGACCCGAGACAGTGATGGAGATAAAGAGTTTCCTTGGATTAGCATGGTATTATCAAAGATTCATTAAGGATTTTTTGTGGATAGCAGCACTGATGACCAAGCTAACAAGGAAGGATTTGAAGTTTGTGTGGATCGATAATTGTGAGGAAGCATTCCAGAGTTTGAAACTCTTTTTGACCCATGCACCAGTTTTGTTTGTTCTGGAGGGGGATCAGGATTTGGTAGTTTATACCGATGCATGTGGAACAAGATTATGAGCCGTGTTGATGCAGAGAGGTAAAGTGATTGCTTATGCTTTTAGACAGCTTAGACCACATGAGGTCAGATATCTGACGCATGATTTGGAATTGGCTGCAGTAATTTTTGCATTGAAGGTGTGGAGACATTATCTTTCGGGAGAGTGGTTTGAGTTATATACAGATCGTAAGTCGCTGAAGTATTTGTTCTCTCACAAGGAGCTGCACATGAGACAACAGAGGTGGTTAGAGTTTATTGTCACTTATGATTTTGGGATTGAGTACACACCGGGGAAAGGAAATAAGGTTGCAGATGCACTTAGCAGGAAACATCAAAATGCAGTGTTGGCGATGATCGCTGAGTGGAAAGATTTGGAAGCATTAGCGGATTGCAAAGTGCGGTGGAGATCTGAGACTGGGTCTAGCGGAGAAACTGTAGTGTTATCTTGTTTGGAAGTTCTACCAGTGATGATCGAAAAGATTACTTCTAAACATGAAGGAGATCCGGTATTAGCTGAATGGATCAGGAAGTTAAGAGATGGAACCGAGAGCGATGACTTGAAAGATTTTAGTCTTGACCAGAATTGGAGGTTGAGAAAGAAAGGAAGATTATGTGTTCCGAGTGTAGGAAATATAAGGAAAGAAGTCTTGGAGGAATGCCATCGTTTGAAGTTCTCTATTCATTCAGGAGGTACTAAGATGTATCAGGATATGAAGTGGAGTTTCTTCTGGGAAGGTATGAAGCGAGATATTGGCTTATGGTTAAAGCAATGCTTGATTTGCCAACGGGCAAAGGCCGAACACCAGAAGCTAAGTGGGTTGCTTTAGCCATTAGACATTTCGGTATGGAAATGGGATTCTATTTCTATGGATTTTATTGACGGGTTGCCAAGGTCGAACAGGGGAAATGATAGTATATGGGTCATTGTGGACAAACTGACAAAGAGTGCCCATTTCAATCCAGTTAAGTCAACTAGAACGACACCTGTTTTGGCAAGGTTATTCATGAAGAATGTAGTTAGACTACATGGAATTCCTAGTAGCATAGTAAGTGATAGAGATCCCTTATTAACTAGCGAGTTCTAGAAGAGTCTACAGGAAGTTTTGGGAACAAAGCTCAAGATGGGTACCACCTACCATCCGCAGATAGATGGGCAAATGGAAAGAGTTTACAAAATCATGGAAGATTTGTTAAGAGCTTGTGTATTAGATTTCGGGGGATTATGGGAAGACCATCTGCATTTAGTCGAGTTTTCGTATAACAATAGTTATCAGACTAGTATTGGGATGGCGCCATTTGAAGCGTTGTATGGAAGGCCATGCAAATCTCCCGTATGTTGGCTAGAGATCAGGGATAGATTGGTTCTTGGTTCAGATTTGGTTAGGGAAGCTGCAGAAAATATTGAGGTCATTCGAGCTAAAATGAAGGAGGATCAGTCTATGTAGAAGAGTTATGCAGATAAAAGACGGAAAGATTTAGAGTTCTCAGATGGAGATCAGGTTTTCATTAAGGTGCCACCGATGAAGGGTGTGATTAGATTTAGGAAATCAAGAAAGTTAGCACCGAGATTCGTTGGACCTTTTCCTATTGTTTAGAGGATCGGGAAACTCGCATAAAGAGTTGAGTTACTGAGCATTTTGGCATGAGTCCATGATGTTTTCCATGTTTCTCATCTTAGAAAGTGTGTTAGAGACCTGGAGAATACTATTGCGCCGACTGTGCTAGATGACTTAGTAGTAGAACCGGATTTGATTATAGTGAGGAAGCCTATTCGTATTCTTGCGAGAGATGAGAAGAGGTTTAGAACCAAGATGGTTAGATTAGTCAAAGTCCAGTGGAGTGACGATGACAGGTACTGTACTTGGGAGATTGAGAGTACGATTAGATATACTGATCCAGACTTATTTGATGGTATGTTTTACCTCTTTGATTGATTTGTTGTTTATCGTAATTTCGAGGACGAAATTCTTTAAGGAGGGGAGTCTGTAACACGCCAGATTTTTGGTAACATTATTTAGGATATTTAATTAGTTAAATTAAATTAAATAATGGGTTGATTAGGGCATTGAGATTTGATTTAATTAAAGGTGTAGCCGTTCCATTTAACCAATGAATTAAAAGAAGTGTTAAAATGAAATAAGAGGAGGGGTAAAATAGGAAATAGGCCATTCCTATATCCCTAAAACTTGGCCGTGTATTCTCCTATACACGTTCATTTCATTTTCAAAATTTTAAAATCTAAGGCCGACTTCCATTAACAAGAGAAAGGGAAAAAGATAGAGAAAAGCTAGGAAGAAGCTTAAGCAAATCAAATCCATTCACATCTCAATCTCTTTAATCTCTAAAGCTAAGGTGAATAATGTTTACATCTCATATTTCTTTCGGTTTAGGTTTTAAGATAAAATTGAAAATATTTTGCATTAATTTGCCATGTTTTAGAATGATGGAATGATTATATATACTTGTTGATGATTTATGGTTGTTCATATAGATTTCATGACATATTTTGATATGAAAACCTTATTAAATGACATCCAAATGCCTTGCGAATTTTTATATAGACCAAAAATACTATTTTGGAGATGGGTTTCAATTTTCAGAATTTTTGTGGAATTTTTATGAATTTTCTATAAAGAAAATGTTAATTTGGATTATAAATTATTTACGGTTAAATAATAAAAGGTTTGAGTCTGAAATTTTTATGTGTTGGATAACATATTAAAAGGGATTATCTGGAAATTTTGTAGAATTTTCCTAAGCGTTTTAGTGGGTTTATAAAATTATTTAAGGTATGAGACTTAAATGTTTTATACATTTATAAAAGGAGAAGGGGCTTTTTGCAAATAATTCAAATAGTTAGTTCTGAAAAATTGCAGCACTTTTTATTGGTAATGAAAAAAGACAAAAAAATCAAAATTTGACACGTAAAGCAGGTTAGGTGAAAAGAACTATTTGCTACATACTTATTACTGTTTTGTTGCTTTCGACACCTACTTTCGCCTTGGTTGGCTTTCGACCAAGTCCCTCCGCCTTCAACTCTATCAAAAACAATGAGAATGGTACCAATATATTTGTAAGTAGCGAATTGGATGGAATGCGAATGGCATGAGGACGAAACCAAGGGTTCCGAAGGGGTTGAGGCATCACTTTGCTTTTAAATTAAAAATGCGCCTGCTTGCTTTCGACTAAATGGCTTTCGACTCAATAGCTTTCGACTTGGTTAGCATAAGACTAGGTCAAATGGATTTAAAGAAATGGTTTCGATTCGGTTGAACCTTTGTTTTTAAATAACTGCTTTCAACTAAGTCATAACCTTTTACTGCTGCCTTTTTACCTTTTGACCCAGATGGTTTCGAAGGGGTTGCTTTGTTTTTAAAATATGGCCATTTCTCCAATGCTTTTGAAGGGATGTTTTCGACACCATCACTTCTTTACTTTGGAAATGGTTTCGAAACAGATGCTTTCGACTTAAATGTTTTAAAGACCCCGTATCCTATGCAGTTAATGCCCCGTTATTACCCCGCTATAACCTTGCTATATCTCATAGCGGATTTCTACCGCTACGATTTTTCCATATAGCCTTTCCGCTTTAAGCCCCGCTATTTCCGCTATATCCCGTTATTCCCGCTATATTCCGCTATTTCCGATACATCTTGTTTAAAAGAAACGAATTGAAAACTGACATTTACACATTATAAAAATTATGAAATTAATTTAATTATTTAATTGAATTTTTAATATATTTTCAGAAATGAAAATACTCTAATATTCTACTAAATTCAATTATGTTATATAATAGTTTTACGTTTATTACAGTATATACGCATATGTTTTTATTTAAAATTATTTATGTATTAAATATATTCAATTGAACATTAATTTTTCATTTAGTTACCATTTATATATTTGTAAAAACATTAAGTACGAGTTTTATATGCTATTTTAGAGTCATCCACTATATCCCACTATATCCTCGCTGTATCCGTGCTATGACTTTTTACACCTCTGCCGCATTGAATCTACCAAGCGCTTTAACTACACAGCCTGTATCTATAATTAAAGTAAAACCCAAATGGTATCAAAGGAGACGGTTTTAAATGGTTTAGAAACAGATGCTTTCGACTTTAATGGGTTTCTAATCCTTTTGCTCTACTTGAAGGCATAATCCAAATGGTTTTGGCCGAGACGATTTTTAGAGGTTTCGAAGGGGTAAATTTTTGAATGGTTTCGAAAGATTTCCACATGTTTTAAATTAAAACCAAAGGCTTTTGAAAGGTTTAGTATTTTAATGCTTTTGAAAAGGTTTTAGTGAATGGTTTCGAAAGGGTGGTTCCCCAAGGTTTTGAAATGGTTGAAAGGAAAGATTTTTCCTATGTTTTCGAAAGGAAATATTTAAAGGTTTTAAAGAGGGATGTCTAATATTTTGAAGCTTTCGAAGGAAATGCTTTTATTGTTTTTGAAATGGTCACTTTCAATGGTTTCGAAAGGGTTACCTTCAAGGGTTTCGAAAGGGTTGTTTAAAGGTTTTAAACAAGGGTTTCGAATGTAATAAATAAGAAATATAGCCCAAGTATTTTCAAGTTAAAAAGGGTTTTAACTTGTCTTGGAAGGATAGTCAATCCCCCTTAAAATTCATCAACATTATTTTGAGTAAAGTATATATATCATGGCAAAATAGCTTAGAGTAAAGCTAAGAATATATTTTCCTTGTATAACTATGATTTAAAAGGTTAAATCATTTTGGAAAGGTTTTCAATGAAAAAGATGAAGGGTAGTTAACCCTAAGAAAATGATTCGGACAGATAGTCCATTTTGATTCGGACAGTTAGTCCAGTTTGCAGACAGTTAGTCCAGTTTGCGGGTAGTTAGTCCAATTTGTAGGCAGTCAGCCCAGTTTCGGACAGATAGTCCATTTATTACTTGTGGACATATAGTTCATTAGTTACCTGATGGTAGCTTAACGGACTTATCTATTATTATCATTATTTATCAGTTTGATTAACCAGTTTGGTTGCAAGAAAGGATTTGCAAAATATATGTTTTAAAGAGGATATTAGTAAGGGGAAACCCATTCCGCTAAGCGGCGTGGTCTCACTTAATATCGGTAAATCGAGATGTAACAGTGTTATTCAGACTAGGCTTTATGTTTGACTTAAAGTTTTTGTTTCCCCTTAAACTCTCGGGTGCTTAAAATTGATTTGAGTAGGCTGAGGGTTAAGGTTTTCAAGGATTAGTCATTTTGGCGAATAAAGCTTCCAAAGACGAGCAGGTGGCTGACGGATAGCCGATTAAGAGTTACAGTTTTATTTTGTTTTGATTCCGTTGTGTATATTAAGTCAGATATGACTATATTGACTCCAATCAACCAAGGGAGCATCGTCATATGTCGCTCTTGGCGTATTTTTATAATGATTATATTTGATCTTTACCTGGGAAACGATATCGGATTATGTAATTTGGATATGAATTTGTTTTGAAATGTAATCAATAAAAGGTTTTTATTAAATCTATGAATTAGTTCATATTCAAATGCTTCTGATATTATGGATACCATTAACATTACCGTATTTTGTCACTAGAAGTTAATACTATGGATGACTGCAGCATCTGTAGCGCTTAGCTTTTGGCCTCTAGATATGGGATGTTACAGTGATTATGTGTGGTGTGGTCCTATGAGATACCCTTTTGTTTTCAAAACTCTTATTTTGAGTTGTCCCACCAGTCCAATGATTGACCCGGAGTTTACTTTCCTTTTCCTTAAAATCTGGGTGCCCTAATTTTCCTGGGCATGCCAGTAGTCAAGTTTAGTTTAGAAGAAATTTAGATGGAGCTTGAACCATGGAGTCAGAAGATTTTTCTAAAGATTTTGGTCTATTTCCACCACACTCTTATAGTATAGTATTCTGCATTTGTAAGGACAGGAATTTATAACTGTCCATGTTTTTAACTTTAATGAATGTATTTTAGTTTCCACCGTAAAGTTTTTATTGAAATAACACATGTGAGATTCTGTTCTATCTTTATTTTTCTTTCTTACCCTTGAGAATCTGCTTCTCCGGCACTTGGATTTACGACACATGAATACCAAGGATGTATTAGTGTCGATTTTCGAGAGTCAAAGAAACGGGTCTTCACATCGTGGTATCAGAGCTTAAGTTGAGCGAATACATGAGCCTAATAGGGGTAAAAAGACTCATCAAAGATAGGGTAAGTAATACCCTTGGATGGGTAACTCATTAGAAATAGGGTTATTAACGCCCTAGAATGAGTTTTGAGTGTGTGTGTGTATGAGCGCGTATTTGTTAATACCATATACAAATTAATTTGGTCTTATATGAAATCGTTTTTACCTAATATATATATTTGAAAAGAAAAGAACATTTTGGTAAATTTTTCAAAGAGATTTCGAAATGATAAACATTTTATACAAATAATCTTAAAAGCCATCTTTAGAAATAAATCTCGAAACATTTTCTAAGTATTGACCAAACCTCTCTACCTAAGAATACGTTAGCAATTACCTACTACTTGTGTCTAAAAGAATAATTGTTTGCCTTATAGAACTCATATGAGGGAAGTTACGTGAAAGGGGAGTCTTCTAGAGCGAATCGGGGCAAGAAGGATAGCTTCATTATTCTCTCTAACAACGAAGAGGAGCAACCAGATTATTCGCCTAGCAATGGTGGGTTTCCAATCGAAGGATAATACGCCCCATACACTCAGAGGGGTGAAGATGGATATCTTATGGATGGAATGCTTATACCGCCCTAAGCTCCAGAAGTGATTATGATCTCTAGCGATGTTGAACCCGGGCAGGCCTCGGAGGGAAATTGGATAGCAAATCCTGCTAGCTCCATGTTGGAACCAATAGAAGAAATAGAGCCAATAGAAGAAGAATTGAAACTCGTGGAAAAGGAAATAGAGCCCATGAAGGAAGAATTAGAGCCGATGAAAGACACTGATGCTATCATATCAAGCGAATGTAGTAATGTAATATAGGATATGGACAGCGAACATGTCGTATGGCAAGAGGGATCGTCTAGTTCATATATAAACTGGAATGAGATAGGAAGTAACAATGAAGAAGCAACAGAAGAAAGAAAAGGAGGGGGTCGAAGAATTTGAGAACCCTTGGGAGGAAAACGTGTAAGGCTTGGAGGAGTCATTCCTGGAATAACAGTCGGCATGGGACATGTCCCATGAAACCAGCTATGGCTACCCCAGGTAATGGCAGAGATACCGAAAGAGGATGGCAATAAGGTCGATGACAAACTGGATAACAATGAAGAAGGTGAAAGTGAAGTGATGATTGACCTGAGATGTTGGAGTCCACCATTATCTTCGGACTCGGAAGAATAAGAATAGCGTTTGGGGAATTGAGGATAATTCTAGTATGTATGAGTATAGATGGGATGTTTATTTTTATTTGGTGTTTTGAATTGTTTTAGAGTAAGGAAGGAGGGAGGGGATTTTTCTTTTTGGACCCAAGCCTCGAAATTTATAAAAATGATGTATGCATGTGAGAATTTATAATATGATGTTGTCCTAACTTCTTATTAGTACCGATCTTTAAAATACATATTTAAATTTATTAATGAATGGTTTTGGGTTTGTAGTAAATGATGTTTTGGCAACATTTATTTTTAAACCCTTGAATGACACTTTGGAACAAATTTCAAAGGTATATTTAAATCTTTAATAATGGGATTTTAAAGATAATAGAAAATATTGGAATCTTTAATGAAAATGATAGAAATGTTACGAGTTCAAATTATAAAAGGAAAGAGAAGTTCATTATAACAATGTTTTGGTAATAATTGATCTAACTACTTTGATTATATTTTAAAGTACGTAAAACTTGTTATGTAAATTATGAATATACTTATAACATTTGAATAGGTATATAAATACTTTTATATGATAAAACTGGTATAAGTAAAGAATGTATGTACATATACATATATAAAGAAAGTTTTAATTAATAAAAGAGTATTAATAAAGAAATTTTTAACTAAATAAAGAATGTTTACACAATTGATATTAGCTAAAGGAAGTTATGGTGATTTATCAAATTAATGAATTATTTTGAAAATAAGTTTCTAGAAACTATTAAGATACGTTTAGAAATGTATTATAGTAAAATAAAAGGATATTTGTCTTTTAAAAAGAAATATTTTCTTTAAGTTGAAATATTTGGAAATAAAAATAAAAAATGGTTATGTATAAAGAAGTATCTTTATAAAAGTTTGAATGAAAGATGAAAGTTTTATGAAGTATTTTCATAAGAATTTTGGAAAGGTTAAATAATTCATATGAAGTATGTGGATTATTTCATTGCATGATTTAATCTAAGATTCAAGTGCAGAATTTTGAGGTGTTTACACCGGTCCGAAAAAGGATTTATAACTCGATTCTTAATGACGAACATTGATGAGGTTTGGTGGTTAGATACTTGAGTTTTCTATCATAGTTCAGAGCTATGTAAGGAAAACTAAAGTTCTAATCAGAAAGCCTGGTCAGAGTCAGCACTAAAGGATCGGAGGATCAATGCTAGTTCGAAAGTAAAGTTGTGAATTCGAAGAGAAGAACGAATCAGATATTGCATACAAGTGATCTATATATATCATACGGGTGTAAATTTAAAAATAAATATTTTTGGGCAAAACCTTTGGGTTTTTGTTTTGGATAATTTCGGGGATGAAATTCTTTTAAGAAGGGGAGTCTGTAACGACCCGCCAATTTATCACTTTAAAAAATTGTATTTACTTTTAAATGTATACAAATAAAAGGATAATATTGTTCCAACTGATAATAAGTAATAGTAATCTTATTTTGAATAAATATTTAAATGAAATATTTTCCTTGAAATTTATATCGATAAGATAACATTGAACTTAAATGATTTATTTATTTAATTTAAAATGGGATTTAATGATTCGATAGTTATCTTAACTATCCAAATAATTATTTTAAATGATGATAATTTATTTTGAATAGTTATAAAGTGATAATGGATCATATATAATAGTTTTATAAAGATATATATATATATATATATATTTGATTTGAAAAATATAAGGAAAAATCGATATCGCTTTATCGGTATAATGGAAATTTTTGTAAATACTTTTTAATATTAACTTATATGGTATTATAAATGAAATGTGATCATTTTAGTTAGTTTAAAATGATAAGAAATTTATTTTTGAATTTTTTTTACAAATGTATGTACGTTAATAAATAAATGAAAATGTGGCCGATGATCGGCTCTCCGGATTTCAACGATTTAACTAACAAAAGTTGTTCAAAGACGTTCGATGTGTTATGTACCTACATGTACATACATATATACGTCACATGCACATCATAACATGCACATATATACATATATATATATATATATATGTGTATATATACAAATATTACAAAAATGATTTAATAATTCCTAAGCTTAACCTTTAAGTAACCATAAAGCAAACATCACATCATTGTACCACACCATCACCTCACATCAACCATCACTTGGCTTTAGGGGGAAACCATGTGCTAGAGGCTACGGGAGAGGTGTGGGCTAGGGTATTTAGGTAATTACGCAATATAATATTTTATTCTAAGTTTTTTTCTATAAATACCACCCCTCTTCTCACAAAAATCCTAATACCATTCCACTTCTTCTTCCTCTTCTTTTCTAGCTTTCAAAGAGCCTCTTTAATGGCTTTTTATTCAAAAAATATATTTTATTAAAGTTATAAAAAAAATATAACAAATAAAAATAGAAAAAGGTATACACTAGTTTATAATATCAATTCTCTTCAAAACTAGTCTAAAACGCCTCCCCTTCACTTCCAAAATCCATGACCACCACCCCACACCACCTAGGCCATTAGCACCAAGGCTAGGATGAGCCACTTTAAAGGTCCAAAGCTCGATTTCTTGGAGTTTAATTTCTAGATAGCGGAGTTATAGCCGTTTTAAAACTAGTTTGAAGGGAAAATGAAGGTGAGAACTTCTAAACTATTATATTATATTTTGGATGATGATACGATTTTTGCAAATGGATGTTTAATATGCTTTGATCATCAAGTTTGGTTGTTTAAATATGAATGTTGAATATATATGCAAGTCACGGAAATACACGTCAATAAACACAAAAGAAACCACTTTCCTCTATGTTAATGAATTGGTGTATATGGAATGTTAAACCTAGTTAAAATGGTTTAAATGGGGTTGAATTTTTTATGAACATTCAAAAATGTTTTGGTGAAGTTTGAAAAGAAATGGAAAATTTAGTCAAAGATAGGCGCGTCGAGTAACGGTAGTTCGCGATTTCACGCCATAAAAGTCAAACTAGTGTAAAAATGAAATATACCTCGGAATTATCCAAGATAAGAATTTTCCAAACTATTATATCCATAGTTTTCTAACGAGGAAAGAAAATCGAGATTTCGATAAGTAGATTTTGAGATATGAGCAAAACAGGCTTTTTGAAAAATCATGGTTTTGCAATTCGGGATCCAAAACTGGATTTCTTAGAAACTGATGTTTTAAAATTGTTTAAAAATGTGTAATAAATCTTATAAATCTTTTAAAAGTGATTTGAGTAATAAAAATTAATTTTCAAATGATAGAAAAGTCGTTTTGATCAATATAGCTTAAAAGAGCACTTTTCACAGTACTTTTCCACAGCACTGTTCTATAAATTTTAAATTTTAGTTTTAAACTTAACAATTCTTTTATAAATCTTTTATAAATGTTCTCAAATAGATAATTGAGTGTTTTAATAATGATTCCGGATTTAATAGTTTATTAAAAGAGTTTAAGTAAATGATTTAAAGAAAAGCTTTTATAAGTAAAGTGGTTTAATCTTGGCTCAAAAAGCCGACGAGTAGACTGGATTTTTCTATTCGTGAGATCCAGATGTGAGGTGCTTAAACTATGGAGATGTTCAGGAGCAACTGGTGCGCTGGCTCACCTGGCCTCATCCTTGGGCGAGGTATAAATAAAGTCGAAATGTCGGAAACGAGTTAAGTATAAAAAGATTAAATTTTCCAAATTTAAATTAAATACAACTTGATTGTATAGAGATGATCTTCTTATACTTAGTGTTAAAGCACGAAGAGGGAACTCGTACTATTCGTGGAATTTAAAAGGTGATTACGCCGTTATTCCACCCATAGTATTTGTTGAATATAGGAATTAATATTGAGTAGAATTAGATGATTTCTATATATTCTGCTCACATAATATTTACTGGTTTTAGATTAACATTCTAGATAACATGGTTTTAACTCAATCAAAATTATGAGTTTTGAATTAAGCAATCTTTGTTAAAGATTTAAATGAAATGATTTTGGAAATGTTTTCCTAAGTGGAAAATGAAATGATTTTGAATTATTCCAAGTTTAAAAAGGGTTTTTAGTAATCAAAGAATTAATAAAGAGGTTTAATAATTTCGTATATATAGAAAAGAATGTTTTAGAAATATATATCTCCAAAAGAGATTTTGATAAAAAGAACTTAATCAACTAAAGAATGATTCCCTATTCATGGAACCTTTTTATCGATGATTGGTTCGAAGGAACCGGGCTCGGATCTAGGGTAATTCCTACCCAATATCCACTTCGAACCGCTGTATGCGTTTGAAAAATAAAGACCTAACAAAGAAAATGAAGGATGAAGACCGAGGATTTTTGGGGTGAAAGGACTGCTTGTTGATAATTCTGGTTAGCTCCCAAATACTAAAGTAGCAGCGGTCCCTCCATTTCTTAAACTCTTTGGGTTGCAAGGACTTCTTGCTACTAATCCTAGGGTTAATTCCCGACATGATGTGATAGGAGAGTGCCTTCGGATTCGTTCAGTCTTAGAACGAACTTGTATGGACGGGTGTCTAACATTGCATTCTTGAGATTTCATTGTTGACTTTTACAAACATACATCTGTTTGGTGGCGGAGAAGGAAACTTCTTTTAGCTTAACACCCTTGTTTAAGATGTATGAGCTCAGAGGTTGCATGTTTATGGAAGTCAATAGTGATTGATGGAATCGCAATGTGGCATTCAAAGTGAAAAGTGCAAACTAAAAGGTAATCGTTACCTCAAGCCTCACACCCGGAAATGGCCAAAACAGGGTAGATGCGGCAAGGCTATGTGGTTTGCAACCATTAGGATATGATCATTCAATTTTAGATATATTTCTACCCGCTATGACGTTCAGATTTAAATTATTGTGGACGTATGCTGTGGGCCCTTGGATAGGCCGGTAACGACCGGGATGATGGCTTATTCGGTACTATCTAATGAGAAAGGTAGGTCGGTCTTGTGATGGTAAAGGGCAAATGTTCTGTAGCCTCGGTATATTCCTCTAGAGTTGTACTGCCGGAAGGTAGTCCCTTCACCTAGTCATTTGAATGGAAACCCATTCTCCAATAAGAGCCTGTACAATTTTAGATGTAGAAAGACTTTTATTATAAGGTGGTATGCTGGAATTTAGTACTGTAACAATTTTGGTTAGATTGATAAGTTTACTTGCAAATGTTTTCAAAGATATGTCATTAAAAATAATATCAAGTGATTTTACGTAATAATGAATTGGTTATCATAAGATAAAAAACCATTCCATGTTTATATGCGACGTGGTCTTATGAGATACCCTTTTGTTTTCGAAACGTGTATTTTGAGTTCTTACACCCGTCCCATGACTGACTCCGATTTTATTTTCCTTTTCCTTAAACTCTATGTGCCCTAATTTTCCCGGGTAGCCTAGTAATCAGGTTTAGTTTAGAAGAAATCTGGATGGAGCTTGAAGCATGGATTCAGAAGATTTTTCTAAAGATTTTGGTCTATTGGCACCACAATCTTGTACCATAGTATTCCGCATTTGTAAGGACAACAATTTATAATTGTCCATGTTTTTAACTATGATAAAGGTATTTTAATTTCCGATGTAAACTTTTTATTGAAATAATACATGTGAGATTTTGTTCTGTCTTTATTTTTCTTTCTTACCCTTGAGAATCCGCTTCTCCGGCACTTGGATTTACGGCATGTGAATACCAAGGATGTATTAGTATTTATTTTCGAGAGTCGAAGAAATGGGTCCTCATAAAGAGGCCACCAAGAAGGCGAAGGCCAATGTAGTTTGTTATAAGTGTGACAAGAAGGGACACTATGCTCATGAGTTTCGGACAGGCAAAGGGAAAAAGGCCGCAGATAAGAAGTTAATTGCGACCAGATCAAGCATTATAAGAATTAGTGTCCAGAACTAGTCAGGGCGGATAGGGGAAAAGTCTTTGCTGTTGGACTATCGTCTGCTAGGCCAACTACTGCTGAAATAGGAAAGACTGTGATGGATGGTACACTTTTGATTCAGAGTATACCAGTTATGGTACTATTTGATACAGGTGCATCGCATTCATTTATATCTCAGTGTTTGGTTGTTAGGTTATGTTTAGAACCCACATATCTTGTTACTTCCTTAAGGTTTACAAATCCGATAGGAGGGTATGCAACTTTGGGAATGAGATGTGACCAGTTAGAACTTGATTTATTAGGTCATAAGTTTGCATGTAGTTTGTATGTTTTCGACTTCATAGACTTAGGAATCATTTTGGGTATGGATTGGTTGGGTAAATATAAGGCTAGAATATTTTGTCAGGATAGGGAAATATCGTTGAGACAACCATGTAGTTATAACCGAATCATATTCCCAGTGGAGAATTCTGACCAGAGTGCTTGTGCTTTGTTACGTGCTATGGAAATAGAAGAAGAATTAAGTTAGGTTCTAGTAGCGAGAGAATTTACAGATGTTTTTGAGCCGGTTACAGGACTACCACCAAAACGAGCTGTTGAGTTTCAGATAGATCTTGTACCAAGAGCAGAACCTGTAAGTAGACCACCTGGCAGGATAACATCGGCCGAGATGAAGGAATTGAAGGTGCAGCTAGTGGATCTAGAAGGAAAGAATTTTATTAGATTAAGTAGTTCACCTTGGGGTGTGGCCGTAGTGTTTGTGAAGAAGCCGGATGGGTCATTAAAGCTGTGCATCAACTATCATAAGTTGAACGAGAAGATGATTAAGAATAAGTATCCTTTGTCGAGAATTGATGATCTATTTGATCAGTTGGGTGGAGCTAGAGTATTTTCCTAATTGGATTTGGCGACAGGTTTCCATCAGTTAAGAGTGGCAGACGATAGTTTTCCGTTGATAGCATTTCGGACTAGGTATAGTTCGTACAAGTGGTTAGTAACGCCATTCGTGTTAATGAATGCACCAACTTTCTTCATAGATTTGATGAACCGAGTTTTCCAAGAGTACTTGGATAGGTTCATATTGGTATTTATAGATGACATTTTAGTATACTCTAAGGATGAAAGAGAGCATAAAGATCATCTTAGAGTAGTGCTTGAGACGCTGAGATAGCATCAGCTGAAAGCAAAGTTTTCTAAGTGTCATTTCTGTAAGAAAGAGGTTAAGTTTCTTGGTCACGTGGTTTTAGAGAAGGGTTTATTAGTCGATCTAGATAAGATCAAAGCTGTTAATAACTGGAAGAGACCAGAGACGGTGACCGAGATTAGAAGTTTTCTTGGACTTGATGGCTATTATCGGAGATTCATTAAGGATTTCTCATGGATAGTAGCGCCTTTGACTAAGTTAATTAGGAAGGACGTGAAATTTATCTAGTCTGACGGATGTGAGGAAACATTCCTTAAGTTAAAGAATTTTTTGATCAACGCCCCTGTGTCAGTGGTTCCAGACAGAAACCAAGGGTTGGCAGTGTATACCGATGCATGCGAAACCACATTAGAAGCTGTGTTGATGCAGAAGGGCAAAGTCATTGGCCACGCTTCAAGACAACATAGACCGTGAAGTGAGATATCCTACTCATGATTTGAAGTTGGTAGCGGTGATCTTCGCGCTGAAAGTATGGAGACATTATCTCTTAGGGGAAGGATTTGAGCTATATAAAGATTATAAGTCCTTAAGATATTTATTCTTTCAGAAGGAGTTGAATATGTGACAACAGAGGTGGCTAGAGTTTTTAGCAGCTTATGATTTTTGTATAGAGTATACACCTGGAAAGGAAATAAGGTAGCATATGCTCTTAGCAGAAAACAAAAGAATATGGTGTTAGCTATGATGATAGAATGGAAAGATTTAGAAACTTTAACTACTTGTAATGTGCAGCTAAGATCAACTTCTTGTTCTAGTCAGAGCAGCGTCATGTCGTCCTGTTTGGTAGTTCGACCCATATTGATCGAAAGGATTGCTTCTAAGAAGAAAGGGGATCCAGTATTAGCCGAGAGAATTAGAAGGCTTGAGGTTGGATCAGAAATCGATGATCTAAAGGATTTTAATCTTGGCTAGAGGGGTTGGTTGAGAAAGAAGGGACGATTGTGTGTTCCGAATGTTGAGGACTTAAGGAATAAGTTCTTAGGGAACGTCATCGATCCAAATTTACGATTCATCCTGATGGAACTAAGATGTATCAGGATATGAAGATGAGCTTCTACTAGGAAGGTATGATGAAGGATGTTGGCTGTGGGTTAAGCCGTATGCGAACTGTTAACAAGTGAAGGTCGAACATCAGAAGCCGAGTGGATTGCTTCAACTTTTGGAGATGCAAGTTTGGAAGTGGGATTCAATATCCATGGATTTTATAGATGGGTTGTCAAGGTCGAATAGAGAAAATGAAAGAATATGGGTTATAATGGACAAATTGACCGATAGTGCCCATTACATACTAGTTAAGTCAACCAAGACGGCACCTGTTTTAGCTAAGTTGTTTATGAAGAATATAGTTAGACTGCATGGAATTCCTAGTAGTATAGTAAGTGATAGAGATCCTTATTTACTAGTGAGTTCTGGAAGAGTCTATAGAAGACTTTAGGTATTAGGCTCAACATAAGTACCGCTTACCATCCACAGACAGATGGGCAAACTGAAAGAGTTAACAAAGTCTTAGAAGATTAGTTAAGAGCTTGTGTGCTAGACTTTGGTGGATCTTGGTAAGATCACCTACATTTAGTGGAGTTTTCCTATAATAATAGTTATCAGACTTGAAGAGAAATGACGCCTTTTTGAAGCTTTGTACAGAAGGCCATGCAAATCACCATCATGATAGTTGGAAACTGGAGACAGATTAGACTTGGGTCCAGATCTGGTTAGAGAGGCAACAGAGAAGATTGTGTTGATCCGAGAAAGGATGAAGGAAGCTCGGCCTAGACAGAAGAGTAACGCAAATAAAAGGCGTAAAGATCTAGAATTTACAGTTGGGGATAGAGTTTTCATTAAAGCATCACCAAGAAGGGTGTGGTACGATTCGGGAAGTCAGGGAAACTGGCACTGAGATATGTTGGTATGTTCCCAATTATAGAGAGGATCTGAAAGCTCGCATACAGAGTAGAGTTGTCGAGCAGTTTGGCAAGTGTCCATAATGTGTTTCATGTGTCTCATCTTCGCAAGTTTGTGCATGATCCAGAGACTACTATTCCTCCGACAAGGTTGGAAGATTTGATTGTAGAGCCTAATTTGACATTTGTTAGACAACCAGTTCGGGTTGTAGTGAGAGATGAGAAAAGATTGAGGAACAAGACAGTCGAGTTGGTGAAAGTTCTGTGGAGCGACAACGAGAAGGACTATACTTGGGAGATAGAAAACAAGATTAGAGATAATTGTCCTGATTTGCTATAGGGGTATGTTCTATATTTGCCTTATATAGATTGTTGCTAGTTAGTTAGGCTAGTATGGTAGTTAGGAGATGTTATGGATGATTGCTATGTTTAGTATTAAGTCCTTACTAAATTTTGAGGATGAAATTCTTTAAGGAGGGGAGCTTGCAACACCCCTAATTTTAATAACATTATTCAAGAGATTTAACTAGATAAATTAAATAGAATAATGTAAAGAATAAAGTGGTTAAGAGATTGAGATTTGTAAAACTATGAGGTAGTTGTGTCTTAAGTTATGAAGAAACAAATGAAAATTTAAAATGAAGAAAGAAGGGGTAGTAAACTAAGAGCAAGATAGGAATAGGTTATGTTCTTAAACCCTAAACCCTTATTCCATTTTCATTTACAATATTCACAAACAACCTAGAATTCCCCGGCCACCATTAGAAGAAAACAAGAGGAAGATAAGCAACAAGTAGGAAGCTTAAGCAAATTAATCCAAGAGCAATCTCAACCTCCTTAACAACAAGCCAAGGTGAATAATAGTTCTTACATCTCATTTTTATTGTTTCGGTTTCTAGTTAAGATCCGAATTGGTTTTGCAAATTATATGCCATGGTTTGTTTATTTAAATGGATATATATTATTGTTGAAGAATTATGATGCTTCATATTGATTATATGATAAGTTTTGATTTGGAAAACCTATTAAATGGCATCCATATGACTTGCGTTTTTGATATATGGTGAAAAAAAATTATTTTAGAGATGGGTTTCAAGTTTCATAATTTTCTTAGCTTTTTTGGATTTATTATGAATTTTCTAGGAAAGAAAATGGTTAAATTGGGTTTAAAATATTTTCGGCAAAAATATGAAAGCCTTGGGTTTGAAATTTAAATATGTTAGAAAACATATTAGAGGTGATTTATGGGAATTTATAGAGAATTTTTCTAAGAATTTTACTATGGATACAAAATTATTTAAAGTATGGAACTTAAATGTTTTATATGTTTCGAAAAGGAGAAGGGCTATTTTGCTAAATGTTTTTAATTATTAATTACTGAATTCAGTAGTAGTTTTAGAAAAAGGTTTTGTAAATGAATTGGCAACCAATCATATGTTGACAAATAACGCAAGTTAGTTGGAATTACTTAACAAAGCTAATCATATGTTTTGCAAGTATTTACTGCTTCGTCACTTCCATTTGCAACCTTTCGACCCCATACTGCCGCCTACGATCAAGTCGGAACCAATACACATGGTATCAATGCCTTGGACGTAGTGGATTGAAAATAGGCGGAAGGTATAGAGTCGAAACCATGCTTTCGAAAGGGTAGAAGTAGCCTTTATAAACTTAGAACTATTTTGGTTACAAATGAGGTTTTCGAAGGAGTCATATAGCTTTCAACCTAGTTAAATATACCGTTGTTTTAGAAAAAGAGCTTTTGAAAGGGGTTGTCGCCTTGTTATTTTAAAAATGAAGCTTTCGAATGGGTTCGAAACCCCTGCTGCCACATCCAACCTTTCGAATCAATGCTTTCGAAAGGGTGCTTTTTCCTTTAAACTTTGAAGCCGCTTCTCCATACTTTCGAAAGGGTTGGTTTCGAAACCTGCCGCTTTCTTTTACTTAGAAACAATGTTTTCGAAGGCAATGCTTTTGCACCAGTTCTTTTAAGGCCCTTATATGTATTGAAAGTTAAACCCAATGGTTTCAAAAGGAATGGTTTTAAATGGTTTCGAAAGATATGTTTTTAAGTAAGAAGTTTATTGCTTTCGAAAAGTATATAATGAAAGTTTCAAAGGGGAGGTACTCCAATGTTTTCGAAAGGTACTTTGAGTATTTGAATGGAAGGTTTTCAATGCTTTCAAATGGCAAGCTTAAATTGTTTTGGAAAGGGGATGTCTATGGTTTTAATATAGCTTTCGAAGTGTTATCCTCAATGGTTTCGTAAGGTATATTTTTAAAAGGTTTGGAAAGGTATGTTTTGGCCTTTCGGCCTAGTGTTTCAAGGTAAAGTAGTTAACTTATTTTGAAATGGGTACTTTTAATGGATTCGAAAGGAAATGTTCAAATTTTTAAACAAAGGTTTCGAATGGTTTACCTTGGCTTCATGACCTAAGATCTTTTAAGTTAACAAGGGTTTTAACTTACTTTGGAAGGATAGATATTCCCAATAGATTTCATCAACATTGTTTGTGTAAAGAATATATATAATGGCTTAAGTATTTTGAGTAAAGCAAAGTGTATGGTTTCCTTGTTTTATAAAAGTATTATTTCAAGGGTAAATCATTTGTAAAGGATGTTTACAAGGAAATAAAGTTTTGGCAGAGTAGTTAACCCTAAGATAGGAAATATATGAAAATGGTAGCTAACCCGAAGTTTATGACTCAGATATTAGAAGACTAGACAGGACTGGTGTAGGGTCGCACCCTATACTTTAGCTACTAGCCCCTAGCTAAAATAAGTCCAAAATTCTAGTGTGTAGGGCTTGTAACGGATGGGACTAAATTGGGATTACACACCAAAAGGAATATACAGGGAAATGATAGGTTATTTGTAAGCCTGCAAAACCATTAGGTTCAGTTGATCTTAGAAAAAGAAGTTAAGGGCAGTTAGCCTAAAAGTTAAGGGTAGTCAACCTAAGATTATGTACAATAGAAGTTAGATTTTTGGTTATGTCTAGAAGGTTCGAGTCAGCTAGTGGTTAATAGTCAACCAGGTAAAATTATAGTATGGACTGATAATCCATTGATTTCCTAATTTTTATGCATATGTATATACTTGCTATTATTGTTCAATCAGTTTAATTGCATGATTTTGATTTGTAGGAGATATGTTTTAAAAAGTGGTATTAGTGAGTGGAAACCCATTCTGCTAAGTGGCGTGATCTCACTTAATATCACAAAACCGAGATGTGGTAATATTATTCACACCAGGCTTTATGTCTAACTCGAAGTTTATGTTTTCCCCATAAATTCCCGGGTGCTCAAAATTAATTTGAGTACATTGAGAGTTAAGGTTTTACAGGTTTAGTATGTGGACGAATTAGCTTCCGAAGACGTGCAGGCGGCAAAGATAGCTACATATGAGCTTTTTAATTTCATATCTGTTGTGTTGTATATACGATAGATATGTCTATTTAGTACTCTGATCATCCAAAGGGGCATCTTCATATGTCGCTCTTAGCGTAATTTGTAATAATTATATTTGATCGAAACCTGGGAAATCATTTGGGATTATGTAATTGAACATGAAATATAGTTTTGAAATGTAATAGAGAAAAGTTTTTTTTAATTCTGTCATTTTATTTCATATTCATGTGCTTGTGATATTATGGATACCGTTAACATTACCGTATGTTCTCACCGGAAGTTAATACTATAGATGACTGCAGCATCTGTAGCGCTTAACTTTAGGCCTCAAGATAGGAGATGTTACACAAATCCTCGTGGATATGGCTACCTTCCTCCACTAACACGTAGGATCCTAATCAAACAATGCGGGTATCAATTAAATTTTGCTTATTTTGTAGGTACCTAAAATTAAAAAAAAAGAAATGGATACTCGATGGCGATTACTCTAGGAACATGGCTGAAAATGCTAATATGTTATCAAATATAACATATACGAATGGTGGCACTATAATATTCGGCAATAACTTAAAAGGATTTGACATCGGCATTGGAAAAGTCATCAATATCGGTATTTCTAACTATCCTATAATTACAAATGTTTTATAGGTAGAAAATTTGAAACATAACTTATTAAGTATAAGTCAATTATGTGATAAAGGATTTAAAATTGATTTCGAGAAAAATAAATGCAATATTTTTATCAAAATAAAAACTTAATTTTTTGAAGGTTTTAGAAATCGAAACATATATGTTTTTAAAATGAATGTAAAAAAACAATACTAATTTATGCTTAGCCGCAAATCATGGTGATCCTTGGTTATGGCATAAACGTTTTTGTCATATAAATTTTAAGAATATCAACAATCTAGCTAAAAATGAATTAGTTAGAGGATTACCTAAAATCAACTACAAGGTTAAAAACCTATGTGACTCTTGTTTGGTAAATTAAAGAAAATCTCCTCTAAATCTAAAAAGGAAATTTCCACAAAGCAACCTCTCGAGTTACTCCATCTTGATTTATTCGAACCAACTCAAGTACGTTCAATAAATCATAATAAATATGTTTTTATAATTATTAATAATTTTAAAGATATACTTGGACATTTTTTTCAAAACAGAAAAGTGACACTTTTGAAATGTTCAAATTTTTTTCTAAACGAATAAAAAATTTAATGAATTTAAAAATAAAAAGTATATGAAGTGATCGCGGAGGAGAATTTGAAAATGAACTATTTACAGATTTTTGTAACAAAAAGGAATTCATCATAATTTTTCGTTTCCTCGAACACCACAACAAAACGGTGTTTTTTAAAGGAAAAATCAAACTTTACAAGAATGTGCGTGAACTCTACTAAATAGTAGCAACCTACCAAGGAATTTTTGAGCCGAAGCCGTTGCTACTGCTTGTTATGTATTAAATCGTGTAACACTTAGACCCATGACTAAAAACACATGCTATGAAATATTTTTTAACAAGAAACCGAATGTATCATATTTTCGCGTATTTGGGTTAAAATGCTTCATTTTAAACACTAAAGATTATCTAGGAAAATTTGATTCTAAAGCCGATGAAGGAATTTTTGTTGGTTATTTGGATCGAAGCAAAGCATATAGAATCTTAAATAAATAAAAAAATATTATAGAAGAAAGTCTTCATGTCTCATTTGATGAAAACATATCAAGAAATTATAAATAAAACTAATATACCTATACATGAAAATAATAATAATAATGTCAATAACAATAATGATAATATGATAACATCATCACCTAGAATATTAAGAGACCATCCTATTAATATTATTATCGGGAATTTAAATACAAGATTATCAACCAGAAAATAGTTAAATCAAATGAGTCATGTTGCATTTATATCAAATTTTGAACCCAAAAATTATAGAGAAGCATCAAAGGATGATTTTTGGATTATTGCAATGCAAGGACAACTTAATCAATTTGAAAGAAATGATGTTTGGGAACTTGTACCAAGATCGAATGATCTATCTGCAATTAGAACGAAATAGGTTTTTTAAAATAAGGTGAATGAAAATGGAAATACATTTATGAAATAAAGCAAGGTTAATAGCTCAATGATATAATCAAGGAGAAGGAATTGATTATGACGAAATATTTGCTCCTTTAGCATGTCTCGAAGCAATACGAACATTACTGGCTTTTGCATGTCATCATAATTTTAAACTTTTTCAAATAGACGTAAAAAGTGCATTTTTAAATGGATTTATAAATGAAAAAGTGTATGTTGAACAACCTCCTTTATTTGTTCATGTTAAATATCCCGATCATGTATTTAAACTTAAAAAGGCCTTATATGGATTAAAACAAGCACCTCATGCTTGGTATGAAAGATTAAAGACTTATTTACAAAATTCTTGTTTTCAAATTGGTAAAATTGATTCTACTTTATTCATTAAAAAAATAATAATATTTTAGCCGTATAAATATATGTTGATGACATTATATTTGGATCCACTAACGAAAAATTGTGTATTGAATTTTCTAACATAATTAAAGTTGAATTTGAAATGTCACATATGGGAGAATTAAAATATTTCTTAGGTTTGCAAACAAGACAATTAGAAAATGAAATTTTTATAAATCAAGAAAAATACTGTACGATTTATAAAAATGTTTTGGAATGGAAAATATTTCAAGTAAACCAACTACAATGAGTACTACTCTACATTTAGGTAAAGATGAAAATGGAAAAGATTTCGACCAAAAATTATATCGAAGTATGATAGGATCGTTGTTATACTTAATAGCTAGTAGACCAGATATTATGATGAGTGTCTGTTTATGTGCTCGTTTCAAGCATATCCAAAAGAATCACATCATCGAGCGGTAAAAGGAATCTTAAGATATTTAACAAACACAAAAGATTACGCACTTTTCTACCCAAAAGGATGCCTGTTCGAACTCGTGTCATATAGTGATGCTAATTTTGACGGTTGTAAAATAGGTAGAAAAAACAAAAGTGGCACGTGTCATTTTATTGGTTAGTCTCTAGTTTCATGGCTTAGTAAAAAGAAAAACTATGTTTCGCTCTCGACATGTGAAGCCGAATACATCTCAGCGACTTTAGCATGTGCACAAGTAATCTATATGCAACAAACTCTTCTAGATTTTGGTAAAATCATAACAAGATCTTGTATATATTGTGATAATGCTAGTGCCATAAATTTATCAAAAAATCATATTAACCATTCTCGAACAAAACATATTGATATCCATCGCCATTTTCTACGAGATAATGTGGAAACAGGAATTATATCACTGGAATTTGTAAATACCGAAAATCAAATAGCTGATGTTTTTACTAAAATATTAAGCGAACTAACTTTTATTAAATTAAGACGAGATCTAGGAATATGTTCTTACAATGAATTGGTTAACTAAATCTATACATTTAATTTTTTTTAAATAAAACTCATATAAAACTACACAGAATAAAAGTTGTACACTTAAACTAATACTAACCACATGAAACTTAACTAGCTTTTGTTAAAAGTTATATGGTACTTATTTTTCTAAAACAAACATCTAAGTATATTAAAAACTCTCTCTTATAAAAAAATGGTTTATTTTTCTCCCAACTAAATACAAATAGTTTATTAAGACCATTATTACTCAAAAAATATCTTCCGATCACAACTCCACTTATTCTACTATCGACTATAAATCACCCTCATCAAATAGTACCTATGTTTCACCAACTAAATCCTCATCTCCATCAAATTACTCAGCCTCTCTGAACATTGTTGCATCACCTACGTATCACACTGGCTTTTTTCCTAAGGAAAAGAAAGCCAAACGGTCAAATGATCTACGATCAACAACTCTCACCGATAAGGTTAATGAAATATATCACTATCAATAAGAAATGATGGGATTTCAACATAAAATGTATTATGAGCAACGACATCAAGGATCTCATCTAAATTTTCTCAAAAAATGTATTCTAGCAATTTCTGGTCATTCACCAACAAAAAATTGCATACATTAAAAATTTCCTCAATTACAAGAAATTCAATAAAAGCGTATAAATTACTCCAAAAAATCTATGCAAGCCAGGACCATCAAACCAAGATTGGATTTACACACCAGTACATCCGAGTTGGTCTCCACTAAAGCCGTTGATTGATGACACAAAGATTGAACCAAATTCATGGAGTATGCAACAAATTAAAAATTCCGACCTCTCTGACAAAAACTAAATTTATGCTAAGCATTTTTTCAAAATAAGTTTCTTTATTAATTTTTTAATCTATATATTGTTTTATTCTCTTCATATTTCAATAAATAAAGATTGATATTTAAATTTTAGGAAAAATTTAAGAAGAAAACAGACCACAGACATTTGTGAAAATACCACAGACGTTTGTCAAAGAGTTCGGAAAAACATTTTACTGAAGCCACTGACGTTTGTCTTATGTTTCTATTTATTTTTACTGAAACCACATATGTCTATGGAAAACAAACAGATGTCTATCATATGTTTCAGTTTATTTTTTACTGAAACCGCAGACGTCTATGACTCCACCACAGACGTTTGTATCTGCTCCGACCTTACTTTCTCCAATTTTAACTTTTACCTCCAATTTACTTCCCAAATTATGAAACCCTAGCCTCCATCAATTTCAAATTTAGAAATCACTGGCTCCAAAGAAGAAAACTGTTTCTAAAAAGAAAAAGCAAGGACATTCTTCCTCCTCTTCTCAATCCCCTATTACCCAATCTCACATAAATCAATGGCTTCGAAACAATCCCACTGCCATCAATCGATTTCAGGTGCTTTCCAAGAAGAAATTCCATTCCGATCCCTTCTACCGCCTTAGAAATGTTATAGAATATAATAATCAAGGATTAACAAAGGATGCCAGTTGCTGCGACCTTATTAGCTATGATGAAAACAAGGTAATTATCGATCCTCTCGTTATCTATCTTTTCTTTTCCAACTTATGTAGTGCGAAAATATGGAATCTAGAAAATGAAGATGGTGGTCAAGTGTTTATGGTAAAGAAGTAAAAATTGATGTATATACAGTTGGACATATACTTGGGTGTTCTTATAAGGGAATCAATTTAACAGAAATACCGGATCATAGTCTTTTACCTCGAGATGAAGTTACCCATCAAATTTAGGAAGATAGGATGCCCCAATGGAAATCCACTTACCTACGACCACGTGCTAGACTACTTAATAGAATGATAATCAACACAATCCTTCCACGTTTAGGTAGCCACGTACAAATTTATTCAAATGACCATCGAGCTTTATATACTATATTTGGTCGTCTCCCGGTAAATTGGGCAAAATTTATTCACGATCAAATTAAGGGTTTTTGGACTCAGCATCGTCGAACTATTATGTATGCTCCGTACATTATGTGTATCTTGCAAAATCTTGGTGTTCCTTCGTACTTATCACAATACGAGGAAATTCCAACGAAAGATAGCGGTCCAAGATATTTATCCTTGATGCAACTTCCCTAAAACCTTCCTCCTATCATCCCCTTCAATCAATGGACTATCCAACAACAGCAATAAGTGCATCATGATCCTCAGCCCACTTCTGCTCCTCAACATACTTATTCACCTCGTTCTTCACAACAACCTATCTCCTCCAGTCATGCTATCGAATATTATTCGAATTCGGAAATTCAAGAAGCTCGCATTGAACCAATGCAAAATGAATCACTTCGTGATTTAGCGCTTAAAAATAGAAAACTAATCACGGTCAATCAGTGGGCTTTGAATAATAAGATGACTAGTTTTGAACGTTCTTTTCAATGATGATGACTAAAATGGAAAAGACTTTAGAAAAGGTTGTTTCCACTTTAGGAAAAATTATGAGAAAAGTCACGGCAGATCGTCTTCTCGCTCATCATCTTCGCCATCTCCTACACGACCTCCTTGAGCACAAATACCAGTTTATTGGTCTTATACTTCTCTTGAAGTAACTTCTCATGACAAAGGAAAGGCTGTTGTGCAAGAGAAACTTGAGGAGGATGAAGAAGATAGTAATGATACGTACGTGTCTGATACTCAGCAATTTCAACATCAATCATACATGACATTCCAAGGACTCTCCATTCAATAAGATGAGGAGTGTAACGATCAAACCAACTAGCCAGGAACATAGGACCAAGATCCTTCGTCTTATTGGGAATACTATGAAAATTATGGAGGCCTTTTCTTACTCTTCCAATCGGTACAACCAGCATCTCTTTTAGTTATTTTTGACTATTTTATTTAGCATTTATGTTTATGCTTGTCTGTTTAACTTTTAACTCCTGCTACATTACTTTCGCCTCTGTTTCTGCTTGGACTTACTTATTTACTTTTAATCGTTCATGCTTTTATCTATAACATGATATTATCTAAATATCCAATGTCTTCTATTTTTGCAATGAAAAAGGGGGAGAGATTTATGCATATACATAGTGAGAGACAAAAATTTACTTTATGTGAACATTCTCTATTTTGATTAATATTTCTTCTATTTTGATTGTATAGTTGTCATCATTGAAAAGGGGGAGAATGTTAGAACCTCCATTCAATGTTTCAATAAAAACAACTATACAGTCATATATATTATATATATCTTATCAAGATAACAATATATATTACGAGGAGACATCATGCTCGAAGATACTGGGACTCGAAGACAAACAAAGATCTATCGACCATACTATAATTAATAAGGTTAGTCTAGTGTAAAGAGTCTTAGGTTAAACGTTGTAAGGTCTCCTTGAGTATATATGCACACACGATCTCACATGATTTCATATACACTAAAAATAAAGTGAAAAACTGCATTTACCATTCATAGATGTCTAAGGAAAAATCACAGATGTCTGTGACAATCCTCGAGAAATTATTTCCTAAAGCCATAGACGTCCGAGGTTTTCACACAGATGTCTGTCATTTAGAAACACTGCAAAACTTTGAATAGACACCTCTGTTGAATGAATAGAAATCAACTCTTCATCGAAAGGTTGTAGCCATTAAAATAATTTGACCTTATCTAATAGTAACAACTCTTCATCTGCATCTCTTTAAACCTATAAATACTACCATGATTGAGATTTAGAAATCAACTGAATTGAATTAATTGAAACTATTCTCTCTTGATTTCTTATTGCTCTCTCGTGCATACATTGCTTACATACTCTCAATCTATCATAAGAAAATATAATTTTGGTAAAACCACTTCCTACAACTAAAGCATTCACATTCACATACTCAAAGGAGATCATAGGAAGTATTGTATTATCACTCAAAATCCATGTTATTTAGGACACAAGATTGTCAAGATATACTTTTGTATTAGTCTATTACTCTGGGCAAAGCGAGGGTTAGTTGGTTAAAGGAAATACCGAAGAGAAGCTTCGGGCTTGGACGTAGGACGAGTGGTCCGAACCAGTGTAAAATATCTGGTGTGATCATTTGTATTATTTATCTTATTTATATTTAATTATTGTTCTCTGCTTAATATAGTTAGTAATATACTGTCACTCGTATACATATAAGTTGTATTATTTGTAAAGATCCTATAGACTTTCATAGACTAATCGCTCATTTGTGCATGAAATGATGCTTCATTTTGTATTCGAGGGTAGGTTGGGTGGTAGGTAGAGCAGCGAACCAATGATTTGGGTAGAAGGAACTGTTAATGAACTATAGCCATCTGGCCCATGTGTTGAGGTTGGTGCAAGAGAAGATAAACGGAGATGGGGAAATATGATATAAGGCCGGTGAGAAGGTGAGGGTTAGGCCTGGGATAAAATGGCGGGCTAGATGTAGAATATTTGGTTGGAGAAAATTAAATAAAGGTTGGGAGATGCCTGAAGTAGAAGAATCAGGCCTCCATTCTATAACTGACATGGTAAGTAAATTTCCATGTTTAGAGATAATCATTTGAGAGGCAGCATATGTTACATATTGGCCTTTATGTGATGCTGAAATTTAAGAGTCCAAATTTTAGGTTATTCCTAAAGTTGAAATTGAGCCATAGCTGGTAGTTGTAGTAATTTGCATGCTAGGTTACTATAACATCATACTAGAAGAATGTTGTTCATTGGCTCTATTGTCAGAACATGTAAGGAACAAGAGAAGTGACAAGTGAAGGGCTGACCAGAATCACAACGCTCTTAGGTTTGTATTGGCTCTCAAGATAGGGATCCACTACTTTTCAATAGCAATAACTACATATGTACAATGCACGGCTGATATGGGTGGAGTAGGAGTCAAATATTAAAGCCTACATTTGATCCAGTTCAAGCATCTTGAATTGTAGAACTTTGAACTAGAAACATTTGAGTGGTCTCAAAATTGTCACATCAACTTCCTTACATGATATAGTTTGTTTGTGGCATAGCTTGCGACATTTCACAAAATAGGATGGTAGATTTTCATACTCTATGTATTTCAATAATTTATCCCTTGTTCACCAACAAATACACACATCGAAGGTGGTAGAGTGTGATCAACCTTAACACAAACCCGAGCTAAGCTAGGACGGTTGAGATTTATTGTAGCTTCATCTACCTTAAATGGAAGAGATTCTTTGTTGTGTAAGTGAGCCAACGAATAGGGGAACAATAACCAAACTTGATAAAGTGGACTATCAAACATGGGGTTAAATCCAATAAACCATTTGAAGACCTTCATTTGAGCATTAAAAATTGCAAGGTCTTCTTAAAACCATAGTTGAAGAAAGTCGTCCTCATTAAGTAGTTGAGTCAATATATGCTTCTCATCATTAAATCCAATTTTTGGTTGGGAGACAAGCGAGAGCATAGCAAACGTTTTCTTAATACCTTCAACCTATGTCCTAGCACTAAAAAATTAGCTAATCAAGTGTGATGGAATGGTGTGATAAAGCGATCAAGTTGATCTCTAGTGAAGAAACTGGCTTACTCATAAAGGTTTATTTTGGTTACTAATTTTGGGGAGACCAAAAACCACGATAGAGAAGCTTTTTAAAGCAACTCAATGGGGAAGGGTTAGATTGACGAAGGGAGTTTGATTAGTTGATTATCAAGCATCAGCGGAACCTCTACAACGGGTTTCGTAGCAGCTCTAGAGGTCGAAAGGGGGGGAAAACATTAGGTGATGCTAGTAGGAGGTCACTTGTCAACATCAAGGTTGAGCAAGATCAAGATTTGATGAATGGGCAAGATGAAGTAACAAGACTGGGACGAGGTGATAGCAGGCAGTGAGGTTAGAGAGGTACGAGGCACTATAGATGCCATAAGCGGTAGGGCATAGAGGTAGCGGTTTTCAAAGTACGTTTGGAGCAATAATGAATATCGAAAGTAATAGTCAAATCTTGAAGGCAACGGTAACATTTTTATTTTATGTGTATATGACCTTCCTTGAGTCATTAAGACTCAAATAAAAGATACTGATCCAACATTCTACATCCATTCCTTAATGCTTAATGCAAAGTATTAGCTCAATTTAGCTCCTCATAAACCAATGATCGCCATCGATTCTTTTATACCAAGTCCTTGGAGCTTGCTTTATGCCATATAAAGCATTTTTAAATTTAAGAATCGTATCTTCTTATCCTTGAGCTATAAAACCTAGAGGTTGTTCCATAAAAATTTGATCTTGAAGGTAACCATTTAGGAATGTCGGTTTCGTAACTAGTTAGAACAATTGCCATTCCTTTTGTGTAGTGAGTGCAAATAATGCATTGGTTGTATAAAGGCATGCAACTGGAGAAAGTGTCTCATCATAGTCAATGTTGTATTACTATGTGTATCCTTTGTAAATTAACTTTTATTTATGCCTATATATTGAGATTTGAGTTAAACTTTGTTTTAAAAACCCTTTTGACTCCTGTAGTATCCTTATCTTTTGGACGATCCGCAAGTTCCCATGTTCCATTCTTCTTAATCATCTTCATCTCCTAATTTATAACTTTTCTTCACACTCCTTGTTTGTAAGCTGCTTCAAAGTTTTATGGTTCGATAATCATCAAGTGTCATCCTGTATATCTCACCAAAATATTTGGTTCATTATGGTGGGTAATCTAGAGGCAATTCCATGTTTGGTACTAGTTTTAATTCTATTGTTGGTGGAGCTAGAAATCTAGTTTGATCAGTGCCCTCCTTATTTTCTTATATTGGAAAGAAGGGTAAGTTAATACTATTTTAACTCCATTTATTCCAATTATACGCAACACCTTCATCGAATCTCATATCTTGACTTATAATAAGAATCTTTGCTTAATCTATAAACTTGATGTCTTTTTAATTAAGTGATATAGGCTAAGAAGATTCTCCTCTCGATTTTCTCATCTAACTTCCATATTTTCACTTTTAGATTTTATATGTAACATTTGAAGCCAAAAGTTTTGAGATTCTTCCTAGATATGAATTTTACCGATTCAAAGTTTCTATAGATACCTTATCATTTACGAAATTGTTGAACATCTATTGAGCAAATAGACCGTAGGCCTCTTTCCAAAAACTTTTTAGAAGACCCTTATTTATGAGTGGCTCTCACTGTCTCCATCATAATTCTATTTTTCTTTGTGAGACTCCATTTTTCTATAGTGCATATCAAATCAGAGTTGATGTTAAGCACCATCATTTGAAGTGTATTCTTTGTCTTTACACTGTTGATTGCCTTTATATTGTTACCACTTTGTTTCTCAACTTGGGTTTCAAATTTCTTAAGCATATCAAAAGCCTCTGATTTGTTTTGCAAAAATAGACCTATGTAATTTTTGTATAGTCATCAATGAAGAGAATAAAGTATCGATTTATCACAAAACTAGACCCATGTAATACTTGTATGGTCATCAATGAAGAGAATAAGGTGTAGAGTTTGATTTTTCAAGGAAGTACCCATTTTTTGCTCGTTTTTCTCACAAAGCATAAACCTGGCCTATTGCATGGACTTAATAAAATCTCTCAACCTCTCTTGCAAAAAGAAGCGCCAAGTTCTATAACAATCGCACCTTGTTAGGTTGGGATTTCGACAAAATCAAAACCCAAGTGCAACAGGGTACAGATCAACGGTTTTGGTAACTTGTAATAAATATAAGTATAGCAGAGATCCATCAATTTAAACTCACCGCAGAATAGAAAATATAATAGGATATAAATACTAGTTGAGGCTACAACTCGGAATCAATGGTATTCCTTGGACATCCAACCACCTCGTCAGTAATGAGAATGAAAAAGAAGACTTCTACATCAACCGTTCCTTCAAGCTTCGGTGAATTGTTCCTCTAAGTCTATCCTATGGGTTGTAATGAGCAAGGGGTCATAACAACGTTCTAGTGACTGAAAAATTATATACTTTACCTATAGCACAAACTTATACCGATTAGCTGCCATTAAATTTCATCTCTATTATTTATGTTAATCCGTTTAAATTCAAATGTGCATGTATGATATTTCTAACCCGACCTTCTACAAGGTATACTATACATATAAACGCCTATGGGAATATATACATCTTAACTACTCAAAACCCAACCACTTAATACTTCTTAAATAGGAAGGAGCAGACCCATCAGTCATTTACTACCTAGAGTCCCCGAAACGGGCCTTTCGCAATGTCAATGCTAGTCTATCGGTTCTAATTACAGAGATCGATGACTCATATATATGGCTTTATAATATAGTATAAAATTTAATTGTCATACTACTACCGCCATTCAAAGACTCATCTAAGGGTTAACTAGCCCACCTCCACTAACTAATTTTTCAATAAGCATTTACCATGAGGTTTACGCGTATCACTTATAGATTCTACACTAGTAGAAGCGAAATTGATCAAGGCATAACCTGAGTCTTTACTACCGTTCGTCTGGGATCATTGGGCGTCAAAGCATATATGCCAGACCTACTACAACAGTACTGGTAGCACCTACTGACATAGCCCGCTGATCCTTCCCAGCTGATATCGCTATTTATACTAAGTAAGTCAAGGAAAATACCCTTTTAGTTATTTACTACCTCTTTCTGGATATGAAGCAGGCTCCATTCTCCCAGAAATTACTAAGTCATTTAATACTTCAAATCCGAGATGAACCCCTGAGCATATTTACTCCTAATCTATCTGCAATGCAGTTCCATTCCCACGGGTCCTATGGTTTGAGATGTCCCACATCATTAGGAAATGTGCACAACTTCTGGTAGCCTCTGAGTGAATGGCAGACTTATGTTGTGTAACTCTACTGACCTCGCATCCCAACATACTAAATCAAATTAGTTATCCTCAATGGTAGTATTGGATTAAGCCCATTAACCTTTATATTTATATTTAAGGCCAATGATTTCCATGATGACACATACACTGCCTTGTATATTTAATTACCACTTAACATTTTTATTTACCATTTCTATAAATGTCACTTTGTCTATAATAAATGATTATTATCTGAAACGACCCGATATTTTCAACCATTCGCATCCATTATAAGTGTATAGGTAGACACTCATGCCGGAATTGAACTGCTCAAAATACCGCGTTGTAAATAAAAATTTGGCAAATCTCAGAATATACAGTAAATAAAATCACAGATCACAGACACAGAGTAAAATAATGCAGCGGAAGTAAAAGAAATAGTAGTTCATGAAGCTACTATGAAAATATATCAGAGTTAAATAAGATACAATAGAAGAAATAAAGTACAGCAGAAGTCTCAATACAATAACCAAGTACAAGCTGAGTAGAACAACGGAACAGAAATAGATAGGACCAGACAAGCAGACAATCTCCAGCGATTCAAATCTCCGAGAGAGTGGAAATCCAAATCTGTGAATAACTCAGGCTGACCCGAGCATAAAGCAAAACACAAAACTCTCGAGTCAGGACAATATATACTTATATAATATAAACCAACTCAAGTGAACTGTAATAAGGTACAAGTAACTTACAGAATGCTTGGGACCGCCCATTCTTTAAGGATCCGTTAAACTATCTACTATGTAGTAATATTCGCTATTATAATAATGTCTAATCAGTAAAGTATAATCATATAGAAAATAGCGTTAAGGGGATGGAGAACCTTAACGCGGTCGGATCTTAAAATCATAATCGTAGTAAAGCTCGATATGGTAGGTGACACGGCACAACTAGGCAAAGCCAGGGTAGATATACCAATTACGCATTCGGACTAGTGGTGACGCATAGCAGCCACTACCGCCCACCTCGAACAACACTCCCAATCAAGGGTGGCCACCAAATCAATCACAAGTAATAGAATGGTATCGAAAAAGTGTGTCTGATAAGAGGTGCTACCTCCTTGGTCCGTCAATCGCTCCTGTTTTAGCCACCTTATGCCAACTCACGGGAGTTGGGTCCACGTATATACCTTAGGATTGTCGCCACCATCCTACTTCATTCTGGAATCTCCACCACGTACACGGTTGTCAAAGTGGTTTTCGGTATCGACAGAGAGTATGTCCATATCCGATCCCGGTCTCTTTGCCAACCAATCGTTATTATAACCCGTGGTTATAACTTTTAGAAACAATACTTTACTTCAAAATAAGATATCATTTCAAAATCATGTCTTTATCAAAATAAAGATTTATCATTTCCAATCATTTCAATATTCCAAAATATCGTATCCTTTCAAACTTCTTTTCAAATCATTTTAATACATCAAAATATCATATCTTTTCAAACTTTATTTCAAATCATTTTTATATATCAAAATATCATACCTTTGATAGTTATACTTCGAAACAAAAATCATTTTTATTTCAAAACTATATTCATTTCAAAACAATATCATTTCCATTTCAAACATATATTCACCTTTCAAAATAGTTTATACTTTCAAAGTTATAACTCTTTTGAAACACAACATTTGAAATCATTATACTTTGAAAGTCACAGCATTTCGAAATCATATATTTAAAATCATCTTTTAATTCTATACATTTACAAACTTATTAAATTCAAACCATCAAATTTCAATTCAATTACAGTTTACCAACAAACCGTTTCAAATCTTATCAATTTCCAATATAGATTTAATCCACAAAATACAATATTCAATCTTTAGTATATTTCAAAACTTTAAATCTCCCACATTTCATAAATCCAATATCATTTAAATAAACTCAATTAATATATACTTCAAATATTCATTTATCAAATAAATTAAATAAGTCAGAAATCAAGTATCATTTCAAACTCATTTCACAATATCAAAATATTATTCAAAACACCATTCATTTTTATTCATTTAAATACCATTTAAATCCATTCATTTTATTAAATTTAAATACCATTTCAAACTCACATTAGAAATCAAATTCTTCCACTTAAATATCTCTTCATTATCTTTAGAAATTTAACATTTAATTTCCCAAAATTATATCATTTTCCAGAGATTATTTTTCATTAAAATTAATTTAAAACAACAAAATATAGTTTCCGTAGCACTTATAAAATGCTACGTAAAGTTATAGTTTAAAACAGTTAATTAACAAAAGACAGCGTTAAATGCTGTAATAGATCTCTTTTAAGTTTCAATTAACTTACATGTTAAGTTTAACCACTATAGCACTTACAAAGTACTATAATAGCCTTTATTTCAAATTAACCTTTTAGTTCATTTAAAACACTACAACATTTACAAAATGCTGTAATATCCTTTACATTACATTTCAAAATGCTGTTAAATCATATTCAGAGTTTTATTTACAATTCCACAAATAATTAACTTTTAATATAAATCATTTTAACTTATAAAATCATATATTTCACATTTAACACAATCATTTAAATACCTTTATTTCTATGATTTTATAAAGTCAAATTTCCATACAAAAATCAAATTTAATAACAATTAAATTTTCATTTCTTTAATTAAATTATTAACTTAACAACTAAGTTTAAATTTCCAAAAATATAGCTTATTTCCATTTATTTTACTTAATTAAAATTTCACTTTTAAACAAATTTCACAAAATTCAATTTAAGTTATATTTCCAAATTCAGCTTAAATGTTCATTTATTCCATATTTTAATTTATACAAAATCATTAACACCTTTAAAACATTATTATTACTTAATAAAAATCATTAAATTCATCTTTAAATCAAATTTGTCATATTTTCTTACTTTACAAAAATTCCATTTATAAACAAAATCATAAATTCCAAAATTAACTTATATTTCAAATTCTACTTCACCATTTACTTAATTCACTTATTTAATTTGTAGAAAATCACAAATAATTTATAGAAATCATTTTAATGAAATTTAAATCAAAATACCATAATATTTACATTAAAAAAAGTATTTTAAAATTTTCAGAAAAATATATAAACCACGGGTCTGTATATAATTTTCTAGCCTAGGTCAAGTGATATGGATATGTATCATTTCAATCCGCAGTTTACAAAGAAAAACCGGGTTTTATCATTTCAAACCCGCAATCCCAAGTAATATAAATAAATAAATAAAAACCGTTCAGGCTTATTATTTCAGCCCATAACGATTTTTCCTTATTCTAAAGTCCGTTCGGGTATGTATCATTTCAACCCATAGTGATTCTAATCTACAGGGAACTTGCAGTGTGATAAACTGATATAAATAAAAAGAATAGCATGAGATAACAGTAATAGATGATATAACATATGTAATAACAGGGGTAAACATTATATGATCATAATATAACAGTTACAACATGATGATATAATTTTACAGATTCAAATGGTGTCAGTTTACTAGTTATATAAGTACACATTGTCTGGTGAGAATTACTCACTTGTTCAAGCTGGAGATGACAACCACAAACGCACAACAAAGATTTCCAGAGGCATGAGAGCACGATAATTATTTGAGTGTGGGAGAGCCAAAGCTAATTGCCTTGTCACATTCAAACCAAACAATTACAAACAACATAAGATTTCAACCCAAAATTTCAATAAACAATGCTAGAAATGGATGCATAAACAAAGTCAAAGTGTTTGCACTTGCTTCCTACCACCTATGCTTCAGCTCCAGATCTGAAATGGCACGGCTAAAGGCATGGTTTGGATCAGGTATGGTCTGGAAAAGGTGCGGCTACAAGGTGATGAAGGTGAGTGGAAGTTACAAGGTGTTGAAGGCAATGGAATACCAAAGGGTTTCAAGGCAAAGTGTGGCTTTTGTTGCACCATAGGGTTCGGCCCCTTGCTGATGTGGCTTGGCCATGGTATGTGGTGGTCAGGTGGTGGCTGGAGTGTGGGCCAGAGGTGGTGGAAGGTCAGGTCAGAGGTGGTGGTGGTGGAGGTAGTGGTGGCAAAAGGTGGTAGAAGGAGGAGATGACAATTCTAGGTCATAAGTGATAGTTTGTGATGGTTTTTGGTGGATTTTGTGTAGATCTTGGACTTGGATTGGTTAGGCCTGAGGAGGAGGGTTGCTAGGATGGGTGATGGTCAGAGGAAGGGGGTCGTGGTGGTCGGACAAAGCCTGGAGGAGGAGGAACCAAACTATGAAGGTAGAGAGCATATGCAGTTTCAATAGAAAAAAACATAGAAAACAAGGAAGAAAGAAGGAATTTTTACCCAAAATTTTGAAGCCATGGCCGTGATTTTTTTGGAGGAGAAAGAGAAGTGTTTGCGTGAAAAAAATGAAAAGAAGTCCGCTGAAAAGAATAGGGTATGCATGGCCAAAAACATTGAAGAGAGGAGTTGAGAAAGTGAAAGGTCGGGAGGTGAAAAGCCATAGGAATTTCAATAGTTTAAAACTTTTCATATTTCCTCTAATTTCTTTTTAAGTTTTATATAACTGAAATATATATATAAACTCAGATAAAATACTAAAATTTAGTAAATAAACAAAAATAAATTAATTAATTATTAATTATATAAAATTTAATTAAGTAAAACAGAAAAAATTGCAACTAGTCTTGAAAATATGAAAAATAAATGCAATGAACTTTGGAAAAATTTTATGGACTTGTAAATAATTTATAAACAAAGATAATAACATAAAATAAAAATGCATTCACAAAATGAATAAATAAATTTTAATTAAATATAATTTAATTGAAGAAAATAGCAGAAAAATAGAAACTAGCCTTTAAAAATAGAAAATAAATTCAATACGCTTTGGAAAAATTATATAATAACTTTAAATTATTTAAAAGACAAAATTATACATAAAATAAAATACTAACACATATTAGAACAAAATATGACAAATAAAATATAATTTAAAATAGACAATATTGCTAAATACATCAATTTACACACAATAATGAAATATACATAACTTTCACAATTTAACTCCGTTTCCAACGAAATGAAAAGCTATATCCATGGAATTAAATCTATTTTCATAATAAAAGATAAAATTTAAGAATTTGAAATATTTAAATTTAAAGTTCAAAAGTCAAAGTTTGACCAGTTTCAATAGAAATTCACTTTTCAGTGAAATATCCAATTTATACTAGTTTGAACTATAAATCACTTAATAGTCAACATTTATATTTAAAATGAAATGTTTGAAATAGAACAAGTTTAAAATAATTTAAAATAAAATAAAGTCAAAATTTAAAATATAGGCCAAAATCTAGGGTTGCTACACTCTCCCCCACTCAAAACTTTTCGTCCCCGAAAAGGAATGAAGTACGGGAAAACACAGGAAAGATAAAATTGAAATGAGATTAAGACAAGATGACAAAAGATTGAAATTATACCTGATAACTGTGGTTATAGGTAAGTTTAACAAGGTGGAGATGGTCTTCCCAAGATTCTCCAGAATCAGGAACACAAGTACGAAAAGATCCTCTAGAATCTGATTCACTCTTTCCGCTTGACCGACAGTCTGTGGGTGGAAAGCAGTGCTCAGATTTAAAATGAGTACCAAAGATTATAAAGATTATAGAAAGATTTCTAAGCAAAAAGATTATAGATAGATGCCTATACCAGTCTGTAGCAATATAAGGAAAAATAAGGACAACTAACAGACAGTTTGAAAAACAAAATTAGGTAATAAGTTTGAAAAACAAAATAAGATAATAGGTTTGAAATTTCCATGGTTTCAGCTTAACTGATAATTAATTTTACACAAGTTAAATAAATCTTAACTATCTCTAATTTCATTATCTTATCATCAAATTTTCTTAAACAAACAATCTCTAAAATCATGATTTGATTAAAATTAAGTGTATAACATTCAATAAATTTAATTCTTCTTTATTCCTAATTATAATTAAATTTATCCCACTCAAATATTTTATCACCTATGTTAAATATGCTTACACTTATTATAACTGTTTTAATTTATTCCTACTTCCCTTAACATCATTTGTATTGTAAATTATTCAATTAACCTTTTAGTCTATTTACCCGTGTTAATCTTTATAACTAAAATTTAAGTGTATAATATTTATTATAACCACTCAAATTTTATTTATAAAAATCTTTTTATATTGTATATTATCCAATTACATTGTTAACTTCTAAAAATTAAGGTAAGTTATATTGAAATGCAATTGAGAATTATACAAATAAAACTTTCTAAAATTAATATACACTATAAACATCCTAATTCAATCATTTCAAGCTTGAATCATCTATTCAAAAAATTTGATTTTCTTTTTATACTTGAAGTTATTATTTAAGATAGAATTTTAGAATAAAATTTCCGATTCCTCTCAAACCATTTTGAGATAAATAAATGTATGTACAAAATTTGTCAAATCAAATTTAAATCATATATCTATATATTTTATAAATTAAATCATCTTTTAGAAATTCAAATCAAACAAATTTCCCAAAACAAAGATGTAGCAAACTACAGAATGGTTTCTTCACTTTGAAACTCGAAAATGAACGTCGATGATGCTGCAGTCATCACCGAAATTATTTTCCAGCGACAAAGAGAAGAGCACTGATTTTTAAACTTTAAAATTCTTTGGAAACAAATTTCTATTCAAAAATACTTTAAATAATATATCCTTTTAAAGCTTTAAACTCGAAGTTTGAAACCTTCGGAGATTAAATTCTCAAATTCTTGATTTAAATTCATTTCAGTTCCCAAATCAAATTTATAAACAACTATTTATAAATTCATTCATAGAATGATAAATCAAGTATTATCATTTCAAATAATCAATTTAAATCAATTTATTAAGTTCCATAATATTTCTTTATATCAAAATTTATTTCATTAACCAAATTTTAAAATAATATTGTGTCAGTTTGTTCTGTCAAAGTGTTTTAGAAATCCTATCGATAGCGTTGATCAGACGAATCGATCGGAAGCCCAAATCAACATCAACAACTCAAACAACACAACATATAAAACAAAACATAGATTTATAAGTACAATTCAAAATGTTTGGAGATATTTTGGAACAAAGACAAGATGATTGATTGACAAAATATGAAGATGGATAAGCTTAGATAAATCGCGGGCAACCTTAACCGGGTCAACCGTGACTTAATGAATAAGATCAAATGTGTATTTTTTTTTCTGGGGTAAATCTACATCTGATCTCAAGAGATAGAGTTTGGAGTAATAAAAGATATTAGCATCTAAACCAAGGATAGATACAAATCTCTGGTGAATCGATGCAAATTTGTAAAGGAGTTTTCCCCCTTTTACAAGTCATTAGAATATTGGCGAGACCACCAATTCACTATAAAGCTCATTCGAAGCGGAGTTATGGGATACTCCAGAATCAAAAGAAGATGAATAGTGAGGGACAAGAATGAATTTTGGAACTGCAGGGAACGTTCCAAAAATTCAAAGGAAATCCGAATCAAGAGGAAAAGATTCAACTCGAACGAAAGTGATTCTGTAAATAAATCTACTCCATATGCTGAGTTTTGCCTCAAAGCCAAAGCTCTGATACCAACTGTAACGACCCGGTATTTTCAACCATTCGCATCCATTATAAGTGTATAGGTAGACACTCATGCCGGAATTGAATTGCTCAAAATACCGCGTTGTAAATAAAAATTTGGCAAATCTCAGAATATACAGTAAATAAAATCATAGATCACAGACACAGAGTAAAATAATGCAGCGGAAGTAAAAGAAATAGTAGTTCATGAAGCTACTATGAAAATATATCAGAGTTAAATAAGATACAATAGAAGAAATAAAGTACAGCAGAAGTCTCAATACAATAACCAAGTACAAGCTGAGTAGAACAACGAAACAGAAATAGATAGGACCAGACAAGCAGACAATCTCCAGCGATTCAAATCTCCGAGAGAGTGGAAATCCAAATCTGTGAATAACTCAGGCTGACCCGAGCGTAAAGCAAAACACAAAACTCTCGAGTCAGGACAATATATACTTATATAATATAAACCAACTCAAGTGAACTGTAATAAGGTACAAGTAACTTAAAGAATGCTTGGGACCGCCCATTCTTTAAGGATCCGTTAAACTATCTACTATGTAGTAATATTCGCTATTATAATAATGTCTAATCAGTAAAGTATAATCATATAGAAAATAGCGTTAAGGGGATGGAGAACCCTAACGCGGTCGGATCTTAAAATCATAATCGTAGTAAAGCTCGATATGGTAGGTGACACGGCACAACTAGGCAATGCCAGGGTAGATATACCAATTATGCATCCGGACTAGTGGTGACGCATAGCAGCCACTACCGCCCACCTCGAACAACACTCCCAATCAAGGGTGGCCACCAAATCAATCACAAGTAATAGAATGGTATCGAAGAAGTGTGTCCGATAAGAGGTGCTACCTCCTTGGTCCGTCAATCGCTCCTGTTTTAGCCACCTTATGCCAACTCACAGGAGTTGGGTCCACGTATATACCTTAGGATCGTCGCCACCATCCTACTTCATTCTGGAATCTCCACCGCGTACACGGTTGTCAAAGTGGTTTTCGGTATCGACAGCGAGTATGTCCATATCCGATCCCGGTCTCTTTGCCAACCAATCGTTATTATAACCCGTGGTTATAACTTTTAAAAACAATACTTTACTTCAAAATAAGATATCATTTCAAAATCATGTCTTTATCAAAATAAAGATTTATCATTTCCAATCATTTCAATATTCCAAAATATCATATCCTTTCAAACTTCTTTTCAAATCATTTTAATACATCAAAATATCATATCTTTTCAAACTTTATTTCAAATCATTTTTATATATCAAAATATCATACCTTTGATAGTTATACTTCGAAACAAAAATCATTTTTATTTCAAAACTATATTCATTTCAAAACAATATCATTTCCATTTCAAACATATATTCACCTTTCAAAATAGTTTATACTTTCAAAGTTATAACTCTTTTGAAACACAACATTTGAAATCATTATACTTTGAAAATCACAGCATTTCGAAATCATATATTTAAAATCATCTTTTAATTCTATACATTTACAAACTTATTAAATTCAAACCATCAAATTTCAATTCAATTACAGTTTACCAACAAACCGTTTCAAATCTTATCAATTTCCAATATAGATTTAATCCACAAAATACAATATTCAATCTTTAGTATATTTCAAAACTTTAAATCTCCCACATTTCATAAATCCAATATCATTTAAATAAACTCAATTAATATATACTTCAAATATTCATTTATCAAATAAATTAAATAAGTCAGAAATCAAGTATCATTTCAAACTCATTTCACAATATCAAAATATTATTCAAAACACCATTCATTTTTATTCATTTAAATACCATTTAAATCCATTCATTTTATTAAATTTAAATACCATTTCAAACTCACATTAGAAATCAAATTCTTCCACTTAAATATCTCTTCATTATCTTTAGAAATTTAACATTTAATTTCCCAAAATTATATCATTTTCCAGAGATTATTTTTCATTAAAATTAATTTAAAACAACAAAATATAGTTTCCGTAGCACTTATAAAATGCTACGTAAAGTTATAGTTTAAAACAGTTAATTAACAAAAGACAGCGTTAAATGCTGTAATAGATTTCTTTTAAGTTTCAATTAACTTACATGTTAAGTTTAACCACTATAGCACTTACAAAGTGCTATAATAGCCTTTATTTCAAATTAACCTTTTAGTTCATTTAAAACACTACAACATTTACAAAATGTTGTAATATCCTTTACATTACATTTCAAAATGCTGTTAAATCATATTCAGAGTTTTATTTACAATTCCACAAATAATTAACTTTTAATATAAATCATTTTAACTTATAAAATCAAATATTTCACATTTAACACAATCATTTAAATACCTTTATTTCTATGATTTTATAAAGTCAAATTTCCATACAAAAATCAAATTTAATAACAATTAAATTTTCATTTCTTTAATTAAATTATTAACTTAACAACTAAGTTTAAATTTCCAAAAATATAGCTTATTTCCATTTATTTTACTTAATTAAAATTTCACTTTTAAACAAATTTCACAAAATTCAATTTAAGTTATATTTCCAAATTCAGCTTAAATGTTCATTTATTCCATATTTTAATTTATACAAAATCATTAACACCTTTAAAACATTATTATTACTTAATAAAAATCATTAAATTCATCTTTAAATCAAATTTGTCATATTTTCTTACTTTACAAAAATTCCATTTATAAACAAAATCATAAATTCCAAAATTAACTTATATTTCAAATTCTACTTCACCATTTACTTAATTCACTTATTTAATTTGTAGAAAATCACAAATACTTTATAGAAATCATTTTAATGAAATTTAAATCAAAATACCATAATATTTACATTAAAAAAAGTATTTTAAAAATTTCAGAAAAATATATAAACCACGGTTCTGTATATAATTTTCTAGCCTAGGTCAAGTGATACGGATATGTATCATTTCAATCCGCAGTTTACTTACTCAAATTTACCTATTATTCCTTCCTTATCTCCTCATAATTACCTTAATAAATTTTAGTCTGATTAATCCATTTATAACATGTTTTAAATTCGTATAACTCCCAATTTATTGCACATTTATTGGCTGCTCATTTTTGGAGTTATAACATTTCCATCTTTATTTCCTAATCTTATCATTTATGGCGCATTTTATTCTAACGTTCTAATTATACTTAACGCGAATATTACTGTGTATTGCATTGTATTAATTATATTTTTATTTTAAATGTTAGTGCAGTTATACATGTTTATATATTTATTTCGTTTATGTTTCTAGTTATTAATTCTTAATTAGAATATTCTTTCATATTTTAATCTATGAGATTTATCCTTTTAAAAAAGTTTCCCCTTAAAACTTTCTATAAATTAACCTAAAATAAGATATTTGCTTTGTTTGAAATTGAAAGGGTTATTTATTTTTCTTTTTACTAAAATAGACAGTGTAAGTACGAATAGAAATTCCATACTTTACACATCTCTTTCCTCTTCTATCTATTGTCAAATCAGATATCACACTTTTTCTATATAACTAAGAAATTAAACAAACTTATGGAAATTAAACGAATTACATTTCCAGCGGATTAAAATATAGAAATTCATATTCCAATAGAATTAGGGTAAATCTAAATTATACTAACATGTTTACAACCCATTTGTTGATCTGGAATAAATTCTATATCTTTTTCCATATTCAACTATTAATAATTGGGGACTGATTTTCGGATTTGGGTGTAAATAATATTCTTATTATAGAATATGTGGTAGTGTTTTATGATTAAATTCTAGCCTACAACTCTTAGATCTTTTAATTGGGCATAATAATTAAACAAAAATCTAACAAAATAAATTCCAATGTTCTAAACAAATTAAATAATTTCCCATTCACCTTTTTAAGCTTTCCAAATTCTAGTTCTGAATCCGATTCTTTGTTTCAACTCCTTATCCTTTTTAATTCAAGAAAAATGTATAAAAGTGTGTATATATACCATTAGTATCACAGATCTGAGAAGGTATTTGGAATTAAGAAAAATATAGATTTATAGTATTGAAATTTATCTTGTTATTGCGCAATGCTGATTCGCTTCTTCTCTTCTTCTTTTTTTTGCTCTTCTCCAGTTTGTATAAATACAAATTATTTTATAGTTAGAAGGAATAATGAAGAAGAGAAAATGGTAGAGCTTCATTGCTCCTGATCAGAAAATATGAGAAGAGAAGTGTTATGATTTAGTCCTGTATTTATAGGCGCTCAAACCAGTCGTAACCTTTAGATTAAAATTATTAAATCTAGATCGTTGGTCAAGGTATAAACCCTAACCACTGTATGTCAACCAGTTGGAAACACCCCTATGAACGGTCGATTGCTAGCGGTCGACTGACCGCTAGCGTTTTTAATGATGTCGTATAACAACATGCCACTAAAATACAGGGACCTATCATAGCATTAGGTGTAACACTATAAAAAGATTGATTTTAAGTGTTTAGGTTATACTATTAAACACTTTTTATAGCGTTTTTCCTATTGAGGTAAAATATTTTCCATAGCGTTTATTCAATTCTATGGGTACTTTTTATAGCCTTATGCTATGAATACTTTTTATAGCATTTCCAACCAATTTTTAGCATCATTTGAAGAATGTTGTTCATGGATCCAACAGCATTTTTATGTATGTTGTATGACATGTCATATAGATCCATGGCCTATTATTACATTAAAAAAAACACAATGAAAAGCTAGAATTTTCACAGCATTTAGTAAATGCTTCATTTTCTAGATCGTATCAAAAACTCTGTTGTAGGTTTTCTATAGCATACCAAAAACGCTATTATAAATTTTCTATACATTTCAAAAATGTTATTTTTCTTTATCCTCGCTTTGAGTTTACAATAGACTTTCTATACATTAGAACATCTAATAGTAAGATATATTTGCCTCAATTCATGGAAAATTCAATCGACTCAAACAACAATAATATAAAACTTGTTATAATCAAAGCACGTTATGTATTATACATAATTAGAATTACACCAAATTCAATATTTTACATAATATTTCATAGCCGGTATTTTTAAACAGACCTGATAATAGTACCATTAGGACTCTACCAAAGAAAATACCAAAATAACATGATCGTAGAATGTCCATGTTTGTCATCTTCAAACATTGAACACCCTACAAGAAAAAGAGAGAGCATTTAAAGCATATGTACGAAGACATACATGAAAAGATATATGAATAAGGCATAAACTAAAACAAACGCATTAAACATATTGACATGCTTAATGTCGATACACACTCTACATAATCTTATGTCAAATATATAATGCTATCACAGTTGAGGATTGTTTATATTACTTGTTATTCAACAATTCAAACTCAAATTAGAATGAGTACGTGTTAGACCTCATATATCTAGTGATCATGTTTTATGTTTAACTTGATTAAATTTTATTAACTTTTTTAATTATTATAAAACTTAGTTAACTTAGTTGATTTTTAAAAACTTAGTTAACTTTTCTAAATTTATTAATTATTATAAAACTAAATTAACTTAGTTAATTTTTATAAACTTATATGATTATTATAAAATTTAGTTAACTTAGTTAACTTTTATAAATAGGTTAATTTGTATAAGTTTTAGTTAATTTTTACAAAAAATATTTAATTTTTGTAACTAGGTTAATTTTTGTAAAATTTGGTTAAATTATTTAAATTTTAATAAAACTTTGTTAAATTATATAAAAAATAATTATTTTTTATAAACTTGGTTAATTTTTATAAAATTTTGTTAATCTTTATAAACTAGGTTAATTTCAAGTTAACATGGTTAAATTTTTATAAGTTTAGTTAAATTTTATAAAACTTTATTCAAATTTTATAAAACTTAGTTAATTTTTGTGAAACCAAGTTAACTTAGTTAATTTTTTTAATACTTATTTAATTTTTATAAATCTTGCTTAATTTTTATAAATCTAATTTAATTTTTACAGGACTTAGTTAATTTTTATAAAACTTATTTAATTTTTATTAACTTTATAAAATCTAGTTAATTTTTATAAAACTTAGTTAATTCTTATAAACTTAACCAATCTTATAAAACTTTGTTAACTTGGTCAATTTTTATATAATTTAAATAATTTTTTTAATCTTAATTAATTTTCATAAAACTAGTTCATTTTTATAAACTTAGTTAAATTATATAAACTTAATCACCTTGTGATACTTCTTGAGTATTTGCATTCAAGAAATGAACACCATGTGAATTATAAGCTAGAGAGATGTTAGCTTCATCACTTGGCACGAACAAACCCAAACCAAGATTGAGAATGTACATTCTGAAGGATAACAACCTAATTCTCCGCAAGTCATTGAAATAGCAGCACTTAAGGCCTGTGTTTGCACTTGATGTGCATGAGAGAAATGCACAGGCTGTGCTTGATGATGGGCATATGGCTGTGCATTAATGTAAGCCTAAATCTAAAAATGATTGGCATAAGTTTGAGTGGAGCCTGATCCACTTCAACCAAGCTGTTGTGAATCAGAAACAACTGAAGGTGAAGCACTAGGCCTGATAATGTTGGGAAGGTGAGGCAAATCTTGGCTAGATATAGCATGTATGTGCACTGAAGCATGAAAAAGTTTTGAGCATCCTAAGAGTTATATGCATGAGTTGTAGAAGTTGAGACAACTTGAGGATGCTTTGAAGCATTTGAAATGGAACATGGAAGAACTAGTGAAGTTGAGTGAGCATCGGCAGCATTGATAGAGGTGAGTAGTCCTTGATTTAGAATGGAATTAAGAATGTGAATAAAATCTTCAGACTGACCAACTAAAGCAAAAACAATAGGCATAACATCTGGTGGGGAATGGACATGCACAACATGTGCATCAACATGCGATGCAGCCTGAATTGTTGCATGAGCATCTACATGATCTGAAAGAGCCTGCACAATAACATGCACACCGAAACGATGTGCAACCTCATCACTACCAACTCTAGCTAATTCTAACTTAACATCTAGCCTTTTGTTTTAGGAAATTTTACCAAAATAGGCCACTTGTAGAAAGAAATAACAAATATAAGCCACTTTCAAAGTTATTTATAAAAATAGACCTGTTTTTTTCTGGACTTTAGCGTTGGCGATTTTTCAGAAATCACCAACGGGCGATTTTCCAAAAATCCCCAAAAGAAAATAATTTTTTTCTAGTTGGTGACTTTTTGAAAACCGCCAACTTTAAAAACTAATTTGCTTTGGGCGATTTTTGAAAAATCGCCAAGAAGTCTGCTTTAAAACCAGCAAGAACCACCCTTCTCCTTCACTCTCAACTTTACCAAAATCACTTCCAAACTATTCCTGAAGCCTCTCAAACCATACTTCTTCATAGAAAACCTAAAGCAAGTCCGATTCTTGCAAGATATAATTAAAGCTTTTCAACAACTAGGCGTAATCTTCGGTACAAGGTAATGTTTATCGATTTATAATTTGCTTATGCTAACTAAAATCCTAAATCGGATCTGTTGTGTACTCTAATCAATATTAATGTACTCGCAGTTGAACTAGACATGGATGATTGGGAGATAGACAACGAGGCGATGGCGAAATGTTACGATGAATTTGAAGCTCAAAGGGGCATTACGCATCTCAGTGATGTAGAATTTGTTCCAGAAATGCAATTTGAGTCGATACATCATAAGTTCCATTTCGGAACATCATCTCTCAATACTCGTTTAGGCGAAGTTGTAGCGAACCAAAGACTGGGCAAGCAAATTTCCATTGATGGGAAAATACTGAATCCTCTACATCATGTTGGTTCTACACTATCATCCGGTGCATATCCAGTTTGTCGATATGGAGATGAATGCGTGGTTATCGAGCCAAAACTAAAACTAATGCCGGACGAAGATTTTATGGTTGTGTTTCATATGAAGATCACAAGATGAATCCCGGCGAAGTGTAGTGCTGTAATTTTATGAAGTGGATCGATCCTCCATTGTGTGCTCGGAGAGTGGAATATGCACTTGAGATGCAAGCTGAAGTTAGGCGTTTGAAAACGTTAGTTGAAGAAATGAATAGAAAATGTTGGTAGAGAAGAAAATGTCCGCTTTAGCTTATGTTCGTAGTGATACGTTTATCAAACTGTTTCTGATCAAGAAGCTTGTGTTGGGTAGTTTATTTATTTTCATGTAATTGATGGATATTTCCATATTTCGTAGAATGTGTGTTATGAATTCTTTGCAATTTCGCTAGAAATGGTACGAATGTTTCGATGAGTGAATGTTTGATTGTCTTTGAAATTGATGGTTATATCAATGTAATTGTCGTCGACGAATATGTTTGGTTTTGTAGAGTTGTTTGGAGGCACTTATTGAGCATGCATGGTGGTTATAGAGGAAAGGGTGGCAGGATGTTTTGTTGTAGGTAAACTACTTTGCGATTTTCGAAAAATCGCATGTGGGCGATTTTCGAAAAATCGCCCATGTATTTTCTTGTAACAAAACAGACAGCCAACCCCCCATATCCTCATTCATAAAACATTTCCTCTATCTCAAAAAAACCCATTTCGGCCATCAACCCCCTCACCTCCAAAAAATTTCATTTTCCTTGCTTTTTTATCAAATTCGAAGCTCATTCGTAGCATGGCTACTACAACCGACATCGTGGAGGATATTGGTAATTAAATCTTCTCCAATTTGATGATTTAGGGCAAATTTAGGTTTTTTTAGATTTGCTAGTTTTGCAAGATTTTGTGAAAGTTATATGATGTAGATCGCATTAGGGAGTTATTGCTAGTGTATGTTCATTCAATTGCGTAGAACTTAGTATAGGTTGAAGGAAATAAAAGTTTTGGTAATTAGGGTTAAATACATTAATCTTTGTGTGGTAGATTATATTGAGATGGAGCCCGGTCGTGTATACCCGAGCGTGTTGTACCTATAGCCTAGACACCGCACGTCTAGTCAAGCATATATGATGGTAATTTCCTATGATTTTCGTTTCACAAATTGTGTAAATAATAATATATGTACATGTAATGTCAGTTAAACAGAGTGAAGAAGCGGGCTTCACAATCGATCACTCCATTTCTATCAAGAAAGTCACTTCACAACATCCTAGAGTTTTAGAGGAGATTGACCGAGCTGGCTTTTCGACAGTAACACGGTTTACCTGTCGGAGAGATGACGATTACACTAGGAGATGTGGCTGTTTTTTAGGTTCGCTTATAGAAGGTAATCCATTGACTGATGATGACCATCATGATTATATACAGTTATGTACCGATTTGCTGGGTTTTACTCCTCCTCCGCAACAAGTTAGGGGTAACGACATGGTGGAAGTGAAATGATTTAGACATGCTTTAGCTGATGATATAGCTGCCGATGCTATAGAGGTTCAGATCCAACAGCGTGCTGGAGCGATTATTCTACAGCCCATTTGATGTACGATCATTCAAAAAATCGTGTGGATTTGAAATGGCTACCATATGTAGCCGATTTTGATCAGTGCGCCCAGTACTCATGGGGCAGTGCTGTTTTGTCTTACACCTATATAGAGCACTCCAATTTCTCTCTTATGCTCACTAAACTTATAAGGGGATTTTTGACACTTGTTCAGGTACGCATCAACTTTAGCTTGCTAAATATGTGCTACGCAATTTTTTAATATGTTTTTTGTTGCTAATTTGTTTTTTCCTATAGCTTTGGTCAGGGACATATCTATTTATTGGATGGATCCAAGTCCGAAATGTTATCGTTGATCGCACAAAGTGTAACAACTCGAGCTTTTGTGAAAATTTACTATCGTCATTAAACAATTATTGTCGCTAACTAATTGCTTTTGTGAGTTTAGATCAGTGATAATTCTTTTGATAATTCGTTAAATATACGTTAGGGTATTTGTGGGCTTAAAAATTGGGTTGGCCCAAGTCTTTTCTTTGTGCCGTGTTGTTTATCAAAACCCATTCCCTTTTCTTCTTTTTGGAGGGCAACCCTAAACGAAACAAATAAAACGAGTGAAAAATATTAATGGCGGCTTCGCTCAGCTCGACCTCGTTCCTCAAAAAAAAAATTAGGGCTTGTCAATGATCGAAGTTGATGGCCTGGCAATCGATGATTCCTCGCTTCGCTCACGGCTACCTCAGGCTAAAGTGAGTAATCTAAATTACTCACATCTAATTCAACTATGCTCGGCATTACGATTTTGTTTTGTTGTTACTGAATTTGTCGCTTAATTTCTCGGTCGTTTGAGTTGATCGAATGCCGTGGTTTGTTGATTTGCTCGTTTTCTTTAGTTAGACAGTTCGATTTTGTGGTGTTGTCGATTCTGACCTGTTCATATTGATTGAGTACATTGATTTAAATTCGTCAATGCTTTTGCTTGGCTTCATTTCGGTCGCATCATTATGCTTGGATGTAGATGTTTTATCTTTGGCCTTGACTTGAATGGCTTCGACTGTGATTTTGAACTTGGTTATTGTTTTTCCTCTGTGACTTTGTCGCTGTCATTACTGACTTGGGGTATGATGATGTTTATCTCCAGTAGCATTGATTTCAAAAAAAAACCGACTTTGATGTTTGAACTGCATACTATTGGTGACTTTGACTTTGCTTGAACTGGTGACAATTTTTTTATACTGGGCTTCTTTGAATCGAAACCGCAGTTTCATTTTTCGCTGCCGCATACTGTGACTCCTTGTAATTGTGTAGTCTGATTCATCTTGTAGCTTTTGTACCTTTTGCTTTGTTGGTCGAATTTGTTTTGAACATGGCCAATTTAAGCTTGACTTCGTTCAAGTGTTTACTGGTGTAGTGCACTTCAATTTCGAATTTGTATATACTTGGTGCACTGCATATTGTTCATTAATGTAAATGGGGCTTTGCTTCCATTTACATGTGTTGTCAGTTATGACCTATATATGAAGCAGTGTGGCATTTCCTTGTAGTCTTCATTGCTTTGTCCTCCTTGTAGTTTGAGACTCTTGCTTAGATTCTGGTCTACATTTTGGTTTGTTCCACTATTGCATTTAAATTGTCATGTCTGCACTTTGGACTTGGATAATTTGAACTTGATGGTCAGATTTCACTTGATCATATATGTTGACTTCTCTCATGTAGAAATTGCACTTGATGTTGGGTAGAACTACTGTCCTGATCGCCTTCATGCACTCATTATGCCTGGATTTGAGTAATTTGCTTCATGCTGTTAGGTTGACATAGGGTACATATATTTATGTATATTTGCCTCATGGCCATATTGATCCCCCTGGCCTCTGAGTTGTGTGTTGATCTAGCTTGGTCGACACTTTATACTTGTTGTTGTGGGCTTTCATTACAGTTGGATCTTCAGTTATAGCTTCTGGCATTTGATCCAGAATATTTTGCTCTTTAGTCTGCATACTTGTGCACTACCTAAATTCATATACACTGATCATCTCCTTTGCACCCTGTGCTATATATATAGCCTGCACTTGCATTGTCTACATTGGTTGTACACTTCACTTGGACTTGTAATGTGAAGTCTGCTCTTTTCGATCCAGGTCTGTATTGATTTGAGTCACCAAGTATGTTTTGTACTTGTGATTTTGAGTCTGGTTCACTCGAGTTGTCCTCTTTGACTTACACTGAACCTGTATATATATTCACTTGATTATCTGGTTGAGGCTGCCATCGTTTGTACATGGCCTCACTTCTGTTTTGATGCTGAGGCTTTGCCTTGTGGTCTTCTCTTTACACGTGTGTCTGGTCACTTGTATTTGTTGAGTTAGGCTGATTTCTGAACTTTTACTTGAGTTGAATCCAGTTGCAAAAAAACTTGGGTTGTTAGACTTGACCTTGTGATATTTATGTAGTCCGATTCATTTGTATTACCATATTGTGCAGTTGCCATGTTTGTACTATTGATCGAGGCCATTTGCACTTGTGTTGAATCAAATTTTGATTCGATCTTGTGCATTGAGTTGGCGAGGCAGTGCACGCGTGCGTGCACTGCAGCCACCCAAACTCGACAGTTTTGAATTGATTTTTCCTTTTGCTTCTGATGCGTTGATATTTTATACCGTATTGGCGAGGCCGTACACGCGTGCGTGTACGGCAGCCAATCGAACTCTGATGGTTTTAAAGTGACAATTTCAATTGTTTAAATTGGTTTAGTCGATTTGATAAATTGTTTATTTATCCATGTGGATGATTTAAACCTGCTGATTTTTGTTAAACACTATTAAGTGTTATATTGACCGTTATCCGGTTTCTTTGTTTAAAGAATCGGATAGACGGGAATTATTGTGACGGTCGACTATTTAAATTATTACTGCATATATGCACTAATAAACTGGTTTGAATTAGACTGACCTGGGTATTATTTTCTTTTGAATGTAATACTCGGGTCAGACCCGAGTTATTTCAGGTTGTAGATTTCTTTCTCTGAGTTGCTGTTCGGGATTTGAAGACTTTTCACATCTTCTGAAGTTGTCCGTGTCATTTTGTAGTAGTCGTGTCAGTATATAGAACGATATGTATTCATGTATATTAGTTGATAATGTACTTGTATATATAACTTCTAGAGTCGACAGTTGTAGTTGTATCATATGTATTGTGTCAACTATGTATTAACTGACATCAGTTATATATATATGAGACTTTTGTTTTTATCTGTGTTCCGCATTTATATTATCTGTGTTATTATTATATCTAATGTCCTAAACTATTATGAACCGTCGTAGTTCGTTTTATACTAGTATTGGGTGTATCGATGGGAGTAAATAAATAATAGATGAAAAATAAAAAGTATATACTACTTCTATCGAGATAACCAATATTAGTGTAAGGCCAATTACGGATGGTCGCTCCTATCCAGCCTTATTCTTCGTAATAATAGACAGTATTCCTTTTAATACTCTTTGTTATTATGAGCATAGAGGTGGGGCGTCACAGTTGGTATCAGAGCTTGGGGTTTATGGACATAATATAAAACGTAACTTGGATGAAACATATGTTACAACTATTGGTCGACGGTTTAATTGTATTTTGAGTCAAAACTAAAGTTTTGAAATTTGGATGAAATTTTTAAAAATCCTTATTTAAAAATAAAAGTGAATTTGTGTTCTGATGATTTGATTGATTTGAGTACTGTTTATCAGAGTGCGCAGCGGAAACAGTGAAACTGTCTTCGCTGAGTACAACCGATAATCTATTTGATTTAGAAATTGAAATAAATTTCATTTGTAGTTTACATAGCTGTAATTATTTTGTTTCTTTGAGAATTTCGAATCCGAATTGAGGATTTGAAGAAATTACAGTTATGTGATTTTTGTTGAAATTTCCGCTGGCTTCTCTTGTACTAATCATATATTGATTAGATTTTTGTTGTTTTGAATTATCTTCATTGAAGATACATTCGAATGATTTCTTTGTTCATTTTGTAGTACGTGCAAAAATTTGAATTGCACGTTATTGCATTTATTTTACGTTGAACCGATGCTTGGTTATGATACGTATTTTGTTGCCGTTATTTTTATAACGGGATTTTTACACCAATGCTGAATTTTTGAGGCACGGTGTTTTGTTGACAAATTTTAATGAATGAAAATTCACTGATGTCACATTTTGATGTGAATTCTTTTGATGAGATATTTGATGTTTTAAAATTACTGTCGCTTTGACTTCAGTAACAACCAAATTTTTAAAAGTGGATTTTCAAGCGGTTATTCCGCAATACTGATGTGTAACCGTTTTTACGGTATTTTGAGAAGTACAATTTCCTTATCGAAATTGTTACTGATTTGCTGTTTTAATCACGTGATTGGAAAATCGTTTTAAAATGAAAATTGTTTTATAAATTTTTAACAGTTTGCGTTTTCAAAGGAATGAGAAAGCGACTTAAACGATTCAGCAAAATCGAGGATTATGACCCCTTTCTTTTACTGATTCGCTTAACTCCGGACTTGTCCAGTTGAGAATGTGAATTGTTATTTTTACAAAATAAATAAAATTGTTTTCAGAAATTTTAACAGTTTGCGCTTTCAAAAGAATGAGGAAGCGATTTAAACGTTTCAGCAAAATCGAGGACTATGACCCCTTTCTTTTACTGATTCGCTTAATTCCGGACTTGTCCGTTTGAGAATGTAAAGTGTGTTTTTACAGAATACACAATTTTGCACTTTCAAGGAAACGATGAAGTGATTTAAACGATTTAGCAAAAGTGCGGAGTATGGAACCACACTTTTACTATTTCGGTTAATTCCGGACTCGTTAATTGAATATCTGTTGTTTTGATGAATTTGATGATTTCACACTTTCAAGGAAACGATGAAGAGAATCAAACGATTTAGTAAAACACGTGGTATGGGACATGTGCGTTTGCTATTTCGGTTAATTCCGGACTCATTAATTGAAATATTTTGATACTTTCGTGTGCTTTCGAGCCACTATGAGGACCTTCGGGTCATTTGTTGGACCTTCGGGTCAAATACCAGTACTAGACCTTCGGGTCATTTGTTGGACCTTCGGGTCATTTGTTGGGCGCCAAAATTATGTTGAGTACTTGGTAGGCTTCGGCCATTTGTTGATGCACGTGCGGCGAATTAAAAACTCGCCATCTGATGGGATCGATCCAAGCTTTTATGTTGATTTTCTAGTCTTCTTAATTGATTTCTAGATATTTGTTGCATCCAATTATCTGCAGGTAATTAGATATTTGTTGATATGAGTTCTGATTATCGTTTTTGATAATCAGATATTTGTTGTTTCTAATTATCGCTTGTGATAATTAGATATTTGTTGTTTCTAATTATCGCTTGTGATAATTAGATATTTGTTGTTTATAATTATCGCTTGTGATAATTAGATATTTGTTGTTTCTAATTATCGTTTGTGATAATTAGATATTTGTTGTTTCTAATTATCGCTTGTGATAATTAGATATTTGTTGATATGAGTTCTGATTATCGTTTTTGATAATCAGATATTTGTTGTTTCTAATTATCGCTTGTGATAATTAGATATTTGTTGTTTCTAATTATCGCTTGTGATAATTAGATATTTGTTGTTTCTAATTATCGCTTGTGATAATTAGATATTTGTTGTTTCTAATTATCGTTTGTGATAATTAGATATTTGTTGTTTCTAATTATCGCTTGTGATAATTAGATATTTGTTGATATGAGTTCTGGTTATCGTTTTTGATAATTAGATATTTGTTGTTCCTAATTATCGCTTGTGATAATTAGATATTTGTTGTTTCTAATTATCGCTTGTGATAATTAGATATTTGTTGTTTCTAATTATCGTTTGTGATAATTAGATATTTGTTGTTTCTAATTATCGCTTGTGATAATTAGATATTTGTTGATATGAGTTCTGATTATCGTTTTTGATAATCAGATATTTGTTGTTTCTAATTATCGCTTGTGATAATTAGATATTTGTTGTTTCTAGTTATCGCTTGTGATAATTAGATATTTGTTGATATGAGATTTTCTAGTCTCCAATAGATTCTAGAATATGCTGATTTTATTAAATCACTGTTTTCTAATTATCGTATCGATGATTAGACATTGTTGCTTTATGATTCTCTGTATTTTAATTATCTTGTTGATAATTGAATATCGCCGATGATTGCATTTATTCAATTTTGTTGTTTTCTGATTATCTACGGATAGTTAGATTTTTGTTGAAAAATTTGTGAATTTCTTGTATTGGAATTAAAAGATTATTGTGGCAATTGAATTCTCAACTTTTATTTTTCTAGATTAACCAGTTTATGTTAGAAAAGTAATTGTTGTTGTTGACGACCTTGATTATGAAAATTGCGGGGACGCAATTTTTATAAGGAGGGGAGTCTGTAACAACCCGAGCTTTTGTGAAAATTTACTATCGTCATTAAACAATTATTGTCGCTAACTAATTGCTTTTGTGAGTTTAGATCAGTGATAATTCTTTTGATAATTCGTTAAATATACGTTAGGGTATTTGTGGGCTTAAAAATTGGGTTGGCCCAAGTCTTTTCTTTGTGCCGTGTTGTTTATCAAAACCCATTCCCTTTTCTTCTTTTTGGAGGGCAACCCTAAACGAAACAAATAAAACGAGTGAAAAATATTAATGGCGGCTTCGCTCAGCTCGACCTCGTTCCTCAAAAAAAAAATTAGGGCTTGTCAATGATCGAAGTTGATGGCCTGGCAATCGATGATTCCTCGCTTCGCTCACGGCTACCTCAGGCTAAAGTGAGTAATCTAAATTACTCACATCTAATTCAACTATGCTCGGCATTACGATTTTGTTTTGTTGTTACTGAATTTGTCGTTTAATTTCTCGGTCGTTTGAGTTGATCGAATGCCGTGGTTTGTTGATTTGCTCGTTTTCTTTAGTTAGACAGTTCGATTTTGTGGTGTTGTCGATTCTGACCTGTTCATATTGATTGAGTACATTGATTTAAATTCGTCAATGCTTTTGCTTGGCTTCATTTCGGTCGCATCATTATGCTTGGATGTAGATGTTTTATCTTTGGCCTTGACTTGAATGGCTTCGACTGTGATTTTGAACTTGGTTATTGTTTTTCCTCTGTGACTTTGTCGCTGTCATTACTGACTTGGGGTATGATGATGTTTATCTCCAGTAGCATTGATTTCAAAAAAAACCGACTTTGATGTTTGAACTGCATACTATTGGTGACTTTGACTTTGCTTGAACTGGTAACAATTTTTTTATACTTGGCTTCTTTGAATCGAAACCGCAGTTTCATTTTTCGCTGCCGCATACTGTGACTCCTTGTAATTGTGTAGTCTGATTCATCTTGTAGCTTTTGTACCTTTTGCTTTGTTGGTCGAATTTGTTTTGAACATGGCCAATTTAAGCTTGACTTCGTTCAAGTGTTTACTGGTGTAGTGCACTTCAATTTCGAATTTGTATATACTTGGTGCACTGCATATTGTTCATTAATGTAAATGGGGCTTTGCTTCCATTTACATGTGTTGTCAGTTATGACCTATATATGAAGCAGTGTGGCATTTCCTTGTAGTCTTCATTGCTTTGTCCTCCTTGTAGTTTGAGACTCTTGCTTAGATTCTGGTCTACATTTTGGTTTGTTCCACTGTTGCATTTAAATTGTCATGTCTGCACTTTGGACTTGGATAATTTGAACTTGATGGTCAGATTTCACTTGATCATATATGTTGACTTCTCTCATGTAGAAATTGCACTTGATGTTGGGTAGAACTACTGTCCTGATCGCCTTCATGCACTCATTATGCCTGGATTTGAGTAATTTGCTTCATGCTGTTAGGTTGACATAGGGTACATATATTTATGTATATTTGCCTCATGGCCATATTGATCCCCCTGGCCTCTGAGTTGTGTGTTGATCTAGCTTGGTCGACACTTTATACTTGTTGTTGTGGGCTTTCATTACAGTTGGATCTTCAGTTATAGCTTCTGGCATTTGATCCAGAATATTTTGCTCTTTAGTCTGCATACTTGTGCACTACCTAAATTCATATACACTGATCATCTCCTTTGCACCCTGTGCTATATATATAGCCTGCACTTGCATTGTCTACATTGGTTGTACACTTCACTTGGACTTGTAATGTGAAGTCTGCTCTTTTCGATCCAGGTCTGTATTGATTTGAGTCACCAAGTATGTTTTGTACTTGTGATTTTGAGTCTGGTTCACTCGAGTTGTCCTCTTTGACTTACACTGAACCTGTATATATATTCACTTGATTATCTGGTTGAGGCTGCCATCGTTTGTACATGGCCTCACTTCTGTTTTGATGCTGAGGCTTTGCCTTGTGGTCTTCTCTTTACACGTGTGTCTGGTCACTTGTATTTGTTGAGTTAGGCTGATTTCTGAACTTTTACTTGAGTTGAATCCAGTTGCAAAAAAACTTGGGTTGTTAGACTTGACCTTGTGATATTTATGTAGTCCGATTCATTTGTATTACCATATTGTGCAGTTGCCATGTTTGTACTATTGATCGAGGCCATTTGCACTTGTGTTGAATCAAATTTTGATTCGATCTTGTGCATTGAGTTGGCGAGGCAGTGCACGCGTGCGTGCACTGCAGCCACCCAAACTCGACAGTTTTGAATTGATTTTTCCTTTTGCTTCTGATGCGTTGATATTTTATACCGTATTGGCAAGGCCGTACACGCGTGCGTGTACGGCAGCCAATCGAACTCTGATGGTTTTAAAGTGACAATTTCAATTGTTTAAATTGGTTTAGTCGATTTGATAAATTGTTTATTTATCCCTGTGGATGATTTAAACCTGCTGATTTTTGTTAAACACTATTAAGTGTTATATTGACCGTTATCCGGTTTCTTTGTTTAAAGAATCGGATAGACGGGAATTATTGTGACGGTCGACTATTTAAATTATTACTGCATATATGCACTAATAAACTGGTTTGAATTAGACTGACCTGGGTATTATTTTCTTTTGAATGTAATACTCGGGTCAGACCCGAGTTATTTCAGGTTGTAGATTTCTTTCTCTGAGTTGCTGTTCGGGATTTGAAGACTTTTCACATCTTCTGAAGTTGTCCGTGTCATTTTGTAGTAGTCGTGTCAGTATATAGAACGATATGTATTCATGTATATTAGTTGATAATGTACTTGTATATATAACTTCTAGAGTCGACAGTTGTAGTTGTATCATATGTATTGTGTCAACTATGTATTAACTGACATCAGTTATATATATATGAGACTTTTGTTTTTATCTGTGTTCCGCATTTATATTATCTGTGTTATTATTATATCTAATGTCCTAAACTATTATGAACCGTCGTAGTTCGTTTTATACTAGTATTGGGTGTATCGATGGGAGTAAATAAATAATAGATGAAAAATAAAAAGTATATACTACTTCTATCGAGATAACCAATATTAGTGTAAGGCCAATTACGGATGGTCGCTCCTATCCAGCCTTATTCTTCGTAATAATAGACAGTATTCCTTTTAATACTCTTTGTTATTATGAGCATAGAGGTGGGGCGTCACACAAAGCCTCTTAGATCTCGGTATAACTTCTTGTGCTTTGAAAACTAATTTTCTAATTCGATATTTGTTTGTGCTAAAATAATGTGTGTTCGCCTATTGACAAATGGATTGGTCCAAAAAAGACCTCTCAAACCCCTCGACCGAATGTATGCTTTTATCGCAATGAGCTAGATGTGCTAGACCCAGCTGCGTTGACCTGGACTCCATACACGCAGGATGTGTTGGAGGGACAACCGGCTATTTGTATAGCCGCTGTAACGACCCGTAAATTTTAAATGTTTAATAACGTAATTAGTTGAAATTTTGTGAAATTTTAAACGATAAAATTTTGAGATATAAATTTGATATTTGGAATGTGTAACAGCCGCGATTTTTCATACACGAAAAATCGAACCATTTGAGTTAAGAAGAAGAGGTAGAAGAAGAAAAATAGAAAACAACATCAAAATCTAACCATCGCAGCGGAATAAAGTATAATATATATTAACAGATCTTTACACAAATCAAAACTATATCTGTTTTATACAATATATCATCAGAGTATACATCAGAGAACACATAACATACAACTAGACAATAATCATGTCAAGTCCTCAATACAACAGAGTACACAACTAAACAACACAGCGGAATATATATATAAACAAGTACGGGAGTACGTATCTCCATCCAGCTCGTCTCCTGAGCTCCACAGCATAACCTGAACCTGTTTATCTCGGTCTGACCCGAGCATCATATAAAACAACACCCGAGTCAGTCTGGAAAATCAGCGTGAGAAAACCACACTCAAATTAATTATTAAAGTTTCAAAATCCTTTAAAATCAAAAGCATCTCGTAAGACCACGCCACAAATAAACATGTCGGGTTTTTACCTTACGATAGCTAAAACACTTTTTATTAAAATTCTCTGATATTATAATAGTGTCTATAGAAAGTAAAATAGAATCTAGCTGAAATGCTTGCATCTCACGTTTCAGCAATAGTTGGGCACAATCAAAACCGTACAGGCATGTAGGGAGAATGGATTTCCATCAATGACTAGGCACTAGGGTACCACCTGTCACAGTACCTGGTCTAGATCACAGTACCGAGGAGTACTCCCACTCCCCTGCAACACAAGGCCGAAACCATCCCTTACTGGATGATTCCGAATAAAATCACCCCACGGTTGGGATCAACAACCGCAACACTAAGCTGAAATATAAGGGACATCTAGATAGGGATGACCTTACTCTCCAGTGGGAGCTACCCACGAAGCCTTGCTGCATAACCCTTGATTTTCAGTCATTCCTGGTTGATGAGGCTTGAGGTTAAACGATACCTTTATAGAACATATCCCTTAGAATGCCCATCGTCCGCTGACGATGTTCCGAAAGCATTCATCCATACAAGTCTGTCCCGGGTCCGAACGGATGCGAAGGCACTACTCCTACTACATCCATTTTGGAAATATCCTCAGGATTAGTAGCAACTAGCCCTTGTACTTCACTGCTCCATCTTCGACTCCGAAATCGTTTCCACAAAACGTACAAACCGGATCGAAGTGGTTTTCGAGAAATTAATCTCGATCCCGGTCTCTTCGAAACGATCAGCGCATAGGCCAATATTGATAGTCGGTTATTTAACTATCAACCAACTTTCACAATCATCCATCAAACAATAAATAATTTTCCTAAATTATTTATTAACCTCAAATATCTTCGCAAGATATATTTCTATTTTCAAATCCCTTTGGAAATAATTTCAAAATAGTTTCCGCTTACGGAATACATTTCCATAAATATTTATTTCCTCTGAAACACCAAGTACAAAATACTTTTAGATTATAAAAAATAATTTAAAAACACTTATTATAAATATACTTTATAACATTGAAATTTTAAAACTATTTTACTACCTTATCAAAATATATACTTTAGAAATACTTAAAATGAAACCACTTTATACATATAAACTAGATTTCTCCTTTTTAAAACATAATACCAAATAACTTTTATATAATTACTACAATAATAGATTTTTGAAAATACTTACTTTGGAAATTAACATTTAGAAATAAAACAAATTTTCTAAAACATGCTTTTTAAAACACGATTAGAACTTTTAACTTATATTTAAAATTGCTTTGGAAAAACGTACTTGGCTATCCAAGGAAATACACTTCTCATTCCCATCTTTTTAAAAAATAAATCAACATTTATTTTTAAACCAATCCATATCCTTTTTAAATTCCCACCTTGAATTTATATTTTCAAATATCTACTGATATTTTATTTTACTTATAAACCCAGTTTATAAATTCCAAAATCTCACTTTTCTTTAACATTCCAATTTCAAACACTTAAATCAATTGTTAATTAATTTCAATTTTGCTTCACATGGAAATAAATTTCCTTATTTACTTCATTTATTTCAAAATACATTATCTTCAGATTTTATTTCTTAATTATGTGTAAAAATCCTTTTTAACTGAAAATACCAATTTCAGATTCCCAAAGTCCCTTTTTACCATTAATTAAATTTAACCCTTAAATTTAAAATAAATTAATATCACTTTAGTTTAAAATTTATATTCCCTTGTTAATTCAAAATTTCCTTATTCCATATTTGTTAAAATTCTAAATCACTTTTATTTCAATTCATTATTAAATTTATTCCAATTCACTTGAATTATTTTACTTAAAATTTACTCCTTTATTTCTTTTCAAAAATCCAATTCTATAAATTTTGATAACTCATCATATCCGCATAGATCCAATCAAGCCATAACGTCCAATTATCCATATAATTCATCACAGGATATCACAAATCATATCACAGAATATTTAAAAAAAATTAAATATTTTGAGGAATCCAGTTGGATCCCTCCAACCTGTTTACCTGCATCCACAGACGTTAGCACAATACCAATTCCACTTCGAGGTGGAATATCGCGGTATATAGATTTATAAAATATCATCCGCTATTATGCGGCGTATAGGGTCTCATCTGAAAGTGTACGTGTAGTACTAAGGATCGGGTAATATGGTATATAAGTGCGGAAACTGATAATAGCAGTAAAATAAAAATTAAAGTAAGCACACCAGGAATTTTTATACTGGTTCGAACTTCCCGTTCTACGTCCAGTCCCAGAATACCCTCTGGATTTAAACTAAAACCCTCACTTAACCCGGAGGAATAGGTATATGACACCTGAGCAGCCGAACAGGAATTTTCCGCCTCAACAGCCGAAGAGGACTTCAACTTTAATACAAATAATTTGTTGACGAATGTGTTCTGAATAACACTGATTGTCTTTTGATAGTACAACTTTCCTATAATCAAATCCTCAAGAGTATATATGTGTGTGAAGATTTAGAAGGAAGATAATCACGTAGAATCGAAGTATATGAATTAATTCAAGGATTCTAGTGATATTAAATAAGAATGGAAGCTTTTATTTGCAGAAATGAATAGAGATTAGATTTCAAAAATATAAACAAGAATCGATGATCGTAGAAGTGAATTGAATATGTTTATATAGTTGTAGAAGAGTTGTAATCTTTCATGAAGAGTTTTAGTTAACAGTTGTGTCCATACCTCTTGAAATAGAGGACATTCCTCTTCATGAAATGATCGCGTCTCTTCAGAAAACTAGCCGTTTTTCTCTGGTCGGTCGACCGGAAAACCTGGCCGGTCAGCTGAGTTTAAAACAAATACAAAACAGAAAGTCACTGTGCACATGATACAGGGTCGGTCGACCGAGGATCCTGGTCGGTCGGCCGAACTGGTGTTATATGCACAGTGAACACAGTTTTTGCTACAAAATGTTTTGTGTGCGTGTGTGACTATTTGAGGAATGATTTTAACATTATTCTAAGACTCAAATAAAATAAAATATCTATACTAATCTCTGGATTGTAAGATTATCTCCTTTGTAGTGCACGGTATGCACTTATTCTCTTTTTGTCGCTTTCATATAATATTCTCGTCGTATGATCTCTGAAGCTTGTGTCATGAATCAAAACTCATGATTCAACATTCTCCCCCTTTTTGATTGATGACAATACTTATGTGACGAAGTAATATTGATATATATATTATAGTTCTCCCCCTGAATATATGGCGACTTTTCTGCAAAAATTCGTTAGTTTGCATATATTTCTCCCCCTTTGTCATCGACAAAAAGGAATACTTATAACAGATTAAAGTAATGCCAAACATTTAAATTTACATAGTACATATTTGAGTCTAAATAGAAATGATTTAAAGATGTTTGCTTAGAACATAACATAACAATAATTAAGAAACAAATAAAGTACAAGAAATTCTTGAAAGTAAATAAAAAATACTACAATTACTCCTCATCATCGTCGGTATCCCACTCTTCTGGATGAAGATTTTCATCGAGAGGAGCCGGTTCCTTACCCCGTCTTTGAGTGGTAGGTGCGGGAGTTTCCGATGTGCTGGAACTTGTCTTATCGGATGTAGACCAAGAGAAATTTGGTGCTGGTCTTTTTCCAGGAGCAACAAATGAAGCACCGGCTTCAGAAGAGCATGATAAGGCATCCCATAAATTTACGAAGAAGCCTTTGATCTTCTTGAAACGCCCATCAATTTTTCGAAGGCGAGAATCCAAAGCTAGTTGATTTTGGGCCAAAATATCAATGGCAGCCGCTGTGGTAGTACCGGGAGGTGGTCTTTGGATAGAGGTCTGACGAGCTATATGTTTTGTAGAATGAGTGGATGGTTGAGGTGTAGAATAGCTGCGACATAGTTGTTCTCGTGGAATGGTACACCATTGCTGAAAGGTTGTGATTTGGGATGGTACATCGAGTAACTTCATTAATTTTATTGTTCGTGAGTCAAAGGTACGAACTTTGGATGTTTCGGATTCCGGAGCATGGGTGACAAAGTTATTAATCAACCGCATTATGTATTCTCCATAATAAATATGGAGCATTTTCCCTTGGTTGAACGTAAGGAATTCATCCATAAGAAGTTGTGTCCAATTTACCCGAATATTTCCACACATAGCATATAACGCTTTGAAGTTTTCGGGATATACTAAGTGGTATGACCCTCCTCTTGGAACAATAGACTTCATCATGAATCAATGAAAAAGTCGTGCTTTAGGTCGGAGAGATGAAGTTTGCCTTAAATCGGTAGCATCATCTTCAAAGAATAGGTGACTTAGGCGGTCACGAGTTGATGGATTACAGTCTACATCATGTAACGAGATTCCACCCGGTCGAGCATTTAAAATATGATTCATTCGATCAATGGAGAGAAACATCGAAGTGCCACAAACCGAGTTGGAAGAAATATTTTTTTTAAAAAACTTCTCGGGACAGCTTCGGTTGACCGATTCAGACCTTTCGGTCGACCGAAGGCTTGTGAACAAACAATTTTATGCTGTTTTTTTTAAACAAGAATTATAGAAATCTAATTATATTATTACATCATATATATCTATACATCTTATAAAAAAAATAACATATATATATTAAATTATAGCCATGGTGCATCAGCATCGACGTTCCCATGAATTTGGAGATGGAACGTTTTCTACCGGTGACCATATTGGAGCTATTGGAGATTGAACATGGTTAGAAGGAGATGGAGTTCTGTAAGAGGGTTCAGCAACATCATCCTTCTTAGATGAACAAAATTTCATGGCAATCTTTTCAAGGAAGCTTAAACGTCTTGCCATGACTTTTTGTCCGTAATAAAGTTCCCTTTGCATATTCATCTATTGATGTTGGTAGTGATGAATTTCATCAATCTTTTGTTTGGTTGATGGAGATACTACCATTGTACTTTTCCCTTTCTTCTTTTCAGGTGTATAGCCTGTATGGGAGTCTTCCCAAGGTTTCAACCCGTGTCGAGGTTCTTTATCTGGAGATGAGAAGTCTAGAACACGGTTAGGCATTGGAAAAGTAGGATAGGGACCATTTTCAGGGATGCGATCATAACAGTCGTCGTCCGGGGATGTGTATGAAAGATGAGAATTTTCAGAATTGTAGACGTCATTATTAGAAGACATTTTTTGTTTCAAGTTTTGTTTTGTAAGAAGATTTTTGTATTTTATGTTCTATTCAATAAACATATGTATGTATATATAACCATTTATTTTCTAAAAAAATAGTGGTTTAAAAACAAATTTTAGTTTTAATCACAGAACTTTTTAAACAAAAAACTGTTTGTAAATGAATGATCTATAATGCTTTAGAGTCAAAAATAGTCTGTTATGAAATTAAGGTTAATGATACAGATTGTAAATAAAGCTGGAACAAGAAACACCCATAGCTCAAGTGGCTATACTACAATCATCTAACATATAAGTCAGAAGTCATGAGTTCGAGTGCCGCTTTGGTCAGAAATAAAATAATTTTTGTTTTTTTTATATTTTTTCATATTTTTATTCATAAGTCTTTAAACGACATTATACCTAAATCAGTCTCAGTTTTATAAAAGTATTCTCATTTAGTGGTTTAGTAAAAATGTCAGCTATTTGATTTTCAGTGTTGATAAATTCTAGATTTATTAATCCTTTTTCCAAACAATCACGAAGAAAATGATGTCGAATATCAATGTGTTTTGTTCGTGAGTGATTGACCGGATTTTTAGAAAGATTTATTGCACTAGTATTATCACAATAAATTATTGATTTTTCAAGATGACAATTAAAATCTTGTAATGTCTATTGCATATATACGACTTGTGCACATGCCAAAGCAGCAGATATATATTCTGTTTCACACGTTGATAAAGAAACACAGTTTTGTTTCTTACTAAACCAAGAAACTAAGGAACGTCCAATGAAGTGACATGTTCCGCTCGTACTTTTTCGATCCGTCCGACTTCCTCCAAAATCAGCATCACTATAGGAAACTAATTCGAAAGGACATTCTTTCGAATAAAATAGTCCGAAATCTTTGGTTTTAGTTAGATAACGAATAATGCGTTTAACTGCTCTCATATGTGATTCTTTGGGATTTGCTTGAAATTGAGCACACAAACAGACACTCATCATAATATCGGGGCGACTCGCTGTTAAATAAAGTAAAGAACCTATCATACTACGATATAACTTTTGATCAACACTTTTGCCATCTTCATCTCTATCGAGATGAACCGTTGTACTCATGGGAGTTGGTTTGGCAGCAGTGTTTTCAAGACCAAAACGTTTGATTAAATTATAGCAATATTTTTCTTGATTAATAAAAATTCCATTTTCAATTTGTTTAATTTGTAATCCAAGAAAATATGACAATTCTCCCATATGAGACATTTCAAATTCATTTGTCATTATAGTTGAAAATTCTTGACATAATTTTTCATTTGTCGATCCAGAAATAATATCGTCAACATATATTTGAATTATTAAAATATCTTTATTAGTTTTCTTAATAAAGAGTGTTTGATCTACTTTACCGATTTCAAAACCAGATTCTAATAAATAACCTTTAAGACGATCATACCAAGCACGTGGTGCTTGTTTTAAACCGTATAACGCCTTTTTAAGTTTATATACATGATCCGGAAATTTTTCATGATTAAACAAAGGTGGTTGTTCAACAAAAAAATTATCTTTTATGAATCCATTTAAAAATGCACTTTTAACATCCATTTGATATAGTTTAAAATTATGAAAACACGCATAAGCTAATAATATTCGTATTGCTTCAAGTCGGGCGACTGGAGCAAACGTCTCTTCGTAATCAATACCTTCTTCTTGATTATATCCTTGTGCAACTAATCTAGCTTTATTCCTTGTTATATTTCCTAGTTCATCTGCTTTATTTTTAAAAACCCATTTAGTACCGATGACTGATTGATCACTGGGTCTAGGAACGAGTTCCCAAACTTCGTTTCGTTCGAATTAATTTAATTCTTCTTGCATGGCAAGTATCCAGTAGTCATCAGTTGAAGCTTCTTTTATATTCTTAGGTTTTATGTTAGAAAGAAAAGCAACATGACCAACTTGATTTAATTGATGTCTGGTTTTAACATTCGTATTAACTTCTCCAATTATATTTTGCACAGGATGATCTCTTAAAATTCTAGGTGGAGATTTTATTATATTAGAAGTCACGTTTGTATTGGTTTCATGAATATCAAGATTTTCATTTGTACTATTATTCTCATTCTGAGTAGATTCATCATCAGAATCAATAGTAACACTTGGATTTATATTTTTAAAATTTTCGTTGAAAGAAACATGTAAACTTTCTTCAATAATTTGAGTTCGTTTATTATAAATTCGATAAGCCTTGCTTCGTTCCGAATATCCAACGAATATACCTTCATCGGATTTTGGATCGAATTTGCCTAGTTGATCTTTAGTATTTAATATAAAACATTTGGAACCAAAAACTTTTAGATATGAAATATTTGGTTTTCTTCCATTTAGAAGTTCATATGGTGTATTTTTAGTTAATGGTCGAATAGAAACGCGATTCAGTACGTAACAAGCAGTAGCTACAGCTTCTGCCCAAAAATGTTTCGATAAAGTTGTTCCATTTAGTAAAGTTCTTGCACATTCTTGTAACGTTCTATTTTTCCTTTCTACAACTCCATTTTGTTGTGGTGTTCTAGGAAAAGAGAAATTATGGTTAATACCTTTCTTGTTACAAAATTGTTCAAAAACTTCATTTTCAAATTCGCCTCCATGATCACTTCTTATATTTTTAATTTTCAATGTTTTAATATTTTGAATTCTTTTAACAAAAACTTTAAAATTATCAAAAGTATCACTTTTATTTTTCAAAAAGAAAATCCAAGTATATCTAGAGAAATCATCTACAATAACAAAAACATATCTATTATGGTTAATAGATTGCACTTGAGTTGGACCAAAAAGATCCATGTGTAAAAGTTCAAGTGGTTGTTCTGTAGATATTACTTTCTTTGATTTAAAAGAAGATTTTGTTAATTTTCCTAATTTACATGCGTCACAAAATATGTTAGTTTCGAATTTTATATTGGGTAACCCTTTAACTAATTTATTTTTAGCAAGTTTGTTGATGGTATTAAAATTTATGTGACAAAATCTTTTGTGCCAAAGACAAGAATCGTTTTCTTTAGCTACTAGACACAAATTTGAATCATTATTAACATTCATATTTAGGATATAAATATTTTTATCTCTATTTCCTTCGAAAATAATGTTGTGATTTTTATCAAAAATGTTACATTTATTTTCTGAAAAAGTTATATTAAAACCTTTATCGCATAGTTGACTAATACTTAATAAATTATGTTTTAAATTTTTAACTAATAAAACATCAGTAATGAGAGGTAAATTAGATGTACCGTTGCTATTGACATTGCCTTTGCCGATGATATATCCTTTTGAGTTATCTCCAAAGGTGACTGCTCCCCCATTTGAGTATATAATGTTTGACAACATTTCTTTGTTTCTAGTCATGTGTTTTGAGCAACCGCTATCTAAAATCCATTTTCCTCTCTTCTTATGTGGTACCTGCAAAAAAATTTATAAAAAGTTGGTACCCAATCTTTTTAGGGTCCTAAGAGTTAGATCTTAGGAAGCCAAACCCATACGGGTTCAGAATTCCCTTTATAGACATAATTTTTGTTATTATGAACAGTTTCCATAAAACTTTTGATATGTTTATTCCTTATCAATGTATTATTTGTTTTTGGAATCCATATCTTAATAGTTTTAGTATTTGAATAAACTGTTTTCCTAATATCTTTCTTAATTTTATTATTAATTTTACTTTTAGCAAAATTATTTTGTTTCTTAAATCCTAGTCCAGATTTATTGTTAGAAGTTTGAGAGTTTTTTAGTATACTAGAAAGATTTTCTCTTCCTTTATTGAAATTAGAAACATTTTTAGAAATATCATCAAATTTTATTTTAAGACTAGATTTTTCTAACTCAAATCCTTAATCTTAGAGATTAAACTATTATTTTCAAAAAGTAAGACATCATTTTTATTTTTCTGAATTTCTAGTTCCTCAAATATTGACGTAATTTGAGAAGATAAGTTAGAATTCGATTGTTGAGAGATTTCAAGTTCTTCTTCCAGTATTACCTTCTCATCTTTTAACATATCTACTTCTAAAACTGTTCTATCTAACTTTCTTTGCAACTCCTTATTTTTCTTTTTAAGTTGTTTTGTTAAATTTACTAATTCAGAATTTATTTCAATTAAATCTTCAAAAGTAAAATCACTTACATCGTCTGACGAAGCCATGAAGCATACATTTGCTTGTTCATTATCACTTTCACTCTCTGATGAGGATGATGAGTCAGTGTCGTCCCAAGTGACTGAAAAAGCTTTTCGTTTGGTTTTGTCCTTCTTGAAATTATTCTTTTTACGATCTGGACAATCTTTCTTCATGTGTCCTTTCTTATGACATTCATAACATTCCATTGTTGAAGATGATGGTTTGCTGCTATTGGAATTGTTGTTGGAATTATTTTTGTTTCCCTTGAATTTGTTTCTGTTGAATTTCAAAAACTTTTTGAAATTTTTAGCGATCATGGCCATATCTTCATTATCTGAGTCGGAATCATCTTTTTCTGCTTGGAATGCTACATTTTTCTTTTCTTGTGCTCCATTTCGTTTTGCCTGCAAATTTACTTCGTAGGACATTAAATTACCTATCAACTCTTCTGGTTTTAATGTTGACAAATCAGTTGCTTCTTCAATAGCTAGGACTTTTCGTTCCCATTCGTCCGTTAAAGAATTCAAGATTTTTGTGACAACATCAAAATCGGTAAACTTTTGTTCTAGTGATAATAAAGCATGATAAATATCCTGAAATCTAGAGTACATGTCATTTATAGATTCATTTGGCCTCATTTTAAAATTTTCAAATTGATGTTTCAACATAGAAATTTTGCTCAATTTAACTTTGTTCGTTCCTTCATGTGAAACTTTAAGAGTTCTCCAAATTTCATAACCGGAAGTGCACATACTAACTCTATTGAATTCATTTCTATCTAATGCACAAAATAAAATATTCATTGCTTTTGCATTTGAAGTAGCATCTAGTTTTTGTGTGTTACTCCAAGTTGAGTATTCTCTAGTAGGAGTTGTATACTCTATTTGTATAATATTCCAGATATCAAATCCACTAGATTGCATATAGATTCTCATTCTAGCTGACCAATAATTATAATTTATACCATTAAAAAGTGGAGGTCGTGAAGTAGATTGACCTTCTGTGAAACTAGAATTAGTGTGAGTGTTAACATCGCTAGTTTGTGTGGTTGCCATATTACTAAAAGTAAATATCAAATAACTTTGTGATGGTTATAGGATGACCTTGCTCTGATACCAAATGAAAGTGTACGTGTAGTACTAAGGATCGTGTAATATGGTATATAAGTGCGAAAACTGATAATAGCAGTAAAATAAAAATTAAAGTAAGCACACCAGGAATTTTTATACTGGTTCGAACTTCCCGTTCTACGTCCAGTCCCAGAATACCCTCTGGATTTAAACTAAACCCCTCACTTAACCCGGAGGAATAGGTATATGACACCTGAGCAGCCGAACAGGAATTTTCCGCCTCAACAGCCGAAGAGGACTTCAACTTTAATACAAATAATTTGTTGACGAATGTGTTCTGAATAACACTGATTGTCTTTTGATAGTACAACTTTCCTATAATCAAATCCTCAAGAGTATATATGTGTGTGAAGATTTAGAAGGAAGATAATCACGTAGAATCGAAGTATATGAATTAATTCAAGGATACTAGTGATATTAAATAAGAATGAAAGCTTTTATTTGCAGAAATGAATAGAGATTAGATTTCAGAAATATAAACAAGAATCGGTGATCGTAGAAGTGAATTGAATATGTTTATATAGTTGTAGAAGAGTTGTAATCTTTCATGAAGAGTTTTAGTTAACAGTTGTGTCCATACCTCTTGAAATAGAGGACATTCCTCTTCATGAAATGATCGCGTCTCTTCAGAAAACTAGCCGTTTTTCTCTGGTCGGTCGACCGGAAAACCTGGCCGGTCAGCTGAGTTTAAAACGTATACAAAACAGAAAGTCACTGTGCACATGATACAGGGTCGGTCGACCGAGGATCCTGGTCGGTCGGCCGACCTGGTGTTATATGCACAGTGAACACAGTTTTTGCTATAAAATGTTTTGTGTGCGTGTGTGACTATTTGAGGAATGATTTTAACATTATTCTAAGACTCAAATAAAATAAAATATCCATACTAATCTCTGGATTGTAAGATTATCTCCTTTGTAGTGCACGGTATGCACTTATTCTCTTTTTGTCGCTTTCATATAATATTCTCGTCGTATGATCTCTGAAGCTTGTGTCATGAATCAAAACTCATGATTCAACATCATCCGCTATATAATGTGGGAATATCAACAACTCCAATATATACATATGCCAATATGTATATATTGCTATATAAACTACTATATATAATATAGCACATCAAACCAATTCAATCATTCAACCAATTATTTAAATTTAACCATTTAAATTTAAATTAGCCAGATGAGTGAGATTAACTCACCTTTGCTTTTTAATTTGCCAACCAATCCAAACCGGTCTGTCTTTCCCCGATTCTAGACCTAATATAACATTTAGATGATTTTTATTAATATTCTTACTTATTGAACAATTACCTCCCTTTAGATAAATTTACTCCGTTTAAAATAAATTCTTTATTCTTTCAAATAAATTTAAACCTTGGATTTAAAAATAGACTTGTAGATTAAAATGTATACTTATTTTATTTTATTTTATTTGTGAAACTTCACATATATTTATAAAAATAATCTATCTATATAGATAAAAAAAATCCAATCTTTGTATAAATTCCTATGCTTTCCCAAGTCTACAAAACATTTCTAAAATATGTGTATATGTTTATATATTTATTTTTTCCAAACTTTATAAACCAATTTCCTGTTTTACTGTAAAAATATAACCTTGTACTTCTTTTTTTCCTCTTAAAATTAATTATACAATAATAATATAGGCAAGAGATTTACCTTAGCTTCTCTAGGCTACCACCATGCCCAAAAGTCAGAACCCTAAATCGAACAACCTGGGTCATGCTACCGCCGCTACGAGTCGAAGACACGGCCGTGAAACCCGTCTTCCATCTCGAACTCGAGCCCAGCTCGACGCGAATCTCCCCAAAATCGATACGCGTTCCATGCCACCAAAACCATGTCATCGCGACACCCTTTCGCCTGCCGAACCCCGATCACCACGCGTCGCCCCTACCTTCGAGTTCGCCGTAACCCAAACCCTAAAATCCTATCGCGACTTCGTCGCTGACGCCTAATCGAGTCGCTCGATTCGATGGGGATTTGATCGAGAGCTTCTGAAGAGCAAGGGGTTTGATTAAAATCGTGGCCATCTATTTCTTGAGTTGATTTTTGACTTTGAGGAAAAAGAATACTGGGTTTGGTTTCGATTGATTTTTGAATGAAGAAGAAAGGGGAGGGAACGATAAAAATGAGGTAGCTCCGGTTTTGAACAGGTAATTCGCGATTTGTTTTTGGGGAAATTGAAGTTAAGGCAATCGCCATTTTTGCATTACAAATATATTTTAAAAGGAAAGAAATCGTTGTCTTCCAGAGGAAGGAGACGTGATTTAACAGAGGGAGGTAGGGTGGCTGCATAAGTATAGGATGTTGACTTAAGGTGATAAAGAAAGCAACTGATGTGAAATGCTTGACCAGTCAACTAATTTATATTCATTATTTAAATTGAATTTTCCGATAAAAATTTCAGCGCGTTTACACGTCGTATGCTCACACAATAACTCCAACACTACGAAAATTGAAATCCGGAAATAATACAATATTACGGATCCAATGGAACTGTATTCGTCGAATTCCGAGACTGTGCCTTGGAAGGCTATTTTTAAATATTGATTTCGACGATATATTTTTTAAAACTGAACAAAACTCTTTAAAATTCCATTTTAAAAGTTCTATCATCTTCAGTATTATTAATATGAATTTTACGAGCTTTCAAAATATTTTTAATTAGCTTAGAATGCCAGATTTACTATTTTATCAAACATCAAATAAATTTAATTTAATAATTAAATTACTCAATAAACAGCGATATTTGAAATTTAAGTTTATAATTAACCTCTGAATATTTAAAATTAATTAAATATTCCAATTTCAAATATACAAAAATTCCGGGTCGTCACATTCCTCCCCCTTTAAAAGAATTTCGTCCCCGAAATTACCAGTTCTTGAGAATGATCTGTAACCCATTAACTATTTCTCACCCCAAATAGGTTTTTAATCAATTCACAAAACCATCAGTTAATTAAGGACACTCTATTCCTCTTTTTAAAACTTCCAATCTTAACCATAAGCCTCACCATATTATTCACTTACTTATCAATTCAAATTTAAATTTAAAACCAAATTTGAATTATCAAAATTTTCTCAAAATTTTTCTAACTCTCTAAATTTCCAAAAAATTTCGCCAGCGTCTCCTTTGCGCGGCTAGCTTGGTACAACTACAAAATGGCTCTACGGCCTCCCAATCTCAAAAAGAAAACAAAACGCCAAGTGGCTGGGTCAAAACCCCAATCAAATTTCATATAGAAATTCAAATACATACCTTTTGTCGGGCCATTAAATTTTATCTTCTAAAATCAAAAATCTCAATTTATCCATTGCTTTTATACACCTGTATATCCTACTAAGCAATAATATTCAATCACAATTCCAAAGTCATTTTATACTTTCCTTTACAAATTTTCAATATTTGTTTTACTTAAGCCCGTACGATGCACATATATCTTCCATACGCAAAACCAAATCTGATCGCTCACTCGATCACACAATTTCACTTTCGAACTAGTATTGTCCACCTCCTAGTGCGGACTCAGATCTGGTTTCTTGATCAGAAACCGTTATTCTCCTTGCATAGTCACAAACTATGATAGAGAATATCCAGAATCAATCAACAATCCATATCCAGGTTAGCCGTCGAAAATCGAGTGAAAAATCCTGATTCGGATCGATAAAACTATCTCGAAATTCTGTGTTCGACATCTGGATCAAATAGCTATGCGAATAAAATAATATACGTACACCTTACGTAATTAGCCCAATTGATTATCAATTATATCAATTCTCTTTTATTTCGCATTTCTTTTGATTGTTATCCACTTATCCACAATTATCCCATTTCACAACTTCCAGTTTTAGTCTTAATTCAATTATTCACTTAGCATACTTTTCCATTCCAAAATTACTAAGTATATTTCCAATACCAATTTTCTTAAGAATTTCATTCTTTAATTCTTAAGTCCAATATAAATTTTTTTTCTTATATTTATTTACTACTTCACCACTGAAGTGTATATTCAAATTGAATTCCAATTCCATATGAGTTCAATTTGCTTCCATTTTCCATTTATTCACATTCATTTGATTTCACTACCTTACATACACAATTTTAAATCAATTTCAATATTCAGTTTCTATTCTAATTTCTTGCTTCTTTTTAAAACATTTGTCGTTAGTGAAAATTTCCAAAAGAAATTCAAAAATTTTCTAACTCCCAAAATTTACGGAAAATTTTGGCAGGGTCTCCCTTGTACGGAGGGACTTCTGCGATATCGCAGGATGCACAAATATATATATACATCGGCCTCAGGCCGGAAATCACAATATATATTAATATATGCAGTTCATATCTCATATTTTGAATTTTTGCGTAAGCGTACCTCATTTTAGCATTTTTAAGCAAGCAGCTATTTATTTTAGCAAATTTCGCAATCAAATCCAGCCAAATGGCTTCTCGGTACCTGTACTAACTCAACTTAAACAGGTAAGTGACAATATATAGAGTTCATAGCATTTCACTTATATTTAAATAGCTAAACACCTACGTAACATAAGCGATATCCACTAAACACTTCCATAAGTGAATTTATAAGGTTCCAACACAAATTTAAATGCTTTCAATTCATTCACCCACCATCACTCTCAATACATTCTTATTTCGTTCCATTTAAATGGTTTACACTTTATTGCTTATATTCAACTCATCTTTACCCCAAACAAACCCATATTCATTTTAAATGATTCCAAAAATCAACTTATTTACTTCTATCAGTCCAGAGGATTTTATTTTCTTCCGTTCACATTGAACTACTAATTTTCTATGCAAATTTGTCAGTTTCCATTCAATTAAACAATCCCTTTATTTTATAACTATTCAAATTGATTCCACGTCAATTTACACTTAATTCCATTTTATTTTAATTTACATTCCACCTTCACCTTTATTTCTTTTGAATTCATTTATTAATCTGGGAACATTTCATATTCCATTAACTAATTAATTATCTATTGGTTTATTCCAATCTTACTTTGTTCGACTACACTTCCAATTTTATCTCTAATATTTGATTTTTATTTCCAAAATCACCTTAACCATTTTACTGGAGTTCAATCTATTTTATAATTTAAATTTTGGATTTTATTCATTACCATTACAAACAATTTTATTTGGCTTATTTATTTTACTTCCAAATTTTATAAGTCACAAACTTATTTATATTCATATTTCATCTATTTATAATCAATGCCATTCACATTTTGCTTTTTAACTCGGGATTATACATTTTATTTAGCCAATATATATTTTATTATTCCATAAACATCTTTAAATAAGATTCCAGAGCTTAAAAAATTTCCCAGAATTTCAAAATCATTTTTTTGAAATCAACTATACCCAAAACCCTTTTCAATTTCAAAACCAAACTCAGTTTTGCAAACAAACACCAGCCCAAAACATCCAGGTAGCAATTTCTCTTTAGGAAACCCGAAAATGAAAATTTATGATGCTGAAGTCATCACCGAAATTATTTTCCAACGACCGAAAAAGAATTTAATGCTTTTATCACTTTAAAAACATTTCAAATATTTTTAAATTCCCAAACCTCACCAGATTTCAATTTCAACCCCAAAATATTTATGAAATAGTACCACTTATTATTTCTCCAAAATCTTTGAAAACCATTTCCAAATCCCAGGAATTTAAACTTTCCCAACATTCCAAATTCAAAATCCAACCAATTTATATTCCAACATTATTCTAGAATTTTATTTCCAATTATAAATCACATTCGTATATGAAGTTTATTTCCACTTATAAATCACATTTATAATTTATATTTCTCAATTTCCATTTGTTATATAAATTACTTTTCAACTTTTGTTATAATTCAATTTCTTATTCAATTTTACACTTAAATGATAATGATTTAATATTATCACTCCTTAACAACCAAGCATCCATATATATTTATAATTATTTCTGAAAATTATTCCTTTCATATACAAAAATAATTTGGGTAAAATTATTTCATTTACCCTATTTTAAAAACCATATTGTGTCGGTTTACCTAGTTTAAGGGTTTAGAAATCCCTATCGATATTGTGGCGTCCTACACATCGACCAGAATCCATAAACACTCAACCGATAAGTCAACACAATATAAAACCATTTTATATTCACTAACAAATACGCGCTCCTATCTATCAATACTCTCTAAATTCCCACGAGAGCCAAGGTTATCGCCAACCTGGCTCTGATACCACTGTAACAGCCGCGATTTTTCATACATGAAAAATCGAACCACTTGAGTTAAGAAGAAGAGGTAGAAGAAGAAAAATAGAAAACAACATCAGAATCTAACCATCGCAGCGGAATAAAGTATAATATATATTAACAGATCTTTACACAAATCAAAACTATATCTATTTTATACAATATATCATCAGAGTATACATCAGAGAACACATAACATACAACTGGACAGTAATCATGTCAGGTCCTCAATACAACAGAGTACACAGCTAAAAAACACAGCGGAATATATATATATAAACAAGTACGGGAGTACGTATCTCCATCCAGTTCGTCTCCTGAGCTCCACAGCATAACCTGAACCTGTTTATCTCGGGCTGACCCGAGCATCATATAAAACAACACCCGAGTCAGTCTGGAAAACCAGCGTGAGAAAATCACACTCAAATTAATTGTTAAAGTTTCAAAATCCTTTAAAATCAAAAGCATCTCGTAAGACCACGCCACAAATAAACATGTCGGGTTTTTACCTTACGATAGCTAAAACACTTTTTATTAAAATTCTCTGATATTATAATAGTGTCTATAGAAAGTAAAATAGAATCTAGCTGAAATGCTTGCATCTCACGTTTCAGCAATAGTTGGGCACAATCAAAACCGTATAGGCACGTAGGGAGAATGGATTTCCATCAATGACTAGGCACTAGGGTACCACCTGTCACAGTACCTGGTCTAGATCACAGTACCGAGGAGTACTCCCACTCCCCTGCAACACAAGGCCGAAACCATCCCTTACTGGATGATTTCGAATAAAATCACCCCATGTTTGGGATCAGCAACCGCAACACTAAGCCGAAATATAAGGGACATCTAGATAGGGATGACCTTACTCTCCAGTGGGAGCTACCCACGAAGCCTTGCTGCATAACCCCTGATTTTCAGTCATTTCTGGTTGATGAGGCTCGAGGCTAAACGATACCTTTATAGAACATATCCGTTAGAATGCCCATCGTCCGCTGACGATGTTCCGAAAGCATTCATCAATACAAGTCTGTCCCGGGTCCGAACGGAACCGAAGGCACAACTCCTACTACATCCATTTTGGAAATATCCTCAGGATTAGTAGCGACTAGCCCTTGCACTTCACTGCTCCATCTTCGACTCTGAAATTGTTTCCACAAAACGTACAAACCGGATCGAAGTGGTTTTCGAGAAATTAATCTCGATCCCGGTCTCTTCGAAACGATCAGCGCATATGCCAATATTGATAGTCGGTTATTTAACTATCAACCGACATTCACAATCATCCATCAAACAATAAATAATTTTCCCAAATTATTTATTAACCTCAAATATCTTCGCAAGATATATTTCTATTTTCAAATCCCTTTGAAAACAATTTCAAAATAGTTTCCGCTTACGGAATACATTTCCACAGATATTTATTTCCTCTGAAACACCAAGTACAAAATACTTTTAGATTATAAAAAATAATATAAAAACACTTATTATAAATATACTTTATAACATTGAAATTTTAAAACTATTTTACTACCTTATCAAAATATATACTTTAGAAATACTTAAAATGAAACCACTTTATACATATAAACTAGATTTCTCCTTTTTAAAACATAATACCAAATAACTTATATATAATTACTACAATAATAGATTTTTGAAAATACTTACTTTGGAAAATAACATTTAGAAATAAAACTAATTTTCTAAAACATGCTTTTTAAAACACGATCAGAACTTTTAACTTATATTTAAAATTGCTTTGGAAAAACGTACTTGGCTATCCAAGGAAATACACTTCTCATTCCCATCTTTTTAAAAATTAAATCAACATTTATTTTTAAACCAATCCATATCCTTTTTAAATTCCCACTTTGAATTTATATTTTCAAATATCTACTGATATTTTATTTTACTTATAAACCCAGTTTATAAATTCCAAAATCTCACTTTTCTTTAACATTCCAATTTCAAACACTTAAATCAATTGTTAATTAATTTCAATTTTGCTTCACTTGGAAATAAATTTCCTTATTTACTTCATTTATTTCAAAATACATTATCTTCAGATTTTATTTCTTAATTATGTGTAAAAATCCTTTTTAACTGAAAATACCAATTTCAGATTCCCAAAGTCCCTTTTTACCATTAATTAAATTTAACCCTTAAATTTTAAAATAAATTAATATCACTTTAGTTTAAAATTTATATTCCCTTGTTAATTCAAAATTTCCTTATTCCATATTTGTTAAAATTCTAAATCACTTTTATTTCAATTCATTATTAAATTTATTCCAATTCACTTGAATTATTTTACTTAAAATTTACTCCTTTATTTCTTTTCAAAAATCCAATTCTATAAATTTTGATAACTCATCATATCCGCATAGATCCAATCAAGCCATAACGTCCAATTATCCATATAATTCATCACAGGATATCACAAATCATATCACAAAATATTTAAACAAAATTAAATATTTTGAGGAATCCAGTTGGATCCCTCCAACCTGTTTACCTGCATCCACAGACGTTAGCACAATACCAATTCCACTTCGAGGTGGAATATCGCGGTATATAGGTTTATAAAATATCATCCTCTATTATGCGGCGTATAGGGTCTCTGTGACGACCGCCCATGACCCCTGCACCGAATCTAGAGATAGTGCGCTGTAAAGTGTGCCAGGCAACCATGGACGATTGTCAGGGTAGATTAAAACAACAGAATCTATCGTATTACTCACAGCGCATGGACAAAATACAATAGAACATATGTATAGTGAAGCTTTACAAAACAAAATGACATCATATAAAACTCCATAACAGTTGAATACAAGCATCCAAATAGCCAATACATCAAGCCTCACTACATAACACTCAGTGAATACAAAACAGCGGAACATCCAGTACATATAATAAGAAGATAATATGCAACCCTCCAGCTCGTCTTCGATATCAGCATCGTGAGAAGAGAACAGCACCTGTCACCTGCTACTAGTCTGCCCCTCCCAAAAATGGACGAACAGCCCAAGGCAATAAGAATTAAAACATAAAGCCTTGAGTCAGACAACAGTCTTAGTGAGTAGTAAATTAACTAACAACATACCAAAAGAGCATAAAGGAAAAGGAATAGGAATACAACCCTCCCACTCCAACCTCATTCTACAGTGATAGCCCCCAGACACACACTAAGCAGAAGCAAACATAGCAGAGCATACAATTTAAAGTAAAGCTACTATCACTCGAGTCAAGGGCGATGTTTTCCAAGTATCAAGGCCTAAATCAGATAAGCACCCAGAAAATACCGCTCTTGAGTCCGAATGACGATACAACCAAACATCCATGACTCTGGCTATCACTGTTATCATTGCTTCGATATCACCGTTAATTGAATGACCGGCACATTCTTTCAGCCGTCCGTCAAGGGCTAATGGAAACCCCGGTTCTAGACATAACTCCCGCACGTCGTCGCAGCCCATGCCTAGGACTATCGAATCTGCCCAGAGTACTCGACCATCAACAGTTGGCCGTTGGGACTATTGAATCTGCCCAAACGTACTCTTGCTTAGAGCATGCTAGAACCTTCAACAACGATGCTATCCAAGCCTCCTAGTCATCCTCCTCGACGACTATTCTCATATCCATTCATTATCCTCAACTCGAATCATATCACCGAGTTATCAACATGCTTGGAATGATCCCGTCTGGATTAGACCAAGTCTTCATTACATGATTGCCTCGCTTCATCACATCCTCGCAAAACCTCATCTCAACATCACATCATCAAATCTACGCATAAGATCTTCATCATCCCGCTACATATGCCACAAGCAACTTCCCCAATTCAAGAGCCTTTCCCTTAGCTTTTGAATCGCCTTTGGTCTAAATCAAACCATCAATCATCTAATTCATAGCAATCAAATCAAACATTAATCCAAACAATCAAGCATTCAAATATGATCTAATTAAATAATTATAACAATAATGGCATTTTCGTAATTAAAGAGTTGAAAGTCTAACATACATGAAATCATAAGAAATATCTCTACAATCTTGATGAATGAACTTGCATAGGTTAACACTTAGTAAAATGGTTGTCAAATCATCATGAACAATGGATCTACATGGATCTACACTTCGGTTTACAAAAATGCATAGAAATCACTATTTTAACCCCAAATCAAGCCAACAATCCGATCTACTCCTTTGGATCCGTGTGAGAGATAATCACCACTCACCAAATCAATTAAACAACTCCAAATCAACACGCTTCAGATCTGGACAGCGAAGGATCAAGCTTGATCTATCACAAATCCGCTTCAAACGAAGAAATCTCACTTCAACGGATGAAGATCTTCAACTTTAGCTCTTGGATCTTCAATCTTGATCTTCGATTTGGATGGATGGAATCACTAGATTAGAGTGGAGAAAAGAATTGAAGAAGTGTATAAGTCGAGCTCTCAAAATGGCAGCACTTCGTCACTTCAAAATCCGGATCCCAAAAAGTGAGAAAAACCCTTCCTATTTATAGCAGAAAATTCCTTAAGTCGTAACTCGTCCGCCTCTATAAGTCGTCTCCGACTTATAACCTTCGACTTAACAAAGCCTTCAACCTAACAGACTACGACTCAGTGATCTCTCGACTTAAGACTTAGCGGCTAACCTCTAAGTCGGTTGCGACTTAACACCTACGTCTATACGACTTAACGACTCAACCACTTGCGCGAGTTAACACATACGCGCGACTTAACCGGGATACGCCTTAGCGACTTAACAGCTCTACAACTCATCAACCTCACGACTTTGCTAGGTTACGACTTAACTGGTCAGACGACTTAACGAGATAACCCATCCTACGACTTAACAGTGTTACGACCTAACACTTAAGAGGATACGACTTAAAGATTTCAGCTACTCTATGACTTAACAACAAACACCTAAGTCGTCTACGACTTAACACATAGGCTACGACTTAACTATAAGGCTGCCTATCTCCTAAGTCGCTAGCCTCTATAAGTCGGTCACGACTTATCTCTTAGGTCGTTTACGACCTAGGACTTAAACAAATATGACCGAAAAGACAAACATACTAGGTCGTCCACGACTTACCACCTTAACTCGCTAACTCGTCCAACCGACCTAACTTCTCTACGCTCTAAGTCGTTGCCGACCTAACTGCCTTAACTCGCCATCCACCTGGGTATCTCCAATTCCCTAAGTCGTATACGACTTACGACTTATACTAAGTCGTGAACGACTTAGGACTTAGCCATATTTTTGCCCAAAATCTGAAATGGCTCAAAAATGCTAAAATTCCAGATTTTGACAAACTTTTCGATCCGTAAAAATACGGGTCGTTACATTCTCTCCCCCTTAGGAATTTCGCCCCCGAAATTCCAAGCAAACAAAGCAATCAAAGACTATTCTGTACGCCTATCATCCATAACAATCAACAAACCATGCATCCAATTCTAGCTTAGCGTACAGAATTCTAACACTAGAACAAGTTACAATATCGTGAGATGACACGACACCTTAGGGTCATACCTTGAAGAGTTCAGGATGAGCTGCCTTCATCCTCTCTTCCACCTCCCACGTACAGTCGTTATCATCATCACTCCATTGTATCTTGAGCAACTTAACTACCTTCCTCCTAAGCTGTTCCGTGTCGGTTTCAACAACACGAAGCGGCTTACGAGGTCTTCTATCGACTGGATCAACTTCGAAATCTTCACAGCTGTCAGCAGAAACCACTATATTCGAGTCGTGCACATACTTCCGTAGATACGATACATGAAAAACATTGTGCATACCCGACATCTTCTCCGGTAACTCCAATCTATAGGCGAGCTTTCCAATTCGCTCGATAATCGGGAATGGTCCAACAAATCTCGGAGTCAATTTTCCTTTCTTCCCGAATCGAATAACATTCTTCAGTGGAGAAGTCTTCACAAAAACCATATCACCAACGTCGAATTCCAAATCCTTTCGACGCTTATCGGCATAACTCTTCTGACGGTCTTGGGCTGCCTTCATTCGTTGTCGAATGATCTCTATACAATCTGAAGTCTACCGAATCATCTCTGGCCCAAGTATCAGCTTTTCTCCAGTTTCCAACCAACATGTCGGAGAGTTACACGGTCTTCCATACAATGCCTCATACGGTGCCATACCAATGCTTGACTGGTAACAGTTGTTGTATGCAAACTCCACCAAATGAAGGTGATCTTCCCATGATCCTCCGAAGTCCAAAACACATGCTCTAAGAAGATCTTCCAAAACCCGATTGACTCTCTCGGTCTGACCATCTGTTTGAGGGTGATAGGCTGTACTCAAACACAACTCGGTTCCCAAAACTTCCTGGAAGCTCTTCCAAAATCCACTAGTGAACAGTGGGTCTCGATCGCTCACTATACTCTTCGGAATACCATGGAATCGAACTATCCACTTAACATAAAACTCAGCCAACTTTGATGCAGTCCTAGTCGATCGAACAGGAATGAACCTCGCACTCTTGGTCAGACGATCTACAATGACCCAAATCCCTTCATTTCCCGTTCTGGTTCTAGGCAATCCATCAATAAAATCCATCGATATCTGCTCCCACTTCCATGTAGGAACTCCCAATGGCTGAAGTAATCCACTTGGCTTCTTCTGTTCGGCTTTTACCAACTGGCAGTTCATACACTTGGAAATAAAATTTCCAACATCCTTCTTCATACCTTCCCAGTAGTAGGTTCTCTTCATATCCCGATACATCTTATTCCACCTGGATGAATTGTCAACTTCGAGTGATGACTTTCCTTCAGAACTTCACTCCTCAATTCATCTATATCGGGAACGACTAGTCGTCCTTGCTTCCGAAGCCATCCCTCTCGATCGACCTTGAATCCTTTATCCTTTTCTGGATCCAATCCGGATTCCAAATCACGGATAATCCTGACAAGCTTATCGTCTCGCTTTTGGCTCTCGCCAATCCTTTCCACAAGAGAAGGTTTTATCGATAAGTTTGCCAACATATCAGGTTCCAATTCACATCTAGGCCTGAAGTCAAATCCAGCTAAATACTCTAGACTCTTCCATTCTGAAAACATGGCTCCCAATCTTGCATGTCTTCAACTCAACGCATCTGCCACTGCGTTACCTTTTCCCGGAGTATAAGCTATACCAAAATCATATGATGCCGAAAACTCTAGCCAACGTTGCTGCCGAAGATTCAAATCCCTTTGGGAGAAAAGATACTTCAACGACTTATGATATGTAAACAACTCGAATTGAACTCCCAATAGATAATGTCTCCACATCTTCAAAGCAAATACAATCACCGCTAACTCCAAATCATGAGTCGGGTAATTCCTTTCATGCGGCTTCAGTTGTCGACTTGCATACGCAACAAATTTATCCCTCTACATCAGCACCGCTCCAAGTCCAGTACCACATGCGTCGGTGTAAACCACCATCTCATCATTCCCACTTGGAATAGTCAAAACAGGAGCACTTGTCAATCTCTCTTTCAGGATTCCGAAAGCTTGCTCACACTTAGCATCCCAACTGAACACTTGGTTCTTCTTCGTCAATCCTGTTAACGGTGCGGCTATCTTGGAGAAGTCTTTGATAAACCGTCGATAATATCCTGCTAACCCAAGAAAACTTCTCACATCAGATGCATTCTTAGGTCTAACCCAATCCTGGATTGCTGCCACCTTAGCGGGATCAACCGCTATCCCATTTCCAGAAATCACATGGCCTAAGAACCTCACTTCACTCTTTCAGAAGTGACACTTCGAAAACTTAGCCTTCAGCTGATGTTTCCGCAAGATTTCCAAAACAATACGCAAGTGCGTCTTGTGCTCCTCTTCCGTTCTGGAATAAATCAGAATATCATCCACGAACACAAGTACGAACTTGTTCAACTGATCTCTGAACACTCTATTCATAAGATCCAAAAAATATGCTGGCGCGTTAGTCAATCCAAACGGCATTACCAGCCACTCAAAGAAACCAGATGGTGTCCTAAAAGCAGTCTTCGGCACACTATCCTTAGCCACTCTCAACTGGTGAAATCCCGTTGCCAAATCCATCTGAGAAAACACCTTAGCCTCGTGAAGCTGATCAAACAAGTCATCTATTCTCGGCAATGGATACTTGTTCTTCTTTGTCACCTTATTCAGCTCACGATAATCCACACACAATCTCAACGACCCATCAGCCTTGGTTGCAAACACAACTGGTGCACCCCACTCGGACACACTACGCCGAATGAATCCTTTCTGCAAAAGATCATCAACTTGCACCCTCAACTCCTGCTGTTCCCTAGGCGCCATCCGCCTAAGAGGCATCACAACAGGTCTGGCTCCTTCAACTAGATCTATACGAAACTCGATCTCTCTATGTGGCGGCAACCCTTTGACTTCGTCAAAGACATCCTCGAATCCATTCGCGATCGGCACTGATGACAGTCCATCCCGTGGAACAACCAGCGAATACATGAAGCTCATGAAGACGCCTTCCTCATGCTTACATCGTATTACAACCTTTCGCCCCTCCACATTCTCGACTGTCACTTCCAACCTCTCGCAATCAACCTTTGCCGCATACTTCCTAAGCCAGTCCATACCCAAAATAATTCCGAACCCCGCAAAGTTCAAAACAAAGCAATCACAAACAAAAGAGCAACCATGACTCGATACAACTAGACCACGGCATAACATACACAAACAAGACGAACCCCCAACTGGATTAGTCACAACCAATGGCCTATCAACAATATCCGGTTCCAAACCTAACCGGCCTACAAGTTCACTACAAACAAACGAATGCGACGCTCCAGTATCAAATAGAACTCTAACTGGAACACCACATAGGAAAAGAGTACCTTGAACCACCACACTCTTTCCCTTCCCTTCAGCGGTAGGAGCTTTCGAAGACGACGGAACAGCTCCCAAAGCATAAGCTTGCACAATCTGCTTGTCCCTCCTCGGTTCTGCACAATTCTTCCTGAAATGCCCTGGCTTGTCACAGTTGTGACACTTCATCGCACCTTCGGATTCTTACAATCCTTCGAGAAATGGCCCTTCTGCTGACAATTGTAGCAAATCACCTCGCCTTTCGGCTTCTTCTGGCCATCCTTACCCTTCTGCTGCTGCTGCTTCCTCTTCTTGTTTCCACCCTGCTGGGGTTTAGACTCTTCCCTGGTCACAGCAACAACAGATCCTTCCTTAGGAAACAGACTCTCATGCCTAAGAGCTTTCTCCACAAGCTTCTCAAATGAATCATCCAAATGATCCACCAACTGCCCCCCAAGATAACTATCCAAGCCGGTCACAAACTTCTCATTCTTCTGATAAGCAGACTCAATATATGACCGGGCATACTTAGACAAAGCTTCAAACTCAGAAACATACTCCAGAACTGATCTTTCACCTTGCTTGAGCTCCACAAACCTCTTGAACAGAACAGACTTCTGAGCTATAGAAATGAACTTAGCTTCAAATCTTGCTTGGAATTGCTCCCAAGTAATCTCTTCCTCCATAGTATTGATGGTAATAGAGTTCCACCAATCAGAGGCTCTCCCTTGAAGCTGCCTTGATGCCAACTTCCTCTTAGTTGCATCATCAATTCCCAAATCACCAAAGATCCTTCTACAAGCATCTATCTATCTCTGGACCTCAATGGTAGATTCTGTTCCCAAGAAAACCTTCCCTCCAAGAGCAGTATAATCCTTGCACAACTTAGCAAAATCCACTGGTTTCGGAGTTTGGACTTGAACTCCAACATCAACTGCCGCCCCCGGAACTGGTATCCTCCTCATGATCGAAGTCATCATAGCTTCGAACATGGCTGCATAATCAGCAGTCTCTTCAGTAGCACGGCCTTCCCTAGCAGCTGGTCTCCCTCTTCGACTCATTCTCAATATCTATAAAAAGGAATGATTAGAACTTCTAGAGAGACAACAGCATAAAGGACTCAAACTCTACTAAGCTACTATATTATATATAGTATTCATCCATCAAAATACAATTACGTCTCTCATACGTAGTTACGTCAGCGAGCGTTGGGTAAAATCGATTAACCAATGCTCTGATACCAAATGTGACGACCGCCCATGACCCCTACACCGAATCTAGAGATAGTGCGCTGTAAAGTGTGCCAGGCGACCATGGACGATTGTCAGGGTAGATTAAAACAACAGAATCTATCGTATTACTCACAGCACATGGACAAAATACAATAGAACATATGTATAGAGAAGCTTTACAGAACAAAATGACATCATATAAAACTCCATAACAGTTGAATACAAGCATCCAAATAGCCAATACATCAAGCCTCACTACATAACACTCAGAGAATACAAAACAGCGGAACATCCAGTACATATAATAAGAAGATAATATGCAACCCTCCAGCTCGTCTTCGATATCAGCATCGTGAGAAGAGAACAGCACTTGTCACCTGCTACCTAGTCTGCCCGTCCCAAAAATGGACGAACAGCCCAAGGCAATAAGAATTAAAACATAAAGCCTTGAGTCAGATAACAGTCTTAGTGAGCAGTAAATTAACTAACAACATACCAAAAGAGCATAAAGGAAAAGGAATAGGAATACAACCCTCCCACTCCAACCTCATTCTACAGTGATAGCCCCCAGACACACACTAAGCAGAAGCAAACATAGCAGAGCATACAATTTAAAGTAAAGCTACTATCACTCGAGTCAAGGGCGATGTTTTCCAAGTACCAAGGCCTAAATCAGATAAGCACCCAGAAAATACCGCTCTTGAGTCCGAATGACGATACAACCAAACATCCATGACTCTGGCTATCACTGTTATCATTGCTTTGATATCACCGTTAATTGAATGACCGGCACATTCTTTCAGCCGTCCGTCAAGGGCTAATGGAAACCCCGGTTCTAGACATAACTCCCGCACGTCGTCGCAGCCCGTGCCTAGGACTATCGAATCTGCCCAGAGTACTCGACCATCAACAGTTGGCCGTTGGGACTATCGAATCTGCCCAAACGTACTCTTGCTTAGAGCATGCTAGAACCTTCAACAACGATGCTATCCAAGCCTCCTAGTCATCCTCCTCGACGACTATTCTCATATCCATTCATTATCCTCAACTCGAATCATATCACCGAGTTATCAACATGCTTGGAATGATCCCGTCTGGATTAGACCAAGTCTTCATTACATGATTGCCTCGCTTCATCACATCCTCGCAAAACCTCATCTCAACATCACATCGTCAAATCTACGCATAAGATCTTCATCATCCCGCTACATATGCCACAAGCAGCTTTCCCAATTCAAGAGCCTTTCCCTTAGCTTTTGAATCGTCTTTGGTCTAAATCAAACCATCAATCATCTAATTCATAGCAATCAATCAAATCAAACATTAATCCAAACAATCAAGCATTCAAATATGATCTAATTAGATAATTATAACAATAATGGCATTTTCGTAATTAAAGAGTTGAAAGTCTAACATACATGAAATCATAAGAAATATCTCTACAATCTTGATGAATGAACTTGCATAGGTTAACACTTAGTAAAATGGTTGTCAAATCATCATGAACAATGGATCTACATGGATCTACACTTCGGTTTACAAAAATGCATAGAAATCACTATTTTAACCCCAAATCAAGCCAACAATCCGATCTACTCCTTTGGATCCGTGTGAGAGATAATCACCACTCACCAAATCACCTAAACAACTCCAAATCAGCACGCTTCAGATCTGGACAGCGAAGGATCAAGCTTGATCTATCACAAATCCGCTTCAAACGAAGAAATCTCACTTCAATGGATGAAGATCTTCAACTTTATCTCTTGGATCTTCAATCTTGATCTTCGATTTGGATGGATGGAATCACTAGATTAGAGTGGAGAAAAGAAGTGAAGAAGTGTAGAAGTCGAGCTCTCAAAATGGCAGCACTTCGTCACTTCAAAATCCGGATCCCAAAAAGTGAGAAAAACCCTTCCTATTTATAGCAGAAAATTCCTTAAGTCGTAACTCGTCCGCCTCTATAAGTCGTCTCCGACTTATAACCTTCGACTTAACAAAGCCTTCAACCTAACAGACTACGACTCAGTGATCTCTCGACTTAAGACTTAGCGGCTAACCTCTAAGTCGGTTGCGACTTAACACCTACGTCTATACGACTTAACGACTCAACCACTTGCGCGAGTTAACACATACGCGCGACTTAACCGGGATACGCCTTAGCGACTTAACAGCTCTACAACTCATCAACCTCACGACTTAGCTAGGTTACGACTTAACTGGTCAGACGACTTAACGAGATAACCGATCCTACGACTTAACAGTGTTACGACCTAACACTTAAGAGGATACGACTTAAAGATTTCAGCTACTCTATGACTTAACAACAAACACCTAAGTCGTCTACGACTTAACACATAGGCTACGACTTAACTATAAGGCTGCCTATCTCCTCAGTCGCTAGCCTCTATAAGTCGGTCACGACTTATCTCTTAGGTCGTTTACGACCTAGGACTTAAACAAATATGACTGAAAAGACAAACATACTAGGTCGTCCACGACTTACCACCTTAACTCGCTAACTCGTCCAACCGACCTAACTTCTCTACGCTCTAAGTCGTTGCCGACCTAACTGCCTTAACTCGCCATCCACCTGGGTATCTCCAATTCCCTAAGTCGTATACGACTTACGACTTATACTAAGTCGTGAACGACTTAGGACTTAGCCATATTTTTGCCCAAAATCTGAAATGGCTCAAAAATGCTAAAATTCCAGATTTTGACAAACTTTTCGATCCGTAAAAATACGGGTCGTTACAGTCTCATCCGCTATATAATGCGGGAATATCAACAACTCCAATATATACATATGCCAATATGTATATATTGCTATATAAACTACTATATATAATATAGCACATCAAACCAATTCAATCATTCAACCAATTATTTAAATTTAACCATTTAAATTTAAATTAGCCAGATGAGTGAGATTAACTCACCTTTGCTTTTTAATTTGCCAAACAATCCAAACCGGTCTGTCTTTCCCCGATTCCAGACCTAATATAACATTTAGATGATTTTTATTAATATTCTTACTTATTGAACAATTACCTCCCTTTAGATAAATTTACTCCGTTTAAAATAAATTATTTATTCTTTCAAATAAATTTAAACCTTGGATTTAAAAATAGACTTGTAGATTAAAATGTATACTTATTTTATTTTATTTTATTTGTGAAACTTCACATATATTTATAAAAATAATCTATCTATATAGATAAAAAAAATCCAATCTTTGTATAAATTCCTATGCTTTCCCAAGTCTACAAAACATTTCTAAAATATGTGTATATGTTTATATATTTATTTTTTTCCAAACTTTATAAACCAATTTCCTGTTTTACTATAAAAATATAACCTTGTACTTCTTTTTTTCCTCTTAAAATTAATTATACAATAATAATATAGGCAAGAGATTTACCTCAGCTTCTCTAGGCTACCACCATGCCCAAAAGTCAGAACCCTAAATCGAACAACCTAGGTCTTGCTGCCGCCGCCACGAGTCGAAGACACGGCCGCGAAACCTGGCTTCCATCTCGAACTCGAGCCCAGCTCGACGCGAATCTCCCCAAAATCGATATGCGTTCCATGCCACCAAAACCATGTCATCGCGACACCCTTTCGCCTGCCGAACCCCGATCACCACGTGATGCAGTAACATACCTGAATTCGAAGACAAGCAACCCAGTATCGCGATTCCTCAACCTAAAATCGCCATCCACGACACAGCAATGCCACGACTCATCCCCTAACTCGCGCGCGAGTTATCAATTCCACGACCTAAATTCACAACCGACTCATCACAATCGCGATTCATCACATTCCACGACTCATCCTCTTTACGACTCATCTCCGCCTACGACATACGACTCATCGCCAATCCCGCGACCTATAACTCCGCTTCTCTGCAACCATCACGAACCTCACGACTCAACGATTCCGCGATTCAGCCCTACTTCAACTCACGACTCACCCTCATCCACGAGTTACGACTCATCAAAGGCCACGACTTACGACTCATTGATTCCCACGAGTTACGACTCATCCCTCCACGACCTAACTCCACCGCAACATAAACTCCACCTCAAATCAATTCCACGACCTAACCTTCCAGAAGCAATACTCACGCGACCTACTTCCAGTAGCGCGAATTGATTTCGATAAGCCGCAAGTTGATTTCTATGAGTCGCGAGAAGTTTAAATCCAATATCTGCTGTTCCTTTGGATCGTTGAGAAGCATTGATAAGTCGTGAACGATTCTTGATAAGTCGTGACCGATTTGATAAGTCGTGAAGGTTGTTTTTTTTTCTTTTTATAAGTCGAGAGAAGTTAATCGAATGCCTTTTATTTCTTTAAGTCATTAACGACTTAGCTTAAGACGGATACTTTAATAAGTCGTGAATTGTGAAGTGTTGTTTGGGTTGTAACTTTCTTAAGTCATTTGTGATGTTGTAAACCCTATAAATAGGGATGTAATGTCATTTGTAAACGGTTGTTGAATATTGAATAAAATTCTCTTTTGTTAGCTTTGTGCTTTCAATTTCAATTGGTAGTCGAGTGTATCTCCTATCTCCACTTACGTCATTCGAGTGCGCTCGAATCATCGTTTGCTGAAGCCGATTCATGGAATCTTGTGCGCAAGATCAACATTGAAGAATCGTAGATCTCTTTCCCGGTATCTTCGGATCAACGAGTCAGAGATAGCTAGAGTTCGGTATCTTCGGATCAACGAGTTCGAGCATTTCAGTATCCATCAATCCACAGATTGCTACTTTCATCGATTGAAGATCGTTTTGATTAATCCGCTACGTCAGTTTGGTATCAGAGCTTGTTTTAGCCAATCATAGCTAAATCGAGTCTTGGAGCCGAGAATTTGAAGTGTTGAAGTTGTGTTCATCGTGTTCATCATATTTTGCAACAAAGTTGGAGTTTCGATCCATTTCATTTTGGATCAAAGTTCGAAAGGTGTTTGAAACGTGAAGTGTGAATTTGTTGAAGTGTTTGGGAAGTATTCAATCATGCCGCCAAGACGAGTTCAACGTCATCGCAATATTAATGCTTTGTACGGAAGAGAAGAGGCCGATGAAATGGAGCAACGAATCAACGAGAATTTCAATGAGAAGCTTACTGAAGGGATTGGTCGATTAGAGAGGATGATGTTGGAGATGAGTCAAAATCAGAGAAGAGTATCACCCGAATCGAGCCATGGGAGAAGTAGAGCTTCACCACATTCAAATCGAGAGAGAAGTGTTGATAGTGATCATAGAAGCGTGGATCGAGATTGTGATAGAAATGTTGATGATCGAGGTCGTGATAGAAATGTGACTGATCGAGAACGGAGGAATGTAGATCGTAGGAATGTTGGTGGAAGAAATGGTGGTGGTAGAGATGTTGGTGGTCAGGATCGACATCGATATACATCGGATGGTGAAGAAGAGTATGATGGTGGTAGTGTTCATGGACGAGGACGTGGACGAGGAAGGAATCAGTCGGAGTACGATCACAAGTGGGAATCTGGGATGAAGACAGAAATTCCAGAATTCAAAAGTGGTATGCAGGCTGAGGAGTTTCTAGATTGGGTGGCTAATGTTGAAGAAATTTTTGATTTCAAAGAAGTTCCAGAACATCGTAGAGTGAAGTTGGTTGCTACAAGGTTGAGGGGCAGAGCTTTGGCATGGTGGCAGCAAACCAAACTTACACGTGAACGAATGGGAAAGTCAAAAGTTTAATCTTGGGAGAAGATGAAGAAATTGATGAAAGCAACGTTCTTACCTTACAATTATCAGTCACTGATGTATCAACATTTGCAGAACTTGAGGCAGGGCACAAAGACTGTTAATGATTACGCAGATGAGTTTTATCAGCTGATTGCAAGGAATGATATTATGGAAACGGAAGAACAACTGACATCTAGATTCATTGGGGGATTTAGAATGCAGATCCAGGATATGGTGAATATGTTCGATCCAAGATCTGTGGCGGAAGCACATCAGAAAGCGTTGGCTTGGGAGAAGCAGGGACGACGAGGAGGTGGTGTGTTTACTAATTCCAACAATCAAGTGAAGGGTGTTAGTGGAAGTTCTAATGTTTCTAAACCTATCAGTAAACCGGTGGTGAAGGAGGCTGAGAAGGCGAAGATTAACAACAGTTTCAAATGTTACAATTGTCAGGAGATGGGTCATAAAAGCAACGAATGTCCGAAGCCGAAGAAGAGAACCATGGTGACAGAAGTTGAGGAGGAAGATGAGGAAGAAGCTGAATGCTCTAATTCTTTACCAGTTGAGGAGGAAGACTTACTGTCGGGAGATGACGGGTATGCATTGATGATGAGGAGAAGTTGTTTAACACCGAAGCAAGAGGAGGAAAGTAGTTGGTTGAGGAACAATATCTTTCAATCTACATGCACTATTCTGGGAAGAGTTTGTAAATTTGTTATTGATGCTGGGAGTTGTGATAATATTATCTCTACAGAAGAGGTGAAGAAGTTGGAGTTGAAAACCGAGAAACATCCTAAACCGTACAAGTTAGCTTGGTTGAGGAAGGGTGGTGAAGTGAAAGTTGGACGTAGAGCTTGTGTGAAGTTTTCAATTGGGAAGAAATACAAGGATGAGGTTTGGTGTGATGTAGTCGACATGGATGTGTGTCATCTGTTGTTGGGCAGACCGTGGTAGTTTGATAGAGCAGTACAACATGATGGTCGTGCTAACAGTTACAGTTTCATGTTTGAGGGTACTAAAATCACTCTGATTCCCAAGAAGCAACAACAGAAAGAGAGTAAGTTGGAGGAGATTGAAGAGTTGAAAACTTTATTATCTTTGAAGGAATTTGTTAAGGAGGTTGAAGAGGAGCCTGAAGTATACCTGTTGATTGGGCGTGAGAGCAGTGAAGAGGTTGAAATTCCAGAAGAAGCGAAGCCAGTTTTGAAAGAATTTGAGGATGTATTTCCAGATGAGTTACCTAAAGAGTTACCGCCGCTGAGAGACATTCAACATCAAATTGATCTTGTTCCGGGAGCAGTATTGCCACATAGACCGCATTACCGAATGAGTCCGAAGGAGCATGAAGAATTAAGGAGGCAAGTGGAAGAATTGCTTGAGCAGGGACGTGTACAGGAAAGTTTGAGTCCATGTGCTGTGCCAACTTTATTGGTACCCAAGAAGGATGGGACGTGGAGGATGTGCACGGACAGTCGAGCATTGAATAAAATCACTGTACGATACAGATTTCCAATGCCAAGGTTGGATGACTTGCTGGATCAGTTGAGTGGGGCTACTATCTTTTCGAAAATTGATTTGAAAAGCGGATATCATCAAATTCGGATTAGACCTGGAGACGAATGGAAGACAACCTTCAAGACGAGAGAGGGGTTGTATGAATGGCTGGTGATGCCGTTCGGTCTTTCGAATGCACCGAGTACGTTCATGCGAGTGATGAATCAAATTTTTAGACCTTTCATTGGGAAATTTGTGGTGGTGTACTTTGACGATATTTTGATTTATAGTAGGAGTCTGGAAGAGCATGTTCAACATCTGAAGGAAGTGTTAATTATTTTACGAGAGGAACAATTTTATGCTGCAACAAAGAAATGCGTGTTCATGACGCATAGTGTTTTGTTCTTGGGGTATATTGTTTCGGAGAAGGGCATCCAGGTAGATCAGAATAAAGTTGAAGCAGTCAGGAATTGGCCACAGCCGAAGACAATTACAGAAGTGAGAAGTTTTCATGGGCTAGCGTCATTCTACCGAAGATTCATTCCACACTTCAGTAGCGTGATGGCACCGGTGACTGATTGCATGAAAGGGAAACAATTTTCTTGGACGGAGGAAGCTGGGATTGCTTTTGGGAAGATCAAGAAGTTGCTGACATCTGCACCAATTCTTGTATTACCAGATTTTTAGTTATTGTTTGAACTGCATACTGATGCGTCAAAGGTTGGAATTGGAGGGGTGTTGAGTCAGAATGGGCGTCCTATTGCATATTTCAGCGAGAAGTTGTCAGGAGCAAAGATGAGATATAGTACCTATGATGTGGAATTTTATGCTGTTGTTCAAGCGGTGAAGCACTGGCGACATTACTTATTCCAGAAAGAATTTGTTTTATACACTGATCACGAGGCGTTGAAACATTTACAAGGACAAGACAAGATTTCAGCAAGACATGCATCGTGGATTGCTTATTTGCAGCAGTTTACTTTTGTCGTTAAACACAAGTCAGGGGTAACCAATCGTGTGGCTGATGCTTTGAGCAGGAGGAGTCATTTGTTGACGACAATGAAAGTTGAAGTGACAGGTTTTGAATTATTGCCAGAATTGATTGAAGAAGATCCTTACTTTGAGAAATTTGTTGAAAAGGTAAAGGAAGGAAGCACTGATGAATTTGTGTTGGTGGATGGTTTTCTGTTTAAAGGAAATCGATTATGCATCCCAGACTATAGCTTGAGAATGAAGATTGTTAAAGAACTACATGAAGAAGGCCATGTGGGTAGAGATCGTACATTGCAGTTAATTTCTCAATCTTATTTTTGGCCGTCAATGAGGAAAGAGGTAGAAAGATTTGTGGAGAGGTGTCATATTTGTCAGGTTTCGAAAGGAACAACGACGAATGCGGGGTTATATATGTCGTTACCCGTGCCTACCAAACCATGGGTTGATATCAGCATGGATTTCGTGTTGGGATTGCCGAGAACTCAGAGGGGAAATGATTCTATATTTGTTGTGGTGGACAGGTTTTCGAAGATGGCACATTTTATAGCCTGCAAGAAGACAGCGGATGCAGTTCGAGTGGCACAGTTATTCTTTAAAGAAATATATCGTTTACATGGTTTACCCGAATCTATTGTTTCTGACCGAGATACTCGATTTCTGAGTCACTTTTGGTTGAGTCTGTGGAAGATGGTTGGGACGAAGCTGAATTTTAGTAGTGCGTATCATCCTCAAACGGATGGGCAAACTGAAGTTGTGAATAGATCATTGGGTAACTTGTTGCGATGTCTTGTGCAGGATAGTTTGAAGAGTTGGGATATGAAATTATGTCAGGCGGAATTCGCACACAATCATGCTGTCAACCGTAGTACGGGTTTCAGCCCATTTCAGATTGTATATTCATGCTTGCCAAAGGGGCCGTTGGATTTAGCAATAGTACCACAATCAAAGAGGACAGTTAAACGGGCTGTTGATTTTGTTGATGGATTGACAGAATGCCATAGAATCGTGCAGGAACGTTTGGAGAAGACAAATGAGAAGTATAAACGAGCTGCGGATAAGAAGAGAAGAAGTGTGGAGTTCAACGAAGGTGATTTTGTGTACGCGGTGTTGACAAAAGATCGTTTTCCAGTTGGAACGTACAACAAGTTGAAAGCTCGAAAGATTGGTCCGGTAGAAATTTTGAAGAAGATCAATGATAATGCATATCGGTTAAAGTTGCCAGATCATATTCATACAGCTGACGTTTTCAACGTTAAACATCTTATACCTTATTATGGAGATGAACAATCCAATGGGGAGGAACTTTTAAATTCGAGGTCGAATTTTTGTCAACAAGGGGAGAATGATGCAGTAACATACCTGAATTCGAAGACAAGCAACCCAGTATCGCGATTCCTCAACCTAAAATCGCCATCCACGACTCAGCAATGCCACGACTCATCCCCTAACTCGCGCGCGAGTTATCAATTCCACGACCTAAATTCACAACCGACTCATCACAATCGTGATTCATCACATTCCACGACTCATCCTCTTTACGACTCATCTCCGCCTACGACATACGACTCATCGCCAATCCCGCGACCTATAACTCCGCTTCTCTGCAACCATCACGAACCTCACGACTCAACGATTCCGCGATTCAGCCCTACTTCAACTCACGACTCACCCTCATCCACGAGTTACGACTCATCAAAGGCCACGACTTACGACTCATTGATTCCCACGAGTTACGACTCATCCCTCCACGACCTAACTCCACCGCAACATAAACTCCACCTCAAATCAATTCCACGACCTAACCTTCCAGAAGCAATACTCACGCGACCTACTTCCAGTAGCGCGAATTGATTTCGATAAGCCGCAAGTTGATTTCTATGAGTCGCGAGAAGTTTAAATCCAATGTCTGCTGTTCCTTTGGATCGTTGAGAAGCATTGATAAGTCGTGAACGATTCTTGATAAGTCGTGAACGATTTGATAAGTCGTGAAGATTGTTTTTTTTTTTCTTTTTATAAGTCGAGAGAAGTTAATCGAATGCCTTTTATTTCTTTAAGTCGTTAACGACTTAGCTTAAGACGGATACTTTAATAAGTCGTGAATTGTGAAGTGTTGTTTGGGTTGTAACTTTCTTAAGTCATTTGTGATGTTGTAAACCCTATAAATAGGGATGTAATGTCATTTGTAAACGGTTGTTGAATATTGAATAAAATTCTCTTTTGTTAGCTTTGTGCTTTCAATTTCAATTGGTAGTCGAGTGTATCTCCTATCTCCACTTACGTCATTCGAGTGCGCTCGAATCATCGTTTGCTGAAACCGATTCACGGAATCTTGTGCGCAAGATCAACGTTGAAGAATCGTAGATCTCTTTCCCGGTATCTTCGGATCAACGAGTCAGAGATAGCTAGAGTTCGGTATCTTCGGATCAACGAGTTCGAGCATTTCAGTATCCATCAATCCACAGATTGCTACTTTCATCGATTGAAGATCGTTTTGATTAATCCGCTGCGTCACCACGCGTCGCCCCTACCTTCGAGTTCGCCGTAACCCAAACCCTAAACTCCTATCGCGACTTCGTCGCTGACACCTAATCGATTCGCTCGATTCGATGGGGATTCGATCGAGAGCTTCTGAAGAGCAAGGGGTTTGATTAAAATCGTGGCCATCTATTTCGTGAGTTGATTTTTGACTTTGAGGAAAAAGAATACTGGGTTTGGTTTCGATTGATTTTTGAACGAAGAAGAAAGGGGAGGGAACGATAAAAATGAGGTAGCTCCGGTTTTGAACAGGTAATTCGCGATTTGTTTTTGGGGAAATTGAAGTTAAGGCAATCGCCATTTTTGCGTTACAAATATATTTTAAAAGGAAAGAAATCGTTGTCTTCTAGAGGAAGGAGACGTGATTTAACAGAGGGAGGTAGGGTGGCTGCATAGGTATAGGATGTTGACTTAAGGTGATAAAGAAAGCAACTGATGTGAAATGCTTGACCAGTCAACAAATTTATATTCATTATTTAAATTGAATTTTCCGATAAAAATTTCTGCACGTTTACACGTCGTATGCTCACACAATAACTCCAACACTACGAAAATTGAAATCCGGAAATAATACAATATTACGGATCCAGTGGAACTGGTTTCGTCGAATTCCGAGACTGTGCCTCGAAAGGCTATTTTTAAATATTGATTTCGACGATATAATTTTTAAAACTGAACAAAACTCTTTAAAATTCCATTTTAAAAGTTCTATCATCTTCAGTATTATTAATATGAATTTTACGAGCTTTCAAAATATTTTTAATTAGCTTAGAATGCTAGATTTACTATTTTATCCAACATCAAATAAATTTAATTTAATAATTAAATTACTCAATAAACAGCGATATTTGAAATTTAAGTTTATAATTAACCTCTGAATATTTAAAAGGGGGAATTAATTTAAAGGACAAAAATTTGTATATTTTTAGCCTCAAGGACACGACCTCAATATTTTAACCACAAGGACAAACATTCTCCTAAAAATTATTCATAAGGACAAACATTCTTTCAAAATTATTCATAAGGACAAACATTTTTCCAAAACTGCTACCGAACTAAAAACTGATACCTAAAAACTGTTATCGATAACTACAAACTGATACCTAAAAACTGCTATCAATAACTAAAAACTGATATCTAGAGAAAGTTGTCCTTCAGACTAAAATACTGAAGGTTTGTCCTTGAGGATAAAATGTTGAGAAATTTTGTCCTTGACAATAATTTCCTGTATTTAAAATTAATTAAATATTCCAATTTCAAATATACAAAAATTCTGGGTCGTCACAGAATGAGTCTAGTTAAACATAGCAACTGGTAAATTTTCGTCCGAAAATATGAAAGTTTATTTCGTGCGTAAATTTTCTTCAATTTAATCAGTTAAAAAGCGATGAAAATAAAACATTTTCGAAACCTAAATATTTTTATATAGAAAAATTCTAAATCATCTTCTGAGCAAGACGTCATTTTTCGTTTTTCCAAATTCGGACTTCTTTGGCTCCGTCGGTCTTATTTTTCTGCGTTTTTCCTACATTTTCCACTAGTCGAAAATTCAAATTTTTATAATTCAATCATACCACTGATATCTGTATACCGTTTTGATCATCTCGTCGTGCTGATCTCTGCGGTATATTCAATTGTGTGTTTTGAAGTCCGATGCACGGTGGAATCTACGAAACATTAACCGTATCGGTACCCGTTCGTGCCTTTGATCTCTTTTGTCTATTCAATTTCCACGGTGCATTAACCCAACGGTCATTAGCTTTTATTATTTCGTGGAAGTCACGCTCAGACTTTTGGTCATTTTCAATGTTCAATTATATGCTTGTTCATTTCTGGTTCATCTCTCCCTTTTCCACTGTTTCGTCAGTGCTTACATTTGAATAAAAGAGAAAGTTATAAATCAAAGTTCCTGTGCATCTCATTATTTTGCCAAACATAGGCAACCACTCCCCTTCCGGCCGAGCATCCCTCCACCTGACTTCGGCTCCACCTACCCGACAACCGCACATCTTCTCCCCTTCGCCTCCCTGTTGCTCGCCACCTCTAGTCCAGATCCGCACCTCCTTCTTCTCCACTTTCACTCTTGATCAGTAGCTCCCCTCGGCCATACCCTGTACCCCACCACGCCAGACCTCTGTTCCACGTTCCTCCCTACCACCGAGTACCCTTCAGTCTGCTTCCCCACTTCTCCAAAACTCGGCAACTCCGACCTACCACTGCATGCTCAGCTGTCTCGGCCTCGACCAGGCAACCTTTGCTCTCCTTTCATTTTTTATTTTGTATCTACTGTTGCTTATATATATATATTCACAGAATTCAAAACAAATATATGTGTTTTATTTTATTTTCTATAAGTCTAGTATATATACAAGTTACAATTCTATATATGTAGGTGACAGTGCTATATCTTGTTTATCTACAGTGTGACAGTGTTATATCTTGTTAGCTATATATAAAGGCTATACGTTAGTTTATAAATCAGTTTAAATATATATATAGATGTTTACATATATTCGTATGTTGAAGGTTATTGTGAAATTTTAGTATATCATTTGGCTATGCAAATTCTTTTTGTTAGTCAGTATTATACTTATATATATTATACTTTTAAACTGTAGAGTTATATATATAGGCTATTGACAGTGAATATATATAGTTACAATATATACATATACATTTTGTTTGTATGTAAACCTTTCGATTCTTATGTATGTATATGATAAGGATGGTAGTGTATGTAATTCTGAATATATTAGTTTTATTTGTATAAGTTTAAGTATATATTTATTCACGGTTGTGTATATATCTATATATATTCACGGTTGAATATTTTACTAGTTGTTACATATATTAGTTAATATATGATTTGGTTATGTTGTAAACAATTATATATATATGTACTGTTATAAACACTATGGTGGTTTGGGAAATTTGAAAAGAAATACGATATGTTCTGATTTGAACACGGTTGTTTGTATATAAGCTTTTAAGGATCCGTTGAGCTATATATATGTTATTATAACAATTGCTGTTTGTGTACCGGTAAGTCTGTGATGTATAGCATACTGTACTGTGTTACAATATAAGTATATATACCTTTCTTCTCACATTCGTTTATAATTTGTATATATATATGTATAAAAATTTGCACGTGTATGTGTTTTGTGCTATGTATGAGGGAAAACTGCGTATGTGATAAAACTTTCGAATACTGTTTTACAATATAACTTATTGATATCCTGGGTTTTAAATATGTATTTTAAATTAAACATTGACTTTTAATTTCTTTGTTGTCTGTATATATATTGATATGATGGTACCAGGATCTGCTTGGGTTATATATATATTATAATAATGTATGCCATATTGATTTTCCATTAAATATTGTTCTTTTATGTTAGTTGGTATATGTAGTAAGTGAGTTATATGAAAATGAAAATGTGTGTATTAGTTAAGTATCTATTTTAAGGGAAATATTAATACAATATACATATCATTTCGATTTTTACAACTGATTCTGATTAATTTTCATCGATTCCCTTTTATCAGCTTTGTTCGCCAAATGTGTGCCAATTTAGCTTTGCTTCGGTATTCGCGTTATCTATCTTGTCACAGCCATCTTTTGCTTATCACGCATCACCAGCTCGTGTCCATATCTGTGGATCGTTGTATCTTGTCCTAGTCAATTTCTCTAACCTCGAAAGGTGAGCAATCACTCACGATTAATGTTCTTTTATTTATTAAATTTGATTTCAATTGAAACGAAAATTGAAATATGCTGCTGTTAGTTAATTACACTGTTATATATGCTATTACCTGTATCAGTTCACCTGTGACATCTGACACCATTATCTGTTATATATTCAATGATAATCCAGTTTGGTTGTTAAGTGATTGATTGTTTGATGTTTTCATTGGACGTTAAATTTGTTAATGTTGTAAGTGATAAATAATTTAAAATTGGAATTGATGTAGGATAGTTAGATTTGATATATGTGTTAATTTGATTGATGACATTTGCATAATATGACCCCTTTAAATGTTAAATGTTAAATAAATTGACACGTAGGAAATAGTGTTAACCACACCCTGAACCATTTATATGTATGTGTATAAATTGATGTAGTTTGAAATTGAACAATAAATATCAAGTGAAGAACCATATAAACATTAATGTAATTGTCTTTAATCTACATTAAATGATAGTGTGGATTCTAGAAATAATTATATTAATTTGCACAAACAACAATGTAAATTAATACGATTATTTCGGGATTATTCGAATTTATTTATTAGATTGCTATTGACGTTTGCTATTGCTTGTTTATTTACTTTGACACCATCCCAGTTATCACACTACAAGTTCCCTTTGCTATGCTTTGATTTTTGAATTGAAATGGAATCGGGTTGAAATGATACATACCCAAAATAAAAACTTTGACCTAGGATAGAGAATTAAATAAAAACCGATTGATCAATAAATTTGATTTAAAAATAAAATAAAGATTTTATCTGGATTAATAATAAGGTTTTGAAATGAAGTTGGAATTTGAAATTTTATGAAAGGAAAATGTTAATATTTAATAATATTAAACAAAATATTAACAATGTAATTGATGAAAGAACGTTGATTAATTTGAGAAACGATTGAATTAAGTTTTGAAATTATTTAAAAATTAAATTTGGAATTATTAATAATTAAGTTTTGAAATTAGTTAATAATTAAGTTTTGAAATTATTTAATAATTAAATAATATTGAATTATTTAATAATTAAATAAAATTGAATTCTTCGTTAAGTGAAATTGAACTTCTTGAATAAGTGAAATTAAGTTTCTTTATAAATTTTGTTTTGAAATTGTAACTAAGTAAATAAATAAGTGAAATTGAATTTCTTTAACAAGAAATGAAAATGTGATATTTTTGTAATTAATGTAAGACTTGAAATGTAAAGAATTTGATTTGATGAATTTAATTTAATGCAATTTGTAAGTTTGATATAATAGCGTTGAACTTAAGTAATTGATTTAGTGAATTGAAAATTAAATAGAAATTGTTTGAAGGATAAATTTACTTAACGAATATTGAATGAAATCGATAAATGAAGTTAAATTGATTTGAATGTTAAATTAAATAAATTTAAATGATTTCGGAATGAAACTTATATACGAACTTGAATCAATGTTTGAATTGTTTTAAATAGAAATTGAAATTGAATTATAAGATTTTGAAATTATGATTTGGAAGTTTTGAAACGTAAATTGTGGAAATTGATTTAGAAAGAGAAACGAAATGTTGATTTTCGAATTCTAATTGAAATTTAAATTGATTCGGTTTTGAAATATATTAACGACCAATCGGTGTAATAATTACGGAAGTTATTAAAGAGACCAGAATCGGTTAGGGACATACTCACTGTCTAAACCGAAAACCACTTTAATAACTGTACGTGGAGTGTGATCCAGAATGAAGTGGTTGGAATGATGTACGTGATGACTGAAGAAAGAGAACGATAATGGATAGCCTTGACACTTGTGTCAAATTGGAAATGACTAAAATAGGAGCCGTGCCGGGCCAAATGGGGTTAGCCACCTCGAGCGAACACACTTCTTCGAAAACTACTCATTACTTGTTGTCGATTGGTGCACCCTTGATTTTGGGAGTGTTGTTTCGCGGTGTTGCAATCGCCGCGGCGATGCGTTTTCACCAGTCCGGTTCAGGCAAATGGTAGTTTCACTACCTTGGGTATTGCCTCATGTGCCTTGTCATACTTGTATCCCTATATGCACGACCACTACGATTTGTTTTGTGTTATACCTATGGAGTACTCCTTGATAGCCCACTAGTTTACGGTGGAGTTTACAGTGCTGTATAGACTATAACGCTTATATAAAATGTGTTAAGGGGGATAATGGTAACGCCTTAACACTATTTTGATATTTTATCTTACTGATAGGCATTATCTACTTATCGTACACTACTACATAGTAGATAGTTTAACGGATCCTTAAAGGATGGTTATTCCAAACATCCTTTGAGTTACTTGTATTTCAGTTGCTATTTCACTTGAGTTGGATTTATTGATATAAGAATGTTAATCCTGACTCGAGTGTTTTGTGTTTTGCTTTATGCTCGGGTCAGACTAAGTGTACCAGTATTCGAGACTCACCTTTGGAGTTGGAGCTTCTCCTGGAGATCCAGTTATCTATCCAGTTTCAGATATCCAGTTGATTCTAGTGATGTATTCTGATATTGTATTTGATTATTGTATCCGAGACATCTATTGTACCTTATTTACTCTGATATGTATATAGTAGCTTCATGAACTACTATCTTTTGTTTCCGCTGCAATTATTACTCTGTGTCTGTGATCTATGATTATTTATTTACTGTATATGTTCAGTTTTGCCAAATTTAAATTAACAATTCGGTATTTTGAATTATTCAAGTTCGACATGTGCGAATGCGAATAGTCCAAAATAGCGGGTCGTTACAACCGCCAGATATCTGTGGACTGCTAGGCTTCCACTCATTTGCAATACACGTACTGCACACCACCTACCAGATCGGGTAATGCACCAGTTTAGCATGGCGGAGCATATACCAGAAAATGCTCCACTATATATCGGCGAGTATCAGGAGGGGGAAATTGCAAATGCTATAGAGATATAGAATCAGCGCCATTTGTTTACGCAATTTGAGAGAGAGCCGATTACCCTTCTTGGGACATATATGAGGTGGTATTGGCACATCACACGTAGATATGTTCTTCAGGCACCAGTACAAGCTGTTCCCAATAATCCGTACACCCCCCTATGCCCCTCTGGAGAGAAACGTTGTAAGTATACTCAAGTCCGTTAATTTAAATATATTCTAAAATAAAGATAACTAATTTATCGGTGCGTTGTATAGGCTGATAGCATTTACAAGGCATTGGAAATCGCCAAAAGGCTCGAACAGCGTTTAGAACACGATGCGCAGTCGAAGGGAATGTGCATGAACATCAAAAACATTCTACGCGCAGTGTTGGGAAAGAACAAATTAGAAAGGCCGAGACATACTTCGCCCCTTATACCTCCACCTCCTGTAGAAGTACCTCCACCTCACACGGAAGCACCTCCGCTCCTACTTACATACACTCGACGAAGAAAAAGAGGTGAAGGTACTTTGTTCGAAGGAGGGGCTTCAACGTCACAACAACAGGAATATTTCACCCATGGATCTTCTCAACCCGCATGTACAATCGATCCTTCCACCGAGATCGAGGAAGAAGAATACATGTCCCAACGGCCGGAACATTGTCGTCGTCGTATGCCTATGGAACTTCGCCGCTTGCGTAAATGATACATGCATTTTATTGGATACGACTTTGTACTTTGCATTATTTAAGTGTGTTGTGTATGTTATGGATGTGTTATTGTCATAGACGTGTACATTGGATTGTGAATTTAAGTTGGTATTGTGTCATGCTTGAAAAGCTGTTATAATATGTGTACATTTGCTGTCTCACTTCAGTTTTGTATATGTGTGTTTATGTCGCTGTTATATGTACAATATGGGACTTACTGCTGTTTGTTAACAGCAGGTTACCGATGGTAATTTTCCAAAAGTCACCCGCAGGCAATTTCTCAAAAATCACATGTTGGTGATTTTTCAGAAATCACCAGTAGGAGACTTTTGAAAAATCGCCTTCAGTCACCTGCTGCAGAAAACAGCAGCATACTAATTCCCAAATAACAACAGCAGAGGATTTAGCATACTAATTCCCATATACCAAATTACATTAAATTCACAGTAACCAAAATAATAAATAGTAGCATAATCACAAAGCCACAGTACTCATTTATAAAGTCGGATTTAGCACACAACATACAGTATGGTTCAATTACATAAAAGTTGAATAATACAAACACACTAGACAATTGTAGTACATCGCTTACAGTTATCCCCTTGCACACCGCATTTACTACACCTATTTGATTTGGACGACTGGCTCTCATCCATCACACCTTTGATCCTTGCAGACCATGGCCTCCCCGGTTGTTGTTTCACAGTCGGCGGCAATATCTAAGGACCGTTATATGCGCTCCAATATTTCCTATTACGCACAGGATGAAACTCGGGTCTATAAGCAGCTTTGTAGATGTCAACAGAGTACTAGCTTGACGCTAAGTCATGATGTGCTCTATTAGCCCCACTTGTTTGCGCCGAACAAGCTGCCAATACATGAGCACAAGGTATCTTCTATAATATCGGAATGTTGCATGTGCACGAGCAGTTGGTGCCTTTGATTATAACTTTGTATTCATCACCAAAGTAGTGATTAACCTGCCATTCAGTTTGGCTAAATCATACAAGTCTGCAACTCGTGCTTCACTGACCCTTTCTGCAATTTTAGCTTCCCACTACGGAGTCAAGCGTGTCGCTGGTTCATCAGCAATTTGACGACGCTTACAGAAATATTCTACTGAGCAATAGAATGTTCGTGCAATCAAAACCTTATAGGTAACGACCTAGCCTCTTTTAATACGCCATTAAAACTTTCAGACTCATTAGTTGTTATAACATGAAAGCATCCTCCATCGTCTTTGCACAAAGCCCAGTTTTCTTCAAAATTTCCCAAACTCCTCTCATTCCACTCATGCGCACGCCTATTTGTTGCTTTGATCTCTTCTCTAATTTTCATGTACTCAACTACCTCGGAAGCGCACGCTGCTGAATAAATAACCCTATCAATCGCTTATCTCTAAATCCTACCGTTTGGAAGTTAGCTTTTATATGCCTTGCACAATATCGATGTTTGTGTGGTTGTCTCCATTTTCCTTGTAAAGCTTTTGAAATTCCTTTTATCTTATCTGATATGAACGTAATACAACGATCGCGTACACTATGAATGAATTCAAGCATGCAAGAAAAAAACCAACCCTAAGAATCGCATGACTCTGATTCAACAACTGCGTATGCCAAAGGAAATAGACAATCATCTGCATCTACCGCGGTTGCAACAAGTAATGTGCCTTTGTATTTACCATACAAGTGCGCCCCGTAAATACATAACAAAGGCCGACAAAGCATAAAACCTGTAATGAAAGGCCCAAATGCCCAAAAAGAACGATCAAACACTCCTACTTCATCATGTGTCACATGACCTATAGAGCCAGGGTTCATTCTCTTTATCTCCTCAAAGAACTAGGGTAAAGTCGCATATGATTCTGCCCAATCACCATAAATTCTCTCTATTGCTTTGCTTAATGCTCGTCATGCTTTCATGTAACTAATGTTGATGAACAACCGATCGTGTACAAGCACTTAAACTGTACCGGCTAAATATCCAAATCGGCTTTGATAAAAGACATGATTTTTGTCATAAGAAAGTTCAAAGTTGCTTGCTTATGGTTGGAATTAACTATTGGGTTGACATAAGTATGTTCGCTTGGATACTTCCGAATTTTCCACCATCCTGACTCAGATTTTTTCGAAACTATCGCATGTATCCTCCAAGGACAATTACCTTCAACGTTACATATAGCAGTGTATTTTGTTTTGTTTGACTTTATTGGCTTGTATGAAATAGCATGCAGAATTGACAATTCCGTTAGTTGTTGGAGAAACTTCTCTTTTGTCTCAAAAACCATTCCAACACTAAATCCAGCTTGAACGCAAGTAGTTGAAAATCTTTCGCCGGCAAATTGAAGATTACAACAACAGATCTTGCCAACATTTGCGTAGTGCAAAGATCATCATCCAAAGGCACTTCCATCTCTGGTTCATCACTATCTGCATCATTGTCATCTGCTGTAGGAAAGTCATACCTCAATGGCTCGTTGTTAACTTGCATTCTTTGTATCCAAGAGTCTTCATTAACATTCATAGAAGCAACGACCATGTTATCGACTTGAGGTTCTTCACCCACAGCTTCATTCCCATCAACGTCCATATCATTGTCAAAATTTGCATACGGAGAATGGGTGAATGGTCCAGCAATCCACTATGCGGCAGAATCGACTGTCATATAACTGATTGAAATATAGGAGTCAACTAACCAATAATACATACCAAAAGAGACGAAACATATAGGCCAACCTGTAAACATACCTTTGACTCATATCATATAGTTCGGATGGATTGGGATACATTGGCTGCGACATATTTGCATTTACAGGTTCATTACTTTCGTCATGTTGAATGCCTCGTTGCTGGAAGATGTTTACATTACAATAAAGCATAAGAAAAATAACTACATAACATTATATCCACCAATTCCTCAAAAAAATGTTACCTCACACTAATATTTGCATCCATAGGCGGTGTTCAATAAATATTGCTTTGTTGCGTAAATGGTTGCGAGTTTGTGTTCGGCATGAACCAGTACTGCATAGATGGAGGACAATATCTTCCATCAGTTGCATAAGGATTATTGTAGCTAGGAGATACATAGCCAGCAGATGGATCCACCGTCTCCAACATCTGTGTATAGTACCCAATTTCAGTACTCACTCCAAGAGATGCCACCTGTTGCTGTTGTTGTTGTTTTGCAACTTTCCATACGTATAACTCAATAGATTTTGCAACAGCAGAAAACATTACTTCTGCATCATCATTGTCCGCTAATGCTATTGCTTTAGAACCCGAGTCCATAGGCCAGTTAACCACTAATTCAATTTCAAATTCTTCTTTATTAATCTTCGTCATTTTGTACACAGCTTCTTTTAATTCCATTAATTTGCAACATTTCCGCACTCTTCCTGGTTTACACATACCGTCAACATATTTACCATTTCTCTGATCATCGACAATTAGTTCACCGTCGTAGTAGCAAAGCGTATGAACCATATTTTTTGCCATTCTACAAATCAATATACAAATCTTCAAGTATGTACGCATTTAAACAATTTGTTACCTTACTCAAACCCATTATTAAGTTTATCAAACTTCAGAAATTACACACAAAAACTAGGGTTTATTGATTGTACTTTCAACTTGATGAACTTTGCTGAGCAACGTCGACTAGATCTATAGATTTAACCCTAAACCAACGTTTTAAAGACTATAAATATTGATTTCAGAATATAGCAGCCAGTAGAGGTCTTTTTTTTAGTTTTTTGGTAAAGGTAGAAGTGAGAGAGGAAGATTGGGTGCTGGTTTGATTTAGTTCAGCTTTTGGCGATTTTTCAACAATCGCCCAAAGCATATTGCTTTTAACGTTGGCGATTTTTGAAAAGTCGCCAACTGGCAAACGCTAAAGTTCAAAAAAATGTCTATTTTTGTAAATAAGTTTGAAAGTGGTCTATATTTGTTATTTCTTTCTACAAGTGGCCTATTTTGGTAAAATTTCCTTTGTTTTAAAACAAATGCAGAAAGTATATTTTTCAATGAGTTTGCAGTATCTAATCAAGCAGCGAGCTTTGTCCATCTTCCAACAAGGAATATGAAAACATAAAATCGCTTATAGTTTTGTACAAAATGATGTGTATTACCATTTTGTAAAATGATAATGATTTTATATTCCTAAGTAAAATGGTAGATGCATTTATCTTTTTATGTAAAAAAATATAAGCATTAATTTCTTAATACTAAAGTTAAAATCAGGAATATACCTGCATCCCTCGAGATACGTTGAGATGATTGGGATTGCTATAATTACATACATTATCACTGGTAAAAATTGCATTGTTGGCAGCTTTGGTTCATTACCTGCACTGTCACTGGTAAAACTTGCACTACTGGCACTTACTCCCAAACAATGGAATGTATTTTCTTATGTGGCACAAAATTACTCGGAATGAATCCTGATTCAACTGAGCATGCACATTCATATGTATGGTGGAAAATCACTGGTTTAGCCAGCATTAGGCATTTTGCAGTATGACATTTTAATGCTTCAATATGAAATGAAAGTGAAACAGTTAAAAAAAGATGTAGATATAGAAAATATGCCAAAGCAAAGATGTCACGTTTAATTAAGCCATATATACAAATCTACTATTTTGGTGGACAAATTTTTAAAATAGGCTTTCAAAAAAACTTATTGCACTTAAACGTCTATTTGAAAACTAATTGTAAAACTAAACCTCATTTTAATATAACTTGCGCATTTATAAAATACACAAGCTACATTTTTAAACACACACACATATTAAAGCTGGCATATTTTATAAATGCGCAAGCTGTTTTTAAAAATTAAATTGTTACTGTTTATTACACAGCTGAAATTGCATTTGCTCATTGCATAAATACGCAAATGCAATTATAAAGTTTGAGCATTTGTGGAATGTGTAAACATTAATTTTTTTTAAATATAGTTTGCGCATTCTATAAATGCAAATTCTATATGAAAATGAAGCATATTTCTGCAATAAGTTTTCAACAAGCCTATAATTTCAATAGGTTATTTTTTGCATGTGTGACACACACGGTAGCAAGTAGTTAGAAAATTTTCAAAGCAAAGCAATTGGACTTTTATCTAGTCAATTGAAGATGTACAGTATGTATTGTTCTTTTCATAGATGCCAAGAATCGATACAGTGTAGCTACTATTTTAAAATTAAGACTAGATGGTAACGACATATACAAATTGTAATTAGATGCAAATATATAATAAAGTAACTAAAAAAAGGCATCATTTACCCTCTCTTATTAACTAATTGTTTATGTTATTATCTAAGATGATCGGTGGATCTTTGACTACATTTGATAAACAAAACCATAGCCTTTTCAATTTTCAACTGCTCCGCGAACAGAAGACACGGATTTTTTATTCTATTTTTTAACCGATTACATAAATCTTAATCGGTGAAGCTGATCGCACTTGTATGTACAACCAAGAAATCTTTTGAAAACCAAGATCAGGATGAAGCCTTGTCAAAATTACATTTTCACGGATTACAAAGTGTATTTTCCAACATAAAAATACCTAAGTCGAAGCGTCTATTTAACAAGTGTTTGTGTCTATTATGGACCATGTTGACTACGCATCTACCGAAAACTTGTTGCACAACGGCAACTATTTTGAAGAATCACCATTTAAATCCATTATCCGTGATCTTTGAAGTGATTTTTGGGGTTAGAGCTTGAACATCATGTAAAGAATCAGGTTTTCGACCCTCGAAAGTCGACACTAATATTTCCACTGTATTGCGTGTCGGGCATTCAAGTGCTAGAAAATCAATCGTTGGGGTTGAAAGAAAGAAAAGATAAAAGAGAAACTAAACAACACAAAATCTCACAACGCAACAGAACAATATATATTTCTCAACATAATATATTAAAAGCCATTTCAAAAATGTTACATCACAGTTATATTAAAACAAATTCTGCCCTAGGACGGTTATAACAGTCTGCCCCTGCCTAACTATTACAATATACATATAATACAATGGAAAACAAGGTAATAACTAGCTATCGATAAAACCACCTACTCCAAGCTTCTTCAAAATGAATTTGCGAAAAACCTGAACTACTTGGCTGCCCATTCAAATTTGAGCACCCAAGAGTTCAAAAAAAAAACTCTATGTCAGACATGGGTCTGATGTGAGAAAAACATAAGTCTTTAACTTTATAAAAGCATTTAAATCAAATGCATCTCGTAAGACCACGTCGCACATAAACATGGACGATTTTTTTACCTTACAATAACTAAAACATTTGTATATAAAATCAAGTGATATTATAATAATATCTATGATTTCAAATAAAATATGAACATAACTGAAATGATTGCATCTCACATTTCAACATAGTTGGGTACATCTAAAACCGTAAGGGCATGTATTGGAGAATGGATTCCGTACTATGGCAAGGTAAGGGACTACCTTTCGATGGTACACCCCTAGAAAATGCACCTGGAGTCTGATAAGAACTTCTTGCACTTCTACTATATAGAGCACGATTGCCCTTTTAACATGGCGAACTGGATTACCCCATCCCTTTTTGACATCGAGGCCTTATACTACCACGGTGTTTACGTGCAAAACAACTCAAATATGGACAATCTAGAATGGGATGGTTACTCCTAATGATACCTGACCACATAGCTTGCTACATACCCTGTTTTTGCCATTTTCCTAGTTGTGAGGCTTGAGGCTACGTTTTACCTTCTATCATACTAGCAAACCATCTTGGAATGCTAACACCGCCCTCCAGGCATAGATACAATGCTAGAATTCATCCATGCAAGTTGTTCCGGAATCTAATAAACATTCCACATTACCATCTTCCATGTTGGAATCACCCTCAGGAAGAATAGTATAACTCCACATCATACTTCAATATGATTTAACATCGTTCATTATTAGTTTGAAGTGGTTCGGATAAATCCAAGGACCGGTGTCTCCAAAACTAAGCGACAATTTCTGGCTAACTCAATTCTGGTTCTTTTAGAAGTATGCACCAAACAATCGAGTCCTCACCGGGGAACTTGAATACACCCGACATACCTTCTGAGTTAAAACAGGTCCAGGTTTTTGATAGTCGATTATTTAACTATTAAATAATCAAACAACTAATTCCATTTGAGATTTATTTATCCATAGCGATCACTAAGCATCAAAACAAACCTTTATTTAATAAATCTCATTCAAAAACATTTGTCTAAAACATTTATATATTACATATCTCTCTGACATACGTATATCCACAAAACATTTGCGCATAACTTCTTACTTCCAAATCATGCTAAAAAGGATTAAACAGATGTTGTTTAAATTGGAGGAAAGAATAACCTTAAACACTATTCCCTCGGTGTTAAGTGTGGAACGAATGTTCCATACCATAATTTTTAAAAGGTCAGTTCCCAAATCTCAAATTCTTTTTACATTTCTTTCGATAATCAATCAAATCCATTCATTCATGAAATCTCTTTTACATGAAATCCAAATCCATTTCAAAGTACATTCCAAACTTCCAAATTCATTATAAAACTCTTTATAAAAAATTCTTTTTATTACATTGAAAACCATTCCCATTAGTTAAAAACATCCTTAATAAAATCATTTGCCAAATCATCCTTAAATATCTTGTTCAAATAGAAATAACTTTGAAACTATTTCAAGAAGGAAATGAAATATTTATCCTTACAAAATCAAAGGGAGGCTTAATGATCATAATATTTCTTTTAATTTGGTTTTACTTATCAAGTTTAACATGGGTATTACACAACAATAGTTATGTAAGGGATCAACACATAGCAATCAATCAACATAAATAAATGTCCAAGCTAATTGTAATAGTAGAATGGTGTTTGTTCTGCTAATAGATGTCATTTAGTTTTCCTAGTGATACGAGGTTAAGGATAAGGGACGTAGAAATCCCTTTTACTTGAAAAAAAATAGTTTAAAGCAAAACTGATTATTTAAACTCAAATAATTTAAAATAAATTAAAACTCTTTTTAGTTAGAATCAAACCCTTATTAAATTGTAATTAAACTTTTATTTAAGTAATTAAACCTTAAATAAACCTTTATTAAAACATAACTTAACTTTAATCAAAGATTAATTAATAAAACTTCTTTTTAAAGTAATAATTAATTACTAATTATCTTAAATAAATAACTAAATAATATTAATTAATCCTTAATTGATAATTAAATTATAGTTAATTTTAATTAAGTAATAAATTTCAATTAACTTAATTGATTAGCATTTAAGTTTAAAAACCATTATTAACTAATGATTAAGTACAAATTACCTTTATTAGTTAATTAATTAATTATTTAATGATTAATTAAATAATCATTAAATAGTTAATTAATTAAATAATTGTTCACTAATTACTTAATTAGAAAACATTTCCAAAAAGATTTCTAAGTGAAAACAAGTTTAGATTAGAAAACTTGTTAAATGTTTCCGAACTGCGCGTATAGCGAATATCGCTATACGAACCGTAATTTCAAAACTTGAAATTTTCTTTTATAACTTTCAAAACTTAAACTTTTTGAAAACTTATCCTTTTTAAAACATAAAGGAATGTTTTGAAATCGAAAATAATGATTCAAATTTGAAATACTTTAACTTTTAAAAAAATCTAAATTTCAAACTTTTTTTTGGCAAAGCCAGCCGGTTTTATAGTGGACCGTCCACTTTTTGTTACCAATGTAATAAAAACTTTTACAGTACAGGAGTATGGCAAAGCACCTTAACTACAATAAGAGATAAAGGAAAAAACAGCCCAGGAGTTAGGCAAGGCTCCTAAACTAATGAAAATGACTGAACTACTAATCCTCCTCAAAAGAGGAGGGATTACTTCCGACATCCGAAGATGCCTGATCAACACCGTCGGGGTCATCACCAATGCTATGAGAAAAAGGACTAAAATGCAACGCAAGAGAAGGGTCATATACCATGGACTCCGAAAAGTAAATAAATTATCTATCCCAAGAGGTATCGGATAACATAACTTTGTTCCTTTTCGCAAGCTGACCATCCTTCGCTAGAACCAGCAAATCACCTGAAATACAATACTACAGACATCTGAGGTCCAAATCGTCATCTAACACAAACTGGAAGAAATAGTCATCAACAAGGTTATATTGCATAGCAGTCTTCACATGAATCCAACACCTTTCCTGCGAATACCAATAAAATGGCGTAGAAACTGTATTTAAAGGGGCGGAAAAAGAAGTGGCAGCTTCAGAAGAAGTGACAAGGAAAACAGATGTGTCAATAGTAGAAGTGACATGGCATGGCAAAACATCAAGATTCTAAACATTAACAACAACATCAGATGGAAGAGACGGAACCAATGGAGGGATAGTAGCATCAGCAGAAAAACTAGCATTCGGAACGGGATCAGGAGGAGGAGACTGGGCAAGAGAACCAGGAGAACAATTCCTAGCCTTAGGAACCCGACTTCGAACATGGGAACTGAGGAGAGGAATCTTGGGGATATGATCCACCAAAGACGAGGAAGGAAGCTTGCAGGATGCATCAAGATGACCAAAAGAATGACAGAAGGAACAAGTATCAGGGGCCCATCCATATCTAATACGAACTTCGACCACATGATCAACGTCAAGCTGAACTTGAAGCGAAGAAGAAGAGGCTTATCAGGGGTTATTTCAATCAGTGCCTAGCATATACCAATTTGCATGGGATACCATATTGGAGTCAAAACATTTCAACTTACCAATAGCCCAAGCATCCCAATTCAAACCCACCAAAGGTCATAATACAAACGGGATATGAGAAAAGTAAACCCAGACAGGAATGGACATTACCTGGTCCCTAACACAAGCAATAGTAGGAGACCAAATAGTGATAATGAGAGGTTGACCATCAATAAAGCTTGGATCGGCCTCAAGGACTCGTTGGCGCTCCTTAAAACAGGAAAACTTGAAGTAGTATAACGAGTCAAGATACACAACACGGAGACCTCCATGTAATTTCCATAAACGATGACAAACACTGACAACATCTTGAATTCGGTGATTGGGATCCAAAACGAAGCCTACCAAATAAGCTGACCATTGTTCAATGCCAGCTTGCATAGCACTCGGAGGAGGCACCATTATTTACCTCCACCACAAAATCAATTGGTTCATAAGTTCCAGCATTCCGAGGAAAGGTATGGAAAAGAGACGACCATTGCTTAGGGCAATTAGGCACGGCCGTGCATGGAGGCAGGCCAACAACAGAGACATGGGCATGGGCAGTAAGAATAGCAACCTACTTAGGAATAGGCATGTGAGGAATGAGGCTTTCATTGACAACAAAATTGGGTGGGGTAATTTCACGAACACCTTGAGTGTAAACTTGAAATGCATTATGATCAACATCAGCACATTCATGCGAACAACCACCAACCACAAGAGCTACACATCACCTATACAAGATAACTTATGACAATTATCAACATCGTTATTACCTAGACCAATGTCACCACCTAGACCGGAATCAGTCCAAACTACAACAGAATTGGTAGCAACAGCAGCCAACATAGGGGTTAATGGCGATACACCCATAATATTACATAAACCAGATACAGGGGCACTAACTGAATCCATGTTTAACAAAGTACCAACAGACCGAGATGATGAAAGCTCCTTAGCGTAACAAGGAGAAGAGTTCTTCTTGCGGGTCATAGGAGATAGGAAATGGACGAGAGATGTATTGGAAGAAGTCAGAGCAGAAGAGAGCATGGAAACAGAAATTGCTTGGAAGCCATTATCGTTCAGTGTGTCGACATTTATTTTTTAACCTTAGTTATGAAAATTTTAAACTTTTAATAAGGGATTTTCATGTCTCTTTAAGTTAGTAAGTGCTAAATTTCTTCAACATGAACTAACATACACTAAACTTCACATCGACATCACAATTCATATCATATCACATAACCACTAGCATTAGCAACATCATTTACAACTTTTACTAAATAACTTTCAATTTCAAGTTAACTTATTCCACAAACCAACATACACATCCACAACCAATCATCATCACATCCAAGTACATCAATGCATAACCATTCAACATCGTAATTACACCATAAAAGCATCATTATTGACTACTAATTACACTTCAAATTTAGAGGTAATAACTAGGTTTAAAAAGGAAAACTTTACTCACCGAACTCCACTAAACTTTACTTGAACTTTCTCTAACCTAAGAACTTTTGCTCCTAACTCGACGAAGTAGGTTTGTGGACCTTGGAAGGCCAAGATGGCTCGGCCTAGTGGGGACATAGGGCTCGACCAAGATTGTGGTGTGGATGTAGGAGCTTGTTTTGAAGGGAATTGATTTTAGAGGTGATGTAGGATAGTCTAACTTGATTTTAAGAGTGTTTAAGTAGATTTTCAACTTAGGAATTTAGCTAAGAAGCCATGAATGGACGAATGGAGATATGAAGAGGGTGTTAGGAAATGAAGAAGGAGGATGTAGAGTAAAAAATATGAGAAGGAGGTGGAGTAAATATAGTCATAGAAAACAAGAAATTACCAAACTAACCTTCTATATATAATAATATATATTCTTGTCATGAAAACATGGAAGCCCATACTCCACCCCACCCTAACTATACACGTTGTCCCCTTGATTCAGTCCTCTTCCATGCCTTAGGTACTATACTACGGTGCTACGATATGGTATTATTAAATATAGGTTACTATTTAACACTATTTGCACCATGCTTGCTTTAGTAAAGTCAAATCATTATTATCTTAGCCTAAGTATATTTATTTAAATCATAACACTCACTTACTTTGTTATGACATGTAAATATTTGTGTATCCACGATATAAAAATTGTGCACAACGTTTTCTTACAACTTTTCAGTGTCGAAAAATCGAAATTTCGGAAAACGCTTTATGGTCACAGTTTCTATTTTTATTTGAACTACTTATTTTTTGTAAACAAAATTAGAAATTTATTTTAACATCATTTGTTATTATTTAAAGAGTTATATTTAATTATAAAACTTATGATTTGAATATTAAATTTTATTAAATATTCACAAATCAAGGCAGCAAATTTCAGGTCGTTGCACTCTTCCATCCTTAAAAGAATTTCTTCTCTGAAATTGTACCACAACCCTAATTCCTAGAAACACTAAAACTATCCATTAGTCCGTATAATGTACATAGATCATTCCTATGTAAAATCTGATTTGATAATTCACTCAAACACATAATTTCACTTCCGAACTAGTATCGCTCATCCGACTTCCTAGTGCGGACTTTGATCAGGCCTCTTAATTAAAAACCTCTGTTTTCCTTGCATAATCATAAACTGTGATAGAAAACTTTTGGTTCCACTTAAGAACCCTCACCAATGCTCGCCATCAAAAAATGAGTGATAAATCCTTATTTCGAATGGTATAAAACACCTCCAGTCATATACTCGAATCTAGGATCGAGAGGTATGTAAAAAGGAAAAATGATCTGTATACAACCTACATACTAATACTTTACTATCCAACTAATTTCTACCCTCCCACCATGCTTCATACGAATTAATCTTTAAATTTATTAACTTATGTAATACTCTTCTACATCGTGAGAGTATATACAAACATCTAATTTTTAATTCTATTTAATTTTAACTATTAGATATAGGTAAAATATAATTTGGATCTTGAAACTAAGTCGACCAAATCAACCTCTTCACCCTAATTGGTTTAGTAAGTAGCTAAGGAAAGTAGGATGCTTGTATCCAACTCCATCTTAGATTCTACTTTTTCTTAGACACTACTAAAGTAAAAATGTTTATTAGCCAGCCTAATAACATCAAATAATTCTTCACATCCTGGATGTTAAAATCAAAAGACATAGCTTAAATAAACTAAGTTGATTAAACCTCCTTATTAAATTTAACCTAATTAAAACTTCATTTATTAATGCACCTTTTTAATCAAAATATCCTTTTATTTTGAAAACTCTTCCTTTAAGGGATCCAAGAACACAATACCCGGGTTTTATTTGAAAAACCATTAGAAAACATATATATAGCCCGAGTAACTCCAAAATAATATCAAGGAACTGGATGCTACCAAATAGTATCATATACCCTTTTACTAAGAAGGGCAATACTAAAGAGAAGTGTTTGCCGTTTGAATACATCCCTTGCCCATTTTAGGTCATTTCTGAGACACTCGAACTAGTTAATAAAAATATTTCTTCATTTCCTAATTTCTTCTTGAAACAATACTATTTATAGACAAATAGTTTTTAACAAAATCATCCACTTGCTTAGGATTCATTCGGATTTGAACTTGTTTTGATTTGTACAATGACAAAGAGAATAATTTACCAAGTGCATTATCATATCTGCCTAAGCAAACATTAGACTGTCACTTAGAAGATTATACTGATCATTACAAAATAGATAAAGACTTATTCTCGAACTGTCCAAAGAAAACCTTATTCTCAAACTTTATTTTAAAATAGGTATATCTTAAAATATCTTTAAGAAAGATTACTAATATTTTACAAAAACATTTGGAATTTATCAAAGCCACTGGGATTTGATATTCTAAAAACCTTTTTCATTTTTAAAACACATTTAATAGTTCTGATTTATAAAATCATCTCTCTTAATTCATCTTATAAAACTATCTAAATATTTTTTTAATAAACATCTTTATTAAAATTCAATTTTTAACCCTACATATCGCCGAACGCCTTATAATCAAATGTGAAACTTAATTCACAAGGTGTTCGATTCAATGTTCCTACAAATTCTATCTACCCAACCCAAGATGGAAAAATAAAATCTACTATTAAATCTGAAATAGTCAATGCTCAAAACTGGACTAGCATAACTAGTTAAACCCTAAATGCTAATAGTTTAAATATTATTAACTCCTAACCCACTCTCCTCATAGATAACTATATAGATTTTGAAAATCATCCCTTTTTAATATAGAAATATATTCCTAGGTAAAATTATTCAATTTACCAAATTAAAAAAAAATTATGTCTATTGAACTTGTTCAAGACTTTATGAAATCCCTATCGATAACGTTGATCAAGCGCATCGACTAGAATATTTAACCCACTCAACAGGTCAAAAAACACAATATTAAACATTTTTATTCGCTAGTAAATACGCACTCATATATATATATATATATATATATATATATATATATATGTGTGTGTGTGTGTTACGCTAAGACTCATTCTAGGGTACCACTGACCCTATCTATAATGAGTTTACCCACCAAAGCCTAGGTGTTCGCTCAACCTAAGCTTTGATATCAAATGTAACGATTCAGATTTTCGATCCCCAAAAATTGACACTAATATGTCCACTGTATTGCATGCCAAGCATTCAAGTGTCGGAAAACCGATCGTTAGGGTTGAAAAAAATAAAAGATAGAGGAGAAGAAACTAAACAGTACAAAATCTCACAATGCAACGGAACAATATATATTACTCAACATAATATATTACAAAGCCATTTCAAAAATGTTACATTAGAGTAATAATAATACAAATTCTACCCTAGGATAGTTATAACAGTCTGTCCCTACCTAACCAATACAACATACATATAATACAGTGGATTAACAAGATAATAACTAGCTACCGATGAAGCCACCTACTCCAAGCTCCTCCAAAACGAATCTATGAAAAATCTGAACTACTTGGCTACCCATTCAAATTTGAGCACCCAAGAGTTTAGGAAAAGAAAATAAACTCCGGATCAAACATGGATCTGGTGTGAAAAAAGCATAAATCTTTAACTTTATAAGAACCTTTAAATCAAAAGCATCTCGTAGGACCACACTGCACATAAACATGGTCAGGTTTTTACCTTACAATAACCAAAACATTTGTATATAAAATCCAATGATATTATAATAATGTCTATGGTTTCAAATAAAGTATGAACTTTGCTGAAATGCTTGCATCTCACATTTCAACGTAGTTGGGTACATCTAAAATCGTAAATACACGTATTGGAGAATGGATTCTGTACTATAGCAAGGTAATGGACTACCTTCTCATGGTACACCCCTAGAAAATGCACCTAGAGTCTAACAAGAAATTCTTGTACACTTGCTACACAGAGCCGGCTGCCCATTTAACATGGCGAACCGGATTATCCCATCCCTTTTCGACACCGAGGCATTATACTTCCATGGTGTTTGCATGTAAAACAACTCTAATATGGACAATCTAGAATAGGATGGAGGCTCCTAATGGTAGCTAACCACATAGCTCTGCCACATACCCTGTTTTTGCCATTTTCCTAGTTGTGAGGTTGGACACTATGCTTTACCATCTTTTATGCTAGCAAACTATTTTGGAATGCTAACACTGCCCTCCCAGCAACGATACAATGCCAGCGTTCATCCATGCAAGTTGTTCCTAAATCGAACATAAAATTACACAATATTATCTTCCATATGGATTCACCCTCAGAAAGAATAGTATAACTCCACAACATACTTCAGTATGATTTAACATCGTTCGTTATTAGTTTGGAGTGGTTCTGATAAATTTGGGGACTGGTGTCTCCAAAACTAAGCGATAATTTCCGGCTAACTCGATTCCGGTTCTTTTGGAAGTATGCACAAAGCAAACGAGTCCTCATCGGGGAACTCGAATATACCCAACATACCTCTTGAGCCAAAACAGGTCCAGATTTTGATGTCGGTTATTTAACTATCAAATAAACAAACAACAACCAATTCCATTTGAGATTTATTTATCCATAGCAACCACTAAGCGTCAAAACAAATCTTTATTTAATAAATCTCTATCAAAAACATTTGTCTAAAGCATCCATATAATTATCTCTCTGACATAAGTATATTCGCAAAACATTTGTGAATAACTTCTTACTTCCAAATCATGTTAAAAAGGATTAAACAAATTTTGTTTAAATTGGAGGTAATGACAACCCTAAACACTATTCCCTCGGTGTTAAGTATGGAATGGATGTTCCATACCACCATTTTAAAAGGTTAGTTTAGAGAAACCCAGATCTCAAGTTCTTTTTATATTTCTTTCAATCAATCCTTTTTAATCAATCTATTCATTAATGAAATCTCTTTTAATTGAAATCCAAATCCTTTTCAAAATACTTTCCAAACTTCCACATTCAATATATAACTCTTTATAAAACTTCTGTTTATAACATTGATAACCATTCCCATTAGTTAAAAACACCATTTGCATTCAAACTATTAGTAACACCATTTGCTAAATCATCCTTTAAAGAAATAACTTTCAAACTGTTTCAAGAAGGAAATGAAATATTTATCCTTAAAAATTCAAACGGATGCTTAATGACCACAATTGTTCTTTTAATTTGGTTTAACTTATCCAGTTTAACATGGGTATTACACAACAATAGGTATGTAAGGGATCAACACATAACAATCAATCAACAAAAGTAAATGCCTAAGCAAATTGCAATAGCAGAATGGTGTTTGTTCCGCTAATAGATGTCATTTAGTTTTCCTAATCATATGAGATTACTTAAGGGTAAGTGACATAGAAATCCCTTTTACTTGAAAAAAGAAATAGCTTAAAGCAAAACTGATTATTTATACTTAAATAGTTTAAAATAAATTAAAACACTTGTTAATTAGAATCAAATGCTTATTAAATTTTAAGTAAACTTTTATTTAAGTAATTAAACCTTAAATAAACCTTTATTAAAACATCACTTAGCTTTAATCAAAGATTAACTAATAAAACACTTTTAAAATAATAATTAATTACTAATTATCTTAAATAAATAATTAAATAATAATTAATTAACCCTTAATTAATAATTAAATTTTAATTAAGTAAGAAATCATGATTAACTTAATTGATTAACATTTAAGTTTAAAAACCATTATTAACTAATGATTAAGTACTAATTACCTTTATCAATTAATTAATCGATTAAATAATCATTAAATAATTAAATAATTGTTCTCTAATTACTTAAAAATAGTTAGAAAACATTTCCAATTTTTTTAAGTGAAAACAAGTTTGGATTATAAGACTAGTTAAATTTTTCTAAACTGCACGTATAGCGACTATCGCTACACGAACCGTAATTTCAAAACTTGAAATTTTCTTTTCTAACTTTCAAAACTTAAAGTTTTTGAAAAATTATCATTTCTAAAACATAAAAGAATGTTTTAAAATCCAAAACAAAGATTCAAACTTGAAATTCTTTAACTTTTTAAAAAAAATCCAAATTTCAAAATTTTAATAAAAGTTTTTCCTCTCGCTTTAAGTTAGTAAGCGCTTACTTTCTTCAACATGAACCAACATACAGTATACTTCACATCCACATCACAATTCATATCATATCACATAACCACTAGCATTAGCAACATTATTTACAACCTTTACTAACTAACTTTCAAGTTCAAGTTAACTTATTCCACAAACCAACATACACATCCACCCAAACTAACCTTGTTATATATTCATATCATGAAAACATGGAAGCCCATACTCCTCCCCACCCAAACTATACACATTATCCCCTTGATTTGGTCCTCGTCCATGCCTTAGGTACTATACTAAGGTGCTAAGATATGGTATTATTAAATATAGGTTACTATGTAACACTATTTGCACCACGCTTGGTTCAATAAAGTCAAATCATTATTATCTTAACCTAAGTATATTTAATTAAATCCTAACACTCAATTACTTTATTATGACATGTAAATATATGTGTATGCATGATACACAAAATGTGCACAATGTTTTCCAACAACTTTTCGGTGTCAAATGTCGAAATTTCGAAAAACGGTTTCCAGTCACATTTTCTATTTTTATTTGAGCTACTTACTTTTTTAAACAAAATTGAAAATCTATTTTACCATCATTTGTTATTATTTAAAGGATTTATATTTTAATTATAAAACCTACTAGTTGAATATTTATAATTTATTAAATATTTGCAAATTAAGCGGTGAAAGTACGGGTCATTACACATCATCTAAGACAAATATCATAAAAGGAACCTAAAAAACTATAAATAATTTAAGCAACAAATGCAACACAGCTTGCATACTATTTGTAGAGTATAAACATATAATATAATTGCATATAATAACCTTTAGTTTATTAGACGATTAATTAATTTTAATCGATAATTCTAATATTGTTACGAAGGTCTTGAATTACCTCTGCTCTGATAATGCAAGGTTAACCAATTAACGTGAAACGATTAGATTACAGATATTATTGATCAGATTTGTTAGTGCAATTGTACCGCATCGAATATCAAAATGCTTTAATGCCCTCCATCATGTGACATGTTTAGATGTTTATAAAGATTATTGTTTTTATTTTTTCGATTTGCAATTAAGTTATTTTTGTATATTAGAGCGATGTATTGAAATCAATGCTTAAACATATAATATGTAACATGACTCGGTTCAATCATTTTCCTAACAAATGCATATTTTTAGGCATCTTTACTTACCATAACTTATGCACCGCCAAAACTAGAACAAGATAATTAAATATAAATTTAAATATAATCATCCAATAGTTCACTAAGGACTCAAGAATCTACAACTCAATTGCTACAAGATTCTGAAAATCATAATATTGTAAGAAAAATAGATGATTAAGAAATCATTAAATGATTCAAATAAATTATATAATCCTCAAAAGGCATTTAATAAAATATAAGTAATATTTTTTTGAAATACAGATTTACTTACTTGAATATAATGACTAATTTGGATGTTTATAAATTTAGTAGATTCCAGTTTCTATAACTGAATTTTACATAATCTCTGTCTTAAATATGAATGTTTTGTCAATTAAGACTTTCATCTATTTCGACAATAAGAGTTATCTCTATCCACTAGGATCTCGGAATTAAGCAAGAGAATAACTAGTGGAATTAAAAAACATTGATGGAACCCCACACTTTAATTGAGTTACTTAAGCTAAGTGACAAAAAACACAGCTTGTCACATACATGGTCCCTAGCAACACATTATACTATATTTATTGATTACTGATTAATTACACTCAACTATATAGTTTCTTGTTACACATACCCTGGAAAGAAAACAAGAAAAATGAACTCATTTTTCATACATTGCAAAAGAAAAGGATTATGGAATTAATATGGAGTCCTTGGTAAGCAAGCATACGCATGTTAAAATGATACAGGAAATTATGCATAAGAAATTTATCTTATTTGTTTGTTTAATATCTAACTTCTTGTATAGATCTACCTACATGCAAAACATCAAAAAAATGCGATACTAAACACGATACCAAAAATGCATAATCGACTACAACTATCGACTCTACAAAGCAATTGAATTCAACAAATTTTAAACCATTTAAGTTGCGGCCACTTTCAATCACAGAAATATACTACATGCAAAACAAACGTAATTAATCCAAATATCACCAAAACTGACATTTCCGTTCGAAATTGAAAGGAATGATCAATGATTTCCTATCATATATATGACTGTGTGCCTAGTTATGTTGATTTTTTTCTAGAACCTAATATTTGTTGAGTTTTTCATTCCCGTGTTCCGTACGTATAAACTTCACCGTATCTAGCCGGATTCAATGGTCGAAGTCTTCTATGCCCGCGTCCCGATTGAACATCCCTTCATCGCCTCCCATCGGGTATATAATTTAATCTTGGCAACACATTGTAACAAAAAAATCCAAAATATTACGTGACACCAATCCCATATATATACCATGATTATTTCAAATATCCTACGATGTGGGACTTTAATCCATTCGATCCACGTACACACTCCATTTACAATGTGATCCACACCTAACAATCTCCACCTTGGCGAGCACTGTTCAAGTCACCTTAGAGTTATACCGAGTCCTCTTCGCAGTGGTGTTAAGCTACTACTCTGAGTTCTCATAAGCGGAGGGAAGCAGGCTGATTAATCATATCTCCACCTTGACGAGCATCCCATGCTCAAGCCCCTCTGGAGCCATGCTTTGATCATTCTACATCGTACCGGTCCCTTGAACCATAAAGCTCTGATACCATGTTCAGTTTTGGCACTCCCGCGTTCCATACGCGTATGCTTCACCGTGTCTAGCTGGAGTCAACAGTTGAAGTCTCCTATGCCAACATCCCGATTGAACATCCCTTCATCGCCTCCCATTGGGCATATAATTTAGTTTTGGAAGCATATTGTAACAAAAATAATTCCCCAATGTTACGTGCCACCAATCCCATATATATATATATATATATATATATCACGATCATTCCAAGTATCCTGCGATGTGGGACTTTAATCCATTCAATCCATGCACCCATTCCATTTGCAATGCGAGCCACACCTAACAATATTTATCATATAAGCAAATGAACATTAATTATTTAGGTTTATTTAATTAGTTTAGAATTCAAATTTTGTTAACTTTTGTTGAAGTAAATATTAATCTCGATAAATTTCAAATTTATTGCATGATGCATATTAAAATTGTCAAGATAAAAAATGAACAGATCTATAATTGAAAATTTTATGCTAAATTAGACGGTAATTTGAAAATGTGAAAGCTTGAGTGAAACTATTATTATTGATGGTAGTGAATTAGAAAATGAGAATCTTGAAAATGTAAAAGTGAAAATGTCGATGAAGAAATTAGTGAGATTTATAAAGAACTAAATGAATATATAAAGAGAAAACTAAGGAGATGGGAAAAACGTCTATGCTTTACTACCGCATGATAATATTCACTATTGTGTGTATGTACGTGCGTGCATGTGTGTGTAGTGTATACATACACTTACATAATGTTTAGATGTTGAGTTTTTATTATATGTGTATGTTCATGAGTGCGTGTATATATATCTCTAGTTTGTGTAGTTAGAGATGAAGTAACAGAGTTAGCGAAGCTAATTTTGTTTCAATAGGATGTGTGTGTGTGTAGATGCAGTCATCATACATATACACACATACATACCGTTTAGATACTAGTTTTATTATTAGTTATAATTAGTATAGTTAGGATGAAGTAACGAAGTTAGCAAATGTAATTTTATAAAATTTATTTATATTATTATAGCACTAAATACATTATAGAATTTTATAGCAATCATTTATACTATTATAGCACTAAATACATTATAGAATTTTATGAAAAACAACAACATTGTTGTTCACAACTACACACTGGACTCCTCAATAAGAATTTCCTTTTATTAGGACACGCAATAGGATACCATAACCTTTTCACAAGCAACATATCAAACTCCTCAACCTCTAAATAATTCAACTTGTAGTAAATTCATAGTATTCAAATGCAACCTTGTCTCAGTCAATATGATTATAAAACAAATAAGCTGAATAATGCATATTAAAAAAATGATTACATTAAATTACTCTGGCAAGCACATGCTTATTTGAGATGTGAAGGCTAGGTGATAATGACAGCTGGTCATAATGTTAATATTAAGTCAAGCAAGGTAACTGTAATCAAAAGCATATGAACATATTTTAATAGTAAGTCGAGCAAGGATGAAGAGCCTTCAAGTAGTATATATAATAGTCACATTTTGATTATTTTTATTATCTTCTTCTATGGCTTGAGTCTCTAAAAAAATAAAAGGCATATGAATATATTTGAAAGTCTAGAGATGTAGCTCCACTCGAAGTTGCTAAAATTAGCATTCTACTTATGAAAAGGTGATGACTGTAGAAAGCTCACAAAACCAGAACTTTGAACAAGGAAATGGAATTAGAGTTGAAGAAATTGAAAAGGAAGCTTTTAATTGAAACAAGAAGCTTTTGTGAACAACAGGCAGTAAGCTGTTAAATGTGATGCATTTCGCCCTCCTAAAAACATAATGGATTTGCAATAAACAGCAGTTAGGAAAGGTTCCATAATGTGCTAAACAACAAGTTTTCATTTTTCCTTCTTGATTTCTTCAAAACTGTTATAACACATACAAGCCATATAATCAAAATGTAATTCAAAAAATAATTTATCTAGAGATAAGATAGAGTTAGCTGGCGACAAGAGTTAAGACCACGTAAAATTCTGCTATCAATTCTTCAAGGTGACTAATAAGTAAACCGCAGTAATCTGACTGATAAAAGAAAAGACAAATAATTCTAGAAGACTGTTCATCTTCACCCCTCAATGGTACCATTTTCTAAAGCATAAATAATTAGCTTATTTTGAAACGGTATTAAGTCAAAATAAATAAAGTTCTACCATCTCTACTACAAACTCATTAGCCAAACATTCTCAAATTATTGTAACAACCCGCATATTTCACGATTATATATTTAAATGTTTTATTTAAATATAGCATCGTTAATCGGATTAAAGTCTGAAATGTTACTTTTTGTAAACAGTCGAATTGGAACTCGAGACCACTTTCATTGAGTTCAAAATGGCGTTTACGACCTTTTTGAGTATAACCATCGATATGTTTGGAGGTGAGTAGAATTTTGATATTTTCATTTGGGGCTTTGGGTTTGGGTTTCAGCCCACTAAGAGAACCCAACTCCTCTACATAATAACTCCCACTCCACCCCTCTACTCTTCATTCATTTCATTTCCAATTTCCTAATACTCAAGCCCTAAAAGAAAAATGGGGGAAAAGAAAAGAAATTAAAATTCGTAAGCCCTAGATTCTTAGGAAATTCAAGATCCAAGCTCCAAAATCAAAGAGAAGCTTAGGTAAGCATCCTCTTCTTCTTCTCCATCTCAATGTCTCTCCAATTTCAGAAATTTCCTATAACCTAACATAGGAAATATTTGCTTATGATCTTAGATTGGAGCTTCTAGAATTGAAGTTGAAGAGTAGTTGATCTTTCCCCTTTTTTTGATCTTCTCATTCATTGTTTTTGGATTTAAAGGTGAGTTCTTGAACTCACATCTAAGTCTACAGCTTTCATTGTTGTTAGGTATGAATTCCTAACATCTATTTCATGTTCAATTGCTTTCGATTTGAATTTGTTTGGTAAATTTTACAATTTTAGGAATTTTGAAGTCAAAATCTTAAAGATCCTATCTTGGATATTTGGACATGTTGTTTGAGGTGTATCGAAGAGCCTATAAGGCTAGGTTGTCGCTTGGCATAATTCCCTAGCCTCCGTCGCTCGTCCGATCGCTTTTGGTTTGGATTTTCGCCCTTTATGGGCTAGGCTGATTTTTGCCTAGCAGGTAATTTTAGACGTCTGGATGAAAATCCAGATGTCTAGTTGAAAAATCCAGACGTTTGGAATTGGTCCCTGGAAAAAGAAAAAAAGGCAGAGGAAAAATCCAAACGTCTGGAAATCCAACCAAACCTCTGGTTAGTGGTTCAGACGTTTGGTTGGTAATTTCAGACGTGTGGAATTGTTCAATTTTGCCTATTTTAGCTGTTTTTGGGGGGATTTCCAATTTTCAATCGATTTTTGTTGATCCGGGTAGTTTTTGTCAATTATTATCGACTTTGATGACTTCATTTGTGGATTTTTGGGAATATCCATTTGATTGGATTTGATATCGATTTTTATGGTTTGAATTCACGTCGTCGAATGTGGATTTTTGGTGGTATATTGTTTTTACAATCATTTCTGTGATTTGTCACTTTTAAATACAAAGGTTTCCATACTAGTAGTAAATACTCAAACTCTTTCACAAAAATGATTTCAACATTATTTTTAATACAAAGCTTGTTTTTAAAACCGTTTTTCAATCTATTAGTATATACAAATCTTTACCTCATTCATATGAGAAATCTAATTAAACGGCTTAGCAAAACAAGTGGTATGAAACGCTTACGTTTACTTCGTCGGTTAATTCTTGGACTTGTTCGATTGAACTCTTGTGACAATTTTCGAGTGGAAACCTACAATTTGTTTGTAAATATTTAAGTTAAGCCAGTGGTTATGGAACATGAAGCTAAACTCATTTATTTACTAGCTTAGTGTAATTTACACTTATCGATCAATGATGATCCTTTGGTGATTTAGACTAGCGATGTGCGATGTCTCTTTGTCCGGAAAAGGGGACTATACCCTATTAGGAAGAGCTACGGCTCATAGTCCGCAAAGGGGGACTATACCCTGTTTGGAGGAGCTTCGACTCATAGGAGGAGCCATGGCTCATAGTCCGCAAAGGGGGACTATACCCTGTTTGGAGGAGCTTCAGCTCATAGGAGGAGGTTTGGCTCATAGTCCGCAAGGGGGGGGGGGGGGAATATACCCTGTTTGGAGGAGCTCCGGCTCATTTTATGGGATAGCGACCCATTTGTGATACACGTGTTATTGAGTTTTCATGCTCCCGTTTTTGATAGACCTTCCCCTTTTTGTGATTTCTGGATTTCTAGTTGATGATTTCTAGAATTTGTGTTTCACCAATTTTGATGATATGCATTGATAAGCTCTATCAATATTTGTGTTTTGGTGAATAATTTAAAGAATATGACATTCTTTTTAGTGTTTGAGTATATTTGAGATATTGTATGATTTTTGTCGTTATCTGATGTATACTTAACACAATATGGCATTATTGTTATCATACGTTTTTATCATATCTCTTATCCTATCTCATTTTATATGATATTTATAGCTAGACTGATCCGTTTATTATTTTTCTTCTTAAATAATACTCGGGTCAGACTGAGGTATTTCAGGTGCTTCTACTTGACTTCTTATTAGGGACCATCATCTGATTTTTGGCTAACTACTTTAGATTAGTAGTTTTTGCTTTTATACATTCGAGATAGAGACTCCTTGATGTATACTTATTCTTTTGTCTAGCACTTGTACCTATTCATTTGTGTTATGCTTATTTCTATATTTGTTTTCAAATGCCACATAGCCACTGTGTGGTAGCTTTGAGTTTGTATTTGATATGTCGGATTTCCTCTTGAAATGAAATGCATGTCATACTATCTGACATATCCGTACTCGCATAAAGCAATTACACAGATGGTCGCTCCTCAACAGCCTTATTCTTCGCGCTAGTCGATGGCATTACCTCGTAGTGTCCTTGGCTAGTGTGAGTATAGAGGTGGGGTGCCACAGCTTGGTATCAGAGCCAAACTTCGGAACAATGTAGAATAATCTAGCAAGGATCATTGTCCTAAGTCTCTCTTAGGATCATGCCTTAGGATTAATTCAAGTCATTGGACCCGTTCTATCCTATTTTCTTTTGTGATGCCTTGTTTTATCAATCAAGTTTGTTTGATATTCATTCTGAGAATAACCTTTATCCTCTTCTTTCTTTTTTTTCTTTCTTAAAGAAGAGAAATGGTTAGATCTGGTCGTCCCAGTGCCGGTCAATCCAGTGCTACTCTTCAGGATGGAGTATTTATGTCTGCCCAGCAGCTTTTATATCTTGTAAAGAATGCTCAAGCAGCCGGACCCATTCTAGAGCCTACTCATCCTAAATCTGGGTTTGCATGCTTGTGCAGAGATTATACCGATTTGGGTGGAAGGCCATTCAAGGGTTCCTAAAGCGTTATAGAAATCCAAGCTTGGCTTAGAACATGCGATCGCATCTTTTTCCGCATGAATCTTGTGAATCTACATCGAGTCCAAGTGGCTTCTAGCATGCTCTAGGAGAGAGCATTAGATTGGTATGAGCTTTTGGTTTCTGAGATTATCGAAGCGGATCTTACTTGGGAGCAATTCCGGGAAAGATTCGAATTGAAGTTTTTGCCGGAGGCTGAAAAAGTGACTTTAGCCCGACGCTTTATTGACCTTGTTCAAGGTGAATCTTCTGTGACAGATTATATCGCATCTTTTGAGTCTTTCTCAAAATATGGGGTCGAGTTTATAATACCCCATTGAAGAAAAATCAGAGGTTTGTCCATGGGTTGAATAAGAACCTCAAAAAGCCTTTACTTCTGAAACTAGAAGTTTCTTTCGATCAGCTTGTAGATATTGCTCTTCGACTTGAAGAGGCTGATAAAGAAAGTGATGTTGAAATTGTGGGTGTCAATAAGAACTTCAACATTAATAAGAAGAGGCATCCCTTTATTAAGTTCGAAAGTCCTAATCCCAACAAGAAAGTGGAGCAAGTAACTTCGGTAGCAAAGACTTCAATCCCTAATCGTAGAGAATGCTACAATTGTGGCTCTAAGGACCACTATATAAATAGGTGTCCAAGGCCTATTTCTTGCCGCTATTGCAAAAGTTTGAATCATTATATATCTTCATGTCCTAAACTTCAAAGCAAGAGAGAGGGAGAGTTGAATGTTGTGCAAGCCCCTAGTAACACTTCTCTTGGTCAAGGTATTTCTCATTCCATCCTTGATGGCATTATTTTGTTTCATGATTATCCTATTCGAATTCTTTTGATACGGGTGCATCTCATTCTTTTATATCAAAAGATTTTGTTGATACTTTTTCTTTAATATTATGGGTTTGATGACTTCACTGAGAATTGCGAATCTGGTTGGTGGATCCACAACACTCAGTTTGCTTTGTAAAGATGTCGAGATTATTTTATGTGATTATTCTTTCCGAGCCGATTTGCATGTTATGCATTACTTAGGCTTCGAAATTGATTTTTGGGCAAGGATTGGCTTAATCATTATGAAGCCCATATCCTATGTCTCGAGAGGACTATCCATCTTCGACATTCTCAATCTGTTAAGCAGGTTTTTAATTTTTTCTTAATGATTTCGATTTCTAATTCAGTGGCATCATTTTATTCTTTTAACCCACATGATGTGGAAAATGTTATTTCTCTCATGCAAGTAGTTTGTGAATTTTCTGGTATTTTTGAGCTTGTCTTAGGATTACCACCTAAGCGATTTATTTAGTGGTGCTATGGTCTTTTCAGCTCGACCTTGCCACCGTTTTCATCAGCTACGAGTTGCGGAGGGTAGCATCCCATTTACCGCATTCCGCACCCGTTATGATTCTTATAAGTGACTCGTGATGTCATTCGGTTTGTTCAGCTTATTTCATCCATCTTATGAATCGTGTATTCTGCGAATATCTCGATGAGACCATCCTTGTATTCATTGATTATGGATGAAAACAACAATTTAAAATTTGCAAATCTTTTTAATAGGATATTTATATGTATGATTGGATTTTGTTCTTAAAACGAGCAAAGAATATTCGTAAAATTTTTAAGAGACATGTTTATCATATAGAAGGTGATTTTGTGTTGTTTTGTCCATTGAGTGCTTAAAGAATTCTGGTCGATGCGCTTGATCAACGTTATCGATAGGAATCTCCTAAACGCTATGATGAGACAGTCAGACACAATGAATTGACTTGTAAAAAGTAAATTTTTCTAAAAACATTATTACACAAAGATTAATTATAATTTTGAAAGTCTTAGCTTTTCGGGAAAGAGGATCAATTAAAAGAACTCCTTTCCGATGTTCCTATTCTTGTGATTCCCGAAGGGAATCAAGGCTTTATTGTTTGTACCGATGCTAGTCGTATTGGTTTGGGTGTCGTTCTCATGCAAAAAGGGAACGCGTTATCGCTTATACTTCTATACAATTAAAGCCTACCGAGATTGGATATGCCACTCATGATCTAATGCTCGCGGCTATTGTTTCCGCCCTTAGAAATTTGGTGTTCATTAGTGTTTCCCCTATGAAGGGTGTTGTGTGTTTCAGTCGATCGGGAAAATTAGCACCTCGATATGTTGGTCCATTTCCCATCACCGAACGTATTGGTTCCGTGGCTTATCGCCTTTTATTATCGGCTCAATTTTCTACTATTCATGACGTGTTCCACGTTTCTAAACTACAGAAATGCCTTAGGTATTCCGATTCTATTCTTGAGCCCGGTGTTATTGAAGAAATTGAGGTTTCACCTAATTTAACTTATGAGCAACATCCTATTCGTATCATTGCTTCGGAGGTTAAACGCCTTCGAAATAAAGATGTTCCGCTTGTGAAAGTTCAATGGTCCTCAAATCCTAAGGATTGCTCTTGGGAATCTAGAGAATTCATCGAGCAAACACATCCGGACTTACTCTCTCGTGCTCTTTAAAGGTGAACTTCTCACTTTAAATTTTTTTCTTTTGTATTGATTATGCCTTTGTATGTGGTTGTTTCTTTTTTTCCTCTTAATTATTACGAGGACACAATTTTTTTAAGGAGGGGAGTCTGTAACAACTCGCATATTTCACGATTATATATTTAAATGTTTTATTTGAATATAGCATCGTTAATCGGATTAAAGTCCGAAATGTTACTTTTTGTAAACACTCGAATTGGGACTCGAGACCACTTTCATTGAGTCCAAAATGGCGTTTACGACCTTTTTGAGTATAAACATCGATATGTTTGGAGTTGAGTAGAATTTTGATATTTTCATTTGGGGCTTCAGGTTTAGGTTTCAGCCTACTAAGAGAACCACACTCCTCTACATAATAACTCCCACTCCACCCTTCTACTCTTCATTCATTTCATTTCCAATTTCCTAATACTCAAGCCCTAAAAGAAAAATGGGGGAAAAGAAAAGAAATTAAAATTCCTAAGCCCTAGATTCTTAGGAAATTCAAGATCCAAGCTCCAAAATCAAAGAGAAGCTTAGGTAAGCATCCTCTTCTTCTTCTCCATCTCAATCTCTCTCCAATTTCAGAAATTTCCTATAACCTAACTTAGGAAATATTTGCTTATGATCTTAGATTGGAGCTTCTAGAGTTAAAGTTGAAGAGTAGTTGATCTTTCCTTTGTTTTTGAGCTTCTCATTTGTTGTTTTTGGGTTTACAGGTGAGTTCTTGAACTCACATCTAAGTCTACAGCTTTCATTATTATTAGGAATGAATTCCTAACATCTATTTCATGTTCAATTGCTTTTGATTTGAATTGGTTTGGTAAATTTTACAATTTTTGGTATTTTGAAGTCAAAATCTTTAAAGATCCTATCTTGGATATTTGGACATGTTGTTTGAGGTGTATCGAAGAGCCTATAAGGCTAGGTTGTCGCTTGGCATAATTCCCTAGCCTCCGTCGCTCGTCCGATCGCTTCCGATTTGGATTTTCGCCCTTTATGGGCTAGGCTGATTTTTACCTAGCAGGTAATTTCAGACATTTGGGTGAAAATCCAAACGTCTGGTTGAAAATCCAGACGTCTGGTTGAAAAATCCAAACGTCTAGAATTGGTCCCTAGGAAAAGAAAAAATGGCAGAGGCAAAATCCAAACGTCTAGAAATCCAACCAGACGTCTAGTTAGTGGTTCAAACATCGGGTTGGTAATTTCAGACGTCTAGAACTGTTCAATTTTGCCTATTTTGCCTGTTTTGTGGCGATTTCCAATTTTTAATCAATTTTTGTTGATCCGGGCAGTTGTTGTCAATTATTATCGACTTTGATGACTTCATTTATGGATTTTTTGGAATATCCATTTGAACGTTATTTTTAATACAAAGCTTGTTTTTAAACCGTTTTTCAATCTATTAGTATATACAAACCTTTACCTCATTCGTATAAGAAATCTAATTAAACGGCTTAGCAAAACAAGTGGTATGAAACGCTTGCGTTTACTTCGTCAGTTAATTCTTGGACTTGTTCGATTGAACTCTTGTGACGATTTTCGAGTGGAAATCTACAATTTGTTCGTAAATATTTAAGTTAAGCCAGTGGTTATGATACATGAAGCTAAACTCATTTATTTACTACTTAGTGTAATTTACACTTATCGATCAATGATGATCCTTTGGTGATTTAGACTAGCGATGTGCGATGTCTCTTTGTCCGAAAAAGGGGAACTATACCCTGTTAAGAGGAGCTACGGCTCATAGTCCGCAAAGGGGGACTATACCCTGTTTGGAGGAGCTTCGACTCATAGGAGGAGCCACGGCTCATAGTCCGCAAAGGGGGACTATACCCTGTTTGGAGGAGCTTCGGCTCATAGGAGGAGCTTTGGCTCATAGTCCGCAAGGGGGGACTATACCCTATTTGGAGGAGCTTCGGCTCATAGGAGGAGCTTTGGCTCATAGTCCGCAAGGGGGGACTATACCCTGTTTGAAGGAGCTCCGGCTCATTTTATGGGATAGCGACCCTTTTGTGATACACGTGTTGGTGAGTTTTCATGCTCCCGTTTGTGATAGGCCTTCCCCTTTTTGTGATTTCTGGATTTATAGTTGATGATTTCTAGAATTTGTGTTTCACCAATTTTGATGATATGCATTGATAAGCTCTATTAATATTTGTGTTTTGGTGAATAATTTAAAGAATATGACATTCTTTTTAGTGTTTGAGAATATTTGAGATATTGTATGATTATTTTTGTTATCTGATTTATACTTGTCACAGTATGGCATTATTGTTATCATACGTTTTTGTAATTTCTCTTATCCTATCTCATTTTATATGATATTTATAGCTAGACTGGTCCGTTTATTATTTTTCTTCTTAAATAATACTCGGGTCAGACCGAGGTATTTCAGGTGCTTGTACTTGACTTCTTATCAGGGACCATCATTTGATTTTGGCTAACTACTTTAGATTAGTAGTTTTTGCTTTTATACATTCGAGATAGAGACTCCTTGATGTATACTTATTCTTTTGTCTAGCACTTGTACCTATTCATTTGTGATGTAGTGGATCTTGTATGACCACTACTTTGATGTACACTTCTACGTGTTATATTCATATCTATTTCTGCCTTTGTGATATGAATATCTGTGACTGATTTGTGTTATGCTTATTTCTATATTTGTTTCTGAATGCCACATAGCCACTGTGTGGTAGCTTTGAGTTTGTATTTGATATGTCGGATTTCCTCTTGAAATGAAATGCATGTCATACTATCTGACATATCTGTACTCGCACAAAGCAACACAAATGGTCGCTCCTCAGCAGCCTTATTCTTCGCGCTAGTCAACGACATTACCTTATAGTGTCTTTGGCTAGTGTGAGTATAGAGGTGGGGCGTCCCAATTATCCTTTCCTTAATATGAAAATCAAGCCTATAATAATCCAAAAAAATTAATCAAAAGCCTTGATTTTGTTGAGAAATAGGAGTCTATATTCATGACCATGCCATCTACAATTTAGTTGTAGAGCTTTGGAGTGATTATATATTAACTCCGATATTATTCAACAATTATATGGCTTAGCTGAGGATTACAATAGTAGTACAATAATCTTTCAATAAACTTCAAACCAGAGCCATCTAAAATTACATAAACATCCACTTCAAGAAAAGGGGGAAAATCTAGAGATAAAAGGAGATTTTACCAAATTAGGAGATGGAGGAGAAAATTGAAAGAATTCACCAACAACTATATTCATCACTTGTTCGCTTGATGGATAAAGAGAGGGAAATTAATGAGGGTTTGCGCCTTTTTATAGAAACATGAAACAAAGAGTAAAGATAGGAGAGAAGAGAAAATAACGTGAAATTAGAAAAATTAGTGGCATATAAGAAAATTTTCAGAATTAAAAGGAGGGAAATATGCGAAACCATTTTATATTTAGTTTGATATTAGGGATTAATGTCTATAACAGCGGCAAGGCTATAGACGCTGACATTAAGTGTTGTAAACAGTAAATTTTCTTGTAGTGTTTGTTATTTAATCATTTCCATTTCTAATTCTTTAAATGCTCGTAACTTCTTGGTTTAAAATGAGTATTTAAATTTGTTAATGGGTTTTGATAAATGGAGAAATTAATTTGTGATTTTGTAAAATATTGTTAGTGTAAAAGTGGTGTTTTATTACGTGATAAAACAAATTAGAAATTAGTAACACTTTACTTCTCTTAAAGATTTTACAACAGTTGTCTTATTGGATACTTACCCAAACCCTATTAGGCCCATGTAAGGGAGGAATAAGAAGTACATGTCCTTTCTCCTTCCATTCTTCTGCTCAAAAATCTGAAAAACAAAACTCTCTTGTTCTCTAAACCCTAGAATCAAAATCATCCCCAAATCAAGATCAAAACAAAGGGCTTTTGGTCAATACTTGTAGAAATCAAAGCTAGGTAATCTTATCTACCTTTTAAACCCATCAAAGTATGTTTTCTATTTCATTTTTAAACTTAGTGCTGCTGGATAGATTTAAGTTTTTAAGAATTTAGGTGTATTTGAGTTTAACAAAGAGATTGAAAGGTAGTAGTAAGGCTTTGGGCAAGATTACCAAGCTACAGGAAGCATTAAAGGTGAGTTAATCACTCACTTATATATTTCTAAATCTTTTTCTGCTGCATATAATTGTTTGAATAATTTGTTGATTGAATTGCTTGCAATATGGTTCTAAACTTGAGTGACTATTTGATTGTTGTTTGCTGGAAGTTTAATGTAAAAATCATTGTAGTAAAACAGCGATATCATGGTGTAAAATAATCCAAAACGACTCAATATTGGTGGTGGAAAGTTCTTTCAATTAGCTACAAATTCTGGTTTAATCACTTGTCAAGTTTTATCAGTTTACTGCGTCGAAATTGAGTTTGAAACGGTTGGTGTTGTACTGCCCGTGTAATTGGCTGAGTTTAAACCTGAAATTAAATTGGCCATAACGTTTTCTTTACTTATCAAAATTCAATCATTCTTGATATTCTGAAAAGATTAGACTATGTGCTACAACTTCCGTGTTTTACATTTTGTAAAATTTTGAGAGTTATGTGGTCAAAACTGTAGATCTTTAAACCCTAAATTTGAGTTTAAGAAATAAATAGATAAGCTTCGTATACAAGTAATTTTGCTGAAGTGAATTATTTATGCTTATAAATCTTAGAATCATTTCTAAATTAAGTTAATAGATACTATAAATGATTTTTAGCATGTTATTTTATATATCAAGCATGGTTGGTAAAATATTTACGGATTTGGAAATATGGCTTTGGAAATCCAAACCGAATCTATTTTTACATAAAAGTGATTATGTAATTGGAATATGTATTATAATTTTATTAAATAAATGATTTAGGATTTGTGAATTAGAAAATTTAATTTTGAAAAGTATAAACTTATTTTGTTTCTAAATAAAATGGTTATATTTTAATGTTATCCGACATTTTGACCCAGCTATATTTGAACTGATTAGACAAGTTAGATTCGCCTATCGTTAGGCTAGTAAGCCCAGAGCGATGATTGTGGGTCCAAAAGTCAAGTACATATGGTAATATGAAGCTGTAATCGAATGAAATTGAGAGATATGCAATGCAGAATGTTTTAAGAATGGAATATAGTTTAACAGGAGGGATCGACAATAACCATTCTCCAACATAGGGATCGACATGTTTTAGGAAGTAAGTGCAATTCAGTAGAATATAATCAATATCTCAAGATCTAGAAGTCTAATGTATACGAAATTTTATGATCAAGATGTGGGGACCTCAGGAAGCCGACCTTAGGAATCACACCTCAAAAAGATGAAATAAGTGGGATTAGCCCTCTTCCCTCATTAGGGATCAGCTGAAAACAGAAGACAACTCACATTAAAGCAAAGATCGAGCAATAACTTAAGTTCTACTTATCCAATTGGCATGAAACTTTGAGGCTAAGCACATTAAAACATGATAAATCTACCATAGGGATCGCACTCCCAAATTCCTTAAAAATAGGGATCGGCATCGATCCCTATCCCTTGGGATTTGGGCCATGTGATCCCACTGACGGGTCTATTTGGTTTTGGAGAACCTTCTGTCGAATTTCCAATGAGATATTTTGCCATCTTCGTCTATAAATATAGGCTTAGTTATTCATTTTTGAAACCTTTGCACTGCTAATCACTTTGTACTCTATTGTAACTAAGGATTTCCATCTGATCCCTGTTGTACTCAGTTTACAAAGTGATTAATAAAGAAATATATTCAACGTGGACGTAGGCAAATGACGCAGAACCACTACTAATTATTGTGTACGTGTTATAGCTTTGATTTAATACCATTTCATTACTAATATCCTTTGTTTTTATTTATATTCTTCATTTATTTCTCTACAGAATTTCTATTGAGTGTTCGGGCCAATTTTTGGTTCAAATATTTTGGTGCTTTCACTAAGATTGCAAGATTCTCAGCCCTATTTGGATCCCTTCATTGCTACTGGATTGCATAAATCCCCCGAAGAGATTTGGAATTATCTTTAAGAAGCTTGTTCATTATACTTAGATTTGCAAAAGTCTAAGAAAGACTATCAACAATGGTTAGGAATACCAGATCAACATCTCAAAATGCAGAAGGAAACGAGAACGCTTGCATCCAGCATGAAGGTCAATCTACCAAAAGATGTGAATGCTACTAATATAGTTGTTGTCCAGAATCTGGCTGATTCCATCAACAGTTGAATTCCAGAATCTGATGAAAGATATAGCAGAGAGTAACCGACAGTTGAATCAGCAGATTCAAGTCAATATAGATCTAATGAACTAACTCAGTCAGCAATAGCATGGGAAAGCTAGGAGGGACCCTACCCCTTATTCTACATTAGAGAGTTCTAGTTCATCAGATGATTATCAATGATGCAGGCATCGCAGAACTGATGGATTTCACATAGAAGCTTCAGGACATCAATAAGAAAAACTTACCCAGTCTGCCAAGACCGATCGGTGCCCATCCCTACATTGGGATCGGTACCGATCCTTTCTCCAGAGGAGGGAGCCTACCTTTTAATGTTGGAGCACAAGCTGGAGCTGCTGCGATTGACTTGGATGTTGGTGTCCAAATGGATGCAGACTAATTTCCTCCTCGGAATGACGATGAAGTGAATGTATGTGATATACATCGAGAGGATGTTGAGCCAAGAAGGCATGCAATGGCTCGTAGACATCCACCGGACCATTCACATGAGGTGGAGCATGGTCACCGCTTGGCTTCAACTATCCAAACGTCGGACTTGTCGACTATGGTTAGACAGCTAATGAGGAAGAGCTAAGGCTTGACAAAAGATGATTGGGGCATTTTGAGAAGCCATACCCCCATTTACTGATAATATCTTACATGCCGAGTATCCAAGAACGTTCAGTATGCCGTCGATGCCTGTTTACGAGGGAAAAACCGACCCTAAGCAGCATATCGTGAGATATGAATGGCTAATGGATTCTGCACGAGATGATGATGAATAAGTGTAGATGTTTTTGCATCACCCTCTCTGGAATATCAACGATGTGGTTTATGAGATTACCCCCACGGTCAATCTCTAGATTTGACGGTTTAGCAATGAAGTTTGTGGAGCAGTTCTGTGTGCATGCAACTCACCCCAAAGATGTAATGTCTTTATCCAGCGTGATCCAGGCTCTGGGTGAATCACTAAAAGATTATTTGGAGAGATTTCATACAGTTGTCACAAAAGTCAGTAATCCGAATGACCATTCAATATTGATGGCAATAACGAGAGGGATTGATCCGTAATCGACTTTGCCGATTGGTTAGTTGGCAAACCACCCACAACATTGGAACGTTTCATTTCAAAGGCAGTTCAATATTTGAGGAAAAAGGAAGCTAGATGCTCTAGGAAGAAGAATTTCATAGGACCAAGTGGAGAAGGAGTACATAGCAACATTGCAGTGAAGCAGTCTGGCAATAGTTCTGGAAAAGTCCAAGTGAATGTCCAAAATAAACCAAATCAGCAAAATAAAGGCGGTGTTCAGAACCGTGAATGAAAAAGGGATTCTGGAAGGGGAAAGCCCAAGATTCCAATGTATGATATCTATACACCACTAAATACATCTCTAGAGAATGTCTTTTTGTCTACCTGCAATACCATTAAGTACAGGAAGTCACCTCCAAAAGAATCGATGAAGAAACAGAAGCAGACTGGAAAATATTGTCGGTTCCACGAATGCTATGGACATAACACAAATGAGTGTAGGCAACTCCATTATATAATCGATAAATTGATTCAAGAAAGAAAGTTACAGCAGTTTGTCAAAGCCTCACAGGATGGCTGGCATGGGACATCTGACCCCAACCAATGACAAGTTTCACACAGGGCCAAGGAGCCTGTGCGGACTGTTGGATGATTAGTGATCAATATAATAGTTGGATGACCACATCCAGCTGATAAGAGTTGGCATAAGATGGAGCACTATGCTAGCACGATCAAGCATATGAATTTTGAATGTTGTTCGAGTACAGAAGATGGATCTCCGACAAAACAGCAGCGTACAATGGCAGATGACATTATATTTAGAGACATGGATGCAGACAAGGTGGAGGCACTAACGATCGACCCAATGGTCATTTTGGCCACGATCGGCCTTTCTAAGTAAGGAAGATTTAGGTTAATTGTGGAAATTCCATTAATAGAATTTTCAAAAAGGTTTACGATCAGATGAGGATGGAAGCCAAGGACTTGAAACCGTCTAAAGCTCGCATTCATGGCTTTAATGGTACTGCAACTGAACCTGTCGGATATGTCAAATTGCCCGTGTAGTTGGGAGAAGGTGACCGTAGGAGAGTGTGGATTTTACCATTTATCGCCTTGGATGTTGACTTTCCATACAATTCTTTTCTAGGCCGACCAGCCATAGCTGAATTCCAGGCAGCTCTCGCCCCATGGTGTTTGAGTTTGAAGTTCCCAACTAATAACGGTGTTGGAGTTCTGCATGGCGATCATGCGACTGGATGTGCCTGCTATGTAGCTGAATTGAGAGACGCTCAATGAAAGGAGAAAGGTAATGGTGTGGACAAGTTTCTCCTCATCCAAACTATCGAAGATTGACAATAGGTGCCTAGGCCTTTGCTTGGGTGCCACAGTTAGATATAGATCTGAGGGATGATAAGGAGGAGCCCAAAGAGACCAAGGCTGCACTAGCTGAGCTGACGATTGACAACATGGTCAGCCACGGCGACCCATCATGGGTCCTAAAGATTGGATTATAGCTTAGCCTCCCGACGATGAAAGAACTTTCTAATTTTCTTTGAGCAAATCTTGACGTGTTTGCTTGGACTCATTCAGACATGTGTGGGATCTCGCCTGCTTACGAGCCACGTAATAAATATCGACCCGAAGCATATCTTGGTGAAACAGAAAAGGCATGGTATGGATCTGGAGAGATCTGTTGCTCTTAAAGAGGAGGTGGATAGACTCAAAGGCAATGGGTTTATTTATGATACCCTCTACCCTAAATGGGTGTCTAATCCTGTACTTATAAGAAAGGCGAATGGAAAGTGGTAGACATGCATTTACAACTCGGACTTAAACAAGCCGTGTCTAAAAGATAGTTTTCCCTTTCAAGGATCGACCAGTTGGTAGACTAAAAAACAGGACATGAATTGCTATCTTTCATGGACGCATACTCTGGGTATAACCTAATCCCGATGCATATTCCCGATCAAGAGCGCACAAGTTTCATTACCGATGTTGGTTTGTATTACTATATGGTAATGCCAATTGGATTGAAGAATGCTGGAGCGACCTATCAATGCCTAGTTAATAGAATGTTTAAAGATCAGATTGGAAAACCAATGGAAGCATATGTAGATGGTATGCTAGTGAAGTCATGATGATCAAGTGATCACATTAGACACTTGGAAGAAATTTTCGATATCCTGTGATACTACAAAATGAAGATCAATCCACTGAAGTGTTCTTTTAGCATTGTATCAGGAATGTTCTTGGGTTTCATCATCAATGCCCACAGAATTGAAGCTAATCTCGTAAAGATTCAACCAATTTGCAACATCCAAGTGCCGAAGACCATCAAACAAGTGTAGAGCCTAAACGGGAAGGTCGCCCGAAGTCAATTTATTTCAAGAACCACTAATAAATGCATTCCTTCTTCGACATGATCAGAAGAGGGAAATGGAACTTTAAATGGACACAGGATTGTGAAGATGCATTCCGAGCTGTGGTGAATCATTTAGAGAGGCCTTGCATCTTGTCAAAGCCGGTGGATCATAAAGACTTGTACATCTACTTTGTCGTGTCGATACATGCTATAAGTGTCGCATTGCTTCGCGAAGAGAATCAGATCCAGAGACCAGTCTATTATGTTAGCAAACGATTAATAGAAGCAGAAAGGAACAATCCAAAGATAGAGAAATTAGCGTACTACTTGTTGATTGCTTCACGAAAGCTCAGCCCTTATTATCAGGCTCATCCTATCAACGTTTACACCGACCAGCCGTTACGACAGGTCCTATAACGACCTGAGACATCTGGAAGGTTACTTAAGTGGAACATTAAAGTGAGTCAATTCGGCATCACTTATCTCCTTTGGAGAGTAATCCAAGGACAAGCACTGGCGGACTTTATAGCAGAATTCATTGCATAAGATGATCTCTCAGAGAGCGGTGGAGCCCCTACCATTCGATGGAAAATGTATACGGATGAAGCATCCAATGATCGTTGTTTTAGAGCTGGAATCATGTTAGTGACTCTGAAAGATTGATCAATTTGCTATGCTTTGAAGCTTGACTTCCTTGCAACGAACAATAAAGCTGAGTATGAAGCTTTGATTGCTGAGCTCAAACTTGCTAGAGAAATGGGGATAAAATATCTTGAAATCCTTTATGACTCACAATTGGTAGCATACCAAGTCAGGGGAGATTACTAAGCTAGACTCGCCCTGTACCTTACTCAATTCCAAGAGTTATTGACTGGCTTTGCACATTATGACATCACGCACATTCCCCGGGATCAAAACAAAGCGGCCGACTCATTGGCAAAGTTTGCTAGTACTGGGGATGCACAACAGGTGGACTTGGTCTAGTCGAAGTAGTAGACGCTCCGAGCATAAACCAGATAGAAATCGACTGGGTATTAGAGACAGAGTTCGAAAAGGAGTCGTGGATGACTCTAATTAAAGACTATTTGTTACAGGGAGTCCTTCCCGAGCAAAGGAATAAAAAACAACAAGTCCTTCACAAAGCTTCACGGTATATCATTCAAGAAGGAGTCATGTATAGAAAGGGCTTTTTTCATTCCCCTACTCTGGTGTATCACTCACGATGAAATAAATTGAGTTCTAAAGGCAGTTCAAGAAGAGGAATGTGGCGATCACACTGGGGGTAGACCCCAGCAAAGAAAATACTCCGTTATGGGTATTATTGGCCGCATGCCAACCGAGATACTGCTGATTACGCTAGGCGATGTGATAAGTGCCAGATGTATGCAAAAAATTTGAGAGCTCCACTAACAGAAATCACACAAATTTTTAGTTCATGACCATTTTCCATATGGAGTAAATATATCATCGGTTCTTTACAAATCTATAAAGGTGGTGCGAAGTACGCCATCGTGGAAGTTGATTACTTCACCAAATAGGCTGAAGCGGAACTTTTAGCCACGATCACAACAATGAAAGTAATCAACTTCATTGTCCGGGACATCATCTGTCGTTTTTGGATTTCCACAAACCATTATCACTGACAATGGAACCCAATTCAATAGCGCTGAATTAAAAGACTTCTGCCATCGGCATCATATTGAGAAGAGATTTGTGGCAGTTGCTCACCCTCGGGCAAATGGACAAGTTAAAGCTGTAAACAAAATCATAAAGTCCATTCTAAAAAAGCGTTTGGAAAAGGCTAGAGGCAAGTGGGTGGATGAACTCCCAATAGTATTATGGGCTTACAGAACCACCCACAAGTCCGTGATTGACCATACTCCATTCATCCTTGCTTACAGCTCTGAACCTATTATTCCTATTGAACTCGAAGTCCTTTCTAATCGAGTGACCTACTAAGATCCCAAAACAAATAGATATCTTGTTTTAAGATCTCTAGACTTTGTAGATGAGAAGCACGAAGAAGCTGATTTGAGGGTAGCTCCACATCGACACTGAGTCGCCCAACACTACAACACTATAGTCCGACATAGAACCTTTGAAGTCGGTGATCTCATCTTGAAATGGGTCTTTCCTACCCCGTTACACATGAATCCTACTATAGAAGGACTGTGTTTCTTGACAAGAGGCTTGGAGAGGGAACTTTGAAGCTAGCGATTGTTGATGGCGTCACACTCCCGATAGCATTGAATAGCAAGCATTTACGTTGCTATTTCACTTAGTTTATTCTTTTCCATTTAGTTGTATTCAATTTCCGAATTTGCTTTAGCATTTGATTTTCTAGATATGTAATAAGACAGCCTATGTCATTTCTTTCTGTTTGGAAAATAAAATTTGAATTTCCTTCATATCTGTGATTGTTGTAGCATTACATATTAGTTATGATACCCAACTAATTAATATTGACATGTCCGAGTAGGTTCCTAGAGTTTGGAGCTAGCCGATCATATTAGTTCACGATTGAAATAAACAAGATGAACATGGTCCGACCGTTCATCTGATGATTCTCGCGCACAACCCAATGGACGGAATACCTAATGAGGAATGGATGTGACTCGACCATCCGATAACCAAATTAATCCCACTAAGCGATGGGACAGACATGAATCAAAAGTAATCGTGATATGACCGATCGCTTAATAAGTTACCCCAAATTTGAGGGGAAATCAATCAATTAAGGAAAATACAGTTTTATTATTTTTCAAAATAACTCTAAGTCCCCAGAGTGCGGACTGAAGTGTAAACACAAGTGGGTTCGATTCGACCAACCGCCAACTAATTCTTATCCCTAGAGTGCGAATATGAGTATAAAAAATAGACGAGATTGCGGTTTAACCCCTCACTATTCCATAAACTGAGATTGTAGTTTGACCACTCACTATTCCATAAACTCCGCCCTGAAACCGACCGGGAGCATAAACACGCTAAGGATGGAGTTCGACCATCCACTATCTAACTCTACTAACCCGAGACTAGGGGCAGGAGTGTAGTCACTTAAATCGTTGAATCTAACGGCGTAACACTAGGATTCAAGCCTAGTATTTGACCCAACTTAAGGCCATGACTACATAGAGGCTTTGAGTAAAAATTAATGGACGATTATCCAAACTAACGAGCAATGACTTACAAGTACATTGAATGGAAAAGTAATAGCTCGACTAGTTAGACAAAATTCACATAAAAATTCGATATAAAACAAAGAACTTTTATTTGCATATTAAACTCAAAAATTGTGATACAAGTTTATTCAAAAGCGGGGGTCGTACCCACACTTTCACGACAAACAAAAAGAGAAAAAACAGTTATACAAGCTATATACAAACTAAGTCGAAATGATGGCTATTTCTTTTGTCCTTTTTCTCTTTTGGATTTTTTAGGAGTGGCGCCACTTGAGCTTTCACTTGTTCTTCTTTTTGATCCTTTGCCCCTTTGGCAGGTGAGCTTTCAAAGGTTGGAGGGAGTTCTTTGGGTACAAACCTGCCAGGAGGAATGACTCGAAGTGGGACGAGATTTGGATTGTCGATGTCAATGGGTTTAGCCTTAGCTTTCTTCTATAGCAAATCCTCTCTCTCTCTCTCTCGATGGACTCTTTCAAGTTGAGCTCATTAGTATGTTCAGTGGCACCGATAATCACAACATTATCTGATTCATCCAACAACGGTGGGTCATCAGCTTTTTCATCGTCAAGCGCTCCAATAATTTGAGCATCAGGCCTTGGAATGTCAACGACCACCAGAATTTTAGTAGATATCGATTGTTGCTCCACCGCAGCACCGCTTCATGGAGTCTAGCTGGAACCCGAAAGACCTGTAGATTCACGAAAACAAGAAGATAAGCCCATGACTATTGGGAATGAGGAACAAAATCTCTCGAATAATAGAGAACAAAGTGGGACAACTGTGTTCGGCTGCCTTTCAGTTGTCGCCAGAGTGCTACCCTCTAGAATAGGAGTCAACACCTTTGATTGATAGCCTGATCTATCCCGATCGTAGCTTAGATCATATCCCAGGCCCAGAGAAAATGACACTCCGGATGTTTGAAGCGAAGGGGGATCACTGGGATCGGACTCTGTAGACTCAGCAATGTTTTTCCCTTTTGCCGGAGGGTGCTAGAATATCAAAGTATTGGAGTCTCACAACAGCAAGGTCTAAAGGTTCATCCCCATGAGGAATCTCCCGCACCAGCTTCTCTTCATCTAAATCAGCTTCACCGAGGGCTTTCTTCTTTATTTCAACAATGCATTCCCAGGCCTCGGCAAGCAATTCAAGATAGTCCTCTCCAAGGAAATTCAGATTACGATGAATTAAGACTTTAGCATTATATTCAATGATCAGAGGATCGAACGTGTCCTTAATTTCATTTCGACCGGCATCTTTGGCATCTTCTAACTGGGCCTCGATTTGCTCTCTCATCTCATTGCAATTTTCTTCTCTTGCCTCTTCTTTGAGGACTTCAATTTGAGCGAGTTGCTTATCAAGTTTAATTCTTAGTTCAAGGGGTTCGACGGCCTCTTCGCAATATCTTTGCGACTCCTTCTGAGATTTGAGCATCACTTCCTTCTTTTTTAAGGGGTTCTTTAAGTTCCTCGATGCGGCATGAGAATATTTTCCCCTTTTTGTAGCGTATCTTTTTCCAAAGCAAGCACAACGCTACGATTGAGGGAAATATCCAGTTCCTTTTTGTGAGCCGCTTCTAGACAACTAACTGCCTCAAATATTTCTTTGGCATTTTTTCCTACCGTGGTTTTCTTCGTTGTCAGTTCTGAGATTTCATTTTCTTGATATTTAATTATGTCTTTGTCATGGATCACCTCAAGCTAAGACGATCGATTTCATGTTGACTCTCGATAGATTACAAGGCCTTCAACCGGTCCCTATTACAATGAAGTATAACTGATCCCTCTATCTAAACTATTTGTGCAACTTAACCATGCAACCGATCCCTTCCTCCTAAAGCCAATAGCCGATCCCTTTAGTTCAACATTTTCACACTTACGTCCAACATTCACTCCGTACCCTCTCCATTCACTTATATTCCAACCGAACCCTCGCATAATACATACGTCTCGTCTCCCTCAAACAACTTCGACCATCACCTCTCCATTGCATCGAACTCTAACCATCCATCAACATGATAGAACCCATCATCTCATCACAAATTAAAGAGTAAAGCAAGAAAACCCACACACACACACATATATATATATATATGTTAGTGGTGATGATGAGTGGCTTGGAGATAATGGAGATTGAAGGGAAGAGGAGTCGGATTCGTAGTAGTATGTTGGATTGCAATAGATTTTGTTTCGAGACTAAGGAAAGAAGAGAGGGGGAAGGGTTTGGCTTTAGTAGTGAAATAAGAAGGGTTCGGTATTGGAAAGGATAAGAGAAAATGAAAAGGAAATGAGATAAGTGAGGGATGGAAAGAAAGTGTTAGCTTATATATGGGAGATAAGGGTTCGTCCTGCCTTGGTTTCTTTACAAAGTTAAGAGAAAGAAGGGAGGGATCGGCTAAAGGAATGCTGATCCCTATGAACACACACATACAAACACACACACGCGTGCGCGCGCGCACGCACACACATATATAAAGAAGGGATTGGACATGAGCCTATGTGCATGCAAGCATATACATAAAAATTATAAAAATAAATGTAAAATGCAATGGAATTGCATATAATTCAATGAAAATTGGCGACAACCCATGAGCATGCAAACGCGTCCACGAGCCAACGACAAGAACGTGTACCCAAACGTGCGTGTGTATAATCTAAAAGTTCATTTCTAAAAACGACAAAAATTAAATTCAAACCCGAAGCTTTCAAGGCTGAGATTGGATCAAATAGCCAAAGCTTACTAGTCTCATAGAACCAGACATAGATATCAGCTGATGGAGTATAATCATGAATTCATACTATTTTAAATCGACCAAGCGTCATGATGATCAAGAATTTACAACACTTTGGGCAATAATTCAATGGGAGAATAACGATTATTCCAAAACTGGATGGATTTCTTTTCGACAACTCTGACTTGCTTCGATTTAAAGCATATCATGTTTAGCACAAGACGTACTTTGGAGGGCAAGTGTTATCCGGCATTTTGGCCTGACTATATTCAAACTGATTGGATAAGTTAAATTCGATTATCGTCGAGGCTAGTAAGTCCAGAGCGATGACTATAGGGTCCATAAATCAAGTACAGATGGTAATATAAAGTCGAGATCGAATGGAATTGAGAGAAATGCAAGGCAGAATGTTCAAAATATGGAATATAGTTCAACATAAAGGAGGGATCCACAATAATCATTCTCCAATATAGGAATCGACATGTTTTAGGAAGCAAGTGCAATTCAATAGAAAATAATCAATATCTCAAGATCCCTAGGTCCAATGCATATGAAATTTTATGAGCAAGATTTGGGGATACTAGGGAACCTACCCTAAGGATCACACCAAAAAAAGATGAAATAAGAGGGGTTGACCTACTTCCCTCAATATGGATCAGCTGAAAATAGAAGACAACTCACATTGAGTAAAGATCGAGCAATAACTCAAGTTCTACTAATCCAATTGGCATGAAACTTTGAGACTAAGCACATTAGAACATGTTAAAGCTACCATAGGGATCACACCTCAAATTCCTTAAAAATAAGGATCGGCATCGATACCTATTCCTTGGGATTTGGGCCATGCAATCCCTCTGATGGGTCCATATAGTTTTAGAGATCCTTCTACCGAATTTTCAAGGATATATTTTGCCATCTTCATCTATAAATACTGGCTTGGTTGTTCATTTTCGAGACACTCTGCTAGTTCTTTGTACTTTATTGTAAGTAAGGATTTCCATCTGATCCCTAATGTACTTAGTTTACAAAGTGATTAATGAAACAATCTATTCAAAGTGGACGTAGGCAAACGACGTCAAACCACTATAAATCGTAGTGTTTGTGTTATTGCTTTGATTTACTGCTATTTCATTACTAGTCTCCTCTGTATTCATTTTATATTCTTCATTTATTTCTCTACAAAATTTCTATTGGGTGTTTGTGCCAATTTCTGGTTAAAACATTTAATATGGATTTAGAAGACCGATTGAATATGATTTTAAAATATGGTTTTGTGAATAATATAACATATGGAAATTTGAGACAACTTTATGTATATAAGTAAAATCTTAGAACAATTCAGAGTTATGGAATATTTTAGCAAATCTGTGAATATTTTTATAAAGTTAAATAATAAACGGATTTATGGAAAATTATAATAAGTTTTTTAAAGAATAAACTCAAGAGAGAGAGAGAACATTTTAAGAACCTTAATTCTATAATTTAAGGACTACTAATAATCGACTTAATGTTATCGATTGGTTTAAATGCTTTCAAATAACGCTTCGTCGAATATGGTATAACTCATTAAATAGAATGTTTGAGTGGAACTTACTAGCCCTTTAGCTAATACTGAATTTCACCATGTACTATAGGATGCCTTGATTAAATTCATGTGATTTCTATTAGGAAGTATTTTACACTTTATAGTTGTATTCTTTTCTAGTGTGAGACAAGTGGTTGCTAGATCCTTTAGAGAATGTAGTTTAGGTTTTCTGGTAGTATCCGTAATAAATGTTATTTACTAGCTTTTAGTAAATACTTGGATATCACCATACGGTATGGGATGCATTGGTTAAGTTCCAGTGATTACTGAAGGTGATAGTATTTAACACTGTAGAGTTTACTCTCTTTTGGTGTGCAGCAAGTGCCTGCTAGATCCTTAAGAATTTATTCCTGGATTTCTTTTCGAACATAATAATATTAAATAAATATAGATTTATCGAGTTATGATTTCCAATATCACCTTGATCGGTATGGACTATCCTTGAGATCATTATGTGATTCTGTATTCCTAATTGATGCAGGCCAAGTACTAGGTTGTGACCGACCTAGCAAACTCGTGGGTCATAATATGTTGATAGGTCGAATCCGACCTAAAGCTAGGGAGTTAGCATCTTGTGAAGAAGGATGGAAAGCTGAAGAAGTCTTAGGTCGTCTACGACCTAAGAAAGTGATAGGTTCGCGACCTAACGAAGGTTTTAAGTCGTCCCAGCGACTTAGTATAACTCGGCAGCGACTTAGTAAAAGCCCACGACTTAACGAAGCTGAAGGTATAAGTCGTCCACGACTTAACAAAAGGAATGAAGAGGAAGCGAGTTACGACCTAGAAGAATTAACTCGTAAGTCGCTGAAGTTTAACTCGTGAAGTTCTTAAGTCGTAAGTCGCGTGAAGATGTTGCCGTTGATTCTTCTGCGAGTTAATCTAAGCCATTGAATTCCTTAAGTCGTTGATCTGGGATGCCGCTTGTTTGTAAGTCGCTGAAGCCTGATACCGTTGAATCTGCTAACGAGTTAATCTCTGCCATTGAAATCCTTAAGTCGCTGATATGGATGCGCATGTTGCTAAGTCACGAAAGCTTGTAGCCAAGGATCTTGATGCCGCGTCAATCTGAACCGTTGATGATGAGCCGTTTGCCTTTGAGTCGTTTGTATTTTTTTTAGGTCGTAACCTGTTTGTAATAAGTCGTATGCTTTGGATGTGTATAAGTCGTAAGTCGTCTTGTTCTGGTAGGTCGTAGGTCGGAAGCCATAACTCGGAACCGACTTAGGACTTGATGTATTTTGTTTTTTTTTTGTGTGAGTTGTAAAAAGCTATAAATAGGCCGGTGGAGCCATTTGTAAAGGTTGTTGATTTTTGAATAAAATTCTCTTTTGTTAGCTTTGTGTTTTCAATTTCAATTGGTAGTCGAGTGTATCTCCTATCTCCACTCACGTCATTCGAGTGCGCTCGAATCATCGTTTGTTGAAGCCGATTCATGGTATCTTGTGCGCAAGATCAACGTCGAAGAATCGTAGATCTCTTTCCCGGTATCTTCGGATCAACGAGTCAGAGATAGCTAGAATTCGGTATCTTCGGATCAACGAATTTGGGCATTTCAGTATCCATCAATCCATCAATTGCTACTTTCACCGATTGAAGATCGTTTTGATTAATCCGCTGCGTCAGTTTTTGGTATCAGAGCTTGTTCTAACCAATCATAGTTAGATCGAGACTTGGAGCCTAATCATTTTGAAGTTGAAGTTGTTTTGCCGAGAAGTTTGAAGTTTGAGCCGTGGCCGAGAGGAAGAAGTGTTCATCATTGTTCGAAGTTGTTTGATCGGATTTGAATTGGAGGCCGAAACTTTGTCCATCGTGTTCATCGCGATTGGCTACAAAGTGGAAGTTTTCGATCCGTTTCATTTTGGATCAAAGTCCGAAAAGTGTTTGAATTTTGAAGTGTTGAAGAGTTTGTAAAGTGTTCAAGTATGCCGCTAAGGAGAGCTAATCGTCACCAAAACATAGAAGCTTTGTATCGAAGAGAAGAAGCTGATGAGATGGAGCAAAGAATCAATGAAAACTTTAGTGAAAAGCTTAACGAAGGAATTGGCCGGTTAGAGAAGCTTATGACGGAGATGAATCAAAATCGGAGAAGAGTTTCACCTGAATCTAACCATGGGGATAGTAGAGTCTCGCCACATTCCAATCGAGACAGAAGTGTGGAAAATGATCAAGGGCGTGGGAGGAACGTGAATGATCGAGAACGGAGGAATGTAGATAGAAGGGATGATGGTGGAAGACGTAATGGTAGTAGAGATGTGGGTGGACGAGATAGACAACGATATACATCTGATTTTGAAGAGGAGTATGATGGTGGTAGTGATCGAGGACAAGGACGAGGACAAGGAAGAAACTACTTTGAGTATGATCACAAGTGGGAGACGGGGATGAAGACTGAAATTCCTGAATTCAAAGGTGGTATGCAAGCGGAGGAGTTTCTAGATTGGGTAGCTAATGTTGAAGAAATTTTTGATTTCAAAGAAGTTCCAGAACAGCGTAGAGTGAAGTTGGTTGCTACGAGGCTGAGGGGTAGAGCTTTGGCATGGTGGCAGAAAACCAAGCTTACACGTGAACGAATAGGGAAATCAAAAGTTGAATCTTGGGAGAAGATGAAGAAGTTGATGAAAGCAACGTTCTTATCTTACAATTATCAGTCACTAATGTATCAACGTTTGCAAAACTTGAGACAAGGGACGAAATCTGTGAATGACTATGCTGATGAATTCTATCAACTTATTGCGAGGAATGACATTATGGAAACAGAAGAGCAGCTGACATCTAGGTTCATTGGGGGATTGAGAATGCAGATCCAGGATATGGTTAATATGTTCGATCCAAGATCTGTGGCAGAAGCACATCAGAAAGCGTTGGCTTGGGAAAAGCAAGGGAGACGAGGAGGTGGTGTGTTTACCAATTCTAACAATCAAGCGAAGGGTGTTAATGGAAGTTCTAATGTTTCTAAACCTATCAGTAGACTAGTGGTGAAGGAGGTTGAGAAGGCAAGGGTTAACAATGGTTTCAAATGTTACAATTGTCAGGAATTGGGTCATAAAAGCAGTGAGTGTCCAAAGCCAAAGAAGAGAACCATGATTGCAGAAGTTGAGGATGAGGATGGTGATGGAGATTGTTCTAGTCCAGTTGAGGAGGATGAGCAGGATATTGCGTCAGGAGATGAAGGTTGTAATCTAATGCTGAGGAGATCGTGTTTAACACCGAAGCAGGAGGAAGCTAGTTGGTTGAGAAGTAATATCTTTCAGTCAACATGTACTATTCTGGGGAAGGTGTGTAATTTTGTGATTGACGCAGGAAGCTGTGATAATATTATTTCAATCGAGGCTGTGACAAAGTTGAAATTGAAGACAGAGAAACATCCGAGTCCATACAAGTTAGCATGGTTGAGAAAAGGAGGAGAAGTGAAAGTGGTTAGACGAGTTCGTGTTCCATTCTCTATTGGGAAGAAATACAAAGATGAAATATGATGTGATGTAGTAGAGATGAATGTTTGCCACTTGCTTTTGGGAAGACCATGGCAGTATGATCGAGCAGTACAACATGACGGTCGGACCAATAGCTACAGTTTTATGTTTGAAGGCACGAAGATTATCTTAGTTCCAAAGAAGAGACAACCGGGAGAAAATAAGTCAGAAGAGATTGAAGAGTTGAAAACCTTATTATCTCTGAAGGAGTTTGTTAAGGAGGTTGAAGAAGAGCCGGAAGTATTCTTGTTGATTGGGCGAGAGAGCAGTGAAGAGGTTGAAATTCCAAAAGAAGTAAAACCAATATTGAAAGAATTTGACGATGTATTTCCGAAGGAGTTACCAACGGAGTTACCGCCGTTGAGGGATATTCAACATCAGATAGATCTTATTTCAGGTGCTGTGTTGCCACACAGACCACATTATCGAATGAGTCCGAAGGAACATGAAGAGTTGCGGAGGCAGGTAGAGGAATTGCTTGAGCAGGGGCGTGTGCAGGAGAGTTTAAGTCCTTGTGCTGTACCAGCTTTATTGGTACCCAAAAAGGATGGAACGTGGAGGATGTGCACTGACAGTAGAGCATTGAATAAGATCACAATCAGATACAGATTTCCAATGCCGAGGCTTGATGATTTGTTGGATCAGATCAGTGGATCCATAATCTTTTCTAAGATTGACTTGAAGAGCGGTTATCATCAGATTCGCATTAGACCAGGGGATGAATGGAAGACTGCTTTTAAAACCAGGGAAGGTCTATACGAATGGTTGGTAATGCCGTTTGGCTTATCAAATGCACCAAGTACATTTATGAGGGTGATGAACCAAATTTTCAGACCGTATATTGGGAGATTTGTGGTGGTTTACTTTGACGATATTCTGATCTACAGTGCTAGTACAGAAGAGCATGTTCAGCATTTGAAGAAAGTGTTAATTATTCTTCGTGAAGAACAATTCTATGCTGCTACAAAGAAGTGTGTTTTTATGACAAGGAGTGTTTTATTCTTGGGGTATGTTGTGTCGGAAGAAGGAATACAGGTTAACCAGAGTAAAATTGAAGCTATCAGAGATTGGCCGCAGCCCAAGACGATAACGGAAGTTCGTAGTTTCCATGGGTTGGCTTCATTTTATCGAAGGTTTATTCCACAGTTTAGTAGTGTGATGGCACCTATGACTGATTGTATGAAGGGTAAACAATTTACATGGACGGAGGAAGCAGGAGTTGCTTTCGAACGAATCAAGGAGTTGCTGACGACAGCACCAATTCTAGCATTGCCTGATTTTCAGTTGTTGTTTGAATTACATACTGATGCGTCGAAGGTTGGAATTGGAGGAGTGTTGAGTCAAAGGGGTCGTCCTATTGCCTATTTCAGTGAGAAGTTGTCAGGAGCGAAGATGCGATACAGTACATATGATGTGGAGTTTTATGCTGTTGTGCAAGCTATTAAACACTGGAGACATTATCTATTTCAGAAAGAGTTTGTTCTGTATACTGATCATGAAGCATTGAAGCATTTGCAAGGGCAAGATAAGATTTCAGCGAGACATGCATCGTGGATTGCATATCTGCAACAGTTTACTTTCGTTGTGAAGCACAAATCAGGAGTGACGAATCGAGTAGCTGATGCTTTAAGTAGAAGGAGTCATTTGTTGACAACAATGAAAGTTGAAGTGACTGGTTTTGAATTATTGCCGGAGCAGATTGCAGAAGACTCTTATTTTAAGAAATTTGTTGAAAGGGACAATGAAGGGAAGACTGATGAGTTTATGATGGTTAATGGTTTTCTTTTTAAAGAAAATCGATTGTGCATACCGGAGGGTAGTCTGAGAATGAAGATTATCAAGGAGTTACACGAAGAGGGACATGTTGGGAGAGACCGTACTTTACAGTTGATTTCACAGTCTTACTTTTGGCCTTCAATGAGGAAAGAGGTAGAAAAGTTTGTGGAGCGTTGTCATATTTGTCAGGTTTCGAAAGGAACTGCGACTAATGCTGGTTTATATATGCCGTTACCGGTACCAACTAAACCTTGGGTTGATGTGAGTATGGATTTTGTGTTGGGGTTGCCAAGGACACAGCGTGGAAATGATTCCATTTATGTGGTGGTTGATCGGTTTTCAAAAATGGCACATTTTATTGCTTGTAAGAAGACGACGGATGCTGTTCATGTTGCTCAGTTGTTTTTCAAGGAGATCTATCGACTTCATGGATTGCCAGAATCTATTGTGTCGGATAGAGATACACGTTTTCTGAGTCATTTTTGGCTAAGTTTGTGGAAGATGGTGGGAACGAAGCTGAAGTTTAGTAGTGCTTATCATCCACAGACAGATGGACAGACTGAGGTGGTAAACAGATCATTGGGAAATTTGTTGAGGTGTCTTGTGCAAGATAATCTGAAGAGTTGGGATGTGAAATTATGCCAGGCAGAGTTTGCTCATAATCATTCTGTAAATCTAAGTACTGGGTTCAGTCCATTTCAGATAGTATATTCAAGTTTACCGAAGGGACCGTTGGATTTAACGGTAGTGCCACAATCAAAGAAGACAGTTAAGAAAGCTGCTGATTTTGTTGAGGGGTTGACGGAATGTCATAAAATCGTTCAGGAACGATTGGAGAAAGCAAATGAGAAATATAAATGATCTGCAGATTTGAAACGACGAAATGTTGAGTTTAATGAAGGAGATATGGTTTATGCAGTGTTAACAAAAGATCGTTTTCCAGTAGGCGCTTATAACAAGTTGAAAGCCAGGAAAATTGGTCCGGTGGAAGTTGTGAAACGAATCAATGAAAATGCTTATAAATTGAAGCTGCCAAATGATGTGTATACGTCTGACGTGTTCAATGTTAAACATCTCGTACCGTATCATGGAGATGAACGAGCTGAGGAGGTAGAATTTACAAATTCGAGGACGAATTTCTCTCAACCAGGGGAGGATGATGCAGGCCAAGTACTAGGTCGTGACCGACCTAGCAAACTCGTGGGTCATAATATGTTGATAGGTCGAATCTGACCTAAAGCTAGGGAGTTAGCATCTTGTGAAGAAGGATGGAAAGCTGAAGAAGTCTTAGGTCGTCTACGACCTAAGAAAGTGATAGGTTCGCGACCTAACGAAGGTTTTAAGTCGTCCCAGCGACTTAGTATAACTCGGCAGCGACATAGTGAACGAGTTAACTCGAGTGCACGACCTAACGAATGTTTTAAGTCGTCCCAGCGACTTAGTATAACTCGGCAGCGACCTAGTAAAAGCCCACGACTTAACGAAGTTGAAGGTATAAGTCGTCCACGACTTAACAAAAGGAATGAAGAGGAAGCGAGTTACGACCTAGAAGAATTAACTCGTAAGTCGCTGAAGTTTAACTCGTGAAGTTCTTAAGTCGTAAGTCGCGTGAAGATGTTGCCGTTGATTCTTCTGCGAGTTAATCTAAGCCATTGAATTCCTTAAGTCGTTGATCTAGGATGCCGCTTGTTTGTAAGTCGCTAAAGCCCGATACCGTTGAATCTGCTAACGAGTTAATCTCTGCCATTGAATTCCTTAAGTCGCTGATATGGATGCGCATGTTGCTAAGTCGCGAAAGCTTGTAGCCAAGGATCTTGATGCCGCGTCAATCTGAACCGTTGATGATGAGCCGTTTGCCTTTGAGTCATTTGTATTATTTTTTAGGTCGTAACCTGTTTGTAATAAGTCGTATGCTTTGGATGTGTACAAGTCGTAAGTCGTCTTGTTCTGGTAGGTCGTAGGTCGGAAGCCATAACTCGGAACTGACTTAGGACTTGATGTATTTTGTTGTTTTTTTTGTGTGAGTTGTAAAAAGCTATAAATAGGCCGGTGGAGCCATTTGTAAAGGTTGTTGATTTTTGAATAAAATTCTCTTTTGTTAGCTTTGTGCTTTCAATTTCAATTGGTAGTCGAGTGTATCTCCTATCTCCACTCACGTCATTCGAGTGCGCTCGAATCATCGTTTGTTGAAGCCGATTCACGGTATCTTGTGCGCAAGATCAACGTCGAAGAATCATAGATCTCTTTCCCGGTATCTTCGGATCAACGAGTCAGAGATAGCTAGAATTCGGTATCTTCGGATCAACGAATTTGGGCATTTCAGTATCCATCAATCCATCGATTGCTACTTTCACCGATTGAAGATCGTTTTGATTAATCCGCTGCGTCACTAATCTAAATACAATCCTTGGTATCAGATCGGTTCTAGCGATACCAATTTGTTTGTTTGTTTGCCATGGGTTTGAGTACAATCATTTTGATTGTTCTGGACGATCATTACAATCGGTTTGGATTAAGATCTCTTGGATTCTGAAAATTAGAATTTTGTGACCATTCTGTGTTAGTGATATAAACATATATATATATATATATTCTTATGTCTTGTGATGGATTCTAAATTAAATTATTGATATTTGTATGCTTAGAGATGTTGTGCTTTGTTCTATGAATTCAATGTTTAGTGACTAATTTGTGTTCATGACCTAAATTTGTAAATCTGTGTCTTGTGATGAATTCCGAGTTAAGTTAATCTCATGACTTGTTATTTCTTGGACATTTGTATTACCTATATATTATTTTTTCTTATGTTATATCTTGTTCTCACCCAATTAGATATTTAGAGATAGTCTGACTTGGGTGTTATTTTGCTCGGGTCAGGCCAAGACTTTTCAAGTTACAAGACTGGTTAACCTTTGGATGGTGGGACTAGCAAGGAGTTAAACATTTGAACTTTTAGTTTATCCCATTTAGGAAATTAGGACTTTATATATTAAATGTATAACTAAGATTAGAAAATTGTAAACTTGTATATTATTGAGTCTAGTATTTCATTTTGTAGACTTAAGTTTGTATAAGTATAAATGTTTATTATTCTACTGTGATCTGTGACTGATGTTTATATGATATATTATTCTGATTCTGAGAGATCGATATATCTATTATTTTGTATTAATACTATACACGTTAAATTTCAGCTTAGATATTAAGTAAAAAGGTATAAATGATGCGTCGGTGTTAGTATAAAGATATATTCACATTCAATCGCCCTTAACAAGTCATATTCTCCGGATTAGTAGACAACGTTACTTGTAATGTGCTTTGCTAAACTGGGTATAGCAGTGGGGTTGCTACACATATTGTAATCGATTAAGCCCTGTGACTATTAAGATCAACAATTCTAATGCATAGGGGTATGCCAACATCAAGGCTAAATTTTGTATGTACACAATTGTAATCAAATAGCGACCCTCACTATTATCTTTCTTCTATCATGGGGGTATCCTAGTATCCTTATAGGAATGCAAGTCATTGGTTTTATCAAGTTTTGTCCTCAGTTTTCCAGATAGGTTTTTATAGTGACCTTGGAAAAACTATATCAATATGTTGACACAAAATGGGATGGGTAAATATGGAGAATGTCCAACCCTTAGACTCTATTGGATATTGACCTATTAATCTTTATCTCATTTTGGATAATGCTCATGTTATGTCTAACTATTATGGTTGTAGGTGGATGAGGAGAGCACAGTTCTTTTGGCTTGTCTCATCCTATCCAATGAATTTTAGGTTTGACATTTGGATTTTTAGGATACTAATGAGGGAAAAATCTACTCCACTCAGTGGCATGGTCTTACTTTGTATCTACTTTGATTTGGGATGACTAATATCATTCATACACGACTTTCTACCTAACCTGAAGTTTTTTAAGTTTTTTATTTTTCCACCAAACTCTCGGGTACTCAGTTGCGTAGGTCTAGAGTATGGTATTGAGGTTTAGATGAATAAAGCTTCTGGTGACATGCGAAAGTTAAACTAATATTTGTTTTAGTTTATTATGGTGTGCACTGTATATGCTTATGTTTGTATGTAGTGACGGGGTTTATAGCGTCCATTATTATGACCTAATCACTCAAGGGTGCATCATCATATACAACTCTCAAAATTATTGTTTGTATTTATTATATTTTATCCAAATATTATAATCGTGAGGTTATGTAATGAACTTGTAATGAATGAACGAAATTGCTTTATGAATATTATTATAACTCACGTGCTCTTGATGTTAATGATACAATAACCGATCTGATTTTGCTGTTGGAAAATAATGATAAAGATGACTATAGTAGTATTAGTGTCCATTTTTGAGTCTTAAAATGAGGGATATTACAATACATGTGCGCAGACTATAAAACTATAATATAGATTTCAATGGGATCCGATGGCTTGATAAGAAGTAAAAATATGTTCCTTGTAATTAACACATGATAAAAGAGTTTATCAGTAATAGGAACGTATAATTGAAAGGTTGATACGAAATAATAACATTGTAGAACCAATCACTAAGGCCTCATTTTAGTCTAATTTAGGTAGACTGATCGAAGATATGGACATGAGGCACCGTAATTAACCCCAAGTGTATGTGGGAGATTCACATAGGTAAGAGTGTTCTCTATGGGCAGTTATGTAAAAATTTAACTCTTATAGGAAATCTTGGTTGAAATGAAGTATACTTTTGGTTTTTTGTTCTATTATAAATATTATTATACTGTATATAAGTGATGTTTTACACATATTAGATATATTTAAATAGAAAATCCTTAGAAGAAGTGTTTTATCGATTGCAGTTGCAAAAGAGTACTTAATCATGAGTACTGAATCAATATTTAAATATCTACTCCTTAAATGTTCCTAGTTAATAAGTCTACTAAGACTAGTGTATGTATTTCTTTTCACATGATGGACGTTGCATTACTCATGACCATTGAGAGAACAAAGGGGTTAGTACTTGTGGTTGTTTGGAATAATCACAGAACGACTCAACAAGAGTCTACCATTGGTTAATACAACTAAGTCAAAATAGAATATCACAAGTAATAGCGATTAGTAATCTTCAGACCTCTTAAGTAACTAGATTATACTTTGATTATGGTTAATCATACGAAATAGCGATCATGTTGTGGCCATAGTTGGGTATACTAATAGAGTTAGGGGTATGCCCTATGGGCAATTACGTAATTATTACAAATATCTAACTTGATAACCAATCTTGTTCGAAAAAAGGTGTTTTATTTCTATTATATACTTGATATGATGTGTTATATTAATTAATTGATTTAATTAAAAGTATATTTGAGAGAAAATCCATAAATTGTATGTTTTGTGATAGTAGTTACAATGTGTTGTAATCATAACTGATTTATCACAATAAATTAAATACATCGTTTTAAATATTCATAGTCAAGATGTATCGATATTGGATATCGATATATCCATTAAGACTAGAGTATGTAACACATCCGGATGATGGGCAGTGTATTACTCATGCATACTGGGGCTACCATGGGGTTACATACTTATAGTTATCGGATAATTATGGAATGATTCACTCGATAGTTTTCTACTAGTTAATATAACTAAGGTTAAATAGAAAATATCGATATGACAATATTACACAATTCTCTCGACTTAATAACACCGTCAAGCCTAAATGTGGAAACTCCACTTTGATTATAGTTAAATTGCGGCACGACGTCCATTGAACGACTTTAGTTGGGTCGAGTGGAATCATTGAAAGTGAAACACTTCTCCTCAGTTATATAAGATTAGTATCACGGTCAACTGAAGTCAACTCAAGTCAAAGTCTTTGGCCAGAGCTGTTCAGTTAATAATAATTGTTAATATTAAACCAAGGATTTTGTTTTTAGCCAATAGAATTGAATATGGACGATACTGGAATTTTGACCATTACCAAATTGCATAGGTCCAAAGTAATATAGTATTGATGAAGAGAATTGTTGCAAATAATTATCACGCAAGGTAATGCTTAATAAATTAAAATTGGATATTACCGATACTAAGTAAGCGATAAATTTGACCATAATACCACACTACCTGCTAAATAAAGTGTGAACATTAATACTCAAATTTTTCAATATTAATCACTAACCAAATTTAGACTTAAGAGTGACACAAACGAAACGTTGAATATTCTTATTACCACCCAATTAAATTAAATTATAATCATTATAATTTAATTAATATTTACAAAATCTTAATTGTAAAATTTTATTTGATGTGTGGAACAATATTAAATAATGTATGTATGATAGTTATAAATATAATGATCGATGTACGATATCAGTATGCGTTTAAATTTTATTTATATGCATCAATTATTATTTGGGCTTGGATTGGTCTTTTGGCCCATAAAGGGCTTGGTAAAGGTGGCTATAGGGTAGCACATTAGGGCCAACCATATGATGGTGGAGAGGAAGGAATTTTGTATTCAAAAGAGAGAGAAATGGTAAGAGAAATAAGTGGACCTTGATCCTCGTTTCATTCTCTTTTCTCTCTCTTATGTAATCCCTCTAACCCTCATTTTTCAAACACTTTTTGGCACACTTCCTTTGCTTCTCATATTAGGCCACCCTCCTCTTATAACAACCCCAAAAAATCCGAGCACTAATTCACGTCAATATGCTTTGATTTGATCATCAGTGGTAAGGAAATTCAGAAGCTACCAATTTTCGGATTAGGATTAAATTCAAGGAGTTTATTTCATTGTTCCAATGTGCGAACTTTGGGCTTCGGTAAAAGGTACTTTGCTTGTCTATTAATATATAATAACGTTTATATATTCATTGTTTTATATGTTACTTAGTTAGAAATATCATGAATTGATATATCGATGGATTGTCACATGCTTATGGATGTATATATGATTAAAAAATATATGGATTGTAAAAGCAAACATGTGTGGGTTGTAAAATTTTCTGAAAGTAAAAAGAATAAAAATAGTAATAATATGCTACAAATTGTATTTGATGTCATTCAACTACAAATATTAATGGAAACACATAATACAGCCGCAGAGTTTACTATTTTGTCGATAATAAATAAGCTGATAACGAAAAATGTGTGTATACCAAGAATATGCTTTAAATGGAACTTATATTTCTAGCAATGAGAATTAAATATACGACGATGGATAATTTGAAGTTAACAATTGTAGAAGAAACATCCAAAAGAACTTACAAACTTGAACAATAAGAACCTAAAGCTTGAAGATGGAACGCTTGATTGCCATTATGCTTTTCAATTTTTTAATTTGAGTTTGAATTATTTTTAATGAGAAATAAGAATTACTCCAAGATCCAGTCCAGAAGAATAAAAACTTAGAAATTAAATTGTTTACATTTGACTAATTTGAAATCTTCAAGTCTCTTTTATACTCCCTTTTTTCATCATTGCTAATTTTCCCCCAGTAATGTTTCCTTTCCTCTTGCAAATTGATTTAATAGGAAAGAGTCAAAATGGCTATGTGGTTGTTAGATTTGGTGATACAATATTTCGATACTAAAAAGATTTGGAAGATATTATTGATTGCAGTACAACATTTTTAGTTGTACAGGATTTGGAAGATATTTGAGATAACTATCCAAATATGTTGTCTCTTTTATAGCATTAAAGAGAGCAATAAATTACCTACATGAGAAGAAGAATTATTTTGAAAGACTGAAGTAATCAATTAATTCCCTACTTAGCCGATTAAAGAAGAAATTATGTAAACTAAGGAAAACTGGAAAAAGTCAAACGGATAAATGTTTCCCTTATGAATAGAGGAATTGATAAGGCATTGATTTATGACCATAAATCAAGTACTTCAACTCTAAGTAATAATCTCTATATAAAGGTAGAGATTATCACGAGTAGAATCATCATCTCAAGTTGTATTTCTTATCTCGCAGTAGCGGAACCACTATAAATCTGTATGTGAACTTTCTATTTACTTTCTTCTGTGGTTTCCTATTATATTCTCTTGTTTCTATTTGTATTATTGCACTACAACACGATCTTATTACTTTCGCATTTATTTCGGTTGATTTACAGTCCTTTGTGTGTAATCTACCTCAGCGGCCTAGTATAAGAGCATTAAAGGTTATTGTTAAAGCCTAGGGCTAGATGGTGATCGATAAGATGGAAGGATCTGGAGATAGAAGTGAGGTTAGACCTACCCATGAGTATGCACCATATACTAGGGTTTCATAAGCAGCATCCAGTTCGTAGCTGGCTATATAGAAGTGGAATGGAGATAATGATTTTGAGAAGTGGCAGTGGAAGATGAAGGCAGTATTGAGAAGAAATCGTGTTCATCAGGTTGTGTTTGATGCAGAACTATTGCCATTAGATATCTCAAAATTGGAAAGAAAGGAGGTAAAATAATGAGCCTTTACTACCCTCTAATTGGCCATAAGTGAAAATGTCATCTCAGAGATTAGCAATGAAACTACCGCTAGAGGCTTGTGGAAGAACATGAAGGATCTCTACATGAACAAGTCGTTCACGAATAAGCTGATTTTGTTGAAGACTTTCTTTACATACAAGATGCGGGAATGTATGTTATGGAAGCACATTTTAACTTCTTCGATGACTTGATGATGAAGATGAAAGCTATTGAATTAAATGTGGATGAGGAGCAAAAGAAAATTGTGACACTATGCTCTCTTCTAGAGCGATACATGGTATTCGCTAACAGTTTGATCTATGGCAGGAGCATGCTGACATTAGAAGATTTGAAGATGGGACTCTTGAGTGAAGAGATGAGAGATTAAATTAAGCTTATGAGCAAAAGTGGAGAAGCTAGTAGTAGTAGTAAAGGACTGTTCTTAGAGAGAGGAAGAAAGGAGAAGAAGGAGAATAATTTCAGTGGACGTTCTAACTCAAGAAAGCCCAGAAGTGGTTGGAGTGGCAAGTCTAGAGACAACAGATGTCATCATTGTAAGAAGCATGGCCATTGGAATGAAGATTTTCCATATTTGAGAAAGAGAAATGAAGCGGATGGTTCCTCATCTATTGTGGTGGAGATGGTGGTTTCTGATGATGTGCTGACTATATCTGATTTCGATGTATCAGGCTATTTGCTGCTGGATTAAGGGGCATCTTTCCACATGATATCTTGGAAGGAGTATATATATTCTTATAAAGATAAGGAGGGAAGTGCTATATTATTGGGGAACGATGCTACTTATAATTCATTAGGAGAAAGATTAGTGCGTATTCGCATGATGATGGTGTGGTGTGCACTATCACTAGAGTCCGTTATGTTCCAGGTTTAAGGAAATCTCTTCTTTCTTTGGGTCAACTAATATATTTAGGTTGCAAGATTATGATAGAGTCGGATAGCTTGAAGGTGATACGTGGTGCTCTTGTATTGATGAAAGGAGTAATGATCTGGAATCTTTAACTGTTGAAAAGATCTATAGTTCTTGGAGAGTCGTGTGTTGGAGTTGACAGTTCATGAGCTTTGGATGCCTCAAGACTTTGGCATCTCATACTGGGATATGTTTCGGAGAAGAGCTTAGAGTTGCTTCGTAGAAAAAGATGATCAAGGGTGAATGCTTCAACTGTTTAGACTTCTACCAGGAATGTGTATTGGGGAATTTGACAAAGGTTTCTTTCGATGTCAGTAGACATGAGCTCATATAAGTATGAGAGTATGTCCATAAGAATGTTTAGGGACCATTAGCTACAGCTTCTATTAGAGGAGCTAAGTATTTTATCTCTTTTATCAATGACTACACTCGAAAGGTTTGGGTGTTCATGATGAAAACTAAGTCGGAGTCATTTGAGAATTTCAAAAACTTAGAAGGCACTGGTAGAGAATGAAATTGGAAGGAAGTTGAAGGAGCTGAGATCCGACAATGGCTGTGAGTTTTTTCTAAAGAGTTCATAAATTTCTTTAAGCAGCATGGAATTCAGAGACACTTAATGTTAGCACCAAAATTGGTCACTAACACCCAAAGAGAGTTTTGTGTAGAGAGATTAATGAAGAAGATAAATTAAAACTGAGGAATAACACAGTGGAATGCAGTAATAACTGTAAGAAACAAGAACACCAAATTTATAGTGGTTCGGCGTAACTGCCTACGTCCACTTTGAGTTTAACCTTTATTGCTTTTTCAATAATTGAATACAGATACAATCCGTACACCAACCACTTGGATACAAGCTCTAACTGAAAAAGAATGAGTCTTGAAAATGGCAGAGTCTCCCCAGCATTCTCGAAAAAAGGTCCCTTTCACTGTACCCCTGCCCTTCTATTTATAGACGAAGATGGGTTGGACTTCCCTCACGGGCCCAGGAACAAGGTATCTCGGCCCGTGGTAAATAGCTTCTGCACACCGAGCCAAGGATGCCGAACGGCAATTGCTGAGCGAGGTTGGTCGAACCAGTGAGTGCCGAGCGAGGATTCCATGCCGAACGACACTCGTATGCCGAGCGACATATCCAGGTCGAACGACATTCGTATGCCGAGCGAGGCCTGTGCCGAACGAGGCTTGGTGTGCCGAACGAGGCTTGTGCCGAACGAGTCCTGTGTCGAACGAGGCCTGTGCTGAACAAGGCCCATGCCGAACGAGGCTTGGTGTGCAAAACGAGTCGTATGCCGAGCGAGGCTTGTGCCGAACGAGGCCTGTACCGAACGAGGCCTGTGCCGAACGAGGCTTGGTGTGTCGAACGAGGCCTGTGCCGAACGAGGCTTGGTATGCCGAACGAGGCCTGTGCCGAACGAGGCCTGGTGTGCCGAATGAGGCTTGGTGTGCCGAACGAGTCATATGCCGAGCAAGGCTTGTGCCGAACGAGGCCTGTGCCGAACGAGGCCTGTGCCGAACGAGGCCTGTGCCGAACGAGGCCTGTGCCGAACGAGGCTTGGTGTGCCGATTGACTCATCTGTGCCGAGAGAGGCCTTATGTCGAGCCTCTTGTTACATGGTCCAATCAACCGGGTAACACTTGCCCCCTAAAGTGTGTCGTGTGTGGCAACACGACACGCTTTGAGTCAATAAGCGATGACCCATTAGGCATTTGGATGCCGAACCACCGAGATGCCTTAACCGGTTCTACTGGTCACTGTTTGTTCGACTTCCCTTCTTCCTATATAAGCCGATACTTCTTCTTCTTCCCCCTTTTGCTTTTACCTCCATTCTACAAGACTTCTGAACTATCTTCCACCAAACTTCTGCTAACACTATACCCTTTCCTTTTCTTCTCAAATTTAATACGTTGCCTCACATCCCCTCCCAACAACGAACCTGATCTGCTTTCAAATCCAACTCTAGAATTTTCCCTAAGCTTCGAGCCATTTCTTAGGTAATAACTTCTCTTTTAAACGCTTCACCCAGACTAGGAAGTTTTGATACGAGATTCGAGTTCGTGAATTTTCATAAGAATGAAGATAGTACGAACCGCGTGGATGAGGAAGACAAATCGCAGTTAGAACATGTCTTTGGGCTAGGTGGAGAGGAGGAAAGAAGAGGGTGTCAGAGGCGTTTAGGACGTGAGTTCTCGTTGGGTTGTTGAGTGAGGGAACAGGAATGGTGGTTGGCTTAGTAGGAAGTAGCGAGGTTAGGGAGTGTAGGTTAAGTGTGGTGTGCGAGTTGGAAGAGAACGCATGGCTGTGGCTCGGCATGACTTTCGTGTGCCGAACGTTGAAGAGAAAGTGGAGAAGAGAAACATGAGTCATGCCGAACGGCGAAGAGAGAACACGGGAGAGAAATGAGTGTTGTCATGCCGAACGGCGAAGAGAGAACGCCGGAGAGAAGTGAATGAGTGTTGGGTTTAGAGTGCTGAGCGATGTGGCTCGGTATTACCGCTCGGCATTGAGTGCTGTAAGTGTTGGTAAAGTCGCTCGACATTGAGATAGCCGAGCATGTTGAGAGTCGCTCGGCATTGGAATAGCCGAGCATAGTGAAAGCCGTTCGGCATTGAGAGGCTTGAAGTAAGCACAATTATGGCCTGGTTAACGACCAAGGACTTGGTCCGGCATGTCGAATGAGTGACTCCCGCATGACGAACGGTGAAGAGAGAGTGTAGAAGAGAAGTGTGAGTCGGGTTCAGTGTGTTGGGCCATGCGGATCGATATGACCGTGGCTCGATATGATTCCCGCATGCCGAACGGTGAAGAGGGAGTGCAGAAGAGTTTAGGTGGTTGTTTAGTCGAGTCTTTCGAGTGTCGTTCGGCATTTAGTCTTGAAGTAGGCAATAATAGTCAAAACCATCCTAACTCGAACATAGTTCATGTTGACTTGACTCACTTACTATGCCCAAACATACGACAATAAATAAGGACAATGACTTAAGTGAACAAGCATATCGACCAATTCGGACTAATAACTCCCCTGTCTCAACAACTATAAATATGAATTTAACTCGATAAAAACAGACAATGGCCTTCAACATATATTGCCAACTTCCGAGTTCAAAATTAAAAACCATCACTGGACACTTGTACTGGACACTCGTACGACTTTAAATTCTTTGAAACTTATACTTGAACGATTGCACTAGTTCACACACCACACGGGGGGAGTATTCTTGTCGTTATGTCTAATGTTGATTGTTTTTCAAGTATAGTTCAAACAGGTGTTTAATCAAATTCAACATTTATTGAAGATGTCTTGAAAGTCTAGCTCCGCCACAGTCTCAGATAGAACCGAGCCATCTTCTCAACAGGAGATGGTTGGAACCTCAAATCCATCGGCAGCTCCCATATAAGATATTCTGAGCCCCACGATCACATCCATTGACTTGGCTCTTGACGCCTTGGATGGAGCGATCTTTCTCCGGCCGATTCTCAAGCTTCGAAAATTAACGAAAGCGCTCTTCGTCGCATATGCTCAACACACGGGATTCCTTTTAACGATGTGCTTGTTCCATCGGGACAAGATCGTTCTCACTTGCCCCCATTTGGATATACGGCCTGCAACATATTTATGTGCTGGGTTGGTAGCGTGCCACCATTCAACTCTTTCCTCTGCGACCTGCTGCAATATATGGAGATCGCCCCAGCGCAGTTACATCCAAATAGTCACGCGTTTTAATATGGCACGTGCACTCTCTTCATGAGTATTTTATTCAGGCTACCGACTCCAGGCGATATCCGCTACATTTACCATTTCAAGAGACGGTCCGACAACCCATCCTTCGTATTCCTCGAGTCACATAGCAAGTGTCAAATTCTTACTAGGGCGTGGAGCAAAATTTGCCCAGTATAAACAGGAATGGTTCTACGTGCGCTGTCCCCCTGGCTTTGCAAGGAGATAGGTGGAAGGGAGTAAGTCTCTTTCCTGGATCAATACTTGCATTTGGCGAAAATTGCACCTTTTCTAACTCTTTCTCAACTTTCACAGGTATCGGCCCACGTCCCGAAGGCTCTGGGTATTATAAGGTCGTTGAAGCTATCCGAGCTACCCCTACGGAAGACCGGGACATTAGATCTATTATTTCAAACGAATCGCTCTCGAAGTTTGGGCTGCTAGCGGAAGGTCGCCGAATAAGTCTTCCTTATGGCGCCACTACAATTGGATTTTCCTCGGACAAAGGCAAAAGGCAAGTTGGGCCTTCGTCACATGGTGCCTCAGACACACCTGAGGAGGGCGAGATTAGAGAAACTAAGGTGCTTGAAGCATCGGGTGAAAATGTCAGTCCCACTCTGGAACCGGTGGTTGAGTTACACGACATCGAAGTAACGCCTCCTCCTTCAAAGGGAAAGAAGAAATTGGCTTACAAATTGAGGAAAAAGACAGTGTGCGGAACCTCTAAGGACACAATCATTCCAGTAGAGAGAGAGCCTTCTCCTCAACACTTAGAGAGTTCATTGAAAGGCTTGTCGGACCTCACTATTCCCGACGATTTGCTTAATTATGGCATCAATGATTTGGAAGCCCTGAAGCTTCGCTCGCTCGCGAAAGGCGATGAAGGAACTCAAGTCCAAAATCAAGGAGAGAAAACTCCAATTAGTAAAGCTAAAAAAACTGGTCCGTCGGGGGAAACACTAGGACACACACGATAACAGTTACATTTCACCCTGCACTCAATTTTCACTCACCATGTGATTCTGGCTAACCCGCGTTCATTTAATTTCTTTGCAGGTGACATGGGACGTTCTCATGGATTTGACCGCCTCCGCGGTTCATCTATTTTCCATCATTCTGGACGAGATTCGGGCTCCGACAAACGTTGGGATAGAGATGATGACAGCAACAAAGATTACCACTCCCGGGATTTTCCATCCCGAAAGAAAACTTACCATCAGCCTTCATCTCATTACGACTATCCTTCTCACCCGGAACAAGGTAGGGAGAAATATGGCCACAAACGGTCCCAGTCCGATACTCCCCACGATCAACACTCAGGCTCTTCCAACACAAGGCCTCACAAGAAAACTGTAGTTTCAAAACTAACTCCTTCTACTCCCGCACAAGATCCGTCGGTATCGGAAAAGCTAGCCGAGCTCAAGGCTACGTTCCCCAAGATATGCTTCGATGGTCTGAAGTTCCTTCCGGCGATCCATCCCATTTCGGGACACGTCAAACAAAGCTCCATTGCATGTAACAATGATGTCTATGTTCAACATGACGCATTCGCCCATTTGGTTGAAAAAGTCTCGGAAGTCTCTATTTAACGTCAACATGAAATCGATCATCTGAAGCTCGAGGCTATTCATTACAAAGACATCATTAAAGCTCAGGATGAAGAGCTCTCTTCATACAAGTCTCGACTCGAAGCTGCCCAAAAGAATGCTAAAGACACAGCAGAGGCCGTTAATCATCTGGAGACGACACATAAGAAAGAAATTGACGAAGCGGTTCAACGTTGCGGGGCCTTAGCTTTAGAGAAAGAATCCGTTCAAAAGGATAGAGACGCGCTCGCTCAACGAGTCAAAGAGCTAGAAGAGCTATTTCTTAGAGAGAAAAAAGAAAAGGTTGCTGCTCAAGAGGAGTCACAACGTTACTGTGACGAGATTGTCGCCACACGACCCCTTAAGACAAAGCTCGATGAAGAACTCTCCAAGGCTGAGATGCTGAAGGATGAAGCCCGCGAAGAGGGAAAAAGAATAGCATTTACGGAGATGGACTCTCACCTTGAGGCGGCCATCGAAGCTGGGAGAGAGGAGATCAAATGCCAATTCGATCCACTTATAGTCGAGTACAACGCTCGAGTCCTCATGCATCGTGACTTAACATTTCTCGGCGAGGGTTACCTCGAATCTTTGGCCGAAGCATGGGAGACTTTGATAAGGATCAAAAAGGCTAAGTCGGGGACTGAAGAGGTTGACAAAGAAGCTTTAGTGAAGGAATTTCTCCGGGGGAATGAGCCTTCGGACTTGTCTGCAGCGATGGCTCTCTACTACAGAGACTCCTCCTCACCGAAAGGAAAAAATGACATTGTCGGCCCGTCCGGAGCCGAGTTTATCGTTCCTCCCCCTACCCAACCGACTAATCGCCTACCACTTGACCCCTTCGAAAAACACATTGGCTACGACCCAGAAGATCCCGGTCTTGGTATTCATGTTCTATCTCCTATCCCAGAAGGCGAAACTCCTCGAACAGTCGATAGTCAACCAGAGACGGGTACATAACTTTCCCTTCAAAGTTTAAAGGGTCTTTGCTTTCAGCAAGCGATAAATGTATTCTAACAATTGTTTCTTATGATTCCGCATAGGCCATCCCGATCCCGTACCTACTCCAACGAGCAATGTCACCACGGAGAAGGAGGAGAGAACGGGAGAAACAACTCAAGCGGAAGATACTCCCGGACCTGACGCTCAAGTTATTGAGGCGCTCAACGAAGACAAATCCGACGATCCGTTGCCTGTCGAGGAACATTACGAAATTGAAATTACTGGTTCCTCCAAACACACTTCAAAGCTGAGCATGAAGGAACAGGTCACTGAAGAGGGGAGAAAGAAAGTCGAAATTAAGGCCAAGCCTCAAGTGGTAGAACTCGACGACCCACTGAACAGGCCTTTGAAGATTATTCTTCTAGCTGGGACCAGGCCGTTAGAAGTTCCTCCTTCCTCTGACACCGCTTCTCAGGTGAGCAAGACGTCAAAGAGAAAACGTGTGGGGGAGGAGTCATCTGAGAAATCGAAGAAGGAGAAGAAGCCGAAGAAGTAACTACAACTCTCGTTCAATGAGAATCAACCTGGATTATGTAATAATTTTTATTTATTTTCATAGCCATTGTAGATAGACTTTTTGCCCTGAGTTTGGGAGAAGTTGTAGTAGGACTTCATTTTGAATTGATGAATAAAACTTCGTTCTTTGTCTTTTAAATGACTTTTATTGTTCAGCTCGCTGTATAACTCGTAGTCGAAATCCGAAATCTTGTGAGTTACATAAGCCCTAGTTCCCTTCCATATGACTCGGAGATTTTTTGGATCGCTTATACTATGATCCGTACTCTGGGGACTCAGAGTACTCCAGTCCACGCTCAGGGGACTTTGGAGATTTTTTTAATCGTTAATACGCTAGTCCGCACTTTGGGAACTTAGAGATTTTTTAGTTTTTTATACTCTAGTCCACACTCTTGGGACTCAGAGTACCCTAGTCCGCACTCTGGGGACTTAGAGATTTTTTAGTCGTTTATACTCTAGTCCGCACTCCGAGGACTCAGAGTACTCTAGTCCACACTCCGGGGACTTAGAGATTTTTCAGTCGTTTATACTCTAGTCCGCACTCTGGGGACTCAGAGTACTCTAGTCCGCACTCTGGGGACTTAGAGATTTTTTAGTCGTTTATACTCTAGTCCGCACTCTGGGGACTCAGAGTACTCTAGTCCGCACTCTGGGGACTTAGAGATTTTTTAGTCGTTTATACTCTATTCCGCACTCTAGGGACTCAGAGTACTCTAGTCCACACTCTAGGGACTTATAGATTTTTTAGTCGTTTATACTCTAGTCCGCACTCTGGGGACAGAGAGATTTTTTAGTCGTTTATACTCTAGTCCGCACTCTAGGGACTCAGAGTACTCTAGTCCGCACTCCGGGGACTTTGAGATTTTTTAGTCGTTTATACTCTAGTCCGCACTCTGGGGACTTAGAGATTTTTTTAAAAGTTTAGGTGTGCGTTCCTATGCAAGACAGAACAGCGCAATTTAATTTTCGTCACAGAATTGTACCATATGGTAACATCAACAGCTCATGGAAAAGACAGCTTCAAGCCTTTATTGATCATAACAAAGGAAAACAAACTGAATTGTCTTATTGCATGGCAAAAACTAAAAATAGCGAAATGAACATACACTGGAAATAATTGCAACTAAAATGCAAAAAGAAATATACTAGGTACAATAACGATGCAAATGCTCGCTATTCCATGCGTGAGGGAGTGTCACGCCATCTATGGTTGCTAGCTTGAAAGTTCCTTCTCCAAGCCTCCGTTCGATGACATACGGACCTTCCCATGTGGGATTCAAATGTGATGGGGTCTGAAAAAATCGCTTCAAAACGAGATCACCCGTATTGAAAATTCTCGATCGGACTTTTTCATTATAATACCGAGTAACTCGGTACCTATGTGCGGCCGTTCTTAAGTCAGCTTCTTCACGGTTTTCATCAACAAAGTCCAATGATTCCAACAGGAGATTCTGATTTGTCTTGGGATCATAATAAGTTACCCGATGACAGGGAACTTTAAGTTCCACGGGTATCACAGCTTCAGTGCCGTATCCCAAGGTGAATGGAGTATGGCTAGTCGTGGACTTGTGGGTGGTTTTGTAGGCCCAGAGCGCTGTCGGAAGCTCATCCACCCACTTGCCTCTAGCCTTTTCCAGTCGTTTCTTTAATATTAGCTTGATTATTTTGTTTACGGCTTCCACTTGTCCGTTCGCTTTAGGGTGAGCGACCGCCGAAAACCTTTTATCAATATGATATTTTTTGCAAAATTCTTTGAATTCACTACTTTCAAATTGAGTTCCATTATCCTTTATGATAGTTTGCGGGAGGCCAAAACGGCATATGATGTTTCGTACAATGAAATTAATTACTTTTTTGGTGGTGATCGTAGCTAAAGGCTCTGCTTCTTCCCACTTAGTAAAGTAATCAACCGCAACAATTGCATACTTTGCACCACCCTTCGAAATCGGTAAGGAACCGATTATATTGATCCCCCAAATCGCAAATAGCCAAGGACTAATCAATTGCGTGAGTTCCGTTGGCGGAGCTCTTGGGATTTTCGCAAACTTTTGACATTTGTCGCACTTTCTCACGTAGTCTGCAGCATCCTGATTTACAGTTGGCCAATAATATCCATAGCGGAGGATCTTTTTTGCGAGTGTTTGCCCCCTAGTATGGTCGCTACATTCTCCTTCGTGCACTTCCATCAAAACTCGTTTTATCTCATCATGGGCGATGCACTGAAGTAAGGGAACCGAGAACCCCCTCCGATACATTATTCCATCTTGCATTATATATCTTGAAGCTTTACGAATTACTTGTCGTCTCTCATTCTTTCTATCGGGCAAGGTTCCGTGTAGTATGTATTGTTTGAATGGGGTCATCCACGACTCCTTTTCAATTTCTATTTCTAGAACAAAATCCATCTCCATTTCGTTTATATTCGGAGATTGTAAAACTTCGACGGGAACCAAGTCCATCTGCTGTGCATCGCCTATACTTGCGAACTTTGCTAATGAATCGACCTCCATGTTTTGCTCATGCGAGACATGGGAAACATCATAGTATTGAAGGTCTGCCAATAGTTCTTGAACTCGTGCAAGGTACGGTGCGAGTCTCTGCCCCTTTGCTTGATAGTCTCCACGAACTTGGTACACTACCAATTGTGAGTCGCAAAAAATTTCAATCGATTTTATTCTGAGTTCCCTGATATGTTTCAAGCCAGCAATCAATGCTTCATACTCAGCTTCGTTGTTTGTGGCTAGGAAATCGAGTTTTAAAGCGTAACAAATTGATCGGTTTTTGGGAGTCACAAGTATTATACCAGCCCCAAAACAACGGTCGTTGGATGCCCTATCAGTGTACAGTTTCCATCGAATAGGCGGAATGACATCATAATCGTTTGATTCGTCTGACACGGTGAATTTAGCAATGAAGTCTGCTAGCGCTTGCCCTTGTATGGCCCTTCGCGGCAGGTAGGTAATATCGAATCGACTCAACTCGATATTCCATTTTAACATCCTTCCAGAGGTTTCTGGTCGTTGGAGTACCTGTTGCAAGGGTTGATCGGTATAAACACTGATCGAGTGTGCCTGGAAGTACGGACGTAGCTTGCGTGATGCAATCACCAAGCAGTAGGCCAATTTCCCAATTTTGGGATAATTTCTTTCTGCCCCCGTTAGACGTTTACTGACATAGTACACCGGCTTTTGAACTCGGTCCTCCTCGTGAACCAAAGCTGTACTGATAGCATGTTGGGATACAGCCAAGTATACATACAACACTTCATGGTCTATAGGCTTCGACAGCACCGGGGGACTTTCCAAATTCCTTACCAGAGCTCGGAATGCGTCTTCGCAGTCAGGCGTCCATTCAAAATTTCTCTTTCCTTTCTTGATTACATCGAATAAGGGAATACACTTATTTGTGGCCCTGGATATGAACCGATTCAACGCGGATACCTTTCCATTCAAGCTTTGTACTTGCTTTATAGTTCTGGGTACTTGTATGTCTCGGATAGCTTGAATCTTCTCCGGGTTAGCTTCGATTCCTCGTGCATTAACAATGAAACCCAAAAACTTTTCTGATGCAACACCAAAGGAACACTTTAGTGGGTTGATTTTCATTCCATAATTCCTGAGTATATCAAACATCTTCACCAAGTCTCGAATGTGGTCGTTCGACTGTCGTGACTTCATGAGAATGTCATCCACATAGAGTTCCATTGTTCTACCAATTTGGTCTTTAAACATCCGATTCACCAAGTGCTGATAAGTCGCCCCTGCATTTTTCAGCCCAAAAGGCATCACTACATAATAGTACAGTCCAACATCTGTGATGAAACTGGTGTGTTCTTGATCTGGAATGTGCATCTGGATTTGATTATATCCCGAGTATGCATCCATAAATGATAATAACTCGGGTCCTGCCATTGATTCGACCAGCTGATCAATTCTAGGTAATGGGAAACTATCCTTAGGGCGTGCTTTGTTTAAATCCGAGTAATCAACACAAGTCCTCCATTTCCCATTCGATTTTCTCACTGGTACAGGGTTAGAGACCTATTCTGGGTAGTGGGCGTCGCGGACGAACCCATTGGCTTTGAGTTTGTCCACTTCCTCTTTGAGAGCCATAGACCTCTATGGGTCCAAGCCTCTCCTTTTCTACTTTACTGGAACGTACCTCGGGTCTATATTCAATATATGACTCGCAATAGCGGGAGAAATCCCGCACATATCAGAATGTGTCCAAGCGAAAACATCGAGATTCGCTCGGAGGAAATTAGTGAAATCCTCGGTCATCGAGGGGCTGAGTTGCGATCCAATCTTAAGTACTCGCGACGGATCGTCTCGACTGAGTGAAATGTCAATCGTCAGTTCAGTTGGCGCTGCTTTTTCTTCCCTGGGTTCCTCATCATCATCTCTCGGATCTATGTCTCTACAGATCCGATCATGTTGCCCGAGCCAGGGCTCTGGCATTACCTGTCAATTTTCAACGACTCGATTGTGGACGGAGCCTGTCCACAACCTTTCCCTTCTCTCTTCGCTGGGCCTCTCATAGCTCAGCCACATAGCATGCACGACTAGTCACCTGATCACCATGTATAACACCAACTCCTTTGTTTTTCGGAAATTTCAAGGTTAAACACCACGGGGCCAAAGCTGCCCTGAACTCTGCCAAGGCCGATCGGCCCAGAAATACATTGTATAGAGAATCAAAATCCAAAACTATGAAAGGTAGGATTCACACCCTTCTACGTTCACCTTGCCCTAATTCAACTGGCAATACAACATAACCCACTGCATCGGTTGCTGCACCATTAAAGCCATGGATACGAGCTTTAGATGGTTTTAAATCTTACGTCTCCATCTTCATTTGGTCATACGCTTTTTTAAAGATGATATTAATAGAACTTCCACAATCAATCAAAATTATTTTCACAAATGCTGGCCCGATTGTCGTGGATATGACCATCGGGTCAACGGTAGGAGCCTCCACCTGATCAACATCTCTGCTCCTGAATACTATATCGTCCATCATCATGCACTGTTGTTTAGCGGGGGTCCCATCCTCCACATTCGAACAACACTCAAAATCTGCATTCCTCAAGGAGTTAGCATACCGCTCCATTTCTTGCCAGTTCTTATCTGCAGGTGAGGTCCACCTACTATCGTGTTTATGACCAGTCTACCCACGGTCCGAGCAGGCTCCTCAGGGTGACGTGGAGTTGGTGCGTGACCAGGATTGGACATTCCCTGTCCACCCTTTTGAGGATTCTTTATAAACTCCTGCAACTTTTTCTGTCTAATCAACTTTTCCATAGCGTCATGGAGGTGCCTACACTCCTCGGTATTGTGTCCATAAGTCTCATGGAAGCGGCAATACTTCCTAGTCTTCTACGGTTTTGGATTCAAAAGCTTAGGAACTTGGATTCTATGAAGTAATGGCTAGGCCACCAACAAGGAAGCAAGTGACAGAAAGGAGCAATCAAGAGGGAAGTCAAAAGGCTTCCTCTGGAGCTAGAGCAGGTCAAGCATCCATCTACATCACCAGAGATGAGACGGAAGCGATGCTGAAAAGACAAGAGGAGATGATGCAGGCTCTTCTCAGACAATTTGCACAAGCAGGAAATGCAGGAGCTCAGATCCGTGAAGCTGGATCAGAGGCGCTCAACCGGCAAGCAGAGAGAGTGGCTCAGCAGGGGGCAGCCCCCAATCAATAGACGGCTATCAATCTGGATGGACCTAGACTCGGGGGCACACCACCAGGAAATGCTGGACCAATCCATGGAGGGATACCAGATAACGCTGTGAAACCCGACACCAACAGGAGTACAGCAGTACATGATGAGGAGTATATGCCAGGATTCCCTCGTGAACTCGGGGGAAAGATCAGAGGTAGCGGACAAGGATTACAGTTTGGCGACAATGATAGATTAGCGGAGATGGTCAGACGAGCTATGAGAGGTGGATTGGTAAATAAAGACTTGGAGGATGTGAATAGGAGTCCCTTTACTCCTACTATCAGGCAAGCTAGGAACCATCTAGATTTTAAGCTACCAACGTTGGAGATGTATGATGGGAGAACGGATCCCGCCGTTCACCTGACAAGGTACATGAGGCATATGGAGGTACTGGGGGCATCGGATGAGGTCATGGCTCGATGTTTCCCTTTGTATTTGACGGATATCGCAGCTATGTGGTTCAGATAGCTGGAGAGTGGTTCTATTGATACTTGGACAGAGCTGATTGAGAGGTTTATGAGGCAATTTCGGGTCCATATAGTCAGACCCAAGAACGTAATGACCTTGACATCGATGAAACAATGGAAGGGAGAATCACTTAGGGATTTCTTAACCAGATTCAACGCGGCGGTAGCTTTAGTGGATGGACCTGATCCATTGATGGTTTTGATGGCAGCAGTTTCAGGAATTGCGGATAATTCGGATTTTAAGATATCGTTGGAACGGGACCCCCCAATGGACCTTGGGGAGTTCTATCATGAAGCAGAAAGATTCCTAAGGCAGGAAGATGCACAGACCGAAAGAGAAGGGAGAGGGGCTGAAGCTTATGTTGTTAGAGGTGGAGGTCCACCCAGGGAGGAACCAAACAATGACGATAAGGGCAAAAGGAAAATGAGTGACGACAGTAATCCCTCAAAATGGAAACAGAGAAAATTGAAATTTTCTTCTTATACAGATTTGACAAAAACTCTGGAAAGGATTTACTTGGATACTCGGGGGTACCTCCAGTATCGAACACCGGCTAGGAGGGAACCATCGGAATATGAGCGGGTGTCAGGAAAGCATTGCTTATTCCATGATCTTGATGGGCACAACACAAACGATTGCAGGCATTTGAAAGATATCATTGAGGAGCATGTAAGGAACGGTCACCTGCAACAGTACATAAGGAATCGAGCTGTAACAGTGGAACGGGAGCGGCCACCGCCTACCTCGACCGAAGGTGGCGCTGGATCTAGTCACCGCCGGCTTGTTATCAACTGAATGGATTTATGGTTCTGAATAAGTAATAGAACTCAAAGTAGTACGGCTAGGTCACTTACACACGTACGGGATTGAGGACGGTCCCTAGGCTTGCTTTGAGATGACGAAAAACCGTACTGCTTGGATCTATGAAATCCTGTTTTCTTTCTGTTTTTATGCAAACTCTGATTTCTTCTTTGGTACTTTCGACATTTAATTCCCTTTGTTGCACGAACTTCTGCTTTGATAACTGAATTTTGCAACAATTGGATTTGGATCAGTGTAATAAATAATACAGGTCTCGCGATCACGGTCCCGACCGATGAGACGGGGCAGTGATCGCAAGTTACGAGTCCCTTCACCGGAGAGCGATGGAATGGACTCGGAGTGAATATCAAAGTCCTTGGCTGGAGAATATGAAAGTCCTTGGCCGGAGAACCGAGGCCGGTGAATATGAAAGTCCTTGGCCGAAGAACCGAGGCCGGTGAATATCAAAGTCTTTGGCCGGAGAGCTGAGGCCGGAGAATATGAAAGTCCTTGGCCGGAGAGTCGAGGACGGTGAATATCAAAGTCCTTGGCTGGAGAGCCGAGGCTGGAGAATATAAAAGTCCTTGGCCGGAGAACCGAGGCCGATGAATATGAAAGTCCTTGGCCGGAGAATATGAAAGTCCTTGGCCGGAGAGCCGAGGCCGGAGAATATGAAAGTCCTTAGCCGGAGAGCCGAGGCCGGTGAATATCAAGGTCCTTGGCCGGAGAGCCGAGGCCGGAGAATTTGAAAATCCTTGGCCGGAGAGCCGAGACTGGAGAATATAAAAGTCCTCGACCGGAGAGTCGAGGCCGAAGAATATAAAAGTCCTTGACCAAAGAGTCGAGGCCAAAGAATGTAAGAAGTCCTTGGCCGGAGAGTCGAGGCTGGAAATATGGAAGTCCTTAGTCAGAGAGCCGAGGCCGGAGAACATACAAACCATTGATCGGAGAGCCGAAGCTGGAACAGGATAACGCGACCTGGTGAGGTCTACGGATTCGAAGTTAGACCCGGAGTGGTCCAGGATTTGGATGTCGACCCGGAGAGGTCGTGGATGTGGTTATTGGTTGTTGGATATGGATGAATTATAACTCGGTTGACGGGTTCAGATGGCTATGGAATTGGCTCATGATTTGGTTGCTGGATAGGAATCGGATATCGACTCGGAGCAGTCATGGATTTGGATAAGTATACGGTAATGGCACTTGGATACAATGGATTGGATTATGAATCGAAAGGTATGACTACAGATAACATATGGACTTCGAATATTGGATTTAAGCTATTCAAAACACACCTTCCAATAGCAAGGCATGTTTTGGGGGCAAAATGTTAACCCGCCTTTTGTCAAGGCCGTGAACAAGCGGATTTAACTAAATGGACTGCTCGTTTATCGAGATTGGAAAGCGATGGATTTAAGCCAGTTGGATGGGTAGACGATTAGTCATGAATGGTTTGGTGTATATAGCTCATCCTAGATGGATCGGCATTGGTCGGTCGGCCTAGAAGGTATAGCTCGATGTAGAAGGGAAGTTCGTACATGGATCGGCTTCTCAATACAATGTATTTCTGGGTCGAACGGCCTTGGCAGAGTTCAGGGCAGCTTTGGCCCTGTGGTGTTTAACCTTGAAATTTCCAACAGACAAAGGAGTTGGTGTTGTACATGGCGATCAGGCGACTGGTCGTGCATGCTATGTGGCTGAGCTGAGAGAGGTCCACCTACATGGATCAAACGGAGTCGTTGAAAGGATGAACACAACTCTATTGGAGAAAGCTCATTGTTTGAGATTGATGGCAGGTTTATCTAGAGGCTTTTGGGCTGAAGCTTTATCGACTACATCGTATATTATCAATCAAATTCCATGCTCAACCATTGATGGGAAGATTCCAGAGGAATGGTGGAAAGGTACATCTATACATATCAATTGTTCTCGTATATTTGGTAGCCCTTTGTATGTTCACCATACAGGAAATGACAAGGTGGTGGCTAGAGCCTATAAAGGCATATTTTTGGGCTATATAGAAGGCATCAAAGGATTTCGCATTTGGAACCCTATTGATAGGAAGGTAGTGCACTCTAGACATGTCACTTTTGATGAGTCCACTATGTTTAAGCCGAAGGAGAATCTATCTAGTTCGGTAGATTTAGAAGTTGAAAGGCCTCAGGAGATGGAAACTATTCCCATATATCAGCCTAGTAGTAGAGTCAGAGCTGCAAAAGAAGACAGAGTAATTGCAGTTGTTGACACATCACTTGAAGGTCCATAAAATTTCTCTAGTAATAATAGTGATGGTCATAAAGCTAGAGATGTTTCAGCTCAGGGTAGAGTTGATAGAAGCTTAGGCGAAGTTACCCCTATTCTGGTTAGTTCTAGAGTTAGAAGGCCACCGAATAGGCATAGAGACTAAAATTATGCAAACCTTAGCCTCAATGATCAGTTTGACTATGCACTGCATATAATGTGTTAGCACCAAAATTGGTCACTAACCTCGTAGAAGAAGATTGTGAAGAGATACAAGTGATGAAATCAAATTAAACAGAGAAGACAGTGCTAATCTAAATACAGAAAGTAAGAACACCAAATTTATAGTGGTTCAGCGTAATTGCCTACGTCCACTTTGAGGTTAAACTTTATTGATCTTCTTTATAGTTGATTACAAATACAATTCGTGAATCAAATGCTTGAATGAAGTTGTTAAGTAGAGAAGATGAGTCTTGAAAATGGCAGAGTCTCCCCGGTGTTTTCTCTCCAAAAAAGGCCCCTCTTCACTGTGACCCTGCCCCTCTATTTATAGACAAAGATGGGCTGAACTTCCCAAGTGGGCTGATGGCCGAACGCTCCAGCCCGAGTACAGTGATCACTGTATGCCGAACCAGATGTGCCGAGCGCTATGATGCCGAACAGTCCCTTCTATGCCGAACGATGTGGTTGATGTTTGGGGAGTGTAGGATGTTAGTCAGTCGAAGCCGAACGCTCCTCTAGACGCCGAGTGCTTTTGTGCCGAGTACTTCTGATGTTACCGGGTGTCATGCCGAGTACTCCTGTACGCCGAACCACAGATACTGCCGAGTTCCCCTTGATGTCGATTGCTTTCGTGTGCCGAGCAGTCTCGTATGCCGCGCAGTCTGGATGCCGAGCAGTCTTGATGCCGAGCAGTATTGATGCCGAGCAGTCTTGATGCCGAGCAGTCTTGATGCCGAGCAGTCTTTATGCCGAGCAGTATTGATGCCGAGCAGTCTTGATGCCGAGCAGTCTTGTATGCCGAGCAGCCTTGATGCCGAGCATTGGTTGACGTTGAGTGCCAGTTGACGCCGAACACTGCTGAGTACTTCGCCGAACATTACTGGATGACGGACACTATGGATGCCGGGTACTACGCCGAGTACTCATGGATGTCAGTTGCTTCGCCGAACACTCCTGGATGGCAAGTACCTCGCCGAACACTCCTTGATGCCGGACACTCTCTGATGCCGAGCACTTATTGCCAAGTACTAGTTGCCTGGTCAAATCCCCAGGAAACATAATGCAAGATGAGCCTTTCAACCTTGAAGAAGCTATGAGTTCAGGTGCCAGCTCGAAATGGATGCATGCTATGAACGAGGAGATGGATTCATTGAAGAAGAACCAAACTTGGAAAATGGTACCACCCCCTCAAGGAAGCTGAGCCATATGATGCTAGTGGGTATTTAAGATGAAGGACGCTGAGAGATACAAGTCTAGACTTGTTGCAAAAGATTTTCACAGGGGAAGGGGATGGAGTATGATTAGGTGTTTGCTCCGATTGTTTGATATACTTATATCCGGATATTGCTAGCTATAGTTGCAACTCACAACATGGAGTTAGAACAATTAGACATAAAGAAGGTTTTTTTGCATGGAGACTAGGAGGAGACCATCTACATGGAGCAGGCAGAAGGATATTTAGAGGATGGAAAGAAGGAATGGGTCTGTAAGCTGAAGAAGTCTTTATATGGTTTGAAGCAGTCTCCTAAGCAATGGTACAAGAGGTTTGATTCTTTTATGCTTACTCTTGGTTTTGATAGAAGCATTAAAGATGCTTGCGTTTATTTTAAGCATATGGATGATGGTAATTGGATATATTTACTCTTGTGTATGGAAAATATGTTAATCACTTCCAAGGACAAAGATGATATTGACAGGTTAAAATTGAAGCTAAAAGCGGAATTCGAGATGAAAGACCATGGTGAAGAAAAGAAGATTTTAAGGATGGAAATCCAAAGAGAGAGAAAGCTGAACGTGTTGAGATTGACATAGAAAGAATGTATTAGGAAAATGCTTGCTCGGCTCAGCATGAAGAAGGCAAAGGCAATCAGTACTCCGATGCCTTTGCACGTACAACTTTTAGAGAAGAGCTATTCGATCTCAAACAAATACAAAGCATATATGGAGAAGGTACCTTATGCTACTGCAGTTTGAAGCTTGATGTATGCTATGGTCTGCACAAGATTGAATATTGCATAGGCAGTTGGTTTGGTTAGTGAAGTACATTTTGAGGTATCTTATAGAAACAACATATTATAGGCTTGTTTTCGACAACAGGGAGAGAGATTTCAGCTTGGTCGAATTTTATAATTCTGATTATGCTAGAGATAGAGATCGAAGGAAGTCAACTTCAAGTTACGTCTTTACACTTGGAAAGATAGATATTAATTGGAGAGCGAGGTTGTAGACTATTATTGCCTTGTCTATTACAAAGGCAGAACTGATGGCTGCTGTAGAAGCATCTAAGGAAGCGCTTTACATGAAGCGGTTGTTGTGTGATTTAGGTTTTGTTCATGGGAGTACATTAGTAAATTGTGATAGTCAAAGTGCAATACATCTAGCTATGAAGTTGGCATTTAATTCAAGGACAAAGCACATAGAGGTAAGAGAGTCTTTCCTTGTCTTTATGAATGTAAAAAACAAGGTACATCTTTAAAATATTTACACCGAGGAAAACGCAGTAGACATGTTCACTAAAACCTTAGTTGTTGCAAAGTTCGAGCATTGCTCGAACTTAATTCACTTGCTGAAGTACTACACTACAACAAAAATACCCTATTACAACACTCTTTTTACAACGGGCAATGGATGCCCGTTGTAATAGAAGGCTATTACAATGGTCCATTCTGGCCCGTTGTAATAGATGCCCTATACAACGCCCTTTTTACAACGGTAATGACTGCTTGTTGTAATAGAATGCTATTACAACAGTCCATTCATGCCCGTTGTAATAGATACCAATTTTACAACGTTCACAAGATGCCCATTATAATAGATGCCAATTTTACAACGGTCACAAAATGCCCGCTGTAAGAGGTGCTAATTATAATATTATCTTACTAATTACTAATCATTAATAATATTATATTATATATTAATATTTAATAATTAATCATTAATAATATTATATTAATCATTTATAACTTATAATATTACTAGTCCGTAGTAATAGATACCAATTTTACAACGGTCACAAAATGCCCATTGTAATAGATGCCAATTTTACAACGGTCACAAAATGTCCATTGTAATAAATGTCCGCTGCTAATTTTTAATAATTAATAATTACAATGTTTTCTTCGATAATAATAATGATAATAATAATAATTTATTAATATGTAATAATTAATTATTAATAATATTAATATTAATCATATGTTAACTTTATTTAAGGATATGTTCACTATAGGAGAAGAACGAATTTCCTTAATTTTTCTGAATATATTTACTATTAAATTATTAATAATTATCTTTTAATAATTAATATTTAGTAATTAATGGTAATATTTAATAATTATTGATCCTATAACACTTTGTAAGGAAAAATTCACTACAAAACAAGGTTGATCAAATTAACGTTAAGTTTTTTAATATGTTCACAACGGTTTAAAATATTATTATAATTAATAATTAGTATTTATAATTAATGATTAATAAGTAGTATTTATTATCTAGTATTTAATGTTTAATGATTATAATCAATAATTATATTTAATATTTCAAATAATTTGAAATTTGAAATTTTTTGAAAATAAATTTAAAAATCTTCAAAGAAATTTAAAATATTGAAATTTTCATAAATTTTAAACATAAAAGGATTAAGATTTAAGATAAATTTAATTTTGTATTAAATATTCAAAATTTCATAAAATTCAAGAATTTAAAATAATTCAGAATTTGAAAAATATAAATAATGTTGGGAAATTATTAATTTCATATTCATTAAAGGTTTTATTTTGTAACTATCTTGTTTGATATATATAAGTTTTTTGCTTAGCTTTAAACAACCAAAATTTGGCTCCATTATCGAAATTTTCCCTCCAATCTAAATTTTAGGCTCCTTCGCCGCTTTTTACCCTCTTCCTTATTTTAGATTAACTGCTATATGTACTTTTATTCTTCGTATCAAAACCTCTAATCCCTCATAATTGCTCCCAGATCTGATTTTAAACCCACCATCGCCGACCCATTCCAAATTCGCCACCGCACTTTAAACCTGGCGCGCCACTTTCACCATCTACCACTACGACCACGATTCATATAGTGACGAGGTTTGGGGTTTCCAGAGTGAGGTTGTGCGTTGCCTAATTGGCGGCGGCGAGGGATGGCTGTTATTTTCGACCCATTCCAAATTCGAAACCGCACTCCAGAACCGTCGAACCATTCCACCATCTACCGCCGCGACAACGGTTCAAGTGATGACGAAGTTTGGGGTTTTCGGAGTGGAGTTGTGCATTGCTTAGTTTTGTGTTGCCTAGCGTGGTTCATGGAATGGCTGTTGTTTACGTTGCTGCTCTTACCTTTTTGCTTTTTAGGTATGCTTCCTTAAAGTACTTAAGAAAATTGAAATAGAAATTGCATTTCAGTGATGAGAATTTATATATACAACCTTGACGTTTTATTCTTATTAAAATAATAATTAGTATTTGTAATAGGTCTTGATTCATAATCAGGTTTAGGTATCAAAACTTTGACCATCCCTGCCTAAAATTACCTCATTTTGGTAAACAAATGAATACTGTTTAACCTTCATTGCTTTGACTACCATTTAACAGAACAAAATTTACAAAGAAAATGTCAATCGATGTTGGAAAACATGATGGTTTTCATTACTGTTGGCCACAAGTTCCTACTTTCAACTGAAATTTAAGTAATATGTTAAATGGTTTTTCAAATAGTGTCAAACTGATCATCGAACCACAGATTCTTTCGGGAATGCAAAATAGCATAGTCGTGTATTTAATAAACAACATTTGGAGGCCACAAACGACTACCTAGGCCCCGTAGGCCCAGGGCCCGACCTGTTAAGTATAAGTACTCTGTTAGCTTAAAGTTTCACAAAGTTCTGTACCAACATGCCTGATTTTACAAACAAAATATATTAAACCAAATCTTACATTCGTTTAAAAGAATACTAGATGCATATATGCTCTTATGTAACTTATCCATGGTTAATGCTTATATGTATCGTCTGACTGATATTCTTTTTTAAGTTGGATTAGCACTGTTTTTCAGTGATGTTCTTCTAGTACTACAACTGACTGCATCTGCTAAGTCTTTAGGTTAATTATTTATAAATACGAAATGGTTTGAATAAAATAAATTTACTTTATGACGAATAATTAAATAAATACGAAATGCTCAATCTGATATGGTGAATTGCTTGCAATGTTTGATCCCTTTTTTTCCTTTCATGTTTGTTGCTTTTCCTTGATATGAGATTGTTGGCTATGCTTTATTTTGATGAAGTTTGCTTTGTGTTTGATGACTTGCGGTGATGCTCACGTTTGTTGTTGTTTTAGGAACATGCAGAAACTAATAGTGTAGTGAGTATATTGGAGATGAAGTTTGCTTTATTTGATGACTTGAGGTGATGCAGAAACTAATACTGTAGTGAGTATATTGGAGATGAAGTTTTCTTTATTTGATGACTTGAGGTGATGCAGAAACTAATACTGCAGTGAGTATATTGGAGATGAAGTTTCCTTTCATCCCTTTTGTTTGATCACTTGCGATGATGCTTTATTTTCATGAAGTTTGCTTTGTGTTTGAATTTTATTATATTTTATCTTTGTAGCCACACTATATTGGAGATACAATAAATTACAATCAACATTGTTCCACAAGTTCAAATCACTTATTTAAGGTAAACCTCAATTTGAGTATATGCTACATAATAGTGCAATATTATGATATATATTCACTGAGAATTTTATTTTTTGGTACAGGCTCCCTTGGAAGATAATTCACTCAGACTTTCAGGTTGGAAGGAAAAATATGAATTTTAGTTAAGACATAAGAGGTACACTTTTATTTATTTTATCTGATTTGATGCATTTTAGTAAGTTTAACTGTATAATTGGATTTTAGTCTTGTTTTTTTGTCATAGATCCATCAAATAAATAACAATACATAACTAGAAATTTGAAGTTTTATTGTCACTACTCAAGTATATATGCTTCTAGCTTTAGACAATACCATCATTTGTACATTGTTGTGTGGATTGAATTATAACTGATTCGTAAACTTGTTATTATGAAGAAAAATATTTCACAAACTGAATAATAATTTGAATTTGAACTCCAACTATGTAATCAAGCAAACAAACTACACCTTTCCAGTTAAATATTCTCAACTATCGTGCAAAATAGGACTTATCGGATTTTTCTTTAAATAACCTATAAATAAACTTTAAGAATAGTCATTTTATAAATTATGAAGATATAAACCTCTCTAAACAATGAGAGGCTCTCCCTAGATATTATAGTATATACTCATATGTTTATCATACTCTTGTTTTTGTTGTATGGGCTGCAATAATAGTTTTCCACCTTGTTAGCTCTCGTAGCCAGAGATGTTAAACTATTTGACTTGCCAGATTTAATTTACATAAATAGTTTTTATTATGTTAGAAGTTCGAACCGTGATTTGGCACCTCTAATTTTATTGTCTTAATATCCTTGTATACACCGCTCATAGTGTTTATGCCTGCATATGCTCTCTAAATAAAATATGTTCACTTGTATGCAACAGGGTTCATCTAGGTCTTTTAAAGATGCTTCGTTCAAGAGGCTAGCCAAATCAATTGCAATTATGGTTATTGATTTCGATAGCTTTGCCTATAGCAACAAAGACTGTAGTTAGTAGTTATGTTAGTTTAGGTTTATATTCTATTTTTTGTAACTATGTAAAACCTTATGAATGATGTGAATAGATAAATCTTTTTGTTATTTTGAAATATGAATTTCATTTGCTATTTTTAATAAATATGAATAAATATGGTTGTCATTGGTATAATAATTTTGTTTCAATTAATTTACACATGCATTGTAGTGGTTTTTTTTCTCATTTGAATTTTTTTAACAACGGGCAAATACAATTGCAAAAGACCCTTTTGCAGCGGGCAAAAACAGTTGTAAAAAGATTAATTACAACAGGCAAAAGCAGTTGTAAAAGACCCTTTTGCAACGGGCCAAAATCGTTGCAAAAGAACCCTATTGCAACGGGCAAGAACCATTGTAAAATTCATCTACTCTATTACAACGTCGCATAATACAACGGGCCTAGACCTATTGCGAAACCCCTATTACAACAGGCATTACCCGTTGTAAAAGGGGTATTTTGTTGTAGTGCTAGGAGCCACTTAGTGGCATAGGAGGAGAGTGAGTTGGTAGATGAAGATGTTTGTTTTAGAGATTGATAGGTCCTACATGGAGAGGGTACTTTCAACACTTTGTTGGCGGGCGGTGGCCTTGCCAGAGTTCGTTAACAAAGTGCAACGGGTGATGACCATGCGGAAGCTCATTGTGGAAGTATTTGTGGTGTCTTGTACAAGAGCTGCCTGAAGTAAGAGCATGTAGTTGGAGTTGGCAAGTTTGCGGAAAAATATAGTATCAAGGGGGAGATTGTTAGATTTTATGATAGAATATTTCCATACTAAAAAAGATTTGGAAGATATTGTTGATTTCGATGGTATAATATTCTAGTTACAGAAGATTTGTAAGATATTTGAGATAATTACTCAAATATATTTCCTCTTTTATAGCATTAAAGAGAGCAATTAATTACTTATATGATAAGAAAAATTATTTTGGGAGATGGAAGTAATCAATTAATTCCCTAGTTACCTGATTAAAGAAAAAATTTATCAGGTGTACATAAGTTGGGGAAAACTGAAAAATCAAATGGATAAATGTTTTCCATATGAATAGGAGAATTGATGAGACATCGGTTTATGACCATAAATCAATTACTTCAACCCCAAGTAATAATATCAACAAAAAGGAAGATATTAGCATAAGTAGAATCATCATCTCAAGTTGTATTTTTTATTTTTCTTCTTAGCCCCCATTATCAATCTTGAAAAATTCTTTTTTCTAAGAAATAATAAAATCTCATCTCCCTAAATTGGATGTACAATATCTTGCGATAGTAGAACTATTATAAATCTGTATGTGAACTTTATATTTACTTTCTTCTATGATTTGTTGTTTTATTCTCTTGTTTTTATTTGTTTTATCAATCCATAACACGATCTTATTACCGTCGCATTTAGTTGGGTTGATTTACAGTCATTTGTTTGAATTCTATCCCAACAATGGTAGTAATGGAGAAGAACTTGCAATAACGATACACTTATATGAAAGTCTAAAGAAAGTATTAAATTATATAGTTTGAATGCATAATGGTGCATATACCCAAAGAATTGCAAAAATTTAAATAACTTCTTACCCGCAATACCTAAGTACCCTAGTATTCCAAAGGCATGAAAGATCAATGAAGAAATTGGAATTTGATTATCTTAAAGTATTAAAAATCTTCCAAACATCATCTATATGAAATAATCTATTTTTGTGACTGTTATTCAATCTGAAGTAACATCCACCAATTTTGAACCCAAAGTCGGTATTCAATCCAAAGTTTTGACAAACTAATATGCTTATTTTAGTTGTGCATGAAATCTTCTCACCACCAAAAAATAAATCCATAGTTACTCCATGAAATCTAAAAAAATATTTTCAACTTCCATAAACTTGAACCTGATTTCATACAACGCTATGCAAAATATTCTTAGGGTGGATACTTCAAATTGTAGTAATTACAACCAAACATGGACATCGCCAAAGAACAAAGGTTATATAATTCACAAATGTGAGTACCATACATGATATCAAAACCCCAACAACGAAAATATTTAGATCAATAAACCAAATAAAAATAATCATAAATTGTCAAGTAAAAAAACAAAGGCTCGTTACTTGGGGATAAATTTGGAAAACAACATTTAAACAAATCAAATAGTTGTTTGCAATATTCTCCTCTCCATTGCTTGTTTAACTCTTTTATACAACAAATTCAAATGGTAATTTTTTAATGATGATAAAAAGTACTCTAAAAATACCTTGAAATATCATTAGACTATCCTACATGACATACCAAATCACCTTCAGATCTAATCACAAAAAGTTTCTAATTTAGTCATAGATTACGCTATAGGTTAATAAATTGTTGATAAATTAGAACAATAAGCGACACCCTTGATAATTTTTAATGGAAATTCAAATCAACATCTCCAATCATGCCTGCTATTTAAGCCTTAAATTTGGCCATGAAACTATGATTAGTACATGCATTCCCTAAAGTAAGTAAAGACAAAAAACAAGGTTAAAAATTCCGTTTTTAATTTCCGTTCTAGTCATTGATAATTTGCGAGATTTTATTTCCGTTTTGGAAATTTTGAAAATTCCGCTTTGATTCGGTTTGCAAATTCCATTCCTTCTTCCTATATAAATGGTAACATAAGTTAAAAAAAGTTCAATACTAACTTAAATTTATATCACACTCTATGAATTGCATGCAAATTACATGATATGATATGCTATATTTATTTGTAGAATTATTTCAGTTGAATTAATCCAAATTCATTTGTTATTACATTTTACACACGAATTTATTTCTAAGTAAAATAAACAAACCCAACCCAAGATCCAATATCCAAGATTCACGCCCAGTATAATTAAAAAAAAATACCTCTCTCTGCTCACAGCCAACATGTTTTCTTCTCTTTTCTCTTTGTTCAAACATATCTGCCCTTACTTCATCTCTAACACGATATCAAAAGAAGAAGAAAAAAAAGCTGCTTTTGAACGACTTCAAGGATAACCACTCGAAGAAAAAGTCCAATAATTATGATACATTGAAGAAGAGATTTTCGAGTTTTTCGATTTGTTCATATTTCTTTCTAGGTAAAATCCGAAAATGGAATTTTGACACAACTCCTGCCCGGTCCTCGTTGGAACCGAAACGAGTGGGTCGAAGTTCCATCGGGCCGGACAGAATCTAGAACCATAACCAAAAGACAATTAAATAGAGAAAGGTTATAAATTGATTTATATAGCTATTTCTGAAAATATGATCTGAAATGAAACAGTAATACTCGAAAAAATTGACACATTCTAATGCGTCTGATACCGACCAACGATGAAACATATGGACATTGAAAGAACATCATGATAACCTTTTGCAGAGTATAATTTGAACATCAATTTACAATTTTATGCCGTCTGCAAACTTAATTCTTCTTGTCATGAATAGTATTATTTTTCAAACAAAAATCTTTAATAAAGTAGGATAGCCTACAACGTAGGATTTTACATCTCATTCGTTATGTTTTAGTTTAAGAGAACATAAATTAGAATTTAGTGGAAACTTTAGCTATAACCTACAAAAAAAGTCTTCAATTGGCAGATGCTATGTATACAAATTAGAAGGCTAGTGAATAGTAGATGATAATTGCTTTGGTATATTATTAAGTACTTCTATACTTACGTGGTAAAGACACAAAATAAAAATTTAATTGGAACTCAATGCGTTTTAAATTTCAAATCCTTGATAATAAATAATATTCTAAAACATAAAAGGTGGTACATTTCTTCAACTGTTTAAACTTATTTTTCTTAAAGTGCAAGTCTAATCAACCGCCAATAATCAGTGAATCAAATACAAAACTAGCACAATCAAAACCAAAAATAAAACACAATTGGATCTTAAAATAATCAAGCATCAATAACTATCGAAGTACAGTTCTAGACATAATAACTAATTTTTATGCATTGTGAACTGATTTATGCGTAATAGGGTTTCATCTTTAGGTTCAAAAATGCAATTGAGGAACAAGAAACATAAAAAAGTAAATAGACTGAAAATCAAGATCAGAAGCAAAAAAATAACAAAACCTTAAACAAACTTAAAGGCAAAATCATTAATTAGAGAACAATATTCTGTCTCAGTCTCGCTCGTCATCAAGACCAACCACTGGAGAACCAATATCCAAAAGAGGAATGGTGAATCAGAATCTTTGAGTAGAGCATAGTATCCTCGCTCGAATTGTCACGTTCAACTGCGGATAGAACCAATAATCAAAAAAATAAACGAAGAACAAATTGTTTTTTTTCAAATACGGGTGAGAGGAAGATAACAGGCGATTGTGCTTTTTGATAATGGATGAGAATGTGCATAACTCTTCTTCCACTATTATATTCATAAATGATATAAATAACCCTATACAATTGTTTGTGAGGTTATGTCTCTTTTCTTCGATGCATTTTTGAGGGAACTGACGTGAGGAAATGGGATTGATTGAGGAATGAACCTAAGGTAGAAATGGTTGGCATAGTAATTTGAAAACGTGGTGTTGATGAAATAGTCAAATACACCCCTATCTCAAAGTGTGTTTTCCCCAGAAAAAGAGTAGTTTTGGTAAATCGAAAAAGGCTTCACTATGATCACATTGATCGTGTGTGTGTGCGCGCGCGCGTGTATGTATGTATATTGATTATATGTACGATGCTTACCATGTTAAAATTGTCATCCTTTAATATTACATCATATATAATAAACATAGATCTCAATATTTATTTATTTACATTTAACACCTATTCATTTGCGAATACAACAGATTAATCTGCTATGTTTATAATAGTTGCAGATTTAATGGAAACACATCATAAATTTGACATCTATTCATTTATGCACACTATATACTTGTTTAACATATTTATAACACTACCATGTTTGCATTGTTAATGCCAACACAACATAAATTAAACTAAAGAAGATAAAATAACATTAAATATTATATTTATTAAAGATAAATTATAATATACAAACATAATATATTAATATAAATGATTTAAATTAACATTAAAACACAAAACCCTTTTATTAAAATCACTATACACTACATTAAACATCCCATTTTGTAATACTTTTATGCTTTCAATCTATCACGGTATTAACCGTAACAAATTTCCAATAGATATTTCCGTTATGAACTCTTGTCATGGTTACTACCGTTATTAAATCTGGGTATTTCGTAAATAGTCAAAAGTAATATGGACAAGATTGTAATTTTATCTTCTACTATTACTCAACCCATTTCTCATGGATAACATTTCATTGTTTCCTTTTATTTCCACTTTCATTCTAAGTTATTGCCCGTCTGATTTGTACTATTGTTCTGCCAACGCCTTTTGTGTTATGCCCCAAACCCATCACCATTTTCTACGAGGACCGGAGAGCTGCACCAGTCAATTCCCGATCAGAGATCACCAGAAGATGCACAGGGATCGCTCGGTAATAAGACCATGGTGACTCAAGTAGGAGGAAGTGAAGATGATGTACCAGCTGGCCTTGTGAAAGAATAAGATGGGCTATGCATGCTGCGCATGTGCACACATGCACAGACTGGTTCAAACTTGATTTCCAATTGCATAAGGGCAGTGTTGATTAAGTCAATATAGCCGTTGTAATTCAGCTATATAAATAGCCTAGATATCAATGTATAATGTATTACCAGCTTCATAAACTCTACGAATTCTGTGCATGCATCTTCTTCCTCTTATATTCTTTCATTTCTACATAACTGCATATTCTTTCTCTTACTCCCTCTTCTTTTAAACAAACTAGTAATAATACTTATGTTCTTACTCTCAAACTGTTTCCTCCCAATTAACCAATCAACTAGAGATCTTCTTCACCATCAACCTGTACATTATCTCTCCGTAATCAACAATGACTACTACTCGAAAGCAAGCAAAGGATCATGGGTCTATCAAATTGGTTTCAAAGCCAGACCCAAAGGGTGATTTCAATGAACACCCTAACCCGCCAAAGAATGATGACAACAACAACATCACCATACCTCCTCTTGATGATGAACATGATCTATGGGCCAGGCAGGAGCATTTCAATGACAAGACCAACAACACACTCGAGCAACTTACCGAAGCACAACAAGAACTTCAACAAACCACCCAACAAATGAATGGAAATATAGATCTATTGTTAGCAACATTGGAATCTTTATTGCAAGAAATAAAGAACAACAGATCCAACCTTCAAGAACCACAACAAACTCCTAGAAACAATCCCTATGTTCCTCCATTCCAAAGAAATAGCAACAGGAGTACATCATCCTCCCCACACTCAATAGAAACAAATACCAAGCCTCGCCCAAGACAACAACCAAGTATTCTGCCTACTCCCTCCCTATTGCAACACACCACTATCAAATTAGAATTTCCAGTCTACAAGGGAGATGATACTGTTATTGAATGGATAGACTAGGTTGAGCAGCTATTTAGGTATCACCACACACCAGAAGTGGAATGGGTGACAACCTGTTCATTCCACCTGAAAGATGATGCACAGAAATGGTTCAAGTGGTTATCTAACAGTGTCAAGAACTATGAAATATGGAAGAATTTTAAGGAAGAGATCATAGTAAGGTTTGCTCCACCTGTTTAAGAAAGCCATTTGGTGCCTTTGCTAATTTAAAGCAGCTATCTACCGTTCAATCATATCTCACCAGGTTTGAACAACTGCAAGGTCTTCTGCCACAACTGCACCCAGATTATGTATTTGACAAATTTTTAGATGGTTTAAAGGAGGATATTAGGATAGATGTTGAGGCAGCCAGACCTAACAATTTTAAGGAAGCTATAGCATTAGCAAAAATTTATGAAAGTAGATAGTCTAGGAAACCCTTTAAAACCTTTGTCACCTCTCAACCACTGACATCAAGAAGATTACCTACCAAGAACAATAAAGCAGTAGGGTATGGTCCTAACACCGACAAGAGTAACACAACGGTAGAACTTGCAAAAAACAAGGGGATGACCTAAGAGGAAATTATTGACAAAAGAAAAAAAGGACTATGCTATATCTGCAATGAAAGGTGGCATCCAAGCCACCAATGCAAGAGCAAACAAGTATATACATTAGAAGGGATCACGGAACCAGAAGTTGTATAGGAGACAAAAGACCAAGAAGTTGAGGAGATTGCAGAATCCAATGAAGTAGAAATTAATCCTGCTATCACCTTCCATGCTATGTGTGGGATACCAACCCTTTACACCATTAAAGTTTGTGGGGCAATACATGGGAAATCAGTGCATGTCCTTATTGATTCAGGCTCTACACACAATTTCATTGATTGCCAACTAGCTAAAGGGATCCAGTTGGAGGCTGATGATACAAAATGATTCGAAGTACAAGTAGCTAATGGTGAAAGGCTTCAAGGTAAAGGACTGTGTGGTCAGGTACCTTTAAAATGTCATGGTTATTACATGTTTGTAGATTTACTTTTATTACCCCTAGATGGCTGTCAGGTTGTGTTAGGAGCCCAATGGATGAAAACATTAGGTGAAGTGACCTTAAATTTTTAAAATTGCAAGTCAAATTTAAATATAATGGAAAGATTCATATCTGGCAAGGAATGCACCAAGAAGGCCTAAGAATAGTAGACTAGAGAACAATTAAAAAAGATTGTATACATGGACAGGTAGCCATGATGTTGTGTTCTTAGCTTGTCACTGAAACAAGTACTGTTATTCTTGAACCAATTAAAAGAATGCTGGATGAATTTCCAAAAGTACTTGCTCCTTTAAACACACTGCCTCCTAATAGACACTCACAGGACCATAGAATACCACCGCTACAAGGGTCTAAGCCTATTTGTTTAAAAACCTACAGGCACTCACATCATATTAAAAATGAGCTAGAAAAAATCATCCAAGAAATGTTGAATACTGGAGTCATAAGGCCTAGTTGTAGTGCTTACTCTTCACCAGTTGTAATGGTTAGAAAAAAAATGGGACATGCAGGTTGTGTATTGACTACCGAGCACTTAATAGTATTACTATCAAAGATAAATACCCTATACCTCTAGTTGATGATTTATTTGATGAGCTACATGGTGCAAAATATTTTTCTAAATTGGATTTAAGATCAGGATATCATCAAATCAGGGTAAATGAAGAAGACATTCATAAGACTGCTTTTAAGACCCATGATGGGTATTATGAGTTTATGGTTATGCCATTCGGTCTTGTAAATGCTCCCTCTACCTTTCAATCTCTAATGAATACTATATTCAAACCATATTTAAGGAAATTTATTTTAGTTTTCTTTGATGATATACTAATTTTTAGCCAAGCTATGCTTGAGCATTTGGAGCATATCAGGGTTGCTTTGCAGGTACTACAAGATAATTAGTTAGTTATCAAACTCTCTAAATGCTCTTTTGCCCAAGAAAATATAGAGTATCTTGGCCATGTGATCTCTGCGAGGGGGGTGGCTGTGAACAATAGTAAGGTGAAAGCTATTAAAGAATGGCCTACACCCACTACGCTGAAAGCATTAAGAGGGTTCCTAGGCCTCATGGGATATTATCGAAAATTTATCAAACATTATGGATTATTGCCAAACCACTCACTGACCTCTTAAGGAAGGATTTTTTCAGTGGAGTGATAAAGCAACCCAAGCATTTGAAAGATTAAAACAATGCCTCATGTCCCCACCAGTCCTTTCCATGCCAGATTTTAATAAGCCTTTGTGGTTGAGTGTGATGCCAGTGGTATTGGCATAGGGGCAGTACTCTTGCAAGATAATAAACCTATTGCATTTCTTAGAAAAGCATTACAAGGCAGGAATCTTAATTTTTCAACCTATGAAAAAGAATTACTTGCATTGTTACTAGCTACTAAAAAGTAGTCATAGTATCTCCTAAGGAGACAATTTATTATAAAGACTGACCATCAGAGTATTAAGTACTTACTAACACAAAGGCAGCACACTAGAATTCAAGGGAAGTGGCTTGCTAAATTGCATGGCTATGATTATGTGGTTGAATATAAAAGTAGCACATAAAATATAGTAGTAGATTCCTTGTCTAGAAGGGATGAAGAAAAGGGTCAGTGCATGTCTCTCTCTCAAGTGCAGGCTACATGGTTGCAACAGCTAAAAAATACCTTGGTTAACTCCTCTATGTATGTAGAAATCAAAGAGAAAATAGACAATAAAGGTTCCAGTAAATACAAACTAGTTGATGGGTTGCTCTTTTATAAAGGAAAAATTCTCATCGATCATCACAATTCAAACTTACTCAAAACTCTTATTAATGAACTCCATTCCACCCCACTTGGAGGACACTCTGGCATTAAAGGAACTGTGAAAAGAATTAGAGCTGTGTTCTACTGGAAGAGGATGAAAAGGTATATGGAGCAATATGTAAAGGAATGTGATGTGTGCCAAAGAAATAAAGGGGAGAACATACATATACCAGGATTGCTTCAGCCTCTGCCAATTCCAGAGAAAATATGGACTGACATCACCATGGATTTCATAACTTGCCTTCCAAAAAGTCATAAGTACACTGTTGTATATGTGGTGGTTGATAGACTATCAAAGTATGCTCATTTCTTCCCTTTATCGCATCCATCCACTGCTAGAGATGTAGCACAAGTCTTTTTGATGGTGTATTTAAACTTCATGGAATGCCAACATCCATTGTCAGCGATAGGGATTCACTCTTTACTAGCATTTTTTGGAGGGAACTCTTCAAATTGCAAGGCACCACCCTGAAGTTAAGCACATCCTACCATCCCCAAACTGATGGCCAATCAGAAGTCACAAATCGAATATTGGAGAGCTACTTGTGGTGCTTTGTATGTCATAAACCTTCTGAGTGGTCTAACTGGCTAACACTTGCAGAATTTTGGTATAACACCACTTGGAAAACTGCCACAAGGATGACACCATTCCAAGCAATATATGGGGTTACTCCCCCTACCTTGTTAACTTACATCCCAAATACAGCAAAAGTTCCCCAAGTAGAAGAGATATTGTTCTCTAGAGACATTATTTTACAATTTTTAAAGGACAGTTTGACAATGGCCAAAGACAGAATGAAGAAATATGCAGATCTCAAAAGAATGGGGAGAAGTTTTAAAGTGGGAGATTGGGTTTTCTTGAGGTTACAACCGTATAGACAGTTGTCTGTTAGGACTTTGAAGACACACAAACTCTCCCCTAAGTTCTATGGGCCTTTTGAAGTCGAGAAGAAGGTAGGAGATGTGGCTTACCAATTGAAGTTACCACCTGAAGTTAAGATCCATCACGTGTTTCATGTGTCTCGGTTGAAAAGGAAGCTAGGAACTGAAATTATAATTCAAGAGGACATGCCTAGTTATGTAGAAGAGTTAGTCAAGGAGCCTGAAAAGATTCTAGATAGAAGAATTGTTCCTATTAATAACCGGCCAGTAGTGTAGATCTTAGTAAAGTGGAAGGAGTTGCCTGATGAGGAAGCTACTTTGGAAGAATAATGGGAAATAATCAAGAAATTTGCCACTTTGGACCTTGGGACAAGGTCCATTTTTCATGGGGAGGGGAGTTGTTATTCCCCAAACCCATCACCATTTTCTATGAGGACCGGAGAGCTGCAGCAGTTAATTTCCGGTCAGAGATCACCAGAAGATGCTCAGGGATCACTCAGTAATAAGACCATGGTGACTCAAGTAGGAGGAAGTGAAGATGATGTACCGGCTGGCCTTGTGAAAGAACAAGATGGGCTGTGCATGCTTTGCACATGCACACATGCATAGACTGGTTCAAACTTGATTTCCAATTGCATAAGGGCAGTGTTGATTAAGTCAATATAGCCGTTGTAATTCAGCTATATAAATAGCCCAGGTATCAATGTATAATGTATTATCAACTTCATAAACTCTGCAAATTCTGTGCATGCTTCTTCCTCTTATATTCTTACATTTCTTGATAACTGCATATTCTTTCTCTTACTCCCTCTTCTTTTAAACAAACCAGTAATAATACTTGTGTTCTTACTCTCAAACTGTTTCCTCCCATTAAACCAATCAACTAGAGATCTTCTTCACCATCAACCTGCACATTATCTCTCTGTAATCAACAATGACTACTACTCGAAAGCAAATGAAGGATCATGGGTCTATCATTCTGCCATAGCCTCGGTTGTTAAGTTTCCACCAATTTGACGAAGACAAAGGAAGTTGAGGGCTTCCGTTCTATTTTGGCAGCCTAATGCAACTTTATTTCGATTTCAAATTAGGTAATTGTTCAATTTTAACTTATTTTTCGAAATTAGGTATTTTGTGCTACTAATCGGTTTAGAATTTTTTTGAAGATACCGTATTTTAAATCCCCTGCCTTTATTCATTTTTTTCTTCTCTTATTGCAACTGACTATGGAATTGTGTTGGATAAAAATGGCAGAACAAGAGGCTGGCAGGGTTATCTAATTACTTGGGCAACCCAAAGTCAGTTTAAGTTGTACATAGGTTATATTACAGTCAATAAAAGTCGTGGCAAAACTATCTTTTATTTGAAGTTACACATCGTCCCTGCATCATACCTCTACTTCTTTGGCTCAATGGAGGTTTGTACTGTAATTTTTCTTCCATTCTTATAATTTGTTACTGTAAAGAATTTATCATAATCATCCATGTGAAAAAGACCATTTGTTATTGTAATAGGTTATTGCACTACAAAGCATGATCAATTGCATGTGGCGATTGCCAAAAGCAAGTTCACAAAGCAAAAAGATGACAAGGGTGATAAGATTGCCAAACCCGATGAGATTGCACATTTGTATGATCTCCTAATCCAGGTATGCAACTATTGCTAAATGATAATTTTCTACTATTATTCGGCATTTTTATCTCTAAATTTTCTACCTTTTTATTGCCGAACTTAACTGATTTATCCCATTTGGTAAGTTCTATTCGGGAAAGAAATGCCAAAGAAGTTGCTTTTGTTGATGAATGCTTACTTAAGTGTTCGGCATTTAGAGCAGAAAGGTGGGTAAATTTTGAAATACATATTTATTGCTATTTAAATTACCTTATTTAGAAATTATGCTTAAAAGCATTGGTATCTCTGTGAAGTAGCCTCAAGATACATCCTGAGTCTGGTTTAAGGAGTTCGATCTGTGTCACCTCTTTGTTAGCTTCTCCACTATTTAGCTCTATTGTATATCTCAATCTACAAAGCTAAGTGTAAGACAATGTACATTCCTATGCTATCATAAGTGTACACTTGAGTTTATAACCATAAACTGTTAAATTTTGTGACACTATATGATGGAGAATTGAAGGGGATGAATGTAGCTTGATGTCGGAGAAGACGGTTTGCAAATCGGAGTCCGGAGGAAGAAGATAGGAGGGAAAGTCTGGTGTTGTTGTTGTAGGTCAGATGTCTGGCTGAGAGGGCCAGACGTCTGACGAGGTTCAGGCTGTTTCCTGAAAGGTCCTACAGACGTTTGGTCCCTCTGGCCAGACGTCTGGGCCTGTCTGTTTCAGCCATACTGAACCTGGCCTCAGACGTCTGAGGTCAGAGGTCAGACGTCTGAGGCGGTGTTATCCTGTTTTTCTTGGGCCGGGTTTCTGAGCTGTTTTGTGATTTGTTGAAGGGAAAAGTGGTCTTTCGCCAGGGTTTTCTCTATTAGTATATATACTCTCTTCAAGTTTGAGAGGGTTAAGGAATTCATCATCTCTAATCAAGGGTTTAGTCCTCCATTAATTAGGGTTTTAGGCAAAACTCTATTTCTTCAATTCTAATCTCCTCAAACATATATTCTTATTGAATAGATCATTGTAATCAATCTCTTGTACTCTTCTCTTTTGGTGATAATAAAAGATCTCTCTCAAAGTGGATGTACACTAACGCGACGTTAGTGGAACCACTATAAATCGGTGTGCGATTTATTGTTTCGTTATTGCTTATTATTCTCTATTGCTTGTGGTGTTATTGTGATCGTGTTTGGATTTGGTTTTATTGAATTCTTTGAGTGTTTGGTTGTTTTGCACTATCTATCACGATCTAGATTTTCCGCCTGCGTTTGGGGATTTTAGTTTGAGCGGTCTCGATCGAAATCCACCATAACATTTGGTATCAGAGCTTTGGAGTTGGTAGGTGGTTGTTGAAATGCCGAAAACGGAAACCTCTGAAAATTCAATGGTTAGTCCAAATAGTATAGCGCTGTATGTACGTGGGTCGTATGTGGCGTCGGGATCGCAATTGGTTATCGACAAGTGGAATGGCGATAATGATTTTGAAAAATGGCAATGGAAGATGAAAGCGGTTCTAAGGAGGAATCGGGTACATCGAGTGGTGTTTGATACACATTTGTTGCTAGCGGACATCTCGGATGTCGAGAGAGAGAAAATGGAAGAGTGAGCATTTACTACACTTCAACTTGCTATGGGAGAGAATGTGATCTTCGAAATTAGTGGTGAGACCACCGCTAAGGGAATTTGGGACAAGTTGGAAGAATTGTATATGAAGAATTCTCTAACTAATCGTTTGATCTTGTTGCGAACGTTTTTCACCTATAAGATGAAAGAAGGAACTTCGCTAAAGGCATATTTGAATGTGTTTGATGATTTTCTAATGAAGATGAAGGCAGTAGATTTGAAGATTGAGGAAGAGCAAAAGGCGATGATCTTGTTATGTTCGTTGCCGGACCGTTATACGGGTTTCTCAAATAGTTTGATCTATAGCCGGGATACATTGACGTTAGATGATGTCAAGACGGGTCTTCTTAGTGAGGAATTGAGAGATCAAATGAAGGAGTTGAGTGTTGGTGGTAGTAGTGCCGGTAATGGTCAAGGTTTGTTTGTGGAGAAGGAAAGATATGTGAAGAAGGACAACCGGGGGCGTTCTAACTCAAGGAATCGCGGTTGGAGAGGAAAATCAAAGGAAAGGAAGGGCAAGTGCTATATTTGTAAGAAACACGGTCGTTGGAGAAATGAATGTCCGGACAAGGAGAAGGGTAAAAGGGAAGTAGCATCTTCATCTGTAGCGGTGGAGAGAGGTGTTGGTGAGGAAGACGTAGATGTGTTGACGGCGGTAGCATCGGATGTTTCCGGTAGTGAGTGGGTGCTCGAATCGGGGGCGTCGTACCATATGACGCCTAATAGGAATTGTTTTTCTTCTCTTGTTGCTAAAGAGGGAAATTCAATTATTATGGGAAATGGTGCTATGTGTAGATCTCAAGGCATTGGTTCCGTGAAAATTCGAATGTTTGACGGAGTGGTTCGTACTCTCACTAATGTACGCTATGTTCCGGTACTTCGGAAGTCTCTTATCTCTTTGGGGCAATTGGATTCTCTTGGATGTAAGATCACTATTGAGAGTGATTGTTTACGGGTTTCGAAAGGGGCACTTGTGGTCATGAAAGGTGCTAGGGCTCATGGTGTTTACTTGCTTCGTGGAGAGACCGTAGAAGGTGAAACTTGTGTAGGTGTTGATAGTTCTCGTGGCTTGGATGCAACAAGGTTGTGGCATTTGAGGTTGGGTCATAGCTCGGAGAGGAGTTTGGAGATTCTTCGAAAGAGGGAGATGATCAATGGTGAGAGTTTCAACAAATTGGAGTTTTGCGAAGAGTGTGTCTTGGGGAAGCAAACAAAAGTATCATTCGGTGAAGGAAAACATGATTCAAGAAATGTTCTTGAGTATGTGCACACGGATGTATGGGGACCGACACCGGTAGCTTCATTGGGAGAAGCAAGGTATTATATTTCCTTTATAGATGATTTTTCTCGTAAAGTTTGGGTGTATGTAATGAAGGCTAAGTCGGAGGCATTTGCAAAGTTCAAAGCATGGAAGGCTCTTGTTGAGAATGAGAGTGGTAAGTCTTTGAAGGTTCTTAGGTCCGACAATGGCGGGGAGTATGTTTCCGGAGAATTCTTAGAGTTTTTCAAGCATCATGGGATTCAAGACATTTTACTACACCGGGAGATCCGTAATCAAATGGAGTTGCAGAGAGGATGAATCGTACGCTACTAGAGAAAGCTCGATCCTTGAGATTGACATCGGGTTTGTCTAAGGGATTTTGGGCCGAAGCTTTGTCAACCGTGGTGCATATCATTAATCGAAATCCGTGCTCGGCTATTGATAACAAAATTCCGGAGGAAGTGTGGAAGGGAAAGAGTATTGACTTGAGCTATCTTCGTGTCTTTGGAAGTCCGGTTTATGTGCATGATCTGGGTAATGATAAGCTTGAACCTAGAGCTTTCAAGGGGATTTTGCTTGGCTATACGGATGGAGTGAAAGGCTATCGGATTTGGAATCCGAAAACGAAGAAAGTGACAAACTCTCGTCATGTTACTTTTGATGAGTCGGCATTGTTCAAGGAGAATGAGAGCTCATCGGATATTCCGGTCTTGGTTCGTGATGAATCGAAGGAGAAGGAAATTATTCCACCATTTCGTCCCAGTGGTAGAGGAGGTAGAGTAGTTGATGATGCTTGTGAAGAAAATGCGGTTGATGTTACATCACAAAGTCCACGTGGTGCCTCTAGTAGTGTTGGTGATGTACACGAGCCTAGAGAAGTTTTGGTTCAAGGTGGAGCCGAAAGGAGTTTGGGTGAAAATATTGCTACTCGGGTTGGTCGTCGTCCCATAAGACCACCCGAAAGATATGGTGATTGGAACTATCTTAGCTTTTGTGATAAGTTGGACTATGCGCTTCATGTAGTCCAAGATGAGCCTTTGGACCTTGATGACGTCATGAATTCGAGTGATATCTCGAAGTGGATTTGTGCCATGGAGGAAGAGATGCAATCATTAATGAAGAATCGAACTTGGAGTTTGGTTCCGCTTCCTAAAGGAAACCGTGCTATAGGGTGCAAATTGATTTACAAGGTGAAGGACGATGGGAGATACAAAGCTAGGTTAGTGGCTAAGGGGTTTGCACAAAGAAAGGGTATGGAGTATGATGAGATATTCGCACCGGTTGTGCGTCATACTTCTATCCGGGTATTACTTGCTATAGTTGTTGTTCATGACTTGGAGTTGGAGCAACTTGATGTGAAGACCGCCTTCTTGCATGGTGACTTGGATGAAGACATTTACATGGAGCAACCGCAAGGTTTTGTTGTAAATGGTAAGTCAAATATGGTGTGCAAGTTGAAGAAATCACTATATGGGTTGAAGGAATCACCTAGACAACGGTACAAGAGATTTGATCATTTTATGCTTGAAAACGGTTTCAATAGAAGCATCAAGGATGCTTGTGTGTATTTCAAGAAGTTGAGAAATGATTGCTGGGTGTATTTACTCTTGTATGTGGACGACATGCTCATTGCTTCGAAGGACAAGAATGAAATCAACAAGTTGAAATTGCAATTAAAGTCGGAATTCAAAATGAAGGACCTTGGAGAAGCAAAGAGGATATTGGGCATGGAAATAGAAAGGGATCGAAAGTGTTTTGAGTTGAAATTGACTCAAAAGGAGTACATAAAGAAAGTGCTTTGCCGGTTTAGCATGGAGAATGCAAAGGCGTCAAATACACCTTTACCTTTGCATGTGAAGCTTTCGAGTAAAGGGTCACCTATCTTGGAGAAAGACAAGGCTTATATGGCAAAGGTGCCATATGCAAGTGCGGTTGGAAGCTTGATGTATGCTACGGTGTGTACAAGGCCCGATATAGCAAATGTCGTCGGGGTGGTTAGTCGTTTTATGTCTAATCCGGGAAAATCGCATTGGGAAGATGTGAAGCTTATATTGAGATACCTTAGGGGTACGTCATCTCATGGTCTTGTTTTTGGCGGTAGTGGGAAAAGGAGTTGCAACTTAGTTGGTTATTGTGATTCGGACTACGCCGGTGATAGAGATAGGAGAAAGTCAACTTCCGGTTATGTCTTCACACTTGGTGGTACGGCCATAAGTTGGAGATCTAGATTGCAGACCGTAGTAGCTTTATCCACTAGGGAGGCGGAGTTGATAACCGCGGTAGAGGCGGAGTTGATAGCCGCGGTAGAGGCGGCGAAGGAAGCACTCTATTTGAAGCGATTGTTGTGTGACTTGGGTATTGAACACGATAGCATCGATGTTCAATGTGATAGCCAAAGTGCTATTCACTTGGCGGAGAATTTGGCGTTTAGCTCACGGACGAAGCATATAGAAGTGAGGGAGTCATTCTTGGTAGCCATGGATGAGGATAAGCAAGTATATCTTCGAAAGGTGCACACAAAGGAAAACACGGTGGATATGTTCACTAAGGCATTGCCGGTTGGGAAGTTCGAGCATTGCTCGGACTTGATTCGCTGGGAGAAGTGCTAGGTGCCACGGGGTGGCACGGTTGAGAGAGATACTTGTGTAGACGAGGAAGAGTTGGTATGAGATTTTCGTTCTATCTTCTTGGGTAGTGCTAGTGTACACTCCTAGTGCTCTTGTCTTTGGTGAGACGGTGTTTGAATGTTTTCAACAATTCGTTGGCGGGTGGGGGCTTTGTGCCTGAACTCGTTGATGGAGTGCAATGGGGGGTGGCTGTGCCGGAACCCGTTGGGGAAACATTCATGTTTGGTTGAAGGTAGAAGTGCTGGTAGTTGGAGCTATCGGTTGTTGATGGTATGGTACCATTGGTGTTGGAGATGGATATAGTGTCAAGGTGGAGTGTTAAATTTTGTGACACTATATGATGGAGAATTGAAGGGGATGAATGTAGCTTGGTGTCGGAGAAGACGGTTCGCAAATCGGAGTCCGGAGGAAGAAGATAGGAGGGAAAGTCTGGTGTTGCTGCTGTAGGTCAGATGTCTGGCTGAGAGGGCCAGACGTCTGACGAGATTCAGGCTGTTTCCCGAAAGGTCCTGCAGATGTCTGGTCCCTCTGGCCAAACGTCTGGGCCTGTCTGTTTCAGCCATACTGAACCTGGCCTCAGACGTCTGAGGTCAGAGGTCTGAGGCGGTGTTATCCTGTTTTTCCTGGGCCGGGTTTCTGAGCTGTTTTGTGATTTGTTGAAGGGCAAAGTGGTCTTTCGCTAGGGTTTTCTCTATTAGTATATATACTCTCTTCAGGTTTGAGAGGGATAAGGAATTCATCATCTCTAATCAAGGGTTTAGTCCTCCATTAATTAGGATTTTAGGCAAAACTCTATTTCTTCAATTCTAATCTCCTCAAACATATATTCTTATTGAATAGATCATTGTAATCAATCTCTTGTACTCTTCTCTTTTGGTGATAATAAAAGATCTCTCTCAAAGTGGATGTACACTAACGCGACGTTAGTGGAACCACTATAAATCAGTATGTGATTTATTGTTTCGTTATTGCTTATTATTCTCTATTGCTTGTGGTGTTATTGTGATCGTGTTTGGATTTGGTTTTATTGAATTCTTCGAGTGTTTGGTTGTTTTGCACTATCTATCACGATCTAGCTTTTCCACGTGCGTTTGGGGATTTTAGTTTGAGCGGTCTCGATCGAAATCCACCATAACATAAACTGGAGGCTTTCCATGTTCCTTATACAACCCTATAATTTCTACTTGGCAAATACAAATAATATATAATGTATTTCTTACATGGAAGCAACTCTACTGATTAATGCAAAGATATTATGACATGAGTTTGCACAAGAAATTTACCTTACGAGTCCTTAAAAGTTCACATACAAGCCCAAATTTTACCAAGTTATGTCTACTTTCGTTCTCATTTCAACCTTCAGTCTTCACCCACTGGTGATGTGTACATTAAGTTTCAATCTGTTTCAATGTTGTTTACCTCATCAAAATAACTTGTGATGTCACAGCGATTTCTTGTATAAAAACATACTATACTGATAAGATCCACTATATAAGCAAAGCATAATACTCTAGATATCTAACGCTGTAATCTTATGGGCTTGAAATTATTAAATTCTACTCTTTTTCATTCTCATTGTAGTCTTCTTTCTTTGTGATTACTCGAAGTGTTTATGCTTCAAAATAGTAATGCCATGACTATCACTTGTATGAAAACACACTATTATTTGATCTTTAACCCTGCAGTCTAATGGCATGAGTTGACTTTATGCATGACTGAAAAAGTTTGTTAATTAACTGAAATTATTTTTCTTTTTTCATTTTATCATGTTACATGCAATCATCGTGACACAAAAATATTATTGTCTGATTAGTCTAAACCTATGTGATGTTTTCATGTATGACCGCAAAATCACCCCATCTATTTAAGACTTTGTAATTTTACTCATTAACTCACATGCTTATTATAATATATGCATAATATGATTCAAGTACTTAATTTATTTAATTTGAGATATCCATAAAATTATGTGATGATATATGAATAATGTGATTTAAGTACTTAATTTATTTAATTTGAGAAATGCATGAACATGTGAATAACTGAGCCTCGCTCAGTTCGGGAAACTGAGAAACTAAGCGCGACACTCAGTTTTGAAAACTGAGCCTTGCTTAGTTCTGGAAACTGAGCCTCGCTCAATTCTGTAAGATGAACCTGCTCAGTTAGAAACTGATGCAGCGCAACCCATAATTTTCCAAGGCCTAAGTCGTCCACGACATAGCCTAAGTCGTCCACGACATAACGAAGCTGAAGTAGAAGTTTTAAGTCATCCACGACTTAAAACTGCGGATGTAAGTCGTCCATGACTTAACGAAGCGGATGTAAGTTGTCCACGACTTAACAAGAATAAGAAAGGGAAGCAACAGATTCAAGGCGCGTCGGAGTATGTTAGGTCGCGTACGACTTATATGGAACGACTTAACGAAAGACTAGAACAAGGCGGTGAAGCAAGTTATATGGGAAAAAAACCAACGACTTAAGATAAGTCGTCTACGACCTACGACTTAGTTAAGTCGTATGAATCTCTTAAGTCATGAATTGGGTTAAGTCGCTGAAGTCGTATTCCCTAAGTCGTCCATGTTATAAGTCGCATGAAGTTTGGCCTAAAGATGTTTCTTAACTCGCTAACGACTTAAGTAGGTCGTATGTCGTGATATGATATTGTAATGTGTTGTATGTTTCTTATGTCGTGAGTGGTTAGGTCGTATACGACTTAAGTGTTGTAAACATGTGTGGTGTAACTGTTTGAGTCGGAGCTGTTGATAAGTCGTCGCCGACTTATAGTAAGTCGTAAGTCGCAGGTGTGTTGCAGATTGTACTAAGTCGCAGGTTATAAGTTGGAAACGACTTAAGTGTTGTACTTTTTTGTTTTGCGTGAGTTGTAACTTCTATAAATAGGCCGGTGGTGCCATTTGTAATAGTTTAGTTGATTTGAATAAAAAACTCTTGTTTTGTTAGCTTTGTGCTTTCGCCAAATTGGTAGTTGAGTGTAATCTCCTATCTCCACTTTCGGTTAATCGAGTGCGCTCGATTCAACGATTGTTGAAGCCGATTCGCGGTATCAAGTGCGCTGCATCAACGCTTGAAGAATTGAAGATCTTCTTTCACGGAATAGTGCGCTATCAACGTGTCAGAGATAGCTAGAATTCGGTATCTTCGGATCAACGAATTTGGGCATTTCAGTATTCTTCATTCCATCGATTGCTACTTTCACAGAATCATCATTTTGTTATTTCCGCTGCTGCATCATTTGGCATCAGAGCTTGTTTTTAGCCAATCATAGCTAAATTGAGTCTTGGAGCCAATTATTTTTGAAGAAGTTTGGGAGTTAGAGAGACTGAGCTACGCCAAGCAAAGCCGAATTGAAATCGAAAAGTTTAGGGAATCGGATTTGCATTTTTGAGAAGCTTGTTGTTCATAGTGTTCATCACGAAATTGCAACAAAGTTGGAGTTTCGATCAATTCATTCTGGATCAAAATTCGAAAAGTGTTTGAATTTGGCCGAGGAATTTGCGCGCCAAAAATTGAAGTTTGAAGTGTAGATTTGAGCAAGTGAAGTTGTACATCATTTGGTATCATCTTGAATATCCAAGCCGAGAATTGAAGTTTGAAAATGCCGCTGAGAAGAGCTAATCGCCATCAAAATATTGAAGCATTATATAGAAGAGAAGAGGCTGATGAGATGGAGCAAATAATTAATGAAAACTTTAATGAGAAGCTTAATGAAGGAATTGGACGAATAGAGAAGATGATGTTAGAGATGAATCAAAATCGGAGAAGGTCTTCACCTGAATCTAACCATGGGGGAAGTAGAGTTTTGCCACATTCCAATCGAGAGAGAAGTGTTAATAGCGATCATAGAAGTGAAGATCGAAATCGTGATCGGAAGGTGAATGATCGTGATCGAAGGAATAGAGGTAGTAGGGATGTTGGTGGTCAGGATCGACATCGATATACATCTGATTTTGAAGAGGAGTATGACGGTGGTAGTGTTCAAGGACAAGGACGAGGTCAAGGAAGAAATTATTCTGAGTATGATCACAAGTGGGAATCGGGGATGAAAACTGAAATTCCTGAATTCAAGGGTGGTATGCAAGCTGAGGAGTTTTTGGATTGGATGGCTAATGTTGAAGAAATTTTTGACTTCAAGGAAGTTCCAGAACATCGTAGAGTGAAGTTGGTTGCTACAAGGTTGAGGGGTAGAGCTTTGGCATGGTGGCAGCAAACCAAACTTACACGTGAACAAATGGGGAAGTCAAAGGTTGAATCTTGGGAGAAGATGAAGAAATTGATGAAAGCAACGTTCTTACCTTACAATTATCAATCTCTGATGTATCAACGTTTGCAAAACTTGAGGCAGGGCACAAAGACTGTTAATGATTACGCGGATGAGTTTTATCAGCTTATTGCGAGGAATGATATTATGGAAACAGAAGAGCAGCTAACAGCCAGATTTATTGGAGGGTTGAGAATGCAGATACAGGATATGGTGAATATGTTTGATCCCAGATCTGTTGCTGAAGCACATCAGAAAGCGTTAGCTTGGGAGAAACAGGGTAGACGAGGTGGTGGTGTGTTTACAAATTCTAACAATCTAATGAAAGGGGCTAGTAGCAGTGTGAATGTTTCGAAGGCTGTTGCAAAACCAGTTGTTAATGAAATTGCTAAGACCAGGGTCAATAGTGGTATCAAATGTTTCAATTGTCAGGAGATGGGTCACAAGATCAATGAATGTACAAAGCCGAAGAAGCAAACGATGATTACTGAAGTTGAAGAAGAGGATGAGGAGGCTGAATGTTCTAATCCATTACCAGTTGAGGAGGAAGAGTTATTGTCTAGAGATGACGAATATACATTAATGATGAGGAGGAATTGCTTAACACTAAAGCAGGAGGAAGAGACTAGCTGGTTGAGGAGTAACATCTTTCAATCAACATGCACTTTCTTGGGAAGGGTTTGCAAGTTTGTCATTGATGCGGGAAGCTATGATAATATTATCTCTACAGAAGCTGTGAAGAAGTTATCATTGAAGACAGAGAAGCATCTGAAGCCTTACAAGTTAGCTTGGTTGAGAAAAGGTGGGGAGGTGAAAGTTAGTCGAAGGGCTTGTGTTAATTTTTCAATTGGGTAGAAATACAAAGACGAAATTTGGTGTGATGTTGTGGACATGGATGTATGCCATTTGTTGTTCGGGAGGCCGTGGCAGTATGATAGGGTGGTGCAACATGATGGGCGTACAAACTGTTATAGTTTCATGTTTGAAGGCACGAAGATTACTCTAGTTCCTAAGAAGCGACAACAAGAGGAAAGCAAGTTGGAGGAGATTGAAGAACTTAAAACTTTGTTATCTTTGAAGGAGTTTGTGAAAGAAGTAGAAGAGGAACCTGAAGTGTTTTAGTTGATTGGACGTGAGAGTCATGAAGTGGTTGAAATTCCTGAAGAAGTCAAGCAAGTGCTGGAAGAATTTGAAGATGTATTTCCCGAGGAGTTGCCAACGGAGTTACCGCCGTTAAGGGACATTCCACATCAAATTGATCTTGTTCCAGGTGTTGTGTTGCCACATAGACCACACTACAAAATGAGTCCAAAGGAACATGAAGAGTTGCGAAGGCAGGTGGATGAATTGCTTGAACAGGGGCGTGTGCAGGAGAGTTTAAGTCCTTGTGCTGTACCAGCTTTATTGGTACCCAAAAAGGATGGAATGTGGAGGATGTGCACTGATAGTCGAGCACTGAATAAAATTACTATGAGATACAGATTTCCAATGCCGAGGCTTGATGATTTGTTGGATCAGTTGAGCGGGGATACCATATTTTCGAAGATTGATTTAAAGAGTGGTTATCATCAAATTCGAATCAAACCAGGGGATGAATGGAAAACAACGTTCAAGACACGTGAGGGGTTGTACGAATGGATTGTTATGCCATTTGGTCTTTCGAATGCACCGAGTACATTCATGCGGGTGATGAATCAGATTTTTAGACCATTCATTGGGAAGTTTGTAGTGGTGTATTTTGATGACATACTGATATATAGTAGAAGCTCAGAAGAACATTTGCAACATCTGAAGGAAGTGTTGATGGTATTGCGACAAGAACAATTTAATGCTGCGACGAAGAAATGCGTGTTCATGATGCATAGTGTTTTATTCTTGGGATATGTTATTTCGGGAGGAGGAATACAGGTTGATCAGAATAAAGTTGAAGCAGTCAGAAATTGGCCACAACCTAGAACGGTAACCGATGTTAGAAGTTTTCATGGTTTGGCATCATTCTACCGAAGGTTTATTCCACACTTCAGTAGCGTGATGGCACCAGTTACTGATTGTATGAAAGGGAAGCAATTTTCATAGACGGAGGAAGTAGGATTTGCTTTTGAGAGAATCAAGGAACTTTTGACGACAGCGCCAATTCTAGTGTTGCCGGATTTTCAGTTGTTGTTTGAATTACGTACTGATGCATCGAAGGTTGGAATTGGAGGGGTGTTGAGTCAGAAAGGGCGTCCTATTGCATATTTCAGTGAGAAGCTTTCAGGAGCGAAGATGAGATATAGTACATATGATATGGAGTTTTATGCTATCGTGCAAGCCGTGAAACATTGGAGACATTATTTGTTTCATAAAGAATTTGTTTTATATACTGATCATGAGGCATTGAAGCATATGCATGGACAGGATAAGATTGCTGCAAGGCATGCTTCGTGGATTGCATACTTACAACAATTTACATTTGTTGTGAAGCATAAATCTGGAATTACAAATCGAGTTGCAGATGCATTGAGCAGAAGGAATCATGTGTTGACTACAATGAAGGTTGAGGTGACAGGGTTTGATGTGTTACCAGAATTATTTGTTGATGATCCTTACTTTGCAAAGTTTGTTGATAGAGTCAAGGAGGGAGAGACAGATGAGTTTTTGATGGTAGATGGATTTCTGTTCAAAGGAAATTGGTTGTGCATACCTGATTGTAGTTTGAGAATGAAGATTGTGAAGGAGCTACATGAAGAAGGCCACGTGGGAAGAGACTGTACATTACAACTGATTTCACAATCTTATTTTTGGCCATCAATGAGGAAAGAAGTGGAAAGGTTTGTGGAGCGATGTCATGTTTGTCATGTTTCGAAAGGAACTGCGACCAATGCTGGCTTATATATGCCATTACCTGTACCAACTAAGTCTTAGGTTGATGTGAGTATGGATTTTTTTTTGGGGTTACCTCGAACTCAAAGGGGAAACGATTCCATTTATGTGGTGGTTGATCGATTTTTGAAAATGGCACATTTTATTGCTTTTAAGAAGACGACAGATGCTGTTCATGTTGCTCAGTTATTTTTCAAAGAGATATATCGACTTCATGGATTGCCAGAATCTATTGTGTCGGATAGGGATACTCGTTTTCTGAGTCATTTTTGGCTAAGTTTGTGAAAGATGGTCGGAACGAAGCTGAACTTTAGTAGCGCTTACCATCCACAAACTGATGGGCAAACGGAGGTGGTTAACAGATCGCTGGGGAATTTATTGCGATGTCTGGTGAAAGATAATATGAAAAGCTGGGATGTGAAGTTATGTCAAGCAGAATTCGCTCATAATCATGCGGTAAATCGTAGCATAGGTTTCAGTCCATTCCAAGTAGTGTATTCAAACTTGCCAAAAGGACCGTTGGACTTAACGGTAGTACCATAACCAAAGGGGACGGTAAAACGAGCTGTTGATTTTGTTGATGAATTGATTGAATGTCATAAAATCGTTCAGGAACGATTGGAGAAAGCAAATGAAAAGTATAAACGATCTGCAGATCTAAAGCGAAGAAATGTTGAGTTTGATGAAGGAGATATGGTATATGCTGTGTTAACAAAGGACCGTTTTCCAGTGGGTGCTTATAACAAGTTGAAAGCCAGAAAAATTTGTCCTGTAGAAGTCGTGAAATGGATTAATGAAAATGCTTATAAGTTGAAGCTGCCGGAGGATGTGTACACGTCTGACGTATTCAATGTTAAGCATCTCGTACCTTATTACGAGGATAAACAATCCGATGGGGAAGAGCTTACAAATTCGAGGACGAATTTTTCTCAACCTAAGGAGGATGATGCAGCGCAACCCATAATTTTCCAAGGCCTAAGTCGTCCACGACATAACAAAGCTAAAGTAGAAGTTTTAAGTCATCCACGACTTAAAACTGCGGATGTAAGTCGTCCACGACTTAACGAAGCGGATGTAAGTCGTCCACGACTTAACAAGAATAAAAAAGGGGAGCAACAGATTCAAGACGCATCGGAGTATGTTAGGTCGCGTACGACTTATATGGAACGACTTAACGAAAGACTAGAACAAGGCGGTGAAGCAAGTTATACGGGAAAAGAAAACCAACGACTTAAGATAAGTCGTCTACGACCTACGACTTAGTTAAGTCGTCTGAATCTCTTAAGTCGTGAATTGGGTTAAGTTGCCGAAGTCGTATTCCCTAAGTCATCCATGTTATAAGTCGCATGAAGTTTGGCCTGAAGATGTTTCTTAACTCGTTAACGACTTAAGTAGGTCGTATGTCGTGATATGATATTGTAATGTGTTGTATGTTTCTTATGTCGTGAGTGGTTAGGTCGTATACGACTTAAGTGTTGTAAACATATGTGGTGTAACTGTTTGAGTCGGAGCTGTTGATAAGTCGTCGCCGACTTATAGTAAGTCGTAAGTCGCAGGTGTGTTGCAGATTGTACTAAGTCGCAGGTTATAAGTCGGAAACGACTTAAGTGTTGTACTTTTTTGTTTTGCGTGAGTTGTAACTTCTATAAATAGGCCGGCGGTGCCATTTGTAATAGTTTAGTTGATTTGAATAAAAACTCTTGTTTTGTTAGCTTTGTGCTTCGTCAAATTGGTAGTTGAGTGTAATCTCCTATCTCCACTTTCGGTTAATCGAGTGCGCTCGATTCAACGATTGTTGAAGCCGATTCGCGGTATCAAGTGCGCTTGATCAACGTTTGAAGAATTGAAGATCTTCTTTCACGGAATAGTGGGCTATCAACGTGTCAGAGATAGCTAGAATTCGGTATCTTCGGATCAATGAATTTGGGCATTTCAGTATTCTTCATTGCATCGATTGCTACTTTCACAGAATCATCATTTTGTTATTTCCGCTGCTGCACCAGAAACCGAGCCTGACTTAGTTTTGAAAGCTGCTCCTAGCTCACTTGAAAGCCGAGCCTCGCCCAGTTCTGAAAGTTGAGTCTCGGCCAGTTCTGAAAGCTGAGCCTGCTCAGTTTTGAAAGCCTGGCTCAGTTAGAAACTGAGCCTCGCCCAGTTCTGTAAGTTGAGCCTCGTCCAGTTAGAAACTGAGCCTTGCTCAGTTTTGGAAGGTGAGCCTGACTCAGTTATTGAATCTGAGCATCTGGCTCAGTTATTGACACCGAGTCAGAGAAGAAGCATATGCTTTGTTTTGTCATGCTTATTCGCTTACAGATAATGCTTTGCAGAAACTTAAGATGACTGATAATCAAAACAAGGTAAAATTGAGACTATCTTGTTATATTTTCGTTCGCAATAACTTCGATATCTGGTCGAGATTTTCCCATCTAGTTATATACATACTTTAAATGATGACCATAAACAATGGTTTGACTATCAAATTACCATGAACTGATTTTAAATGTGCAACAAGTTAAAGGAGGATATGTTTGAAAATTACTGCTAAGGTTAACTGGAGCAAGCAACTGAATATCTTTCATATAGCCAGCTTTTATTAGTTAGACTATAATATGTCTGCACATTGATTTTTTTTAAATTCCCCGATAAAACTCAGAGAGCATTGATGATCATAAATACCAGAATTCTTTTGTCGCAATTATTTCCATGCCACGGTAAAAAATCATTCATGCTGTCTAATAAAAAAAAGAGTAAGCTAACCATTTCTTTATGTAATATCTTATCTTCATGGCAAATGAATAAAAATGACTTCCCAGAATTTTGATTGCGGTTGATAAAACATGATCCTAAACTCTATATTTGTAGGTTCTGATAAAAGATATGAAGACACTATCAGATAGACGCAGATCAAATAGTTGTATTGAACACGCAAAGGGGATCATGGAAGAAGAAAAGATTCCCGAGAAGCTTTCTGTAGAAGTCTCAACCATGTTGCTTACCACAGAAGCTAAGATGGTAGTTGCATTTTCTTTTTTTATGATTTCAGATCTTGGTGGCTTTTCTTTGAAGGTTAAACAATTTGCATAATCCCTATCTTTTTTTAACCAAACTAATAACAAATAATTTTTTAGTTATCTAAGTTTTATAACCATTATGAAAGCGCGTTACAAGTAAATGTTGCATGACTGCAATTTTTGTTTGTGCATGAGTGTGTTTGATTGGTTGTGGGGAGAGGGGAGGGGGGTGGGGGTTGGGGGTGTGGGACGAACACATAATGAATTATCTTCATTGTGGAGTTTTTATGAACTTTACGAGACATACCTTTTGGACAATAAAATATCTTTTTTAGTAATTGTGTTAGGTCCATCTTCTATAATGTCATCTTTTGTTGATCAATAAAATATAACCTAAAAAATAGTGTTAGTACAAGATTATGCAAACAAACATCCTTTGTAGTAATTGTGCATAAATATGAGTCATTGAATTTATATATACTATGGGACAGTGATAAATAATGAGACAGTTATAGCATAGGTGTTAGTTTCATCCCCTTGCATGCATATCAGCCAACTGAAATGGACTTGATGAAGCGATATACTTAAACCTATCTCTGTTAGCACTAACTACAGTTCCAATATTTAGAATGGCTATTCAAATATCATTAGATCAACCCACTAATGACAGGTTTTAACAATTAATGGTCAGCCGTATAATCGATTTCTTTTAGACAGCATTTCCTTATAATAATTTGTAGTTGAATTTGAATATTGATTATGTTATGGTAACTTCAAATCCAAAATGGAAAAAAATTGTAGATAGGAACCTTAAGATCCAACGGTCCGAATCCACTTAATGTGTGAAGTTTAAACTAACTTAGTTTTGGAACGTTGTAATAAAAATCTTGTGACCCTAATTTATTGGTATCCTCGTTATTGTTATTTTACTAAAATAATGGAGTAACACATGTGTTGCACATTTTATTGTTGTTAAAAACAATGTTAAAATTTTTAAAAAAAAAATTAGTAATTTAACATTTATTATGTGATTTATCTTTAAGTGTATGGTAATTTGAAATAAGTGAAGGGATTAATTAAGTGCAAATGTTGACAAAGTTTTTAAGGCATTGGATCAAAAGTGGAGAATTTAAGTAGAAGTATTGATTATGGGAAATAAGTATGAATTTTGAAGTTGTGGAGGACTTAAAAAAAAGAGAATTAAAGACTTTGATATTATACATAATAGATGTCCAACTAAATTATGTGAAAAGAAAGCAGAATTGCTTAACTATGGTAGAAATTAGGTTTGTCCGTGGATACCTGAAAAATTACGTTAAACTAAAATTTTCTATTTATATTTCTTGATTTGTTGGTCGAATATGATAGTTATTCAATATTCATCTATATCCGCAGATACAGATATCTGATATTCAAAAATGATTTCGAATGTGGATGCGGATATGTAACTATCCGTGTTCGAAAATATTCACTGATAGGCCTAGTAGAAATAAATAATTAAAAATATAATACTAAAATACACAAATTTGGAAACCTTATACGATTATGACATTGCCTATATATCCATCTTAATATTGGTGTCATCTCTTATTCATTTTCCTCCTCTTCTCCCAATACATTGGCTAACATTACTTGAATAACTTAAGCTAATATGGGTAGGCAATCTTGTTGCTATAAGCAGAAGCTAAGGAAAGGCCTATGGTCTCCGGAAGAAAATGAAAAGCTATACAATCACATTTCAAAATAAAGCCATGGCTGTTGGAGCTATGTCCCTAAACAAGCAAGTAACATACACAATTCATATAAATGCAATACGAGTATAGAATAAATGATGAAGCAGCGTACCTGGACTTAAACTCCATTTCCCATGACCTACGACCTACCAGAAGCTCCGACTTAAACTCCATTTCCCACGACCTACGACCTACCAGAAGCTCCGACCTATCTCCAGCCTCCATCGCGACCTACGACTTAGAACTCCACCGCGAACCACGACCTAAAAACAATCTCCGACCTATCAATACCACTACCTACCAGACCCCACTTCCCTAAGTCGTTTCAACGACCTAACTCCACGTGACTTAACTCCACTTCCCTAAATCACTCCGACCTAATTTCCTTTCCCCAATCACTTCCGACCTATTTCCCTTTCCGACCTAACCCTAAGAGAAAATCTTCCTCCGAACCTCCCCTAAATCGCATTACGCCTTCCTTATCTCGCTGCCGAGTTATGAAATCGCGAACGAGATACTCGCGAGATACTGATAAGTCGCGAAGTAATGATAAGTCGTGTGATAATTGATAAGTCGGAAGACCACTGTTTCGTTAAGTCGTTAAATATTTTGTTAAGTCGGAAACGACTTTGGAGATGTAATTTTTTTTTTTGTGTCATGTTGTAACGTCTATAAATAGACCGGTTGGGTCATTTATAACGGTTGTTGATTGTTGAATAAAATTCTCTTTTGTTAGCTTTGAGCTTTCAATTACAATTGGTAGTCGAGTGTATCTCCTATCTCCACCTTCGACATTCGAGTGCGCTCGAATCTTCGATTGTTGAAGCCGATTCGCGGAATCAAGTGCGCTTGATCAACGCGTGAAGAATCGCAGATCTTTGAACCCGGTATCGTGCGCGATCAACGAGTTCGAGATAGCTAGAATTCGGTATCTTCGGATCAACGAGTTCGGGCATTTCAGTATTCATTAATTCATCGACTGCTACTTTCAACGATCTACATCGTTTTGATTAATCCGCTGCGTCAGTTTGGTATCAGAGCTTGTTTTAGCCAATCATAGCTAAATCGAGTCTTGGAGTCGAGAATTTGAAGTTTGAAGTGTTAGCCGAACTTGAGTGTGAATTTGTTGAAGTGTTTGGGAAGTATTCAATTATGCCGCCAAGACGAGTTCAACGTCATCGCAATATTAATGCTTTGTACGGAAGAGAAGAGGCCGATGAAATGGAACAACGAATCAACGAGAATTTAAATGAGAAGCTTACTGAAGGGATTGGTCGATTAGAGAGAATGATGCTTGAAATGAGTCAAAGTAGAAGAAGAGTTTCACCTGAATCGAGCCATGGAAGAAGTAAAGTTTCACCACATTCCAATCGGGAGAGAAGTGTTGATAACGATCGTAGAAGTGTGAGTCGAGATTTTTCTAGAGATGATGATGATCGAAGACGTGAAAGGAATGTGAATGATCGAGAACGGAGGAATGTAGAGAGAAGGAATGTTGGTGGTAGACGTGATGGTAGTAGAGATATTGGTGGTCAGGATCGACATCGATATACATCGGATTGTGGAGAAGAGTATGATGGTGGTAGTGTTCATGGACGAGGACGTGGACAAGGAAGAAATCAGTCGGAGTACGATCACAAGTGGGAATCTGGTATGAAGTCTGAAATTCCAAAATTCAAAGGTGGTATGCAAGCTGAAGAGTTTTTGGATTGGGTAGCTAATGTTGAAGAAATTTTTGATTTCAAAGAAGTTCCAGAACATCGTAGAGTGAAATTGGTTGCTACAAGGTTGAGGGGTAGAGCTTTGGCATGGTGGCAGCAAACCAAACTTACACGTGAACGAATGGGGAAGTCAAAAGTTGAATCTTGGGAGAAGATGAAGAAATTGATGAAAGCAACGTTCTTACCTTACAATTATCAGTCACTGATGTATCAACGTTTGCAGAATTTGAGGCAGAGCACAAAAACTGTTAATGATTATGCGGATGAGTTTTACCAGCTTATTGCAAGGAATGATATTATGGAAACGGAAGAGCAGATGACATCTAGATTCATTGGGGGATTGAGAATGCAGATCCAGGATATGGTGAATATGTTCGATCCTAGATCTGTAGCAGAGGCACATCAAAAAGCGTTGGCTTGGGAGAAGCAGGGTAGACGAGGAGGTGGTGTGTTTACGAATTCCAATAATCAAGTGAAGGGTGTTAGTGGAAGCTCTAATGTTTCTAAACCTATTAGCAAACCAGCGGTGAAGGAGGCTGAGAAGTCGAAGGTTAACAATGGTTTCAAATGTTACAATTGTCAAGAGATAGGTGATAAAAGCAATGAGTGTCCAAAGCCAAAGAAGAGAATCATGATTGTAGAAGTTGAGAATGAGGATGTTGATGAAGGTTATTCAAGTCCAGTTGAGGAGGATGAACAGGATATTGCGTCAGGAGATGAAGGTTGTAATCTAATGCTGAGGAGATCATGTTTGACACCGAAGCAAGAAGAAGCTAGTTGGTTGAGGAGTAATATCTTTCAGTCAACATGTACTATACTAGGGAAGGTGTGTAAATTCGTGATTTACGCGGGAAGCTGTGACAATATCATTTCAACTGAAGCTGTAACAAAATTGAAGTTGAAGACAGAGAAGCATCCGAATCCATACAAGTTAGCGTGGTTGAGAAAAGGAGGAGAAGTGAAAGTGGAGAGACGAGTTCGTGTTCCATTCTCTATTGGGAAAAAATAAAAAGACGAGATCTGGTGTGATGTGGTAGAGATGGATGTTTGTCACTTACTTTTGGGAAGACCATGGCAGTATGATTGAGCAGTCCAACATGATGGTCGGACCAATAGTTACAATTTTATGTTTGAAGGCACGAAGATTATCTTAGTTCCAAAGAAGAGACATCAAGGAGAGAGTAAGTCAGAAGAGATTGAAGAACTGAAAACTTTGTTATCTTTGAAAGAGTTTGTTAAAGAAGTTGAAGAGGAGCCGGAAGTATTTTTGTTGATTGGGCGAGAGAGCAGTGAAGAGGTTGAAATTCCAGAAGAAGCGAAGGCAGTTTTGAAAGAATTTGAGGATGTATTTCCAGATGAGTTACCGAAGGAGTTACCGCCACTAAGAGACATTCAACATCAAATTGATCTTGTTCCGGGAGCAATGTTGCCACATAGACCACATTATCGAATGAGTCCGAAGGAACATGAAGAATTGAGAAGGCAAGTGGAAGAATTACTTGAACAGGGGCGTGTGCAGGAGAGTCTGAGTCCTTGTGATGTACCAGCATTACTCGTACCGAAGAAGGATGGTTCATGGAGAATGTGCACAGATAGTAGAGCATTGAATAAGATCACAATCAGATACAGATTTCCAATGCCAAGGCTTGATGATTTATTGGATCAAATCAGTGGGTCCGTAATCTTTTCTAAGATTGACTTGAAGAGCGGTTATCATCAGATTCGCATTAGACCAGGGGACGAATGGAAGACAGCATTCAAGACAAGGGAAGGATTGTACGAATGGCTGGTAATGCCGTTTGGTCTATCGAATGCACCAAGTACATTCATGAGGGTGATGAACCAAATTTTTAGACCATTCATTCGGAAGTCGTTGGTGGTGTATTTCGATGATATTCTGATATATAGAAGGAGTATGGAAGAGCATGTTCAACACTTGAGGGAAGTGCTGATTATTCTACGTGAAGAACAATTTTATGCTGCTACAAAGAAATGCGTGTTCATGACGCATAGTGTGTTATTTTTGGGGTATGTTGTTTCAGAGAAAGGTATACAGGTGGACCAAAGTAAAGTCGAAGCTATCAGAGACTGGCCACAACCCAAGACGATAACGGAAGTTCGTAGTTTTCATGGGTTAGCTTCATTTTATCGGAGGTTTATTCCACATTTTAGTAGTGTGATGGCGCCTGTTACAGATTGCATGAAGGGTAAACAGTTTGCATGGACAGAGGAAGTAGGGAGTGCTTTTGAGAAGATCAAGGAGTTGTTGACGTCTGCACCTATTCTAGTGTTACCAGATTTTCAGTTATTGTTTGAATTACATACTGATGCATCCAAGGTTGGGATTGGAGGAGTGTTGTGTCAGAAGGGGCGTCCAATTGCATACTTTAGCGAGAAGTTATCAGGAGCAAAGATGAGATACAGTACATATGATGTGGAATTCTATGCTATTGTGCAAGCTATTAAACACTGGAGACATTATCTATTTCAGAAAGAGTTTGTTCTTGACACTGATCATGAAGCATTGAAGCATTTACAAGGGCAGGACAAAATTTCAGCGAGACATGCATCATGGATCGCATATCTGCAACAGTTTACTTTTGTTGTTAAACACAAGTCAGGGGTGACGAATCGAGTAGCTGATGCTTTGAGTCGGAGGAGTCATTTGTTGACTACACTAAAAGTTGAGGTGACAGGATTTGAATTATTGCCAGAATTATTTGTTGAAGATCCTTACTTTATGAAGTTTGTAGATAAAGTGAAGAAAGGAGAAACGGATGAGTTTGTGATGGTAGATGGTTTCCTGTTCAAAGGAAATCAATTATGTATACCGGATTGCAGTTTACGATTGAAGATTGTGAAGGAATTGCATGAAGAAGGTCATGTGGGTAGAGACCGTACATTACAGCTGATTTCTCGATCTTATTTTTGGCCATCAATGAGGAAAGAAGTGGAAAGGTTTGTGGAACGATGTCATATCTGTCAGGTTTCGAAAGGAACTGTGACCAATGCTGGATTATATATGCCGTTGCCTGTACCAACTAAGCCCTTGGTTGATGTGAGTATGGATTTTGTTTTGGGTTTGCCTCGAACTCAAAGGGGAAACGATTCCATTTATGTGGTGGTTGACCGATTTTCGAAAATGGCACATTTTATAGCCTGTAAGAAGACTGCTGATGCCGTCCGAGTGGCTCAGTTATTCTTTAAAGAAATATATCGTTTACATGGACTACCTGAATCTATTGTTTCCGACCGAGATACTCGATTTCTGAGTCATTTCTGGTTGAGTCTGTGGAGGATGGTTGGGACGAAGCTGAATTTTAGTAGTGCATATCATCCTCAGACGGATGGACAAACTGAAGTTGTGAATAGATCATTGGGTAATTTGTTGCGTTGTCTGGTGCAGGATAATTTGAAGAGCTGGGATATGAAATTATGTCAGGCGGAATTCGCACACAATCATGCTGTCAACCGTAGTACGGGATTCAGTCCATTTCAGGTGGTATATTCAAGCTTGCCAAAGGGGCCGTTGGATTTAACGGTAGTGCCACGACCGAAAGGAGTGATTAAGCGGGCGTCAGATTTCGTTGATGAATTGAAAGATTGTCATAAAATCATTCAGGAACGTTTGGAAAAGACAAATGAGAAGTATAAACGGGCTGCAGATAAGAAGCGAAGAAGTGTGGACTTCAAAGAGGGTGATTTTGTGTATGCGGTGTTGACGAAAGATCGTTTTCCAGTTGGAACGTACAACAAGTTGAAGGCTCGAAAGATTGGTCCGTTAGAAATTTTGAAGAAGATCAATAATAATGCCTATCGGTTAAAGTTGCCAGATCATATTCACACTGTTGACGTTTTCAACGTTAAACATTTGATTCCGTACCATGGAGATGAGCTTGTTGAAGAAGAGAGAAGTACAAATTCGAGGTCGAATTTTTGTCAACAAGGGGAGGATGATGAAGCAGCGTACCTGGACTTAAACTCCATTTCCCACGACCTACGACCTGCCAGAAGCTCCGACCTATCTCCATCCTCCATCGCGACCTACGACTTAGAACTCCACCGCGAACCACGACCTAAAAAAATCTCCGACCTATCAATACCACTACCTACCAGACCCCACTTCCCTAAGTCGTTTCAACGACCTAACTCCACGCGACTTACCTCCACTTCCCTAAATCACTCCGACCTAATTTCCTTTCCCCAATCACTTCCGAACTATTTCCCTTTCCGACCTAACCCTAAGAGAAAATCTTCCTCCGAACCTCAACTAAATCGCATTACGCCTTCCTTATCTCGCTGCCGAGTTATGAAATCGCGAACGAGATACTCGCGAGATACTGATAAGTCGCGAAGTAATGATAAGTCGTGTGATAATTGATAAGTCGGAAGACCACTGTTTCGTTAAGTCGTTAAATATTTTGTTAAGTCGGAAACGACTTTGGAGATGTAATTTTTTTTGTTTTTTTTGTGTCATGTTGTACCGTCTATAAATAGACCGGTTGGGTCATTTGTAACGGTTGTTGATTGTTGAATAAAATTCTCTTTTGTTAGCTTTGAGCTTTCAATTACAATTGGTAGTCGAGTGTATCTCCTATCTCCACCTTCGAAATTCGAGTGCGCTCGAATCTTCGATTGTTGAAGCCGATTCGCGGAATCAAGTGCGCTTGATCAACGCGTGAAGAATCGCAGATCTTTGAACCCGGTATCGTGCGCGATCAACGAGTTCGAGATAGCTAGAATTCGGTATCTTCGAATCAACGAGTTCGGGCATTTCAGTATTCATTAATTCATCGACTGCTACTTTCAACGATCTACATCATTTTGATTAATCCGCTGCGTCAGTTTGGTATCAGAGCTTGTTTTAGCCAATCATAGCTAAATCGAGTCTTGGAGCCGAGAATTTGAAGTTTGAAGTGTTAGCCGAACTTGAAGTGTGAATTGGTTGAAGTGTTTGGGAAATATTCAATTATGCCGCCAAGACGAGTTCAACGTCATCGCAATATTAATGCTTTGTACGGAAGAGAAGAGGCCGATGAAATGGAACAACGAATCAACGAGAATTTCAATGAGAAGCTTACTGAAGGGATTGGTCGATTAGAGAGAATGATGCTTGAAATGAGTCAAAGTAGAAGAAGAGTTTCACCTGAATCGAGCCATGGGAGAAGTAGAGTTTCACCACATTCCAATCGGGAGAGAAGTGTTGATAACGATCGTAGAAGTGTGAGTCGAGATTGTTCTAGAGATGATGATGATCGAAGACATGAAAGGAATGTGAATGATCGAGAACGGAGGAATGTAGAGAGAAGGAATGTTGGTGGTAGACGTGATGGTAGTAGAGATGTTGGTGGTCAGGATCGACATCGATATACATCGGATTGTGGAGAAGAATATGATGGTGGTAGTGTTCATGGACGAGGACGTGGACAAGGAAGAAATCAGTCGGAGTACGATCACAAGTGGGAATCTGGTATGAAGACTGAAATTCCAAAATTCAAAGGTGGTATGCAAGCTGAAGAGTTTTTGCATTGGGTAGCTAATGTTGAAGAAATTTTTGATTTCAAAGAAGTTCCAGAACATCATAGAGTGAAATTGGTTGCTACAAGGTTGAGGGGTAGAGCTTTGGCATGGTGGTAGCAAACCAAACTTACACGTGAACGAATGGGGAAGTCAAAAGTTGAATCTTGGGAGAAGATGAATAAATTGATGAAAGCAACGTTCTTACCTTACAATTATCGGTCACTGATGTATCAACGTTTGCAGAATTTGAGGCAGGGCACAAAAACTGTTAATGATTATGCGGATGAGTTTTACCAGCTTATTGCAAGGAATGATATTATGGAAACGGAAGAGCAGCTGACATCTAGATTCATTGGGGGATTGAGAATGCAGATCCAGGATATGGTGAATATGTTCGATCCTAGATCTGTAGCAGAGGCACATCAAAAAGCGTTGGCTTGGGAGAAGCAGGGTAGACGAGGAGGTGGTGTGTTTACGAATTCCAATAATCAAGTGAAGGGTGTTAGTGGAAGCTCTAATGTTTCTAAACCTATTAGCAAACCAGCGGTGAAGGAGGCTTAGAAGTCGAAGATTAACAATGGTTTCAAATGTTACAATTGTCAAGAGATGGGTGATAAAAGCAATGAGTGTCCAAAGCCAAAGAAGAGAACCATGATTGTAGAAGTTGAGAATGAGGATGTTGATGAAGGTTATTCAAGTCCAGTTGAGGAGGATGAACAGGATATTGCGTCAGGAGATGAAGGTTGTAATCTAATGCTGAGGAGATCGTGTTTGACACTGAAGCAAGAAGAAGCTAGTTGGTTGAGGAGTAATATCTTTCAGTCAACATGTACTATACTAGGGAAGGTGTGTAAATTCGTGATTGACGCAGGAAGCTGTGACAATATCATTTCAACTGAAGCTGTAACAAAATTGAAGTTGAAGACAGAGAAGCATCCGAATCCATACAAGTTAGCGTGGTTGAGAAAAGGAGGAGAAGTGAAAGTGGAGAGACGAGTTCGTGTTCCATTCTCTATTGGGAAGAAATACAAAGACGAGATCTGGTGTGATGTGGTAGAGATGGATGTTTGTCACTTACTTTTAGGAAGACCATGGCAGTATGATCGAGCAGTCCAGCATGATGGTCAGACCAATAGTTACAATTTTATGTTTGAAGGCACGAAGATTATCTTAGTTCCAAAGAAGAGACATAAAGGAGAGAGTAAGTCAGAAGAGATTGAAGAACTGAAAACTTTGTTATCTTTGAAAGAGTTTGTTAAAGAAGTTGAAGAGGAGCCGGAAGTATTTTTGTTGATTGGGCGAGAGAGCAGTGAAGAGGTTGAAATTCCAGAAGAAGCGAAGGCAGTTTTGAAAGAATTTGAGGATGTATTTCCAGATGAGTTACCGAAGGAGTTACCGCCACTAAGAGACATTCAACATCAAATTGATCTTGTTCCGGGAGCAATGTTGCCACATAGACCACATTATCGAATGAGTCCGAAGGAACATGAAGAATTGAGAAGGCAAGTGGAAGAATTACTTGAACAGGGGCGTGTGCAGGTGAGTCTGAGTCCTTGTGCTGTACCAGCATTACTCGTACCGAAGAAGGATGGTTCATGGAGAATGTGCACAGATAGTAGAGCATTGAATAAGATCACAGTCAGATACAGATTTCCGATGCCAAGGTTTGATGATTTATTGGATCAAATCAGTGGGTCCGTAATCTTTTCTAAGATTGACTTGAAAAGCGGTTATCATCAGATTCGCATTAGACCAGGGGACGAATGGAAGACAGCATTCAAGACAAGGGAAGGATTGTACGAATGGCTGGTAATGTCGTTTGGTCTATCGAATGCACCAAGTACATTCATGAGGGTGATGAACCAAATTTTTAGACCATTCATTTGGAAGTCGGTGGTGGTGTATTTCGATGATATTCTGATATATAGAAGGAGTATGGAAGAGCATGTTCAACACTTGAGGGAAGTGCTGATTATTCTACGTGAAGAACAATTTTATGCTGCTACAAAGAAATGCGCGTTCATGACGCATAGTGTGTTATTTTTGGGGTATGTTTTTACAGAGAAAGGTATATAGGTGGACCAAAGTAAAGTCAAAGCTATCAGAGACTGGCCACAACCCAAGACGATAACGGAAGTTTGTAGTTTTCATGGGTTAGCTTCATTTTGTCGGAGGTTTATTCCACATTTTAGTAGTGTGATGGCGCCTGTTACAGATTGCATGAAGGGTAAACAGTTTGCATGGACAGAGGAAGCAGGGAGTGCTTTTGAGAAGATCAAGGAGTTGTTGACGTCTGCACCTATTCTAGTGTTACCAGATTTTCAATTATTGTTTGAATTACATACTGATGCATCCAAGGTTGGGATTGGAGGAGTGTTGAGTCAGAAGGGGCGTCCAATTGCATACTTTAGCGAGAAGTTATCAGGAGCAAAGATGAGATACAGTACATATGATGTGGAATTCTATGCTATTGTGCAAGCTATTAAACACTGGAGACATTATCTATTTCAGAAAGAGTTTGTTCTTTACACTGATCATGAAGCATTGAAGCATTTACAAGGGCAGGACAAAATTTCAGCGAGACATGCATCATGGATCGCATATCTGCAACAGTTTACTTTTGTTGTTAAACACAAGTCAGGGGTGACGAATCGAGTAGCTGATGCTTTGAGTCGGAGGAGTCATTTGTTGACCACACTAAAAGTCGAGGTGACAGGATTTGAATTATTGCCAGAATTATTTGTTGAAGATCCTTACTTTATGAAGTTTGTAGATAAAGTGAAGAAAGGAGAAACGGATGAGTTTGTGATGGTAGATGGTTTCCTGTTCAAAGGAAATCAATTATGTATACCAGATTGCAGTTTACGATTGAAGATTGTGAAGGAATTGCATGAGGAAGGTCATGTGGGTAGAGACCGTACATTACAGCTGATTTCTCGATCTTATTTTTGGCCATCAATGAGGAAAGAAGTGGAAAGGTTTGTGGAACGATGTCATATCTGTCATGTTTCGAAAGGAACTGCGACCAATGCTGGATTATATATGTCGTTGCCTGTACCAACTAAGCCCTGGGTTGATGTGAGTATGGATTTTGTTTTGGGTTTGCCTCGAACTCAAAGGGGAAACGATTCTATTTATGTGGTGGTTGACCGATTTTCGAAAATGGCACATTTTATAGCCTGTAAGAAGACTGCTAATGCCGTCCGAGTGGCTCAGTTATTCTTTAAAGAAATATATCGTTTACATGGACTACCTGAATCTATTGTTTCCGACCGAGATACTCGATTTCTGAGTCATTTCTGGTTGAGTCTGTGGAGGATGGTTGGGACGAAGCTGAATTTTAGTAGTGCATATCATCCTCAGACGGATGGACAAACTAAAGTTGTAAATAGATCATTGGGTAATTTGTTGCGATGTCTTGTGCAGGATAATTTGAAGAGCTGGGATATGAAATTATGTCAGGCGGAATTCGCACACAATCATGCTGTCAACCGTAGTACGGGATTCAGTCCATTTCAGGTGGTATATTCAAGCTTGCCAAAGGGGCCGTTGGATTTAACGGTAGTGCCACGACCGAAAGGAGTGATTAAGCGGGCGTCAGATTTCGTTGATGATTTGAAAGATTGTCATAAAATCGTTCAGAAACGTTTGGAAAAGACAAATGAGTAGTATAAACGGGCTGCAGATAAGAAGCGAAGAAGTGTGGACTTCAAAGAGGGTGATTTTGTGTACGCGGTGTTGACGAAAGATCGTTTTCCAGTTGGAACGTACAACAAGTTGAAGGCTCGAAAGATTGGTCCGTTAGAAATTTTGAAGAAGATCAATAATAATGCCTATCGGTTAAAGTTGCCAGATCATATTCACACTGCTGACGTTTTCAACGTTAAACATTTGATTCCGTACCATGGAGATGAGCTTGTTGAAGAATAGAGAAGTACAAATTCGAGGTCGAATTTTTATCAACAAGGGGAGGATGATGAAGCAGCGTACCTGGACTTAAACTCCATTTCCCACGACCTACGACCTACCAGAAGCTCCGACTTAAACTCCATTTCCCACGACCTACGACCTACCAGAAGCTCCGACCTATCTCCAGCCTCCATCGCGACCTACGACTTAGAACTCCACCACGAACCACGACCTAAAAACAATCTCCGACCTATCAATACCACTACCTACCAGACCCCACTTCCCTAAGTCGTTTCAACGACCTAACTCCACGCGACTTAACTCCACTTCCCTAAATCACTCCGACCTAATTTCGTTTCCCCAATCACTTCCGACCTATTTCCCTTTCCGACCTAACCCTAAGAGAAAATCTTCCTCCGAACCTCCCCTAAATCGCATTATGCCTTCCTTATCTCGCTGCCGAGTTATGAAATCGCGAACGAGATACTCGCGAGATACTGATAAGTCGCGAAGTAATGATAAGTCGTGTGATAATTGATAAGTCGGAAGACCACTGTTTCGTTAAGTCGTTAAATATTTTGTTAAGTCGGAAACGACTTTGGAGATGTAATTTTTTTTGTTTTTTTTGTGTCATGTTGTAACGTCTATAAATAGACCGGTTGGGTCATTTATAACGGTTGTTGATTGTTGAATAAAATTCTCTTTTGTTAGCTTTGAGCTTTCAATTACAATTGGTAGTCGAGTGTATCTCCTATCTCCACCTTCGACATTCGAGTGCGCTCGAATCTTCGATTGTTGAAGCCGATTCGCGGAATCAAGTGCGCTTGATCAACGCGTGAAGAATCGCAGATCTTTGAACCCGGTATCGTGCGCGATCAACGAGTTCGAGATAGCTAGAATTCGGTATCTTCGGATCAACGAGTTCAGGCATTTCAGTATTCATTAATTCATCGACTGCTACTTTCAACGATCTACATCGTTTTGATTAATCCGCTGCGTCAATAAATATGAACTTACTTGGGCATGCGTCACATGCTTGTATAATATAGGTCTTCAGAGATGTGGGAAGAGTTGCAGGCTAACGTGGATAAATTATCTAAGGGCTGACCAGAAAAAGAAGAAAGTCTCATAATTAACCTGCTTGCAGCCTTAGGACTCAAGTAAAAATATTCATTATTAACTTAGGCTGTTCAATGTTATTAGTAAACTTTACATGCTCATATGCCTAATATCTTGCCACTTACAATTATTATTTTATATAGATGGTCTCAAATTGTAACACAATTACTTAGTTACCGTTGCAACTGAGTTGCACACTCAGTTGTATAATGTAACTGGTTGCATTGCCCACACGATTCCTATTGCAAGTGAGTTGCACTGAATTGTGCACTTATTTGCAGTGTGCAACTGAGTTGCACACTCAGTTGAAAGCAACTGAGTGCAACTGAGTGTACACTGCAACTGAGTGCACAACTCAGTTCCTACATACTCAGCTGTAGTGTGCTACTTGCATTGTAGTGTGCTACTTGCAACTTGGTTGCGTACTCAGTTGCAGTGTGCTACTTTCAATTGAGTTGCGCACTCAGTTGTAGTGAGCAACTGAGTTGTGCCCAGTTATCAGTTGCACTCGGTTATTGTTGCAACTGAGCGCAACTTAGTTGCTGTTCCATTTGGTTTGTTTTAAATTTAATTCAACTTGAAATAAAATTGTATAATTTGGAAACTTTATAAATGCCAGTGTTCTATTTGGTTAATTGTAAATTTACCATTTAGCTTTGGCAAGTTCTAAACTCAAATTGAACTTTTTTTGTTAATATATACTATTTTACAATGCTTAAACTCTTTTGTATATATATTGTATAATTTGGAATCATTAATAGTTATCTATTAACATATATCATTTTGTGAAGCTCAAACTTTTTTTTTCCATGTCTTGATTCATATTATCATATTTGATAAACATTGTAGGTTTTGATAAAAGCAATGGAAGCAAGACAAAGGTCAAAAGCCAGCCTTGGTTGGCATACTTGACTTTCAGTTTGTAAGCTTCGTGACCTTTTTCTAGGTTATGATACTTTGAACTAGGTTGTGGTACTTTAAAGTTATTTGGTATTTTGATATCTGTTATGCGAGGTGAACGATTATATGTTGTATTGTGATACTTTGATTTTTGTTACGTAAGGAGAATGGTTATATGCTGAATTGTGATGTTTTGATGTTGGTTGAAATGAAATTTGCTTTGGGAAATGAAATTATTATATGCTTAAGGAAATGAACTATGATATATTGTTATATACAGGAAAATAGACACAAGGAAGAAGGTGCAAAAAAATTTAGTCTCGGGACAACAAATTTGCTTTTTAGTCTGAAGGACATTTAGTGTAAACTGAAAATGATAGTTATAACTATCATTCTGTGATTTACACTAAAAAGTGTTCTCCAGCCTAAAAAACAAACTTCTTGTTTCTAAAACTAAATTTTTTTTCAATTTTTTCCTTGAGCCTAAAAACCCTATGTTTCAGGAAACTATCATATGCTGCTTTGTATTTTGATATTATATGCTTTAGGAAATGAAATTTTATATTGGCGGTTTTAATATGCTTCAGGAAATTAGTAACGATTATTACCGTCATAAATGTGAATCGTAAACATTATACTTGTTTCATCACCAACGGTAATATGTGATAATTTTTTTAGTTTAACGGTAATAACCGTTGCATAATTTTTTGGCATAGCCGACGGGGTTAACTAGACCTACTGGTTTATTGATACACACAAGAAATTACATACTGGGAAAGAAAGAAAAAACAGTAGAAACTAGGTGTACCAAACACAAGGAAAATACAGAACACAACACATAGAAAGAAACAAAAAAAAGATTAGATATGCCTATTTAAAAGCATTATAAATACCAGGCTCAAAAGCAAAATACAAACGACCCAATCCATCTCCAAATTCATGCATTAAATATGCAGCGAAATGAACGTCAGTTTTAGCTTTCTCCACACTAAACGCTATAGTGTTCCTTTCGATCCAAACAAGTCTCATAAATTTCTTCACTGTCCAGAGAACCAATCTCGTGTAGCAGTTGTTCAAAGCAGTAAAGTTATGAATTCTTTCCCATTCAATCAAATGATCCCTGGTAACATCTGATCGACCAAGCTTAGACATGACCAGTTTCCACATAATTTTCATTAGTAACAGTAATAAGCGTTATAAATATTTTAATTTATAACGTTTATAACTGTTACAATTTCCATGACAAAAAACTGCCATGCACAAGTTAATCACGGGCAGGCTTTTAAATCTCCCCGAGATGACCGAGATGAAAAATCCGAGATATCAGCCAAAATCCGAGATTTGGCAGCCTATTTAGTTATAAGTGTTTTAAATATCGCCCGAGATAGCCGAGATATTTTCCCGAGATATTGGCCCAAATCCGAGATTTAAAACACTGATCACGGGTATAACGGTTACAAATTTAGTTTGTTATGGTTATAACTGTTACACACACCCTTTTCTGGTGTTATGAAATATGATTTAGTGAAAGGTATATTGTTCATGAAACACAAAATATAATCTACTAAAATTAATAAAAGGTTTTTAATTTTTAAAATTCTCCCTTTACCCCGCTGCCGATGCACTTGACCTACATGGAGGTAGTCAGACTAGGAGCAATAGCTTACAACGATAGTTTTAAGATGTGAAGTTTGTGAGTAATTTCTCATTCAAACTGCTGAATCATCCAAGATTGAATTGTTTTCGTATAATATTTGATTATATGTGATTTTGATGAATTATTATCGTATAGTTTTCAACTGAAGATAAAATGTTTGTAAGAATATTGTGTGAATTGCTAATTGATTTGTAAGAACTGTAGTAGGTTTGCTTAGATTATGAATCCAATTTTGATCTAGTGATTGATTTGAGAAGATCAACACTTAGATGTGAATTTCCATGATGATCTAAGGGAATCAACGAAGCATTTTGTTAAAGAGATTGGACTATGATTTAAACCCATTTGCGTTGAGAAATAGTAGAAGCGGTGAATTCTACTGTATTTAACATGCAACCATTGGGCGAATGTCGAATAGAGAATGTATTGAGGTGAAACTCATTTGTGAGGATAAACTGCTTATACGGGTTGGGCCTACCATAGATTTGATCCTTAATTAAATGGAAAAAAGATTTGAGCACAGAGAGATGTGAGAAAGGCAAGTAGGTCCATACCACATATGTGGCTCAATGTGAGTCGGCCAACCTGATGAGAGATCAATTGATGTGCAAGGACGTCACCTGAATGACTGGTGATATTTCTCGGTTCAAATGGTCAATTTGCATGGAAACGATTTGTGTAGTAGATCATTGGTGGCGGTAAGAATTCCCCTCAAAGTCGTATGATTTAGTAGATCTTATGTTGTTCTTAGTGATTTTGGAGATTTATGCAAATATATGAAAAGAAGGGGCTAAACTGTAAAAAGACACGCAGATTTTATAATGGTTCAGCCAGAATGTGCCTACGTCCACTTTGTATATTATTTCTCTTCTCTTGTTTCGATTACAAGTACAAAGCTTTGATACAAGTAAAGAAAGTTGTTTGAAAGTTCTATCCGTGCTTGAGCTCTCAAACTTGTCCCCCATTGTTGTACCCCTACCCCTCTATTTATAGAGTGAGGCTAGGGGTAGGGGTCTTGGAGGTATACAGCAGCTGGCGGGCCTGGGCTGATGTGATCTGGTCTGGTGGAGCGGGTCTGGCTTACTTTGGTTCGGTGGCAGAAGCATGGTGGACCGGTGTGCTTGGTTCGGTGGGAAGTATGTTGAGTAAGTTGGTCCGATGGTTCGGTGGAAGGATGTGAGTAGGTTGGTCCGGTGGTTCGGTGGAAGGATGTGAGTAGGTTGGTCCAGTGGTTCGGTGATAGGAGATGAGTAGGTTGGTCCGGTGGTTCAGTGGAAGGAGGATGGTTCAGCAGGTTGTTCTAGATGGTTCGGTAGGAGCTTGAGAAGCTGGTTGGTTCGGCAAAGGTAGGAGATGAGTTGATTCAGCAGAGGTGATTGGGTTTGTCTAGCCTTGGACCGGTGGTAAGAATTTACCCAACATTTGCCCCCCAAAGTGGGGTATATGCTGGCGTATGGCCTACTTTGTTTCCTTTCATTCGATCGCTTAGTGCCGATCCAACTGGTCCGGTATCCTATATTTGCCTATAAGTAGGGGCTGTATACTTTCGTTATTCCTTTCCAATTCAAGATAGCCGAACCAAACATCCCTGCCGAATCAAGCTCTCTGCCGAATTGCTTCAGAAACACCGAATCAGGTACTTGACTTCCCTTCGCCGAATGAAACTCGTATGTTGCCCCGAATGAACTTTAGCTGTGAATGCCGAATGAGCCATTTGTGAATGAGAATACCGAATGGACCTTTGAGAGTGAAAATGCCGAATGGGCCTTTGTGAACGAGAATACCGAATGGACCTTTGAGAGTGAGAATGCCGAATGGGCCTTTGTGAATGAGAATGCCGAATGGACCTTTGAGAGTGAGAATGTCGAATGGGCATTTGTGAATGAGAATACCGAATGGTCTTGATACACTTGATTTTTTCACTTTTTATATCGCGAGCGAAATTTCAGACTGCACATACTTGCTCCTTTACTTCCTCTATTCTAACGACGTTCTTCTTTGTGTTTGCAGATAAATGTCTCGAAAAGCAGAAACTCGGTCAGATAAAAAGAGGTCTCAGGGTGAAGGAGAATCTTCCGCAGTGCCCCCTGCTCAGCCACGACCGGAACGTCATGGATCTACCCCGAGATCACTAGTGGACGGGTACGGCCCTCAGGAGCTTCTGAACTCCCCGCCCGATTGCTTTCCCAGTTCCCTTAAGGAAGAGCAGCTTGATGTCATCTCCCGTTCTTTTGGAATCGATAGAACGCGCATGCTGTTGCCAGGGAGAGAAGTTATGCCGTATGACCCTCCCGAAGGGTACTTTGCTTACAGCAGATACCACTGCATGTGTGGTGCCATTCCGCCTCTTAATGCTTGGGTAGTCAGCTTCCTTACATATCTAAAGGTGGCCCCATTCCAGCTTCAACCCAACTCCTATGCTATACTGGTGAGCCTCTTCGTCATCTTCCAGAGGAAGCATGGGCGTGCTCCTTCCAACCGGGAGATCCGGTACTTATATAATCCGAGGGGCTATAAGAAGGGGTCCCCATATATCAGCTTGGAGTCGGCTGTAACCTTCAAGCCGGTCTTGGACCTGTATTCTAAGTTTAGCATGTTCAAGAAGGAGTGGTTCTTTGTCAGGGATGACTCTGTTTCTATTCGGCGTTTTACTTCTGGATGTAATTCGATGCTTTATTTTTAATTTCCATTCTAATTGCGATGCTTCTTCTCATACGTTTTCATTTTTGCTAGCGACAGGTGGCTTTGCGGTTGTGGAGACTGATCGCCTGGTTCGGACGGCGGCTGAGATAGAAGCTATCCCCGGGAGAGATAGATCAGCGGCCTACCTGATCAGAAATGCGACCCTTCTGGAGTATAACTTGATCCTTCCACAGCAGTCAGTAGTCAAGCTGAGGGAAACGGCGGAGGAGAGGGCGGCTGCTCAGGCTAAGGGAGGTGTCACGGTAGAGAGTGGCAAGAGGAAACCTTTCACAAAACCTCCAGCCGTCGGAGGTAAGAAACTTAAGAAGTCGGACGGTCCTTCCCCCAGCAATTGTCCACTTACCCAGGGGGAGGAAGACGTAGAGGAGGAGAGAGGTGAGGGTGGAGGTGACCGGGAAGGTGGCGATGGTGGTGATGGCATCGGGGCCTTGCTTCCTGGGCAAGCAGGCGAGATTCAGGAGTGGACGGATGATGCATTCCACCAAGCTTTTGAGGGACTAGACGGGGAATCGGCTTCGATAGAGAAATCCGGGAAAGCTGACAAGGCTGGGACTGGTGCAAGCGAGCCTCCTCAGACTATTCCAGCCAAGGTGGCTTCGACGACTCAAGGTGAACTTTTGACTCCTGCGGACTCCATTTATGACAGGGACTTAGGAATATTTTATGACCCGCTCCCGTCCTGGAATGAAATCCAGGATTTATTGCAGTATCCTACTCCTCCCCAGGGTTTGTACAACCACATATGTGTTTTCTTTCTTCTTCTTTTTTTAATTTACCGTGTTTTCTCGAATTATGGATCAATGTAAGCTTGTGACATTTTTTCTTCATATCAGGAGCAGGTAAAACGCCTAAGGCCTCAGATCTTCGGCACGGGCTTGAACAATACAAGCTCTCCAAAGCTTCCGCCAAGCCGAAGCCCTCAACCCACCGTCCCGGGGATGTAGTCGGCTACCGTCCTCTTCTCGGGGTTATTGAAGAGGGCATTCAAAAGAGAAAGAGAAGCCATCCCTTAAGCGAATCTTCACTTGGTCCTCAGCCCCCGGTTCAGCCTCTTCATGATATCACAGAGGAGGATACTGAATTCGTACTCTCTCTGCACCCGTCTGAAAATCCTACCGTCACTCAGATTGATCGTCCTGACTTGGCTCGGAATCCATTTGCGGGTCATCCTGACCTGGATCCAAGTTCCCATGATATTACCTTTGACGAGGTCACCGGTGAGCATCTTCTTCCCCGCAATCCCATGGTACGGGTGCTCAATGAGGCTAAGTTCTTAGATCTCGACTTACTTACTACTCGGATAATTACTATGGGAGACGAGGCCAAGGCTAATATTGATCGGGTGGCGGAGGAGACTAAGAAGCTGATGGGGCATCATGCCTGGCTGGTTAAGGCCGGATAGGAGATTGGGAGTGCCAACATCCGACTATGATTGGTGGTTTCGGATCAGGCCAAACAGCTTGCGGATCAGGCCATTCAGATTTCTCAGCATGAGGCTGCTTCTGGACGACTAAAGAAAACCATGGAGGAGGCCAGCCGGGCCGAACTATGGAAAATGGAAGCTACTTGCAGGGAACGGATCGACATGGCCATTGCCACGGTGGACGAGGTTCGGAAAGCGGATCTTGAGCAGGTGGAGGAGCTATCCGGGAAACTTGAGGCTGCAGAGCTCGCTCAAGCCAAGTTGAGGGAGGAGATGGAGGCGATGTGGAAATCCCTTCTGGCTGATTGCTTGAGATACCGATCGGAGAGAGATGCCGCTGTTGAAAGGTTGTCGGCTTCCGAGGCCCGGATGAGGGAGTTTGAGGAGAATGAGGGGATGATGGACGACATGCTGCAGGATATGTACTTTCGCACTTGGAAGCAGGGCAACTTATCTTGGATGGACGACTACCCCCGGGTTCTGGCTAAGATTTACCTCAGGGCTCTAGAGGAGGCCAAGGATGAGGCGGATAAAGAGGGTGGAGCGGCTTTTAGGATGGATGCGGTCACCGCTCAGTATACCAAAGAAGAGAAGACAGCGGTGAAAGAGGGGATGCGGCTGTTTGCGGTTGAAGAGGCAGGTGTGGAAGTAGGGGATGACGACCAAGACGATCAAGGGGAAGTTGCTGGTAATCTCTACTCCACTAGTTTCCTCTTTTGTTAACTATGTTGCTCATCACTAATGATTTCTTTTTATGACCGGACAGGTGGGCAACAGGTCAAGGACAAGACTCCAACGCAGCCGGCTCCCTGATTAGACCTGGAAAATTCTTTTTGTAGACTTGACATGGCTGTATATGTTAGTCTTAAAACAGTAGAGTAGCTTTTAGGTTGTAATATTTTGCTACTTGTAATAAATAGCTCTATTCTTGACGTGTAATTCTTTAACTTAAGCTGATTTTATCGTTTTTTGAATGTTTTTTTTTGCCATTCCGACATGTCGTATGAGAAATATAGCTATGCATATTCTTGTGATCAAATTGTGTTCGATGTCAGAATCTTGTTTTGAAACATAATTTCGTGACTTGCAATGTTAGTGTGAGGTGTGAATAAATTACAGTCGCGTGTTTACATATGAAAGAAAAGAAATACCGCCCTTTATATTTTGCTTGTAGATGGCTGCTTTGAATGTTCTGTGTGATCGATTTAGGGGAAGTGTTCCAATATCTTGCTGCGAATATCCATTTCTATTAGTGAGTGTCTCCTGTTCTGTGTCCTGTACTTCAAGAATTGTTACAAAGGATGGGAGAAGAGTTTCTCAAGTAAAATTGAAATATGTGAAAAAGTAAAACTTCCAATCACGGAAGGCCTTCGATGTGTTCCTCAATCAGATCCCGGAGATGATGGCATTCAATGGTATCATGCCCATGAGATTCGTGGAAGCGGCAGAACTTTCCAGACTTCTGCGCGTTATCCGATTCCTTCTTGTATGGTGGGCGTTTGTATCTAACTTCGCCTTGGGTGGCAAGGAAGATATTTTCGACGGTCTCGTTCAAAGGAGTGTAAGTGTCGAATCTCGGTCCTGGCCGATACAAGCGCTTTTCTCCCTTCTTGCCCCCAGCATTGTCTCTGGAATCATTTCTTCGAACGTCCCTTGCCACAGCATGGGCATTGCTATGGGTTGTCTTATTTTGCTGTCCTGACTGCCCCTCAACGGCAGCATCCTCAAGCCTCATGTATTTCCCGGCTTCATGGAAGAAATCGGGTAAAGTAGCTGGTTTTTCTTTTGTCAACCTTCTAGCAAATTTAGTGTCCGGATGCACACCACTACAGAGGGCCATTAGGATAAGCTTCTCATCGGCATCTTGGACTGCGGCTGCTGCGGCGTTGAATCTGGTTAGGTATTGCTGCAGCTTCTCTTCAGGTTTCTGTTTGACGTTGGATAAGGAATAAGCGTCCTTAGGTTGCTCCACATGAATGCGGAACTGACTGATAAATTTTTCTTTCAACATTTCCCACGAGCTGATGGATCCCTGGGGTAGATGACAGAACCAGGAGGTAGCAAGATCTGCTAAGAAGAGCGGAAAGCATTTGCACAGTACTCCCTCTGTCGCCCCACTCATGAGCATATGTTGCGTGTACCTCTGTAAGTGTACAACGGGGTCGGAGGTTCCTTTGTAGGGTTCCATTGTTGGCATCTTCCATTCTTGGGGGGTGATAGCAACTTCGATATTGCGGGCGAAAGGGCTGGTTACCCTAGCGCCTATCCCTCGATCTCTTTGCTCCCGTTGGACACACTCTCTGAATAAGCGTGCCATCCTTTCATCAGAATTTGGAGCAGATAGAAATGAATTTGGTTCTGTTTTGTGGGATTGATTCCGTCCAGATGACCTGTAGGGATGGTATCGTCTATCGTTCCTCATATTTTCCAGCGGCTGCCTTTGATCTTCTGGGGGCATGCTAGGGTCAGCTACAGTTAGCCCTTGCCTTGATCTTCCCCTACTGGGTTCTGATCTAAGCACTTCCTCGGGTCCAACTTCGGGCTGGACTCTAGCTCGGCCCCGTTCACCGGCGTTTCCGTGGTTAGGTAGTATGACAGGCTCAGCTACAGTTGACCTCCGTCCGGTACCTCCCCCGTTGGGTTCGGTACCAAACGTTTCCTCAAGCCTAACTTCGGGCTGTGCTCGGTCTCGGCTCCTACCATGGCTACTTCTGCCGTTAGCACCTTCGAGGAAGGAAGATCTTTGTTGTCTCTGAGATCCTCCAGACTGGGACTCGCCCCTTGATTCAGTGTTGCGGTTGGATTCTTCAGCATCCCTTAAGCGTGACATGAGATGGTCCACCAAGGCTTCCTGCTGGGACGTGAAGCGGTTAGTTACTTCAACCACAACTCTATCCAAATCTGCCCTAGTAATTGCCGCAGGCTGTTCTGTGGCAGGAGTGGTTGGGTTAGACTGTCCTTCATTTGTTACTGCTGTTGGAGGAGGACGATTTACTTGATTCGTGACAGTTGGATCTGGAAGACTGCTGGATGCGATGTTTTTTCCTTTGTTAACATCTTTTCTCTGTTTGGGAGGCTTGTTTTCCAAGTGGCGGACGATGCTGTTAGGAAAACTTGTTAAGTGGATGAAGCTGAAGCTTCGAGCTTCTAGTTCTCAGTGAAAGCACCAAAAATGTTTGCACAAAAAATGGACAAACACCTCAAAGTCGTATGATTTAGTAGATCTTATGTTGTTCTTAGTGATTTTGGAGATTTATGCAAATATATGAAAAGCAGGGGCTAAACTGTAAAAAGACACGCAGATTTTATAGTGGTTCAGCCAGAATGTGCCTACGTCCACTTTGTATATTATTTCTCTTCTCTTGTTTCGATTACAAGTACAAAGCTTTGATACAAGTAAATAAAGTTGTTTGAAAGTTCTATCTGTGCTTGAGCTCTCAAACTTGTCCCCCATTGTTGTACCCCTACCCCTCTATTTATAGAGTAAGGCTAGGGGTAGGGGTCTTGGAGGTATACAACAGCTGGCGGGCCTGGGCTGATGTGATCTGGTCTAGTGGAGCGGGTCTGGCTTACTTTGGTTCGATGGCAGAAGCATGGTGGACCGGTGTGCTTGGTTCGGTGGGAAGTATGTTGAGTAAGTTGGTCCGGTGGTTCGGTGGAAGGATGTGAGTAGGTTGGTCCGGTGGTTCGGTGGAAGGATGTGAGTAGGTTGGTCCGGTGGTTCGGTGATAGGAGATGAGTAGGTTGGTCCGGTGGTTCGGTGGAAGGAGGATGGTTCGGCAGGTTGTTCTAGATGGTTTGGTAGGAGCTTGAGAAGCTGGTTGGTTCGGCAAAGGTAGGAGATGAGTTGATTCGGCAGAGGTGATTGGGTTTGTCTAGCCTTGGACCGGTGGTAAGAATTTACCCAACAGAAAGTACTCCGAACTTTTTCTTCTCCTTCGAATCTTCTCCTTACTTATTTTGATCTAGTGCTAATCATGATATGTGATTACTTGAATGAGTGAGGATGGTTTCGAATGGATAAGTAGGTGAGAAGAGGATCATTGTGAAAGATAGCTTTGTCTCATGCAAAATTTCCTTTATGCTTGCGAAAGGGTCCAACCATTTCGAAAGGATTATCATTGCTTTCGAAAGGCTCATATTGGCAAAATTTCTCTATGAGGAAGATTGACAGCGACGAAACCATCTATTTCTAAAGGTTTGGTTCTTATGTATAAGCCTGTTATCGATACCCTCGAAAGGTGTTTCGAGCTCATACAAGGCTTTCACATATATATCGAATCAACTGTATCGAAAGGATTAACTGAGGTGGAAAGGTAGCCTTGCTTTCCTTTCTACTCCTTCGAAAGCTCTTGTTTCACTCGACACATGTTGGTGCATCAGGTGCTTGTGACTCAGTCCTAACCTCTTCGAAAGCTATCTATATGCCTTCGAAACACTACTTTTGAATCATGGTGAAATCCTTGTTTTCAATTCTTGTGGAGCTTAGCACTTTTATGAGCCTTCTTTCAGGCCTTCATTCTCAAGTGAATTTTATGGTTAACATTTTGCATCCCCGTACGAAAGAAGCTTTTGTTCTTTAGGACCAAAATTTAACAGCTTTGCTTTTTCACTAGTCCATCCTTAATAACCTCATTTCCCTGCAAAGTTCAAAGTAAATAACAATCTCTATTGTTAATTCAAAATTTATGTAAAAATATGCTTAGTAATTGGTTTGTAATATAATTGAAGACACTGTAAGTATTTTAAATAATAGAATTCCTGAATTCTAAGTCTGGAAACAACAGAGATTGGTTGATCATCATCTGGAGTTAATAAGTGATAAGAAATCCACAGTTGTGAATGATTGGAGATCAGAAACTCTTGTCTGGCAATGATAGAAGTCCCACAATCCAACTTTGGTAATAACAAAAGAAGTTTAGAAACTAAACCTTCGTTATATTAAAAGAAGACCAGGCATATAGTCAAAATCTAACTTTAATCATTGAAGTCCAGGAGTTTTCTTTGGGAATAACAAGTGTTTGGTAAAAAAAATACATAAATTAACATATGGAAATAAGTCACTGAAAACCATGAATCCATATTTAGGGGTAAATAATGGGTATTTAGAAACCCCTATTGGAAATAATCCTGAAACCCATATTCAAATGTTGACAAGTGTTGCTCGAAAGTTAGTAGTAGAAAACTGGTGACCCTAATTCGGGTATTATTATGATAGATCCAGGTTCTTAATTGAAGACTAGAAGTCCATTGAAATCTCAATATCAACTGCCTTGGAACCTACATTCAGGCATTAACGAATGAAATTTAAAAATTAATAGTAAAAGATTCAAAACCAAAAATCGGTATTAACAAAATGATGTCTAGAATTCCATGATAAAGGTTTCAATAATGAAGGTCCCAGATCTCATATTCGAGAATTAATAACCGAAGACCAGAAATTAATATAAGAGACCTGAAATCCTGATTTGGGTATTAATAAGTGAAGTCCAGAAACCAATAGTAAGAAACCCGAAACCCATATTCGGGTATTAATAAGTGATGTCCAGAAATCCTCTTTCTGAAATCAATCAAAGGCTGTAGACTCTTATTTGAGCCTTCTATTCTACACCACTCTTTGGGTTTTCGTTCTTTTGACATGTGCTACCCTTTAGGCTTTGTATGTTATCATTGTTTGATATGTCACTTCTTGGGCTCGGACGTCTTAGTCTGTTGTTGTCTGATGTGCTTGGTTAGTTTATCCATAAACAAGACCCAAGGACTTACCCAACCTCCCTCTAGGAGGCGCTCCATCCAGGCCTTATAGGCGGGACAGAAGGCTTGTTTGGTGCCTTAGCCAGGCCATAGCATAGGGGGACTAAGGGCTTACTTTGTCCTCCCTCCAGGAGGTATTCCAGCCAGACCATAGCATAGCGAGACCGAATGCTTGTTCAGTGCATTGGCCAGGCCATAGCGTGGCGGGACCAAGGGCTTACTCCGTCCTTCCTCCATGGGAAGCCTTGATCTGGCTATAGCTTTGCGCGATCAAGAGCTTGTTGATACTTTAACCTGGCCATAGCGTTGCACGGATAAAGGCTTACTCTAACCTCCCTCCAAGAGGCGCTTTTACCTGGCCATATGGGCGTAGACAAAGACTTTTGACCGTTTATGGTAGACTCCAATTTCATGGAGAATTTTACTCCCAGCCATGTAGACTTTTCTTAAGGAAGAGGGGCTTTATTCGTTCATTGTGAGAAAATATGGTCGCAAGTGTTCCGCATTCCATGTTCTAGGAACCATATTACCATCTGGTCGACATAACTTGTAAGCTCCAGGAGGAATTACTTTGCATACGATTAGGGGACTTTCCTAGTTTGGCCCAGATGTTCCATTTGCAGGATTTCTTGTGTTTTCCATCACCCTTCGGAGTACCAAGTCTCCCTCTAGAAATGATCTTGTTTTTACTTTTGAGTTGTAGTATTTCAAGATTCTCTTCTGATATTCCACAGTCCGAATAGCTGCTTCATCTTTTAGCCTATGTATTAAATCCAATGATTCTTTCTTCAATTTTTGGTTTGGATCAAATACTTATACGATTCTTCGATGTGAGGGTACCTCAACTTCAATTGGCGACATTGTCTCACACCCATATGTTAGAGAATAAGGGGTATGACCCGTTGCAGTTCTAGTGGATGTAGATAGGCCCTGTAACACCCCTAATTTTATTGACATTATTTAGGAGATTTAATTAGAAGAAACTAAATAAAATAATGTAGATGAGGGATTGAGGTTGATTAATTAATTAAGTGGTCGTGCTTATTAAAACTAATGAACTTATATAAATGTTTAGGAAATTAAACATAAGGGCATTAGGGTAAATAGCCGCCTACACCTCCTACCCTTATGCTATTCTCATTAGGCTTTGCACGTTCAATTTCACCAAAACAAAAATACTTACAACTGTGAGAAGCAAAGTCGACCATTAGAAGAGAAGAAGAAAACTTAAGAAAAGCTTAGGATTCAAGCTAGAGGAAAATCAATCCCAAACAATCTCTAATCTCCTTATCTCAAGCAAGGTGAATAATAATTTCTACATCTCTATTTTTGATTTTTTACATCAAATGATTTCGGATTTAAGGATAAATCTGTTTTATGGCATTTTGAATGATGATATGCTTGTTTATGATTTATAAGAGTTTAAACAAGGTTGTTTAATAAGGGATGTGCACGGTTTTAGGGTAAAACCAATATGATATGATTTTTAAATGCCATGGGAAAATTTTATATTATAGAAAATACGATTTTAGAGATAGGTTTCAATTCTTATAATTTTTCGAGTGCATATGGACTTTATACAAATTTTTTAGTGAAGAAAATGAATTATTGGGTTATAAATTATTTATGGAAAAAATAATTATTATTTGGGGTTGAAATTTTTTTATGTAGGAAAACATATTAAAAAAGATTTTCTAGGATTTTTCCAGATTTTTCCAGATTTTTCCTAAATGTTTTGATTAATATATAAAATTATTTAAGGTATGAGACTTAAATGTTTTATATATTTATTTAAGGAGAATGGGCATTTTATAAAATAAAATTATTATTTATATCTGAATTTGCGGCGGCATTTTTTCTGAAAAGTAAAGTGTTAACCAATGAGAATTTGATAAAAAGGGCAAGTAAGTTAAAAAGTTACCTTCTTTGAGTTAAAAACAAGAAAATCATGTTTTTAGCATGTTTCAATCGTTTTACGCATAATACCTTTCGACCCAGACCTTTCATCTAAGTCGAAAGGATTAAACCTTTCGGTAAGGTTAAATCAATACATATGGTATCAAGTACTTGGTGCGTAATGAATTGGATAGAATCGAAGGGTTTGCAGTCGAAAGGTTGATCGTCGAAAAAGTTGGGATATGTTTGTTTTATAAACTAAAGTTTTCACCTGCTTTGCTTTCGAATTAGAGCTTTCGACTTGGTTGCCTTCAATTAGGTCAAATGTTTAAAGAAAGGTTTTAAACCTTTCGACAAAGTCGAAAGGTTACTACCACTTTTTATTGTTTGTTTTGCGATACAGTCGAATGGTTTGATTTTTATAAGTTGTTTTATATATAAGACCTTCCGACACAGTCGAAAGGTTAGGCTTTGAAAGGATTTAAGAGATCTTTCGACAAGGTTGAAAGGTTTGGTTTCGAAAGGCTGTATCAAAGAGATTTTGAAAAGAACTGCCGCTTTTATTTTGTTAAAGCCCTTCGAAGGGGTCGAAAGCAGAAGCTTTCGGCTTAGTCGAAAGGTTTACCTGTTTTAAAAACCAACCGTTTCACTGATTGCTTTTGAAAGGTTTCAAAGCTTTCGACTTAGATGAGTTACCCTTGATTTATAATTGAAGTATAACCCAAGCTTTTGAAGGAGTTGCTTTATAAGGCGGGGGTCTATTGTTTTAAATGAAATGATTTAAGCTTTCGAAGTAGTCCTTCTGGCAAGGTCGAAAGGTCGCTTCCTTTGTATTCGAAAGGTTTTAAAAGAGGATCTTCCACATGCTTTAACTTGAACCCAGTAAGTTTATGAAAGGTATATGTTATAAGAGTTGAATACTTTCAAGAGGTTTAAATTGCTGAACAGTTTTAATGGTTTCGAAAGGTTGTTTTATAGACCTTTCGACAAGGTCGAAAGGTTTGGTTTTGAAGGTTTGAAAACCCATGCTCTAATTTTTAAAGGAAAACCCATGGCTTGTATAAAGGAGTTTTATAATGGCTTTAAGTACGTGATTTTGAAGAATTATTTCCTTGATGAAGATATAAGTTAAAGAGGTTAACTATGTTATGATATATATATATATATATATATATATTTCAAGGAATTTAAGCCACAGAAGTGGTATTGCTAAATTGTTGTTTTGCTTCTTCAACTACGAGTGTATTAACATGATAACCCATAACTCTATTTTGGGGAAAAGGGATAGAAGAACCAACTAGGTTAACTCAATAGTGAATATAAATTGCTTAAACTCTTGAATGTGTAGAATTGCATCCATGGTGTCAGGGTGACCAAAAATATAGGATGCCTAAACTTTGTAGTTTTTGGTGCATACCAATAGGTTCATAGTAAACCCATGAATACTATGATAAGGTAGTTATTGGTGCATACCAAAAGGTTCATAGTTAACCCATGAAAACTATGTATTAAGAGTAGTTGGCAGTGGCCAATTGGTTTGTAGTGAACCCACGAAAACTATATCCGGATTAAGGATTGACAACAGTCAATAGGTTCCCGGTAAACCCATGAAAACTAGGATAAGTAAGTAGTTAATGGATATATCAGTAGGTTCCTAGTCAACCCATGAAAACTAGGATGTGAAGTGAGTTACTGGATAAATCCATAGGTTCCTAGTAAACCCATGAATGCTAGGGTAAGGTGATTTGTTATTGGAAAGTCCAATAGGTTTAGAAGGACCCAAGAATTGATTAAGTTATCTGGCAAGAGCCTATAGGTTCTTAGTGATCCCATGAAAACTATGAATATGACAGAGTGTCTATTAAGTATGACAAGATTATTAGTAAACCCATGAAAACTAAAAAGGTAAATAGTGACCCTAGAACTATATTTATGACAAGGTGTCAAATGAAAGTGGGAATGGGAATTCTTAATTATTCTCAAGTATGCATTTCATCATAATATTTTGAAATTGTATGTTTTAACCATTGTAGATGTAGGAGTACAGTATATGGTTTTATAAAGGATTTTAGGATACTACTGAGGGAAAAACCCGTTCTGCTAAGCTACGTGGTCTCACTCGAAGTTTTTGTTTTCCTCTTAAACTTTCGGTTACTCAATTTATTTTGAATAGTTTGATATTTAAGGTTTCCAAGTTCTCTTCTTAGACAAATAAAGCTTCCAGAGACATGCAGGAGGCAAAAGCTATTTAGAGTTTTCTTGTCCGCTATGTGTTTGTTTGTAAAGGAAGATTTATGAGCCTTACTATATACTCTGATCAACCAAGGGGGCATCTTCATATGTCGCTTTTGGCGTATTTGTAATAATTATATTTTGTTGAACGTGGATAACGTAATTTGGGATTATGTAATGAACATGAAATGTTTTGATTTGAATATGGAAATGTGTTTTGAATTGTTAAATTTTTTCCATATTTCTATGGTCTGTGTATCAATGAATCTAGCACCGTTGTATTTGGTCATTGAAGATTAATAACTATGGATGACTGCAGATCTGTAGCCATTAGTTTTGGGCCTCCAAGTAGGGCGGTGTTACAAATTGGTATCAGAGCATATAGGTTTATGAAACTCTAAAAGAAAGTTAAACCTAAAAAGCTTTTTCAAACATAATCCAATGAATTTAAAAATATGATCGGGGGTTTTGGGCTAACGCTATAGTAACGTATTTGTATTTGATACATAGGTATATATTTAAGTACATATTCCCCTTTCTCTTAGATCGTTCTTCTGTATCTTACTAAGGCTCGTATGCAGATATACGAGAAATAGGATACGGAGGCAGGAAACAGAAGAGGAAATCTGGATGGAGGAAGCACCACAACCAATGGAAATGCTCGACCTAATACTCGGAGAAACCAATGTCGGCATGCCAATGCTAATCAAAATGCTGAGGCTAATGTAGGTGCTGGAAATCCACCAATAGATGCAGGGATGGTGTACCAGTTGTTGGCTAATTTGTTGCAAGCATGAGCTGCTGGGAATATTGGAGGAGCAAATCCTGTAGTTCCAGCTGGTTATAACTATGCTAAGCTGAGTAGAGACCATGTTAGTATGGGAGCAAAGCCGTTCGCTGGAATGGAAGATGCTATAGAAGTAGAGAACTGACTGCTGAATTATGAAAGGATCTTTACCGATTTAGGCTTGAATGATGGTGAGAAGAGAAGGCTAGCCTCGAGACAGTTGCAAGGGTTAGCGCTTCATTGGTGGAATAGTGTGACGGCCGGAATGCCAGAAGAAGAGTTGACTTAGGATGACTTCAGGAGGAGGTTTGAGCAAAGGTTCTTGTCTGAGTTGACCAAATCAGCGTTAATGCGAAAGTTTATGGATCTTGTCCAAGGATAGATGTCTGTGATCAAGTATGTTGCTAAGTTTGACGAGCTATCTCGATATAGTTATGCTTTGGTCGACACGGATGCCAGGAGGAATGAGCGATTCATTAGAGGATTGAGGCCAGAGCTAGGAAAGATGGCTATGATTTACATTAGAGAACCTTATCATGTGATGGTGGAAATGACTGTCCGACATGAGGAAATGCTTGCTGTTTTAGCTAGGGAAAAGCCAGTATAGTCCCAGGGTTCTCAGGGAAGAAAAAAGAAATTCTTTAAGAAGAAAGGAGCCCATAAAAGGGAGGCAGTTAAGAAGGCAAAGGCTGATGTGGTGTGTTATAAATGTGATAAGAAGGGCCATTATGCACATGAGTGCAGAACTGGTAAAGGAAAGAAACATGTGGAGAAGAAGAATGTGAAATGCTTCAATTGTGACCAAGTTGGGCATTATAAGAACCAATGTCCAGAGCCAATCAGGGCAGACAGAGGGAAGGTGTTTGCTATTGGATCACCATCTTATTCTAAACCCACTGCAGCTTAGAAAGGAAAGACTATGATGAAAGATACACTTTTGATTCAGAGTATACCTACAAGGGTACTTTTTGATATCGGTGCATCACATTTATTTATATCTCAGTGTTTGGTTGATAGGTTATGTATAGAACCCACATACCTTGTTACGTCCTTGAGGGTTGCGAATCCAATAGGAGGGTATGAAACTCTTGGGATGAGATGTGACCAGTTAGAACTTGATTTGTTAGGTCATAAGTTTGCAAGCAGTTTGTATGTTTATGATTTCATAGATTTTAGGATCATCTTAGGTATGGATTGGTTGGGTAAGTATGAGGCTAGGATATTTTGCCAGGATCGGGAATATCATTAAGACACCCAGATAGCCATAACCGAATCATTTTCTCGGTGGAGAATTCCGATAAGAGAGTTTGTGATTGGTTGAGTGCCATGGAGGTTGAAGAAGAGCTTAGTCAGATTCGTGTGGTTAGAGAGTTTGCAGATATATTTGAGCCGGTCACTAGATTATCCCCGAAATGAGCTGTTGAGTTTTGAATAGACCTTTTACCGGGAGCTGAACCTGTTAGTAGACCACCTATTAGGATGACGCCCACAGAGATGAAGGAATTAAAGGTGCAGTTAGTGGATCTCGAGGGAAGAAATTTTATCAGACCAAGTAGTTTTCCTTGGGGAGCAGCTGCGGTGTTTGCGGAAAAACCAGATAGGTCGTTAAGGATGTGCATCAACTATCGTAAGTTGAACGAAAGGACGATCGAATAGGTTCCCTCTGCTGAGGATAGATGATCTGTTTGATCAATTGAGTGGAGCCAGAGTATTTTCCCAATTGGATTTGGCGATGGGGTTCCATTAGTTAAGAGTGGTGGAGGATAATATTCCCTTAACTACATTCCGAACTAGGTACGGTTCATACGAGTGGTTAGTAATGCCATTCGGATTGACGAATGCGCCTGCTATCTTCGTTGATTTAATGAACTGAGTTTTCAGAGAGCACTTGGATATGTTTGTGTTGGTGTTCATAGATGACATTTTGGTGTACTCAAAAGATGAAAGAGAGCATGAGATTCATCTTAGTGTGGTGTTGGAGACTTTGAGGCAGAATCAACTGAAGGCGAAGTTTTCCAAGTGTCATTTCTGGAAGAGAGAAGTTAAGTTTCTTGCTCATATGGGTTCAGAGGAAGGATTGTCAGTTGATCCGGTTAAGATCGAGGCAGTCAATAATTGGAAGAGACCAGAGACGGTAACCGAGATCAGAAGTTTTCTTGGACTTATAAGCTATTACCGTAGATTCATCAAGGATTTCTCACGGATAGCAATGCCTTTGACTAAGTTGACATGGAAGGACATGAGGTTTGTTTGGTCTGACAAATGTAAGGAAGCGTTCCTTAAGTTAAAGCATTTGTTGACCAATGCTCCAGTGTTAGTAGTTCCAAATGGTAACCAAGGGTTGGTAGTATACACAGATGCATGTGGCACTGGATTGAGAGCACGGAAGGGAAAAGTTATTGCTTATGCATCTTGGCAGCTTAGACCGCACGAAGTAAGATATCCTACCCACGACTTGGAGTTAGCTGTGGTGATCTTTGCCTTAAAGATTTGGAGGCATTATCTTTTGGGAGAGAGATTTGAGTTGTATACCGATCATAAGTCATTAAAGTATTTATTCTCTTAGAAGGAGTTGAATATAAGGTAGCAGAGATGGCTGGAGTTTTTGGCCGCTTATGATTTCGGTATAGAGTATACTCCTGGGAAAGGAAATAAGGTAGCAGATGCTCTCAGTAGAAAACATCAGAATGTAGTATTAGTGATGTTGGCAGAATGGAAAGATTTAGAAGCTTTAGCCAGTTGTGGTGTGCAGTTGAGATCTACTACAAGTTCTAGTTAGGGTACAACCATGTTATCTTGTTTAGAAGTTCGACCAATGATGATCGAAAGCCTAGCTTCTAAGAAAGAGAAGATCCAGTTTTAGCCGAGAGGATTAGAAGGCTTGAGGAAGAATCAGAGGTTGATGACCTAAAAGATTTTAATCTTCAAAGAAGGGACAGCTATGTGTTCCAGATGTGGAGAACTCAAGGAAAGAAGTTCTAGAAGAATGTCATTGATCGAAGTTTACGATTCATTCTGGAGAGACCGAGATGTATCAAGACATGAAGAGGAGCTTCTATTGGGATGGCATGAAGAGGGATATTGGCTTGTGGGTTAGGCAGTGTGTTAACTGTCAACAAGTGAAAGCCAAACATCAGAAGCCAAGTGGGTTACTTCAGCCTTTAGATATTCCAGTATGGAAATGGGATTCGATATCGATGGATTTTATAGACGGGTTGCCAAGGTCAAATAGAGGAAACAAAAGCATATGGGTTATAGTGGACAGGCTGACCAAGAGTGCCCATTTCATTCCGGTAAAGTCAATCAGGACGACACCTATTCTAGCAAGGTTGTTCATGAAGAACATAGTTAGACTTCATGGGATTCCTAGTAGCATAGTCAGCGACATGGATGCATTATTCACTAGTGAATTTTAGAGGAGTCTACAAGAGGTATTAGGTACCAAGCTCAAGATGAGTACAACATATCACCCACAGACGGATGGGTAGACAAAATGAGTAAGTAAGGTACTCGAAGATTTATTGAGAGCTTGTGTGTTGGACATTGGTGGGTCTTGGGAAGATCACCTACATATAATTGAGTTTTCCTATAACAATAGTTATCAGACTAGTATAGGAATGACGCCTTTTGAAGCTTTGTATGGAAGGCCATGTAGATCGCCAGCATGTTGGTTAGAGATTGGGGACAGATTGGTCTTAGGCCCGGATTTGGTTAGAGAGGCATAAGAAAAGATTGAGATAATCCGAGGACGGATGAAGGAAGCTCAATCCAGACAGAAGAATTACGGATATAAGAGGAGTAAAGACCTAGAGTTCTTAGTGGGAGAAAGAGTTTTCATTAAAGTGCCACCAATGAAGCATGTGGTATGTAACGACCCGCAAAATTTAATGGTTTTAAAAGTATATTTAACCGGAAATTTGTGAAATTTTAAACAATAAAATTTGAAAATAAAAATTTACTATTTGGAATACGTCTATTTTAATATAGCAACTGGTAAATTTTCATCTGATAATATTAAAGTTTATTTTCCTGTGAAATCTTATTTCAAATCAAACCGGTTAATAACAGTGAATTCAAAAGTTTTTCGAAACCAAAATATGTCAACAGGAGAAAATTTATTCAGAGCATTCTGAATCAGACTGCGAAATTCGTTTCGCGAAATTCGGACGTTTCTAGCTCCATTTGGATTTTTCCGTTCAAAATAGCAGCATTTTCGGTACCGATTATCGACTTTTGATCGGATGATCGTGCCACCAATATCTGTATACCGTTTTGATTGTTTCGTTGAGCTGATCTCTGCGGTATATTTATTTCTTTATTTTAGGTCTGGTATGCGACGGAATCGATGATAACGATCCGTTGTAACGGTATCAAATCGGTGACTTTCCACTTTCATATCTTTTAAAAATTGAAACGTGCAGCCCACTACAAGCAAAAATAATTAATTGCTTTAAATTGCTTAGCTCAATCGAGGGACGTCACCGTTATCATTGCTTTTACTTTATTTATTTATTCACTCAATTAAAAGTGCCTGTTCATTTCTTCATTTATATTTTCCTTTGCTGTCATCCATTCCTTACCCATGTCTATCATCTTCCTCTCCTCTTCCATTTTCACAAATAACACAATACAACAACCAAATTCCTTTCCTCTTCCAAACTCTTTCTCCCCTGACGCCTCTCCCACTTCACATCCTCCCCAAGCATGCAACACGTCATACCACCCCAGCCTCCACGCAGCTAGCCCAGGCACCACAACCAAAGCCACAACCCAAACGAAACCCACGTGCCCTTCTCCCCCACATCCACACAACCCACGCTCCATCCTTCACGGCTGCGTCACCACTTCCCAACCTATCTCCGCCCTTCCTCTTCATCCTTGCCGTAACTCCACCCTCACCACCATGCTCCACCTTTTCCCCTTCATCCCACCACATCTGTCTCCGCCCTGCCTTCGACGCGCCTCATCACCAGCCACTTCGGCTACCACAGTCCCGTGTCTCCCCACACAAACCGCGCCATTCAACTCCGCCTACCCACTGCTCGAGCTACAACCTCCGCTTGCCACAGCCTCGCCCCACCTATTTAGCCGCTATCCCCTCCGCCTCCTCCCCTAAACGGAACCCAAGCGCCACCTCCACTGCGTTTTCATCGGCGAACCATTGGGAGGCAGCCTCCTTCCTTCGCCGAGATCAACTACAATCGCAGCCACCTTCTTCTTCCTTGCCGAGATCGTCCCAGTGAAATTTATAGGTATATTGGTCTTTTGTTTAAAATATAAAGTTATAAGATTTTGACTGTCAAAACAAAGTATGCTAGTTTATACATATATTTTACAGTTTGTTAAATATATATAAATGTTTCGTTATACGTATATATATATATATAATTCTTTAGGTAAAGGTTTATATGGCAGCTTTATATAATATATATGCCTATGTATATATTAGTCTATATTCTACGGTATACGAGTTATAAGATTTCTATGTATAACTTTTTCTTAGCCTATATATGATTTGTTATATATATATATATAGTTATAAAGTTAGTTATATATGTGTTTTGATTTTGCTTTAAGAAATATATATACTTTATGTTATTTAGGTAAATATACAATGATTTACTGTTACATATTTTATATAATAAATTGCATATGAAGTGTATACTGTGGTATCGTGAGCTATAAAAAAAGGGGTTTTATTATATATGATCATTATATAAAGTTTTTATGTATATAAGTTATATAAAGTGGTTGTTAGTATAGTACCGTCTACTTTATTTTAAATGTATATTTTATAATAGTTGTACTATTTTAAACATACATATATACAACAGTTTTCGGTTTATATGAGATTTTATTATATACTAGTTTATAAAGTTAATAAAGTTATATTTAAACCAATATGTATATTTATATTTTGAAATTTTGTTTTGAAATTGTCTTACTTTTATAGTGATCCTCGAGTGTGTTATAATACTATATATAAATTCACTTTACCAATTATCTTCATCAATCCGGTTTGATTTGATTTCCTCTATTCAAACTATCAGATTTGTTCGTCAAATCGTATCCCTCAAGCTTTGATTTGGATGTCGTGCTTGCATTTCGTAACTCAATCTCATTGCCTATTCTATCTAGCCTCGAAAGGTGAGCAATCACTCACGATTAACGTTCTTGTATTTATTAAATTTGATTTCAATTGAAACGACAATTGAAATATGATGCTGTAGTTATTTAAATTGTTATATATGCTATTATATGTATATGTTCACCTGTGACATCTGACACCAGTATCTAGTATTTATATGCCTGTTATTACTATTATCTGTATATGTTCACCTGTGACATCTGACACCAGTATCTAGTATTTATATGCCTGTTATTACTATTATCTGTATATGTTCACCTGTGACATCGGACACTAGTATCTAGTATTTATATGCATGTTATTACTATTATCTGTATATGTTCACCTGTGACATCTGACACCAGTATCTAGTATTTATATGTCTGTTATTACTATTATCTGTATATATATTTACCTATGACATCTGACACCAGTATCTGTTATTTATATTGATGATATATGCCAGTTGTTATATTTTATATTATCTGTTATCACTCTGCAAGTTCCCTGTTAGTATAGAATTCACTATGGGTTGAAATGATACATACCCGAACGGACTTTAGAATAGGAGAAAATCGTTATGGGTTGAAATGATAAACCCAAGCGATCTTCATTTGAATTGAAATTGGGATTACGGGTCGAAATAATATCTACCCGTATATATTTAAATTTCGGATTGAAATGATAAATATCCGTATCACTTAACCATGTGATAAATATATATACAGACACCGTTGGTCCATATATATAAATATTCTGAAAATGAATTCTATGGTTTGGAAAGAAATATATGGTTTTAATAAATGTTGAGCCTTAAATTATTATATATAAATGGGAATGATTGATTTAAATACATATAATATGTTGAGTATTTAAATATGTTTCAAGATAGATTTTGGTAAAAATTTGAATAAGTTAAGGTTAGGAAGAAAATTTGAATTTAGTTGAAATTGATTCAATAAAGGATTTTATTTAATTAAACCAATTAAAAACTTATTGAAATTGAGATGTAAGATATGATTTATAACTGGGGTTTGATTTATATGTAATTTAATGAATATTTCTTGTTTAAATAAAATTTAAGGAAATATTTAGTAAAAATGTGATTTAAGGCTAGTAAATGATATTGAATCTATTAAGTGAATATTCCCTGATTAAATAATAATGAAGTTAAGTCAAGAGCTATATGAAACTGTTAAATTTAACTTTGAAAATGTTGAATATTAAAGCTTTGAAATATATTGAAAATTTAAATGGTATATTTAGAACTGAATTGAATTGATGAATTGAGCTTTAAATAAATTTGAATTTGGAATTTGAAGTTGATTTGAATCGATTTGCGAGACTTGAGAAAATTAAATGCTTTACTTTATAAATTAATTAATATATATACTATCTTGGAAAATAGTTATATTTGAAATAAAATGATATTTGGGTTTTGAAGTATAAAGTAAATTGAAACGACCACGGTGTTATAATGTATATTTCCACCTTGTAGATAGTTCTGAAGATCCTTAGAGGATGGTTATCCCAAACATCCTTTAAGTTACTTGTATTTCAGTTGATATTTCACTTGAGTTGGATTTATTTATATAAGAATGTTAATCCTGACTCGAGTGTTTTGTGTTTTGCTTTACGCTCGGGTCAGACCGAGTGATACAGCATTTGAGACTCACCCTTGGAGTTTGGAGCTTCCTTTGGAGATCCAACTATCACCTCAGCTTTCAGCTCTTCTAGTTGATTTGTTCAAGAGAAGTCATCTGTTGTACTGGAGACTTCACTGCATTTGAGATATTCTGTTGTATTTTATTTCTAACTCTGATGTTTATATAGTAGCTTCATGTACTACTATTTTATCTATTCCTCTGCGTATTATTGTTTTACTCTGTGTCTGTGATTCTGTGATTGATTTATTTACTGCATATGCTGAGTTTTGCCAAATTTAAATTAACAATTCGGTATTTTGAATTATTCAAGTCCGGCATGTGTGGATTTATTGTCGATTTGAATGGTCCAAAATAGCGGGTCGTTACAGTTGGTATCAGAGCTTTGGCTCTAGGCAAACTTAGCATATATAGTAAATTTATTTATAGAATCACTTTCATTCGAGTTGAATCTCTTCCTTTTGTCTCGAATTTTCTTTGAACTTTGGAACGTTTCCTGCGGTTCCAAAATTCATTCTTATCTCTCCCTATTTGTATTCTTTTGATTCTGGAGTATCCCATAACTCCACTTCGAATGATCTTTATAAGAATAGGATCCCACCAATCTTTGAATGATTTGTGAAGGGGTGAAACTCCTTCACAATTGGCATTGATTCACCCGAGATTTCTATATCTTTGGTTTAGATGCCGCTATCTCTTGCGATCGAATGTTGATTTTTCTTGGAATTCTGCATCGATCATATCCCTGAAGTCATGGTTGACCCTGTTAAGGTCGCCCGCGACTTGTATAAGTATATCCATCTTCTGTTTTGAAATTAATGATCCCATTTTCGTTCGAACTTATCTTCGAATCAGGATCCTATTTGATTAGAGTCCCTCTAATTTGAATTTCTATCTTTGTTTAAAATCCATTCTTGAATCATCCTTTGAAAATCGGGTTTGTTTATATTTTAGAAATTGTTTCCCTAAACCGAAAGTATTATCTTGATAAATATGATTTTATTCTATATATAAAAGTGAAATGTTTTCGATAAAGATTATATACCCTTTTTAAAAATAAGAATTTGAATTTTTGAAAGGATTTGAAATTTTGAAGTTATATAAGAAATTGATTTATATAAAAATAATTTATAACTAAAGGATTTTAAATTTGAAATTCGAGAATTGAACTCCGGTATTTTGAAATTGGTTTTAAGATTTTGAAATATATAATAATAATATGATTTAAAAATATTTTCCGAATAAGAAATGTTTCAAATGACTTTAATGAGTTTCGAAGAATTTCAAAAGAAGTTTGAGAAAATAGAAGTCCAGAACTCACTTATGTCGCTGGAAAATAATTTCGGTGATGAGTGCACGCATCATCGACATTGATTTTCGAGTTTCAGAGTAGGGGATAGGCCACTTCAGTAGCTTTGCTATGCGAGTGATTTTGTGAAACTATTTTGATTTCAAATTCCGAAGTAAGATTTGATATTCGAAAGATATATGTATATATATATATATATTTGAAATGATTTGAAGTAAGCCGGTGTTCAGTCCTTGAGTTTCGGATTTGATATAAACCCATCTATAAAAATTGATTTACTGATTTGTTGCTGATTTCCAACTCTTGAATTTGAAAATGATTTCTTCAACTATTTTGAAGGTTCGAGCACTTCCAAATCAAGGTTAACTTTTCAAAGCTAAGAAATTTTGAAAAAAATGAATTATTTGATAAAGTATATAAATTTGTTTCGAATGTTTAAGTATGAAGTAACATGATTTAAATAAGTTGAAACTGTTTTGTTAAGTATATGAATAAGGCAAAATTTTAAAATTTTCTAATATGAAATTTAGATTTGAAATGTTTTGAAAAGAATTTGGTCTTCAAAATATTTTGAATAAAATTTAGTTTAAATGTTTTAACTTAGTAACATCTTTATGAAACTATATATTTAACAAGTTGGAATAAATATATAAGTTGTACGTATGTTGTTTTATTTGCATAATTAATTTGATCCAAGTTTGAGTACACAAGTTCGAGGTGAATTACACCATTTCGTGTTAGGATTTTTCATTCGATTCTTATTGACGAATATTTGATATGGATTTTGGGCTTGATTCTAGGATTCTCTATCATAGTATATGGCTATGCAAGGAGACTGATAGCTTCTAGTTGAGAAACCATATCGAAAATCCGCATTAAGGAAGTCGAATGGACAATACTAGTTCGAAAGCGAACTTGTGTGATCGAGCGAGCGATCAAATGTGATTCTTCGAAATGATGGCATATGTACACCTTATATTCTATTATCATTGATATATTTTGACGCTGAAATTGAAGGCTGTCGAGTTAGAATATCTTTGCTTACTAAAAGAAAATTTCCAATTTAAATTACAAAGATATATAACCCATAAAAGCAAAGATATTCAATCCCATATGGCTCTTCATACAGCGAAATTTATTTTGAAAAATTTGATCCTTATGTAAGATAGACCTTACGTAAGTATAAGATGATTTAGAAAACATTTGATTTTGGAAATGAATTGGTTTACTTAAATTATTGATTTGGAAAATTGGATTTATTTTCTAAATATATTATTTTGGAAACTTTGAAACTAAAGATATTTAAATTGAGAAGAAATAATTTGGTGAAATTGTATATAATTTTGAAAATGAACTGATATTGAAACAAATTGAAATTTGAGAACCTTATGTTACTAAACACTTGATTTGGGAGTTGTCGAACTTATATAAAATTGATTTGTATTAGTATGAAATTGATTCGAAAACTATGGATTTGAAAAGGGTACTCAATTTGAAAAGTGAAATCTTATATAATTAAAGTCTATATAGGTGTGATTTGATATACTTTTGATTTTGGAAAAGTATTTGATTTGAAAATTAAATCTTATATATAATGGATATTATATAAGTACGATATTTGAAAGTGATTTGAAAAGGTACTATATGATACATATTTTCGAAGTAAAGATATGGAAAGTGCCTTCTGCTTGATATCCGATTTGTGGCCACATCTTGGATTCATTCTATCGATATTATTCTCTCTGATTTTGGTTTTCCGGATATGATACTCGAGTGTCCTTCGAATTCCATGGCGTTACCCATGGTCTTATTTTTCTCTCGTGACTGCATAGCGCAACTGCCTGGCTGAGTCTTGCCTAGGGGTACGGATTGTTTCCTGGGGTTCCAGGCGTAACCATTGTGTATCCTGCAATATGTGTAGGTCGCGAATAGTAGCGCAAATGCTTGGCTGAGTCTTGCCTGGGGGTACGGATTGTTTCCTGGGGGATCCAGGCGTAACCATTGTGTATCCTGCATTCTACTAGTCATCATGGCGTAACTCGCAGGGCTGAGAAAGCTTACGGATATGGATTGTTTCCTGGGGGAACCAGGCGTAACCATTGTGTATCTGCGAACCATGGTTAGACAAAGGTTTTGTTTGTTGTTTTGTTTGGATTGTACTTTCCATATCTGTTTAAAAAAAAAAAGTTTTTCCAGTATTTTCACTAGGTGTTAAAAACAAGTCTACTAAGTACCTGGAGAATTCTAGTTTTGTGCCTGATCAACGCACTACCAGAGTCTACAAGAACAAGGATAAACTTGTTGAAACATCGAGTTATAAAATTATTTTATTATAAAGATATTTTATTATAAAAGTATTTCCAACAAAGAAATTTTGTATTAATATTCGAAATTGAAATTCTAATGGTGAATTAATTATTCATACCCGATACTATTCTTTTGAATCTACCTTATCTGCTCAGCTTTATTTATTTTCCTATATTCTGTTTTTCCAAGTCCTCCTTCTTTTCCTTGTTGACTATATCCTTTTAAATATTGTTTATTTATATATTATATGGTTTAATAGAAAAAAAATTTAGTGTTATAAATATTTTAAAAGTTATTAATTAAATAAAACATATTTAAAGTAAATGATTATTGATTATTAATAATATTTGAAAGTATCTTGAGATAAATTAATAAAGTTATGAATTATGGATTAATGTTTTCAAATAGCTTCTTTGTAAATATAAGTAATAACGTAAATAATTGTTTTAAAATAGTTTACATATAATTATAAAGGTGTTATTTAAACATGTAAATGGTATTTATAAAGAAAGCAAGAAACTTTACAAATGAGATTTTGAAAAGTATTAAAGTATTAAAAATAATTGATTTGCAAACGAAGTTTTCAAATGAATATTTCAAGTAAAATTCATATAGTTTTAAATTAATTGTTTAATCTTAACTTTCAATCTATTTTTCTTTCTGGTTGTTTCTATTCTTCTACCTCCTTTCTTTTCGGGGACGAAAAGTTTTGAGTGGGGGAGAGTGTAACGACCCGCAAAATTTAATGGTTTTAAAAGTATATTTAACTGGAAATTTGTGAAATTTTAAACAATAAAATTTGAAAATAAAAATTTACTATTTGGAATACGTCTATTTTAATATAGCAACTGGTAAATTTTCATCTGATAATATTAAAGTTTATTTTCCTGTGAAATCTTATTTCAAATCAAACCGGTTAATAACAGTGAATTCAAAAGTTTTCCGAAACCAAAATATGTCAACAGGAGAAAATTTATTCAGAGCATTCTGAATCAGACTGCGAAATTCGTTTCGCGAAATTCGGACGTTTCTAGCTCCATTTGGATTTTTCCATTCAAAATAGCAGCATTTTCGGTACCGATTATCGACTTTTGATCGGATGATCGTGCCACCAATATCTGTATACCGTTTTGATTGTTTCGTTGAGCTGATCTCTGCGGTATATTTATTTCTTTATTTTAGGGTCTGGTATGCAACGGAATCGATGATAACGATCCGTTGTAACGGTATCAAATCGGTGACTTTCCACTTTCATATCTTTTAAAAATTGAAACGTGCAGCCCACTACAAGCAAAAATAATTAATTGCTTTAAATTGCTTAGCTCAATCGAGGGACGTCACCGTTATCATTGCTTTTACTTTATTTATTTATTCACTCAATTAAAAGTGCCTGTTCATTTCTTCATTTATATTTGCCTTTGCTGTCATCCATTCCTTACCCATGTCTATCATCTTCCTCTCCTCTTCCATTTTCACAAATAACACAATACAGCAACCAAATTCCTTTCCTCTTCCAAACTCTTTCTCCCCTGACGCCTCTCCCACTTCACATCCTCCCCAAGCATGCAACACGTCATACCACCCCAGCCTCCACGCAGCTAGCCCAGGCACCACAACCGAAGCCACAACCCAAACGAAACCCTCGTCCCCTTCTCCCCCAGATCCACACAACCCACGCTCCATCCTTCACGGCTGCGTCACCACTTCCCAACCTATCTCCGCCCTTCCTCTTCATCCCTGCCGTAACTCCACCCTCACCACCATGCTCCACCTTTTCCCCTTCATCCCACCACATCCGCCTCCGCCCTGCCTTCGACTCGCCTCATCACCAGCCACTTCGGCTACCACAGTCCCGTGTCTCCCCACACAAACCGCGTCATTCAACTCCGCCTACCCACTGCTCGAGCTACAACCTCCGCTCGCCACAGCCTCGCCCCACCTATTTAGCCGCTATCCCCTCCGCCTCCTCCCCTGAATGGAACCCAAGCGCCACCTCCACTGCGTTTTCATCGGCGAACCATTGGGAGGCAGCCTCCTTCCTTCGCCGAGATCAACTATAATCGCAGCCACCTTCTTCTTCCTTGCCGAGATCGTCCCAGTGAAATTTATAGGTATATTGGTCTTTTGTTTAAAATATAAAGTTATAAGATTTTGACTGTCAAAACAAAGTATGCTAGTTTATACATATATTTTACAGTTTGTTAAATATATATAAATGTTTCGTTATACGTATATATATATAATTCTTTAGGTAAAGGTTTATATGGCAGCTTTATATAATATATATGCCTATGTATATATTATTCTATATTCTACGGTATACGAGTTACAAGATTTCTATGTATAACTTTTTCTTAGCCTATATATGATTTGTTATATATATATATATAGTTATAAAGTTAGTTATATATGTGTTTTGATTTTGCTTTAAGAAATATATATACTTTATGTTATTTAGGTAAATATACAGTGATTTACTGTTACATATTTTATATAATAAATTGCATATGAAGTGTATACTGTGGTATCGTGAGCTATAAAAAAAAAGGGTTTTATTATATATGATCATTATATAAAGTTTTTATGTATATAAGTTATATAAAGTGGCTGTTAGTATAGTACCGTCTGCTTTATTTTAAATGTATATTTTATAATAGTTGTACTATTTTAAACATACATATATACAACAGTTTTCGGTTTATATGAGATTTTATTATATACTAGTTTATAAAGTTAATAAAGTTATATTTAAACCAGTATGTATATTTATATTTTGAAATTTTGTTTTGAAATTGTCTTACTTTTATAGTGATCCTCGAGTGTGTTATAATACTATATATAAATTCACTTTACCAATTATCTTCATCAATCCGATTTGATTTGATTTCCTCTATTCAAACTATCAGATTTGTTCGTCAAATCATATCCCTCTAGCTTTGATTTGGAAGTCGTGCTTGCATTTCGTAACTCAATCTCATTGCCTATTCTATCTAGCCTCGAAAGGTGAGCAATCACTCACGATTAACGTTCTTGTATTTATTAAATTTGATTTCAATTGAAACGACAATTGAAATATGATGCTGTAGTTATTTAAATTGTTATATATGCTATTATATGTATATGTTCACCTGTGACATCTGACACCAGTATCTAGTATTTATATGCCTGTTATTACTATTATCTGTATATGTTCACCTGTGACATCTGACACCAGTATCTAGTATTTATATGCCTGTTATTACTATTATCTGTATATGTTCACCTGTGACATCGGACACCAGTATCTAGTATTTATATGCCTGTTATTACTATTATCTGTATATGTTCACCTGTGACATCTGACACCAGTATCTAGTATTTATATGTCTGTTATTACTATTATCTGTATATATTTACCTATGACATCTGCCACCAGTATCTTTTATTTATATTGATGATATATGCCAGTTGTTATATTTTATATTATCTGTTATCACTCTGCAAGTTCCCTGTTAGTATAGAATTCACTATGGGTTGAAATGATACATACCCGAACGGACTTTAGAATAGGAGAAAATCGTTATGGGTTGAAATGATAAACCCAAGCGATCTTCATTTGAATTGAAATTGGGATTACGGGTCGAAATGATATCTACCCGTATATATTTAAATTTCGGATTGAAATGATAAATATTTGTATCACTTAACCATGTGATAAATATATATACAGACACCGTTGGTCCATATATATAAATATTCTGAAAATGAATTCTATGGTTTGGAAAGAAATATATGGTTTTAATAAATGTTGAGCCTTAAATTATTATATATAAATGGGAATGATTGATTTAAATACATATAATATGTTGAGTATTTAAATATGTTTCAAAATAGATTTTGGTAAAAATTTGAATAAGTTAAGGTTAGGAATATAATTTGAATTTAGTTGAAATTGATTCAATAAAGGATTTTATTTAATTAAACCAATTAGAAACTTATTGAAATTGAGATGTAAGATATGATTTATAACTGGGGTTTGATTTATATGTAATTTAATGAATATTTCTTGTTTAAATAAAATTTAAGGAAATATTTAGTAAAAATGTGATTTAAGGCTAGTAAATGATATTGAATCTATTAAGTGAATATTCCCTGATTAAATAATAATGAAGTTAAATCAAGAGCTATATGAAACTGTTAAATTTAACTTTGAAAATGTTGAATATTAAAGCTTTGAAATATATTGAAAATTTAAATGGTATATTTAGAACTGAATTGAATTGATGAATTGAGCTTTAAATAAATTTGAATTTGGAATTTGAAGTTGATTTGAATCGATTTGCGAGACTTGAGAAAATTAAATGCTTTACTTTATAAATTAATTAATATATATACTATCTTGGAAAATAGTTATATTTGAAATAAAATGATATTTGGGTTTTGAAGTATAAAGTAAATTGAAACGACCACGGTGTTATAATGTATATTTCCACCTTGTAGATAGTTCTGAAGATCCTTAGAGGATGGTTATCCCAAACATCCTTTAAGTTACTTGTATTTCAGTTGATATTTCACTTGAGTTGGATTTATTTATATAAGAATGTTAATCCTGACTCGAGTGTTTTGTGTTTTGCTTTACGCTCGGGTCAGACCGAGTGATACAGCATTTGAGACTCACCCTTGGAGTTTGGAGCTTCCTTTGGAGATCCAACTATCGCCTCAGCTTTCAGCTCTTCTAGTTGATTTGTTCAAGAGAAGTCATCTGTTGTACTGGAGACTTCACTGCATTTGAGATATTCTGTTGTATTTTATTTCTAACTCTGATGTTTATATAGTAGCTTCATGTACTACTATTTTATCTATTCCGTTGCGTATTATTGTTTTACTCTGTGTCTGTGATTCTGTGATTGATTTATTTACTGCATATGCTGAGTTTTGCCAAATTTAAATTAACAATTCGGTATTTTGAATTATTCAAGTCCGGCATGTGTGGATTTATTGTTGATTTGAATGGTCCAAAATAGCGGGTCGTTACATGGTATGATTTGGAAGATCGGGAAAGTTGGCCCTGAGGTATATTGGTCCATTTTTGATAATAGAAAGGATTGGAAAGCTCGCGTATAGAGTAGAGTAGCCAAGCAAATTGGCAGGTGTCCATAATGTATTCCATGTGTCTCATCTTCGTAAGCATGTGCATAATCCAAAGACTACTATTCCTCAGACAGAGTTGGAGGACTTGGTAGTAGAGCCTGATTTGACTTTTGTTAGACAACCAGTTCGGGTTGTAGGAAGGGATGAGAAGAGGTTCAGGACCAAGACAGTCAAGTTGGTAAAAGTTCAGTGGAGCGACAACGAGAAAGACTGTACATGGGAGATAGAAGATAGGATTCGAGAAGCTTATCATGATCTGCTTTGATGGTATGTCTATATCAGATTTATATAGATTGGTTTCCAGTCAGATAGGCTAGTATGGTTGTTAGGAGATGTTATAGATGACTACTACGTTTGCTAGTTAATCCTTACTGAATTTCGAGGATGAAATTCTTTAAGGAGGGGAGCCGGTAACACCCCTAATTTTATAGACATTATTCAGGAAATTTAATTAGAATAAACTAAATAAAATAATGTAGATGAGGGATTGAGGTTGATTAATTAATTAGGTGGTCGTGCTTATTAAAACTAATGAACTTATATAAATGGTTAGGAAACTAAACATAAGGGCATTAGGGTAAATAGCCGCCCACACTTCCTACTCTTATATTATTCTCATTAGGCTTTGCACGTTCATTTTCACTAAAACAAAAATACTTACAATCGTGAGAAGCAAGGCCAGCCATTAGAAGAGAAGAAGAAAACTTATGAAAATCTTAGGATTCAAGCTAGAGGAAAATCAATCTCAAACAATCTCTAATCTCCTTATCTCAAGCAAGGTGAATAATAATTTCTACATCTCTATTTTTGATTTTTTATATCAAATGATTTCGGATTTAAGGATAAATCTATTTTATGATGTTTTGAATGATGATATGCTTGTTTATGATTTATAAGAGTTTAAACAAGGTTGTTTATTAAGGGATGTGCAAGGTTTTAGGTAAAACCGAGATGATATGATTTTTAAATGCCATGGGAAAATTTTATATTATAGAAAATATGATTTTGGAGATGGGTTTCAATTCTTATAATTTTCCGAGTGCATATGGATTTCATACGAATTTTCTAGTAAAGAAAATTAATTATTGGGTTATAAATTATTTACAGCAAAAATAATTATTATCTGGGTTCGAAATTTTTATATGTAGGAAAACATATTAATATAGATTTTCTGGGATTTTTCTAGATTTTTCCTAAATGTTTTGATGAATATATAAAATTATTTAAGGTATAGGACTTAAATGTTTTATATATTTATTTAAGGAGAATGGGCATTTTATAAAATAAAATTATTATTTAAATCTGAATTTGCAGCGGCATTTTTTCTGAAAAGTAAAGTGTTAACCAATGAGAATTTGATAAAAAGGGCAAGTAAGTTAAAAAGTTACCTTCTTTGAGTTAAAAACAAGAAAATCATGCTTTTAGCATGTTTCAGCCGTTTTAGGCATAATACATTTTGACCCAGACCTTTCGTCTAAGTTGAAAGGATTAAACCTTTCGGCAAGGTCAAACCAATGCATATGGTATCAAGTACTTGGTGCGTAATGAATTGGATAGAGTCGAAGGGTTTTCAGTCGAAAGGTTGATGGCCGAAGAATTTGGGATATGTTTGTTTTATGAACAAAGTTTTCACTTGCTTTGCTTTCGAATTAGAGCTTTCGACTTGGTTGCCTTCAACCAGGTCAAATGTTTAAAGAAAGGTTTTAAACCTTTCGACAAAGTCGAAAGGTTACTGCCACTTTTTATTGTTTGTTTTGAACCTTCCGATACAGTCAAAAGGTTTGATTTTTATAAGTTGTTATATATATAAGACCTTCTGACATAGTCGAAAGGTTAGGCTTTGAAAGGATTTAAGAGACCTTTCGACAAGGTCGAAAGGTTTGGTTTCGAAAGGCTTTATCAAAGAGATTTTGAAAAGAACCGCCGCCTTTATTTTGTTAAAGCCCTTCGAAGGGGGTCGAAAGTAGGAGCTTTCGGCTTAGACGAAAGGTTTACCTGTTTTAAAAACCAGCCGCTTCTCCCATTGCTTTCGAAAGGTTTCAAAGCTATCGACTTAGATGAGTTACCCTTGATTTATAATTGAAGTATAACCCAAGCTTTTGAAGGAGTTGCTTTATAAGGCGGAGGTCTATTGTTTTAAATGAAATGATTTAAACTTTCGAAGTAGACCTTCCGGTAAGATTGAAAGGTTGCTTCCTTTGTATTCGAAAGGTTTTAAAAGAGGACCTTCTGCATGTTTGAACTTGAACCCAGTAAGTTTACGAAAGGTATATGTTATAAGAGTTGAATACTTTCGAGAGGTTTAAATTGCTGAATTGTTTCAAAAGGTTGTTTTGTAAACCTTTCGACAAGGTCGAAAGGTTTGGTTTTGAAGGTTTGAAAACACATGCTCTAATTTTTAAAGGAAAAGCCACGGTTTGCATAAATGAGTTTTATAATGGCTTTAAGTATGTGATTTTGAAGAAGTATTTCCTTGATGAAGGTATAAGTTAAAGAGGTGAACTATGTTATGACATATATATTTCAAGGACTTTAAGCCCATAGGAGTGGTATTGCGAAATTGTTGTTTTTCTTCTGCAACTATGAGTATATTCACATGATAACCCACAAATGTATTTTAGGGAAAAGGGGTAGAAGAACCAGCTAGGTTAACTCAATAGTGAATATAAATTGCTTAAACTCCTGATTGAGTAGAATTGCATCCATGGGGTCAGGGTGATCAAAAATATAGGATGCCTAAACTTTGTAGTTTTTGGTTCATACTAAAAGGTTCATAGTAAACCCATGAAAACTATGATAAGGTAGTTATTGGTGCATACCAAAAGGTTCATAGTTAACCCTTGAAAACTATATGGTAAGAGTAGTTGGCAAGGGCCAATTGGTTTGTAGTGAACCCATGAAAATTATATTCGGATTAAGGATAGACAACAGTCAATAGGTTCTTGGTAAACCCATAAAACTAGGATAAGTAAGTGGTTAATGGATATATCAGTAGGTTCCTAGTCAGCCCATGAAAACTAGGATATGAAGTGAGTTACTGGATAAATCCATAGGCTCCTAGTAATGCTCATAAAAACTAGGATAAGGTGATTTGTTATTGGAAATTCCAATAGGTTCAGGAGGACCAATGAATTGATTATGTTATTTGGCAGGAGCCTATAGGTTCTTAATGATCCCATGAAAACTATGAATAAGACAGAGTGTCTATTAAGTATGACAAGGTTATTAGTAAATCCGTGAAAACTAAAAAGGTTAATAGTGACCCTAGAAACTATATTTATGACAGGGTGTCAGATTAAACTAGGAATGAGAATTCTTAATTATTCTCAAGTATGCATATCATCATAATATTTTGAAATTGTATGTTTTAACCATTGTGGATGCATGAGTACAATATATAGTTTTATATAGGATTTTAGGATACCAGTGAGGGGAAACCTCGTTCCGCTAAGCGACATGGTCTCACTAGACTTCCAAAAAAAAGGATTGAGATGTTAGATTATTATTCATACCAGCCTTTATGTCCGACTTGTAATTTTTATTTTCACCTTAAACTCTCGGGTACTCAATTGATTTTTAGTAGTTTGAGATTTAAGATTTCAAGGTTCTCTTCTTAGACAAATAAAGCTTTTGGAGACGTGCAAGAGGAAAATAGCTATTTAGAGTTTTCTTGTCCGCTGTGTGTTTGTTGTAAAGGCAGATTTATGAGCCTTACTATATACTCTGATCAACCAAAGGGGCATCTTCATATGTCGCTCTTGGCATATTTGTAATAATTATATTTTTCTGAACGTGGATAACGTAATTTGGGATTATGTAATGAATATGAAATGTTTTGATTTGAATATGGAAATGTGTTTTGATTATTAAATTTTTTCCATATTTCTTTGATTTGTGTATCAATGAATCTAGCACCGCCGTATTTGGTCACCGAAGATTAATAACTATGGATGAATGCAGCATCCGTAGCCATTAGTTTTGAGCCTCCAAGTAGGGGGATGTTACAGGCCCAGAGTATAAATGGCAATTCTTCTACCCAATTTCCTTTGGCTTTATTCAATCGCCTTTTCAAGATAGTCTTAATAGTCTTATTTGCCACCTCAACGGCTCCATTAGCCTTTGGATGTGCCATAGAAGAAAAGCTTTTGATAATCCCATTCTTATAGAAAAATCGAAAAAACTCTTCACTTTCAAATTGTGTTCCATTATCAGATATAATCTTATAAAGGATCCCGAATCTGGTAATAATGTTTTTAATGACGAATCTAAGCACTTTCCCAGAAGTGATTTTGGGGAGTGGTTCCGCTTCTACCCACTTAGTAAAGTAGTCAATGGCCACTACAACATATTTTGTTCCTCCTTTGGAAATTAGCAATGCCCCGATTAAGTCAATTCCCCAAATATCGAAGGGCCATAGACTAGAGATCGGAGTTAATTGACTTGATGGTAAACGAGGAATTTTTGAGTATTTCTGACATCTTTCACATTTCTTTACATACCCAATAGATTGCCTTACCATTCGAGGCCAATATGAACCTTGTCTCATTATTTTCTTAGCCAACTTTACCCTATTGGAATGGTCTTCGCAAAATCCTCCATGCGCTTCCACCAATAATTTCATCCCATCCTCCAAACTCACACATCTTAAGTAAGGCAAGGCATATCCTTTTTCATAAAAATTCCATCCACTATTGTGAAAGTCGGAGCCTTTTGCCTGATTTTCTTAGCTTCCATTTTGTCAGATGGTAATATCCTACTATTAAGATATTCTACAATAGGTGTCATCCAAGTGTTATCATAACAATTATTGGTCTTTGGATGAATGGGCTTCTCATATGGAATTTCTTCATTAATTTCTCTTCATTTTCCTTCTTGCATCCTAGCTTGGGATCTAGTTAAAACCAGTAGTTCCTTCCCTGGTTCAGACATTTCCTCTTCAATGCTAGGATTTGCTTGATATCCTACCGGTACGATGTGAGTTTCTAGAGCTCTCCTTGAGCTAGCCAATTTTGCTAATAAATCGGCATGAGAGTTATCTTCCCTTGTAACTTGATGTATAAAAAATCTTCGAATAAGGCAAGCATTTTTAGCACCTTCTTAACATATAGGGCTAGTTTGGCATCTTTAGTTTGATATATCTATTTTATCTGATTCACCATAAGTTGAGAGTCGCTAAAGATTTGACTCCGTGGGATTTTAAGTTGGAAGGCCAGAGTCAATCCTGCCATCATCGATTCATATTCTGCTACGTTATTTGTTGCGGCAAACCCAAGCTTCATTGCATAATGTAAGCAATGCCTATCGGGTGTGATTATGATGTACCTTGCTCTAGATCCCTGCTCATTTGATGCCCCATCCATAAATAGTTTCCATACAGGTTTTTGATCCTTCTCTTTCTTTGATTGTTCCTTAACAAAGCTTGTACATTCATTGATAAAGTCTGCTAAAGCATGCCTTTTAATTGCCCCTCATGGCTGAAATTCAATGTCATACTGACTAAGTTCAATTTCCCATTTTACTAGCCTCCTTGAAGTCTCAGGTTTACTGGAAACTTGTTTGAGTGGAAAGTTGGTCAATACTCTGATTGGATATGCTTGAAAATACGCTCTGAGTTTCCGTACCGTCAGTATCAAACATTAAGCTAACTTTTCTATGATTGGATATCGAACCTCAGCATCTTTCAATGTGAAGTTGAGTTCCATTCTCCTCTCTAATCAGCACTGAGCTAACAGCTTGTTATGAAACCGCCATATACAAATATAGACGTTCTCCATCCACGGGGCTGGATAATATAGGAAGGCTTTCTAAATGATTTTTTAATTCGTGGATGGCTTTCTTACGGTCCACTCCCCTTTCATAATTCTTTCTTTTCTTAGTCACGTTGAAGAAGGGGATGCATTTATCAGTTGCTTTGGAGATAAGTCTACTTAGGGCTGCAGTTCTACCATTCAAGCTCATTACATATTTGCTGGCTTTAGGTTCTTCCATGTCTTTAATAGCCTGAATCTGGTCATGACTAGCTTCGATTCCTTGTGCACTAACGATATAACCTAAGAATTTTCCAAAATGAACTCCAAATGAACACTTCTGAGGATTCAGTCTCATTTGATACCTTCGTAATACTTTGAACATTTCTTCAAGATCCTTAAGGTGATTCTCAACTTCATGAGGCTTTACCAGCATGTCATCCACATAAACTTCCATATTTCGTCCAATTTGCTCCTTGAACATTCTGTTGACTAATATCTGATAAGTAGCTCCCGCATTCTTCAGCCCGAAAGGCATTGCTTTATAACAGAAAATTTTTCAATCGGTAATGAGCTTGTATGATTTTCGTCCGGTTTAAACATGGGTATTTGGTTATATCCTGAATAAGCATCCATAAGGGACAATAGCTTATGACCACTAGTTGCATCAACTAACCGATCTATTCTATGTAATGGATAACAATCTTTTGGGCATGCTTTGTTCAAATACGTATAATCGATACATGTTCTCCATTTGCCATTTTTTTTCACCAACATTGGATTTGCTAGCCATTTTGGATAAAAAAAATTCTCGAATGAATCCATTCTCAAGCAGCCTTTTAATCTCCTGTTTCAAAGCATCAGATCGAACCTTATCAAATTGCCTCTTCTTTTGTTAAACGGGGGTCACATTTGGATTAATATTTAATGCATGGCACATAACTTATGGATCAATTTCGATCATATCCGAATGAGTCTAGGAAAATACATCTTTGTTAGCCTTGAGAAATTGAATTAAATTTGTTTTCAAGTGGTCCTTCAATTCCTTCCCCACTTTAACGATCTTGGTCAAATCGTTTTAATCTATACATATCTCCTCGAGATCTTCTGTAAGTTTTATTTTCTCTATTTCTCCTTGGCAATCTAACTCTGTAAAGATCTCGCTTTCCTCTATTAAGTTGGCATCAATCTTCTTCCTTTTGCTCCCAGATGAGATGTACCTTTCAAACACATGTTTATTTCTTCTATTAGATTTTATTTTTGATTCAAATGTTGGATGTAAAAATCCATTGTCTAATGGCTAAAAAATAGTAGAGGAATCATAATAAGAATAGTACTCCCTTTTATATTAGAGAGACGAATGCATCCACCTCATCTAACATAAGGCGGCCAAAGAATGCATTATAGTATGGCAGTTGATTGATGATCACAAAAAGAGTTTTAAAGATTCTTCAGCACGACGATACTCCCATTTGCACTAGCAGCTTTACTTGCTCTGCCAGATTTGACCCTTTGTTATTGAACCCAAAAATTGGTTCAAGACTAGGCTCAAGCTTATCTTTAGGAATGCCCATTTGATCAAAGGCATGCTTGACTATGACATTGACCGTGCTTCCAGTGTCAACCAGAATCTTGGACACTATAGAGAGCCCGATTTGAGTGGTGATCATAAGAGGGTCATTGTGGGTGGTGATGGATTCCCTTTTTGAGTTCTTGGGGGTGATGACAGGATTCAGCATTTGCATATTCAACCGTAGATTTTTAAGCAGTGGCTCTTTCTGGATAGAAAATACTCCTTCTTTAGCTTCCTTGATGTATTTGTTTCTGGCTCCCCTACTAGTTCTTGCTGGATGCGGTCCCCCATGAATCACATTAATTCTATTTAAGGGTGGACTCAGATTTAATGGATTTTCATCTTCTAAGTTATTCATAGTAGTATTAGGGAGCTTTTGCAGTCCATTGCTGGTGCGGGGCACCTTTTGTTGGTCCTGAATGAATTCTTTCAGATGTCCTTCACGAATTAACTTCTAAATGATTCCAGCTAGCACTTGGCACTCATAAGTTTTATGACCATTTGCTTTATGGTAAGCAAAAATAATCCTCCCCTTTCTCTACTTAGGGTAGTTTCTAGCCTTGAATGAAGTTAGGAAGTTAACTTTCTCTTTTGTTGTAGCATAAATATAAGACAACGGCCTGTTCAAAGCGATTGAATTAGTATTAGAATCCTCCCACATCGGCCTTTTGTGTCCATGGTCAAACTCAGATCTCCCACTCTCCTTCTTAGGGTAATCTTTCTTCTTGTCATAGTACAATTCACCCATTCGAATGAATTATCAGATTGGAAGTGGAAGTCTTGTTAATCTTTACATCCGTGAACAAAGAGCTCTTTCCAAAATGATGTATTTTCTATCAGACCCGAATGCACTGTAATCAGCTTATTCCTATCATTCATATTCTTGGCTTTTAGTGCCTCTGCATTGAATCTTCTTAGGTAGTCACCCAGCGATTCCCCGCCTTTATTTTATGTTTGCTAGAACAGTATAATCAACCATGGGATCTTTGAATATGCAGAATTGAGTAGAGAATTCATAGGAAAATTGTTTCCACGAGAGTAAATGGTCTTCTCTCAATATTGACGGTACCATTTTGCGGCATCTCGTTGAAGGGTTACTGGGAATAGCCTATACTGCATTGCTCCAGAGGCATTATATAGTTTCATCTGGCTATCGAAAGCCATCAAGTGATCATCGGGATCGGTAGTTCCATGATATTTCATGATTTGGATCTTGATATGAGATGTAATGACCGCTGACATGATTTCATCCGTGAACAGATCTCCTCGTTCATTGTCATTTACTCGCTCATCCAGAGTTCTTTTCCTTTTTACATTTAGCATTACTTTGATGGCCATCTCTGCCACAACTTTCAAATAAGCTTTAGTGTCATGATAGCTTTTTCGATTTGGCCTGTATTCCATTGAAGTCGAGCTTCCAGATTGTTCGCGAGATTTATCCTATATTCTTCCTTGATGATCGACTTTAATGGTTTGTCATTCTTTTTTCTTTGACGAAGTTAGATCTACCTTTCTCTTGCCTTCATTGGTATAAGCCTTCAAGTTTCTTCTTGGGAGATCACCTCATATCCCCAGTTGTTGGTTTTGTAGTTTTGGAAAATTTCTTAGATAGAGCTGCTTTTAGGAGCTCTTGTATTTCCAATAGTTGTTGTTACAGATGCCTTATCTTGACTACATTATCGTCTGGTTGTGTTGGGGTTGATGGTTGTCCTTGTACAACTCCCTCCAAGTTGAAAGTTGGATTGATATGTTCCTCCAAATTTGTTGTAAGCACTGCTTCCTCGTCCTTTCGACTAAGCCTTTTTGATTGCATTTTCCAATTATAAGTCAAAAGTTCCATAATTAATCTATAAGGAAACAATCAGGGCGGAGGTTCAAGCCCTCCTTCTAGCGACAAAAATGTTAACTAGAAAACTTGTCAACATCCCCAAGCTAAGTTGTTAACACCTCAAAGCAAAGGTTTTAGAAGTGAGCAATCCCTTCGAAACCCCTTTCGAACGAGTCAATAGTGACTGCCTGTCTTCGAAAGGTTGCCTTATGAAGGTGTTAATTATTGATAAGAGAACCGATCAACACTTCGAAACAAAAATTAGGAAGGGAACAATCTATTCATAACCCCTTTCGAGTAGGTCGAAAGGGTCATTATGCCTTTAAAAGAGAATCCACTTTCAAAAGTGTAGATTCCTCTGTCTTGGTTGAGGCTCCTTCGAGAGGAGTTATATGTTTTGGAATATCCAAGCTCCTTTCGAAGGAGTGCTCCCAACGAACATAACTTCAATAATTATATAGTAAGCCCTTTTGAAACCCATTTTGAATGAGTCGAAAGAATCCTTACTCTTTCGGAGGGACTTAATGTATAATGCATATGATTTAAATTCAATATGCAATGGAATCATATCTTGGGAAAATGGTATAAGTTCAATGGACTTGTTAATATTGAATTATCATCATCACATCAATTTAGTATTTCGTATCATGAAATGTGATGATAATATGATTCGAAATCACAATGTCTAAGTAGATTCCATAGCATTACATAAGTAAAATAAGGGTTAAGAAAATAAGTGAGCATTATGTGTAATTGGTCATTAGTCGAGCTAATGACCGAAATGATCTTCCTCATTTTCAAAATTGATATTGGATCCATGCATCCAATCATTTGCATTTATTTAAATTGGATTATAAGTAAGAGAATTTTTCCCAAATTGATCTAGAGTTACAAAAGTTTGATTTTGCTATGAAGTAAGAAAGAGATTTCAGAATTCAAAATTCGGTTCCCCAACTTGGACCCATAGGGTCGTATTTATAGATGCAGCTTAACCCCCTTCCGAATCCATCCTTTCGAAGCGGTCAAAAGGTCTTTCTCCCAGCCTTTCGCATTCATCCTTTCGCCTTCGTCCTTTCGCTTCCATAATTTTGAAGGCGGCTGCTTGGGTCTCCTATTATGCTTGGGTTAACCCTTTACCTTCATCAACAATGTACTAGCAACTGATGTTGTTTTAAAATTCCCCAATACTGCTTTCGTGTTCCTCTGAAACCTTTCGACGCCTTCGAAAGGTATGTAGCGAAGGGGTCAAGGTTCCCTTTCACGTTGTTTTGATGCCAGCGAAAGTACTCCCAACCTTTTCTTCTCCTTCTAATCTTCTCCTTAGTTTTTTGATCTAGTGCTAATCATGATGTGTGATTACTTGAATGAGTGAGGATGATTTCGAAAGGATTAGTAGGTGACAAGAGGATCATTGCGAAATGTAGCTTTGTCTCATGCGAAATTTCCTTTATGCTTGCGAAAGAGTCCAACCATTTCGAAAGACTTATCTTTGCTTTCGAAAGGTTCACATTGGCAAAATGTCTCTATGAGGAAGATTGACAACGACGAAACCATCTATTTCGAAAGGTTTGGCTCTTATGCACAAGCCTGTTATCGATACCCTCGAAAAGTGTTTCGAGCTCATACAAGGCTTTTTCATATATGTTGAATCAACTGCGTCAAAAGGATTAGCAGAGGTGGAAGGGTAGCTTTGCTTTCCTTTCTACTCCTTCAAAAGCTCTTGTTTCACTCGACACATGTAGGTGTGTCAGGTGCTTGCGACTCCGTCCTAACCTCTTCGAAGCTATCTTAATGCCTTCGAAACACTACTTTTTAATCATGGCGAAATCCTTATTTTCAATTCTTGTGGAGCCTAACACTTTTATGAGCCTTCTTTTAGGCCTTCATTCTTAAGTGAATTTTATGTTTAACATTTCCACCCCCCCCCCCCCCCCCGGTATGAAAGAAGCTTTTGTTTTTTCGGACAAAAATTTAACAGCTTTCCTTTTGCACTATTCCATCCTTAATAACATCATTTCCCTGCAAAGTTCAAAGTAAATAACATTCTTTATTGTTAATTCAAAATTTATGTAAAAATATGCTTAGTGATTTGTTTGTAATATAATTGAAGACACTGTTAGTATTTTAAATAATAAAATTCCTGAATTCTAAGTCTAAGAACAACGGAGATTAGTTGACCATCATCTGGAGTTCATAAATGATAAGAAATCCACAGTTGTGAATGATTGAAGATCAGAAACTCTTGTTTGGCAATAATAGAAGTCCCACAATCCAACTTTGGTAATAACAAAAGAAGCTTAAAAACTAAACCTCTGTTAAAGAAGACCAGACATATAGTCTAAATTTAACTTTAATAATTGAAGTTCAGGAGTTTTCTTGTGGTAATAACAAGTGTTTGGTAATAAAAATCCATAAATTAGCATCTGGAAATAAGTCATTGAAAACCATAAATCCTTATTTGGGGATAAATAATGGGTATTTAGAAATCGCTATTAGAAATAATCCTGAAACCCAGGTTCAGATGTTAGCAACAACCATATTTCATATATGAAAGGAAAGGAATGCTAGATTGTACTCCAAAAAGGAAACTGAAATCATTCAGATATGGAAACTTATTGAAGCAGATTTTAAAATTCTAAATCGGAAAGCTAATAAGGAAATCATCATCTCAAAATCTCAATTCTTCTAACCAAGATCTGCATAATTATGAGGAAAGAGTTAAATCATACTTACAAGACGGGAAACTCAATTCTAACATTTTCCGTGGAAGATCTTTCCAACTCAATAATAATCATTGGTCTAATAGGATTATGGGGAGGGAAGCTAGAAACCACATTAGCATCAATGCAAGCGGCGGCTATTCCATTACAAAAACCAAGAGCTCCTCCAGCAAGGGAAGTAAATAGAATATCATTATTTATAATACAGAGGAAAAAAATAGTCATAATGTTAATACAAACTTGAATATACTTGATTCTGGCAGGAGCTATCACACATCCTACAAGATATCGGAGGAGCAGTCGCAATCCCTAAATCAAATCAGAACAAAATAGTTAGATATCAATATTCAAAGAATCAGGGATTTCCACTACATTAGCAAGCTCAATGGTCAAATTTATCACTTATCTATGTGTGAGAAAGGAGAAAGTACCAAGCTTTTATAACAAGACAGCTCATTTCGTAGAAGACGATAATGGATCTAGCAATCTCAGAAGCAAATCTAATACAGATGATGTTAGTCTCAGATGACAGTAGAGACTACTATAGAAATTATCGAGAGGACGAAAACGAAAATTTATCAATTTCCATAAGCAAGACGAAGAAGAAAAGGATGTCGCCATTTTTTCTTTCGAATGTTTAAAGTATATTGCGGCTAGGGTTTGTTTTTCTCAGAGATATATTTGTAAGGCGGTAGTTGTTTACGGATATTAAACCCCAGCTTGCATGTCCATTTATGGACTTTAGCCCAACTCTGTAAACAATGTTTCAAAAAATAATAATAAATAAACAAACCCATTGATCAAACATTAGCACGTCTCTTTATGAATAGTGTGCTAGTTTTCAATATATTATTGGACATGTAACCTTTAGATAATGCGGCAGTTTTGTTGCAATTGAAAAAACACGAGACCATTTGTATAATTTTCACCTTTTATACTTGGTATTTTTTTTATATAATTAAAAATAACGCCTCATGTGAAGTTTCCGGTTAGTTTGGCCCCTAACCTATGGTATGATCAGTGGTATGATGTGAAATTGGATGGTAAAAGATCAAAGACTTTGAATTCCGACGATGATGGCGAATATGACATTACAACATCTGTTTTTTGGATCTATAAAATTTACGGTTTAGATTTGTTTCACACGTCTCTCCCCTAATTTGATGCGTGCCACCTACTAAGCCGTTTAAAATAGAGAACAGATAAAGAACACATGTGTGGCCATAACACTTCAAACTCAATCTGTAGCTATCAATTTAAATATCAATTGTTCGATCTTCATATCTATCATATATTCATCTTTGCATAACATTGATCGACTGATTATAAACAATAACGGATCCTGAGATCCACCATCTTCACCATTGCTGCAGCAAAATCATCTTCGAATTGCTTCAAATTTTCGCTATATAGCTTCACTACCGAATCCTGAGATCCACCATTAAACAATTCTTGATCCGAATGCAGCAACCCTTGTTTCATGACAAGGTCCTTATAATACTGGTTATCAAAAGAGTTGCTAGTTTTATCAAGTGGAGAAAGACTGCTGTTGCCAGTAACCGGGCAAGTTGTCTTAAGTTGTCGAGCAAACTCTGGATCAATGTTGAACTCATTATGGATGCGGGTCCTAAAACTCGCACAATGGGCTAGCCCGATTGTGTGTGCCCCCGATAAGGCGGTCATTTCTGGTGCATTGAACCCTTTTGCTACAAACTTGGAAATCAGAGTAGAAAGATTGGAGAAAGGTGATGGTAAATCTCTTTCCGCATCGCTTTTGCTTGCAGTTCTGGAGTCAAGGCGACCCAGTTGTACTTCCCATGCAGGTCCTCCAAGCTAAATATATACTACAAATATCATATTAACATCCAATAATATTACCGTACATATATAACATATACAAAGAATAATATGTACCAAGAGGACATTATCACGAGCAGCCAGAGCCAGAATATCAGCACATGAAACAGTAGCCGGGCAGTTGGCTTCAACTGTAGATTTGATTTCATCTATGACTTCGAAGCCACGGGCAGAGTTTAAGTTTGGTTTTGCATTCTTCTCAGTGTCATTAGATGTGGGTGTGTCATCTAGAAGGATTGATGCATCACAACCCTGCAAGTACATTTTAAACATAAAGCAAAGATATATAACATGGTTATAATATAGAGATAGTCATGCAAATAGGGTCCACTTTATGTACTTCTTGTCAAAGGTGTTTATTTATATCATCTAAACGATTAGGTTAATAAACGGCGGTGGGATGATGCCCAGAAAATATACTTGATTTTTTTTTTTTTTTAAATATATAATGAAATTATCAAAATGGTTAAATGTGTTAGCATATTACATTAACAAAGCAGTCGTGGAAAAAGAGTCGAAGAATGGAGGCTCCCATTCTCGGTTCCCTTTCCAAAGCTTGTGAAATCGTTGACTGCACCATTCCATGCAGATTTGGACAAGAGTGTTCATAGTATCTTTCGTTTAAAAGTTGTGCATTGACATCAAGAACAAAGAAAGAAAACACCAAGACAGCAGGAACTACTAAGATAGTAGATAAAGCCATATCTACTTATTATAATTAAGTGCTGCTAGTGAGGATTTGCTTGATTGAAATGATATGTATATTTGGCTTATTTGCCATGGTATTTATAGTGTTCAACCGTGCATGCATTCCGCTCTTTTGCCCTGTCCATATTACAACTATTTTAAGATCAAACTTACTTCAAGTTTACGGTTATTAATTTACTAATTAATGAAATCAGAAGATATCAGACATAAAGTGAAAAGATAATATCTTCTTATACCACAAATTAACCGTCAAAGATATATCAAATGCACGAACTTACAAAGAAAATTTGGTAATAGAATAGAAGATAATGATCAAACGGGTACATCAGCCATGTGATTTCATTCTTACATCTCTAACAAACTCAGTAATTATAGTGATTGGATCATGATAACAACAAAGTTGAAAAGATGGAATGTTTCTTCAAAGAAAACGTGAAACGATATAGATTTCTATATATATTATTCAAATTGTTCGATGCATTAAATTAAAGCTTCAACAGATTTATGAAATCGGCCAAAGTTCCGGATATGAACAATATATTGGAAAAGAGGTGGTCAGTGCGTCATCTATGTGCTTGGATTGCTCCTTCTGATTTCTCTATATAAACTAATCTTCCAGACTTGTATTTCACTATTTTATATGTACTGCCCCCTGTATTCCTGGAAACTGCAAGTTCTTACTTTCTGATCAGAAGTATGTAAATATGCGTTGATTTATCGCATATGTTGTGACTTGTGAGCAAATGTGTCTCCATATTATTTAATTTATACCGTAAACAAAAAGTTTTATTTGCATTCCAATTTGGCACAATAGCATAACTTGAGAAGTGAAATCTGTATTAGTTTGAACCAAGGTTCAAACTTTCCATTTTCCGTTTCCGTTCCGATAATCGAAGAAATTTTAAATTTCAGTTCGGTTTCGAAAATTCCAAAAATTTCGTTCCAATTCTGGTTTATGGATTCCTATGTTTTTTGTAAATACAACAAGAAATATATAATACTAATAGTGAATTATTCAAATTACATACAAGGTACAAAACATACAACATAAACAATTTAATATCAAAAACTATTTTTTGGAACATCATATGAATTGTGGTCATCATTGTCTTCATCTTATGTCGGATCATAATATTATAAAAATCATATTGTCGTATTTGATCTGAATTTAAAAACGTTGTCATTATATTATCAAATGGTAGGCATTCATCTTGGCTCCTAGACGGTTCATCGGGATATGGTTGGATTAACACCACAATATGAAAAACCTCCCGTATGGCCAGACGTAGAATGCCTATAATCAAGAACATATTTAGAAGTATATATGCCATCGTAATTACGTTGATCTCCACGTTCAAGCTCAAATTTCTCTATCTTTTCGTTCACTGTAGTGATTTGCATATCCTCTATGATAATTTTGAGCATGTCTTCGAGAATACAAAAGCGGGACCAACAACATAACCACTAAAATCAATACCGTAACAACTAGCATTACCTGAATCATCATTTGGTAAACTACTATTTTCACTGCTCTTCTTTGTGTAGATACATTATCATTGTCCGACCAAGGATTATCGCTTTTTTGATCAAACAATGGATTCTCAACTTCTCTATTCCATTCTATAAGTGGAACCTCCTCACGAAAGATGTAATCTACATCAATATGTTGGTCAGTTATATGTTGTCGTTTAGCATCTCGTACTCTCAATCGTATATTTTATAATGTACACATACCAAATTTTCTAGATTTTCCATTTTTATTATGTTTCTTAACATCGTATATGAACCATCGCAAACGTTGTCCAGCTTCTTTCATAGTTTGAGAAGAAACCGTTTGACTAAGAATACGTATTGCTAAAAGTGTTAAATTTGGAGCAACTTCGCTACCAATTATTGATCATTACATAACTAGAAGACATGACTTAGCTGGCTATTTTTCTTTTGCGAAACCAAACACATCAAGTTTCATTCTATATTTTTCTACCTACACAAATCATTAATAGACATGTGATTGTTTGCATTAAATATAATAACAAGAATCATGAGTAGTTGAGTACTACGTTTTATTACCTCTTTTGAAATTGCAATTAGCATATCAATAGATACATTTTTTCAAGAACATTTGTCCATCCTTTTAAAACTTCGTCATCATTTATTGTATTATCTCCATAATGAATATGAGGATTGAGAAAATAACCTAAAATAATTTGATAGTTTATAGAGATATTGACATGCTAAGTCCTTTTATGATTGTATAATAACAAAATAATAATTATCTGCCGCATAAATAGCTCGATGCAATTTTCCTTTCCATCATTTATCAATTTTATTCTACCATTTTGGGTTTTGTCTTCCACAAACATTTTTCTTAATTGATTTCTTTGCTCGATCCATTGCTTCATACGGATATCCCTTTCCCGCTTTATCATTATTGTCCACCATTCTTAAAATATTTACAAGTGGATCAAATACGAGAGCAACAACGTTAGCCCAAAATTTATCACTTTATAATTAAAAATTGTCATTTTTTAGTCTTTAGGACCGAGTTTAGGAATCTTTGCGGTCCACTCCCTCGAAGAAATCATTCTTCTTAAATTCTCTTTATGCGTGTATATGGATTTTAATGCAATAAAGTAAGTAGCAAATTTGATTAATGTTGGCTGAATCAATTTCTATTGTTGGTTTCTCTTCTCACTATGCCTAGTAACTAACCATGAGTATTTATGAATCCTGTTAGTGACCGGCAATTTGAAATAATAGTTTTTATCTCGTCTTCTTTTGAAATATCTTTTAAAATCAAAGCCATACAATGTGATGCATATGGTGTCCAATATAGTTTTCTTCTTTTCCATTAGTTGTTGACCAGCGGCTTTATAATTTGCTCCATTATGGGTTACCATTTGCATAATTCTATCTTCTCCAATAAAATTAACTATATTATCAATTAAATCACAAATATACTAAGCAGTTTGAAATTTGTCAGTAGCATCTATAGATTTAAGCAAGACAGTTCCTTGGGTAGAGTACACAAGAAAATTTATTGTTTTTCTTCAATTTTATTTGCTCCAACCGTCATACATCAACGTACAATTATACTCATCCCAAAAACTGGAATAAGTGTCAATGTGTTGTTTGACTTCAACGCACTCTAAATCTAAATATGTTTTCGAAAGTTCACTCGAAGTAGGTGCTTTAATTCCAAGACCGGCTTCAACAATGACATTAACTATCGGTTGATAATAAGGACTTCTTGCAGTAGTATTGTTAAAGTAAAATAAAAATTGATATGATTGAAGTAAACTAAAGTTGATATGATTGAAGTATTATAAAGTTTTGATTCTTTGCTGAGTTGGTTGATTAGGAGAATTATTGTTTGATTTTAACCGTTTTTGAATATTTTTACCATTTTTTAACCGTAATCTGGAATTCTGGAATTCTAGGACTTTTCTGGTCCGACCACCATCAGAACTGGGATGGATTCTCTGAGATTCCGTTGTGCCGGCCAAAATGTTGAACCATGGTTTGCACAGAGCTGGTCTTGAGCCTCTAAGTTTTCTACGTGATTGAGGATGATAAATTTTGTAGTCATGCTAAAATAATAGAGTGAAATAGTAAAATAATGAAATCATGATCTTATACCTGCCTAACTAGTAAATATGGCTAGTAACACATTAATAAGGTAAAATGAACATCCTTACTTGACCACTAAATAATCATTAGTACATTATAAATCGGCTGTTGTAATTTTAAGTTTACCAATATACAAGAACAATTAAAAATTTTGCAACTAATTCACTAGCAATAATAGTTTCTTCTTTTTTAGTTTTATTTTATTTCACTTTTTATAGCGCTAATACATATATCAACATGACATACTAATTTAGAAAATTCCCTTGATTCATCAAGGATTATATGAACTAAATTAAAGAATTGTTATTCTCAGAATTTAAACTATAAAGAAAAAACATAAAAGAGATAATTACAAATAAAACTACATCATCTTAATATCCAGGTTATCCTAAATAAATTTTCATGGTCAATTTTCTTTAATCAATTTCAAAGACCTTTATTGACATAAATATGTACAAATATACACAATCACATAGCCAAATATTGGCCATAACTTCTCCTTCTAGCACTACGCCATAGATGACCTTCTGCAACATTTTTGCAAGGTGTTGCCAGCTAAAATATTGCGACAGCTATAAAATTTTGGTCCTACTACAACGTTGTATTTTTGGTGTTACCTTAGCCATAAAAATGTGTTGCTCTAGCTAAACAAGTGTAACACGATGCAACATTTTTATATAGTGTTGCTATAGGTATATTCTAATTAAAACAATTAAAAAAAATTTACACCTCAGCGATCCACACCATTAGTTAAAACAAAATCTCAACCGTTCATCCACTATCGCAGAAATAAAAAATTAGGGTTTCTCCCCCAAATCGCTGAAATCCGTTCTCGAAAAGCTCGAGAATCCTTCGACCAGATCCGATGCTCGAATCTTTCTCGCTAATGTTCAGAAGAAGTTCGATTCTGATGAAGCTTCGCTTGATTGCTTCAAAAAGTACCATTTTCGGATTCATGACGTCGTCTTCATAAAGGCGAGAGCAGAGAACGTTTTTCAATTTGTATACAAATGTATGCGTTGAAGCGTATACTGCTACAAGGGTTATGGCTTAACAGAGAGGTGGGGATTGGATTCCTGGAAGATTTGTCTCTATACTTCAGGTCTCTATTGGTCTAAAAATGAGGCAGATAAGACAGTGAAAAATACTTCATCAAAGACGCACTTGGCTATACTTCAATCTACACATGAAAAATTGGATTCAAGGAAGATGTCAAGCGCAGATTTTTTATTTGAGAGATTGCCGCTTAAATTTTCAAATTGGCCAGCAATCATAAAACCAGTTTCAATTCCTTGATTGATTGCTCGAATTGCTTTGACTTCATCGTCGGGTGCGATGTGATATTATTTGGTATGTTTTCTGCCTTCTGGTTTACTTGATTATTCTCGATTTTGGTTACACTCGCACGCTTTTGCCAATGATGAATTGGGATTTATTTATAGGCTTTATTTCCTATAATCTCGAGTTTAATCTTCCTATTGGACTTTGAGAAATCTGGTATGTTGGATTGCGATGATGTATTGGTATGTTGGATTTTGGTTCACTGGCTTGATTTTGCTTTGCCGATGATGAATTGCGATGTGATGTTATTTGGTATGTTGGATTTTGGTTCACTGACTTGTTTTTTATTTCTGATCTGAGCTTGTTAGCTCCTTTCTGCTGCATTTGTTAAACCTGAACTTGAACCTTTGTTAAACTTGTTCACATACCTTTGTACCTTGCTGCATTTGTTAAACCAGAACTTGAAGTATTTGTATTCTACTGTCCTCTTGAAAACTGCTTTACCTAAAAAGTTCTGCATTTTTGAAAATCAGAACTTTGAAAGTGATATTTGGTTTTCTAAAACTGTTGACTAATCTGAACATTGAGTTTTGATTTCCACGATATATACAAACATATGTGTGTTGAGCTTTGTTGGTTTTGCTTGGTCTGGACTGAACTGGTACCATGCTAACCTTGTTCTTTAACATGAACTGATGCTCCAAGTCCTCTGTATATCATATTACTGCCTATGTTTCTCTTGTACATGCCTGATGCATTCACTGTTTTTGCTTGATGGGCTGCCTATGTGTACTGCTGTGTTTCTTGCACTGCCTATGGCTGCACTTGAGTATGAACTTGCACTTGAGTAGTTGCACTTGAGTAGTTTCTTGTACCAAGCCTTATGATGCATGTATGTTCATCCATGTACACGCATTTCTTGGTCATGTTATGTTGCTTGCTGTGTTGAGTACTACTTTGTGCACTTGGCTTCTCCTTTGTGCATTTTTGCCTGAATTGTTGCTTGCTGTCTTCCATACTGCCTTGTATCCATGTGTTGCATTCATGTTTGGCTTATGCACTTATGAAAAGAAACAACCCAAATACCTGAGGCAAATAATATAACAAAAATATTTTCATTTTCTGTTCGAGTTAAATATTATTTTCCAGATTACTGCTTTTGAATTATATGTGACAGGTATTGAAGACTGGACAACTGGATACAAGCTTGAAGACAGAGTCAAGTCAAATGTGCATGAGTGTATGAGTGCATGGGCTTGAAGACAGGTTTCAAAGAAGGCTCGATCTTCCGAAATCGGATGAATCGGGACTGCGGGGCCACGGACCCCCGTCGGCGCTGCGCCCGGACCCGCTACTCGGCTCGCCTTCGGCTCGGCACTCGGCTCGTCATATATTTGTCAGTGTCGGTGTCTGTATAAATTGAAACTGCATATGTAATGAGTGAACTGAGTGATGTAGTGAGGAATATCTGTATATGTGAATATTAGTGTTATAAATCACTAAATTGTAAAATAGTGGAGTCACGAATTTGTACTATTTCAAATGTTGTAATAAAATATTTATTTAAATAAAATACTGTTTCAATATCAAATTCTATGCAATAGCATTTTATTAAATAAATATTTATTTCTATTAAAAAATCAAATATGCTCTACATTGTGGGCCCCACAAATTCAGAAAATTAATATCTATAGCAACATTTTTGAATGTTGCTACAGATACCTATGGGTGTTGCCATAGACCCAAATAGGGTTCTATTGCAACAATATTACTTATGTTGCCTTAGATAGTCAAAATGTTGCCTTTGAGGTCTAAGGCAACGGCAAAAATTCATCACCCTAAAAGTGTTGCCATAGACCTATGGCAACATTTTTCGGGCCTGAGCCAACATTTTTTTTGTGTTGCAGAAGGTCATCTATGGCGTAGTGTAGTATAAATTATACAACCCATTATTTGAAAATAAACGAAATCCTAAAACAACCCAAAAACTCAACTTTGGGTTTTCACCCGACCAAAATTCTCGAATATTCCTACATACTGAAATATAAGTTCATTAAACTCAAACCTAAGTTCATTTAACTCATTCTTATTTTTCTTTAAACCCATGTTGGCTATCGAAAACCCACCCAAAGAAGTAATTTTACACCGGAATTTCAGTGGATTTCACCAGTGCATGTCAGATCTAATGAGTTTGAGCCTAATTTAGAGCACTCTCCCGCCTTCCTTAGGTTCAAGATTATGATGTTTAGTTTTGAACCCGGTTGTTTTACTTCTTCTACCTTCAACTAAACGTGAATGATTTCCCAATGAACTCAGCAAAGCCAGCGCCCATTGCACTCCATCAACGAGCTCAGACAAAGCCCCCGCTTGCTAATGAAGTGTTGAAAGCATCCAAATTCTAAACCGTTTCTCCGAAGACTAAAGTACTAAGAAGCGTAAACTAGCACTCACCAAGAAAATAGGACCTCAATCTCTCACTGATACTCTTCCTCATCTACAACTAAGCTCCTCCCTTAACCGTGCTACCCTATGACACCTAGCACTTCTCCAAGCGAATCAAGTTCGAGCAATGCTCGAACTTCCCAACCGGCAATTTCTTAGTGAACTTATCCACCGCGTTACCCTTTGTGTGCACTTTCCGAAGATATACTTGCTTATCCTCATCCATGACTAGTAAAAATGACTCTCTCACTTCAATATGCTAAGCCCGTGAGATAAAGCCAAATTCTCTGCCAAGTGAATAGCACTTTGGCTATCACATCGAACATCGATGCTATCATGCTCGAATCCCAAGTCACACAACAATCGCCTCAAATATGTCGAGACTTTCCATTATACACAAAGTTTTGCGCTCTACTTAACGCTGGTTGATTATCACAGTGTATGCATATGGTCGGTACAAGTTTAGACCAAAATGGAATATCTTTTAAAAAATAACGAAGCCATTCTGCTTCTTCACCTGCTTTATCTAAAGCGATGAACTCTGATTCCATAGTGAATCGAGCAATGCATGTTTGTTTAGTAGATTTCCATGACACTGCTGCTCCTGCTAAGGTGAAGACATAACCACTAGTTGATTTAGATTCCTCTGAATCAGAAATCCAGTTTGCATCACTATATCCTTCTAAGACGGCAGGATATTTTCATTATGTAGGGAAAAGTACGTGGTATTCTTTAAATATCCCAACACTCTCATTAGTGCTTTCTAGTGTTCCTTTCTTGGGTTGCTTGTATACCTGCTAAGTCGACTTACTGCATAAGCTATATCTGTTCTTGTGAAATTCATGAGGTACATTAGACATCCTATTACACGAGAGTATTCCAGTTGCATTACACTCTCATTAGTGTGTTTATGTAGTACTTCCGATGGATTAAAAGATGTTCTTACTCCTTTAATTTTGTAATTTTGGAATTTTTCAATCACTTTTTCTACATAGTGTGACTGAGATAGTTCAATTCCATTAGGTGTTTTTATTATTTTGATTCCCAAAATAACGTCTGCAACTCTTAAATCTTTCATGTCGAAATTGTTGATTAATATTTTCTTTACAGTCTCTATTACCTTACTATTTGGACCAAAGATTAGCATATCATCTACATATAAACAAATCATCACGTATGATTGTCCAACTTGTTTATAATAAACACATTTATCATATTCATTTATATGGAAACTATTTTTTATCATGACACTATCAAATTTTGCATGCCATTGTTTTGGAGCTTGTTTTAATCCGTATAATGATTTTACTAATCTACATACTTTGTTTTCATTTCCTTTGGAAATAAAACCCTCGGGTTGCTCCATGTAAATCTCCTCATCAAGATTTCCATTTAAGAATGCTATCTTTACATCCATTTGATGAATCTCTAGATTATATATGGATGCAATTGCCATTAACATTCTTATAGAGGTTATTCGTGTAACCGGTGAATAAGTATCAAAGAAGTCTATACCTTCCTTTTGACGACATCCTTTGGCTACCAATCTTGCTTTATATTTGTCAATAGAGCCATCTGGTTTCATCTTCTTTTTGAAGATCCATTTACAACCAATCGGTTTTATTCTAGGTGGAAGATCAACCATTTCCCAAGTTTTATTACTTAGAATTGAATCAATTTCACCTTTGATTGCTTCTTTCCAACATGAAAATTCAGAAGATGACATTGCTTTCTTGTACGTTTGAGGTTCGTGTTCTAGCATGTATGTTAAAAATTCTGAACCAAATGTCTTGGACGTTCTTGCCCTTATGCTTCTTCTTGGTTCAACTTCCTTAATTTCACGATGAGTTCCATCTTCATATGGCTTGCTTGATTCTTCTCTTGTCCTTTTAGGGACAAGATTTCCTTCATTCCTTTTGTGCGGAAACACATCTTCAAAGAATGAGGCATCTCTCGACTCCATTATTGTATTTACATTAATATCAGCTATATTAGACTTGAATACCAAAAATCTGTAGGCACTACTATTTTGGGCTGGTCCTGGATAGTAAGAGTCAACGGTTTTTGGTCCAAGTTTGACTTTCTTAGAAGGCGGAACTGGAACTTTTGCCAAGCACCCCCACACTTTGAGATATTTGAAACCTGATATGTATCCTTTTAATAACTTATAGGGAACTGTTCCTGTTTTATTGTGAGGAATCTTGTTTAATATGTGATTAGACATATTTAAGGCTTCACCCTACAAGTTCGTTGGTTGACCAGAGGTCAATACAATTGCATTTATCATATCTTTTAATGTTCTATTCTTTCTCTCGGTAATACCATTTTGTTGTGGTGAATATGAAGCTGTTGTTTGATTAATTATACCATTTTCTACACAGAATTTTTCAAATGGTGATTCATATTCTCCACCTCGATCATATCTCAATATATTGATCTTTTTTTTTAATTGATTTTCTACTTCAGCCTTATATTTTATAAATGATGTAATTGCTTCATCTTTACTATTTAAACGATATACATAGCAATATCGTGTATAGTCGTCATTGAAAGTGATAAAGTACTTTTTTCCACCTCTTGTAGGTAATGATTTAAAATCACATAAATCAGCGTGAACCAAACTTAGTGGTTCAATACTTCTATCAACAGTGTGAAATAGTTTTTTAACCAATTTTGCTTCTACACATGTCTCACATTTGTAATTTTTATCTACTTAGAATTTAGGAATTAATCCCAAGTTTTCTAATTTTATCATTTTTCGGAAATTTATGTGTCCTAATCTATCATGCCATAGTAAAATTTCATGCTCAACCAAATAAGAAACTTCATTTTTATTAATAGCACAATCAGAATATATAGTTTTATTGCCGACTTCGGCTACATTTTCCTTAAATAGGCCATCATATAAATAACCCATTCCTATATAAATTTAAGCCTTAGACAGAACTACTTTATCTGACTCGAAGACCATACGGAAGCCATTTTTTGAGGGCACAGGTCCAGAGATAAGATTCTTGCAGATATTTGGAACATGAAGAACTTCATTTCGTGTCATGGTTTTTCCGGATGTAAATTTGAGGACGACGGTGCCGTTACCTTCGATCATGGAAACTGCAGAATTGCCCATGTAGAGAGTTTCTTCTTGATCGTATTTCTTGTAAGTGGAGAACATAGATATATCAGAACAGACATGACGAGTAGCGCCTGTGTCTACCCACCATTGTGTAGGGTTTTGTACTAAGTTGCATTTTGAAAAATCTCCTGAAAACTTCATCTCCTCAATTGTTGAACTTAAATTTTCCACTATATTTGCTATCGATTTATCATTTGTCTTCTTGTGCCTGAAGTCTTTAGCTCCGTGCCCAGTCTTTCCGCAGACCCAACATTCGCCTTTGAACTTCTTGGTTTGCTTATCTTTGTATTGATTATCTGGTGCCTTTCTCCTTTTCTTTTTGTTGTTGAAGTATCCTTTCTTCTTTGACCCTTCTGTAAAAAGTGCCTCTTCGCCTTTGGGTTTTGTTATTCCGCGATTATCTACCTCAATTTTTAATCTGACAATGCGATCTTCTAAGAAAATCTCCTTTTTCTTATGTTTCAGATAGTTGCTGCAGTCTCTCCTAGATGGTGGTAAGTCTCAACAAGGAATGACTTTCCAACTTTATGTCCTTCCGATTCAAGTTCATGGATTATAAGTTGGAGTTCCTACACTTGACTAGTTATAGATTTGGAATCCATAATCTTGTATTTCATAAATTGGTCTACTATGAACTTCTTCAAACTGACATTCTGCTTCTTGTATTTATTTGCAAGTGCAGTCCATAGGGATTTTGCTATCTGTTGTGGCTAAATACTTTATACAGTATTTTATCCAAACAGTTCAGAATGTAGTTCAGAATGTAGTTTCGGCACAGGAAGTCCGAATGCTTCAATGAGTGAATTTTGAGAAAAATATCTGCGTCTTTTTTTCTACACTACAAGATTAAAGGGCTATTCCAACGGCTCGTAGATGTTGGCGGCCGTTGGAAGCCGTTGGAATAGCCTTTGGAATAAAATCAACGCTTTCTAACGGAACCAACGGAAATTTTCCAACGACTATTCTAACGGCCGCCAATGGTAAATAGCCGTTGGAAACCTATACAAGCCGGTTGAATAAAACGTCCAATAAGCCGTTGGAACCCGTTGGAAATCTGAGTTCAGTTTGTTGTACAACAGCAAGCCTATTCACCTTCCAGCCACATCATTTCCAATCCATTCCATTTCCAATACATTTCCAATCCATTCCACACATATATATCAATATCAATATAAACAACACACATAAATCAATTAAACATCAATATAAACAAACCAAACCATTCAAACATCATAAACCGTACCATCAACGTAAATACCAACAAAACATGTCAACAAACCACGTTTATACCATCCAAAATATCGTTCTTACCCACTCCGTACCAATATATACAACATTAAAACACATAATAACCATCTCCAAGTCAATATATACATCGTTCAAACACAAACAATAAAAAGTATACCTCCTCAAGCATCTTCGTCGTCGCCTCCGGAAGCACCAGACGATGAAGGAAAGGTACCATGATTCTGCTCATACTCCGCGAGCTTTTGATTCAGCTGCTCCATTTGTACAGCTCGTAGACGATTCTCCTCCTGTAGCTGCTCAATCATAGCTCTAAGCTCCTTAATTTCTTCTTTGTCTTGGGCCTTTTGAGCTTGTCGAGCCTGCAAATAGAAATAATAGCAAAAGGGTTGTCTGAACATATAAAATATTATAACACTATATATCTAGACGCTAATTTGTTGTACATATGTAAAAGGATTAATTACCGTTACGTTCCTGAAGCCATAACGTCTACTCCGCTACGTCGGATCCATAACAGCGTCAAATACGTTATCTTGCTCCTCCTGTGTCAACTCATCACGACCAGACTGTTGAAGCGTATAAGCCCGTGCCTCCTGTAACCTTGACTATAATGAAAAAAAAACAATTTCAGTTGAAAAATAGTAGAATGTAATTTTTATTTTACATAGCTAGTAATTAATAAACTTATCGATGTAAGTATTAGAAATTAAAAAACGCATACATATGCCTCAGTTGCCTTATCCTGATCACCCCACTGATATATGATTTTGTCAGACTCGTCTACTTGCCTAGATGCGTGGGTATGAGCAAATAAGTCCACTAAGCCAACGGGATGTCCATAAGCTCGTTCCTGCAATTGATAATTTAGATAATTTAACTCCACATAACTAATTACTGAACTGATCAATATACAAATGTGATAATAGATAAATTTACCAAATCTTCGCGGTGATGCTGGAAAGATTTGGAGCCTCCACGATGAGTTACTAGATTCCTGCTCCTGTTTGCTGAGTTCCTTTCTGACTCCTCCTACAAATTTACAATGAATAATTATTTATTAAAAGTTAAAAAAATTACCGAGATTCATTATAGATTTACCTTGAACTCCTCAGAGTTCCACCAGTCAACCCACTTATCCCATACAGCCGCGCTCATCCATTTTGGTTTCTTCCCCACTTTTTTAATCTCTGACATCTTCTCCCTATAGTTCTTAGCGATCTTTGAGTTCCAGTGTCGTTGAACTAAGTTGATGTCAGACTCTTGCAAATCTACTGCGCCTTGTACAATGAGAAAATATTACTAATTATTTATTTGTATTAATTAATCATTTTGTAAAGCGGTATAAACTTACTAGAAAATCTTGCCAAATGGTCTCTCTCACATCATCGGGGATCTTGCTCCACTTAGGCCAGCAATCGCTCATCCTGCTCATATACGCCTGCTTAGAAATGTTCAGAACCACTTTAGATGGCTCCAACTCAAACCCACTGCATTAAATATAAAATAGAACTTTAGACAATTATAGATATATCATGTACAAAAAATTAAATTGCTATGCTGCTAAGTATTAACTTCTATTTAAAATTAAATTAACATTTACATACTCAGTATAGTAACATACCTTTCGAATGGATACATCCATCCATATTGCACAGGACCTTGAAGACGTGCTTCATATGGAAGATGAACGGGTAAATGCTCCATTACATTAAAGAAACCCGGAGGAAATATTTTCTCCAGTTTGCAGAGCAATATAGGAATTTCTTCTTCAAGTTTAAGTAGACGATCAACTTTTAACGTAGTTGAACAAAGCTCCTTGTAAAATAAACTAAGTTCTGTTATTACCGTCCAAATCAATTCGCGTGTTCGCACAAATACAAAACTCGTGTTCGCACAAACGCAATATCCGTTCTAACGGCTTCCAAATGCAATAAACTCTATCACACACATACGTTCAATACTAACCGAATCAACATAAACTAATGCAATATCCTAAATAACAAAATTTTCAATCGGTAATGACTTGTTCATTATGGGATAATAGTTGCAATTAGAGGATAACATGATGTAATATGCATACACTAACAAGTAGGAATCAATCACAATTCAAATTAAACTCTAAATAAAAAAACCTAAATATTAGGTTTAGCAAAATTACTGATTTGGAGAGCTAGAAGGGTGGAGATGGGCTGGAGAAGCTTCTAGATGGCGTCGGAGGTGGTTGGGATGGTGTTTGGGGCGGCGGTAGCAGGCTAGGAGGTAGTGGAATGGGGGAATTGGATGAAAATATTGGTTGGGGAAGAAGATAATGAGTTGCAGGTCTGCTCTCGGGGAAATATGCAGGAAATTTTCCAACGGCTTCATTCCAACGGTTTCCAACGGCATCAAACGGTTACGTCAAAATCCAACGAGCCGTTGGAAGCCGTTAGAAATGCCATTGGAGGCCGTTGGAACATGGGCGTTGGAATACACTGTATCTCTAGTAGTGCTAGTCTGTCCGTCTTTGGGCTTTGGTTCATCCTCCTCAATGCACTTTTGCAGCTCTAACGTGGTGAGATAAAACAACAATTGATTATGCACTATCTCCTTTAACTTTAAACGGATCAGGCCTGTTGTGGGTAGTAGTTTTTGCTGATAGTTCAACTGCCGCCATCTCCTTTTTAGTGAAAATAGGAAAACCTTAAGATGTTATTTAATCATTATACGAAAACAGAGATGAAAATTGTATATCAGTAATTTCGAACAATAAATATTGTTGTAATGAATTTACAACAACACACTATAGCAATAACAACATAGAAACAACACAACTTCGATACAGAAAGATTACAGAATGATGTGTGTATATATATATATAAACAAACAAGAAATATAACTGGGATTGACGAACGGCGCACGTGTGTTAGTTCATGGCCATATATGTCCTCACCCTCACACAAAATTACCTAACCGTAAAAGCCAACGCGAGTTTGAAGAAAGTAGTATATAAATATGAATATTAACTTATTTTTCACGATGTGGAACAATATCTCATTCACTGTAAAGGGCCCCTAACAATAATAGTCTATGACAGATATAGATAAGAAGTAAAAAAATTAAACATTGTAAAAGATTATAAATCAATTCACCACCCTGCAATTAACTCTAATCTCTCCATTATTTCCATTAGGTAGAAGGTTCCCCATCTTCACCATTGCTGCAGCAAAATCATCTTCGAATTGCTTCAAATTTTCGCTATATAGCTTCACTACCGAATCCTGAGATCCACCATTAAACAATTCTTGATCCGAATGCAGCAACCCTTGTTTCATGACAAGGTCCTTATAATACTGGTTATCAAAAGAGTTGCTAGTTTTATCAAGTAGAGAAAGACTGCTGTTGTGACGCAGCGGAAATAACGGATGACAACGAAATGTAGATTTCTTGTCAAACTAATCGATGAAACGATTAGATGAGGCAATTTGAATCGATGAATTAATGATACCAAACGCCCAAATCCGTTGATCACGAAGATACCGGACTTTAGCTATCTTCGACACGTTGATCGTGCACGATGCCGTGAGAGAAGATCTACGATTCTTCGAACGTTGATCTAGCGCACTAGATTCCGTGAATCGGCTTCAACAATCGTTGATTCGAGCGCACTCGAATATCCGAAGGTGGAGATAGGAGATAACACTCAACTACCAATTTTAATGGTGGCACAAGAGCACACAAAAGAAATTTTATTCAAATTCAACAACCTTCTTACAATGACATTACATCCCTATTTATAGGATTTACAACACAACACAAACGACCTAAGAAAGTTACAACACAAAACAGTACACGACTTAACATAGGTTGTTAACGACCTAACACATACAAACACATATGCGACATAAAAAGAAACGGCATAAAGACAAGTGACTTAAAGTCAGCGACCTAAAAATGGCTTCCGAAAATCTTAACGCAACCTTAAATCTGCTTCAGCGATGTAAACTTCAGCGACTTAAAAACTATTCACGACCTAACTTTTGCTCGCGACTTATCATTAGCGACTTAAGCAATGTTCGCGACTTAACATCGCTCGCGACCTAAGTCCTGCTCTGCTTTGTGAATCTCGCGACCTAACTCCTGCTCTTCTTGCGACCTAAAGTAAGTGGTCAACGACCTAACATCTGGAGAGAGGCTTTGCGACCTAACCACCTCTAAAATTGATTCGCTTGCAATCTCACGATCTAACGTGGAGGAGCGACTTAGGCGGCGGAGCGACCTAGGGTTATCACGTACGCGACCTAAGGTAAGTCGCTGATTTTGATTTCGCGCTGCATCATCCTCCCCTGGTTGGGAAAAATTCGTCCTCGAATTTAAAAGTTCTTCCCCATTGGGTTGTTCATCTCCATAATAAGGTATAAGATGTTTAACATTAAACACGTCAGAAGTATACACATCCTCTGGCAGCTTCAACTTATAAGCATTTTCATTGATCCATTTTATAATTTCTACTGGACCAATCTTTCGGGCTTTCAACTTGTTATAAGCACCCACTGGGAAACGATCCTTCGTTAACACAGCATACACCCAATCACCCTCGTTGAACTCCACACTTCTTCTCTTTTTATCTGTAGCTCGTTTATACTTCTCATTCGTCTTCTCCAAACGTTCCTGAACGATTCTATGACAATCTTTCAACTCATCAACGAAATCTGACGCCCGCTTAATCACTCCTTTCGGTTGTGGCACTACCGTTAAATCCAACGACCCCTTTGGCAAGCTTGAATATACAACTTGAAATGGACTAAACCCAGTACTTCGATTAACAGCATGATTATGTGCAAATTCTGCCTGACACAACTTTAAGTCCCAACTCTTCAAATTGTCTTGTACAAGACATCGCAACAAGTTTCCCAACGATCTATTCACCACTTCCGTTTGCCCATCTGTTTGAGGATGATATGCACTACTAAAATTCAGCTTCGTTCCCACCATCTTCCACAAACTCAGCCAAAAATGACTCAGAAATCGAGTATCTCGGTCCGAAACAATAGATTCAGGTAACTCATGTAAACGATAGATTTCTTTAAAGAATAACTATGCCACATGAACTGCATCCGTCGTTTTCTTACAAGCAATGAAATGTGCCATCTTCGAGAAACGGTCTACCGCAACATATATTGAATCATTCCCTCGCTGAGTTCTTGGCAATCCCAAAACAAAATCCATGCTGATATCAACCCATGGTCTAGTAGGCACGGGTAATGGCATATACAATCCCTTTAGAAACTTGACAAATATGACATCTCTCCACAAATCTTTCAACTTCTTTTCTCATAGAAGGCCAAAAATATGATTGCGAAATCAACTACAATGTACGATCTCTTCCCACATGACCCTCTTCATGCAATTCTTTCACAATCTTCAACCTCAAGCTACAATCCGGAATACACAATCGATTTCCTCTGAACAAGAATCCATCTTTCATCACAAAATCATCAGAACTCCCTTCCTGCACCTGATCTAGCACTTTCGCAAAATAAGAATCTGAAATAAGCAACTCTGGCAACAAATCAAATCCCACTACTTCCACTCGCATAGTTGTCAGCAAATGATTTCTATGGCTCAATGCATCGGCAACTCGGTTAGTAACTCCTGATTTGTTCTTCACAACGAAAGTAAACTGCTGTAAATAAGCAACCCACGAAGCATGCCTTGCTGAAATTTTATCTTGCCCCTACAAATATTTCAAAGCTTCATGGTCAGTGTTTAGCACAAATTCTTTATGAAATAGATAGTGTCTCCAATGCTTTATGGCTTGGACTATAGCATAGAATTCCAAGTCATAAGTACTGTATCTCATTTTAGCTCCCGTCAGTTTCTCACTAAAGTAGGCAATAGGATGACCCCTTTGACTCAACGTTCCCCCAATTCCAACCTTGGACGCATCAGTATTTAGCTCAAAGAGTAACTAAAAATCTGGGTATCTAAGAATGGGCGTTGTGGTCAAGAGTGTCTTGATTCTCTGAAAAGCAGAATCAGCCTCTTCAGTCCAAACAAACTTCTTTCCTTTCATACATTCCGTAACTGGTGCTATCACGCTACTGAAGTGTGGAATGAATCTTCGGCAGAATGATGCTAAACCATGAAAACTCCTCACTTCTATTATTGTCTTAGGCTGTGGCCAATTTTGAATAGCTTCAACTTTACTCTGATCAACTTGAATACCATCCTTTGACATAATATAGCCCAAGAATAGAATATTTGTAGTCATGAAGGTACACTTCTTCGTTGCAGCATAAAATTCCTCACGTCGTAAAACCAACAACACTTCCCGCAAATGCTGTAGGTGTTCTTCAGTGCTTCCACTGTAGATCAAGATGTCATCAAAATATACCACTACGAACTTCCCGATGAATGGTCGAAAAATCTGGTTCATGACTCTCATGAAGGTACTCGGAGCATTTGACAAGCCAAACGGCATCACCAACCATTCGTACAGCCCTCCCGAGTTTTAAAAGCAGTCTTCCACTCATCACCCGGTCTAATACGAATCTGATGGTATCCACTTTTCAAGTCAATCTTAGAAAACACAACAGCACCGCTCAACTGATCCAATAGATCATCCAGTCTCGGCATAGGAAATCGATATCTCACCGTAATCTTATTCAATGCTCTACTATCTATGCACATTCTCCACGTTCCATCCTTCTTCGGCACCAACAAAGCTGGCACTGCACAAGGACTCAAACTCTCCTGAACACGCCCTTGTTCCAGTAATTCCTCCACCTGTCTTCTCAACTCCTCGTGTTCTTTTGGACTCATCCGATAGTGCGGTCTATGAGGCAATGCAACACCTGGCACCAAGTCAATCTGATGCTGTATGTCTCTAAGCGGTGGTAACTCCTTCGGCAACTCCTCTGGAAACACATCTTTGAATTTTTCCAAAACAGGCTTCACTTCCTCTGGAACTTCAGTAACTTCACTACTTTCATGTCCAATTAGCATAAAAACTTCAGGGCTCTCATCTACCTCTTCCATGAACTCCTTCAAGGACAACAAAGTCTTCAATTCCTCAATCTCCTCCAGTTTGTTCTCATTCTGCTGTCGCCTTTTCGGAACTAAAGTGATTTTCATGCTCTCGAACAAGAAACTGTAGCTATTTGTTCGACCATTATGCTGTACCTCCCGATCGTACTGCCACGGCCTTCCCAACAGCAAATAGCAAACATCCATGTCAACCACGTCACACCAAATCTCATCTTTGTATTTCTTCCCAATAGAAAATGGAACATGAGTTCGCCTCTCTACCTTCACTTCTCCTCCTTTCCTCAACCAAGCAAGTTTATAAGGTCTAGGATGTTTCTCCGTTTTCAACTTCAACTTCTTCACAGCCTCGGTAGAAATGATGTTATCACAGCTGCCCGCATCAATAACAAACTTGCAAAACTTTCCCAAAATAGTGCACGTTGACTGAAAAATGTTACTCCTCAACCAACTCGACTCCTCCTCCTGCTTCGGGGTTAAACAAGATCTCTGTAGCATTAGATTACATCCCTCGTCTCCCGACATCTCTTCTTCCTCCTCATCACGGTGTGAATTGAGATCTTCTTCTACATCCTCATCTTCCACTTCAGCAATCATAGTTCTCTTCTTCGGTTTCAGACATTCGTTGCTCTTGTGACCCACTTCCTAACAATTATAGCATTTGAAATTGGTATTGACTTTTGGTTTAGCCACTTCATGAACAACCGGCTTACTTGCTGCTTTAGGAACATTAGAACTACTACCCGCTCCTTTGTTCTGCCCTGTAAAATTTGGAAACACTCCTCCCCCACGTCTACCTTGTTTCTCCCAAGCCAACGCCTTTTGATGTGCTTCTGCCACATATCTAGGGTCGAACATGTTCACCATATCCTGGATCTGTGTTGTAAGTCCCCCAACAAACCTAGCAGTCAACTGTTCTTCTGTCTCCATAATGTCATTTCGAGCAATCAACTGGTAGAACTCATCAGCATAATCAGCAACAGTCTTCGTCCCTTGCCTCAGGTTCTGTAATCTCTGATACATCAGTGATTGGTAATTGTAAGGCAAGAAAGTAGCCTTCATCAATTTCTTCATCTTCTCCCAAGCAACAATCTTTGACTTCCCCATCCGCTCTCTAGTAAGTTTGGTTTGCTGCCACCACGCCATAGCTCTCCCCCTCAACCTAGTAGCAACCAAGTTCACTTTACGATCTTTCGGAACCTCCTTGAAGTCAAAAATTTCCTCAACATAAGCTAGCCAATCAAGAAATTCCTCGGCCTGCATACCTCCCTTGAATTCCGGTATTTTAGTTTTCATCTCGGACTCCCATTTGTGATCATATTCCGAATGATTTCTTCTTTGACCTCGTCCTCGTCCATGAACACTACCACCATCAAACTCCTCTTCAAAATCTGATGCATATCGATGTCGATCTTGACCACCAACATCTCTACTACCACCATTTCTTCCACCAACATCCCTTCGATCTACATTCCTCCGATCACGATCATTCACATTTCTATCACGATTTCGATCATCAACATTTCTATCACAATTTCGATCATCAACATTTCTATCATAATCTCGATCCACACTTCTATGATCACTATCAACACTTCTCTCTCGATTTGAATGTAGTGAAACTCTACTTCTCCCATGGTTAGATTCAGGTGAAACCCTTCTCTGATTTTGATTCATCTCCAACATCATCCTCTCTAATCGACCAATCCCTTCATTAAGCTTCTCATTAAAGTTTTCGTTAATTCTTTGCTCCATCTCATCGACCTCTTCTCTCCCATACAAAGCATCAATGTTGCGATAACGGTTAGCTCTTCTCGGAGGCATGATCACTCTACTATGAACTTCTTCAAATTGACATTCCGCGTCTTGTATTTATTTGCAAGTGCAGTCCATTGGGATTTTGCTGTCTGGTGTGGCTAAATACTTTATACAGTATTTTATCCAAACAGTTCAGAATGTAGTTTCGGCACAGGAACTCCGAATGCTTCAATGAGTGAATTTTGAGAAAAATATCTGCGTCTTTTTTTCTAGTCTGTCCGTCTTTGGGCTTTGGTTCATCCACTACTAAAATCGGTTGGCATAGCGTCGGACAGGGGCGACGGTTTGCGACGGCTAAAAAAAGCGGCCGTCGCTAGCCGTCGCAAACCGTCGCTCGACCTGTATAACAGCCAGAACCGAGCCTTCTTCTTCCCCATTCCACAAAACCTAAATAAAAAAAGAAACCCCCCCCCCCCGTCGCCCCCTCCCCCCCCCCCCCCCCCCGTCGCCCCCCCATCTCGGTGCTCAAACGTTCGCTCTCTACTCCCCAAATCTATCCGGTATGTGTTCTAACCCTATTTTCTATTCAATTAGGGTTTAATTAGGGTTTATTTGCATGTTTATTGGGTTTAAAAATTGGTTGTTAATGGCATGTTTATGGGTTTGAGATTGGTAGTTACGTGGTATACGTATGGTGATAGTAGTATTGTAGGTTAATTTGAGAATAAAATCATTTTATTTCGACGTTGAAAACGATGATTAAAGCATACTATTATGATGTTGGTTATTGTAGAATTAACGATTGGTGATGTGATTTGGATTAAGATGGTGATAAAATTTTAAGATGCTTATTGATAAGTTTATGCAATGTCGGTTGTCGATTAGGTGAAAATTTAATTATTTAGCATGCGTTAGTTATAAGTGTAATCGTGTTAAAATGTGAAATTTACTTGACAAATATTTATTGAACGTATTATTAAAAAATTTATAGTTGTTAAAATATAAATTAGAAAATTTGTTTTATTTGTGTGAACCCCTTAGACAATTTTTGGCTCCGTCTTACAAGTGTTGTATATGATCGTTATATGGATGTTCGTTATATGATCGTTATATGGATACAATATTTGTTGGATTTGTCCCAGTATTGGACAAGTTACAAACACAATAACGTAATCGCAGTTTATAAATCATTTCAGTTTAAACGGTTAACGAAATTTCGATGGCACTTCCTTTTTTCCCTGTGTACATGCATTTGTGTACGATACAGGGAATAAAGGGAAGTGCTGCCGAAATTTTGTTGAATCGTTTAATCTGAAATGATTTATAAAATATGATTACGTTATTGTGTTTGTAATGGGAAGTAGGATGACCGGCCGTTAAACAAGTATTAACAAGTGTTGTATATATATGATCTGTATTTTATAAAACAATCAAATAATTTATTAAGTGCAATTTACTAAAGTAATAAAATTTAAAAGTTAGTTTGAAACTAATAAATTTGTTCAGTCTAATTTATTAAAATTTACTAAAGTTAGTTTAAAATTTACCAAATTAATAAAGGTAGTCTAGTTTACCAAATTATTAAATTTACTGAAGTTCAGTCTACTTTGTCAAATTATTAATAAAGTTTCAATGAAGTGTTTGTTTGAATTTTCTAATATAATTTTTGCAAATCAGGAGATATGTTCGATTATTTTCTCGATCGTAGTTGGATGTATGAATCCCGAAAAGGTATGAAAGGATCAATAAAGGAACATTTTGTTAACGGTGTACACGAGTTTATTAGATTTGCTAAATCTAATAATGGAAATAACGTAGACATTCGTTGTCCGTAGACATTTATTTGCAGCATATACGAATCACAACATCCATCTGGTGATTTCAGTAAACAATTTGCTGGGTGGTTTGCAAGCTATGTTCACGATCCGAATAACAGTGTTGTTGACGAAGGAATACGACACCTTGCTATTGGACCAAGAAGAAATGTCAAGACCTATCCTATATACTTCGTCAACGGATTTAAATTTAACACCAAAGATTATGGAGCTGAAAAATCAACGTATAACAGCGGTGTATTTGTCAAAGGCAGCGATGATCCAGAAGAGCATATAAAAGATTTTTATGGAGTCTTAACACAAATTTTAGAGTTGACTTATTATACACAACCGCTAGAGAAAGTTTTTTATTCAAATGCAACTGGTTTAGCAACGTTCTCGGTTCTGGAATTAACGTACATAAGGATTATAAGTTAATTGAAATAAAGCATACGTCACATTACTATAAATATGATCCTTTCGTGTTAGCTAAGCAAGCATTACAAGTTTATTTTGCTCCGTATCCATCCTTAAAAAAAGATAAAGCAGACTAGTGGGCTGTTTTTAAAACAAAGGCAAGATTTACATTTGATGGAAATAATATTCCAGATGAAGCAGCGTATCAAGCAGATCTTGAGCCAAATTCCGAAATAATAATAGCCGATGACATCGATGTAGGATCATTGAATGATGAAGCGAATGTTTTAATAGATGCATTTATTAGTAACGAAGAAAATGATATAGAGTACGAGACCGTGACGTCTGAATCAGAAGATGATGAAGAATGATCACAGATGGCATCGTTTGTTGTATTATGTGATGTACTATTCTGAGTTATGTCATGTGTTATATTGAGCTATGTATTCACTTATTCAATGTACTATTCTAAGCTATGTGTTCACTTATGCAATGTACTATTATGAGCTATGTAATATTCTGAGCGATGTACTATTCTGAGCAATGTATTATTCTGATTTATGCGTTATTGTTTTATTGTATGGTTATGTGATGCTCATTTAATCATTATGCTTTTATATATAATATATGATTGTGGCAGATATGGCTGATAGAAGACGTAGGAGTACATCTCAGCCATCTCCATCTCAGTCTCCTGGAGCTGCAGCGGGTCCTAGTAGCTTAGAGGCAGATACACGCCGAGTTGCAGAGATTATTCCGAAGAGTGTTGGATAAATGTTAAATTTATTTCAATTATATTATTTAAAATATATAAACTATATAAAATATGCACGTTAACAATCACAAGGGATTCGAGGTGGAACCATCACAGTTTATTTTAGATGTCTCGAAGAAATCATATAAGGGTCGGATGTCAGCAGTTTGGCCGCATTGGGATAGCATTCCAGCTCATATTAAAAATGCTATATGGGCCGACTTGATGGTAATTACAATTTATATATTTCTATTGAAAATAATATGCTGTATGTAATTCAAAATAAATTCAATATGCAGGCTATTGTACGAGTGGAGCCGCATGATTTAGATGTTTTTAGCAATAATTGGAACCAAAAAATGCGGAAGAATTATAGAGAGACAATATCAAGAGCGAAGAACGCTGGCAAAAAGCCAGGTTGGATGAGCGATGAAGTCTGGAACGGATTTCTCACATATTGGGAGTCAGAAGCAGCTAAAGTAAGCTATGATGAGAATGCTTACAATTATGTTAGTTGCATTATTTTAATCGTGTATCTAAATTAATATAGGAAGTAGCAGCAAGAAACCAAGCCAATAGGAATAAGAATCCGGGTTTACATCGAGGTGGCTCTAAATCTTTCCAACAGCATAGGAGAGAATTGGTAAATATAAAATATATTTAGCATATGGTGATGCATATCTTCATGTATAACATTTATGTTTATTTTCAATATATCTTATTTGTGTATATCTTCAGTTTGCAAAGTACAGAAGGGAGCCTACAATGGCTGAGGTTTTTAGAGCCACACACGCAGTTGAGTCTGTTGATGATGAGGGGAATGCGACCTATGATTGGACCGACAGCAAAGCTGAAGCAGCGATGGTAAATATGCTAACTCGTGATTCAAATTGTATATATGTAAATTTTATACCAACTATTTTAAAATTATGTTTGTAATTGCAGGGGCGATATGACACAAAGGCATCGGCATTGACACAGGCGAGTGGAAGAGCAGAGCTTACAGTTGAGGAGTCCAACAGGATTTGGGATTCCGTTATTGCACCGCCTACTCGAAATAGGCGTTATGGTTTCGGCAATCATGAGGTAAACCATTTCACTAACTTCATATTAAAAGATCCACATTATTCTCACATCAAAAGAATTATTTATATACTATCCAATTCATTCAAAATTCATGTGAAATGCTATCGTATTAACTTCAGTTATTTCACAGGCTGTTAATTCTCAAAGAGCTTATGGAAAATCGATGGAGGAGGAGCGTATTGCTCAGATGCAGAGGCAGCTGAATGAGCTCAACGATTGGCGTAGGGGCCAACTGACACAGCAGATAGATGAGCGCATTGCAGCATTTTATCAGGAGCACGGCTCTATGCCTGGGGAGCAGGGAGATGGATCTGATGATGCCGAGGAGGATGATGATGCATAGTTTTACTATTCTTGTGGGTATGTATTTATGTACGTATTTAGACTAGATTTGATACTTGGGTTTGGATACTTGGCATTTTGGATGATGTTTGGGTTTGATTATATTTAGATTTGATCCTTGTACCTTGATACTTGGTTTGGTTTGGTTTGGTTGGTTTTTGTGTTTTTTTGGTTATATTGTTGAATATTGATGTTGTGGGTATTGTTGAGTTGTGTTATTGTTGATATTATTGAGGTTTGAAAAGACGGTTTGAGGTTTGGGACGAGGTTTGATGGAAGGATAGCTGATGTGTGCACAGCAGATTTTGCCCAGACAAGCGACGGCTAGCGACGGCTAGTAACGGCTTACTGGGCAAAAATAGCGACGGCTGGTAACGGCAGGCAACGACGAGTAACAGACTTGCTTTTGGAATAACTACCTGCCACGTGGCGTTGACACGTGTAAGATACCGTCGCTTGTCGTCGCTATATTAGCGACGGAGCCGTCGCTTATGCCGTTGCTTTTCCTGATGGCAACGGATTAAATAGCGACGGCAATTAGCGACGGCTAGCAACGGCTAGCAACGGCCGCCGACGCATTTTTGCCGTCGCTATACGCTTCCTTTGTTGTAGTGATCCTCCTCAATGCACTTTTGCAGCTCTAACGTGGTGAGATAAAACAACAATTGATTATGCACTATCTCCTTTAACTTTAAACGGATCAGGCCTGTTGTGGGTAGTAGTTTTTGCTGATAGTTCAACTGCCGCCATCTCCTTTTTAGTGAAAATAGGAAAACCTTAAGATGTTATTTAATCATTATACGAAAACAGAGATGAAAATTGTATATCAGTAATTTCGAACAATAAATATTGTTGTAATGAATTTACAACAACACACTATAGCAATAACAACATAGAAACAACACAACTTCGATACAGAAAGATTACAGAATGATGTGTGTATATATATATATATATATATATATATATATATATATATATATATATATATATAAACAAACAAGAAATATAACTGGGATGGACGAACGACGCACGTGTGTTAGTTCATGGCCATATATGTCCTCACCCTCACACAAAATTACCTAACCGTAAAAGCCAACGCGAGTTTGAAGAAAATAGTATATAAATATGAATATTAACTTATTTTTCACGATGTGGAACAATATCTCATTCACTGTAAAGGGCCCCTAACAATAATAGTCTATGACAGATATAGATAAGAAGTAAAAAAATTAAACATTGTAAAAGATTATAAATCAATTCACCACCCTGCAATTAACTCTAATCTCTCCATTATTTCCATTAGGCAGAAGGTTCCCCATCTTCACCATTGCTGCAGCAAAATCATCTTCGAATTGCTTCAAATTTTCGCTATATAGCTTCACTACCGAATCCTGAGATCCACCATTAAACAATTCTTGATCCGAATGCAGCAACCCTTGTTTCATGACAAGGTCCTTATAATACTGGTTATCAAAAGAGTTGCTAGTTTTATCAAGTGGAGAAAGACTGCTGTTGCCAGTAACCGGGCAAGTTGTCTTAAGTTGTCGAGCAAACTCTGGATCAATGTTGAACTCATTATGGATGCGGGTCCTAAAACTCGCACAATGGGCTAGCCCGATTGTGTGTGCCCCCGATAAGGCGGTCATTTCTGGTGCATTGAACCCTTTTGCTACAAACTTGGAAATCAGAGTAGAAAGATTGGAGAAAGGTGATGGTAAATCTCTTTCCGCATCGCTTTTGCTTGCAGTTCTGGAGTCAAGGCGACCCAGTTGTACTTCCCATGCAGGTCCTCCAAGCTAAATATATACTACAAATATCATATTAACATCCAATAATATTACCGTACATATATAACATATACAAAGAATAATATGTACCAAGAGGACATTATCACGAGCAGCCAGAGCCAGAATATCAGCACATGAAACAGTAGCCGGGCAGTTGGCTTCAACTGTAGATTTGATTTCATCTATGACTTCGAAGCCACGGGCAGAGTTTAAGTTTGGTTTTGCATTCTTCTCAGTGTCATTAGATGTGGGTGTGTCATCTAGAAGGATTGATGCATCACAACCCTGCAAGTACATTTTAAACATAAAGCAAAGATATATAACATGGTTATAATATAGAGATAGTCATGCAAATAGGGTCCACTTTATGTACTTCTTGTCAAAGGTGTTTATTTATATCATCTAAACGATTAGGTTAATAAACGGCGGTGGGATGATGCCCAGAAAATATACTTGATTTTTTTTTTTTTTTAAATATATAATGAAATTATCAAAATGGTTAAATGTGTTAGCATATTACATTAACAAAGCAGTCGTGGAAAAAGAGTCGAAGAATGGAGGCTCCCATTCTCGTGTTAGAAGTTGTCTTTGAACACGTTTTGCTAGATAAGTGGAGATGTGATGCAGTATGCATGTTGTATACTGGTTTACCGAGTCCTATGTTTGGGTAGTTATAGATCCTACTTTTATGCTTTGCATGTAGTTGTATCTGCCTATATATTTAGGCTATTTGTTTAATGAAAAAAAAAATAGTTTTTGCTTTCGCTTACTATTACAATATATTGTTCTTTGCTGCTTCCGTTCTCAACAATTGGTATCAGAGCCTTGCGCTCAATTCTTGGGTTTTCCTTTTACTGGCGGCGGTGGCCTCCGTGCTGCTGTCCGCTGGGTATTGTTCTAGTATAGAAGGCTGTTTGCAAGAGAAGCTGAAGCACATGTTAGAAGCCAGAATGAAGCCCACTACCATATGCTGGAAATGGCCGAGGAAGAAGCCTTCGACAATCAGCTGAGAGAGAAAGAGCTAGAGATAAGCCGGACTGCGAACAAAATTGTGGAGCTAGAGAACCGGCCCGTACGTAATAATAAAAAACGAGTCCTTGACATGGTAGGCGAGGGCGATGACGCTGCAAGTGCAAATACAACAGCCGCAGCTGGCATCAGTTCGAAGAGCGTCGGACCGGGCTGAGTTGAAGGGTTCTGATTCGGTGTACGAGGATCCGAAGAGTACCGAGATAAGGAAGGTGATGTGCCAGTGTGTGGAGTATCAGACGATTGGACAGATGTCATGGGAATTGTGTTTCAGCGGCCTGTTAAGTTGCATTTCAAGCGGCAGTACATGTGTGTTTTGGGTCCAGTTGCATTGAATATGGTGGGAGATGACAAGAGTCCAATGGATGATCAGATTTTCAGTTGTATCAGCCGGAGTTTGAGGTGCAGTGATGGTCGGAATTTGAAACAGGTTTTGGCATGTCTGGTGCAGAGGAGGCTGCTATTGACTTATGCATGATTGTGAAGTGATTTGAATAGGTGCAGCGAAGGAGTTGGAAGTTGATGAGGGAATTGCTTGTAGAAGATGGTTGGGTGAGTTTTCAGTAAAGAGCAGAAGTAGTGGCACTCAATTTGCAGACTTGGATAACCCATCACATTTTTTGGCCGTCGGCACAGGGTAGTTTGGGTGCTAGGAGTTTGTTGAAGTGATGGAGCTTAACATGATTTGCCTAAGTTATGTGTTGGTTTTGTGTCACCTGGATGTTTGTTTTGGAGTTTGCAAGGTTGGAGCTGATGGTCTGAGTTGAGGAGTTATGATGTTGTTTTAGTTTACTGTAAATCTGACCAAAAAAAGGTTGTTGCATTACCTTGATTGTTTTAAGATCTTAGAGTTGGCCTTTGAATGCTTAATTTGGTTTGTAGTATGGAGGATGGTTTGCACTTTGATGTAGATGTCGCTTGCTTGCTGTTTGTAATGGTTAATGTCGATGGTTGAAGCCGATGTGGTCGTTGGTTGCGCATATCTGAAACTTTGAAGATAGTGAGGCCAGAGTTGCAGTTTTTCATATGATCGGCAGTGATCTTCCTGAAGTTGTTTGGGATCCGGAGTGTTGTGCACTGATATTGCTTGGTGATGATAGTTTGACGATTGGGCCTGACAATCCGCAGCAGAAGTTTTAGGTGATCGAAATAATGAAGTATAAGTTCAGTTGTGTAAGTGGTGGAGATACTTTTCGCAGTAGGTTGGAGTTGAACATAAGTTTTGGAGGTTGAGGTGTTTACAGTTTTTGGTGATTGCAGTGATATTGGAGTGAGAGTGGTATGGAGGCAGTGTGTTTATGGAAGAGGGGATGCTGCTGGTGCTGGTTGAGATGGTGTCTGAAGATGTTTGGCAAGGCAGTGAGTATGTGTTCTAATGCTGTGAAGGACTTGCAAACTGATGTAGTTGCAAGTGTGGAGGTGAGTGAAGTGGATATGAGAGAGGTTGTAGGCAATTTGTGGACAGTTGCAGGTGAGTGAAGTGATGACAGAAGTTGGTGCTAATAGTGAAGTTGTTAGTGAAGTTATGGCAACACGGTATAGGGGCTTGCAACTGGGTGGTGTAGAGTAAGATGAGTATTAGGCAGTTGAGTGTAGACTGTGACAGAAGCAGTGGTTTGAAATGTATGTTTGTTTGTGACAAAATGAGGATGAATGAGGATGGTAGCAAACAAAATGAGGCAGTGTATTAGGAGGTAAAATGGCAGTCTGTGTAGGAGGTATGTGTGGACAGTGAACGTGTGTTGTAGAAGTAGACTGCAGACTGTGTGTTGAGTGAGACTATGTGAGACAGGAGCAAAGACTAGTGTGATAATAAGAGGGGTAATGAAGTGGTTGCAAGTTTGGTCGTGTTTGAATGTGAACGGGGTGACAGTGGTGATGTAAAGACTGAGAGTTGTTGTTTGTGAGTGTGGACGGGAAGTTATGGGAAGGAGAGACAGTTGCACTGGTATATTGAATGATAGCAGGTTGAACAGATGTTTGGCAGGGTTAGGTGAGTTTGAGGATGAGTGGTGAATGGACAGAAAAGTGTTTGCAAAAATAGTGTGGTAGTAAATGAAGTACTTGCAACCCGTGTGTAGAAGCAAGATAGTTTTGTGTGAAAGTGACATAGATATGAAGACGAAGACGACGAAGGGTGGAACGTCGCTTATGGGGTTGGACTTTTATGGAGAGCGCTCGTGAACTGTTTGTTGATATGCCAATGAGAAGATAGGCATGCCTACATGTGAAGTAGGTTGAGTGAGAAAGACTTGGTTTTGTGTCATCCAACAAGTAAGGAAGAAGAGCTGCGGTTCTCACTTGTTGGGGGATGACATATACAAAGGACGACCTGAATGGAGAGGTCAGTGGATCCCTAAGAGAAAACCAAGAGTATTTGTTGATGGTTAAAGTACCAATCAACGTGAAACAGTTGAGTATGTTTAACCAGGTAATGATGGAAGTTGTGAGAGAGTTATATGCAAGATGGTGAAGAAATTGAGAACGGCAGTTCTTTATAAGTTTTGAGCAGTAAACTGAAAGTTTGACACATATCAGTTTAAGGGAGGGTGTTAGAAGTTGTCTTTGAACACGTTTTGCTAGATAAGTGGAGATGTGATGCAGTATGCATGTTGTATACTGGTTTACCGAGTCCTATGTTTGGGTAGTTATAGATCCTACTTTTATGCTTTGCATGTAGTTGTATCTGCCTATATATTTAGGCTATTTGTTTAATGAAAAAAAAAATAGTTTTTGCTTTCGCTTACTATTACAATATATTGTTCTTTGCTGCTTCCGTTCTCAACATCTCGGTTCCCTTTCCAAAGCTTGTGAAATCGTTGACTGCACCATTCCATGCAGATTTGGACAAGAGTGTTCATAGTATCTTTCGTTTAAAAGTTGTGCATTGACATCAAGAACAAAGAAAGAAAACACCAAGACAGCAGGAACTACTAAGATAGTAGATAAAGCCATATCTACTTATTATAATTAAGTGCTGCTAGTGAGGATTTGCTTGATTGAAATGATATGTATATTTGGCTTATTTGCCATGGTATTTATAGTGTTCAACCGTGCATGCATTCCGCTCTTTTGCCCTGTCCATATTACAACTATTTTAAGATCAAACTTACTTCAAGTTTACGGTTATTAATTTACTAATTAATGAAATCAGAAGATATCAGACATAAAGTGAAAAGATAATATCTTCTTATACCACAAATTAACCGTCAAAGATATATCAAATGCACGAACTTACAAAGAAAATTTGGTAATAGAATAGAAGATAATGATCAAACGGGTACATCAGCCATGTGATTTCATTCTTACATCTCTAACAAACTCAGTAATTATAGTGATTGGATCATGATAACAACAAAGTTGAAAAGATGGAATGTTTCTTCAAAGAAAACGTGAAACGATATAGATTTCTATATATATTATTCAAATTGTTCGATGCATTAAATTAAAGCTTCAACAGATTTATGAAATCGGCCAAAGTTCCGGATATGAACAATATATTGGAAAAGAGGTGGTCAGTGCGTCATCTATGTGCTTGGATTGCTCCTTCTGATTTCTCTATATAAACTAATCTTCCAGACTTGTATTTCACTATTTTATATGTACTGCCCCCTGTATTCCTGGAAACTGCAAGTTCTTACTTTCTGATCAGAAGTATGTAAATATGCGTTGATTTATCGCATATGTTGTGACTTGTGAGCAAATGTGTCTCCATATTATTTAACTAGTGTGTAACACGTGCGTTGCACACGGTAATGTTGTTAAAAAATAATTTTTAAATTTTAATTATTGTTAAAAATAGTATATAATAAATTTTATTGAAATAAAGAAATTTATAATTTAAAATGACATGCAACACTCGAATATAAGGTAGAGGATCACCAACCACATATTCTCGTCGAAATTATTGTCTTAACTCGGTAATATCAATATATATGTGCGTGCGCACGTGCATGTGTGTTTCTATTACTATATATGTAAATAGTTGATGTTATGTGATACATATATTTTTTATATAAATGGATGAAAAAATTGAATTTTCCATTTCTATTAATATGAATATTGTATATATATTTTTAAAGATTTATAATGAAATAACGAATATTAAGTAATTGAATGTATTAAATATTTTAAATTAATGATCAACTTAACTAATTAAATATATGTAGCTGAATGTTAGAAAGTAGGGTAAAAAATGAGAAGAGCTTTGTATGTAGTTATAGTTGAGAAATACATCTTACGATCAACTTATCTGCGCATGTACTTTTATTCATTATTTGAGATTTCAATTAGTAAACCTTTTTTTAACTTAGCAGTTAATCATAAATTTCACGTTGTTGTATGAGTGTCATGTTTACAACTTCAATATTTGCAAAATAATAATAATAATAATATTATTATTATTATTAAATCTGTAGCGTTAATTTAGGTTATGAGTTGGGTAAGTTTTAATATCACGTTGAAAATGAAAATGTCTGCATAACTTAATTTGTATTAGGGTAATCTGTGCTTTCACATTCAATATTGTAAGATATAAATTTATCCTTCTAAAGTTGTAATAATATAATGTTGTAAATGAGAATGTCTACGTAATTTAATTTGTATTAGAGTAATCCGTGCTTTCACATCCCACTGTTGTAATATATAAGTTTATCATTTAAAGTTGTAAAAAACGAAATTTTGTACTACAATATATGATTTTTTAAAGACAAATGAATGATGAAATAAAAATATATTATTGTTTATGTTTACATTTTATGTTATGTGATCCATATACCTTTATATATGAATAAAAATAACAATCTTATCTTCTTCGCTTATATATATGAGTGTTGTATACCTACTTAAATCGGTATATTTTAAGTTTTATTAAATGAATTAATAAATATTAGTTAATCAATTTATTTGAATGATTTAAAATAAAGATGATATAATTGGTTAATACACGGATATGAGTAAAAGTATATTAGGAGAGAATTGAGAAGGGTTTGTAAGTAACTATAGAAATTTAAAATATAGGTGTGTAAAACTAAAAATATAATTTTTCAGTGCAATGCAAATAACTTCATTGAGATAAACGAATTAGGAAATAAATTTGTTATTATTGTTGATGTATATAATTTATGCTATGTGATTTACATATTTTTGTATGCAAATGAAAATTTTGTTTTACCAGTTTGTTGATGCTACTTTGGTATTTAAGGATTTACACGACGTATCTAATATTAGTTAAGTCAATTTATCAAATGGTTTAAATTTTGAATTACGTAATTAATTTAAATATATGGACTTAAATGTAAAATAATAGATGAGAATTAAGAAGAAATTTGTGAATAATTATAGAAAATTTTAAAAGTATGTATTTGATCATAAATTGACATGAGAAGTTTAGTAGAATAACTATAAATTGATAAATTATAATTGAAACTAAAATATCCAGAGAGAGAATTAAGGAGAGTAGAGAAAGCTCCTACAATTAATAAGAGAGCTTGAATTTCTTCCGCTTTACTATTATTTAATAGATTTATACCGTAAACAAAAAGTTTTACTTGCATTCCAATTTGGCACAATGGCATAACTTATCTGTATTAGTTTGAACCAAGGTTCAACTTTTCATTTTCCATTTCCGTTCCGATGATCGAAGAATTCTAAATTTCAGTTCCTTTTCGAAAATTCCAAAAATTACGTTTTAGTTCTGGTTTATGGATTCCTATGTTTTTTGTAAATACAACAAGAAATATATAGTACTAATATTGAATTATTCAAATTACATAAAAGGTACAAAACATACAACATAAACAATTTAATACCAAAAACTATTTTTTTGAACATCATATGAATTGTGGTCATCGCTGTCTTCATCTTATATCGGATCATAATATTATAAAAATCATATTGTCGTATTTGATCTGAATTTAAAAACGTTGTCATCATATTATCAAATATAGGCATTCATCTTGGCTGCTAGACGGTTCGGCAATATGAAAAACCTCCAGTATGGTCAGATGTAGTGACGCAGCACGGAAGTAGATCTGAACCAACAGTCAAATCTATCCAGGATACAATCACGAATTGCGGAAGAATGAATCGACGAAACAAGGTAAATTGATGAATTGATGATACCCAAATGCCCAAATCCGTTGATCTCTCGAAATACCGGATTCTAGCTATCTTCAACACGTTGATCGCGCACGATACCGCGTTAGAAGATCTACGATTCTTCGACGTTGATCTCGCGCACGAGATTCCGTGGATCGGCTTCAAAGTCGTTGATTCGAGCGCACTCGAATATCCGAAGATGGAGAAAGGAGATCACACTAACCTTCCAATTTAAAAAGAGGCACAAAGCTCTCAACAAATTTTATTCAAAATTCAACTCTCTTTACAAATGACAACACACCCCTATTTATAGGAAATTACAACACATACGACTCAACACATGTGACTCACGACTTAACATCATACGACATAAGAACAATAACGACATAACAACAAACGAGTTACAACTTCATACGATTTAACAATAATGCGACATACGACTTACACATCACACGACTTAACAAAACAGCCATATCCACTTGAGCGACTTAAGCATCTTAGTGACTTAACGACTTAAGACAATGCGACTTAACAATCAATGCGACTTAAGAAGCTTGCGGCATAGTAATCAGCGACCTACTGGAAGCATGACATAAGGAAGCTCGCGACCTAGCAATCAGCGACATAAGGAGCTTCGCGACCTAGTCTGGAGCGACATAAGGAAGTTTGCGACACAAGAATTCTGCTCGCGACCTAGGGCTTCGCGACATAAGGTTCTGCTCATTCGCGACTTCTGGAGCGACGTTCGATGGAAGCGGATGTGGGATTCGCGACTTATGGTATGTCGCGCTGCATTCTGGAGCGACCTTCGATGGAAGCGGATTTGGGATTCGCGACTTATGGAGGAGCGACTTAAGGTATGTCGCTTGCGCTGCATCATTCTCCCCTGGTTGAAAAGAATTCGACCCCGAATTCACACTTTCCTCTTCTTCGACATGCTTATTCTCATGGTATGGAATCAAGTGTTTGACGTTGAAAACGTCGGCAATATGGATATGATCCGGCAATCTTAACCGATAAGCATTCTCGTTAATCTTCTTTACGATTTCCAAAGGGCCAATCTTTCTAGCAGCCAGTTTGTTGTAAGTACCAATAGGAAATCGATCCTTAGTCAATACTGTATATACAAAATCTCACTACAAGAAATTTGATTTTTAGTGGCGCACAAAAAACGCCACAAAAAGTTTTGGTTGTGTTTTGATAAACGCTGCTAGAAAACATGCGACTAAAAATCCATGATTTTCTGTTGCATTTATTTTAACGCCGCTATAACTGCATTTTTGGCAGCGTTTTTCAAACACCATCATAAATCTTTTTGTAGCGTTTAAAAAACGCCACCAAAAGATTTTTTGACGCTACTAATAGAATTTCCAACTTTAACCCTGTTTTACGGTTGCATTTACTCAACGCCACTATATATACTTCGGCAGCGTTTTTGAAACGCCCTAAAAGTTGTTTAATATTTTACACCATTTTTTCATGCTATTATTTCCTGTTAATGGTCTATTTTGGTTCTATTATATCAATCAACAATCACTCACATAATCATCATATTCAAATAAGTTAAAAAACACATTAACCATATAATTCAATAAAATATCCATAACCATTCCAATACAATAGTTTTTCGACAAACTGACCTAACTCACATACAATAACCATTTGTATACAAATTTACACATCGGGTACTAATAAATGTTATATCTAACTAGTGCTAACAAAACGTTTGATTACCCATAATTCTTTGTTGCATACACAAGTGAAAGCTAGCATCATCAAGTCCAAATTTGCTCTCTTCAAAAGTCCGATGCCTACACAAGCGAAAGCACAACAGATAGTCAAACAATTACGTTAACTCGTAGGACTTCAAATATAAGATCAAACATCTACAACATTATACAAGTATATTTTACAATGCCATGGCCCATGGGATAGATTTGTAGTCCATTATCTTTTGTTTGATGCTACAGGTTAAAGCATATCAAAGTTCAATTTATAAATAAAAATAAAAAAAGTATGAATGGCATAGCTGTCAATCGAAGATAACAAATGATGCGGCTATCTGTTATATCAAAGGGATGCATACATCCTTTGCCACAGGATTCCTATCCTTCGGTCTAGATTAAGTGACTTATTCTTAGCAGTTTGGGCCTATTTGTTAAAGCCCAATAAAGACCTTTTAAATACAGAATTTTGTAACTCTATTTCGTATTGAATTGAGTCATTAATAAAAGTAACTTCTGTATTACATACTCTCTCAAGAAATCTATTAATCTCTTCTCCAAATTTACATATTTCTATTAAGAAATTCTAACATGGTATCAGAGCTACAAAGCTTCACAGCCGAATATTAAGATCCAATTCACTCATCAGAAAAGTTTCATCATCTGAGTGGGCAGATTCAACTGGGAAAATCAAGTGCCACGCCTGAGTTCTAACAACTAGGCTGCATCAGGACTTTCCCATCAAATCTTGAAGAAATCAATCAAAAGAAAACAGACAGGAGAAATCAAGAAATCAAGAATCATCTCAAAACTTAAGAAAGTGCTCATCAGCAAGATTTATCAGAATTTTAGCCAAAAGGAGATTCTCATCATTTAAATCTTGCAGTGGCATCAAACCTGGTTGTGAGCAATTTCTGTCTCTTAACTTCTTGATCTTTATCTTTGATTGACTTTCTTGCTTTATCTCTCTTTTCCTATTTGATTGTCTGAATATTAATTGAATTCATCATGAGTGATGATTCTGCCTCGGCTACATCTGCCAATATGACTGACAATCATCAATCCTAAACTGTTGTTGAAAAACTGGTTAATACTGTTGTTAGTCCTCAAACCAATCTTGTAACTGCACACTTGAGTGAAGATAATTATCTTCTCTGGAAACTGCAGATTGAAACTGCTATCCAAGGATATGGACTCGAAGGTCATATTCTTGGAACCATCTCAATTCCTCCCAAATATAAAACTGTTGAAGAAAACAAAACTGTTATTAATGAGGAATACACAAAATATCATAGACAAGACAGACTTATCTGCTCTTGGCTATTGTCATCAATAAACACAAAATTATTGTCTCATGTCATTGGATGCAAGACAGCAAATGATATATGGTCAACAATAGAGAAGGTGTTCAATACACAGTCAGCAGCCAAAGTGATGTATCACAAGAGACAATTACACAGCATGAAAAAGGATGGCAATACCATGAGAGAATATCTTTTTAAGGTAAAAGCGACTTGTGATCTTTTGGAGGCTGCAAATCATAAAGTTTCAGATTCAGAACAAATCTTAACCATTCTAAATGGGTTAAGTGATGACTACGAGTCAGTAGTCGCTGTTATTTCATCTCAAAAGGAGTTACCATCTGTCGATGATGTTTACTCCATACTACTGGCCCATGAAGCAAGAATAGATATCAAGAAGCCACAAGAATCTGACTTCTCCATCAACTACACTACTAACTCCAAGAACAAAGGTCAAGGCAACAACAGGTCTGATCAGAATGTACAAAGAGGAGGAAATTCTAATAGGTCTAGAGGAAGAGGCAGATGGAACAATAATAATAGACCCAAATGCCAGATTTGCGAAAGAGTGGGTCATACTGCTGTCAAATGTTACTTCAGGTACTCTAATCAGACCAATGTTCAAAGGAACAATAACCCAAGTGCTAACATGGCTCAAGCTAATCCTGAAACCCAATCAAGTGGTGAAAATAATCATAACTCTAATGATACAACAAAGTCTGAAAGCACTCAAGATGATTGCTGGTATCCAGACTCTGGTGCAACAAATCATATAACAAATAATCTCCATAACTTGAATCTTGGCAACAGGGAGTATAGAGGTAAACAGTCAATTTGCATGGGAAATGGTAAGTGTATCAATATTACACATATTGGTAATGCTTATATTAATGGCAAGAAACAGATGTTCCTGCATAACTTATTAAGAGTACCCAAAATAAAGAAAAACCTCATTAGTGTATCCCAATTTGCCAGTGACAATAAAGTTTATTTTGAATTCTATCCTACATACTGTTTAGTCAGAGACATACTAACTAAAGACATTTTGTTGCAGGGTGATGCTGAAAGAGGACTATATAAATTCAAATCTATCAATAACAATGTGTCCTCAGTCAATATGAAATGCTGTAACATGTGTGTGGGGCAAGACTCCAAAAGTGTATTTGATACATGGCATTATAAACTTGGTCACCCAAGTGTAAAAGTTGTAAAGCAGGTTCTCAATGAAAGTAGAATTTCTTTTGATAATATTTCATTACCTTATGTTTGTACATACTGCCAAATGGGCAAGAGTCATAAATTAGCTTTTAATGAGTCTTCGACTGTCTACTCAAAACCCTTAGACCTGATTGCCATAGACTTGTGGGGACCAGCACCCATATGTTCTGATTTTAATTATAAGTATTATGTCTCTTTCGTTGATGCACACACTAGACACACATGGATTTACTTCTTAAAATCCAAAACTGAAACCAATAATGCTGTTATAAACTTTATAGTTATGGCTGAAAAACAAACTGGCAATCAAGTTAAAGTAATACAATCAGATGGGGGAACTGAATTCAAGACTCTCAGTGATTACTTTAGAGGGAAAGGAATAGTACACAGAATCACTTGCCCATACACCTCAGAACAAAATGGTTTAGTTGAAAGGAAACATAGACATATTGTTGAAACTGGGCTTAGTCTATTAGCACATGCATCATTACCATTAAAGTTTTGGCTAGAGGCCTTTAATACTGCTGTATATCTCATTAATAGATTACCTACAAAGGTAATAGGTGGGATAAGTCCAGTGGAGAAATTACATGGGATTAAACCTGATTACCATAGCCTGAAAACTTTTGGATGTCTATGTTTTCCTTACTTAAGACCCTACAATACAAACAAACTTAACTTTAGATCTAAATCTTGTACTTTTCTCGGATATACTACTAATCAGAAGGGTTACAAATGTTTGGATGAAAATGGAAGAGTTTTTGTCAGTAGACATGTTGTTTTTAATGAAAAAGTCTTTCCTTACAACAACCCAGAGATAAAAACAACCAATAAAGTGTACAACCCAAAAGTGTCAATACCTGACTTACCAATCTATTCTGAACATGAGTCTCAGAATGAAGAGGTGTGGTCTACTAGAGATCACCACACTCAAACCACTGTATCCAGTCAGCATAACTCAGAGTGGATAGATGATCCTAGTCATGCCATTCACTCTCCTGTTCAAACAAGTGAGGAAAATCAGACAGAAGAAGGTGCAAGTCAGAATAATACAAGCAATATGTCAAGACAAGCAAATGAGGATAACTCACCTGATTCTGAAACTCATACAAAGCCCAGTCACCATATGATCACTAGGGCTAAAAGTGGCATCTTCAAGCCCAAGATATATAATACAAGCATACTCTTGCATGAGCCATAAACATATGAGCAAGCTGCAAAAGACAAGAACTGGACAACAGCTATGGATGAAGAATACAATGCACTGATAAATAACAATACATGGAATCTTGTACATCCTCCAGATAACAAAAACATAGTTGGATGCAAGTGGACATACAAGCTAAAGAAAAATCCTGATGGGACAATTAGCAGATACAAGGCAAGACTCGTTGCAAAAGGATATACTCAGCAATATGGTTTTGATTTCAAGGAGACTTTCTCCCCAGTGATCAAACCAACCACTATAAGACTCATTCTTACCATTGCCTTGCACAAAGGATGGCATATAAGACAATTAGACGTCAATAATGCATTTTTAAATGGGATTCTACAGGAAGATGTATATATGCAACAACCACCAGGGTATATCAAGCAGGCAAACCATGTGTGCAAACTAAACAAAGCCATATATGGGCTCAAACAATCCCCAAGGGTCTGGTTTGATAGACTAAAGGGAGTATTATCAGATATGAAGTATCAGTCTATCAAATCAGACAACTCTTTGTTTGTAAAAATTAATGATTCTGTGACTGTCTACATACTAATATATGTTGATGATTTAATCATTACAGGAAACAGTAATGAAGAAATCAGCAATGTCATCAACTGCCTGAACAAGGAGTTCTCGATCAAAGACCTAGGGAATATCAACTACTTCTTAGGTATAGAAGTATTGAGAAAAGGAAATTCTGAATTAATACTATGTCAGAAAAAATATATTCAGGAACTACTCATTAAGACAAAGATGGATGGTGCAAATCCGCAACCAACTCCTATGGTCAGCAATCATCAATTATCTAAACACAGGGGAGAAGCCATATATAACACTAAACAATATAGAAGTGTCGTAGGAGCATTACAATATGCTACTATAACACGGCCAGACATTTCTTACAGTGTTAACAAGGTGTCTCAATTTATGCAGGAACCACTAGATGAACACTGGAAGGCAGTCAAGAGAATACTCAGATATCTTAAGGGAACCTTAAGCTATGGATTGCTATTCAAGACATGCAACAATCTAAACATAACTGGATATTCAGATGCAGACTGGGCAACAGATCCAGACGATAGAAAATCCGTCAGTGGATACTGTATATATGTTGGAGACAACTTAATATCATGGTGCTCAAAGAAACAAACTACAATATCCAGATCTAGCAAGGAGGCAGAATACAGAAGCATAGCTAACGCCATAGCAGAAATCATGTGGTTACAATCTATACTAAAGGAACTAAGAATAGAGAATACAATGAAACCAGTACTATGGTGCGATAATCAAAGTGCCGTGTTCATGACTGCCAACCCAGTTCTACACTCGAGAACCAAACATATCGAAATCGATATGTTTTTCGTTCGCGAGCAAGTTCAAAAAGAAAATCTGCAAATCAATCATATACCTGCCACTTACCAGAGGGCGGACACTCTCACCAAAGCACTAAGCACAAAGAACTTCACCAAGTTTAGGTCTGACCTTCGAGTCGAGAACGTCGAAGATAAAACCGCCAACAAGGACCAAAGCACAAAAATCCTCACCAAATCCAGATCTGACTTCTGTATAGGAGACATCAAAGACAAAACTGCCAACGAGGAATCAGACTCAAGACCTCAGCACAAAAAGTTGAAACGAAGAAGACAAAGTGGTGAAGAGAGCTGCGATCGCCATTCGCCATCAAACCCTAACCCTAGCAGCTTGGGTTTGAGGGGGGCAATCGAAGATAACAAATGAATGCGGCTATCTGTTATATCAAAGGGATGCATACATCCTTTGCCACAGGATTCCTATCCTTCGGTCTAGATTAAGTGACTTATTCTTAGCAGTTTGGGCCTATTTGTTAAAGCCCAATAAAGACCTTTTAAATACAGAATTTTGTAACTCTATTTCGTATTGAATTGAGTCATTAATAAAAGTAACTTCTGTATTACATACTCTCTCAAGAAATCTATTAATCTCTTCTCCAAATTTACATATTTCTATTAAGAAATTCTAACACTGTCAAAATCGAAGTGTACCAGAACCCATTATCCTCACACAATACGCTGAACTTCGCATCACTTATGGCCTACATGTGTCAATTATTGTGACTTGCTCCGTGAGCAGACATCGTCCAACTATTTTCTCATTTCTTCTACAGTTTTGGGTTCGTAACGACAAAAATTAAATTCAACCGAATCTTAAATTTGAGAAAATATTAACACAATAAAGACGACATGCCAACGTCATGATTAGAATTGTACATCAATGGTAGAAAGTGAGCATTCCCAAACGAGTTACATAAATTTATTTCTTTCTGGCTAATAAAATTACACAACTGTGAGAAAAGAATTGGTAAATGAAACATGTGTTATACATGGGGAGGCATAGAAGACATTTCATACAAATTATTTGGTGCATCTATGAAGGAGTGCTTAGCTTGTATTTGTAAACAAAGTTAATATGCAACCTAAAAAAGATTAGTTTGACCTTATTTTGGCTACATTCTTTACAGATAGATGCTGCAGAGATTGGGGAAGAGTACGAGTCCTTGGAACAAAAGTGAGTCTTAATCCTCTAATTGCAAAACAAATCAAGGAAAATGGTTTACAACTTCATTGACATGGCCTGAACACTCACTACATTAATGTTCTCACTTCACTGTATATAATCTTGTCAAAGCATCTGCCACGTAGTTAGTAGTCATTTATCGTTTAAAATAGTTGTCATCTATTGTTATAGGTGTACCTGTAGCAGAATCACATATTTTTTCTCTTTGAGTAAACAACCTTTCAGGGTGCCTACCGCATTTGCTTTGGTCACCAATTTTAATAATATAATAATGATAATGATTATTGACACAGGGCCTACAGAGAACAAGTAGAAATGGTGAAAAAACAATTACTTGAAGTGAAGGCTGTGCGCACTGCTAAAGGAAAGAAAAGTCCCAAGTTTAAGGGACATGAGTCGAGTAATGAATCTTCTACTGAGGACGACGACGACGACGATGAAAATTTTGCAGTTGATTGGAGAGCCAAACATTTGTAATTAAGCATCATGTATCGAGCAATGAATCTCTACAGTTGTGATTGTCTAATGTGATCCATGAGATACTTCTCTTCGAAGCTCCCTTTTCTTGATAAATTGCTGCACTACTATTGAAACTGTAAGGATGAATAGCAGTGAACGTTTGATATCAGTATTTTCGATAAATTGTTGTATGATCTATCTGTAATGAAATATGAATTTCTGCTTCTATGTGGCACTTGATGCTAAGTTTCACTGTTTTGGACGGTTTGAACCATATTAATTTTAGGGGGTTGGTATTTCTTTTTACTAAATTAAACTTGTGCATCATACAATTGTTGTAAAAGTGGGTTAGAAATGTTTACATTTTATCTATATAGCCATAGGCTTCATGATTTATACTATGGCACTAACATGCATGTTCAATAAATTTTGTTATGCCAATTGCACCGCTCTTCCTTTTATTTTCAGGTTGGTACGCGGGTGACGCAGCGGATAATTCAAAACGATCTTCAATCGACGTAAATAGCAATCTGTGGATTGATGGATACTGAAATGCCCGAACTCGTTGATCCGAAGATACCGAACTCAAGCTATCTCTGACTCGTTGATCCGAAGATACCGGGAAAGAGATCTACGATTCTTCGACGTTGATCTTGCGCACAAGATTCCGTGAATCGGCTTCAGCAAACGATGATTCGAGCGTACTCGAATGACGTAAGTGGAGATAGGAGATACACTCGACTACCAATTGAGATTGAAAGCACAAAGCTAACAAAAAAGAATTTTATTCAAAAATCAACAACCCCTTACAAATGATATAACTCGCCTATTTATAGGCGTACAACACAACACTTACATCACAACTCATAGGTCTTAAATGACCTAACACTTAGAATATTTACAACACTCAACAATACGAGTTACAAACGAATTACAAACGACATAAGAAAGTAGTACCGACTTAACAAATATTTGACGACCTAGAGAAACAGTAGTCTTCCGACTTAAAGAAATTCACGCGACTTAAAGAAAACAACTCTCGACTTATCATCTTTGATTCGCGACTTATCAGAACCTCCTCACGAGTTATCATCTTCACTTCCGACTTATCAAGTCTCGCGAGTTAAGGTAGTTTGTTCGTTCGCGACCTTCAGTCATGCCGCGATTTATCTGGCAACGATTCAGGGTTAGGTCGAAATAGTTTTCGGTTGGTGGTTGGGGATTGGGAACAATCGGAGTTAAGTCGTGGAATTGGCGATGAGTCGTAGGTCGTAGTGGAGACTGGAGATAGGTCGGAAAATGACTGCGAGCTATCGTTAGGTCGGAGATTGTTGCGTGGTTCCAGTGACAAGGGTTTAGGTCGTAAATCGTCACCGACATAGGACTTAGGTCGTAAGTCGTCACCGACATAGGGCGTAGGTCGTAAGTCGTCACTGACATAGGGCTTAGGTCGTAAGTCGTCACCGACATAGGGATTAGCTTGTAGTGAAGAATTAGGTCGGAATGGTATTGTGGTGGATTTATGTCGTTGCCGAGCTTCGTTAGGTCGTTCGACTACTTCGCCAATCAAGGTATGTACTGCATCATCCTCTCCAGGTTGAGAGAGATTCGTCCTCGAATTTAAAAGTTCCTCCCCATTGGATTGTTCATCTCCAAAATAAGGTATAAGATGTTTAACATTAAACACGTCAGAAGTGTAAACATCCTCAGGTAGCTTCAACTTATAAGCATTTTCATTGATCCGTTTTATAATTTCTATTGGACCAATCTTTCGGGCTTTCAATTTGTTATATGCACCCACTAGAAAACGATCCTTTGTTAATACAGCATAAACCAAATCACCTTCGTTAAATTCAACGTTTCTTCGTTTCAAATCTGCCGATTGTTTGTACTTCTCATTTGCTTTCTTCAATCGTTCCTGAACAATTTGATGACATTCCGTCAGTCCTTCAACAAAATCAGCAGCTTTCTTAACTGTCCCCTTCGAGTGTGGTATTACCGTTAAATCCAACGGTCCTTTTGGCATACTAGAATAAACAATCTGAAATGGACTGAACCCCGTACTACGATTTACTACATGGTTATGAGCAAACTCTGCCTGGCATAACTTCATATCCCAACTCTTCAAATTATCCTGTACAAGACATCTCAACAGATTTCCCAATGATCTATTCACAACTTCAGTTTGCCCATCCGTCTGAGGATGATATGCACTACTAAACTTCAGCTTCGTTCCCACCATCTTCCATAGACTCAACCAAAAGTGACTCAGAAATCGAGTATCTCGGTCAGAAAAAATAGATTCGGGTAAACCATGTAAACGATATATTTCTTTAAAGAATAACTGTGCCACTCGAACTGCATCCGCTGTCTTCTTACAGGCTATAAAATGTGCCATCTTCGAAAACCTTTCCACCACAACAAATATAGAATCATTTCCCCTCTGAGTCCTTGGCAATCCCAACACGAAATCCATGCTGATATCAACCCATGGTTTGGTAGGCACAAGTAACGGCATATATAACCCCGCATTCGTCGCTGTTCCTTTCGAAACTTGACAGATATGACACCTTTCCACAAATCTCTCTATCTCTTTCCTCATTGACGGCCAAAAATAAGATTGAGAAATTAACTGTAACGTACGATCTCTACCCACATGGCCTTCTTCATGTAATTCTTTAACAATCTTCATTCTCAAGCTACAGTCTGGAATGCACAAACGATTTCCTTTAAACAGAAAACCATCCACCAACACAAATTCATCAGTGCTTCCTTCCTTTACTTTTTCAACAAATTTCACAAAGTAAGGATCTTCTTCAATCAATTCTGGTAATAATTCAAAACCTGTCACTTCAACTTTCATTGTTGTCAACAAATGACTCCTCCTGCTCAAAGCATCAGCCACACGATTGGTTACCCCTGACTTGTGCTTAACGACAAAAGTAAACTGCTGCAAATAAGCAATCCACGATGCATGTCTTGCCGAAATCTTGTCTTGTCCTTGTAAATGTTTCAACGCCTCGTGATCAGTGTATAAAACAAATTCTTTCTGGAATAAGTAATGTCGCCAGTGCTTCACCGCTTGAACAACAGCATAAAATTCCACATCATAAGTACTGTATCTCATCTTTGCTCCTGACAACTTCTCGCTGAAATATGCAATAGGACGCCCATTCTGACTCAACACCCCTCCAATTCCAACCTTTGACGCATCAGTATGCAGTTCAAACAATAACTGAAAATCTGGTAATACAAGAATTGGTGCAGATGTCAGCAACTTCTTGAACTTTCCAAAAGCAATCCCAGCTTCCTCCGTCCAAGAAAATTGTTTCCCCTTCATGCAATCAGTCACCGGTGCCATCACGCTACTGAAGTGTGGAATGAATCTTCGGTAGAATGACGCTAGCCCATGAAAACTTCTCACTTCTGTAATTGACTTCGGCTGTGGCCAATTCCTGACTGCTTCAACTTTATTCTGATCTACCTGGATGCCCTTCTCCGAAACAATATACCCCAAGAACAAAACACTATGCGTCATGAACACGCATTTCTTTGTCGCAGCATAAAATTGTTCCTTTCGTAAAATAAGTAACACTTCCTTCAGATGTTGAACATGCTCTTCCAGACTCCTACTATAAATCAAGATATCGTCAAAGTACACCACCACAAATTTCCCAATGAAAGGCCTAAAAATTTGATTCATCACTCGCATGAACGTACTCGGTGCATTCGAAAGACCGAACGGCATCACCAGCCATTCATACAACCCCTCTCTCGTCTTGAAGGCTGTCTTCCATTCGTCTCCAGGTCTAATCCGAATTTGATGATATCCGCTTTTCAAATCAATTTTCGAAAAGATAGTAGCCCCACTCAACTGATCCAGCAAGTCATCCAACCTTGGCATTGGAAATCTGTATCGTACAGTGATTTTATTCAATGCTCGACTGTCCGTGCACATCCTCCATGTCCCATCTTTCTTCGGTACCAATAAAGCTGGCACAGCACATGGACTCAAACTTTCCTGTACACGTCCCTGCTCAAGCAATTCTTCCACCTGCCTCCTTAATTCTTCATGCTCCTTCGGACTCATTCGGTAATGCGGTCTATGTGGCAATACTGCTCTCGGAACAAGATCAATTTGATGTTGAATGTCTCTCAGTGGCGGTAACTCGTTAGGCAACTCGTCTTGAAATACATCCTCAAATTCTTTCAATACTGACTTCGCTTCTTCTGGGATTTCAACCTCTTCACTGCTCTCACGCCCAATCAACAAGAACACTTCCGATTCCTCCTCGACCTCCTTAACAAACTCCTTCAAAGATAACAACGTCTTCAGTTCTTCAATCTCCTCCACTTTGTTTTCTTCCTGTTGGCGTTTCTTTGGAACCAGAGTAATCTTTGTACCTTCGAACATGAAACTGTAACTGTTGGTCCGTCCGTCATGCTGCACAGCTCGATCATACTGCCATGGTCTTCCCAGTAATAAATGACAAACGTCCATATCTACGACATCACACCAGATTTCATCTTTGTACTTCTTCCCAATTGAAAACTTCACACAAGCTCTACGTCCAACTTTCACTTCACCACCCTTCCTCAACCAAGCTAACTTGTACGGTTTAGGATGTTTCTCAGTTTTCAACTCCAACTTCTTCACCGCTTCTGTAGAGATAATATTATCACAACTTCCAGCATCAATAACAAATTTACAAACTCTTCCCAGAATAGTGCATGTAGATTGAAAGATATTGTTCCTCAACCAACTACTTTCCTCCTCTTGCTTCGGTGTTAAACAACTTCTCCTCATCATCAATGCATACCCGTCATCTCCCGACAGTAAGTCTTCCTCCTCTACTGGTAAAGAATTAGAGCATTCAGCTTCTTCCTCATCTTCCTCCTCAACTTCTGTCACCATGGTTCTCTTCTTCGGTTTCGGACATTCGTTGCTTTTATGACCCATCTCCTGACAATTGTAACATTTGAAACTGTTGTTAACCTTCGCCTTCTCAGCCTCCTTCATCACTGGTTTACTGATAGGTTTGGAAACATTAGCACTTCCACTAACACCCTTCACTTGATTGTTGGAATTAGTAAACACACCACCTCCTCGTCGTCCCTGTTTCTCCCAAGCCAACGCTTTTTGATGTGCCTCTGCCACAGATCTAGGATCGAACATATTTACCATATCCTGGATCTGCATTCTCAATCCCCCAATGAATCTAGATGTCAGTTGTTCTTCCGTTTCCATAATATCATTCCTTGCAATAAGCTGATAAAACTCATCTGCGTAATCATTAATAGTCTTTGTGCCCTGCCTCAAGTTCTGCAAACGTTGATACATCAGAGATTGATAATTGTAAGGTAAGAACGTTGCTTTCATCAATTTCTTCATCTTCTCCCAAGATTCAACTTTTGACTTCCCCATTCGTTCACGTGTAAGTTTAGTTTGCTGCCACCATGCCAAAGCTCTACCCCTCAACCTTGTAGCAACCAACTTCACTCTACGACGTTCTGGAACTTCTTTGAAATCAAAAATTTCTTCAACATTAGCCACCCAATCCAAAAACTCCTCAGCCTGCATACCACCTTTGAATTCTGAAATTTCTGTCTTCATCCCAGATTCCCACTTGTGATCGTACTCCGACTGATTCCTTCCTCGTCCACGTCCTCGTCCATGAACACTACCACCATCATACTCTTCTTCACAATCCGATGTATATCGATGTCGATCATGACCACCAACATCTCTACCACCACCATTTCTTCCACCAACATTCCTACGATCCACATTCCTCCGATCTCGATCAGTCACATTTCTATCTCGACCTCGATCATCAACATTTCTATCACAATCTCGATCCACGCTTCTATGATCACTATCAACACTTCTCTCCCGATTAGAATGTGGTGAAACTCTACTTCTTCCATGGCTCGATTCAGGTGAAACCCTTCTCTGATTTTGACTCATTTCAAGCATCATTCTCTCTAATCGACCAATCCCTTCAGTAAGCTTCTCATTGAAATTCTCGTTGATTCGTTGCTCCATTTCATCGGCCTCTTATCTTCCGTATAAAGCATTAATATTGCGATGACGTTGAACTCGTCTTGGCGGTATGATTGAATTCTTCACAAACACTTCAACAAATTCACACTTCACGATTCAAACACCTTTCGAACTTTGATCCAAAATGAAATGGATCGAAACTCCAACTTTGTTGCAAAAATTTGATGAACACGATGAACACAACTTCAACACTTCAAATTCTCGGCTCCAAGACTCGATTTAGCTATGATTGGCTAAAACAGGCTATGATACCAAACTGACGCAGCGGATAATTCAAAACGATCTTCAATCGACGTAAATAGCAATCTGTGGATTGATGGATACTGAAATGCCCGAACTCGTTGATCCGAAGATACCGAACTCAAGCTATCTCTGACTCGTTGATCCGAAGATACCGGGAAAGAGATCTACGATTCTTCGACGTTGATCTTGCGCACAAGATTCTGTGAATCGGCTTCAGCAAACGATGATTCGAGCGTACTCGAATGACGTAAGTGGAGATAGGAGATACACTCGACTACCAATTGAGATTGAAAGCACAAAGCTAACAAAAAAGAATTTTATTCAAAAATCAACAACCCCTTACAAATGATATAACTCGCCTATTTATAGGCGTACAACACAACACTTACATCACAACTCATAGGTCTTAAATGACCTAACACTTAGAATATTTACAACACTCAACAATACGAGTTACAAACGAATTACAAACGACATAAGAAAGTAGTACCGACTTAACAAATATTTGACGACCTAGAGAAACAGTAGTCTTCCGACTTAAAGAAATTCACGCGACTTAAAGAAAACAACTCTCGACTTATCATCTTTGATTCGCGACTTATCAGAACCTCCTCACGAGTTATCATCTTCACTTCCGACTTATCAAGTCTCGCGAGTTAAGGTAGTTTGTTCGTTCGCGACCTTCAGTCATGCCGCGATTTATCTGGCAATGATTCAGGGTTAGGTCGAAATAGTTTTCGGTTGGTGGTTGGGGATTGGGAACAATCGGAGTTAAGTCGTGGAATTGGCGATGAGTCGTAGGTCGTAGTGGAGACTGGAGATAGGTCGGAAAATGACTGCGAGCTATCGTTAGGTCGGAGATTGTTGCGTGGTTCCAGTGACAAGGGTTTAGGTCGTATATCGTCACCGAAATAGGACTTAGGTCGTAAGTCGTCACCGACATAGGGCGTAGGTCGTAAGTCATCACTGACATAGGGCTTAGGTCGTAAGTCGTCACCGACATAGGGATTAGCTTGTAGTGAAGAATTAGGTCGGAATGGTATTGTGGTGGATTTATGTCGTTGCCGAGCTTCGTTAGGTCGTTCGACTACTTCGCCAATCAAGGTATGTACTGCATCAGCGGGCCTCATGTTGTTGTGACAGCCATCACCATTTGAGTCTTGTTTGGTTTACGGTTTTACTTTTTGGTTTTTTTATAGTTAAAATTCTTTAGTTCTTCGACAGTCAATTTGAAAAAAAATTCTAACTTTTAAAATTGAAAAACAACTAAGTACTAACTTTGCCCTTCAGTTCTGAAACCATACATTCACTTGCCTTGCCGTCAGCTTCAACTTTGAGGCCAGTTCTTCCTTTTTATCCTAAAATAATTATAGTGTTAATTTAACATTGGTTATCACCAAAACAATATAATCTTGTAACTGAAGTCTATGTTCTGCGTTCGTGTGTATGTATGTATACATATGTGTCCAAAACTATACTTTTAACAGATAAAGGGATTTCCTTTTTAATCGAACAGAAATTTTTCCTGGGCTATATGCAGAAAGCCATTTGATAGTTTTGTACCGATACTAAAACTATATGAATATATATTGTTAGAGTAATGAATATATGGTAAATGTAAAATCTTACATGGCTAGGAACTGGGCTCAGTTTGAAGCTTCCTTCAAGTAGACTGCTCTGTTCTTTGGAGAGCTGAAGCTTTTTCTTCCTGCTTTGTGTGCTTGCTTCATCTTCACTGATGATGTCTCCATCTTCATTACTGCCAGATGAAAAGCCTGCTTCTTCTACCTCAGCAGCTGGCTTGTTCATGTGAAAATCTTTCATTCTCATTTTGGCCATCAATAATTCCTTTCGTTTTTTCTTATAAGCAAAATACAGTAGAAAGAAATTGTTGATTTGTTCATACTTATAAGGGAGTATCAGATATATCAAGACTACATAGAGTTAAAATTGACAACTCTTCTAGTATTGGAAGGTTCTCAATGAAATCAAATAAGGTAAAGAAATCATATTAACACCAATTCTAGTAGGATTCTTGTAACTATTCATCACTCAAATATTTATTATTAGGAAACATATATCAAGGTTCATTATCACTGGAACGTTAGTGGAACAAAATAATTATTTCAAAGGTTAAGAAATTAGATAATTAATTGAATGAAATTTAATTAAATGCATATGTAATTATTGTACAAAATCGAATGTACATTATATCAAGTATTAAAGTTCATTAATACTGGAAGGATGGTGACACCAAATCTATTAGTCTATAAACTTACCTTTTTCTTCTTCTTGATTAAATTAATCTATTAAATTAAACTTACTATTATTTCTCAATCATTTTCATTAATACATTTTATATTATCCACTTTTCACTAATCACTATTTCTAAATCATAAATTCAACTGTTTTCATTTCATTAAAGTTCCTTGAACATCTCCACATTCAAAACAATTTTTTCTACAATAGTTTATTCTCTAGTGAATTCAATTTCTAATGCATAGTGTTTTAGCACTACTTGGAAAATTCTATTAATAAAATTATGATCTTCAAAAAGAGATGAATTTTATATAAGTTAATTTCAATTATTTAATTACTTAAAATTTTATATTCAAATTCTTCTCAGTTTTATTAGATCGTAGTGTTCGATAGATATTTGAAAGCTTGCTTGAACAAACTAATTGATTTATAGGAAAGGTAAAAATAATATGGTAAATTCCATGAATTTATTTAGCTCCAAATGCAAACAATTTTCATAAGGCAAATCTTATAGAAATTAGTCAAAATAGTTCAAGCAAGCCAAAGAAATCCAAATCAAACAACATTGGCCAGTGCTCTGGAAAACAGTATCTTTTGAAAACAACTATATAGTAAGTTTAAAATCCTTTCGACATCATTCAATAGCTTCAATCCATAATCCATAGCATTTCCATTTGTTTTAAATGTACAAAACTAACTAGAATTCATCAAACAAGGAAAAGAAGCAAATCAGGATCAAAAACAACAACGCAAGCAAAAAAGTTTAAAGGCAAAACTATTTTAAATATAGTTGAATTATAAACATTATATACTGATGACCAAAAATTAATCATTTACTCTTATGTATGCGCACGTGTGTAACATGTTAGGCTGCCAAGCCTTTATGGGTTCAACATTTCATCCATTTTGGGCAAATTTCAAGCCTAGTAAAGTGGTAAAATACTGACAATAAACCAAAGTTTATACTCACTCGAAATTAGTACAGTCCTAGCCTCTGTCTTCGAATGTCATCATCGAACGTCGACATAATCTCCTCACGCACACAACAGCAGCCGCCAAGCACATCGTCTTGTGTCAAAGTCGGGTTCGCAACTACCATCGCTAGCCTTAGCCGCCTGCTCCATCGTCGTTTAGGCATCCAGCCTCCACCTCGCCCTACAACGTCGTGAGCTCCCAGCCCTTCGTGACGTCACCGTCATCTCCTGCCATCGCGTTGCCCTCCTCTAGTCGCGATGTTGTTCGCGTATTTTTCTTTTTCTGTTTTCTCATTTTCGATTTCAGTTTGATTTGGGAGTTGGAGAATTAGGAAAATTAGGGCTGTGGAGTAAATTGGAAGAGACAAACAATTTTTTTTAAGTGGAGTAGTCTGAGAAGAAGAAAAAGGTGAAATGAAATTTGAGCGGCCACAAAAAACTTTAGCAAAAAATTTCACGAATCACTGGCGGGAGAATTAGCAGCGTTTGTTTGTCTATTTTTATATTGTAAAATTACCAACAGTTGCACAAAATTTAAAACGCCACTAATTAATGCAACTAAAAATAGTTTTTCTTGTAGTGTCTCCTTCTTCGAACTCAACATTTTGTCGTTTAATATCCGCGGATTGCTTATACTTTTCATTCGCCTTAAGCAATCGTTCCTGCACACCCTTGTGGCACTCTTGCAATTCATTCACAAAATCACTAGCCCGTTTGATCACTCCCTTCTGTTGTGGTACTATAGATAAATCTAATGGTCCCTTAGGCATTGTTGAGTAAACGACCTGGAATAGACTGAACCCAGTGCTACGATTAACTGCATGGTTATGTGCAAACTCGAATTGACACAGCTTGGAATCCCAACTCTTCAAATTGTCATTTACGAGGCATCTCAATAGATTACCTAGGGATCTATTCACAACTTCTGTCTGTCCTTCCGTATGTGGATGATAAGCACTATTGAATTTCAGCTTTGTCCCGACCATTCTCCATAGACTCATCCAAAAATAACTCAGAAAACGAGTGTTTCTATCCGATACAATTGATTCAGGCAACCCATGAAGACGATAGATCTCTCTGAAATATAATTGTGCGACGTTAACTGCATCTGCCGTCTTCTTGCATGCGACATAATGTACCGTTTTTGAAAACCGATCAACCACCACGTAGATAGAATCATTGCCACGTTGCATTCTCGGCAATCCCAATACAAAGTCCATACTAACATCCACCCATGGTTTAGTAGGTATAGGCAACGGCATATATAAACCTGCATTTTTTGCGGTCCCCTTTGAAACTTGACAAATATGGCACCTCTGAACGAACTTTTCAACCTCCTTTCTCATTGACGGCCAAAAATAAGACTTTGAGATCAACTGCATAGTACCGTCTTGGCCCACGTGTCCTTCTTCATGTAATTCTTTGATGATTTTCATTCGCAGACTGCAATCTGGAATACACAACTAATTTCCTTTGAATAGAAAACCATCAACCAGCATATATCCATCCATGTTTCCCTGCTTGTCTTTGTCTAGGATCTTGGAAAAATATGAATTTGAAGTAAGCAAATCTGGAAGTAAGTCAAAAACCATCACCTCTACTCGCATGGTTGTTAGTAAATTATTCCTCCGACTCAATGCATCGGCGACGCGATTAGTTACTCCAGACTTGTGCTTTACGACAAATGTAAATTGCTGCAAATAAGCTATCCACGATGCATGCCTAGCTGCAATTTTATTCTGCCCTTGTAAATGTTTCAATGCTTCATAATCCATATACAAAACAAATTCTTTGCGGAATAAGTAATGTCTCCAATGCTTCACGGCCTGCACAATAGCATAAAACTCCACATCATAAGTACTGTATCTCATCTTTGCTCCAGAAAGCTTTTCACTGAAATACCCTTCTGACTCAGCACTCCTCCAATTCCAGCTTTGGACGCATCTGTATGTAACTCAAATAGTAACTGAAAATCTGGCAACACTAGAATCGGTGCTGATGTTAAAAGTTCCTTGATCTGTTCAAAAGCAGATCCTGCCTCTTTCGTCCATGAAAATTGCTTTCCTTTCATACAATCAGTAATAGGAGCCATCACACTACTAAAGTGCGGTATAAATCTTCGATAAAATGAAGCTAACCCATGGAAACTTCTGACTTCTGTTATAGTTTTGGGCTGTGGCCAATTTCTGATTGTGGCTACTTTACTCTGGTCCACTTGTATCCCTTCCTTGGACACGACATAACCCAGAAATAAAACACTCGGCGTCATGAACACACATTTCTTCGTTGTTGCATAGAACAGTTCTTGACGAAGAATAGTTAACACCTTTCGCAAGTGTTGAACGTGCTCCTTTGTTCTAGCACTATATATCAAGATATCATCAAAGTAGACTACCACAAACTTCCCGATGTAAGGTCTGAAAATTTGATTCATCACCCTCATAAATGTACTTGGTGCATTAGATAGGCCAAATGGCATGACCAGCCATTCATATAATCCTTCCCGAGTCTTGATTGTTGTCTTCCATTCATCACCTGGTCTTATGTGAATCTAATGATAACCACTCTTAAGGTCGATCTTAGAAAAGATTACAGACCCACTAAGTTGATCCAATAGATCATCAAGTCTTGGCATAGGAAATCTGTATCTGACAGTTATTTGGTTAAGTGTCCTGCTGTTTGTACACATTCTCCACGAACCATCTTTCTTTGGCACCAACAGAGCTGGTACAGCACAAGGACTGAGATTCTCTCAAACATGCCCTTGCTCAAGCAACTCCTCAACCTGTCTCCTCAACTCTTCATGCTCTTTCGGACTCATACGATAATGCGGCCTATGCGGTAAAACAGCACCTGGCACTAGATCAATTTGATGTTGTATGTCCCTTAGTGGCGGTAAATCCTTGGGTAATTCCGTAGGAAAGACATCTTCAAATTAATTTAACACCGGTCTAACCTCTATAGGAATTTCAAGCTCTTCACTTGTTTCATTCCCAATCAACATAAACAATTCTGCACTATCTTCCACTTCTTTAACAAATTTTCTCGAAGATAATAGACTAGTTGGTTCCACTTTCTCCTCTAACTTGCTTTCACTTTGTTCACGCTTCTTAGGAACTAAGGTGATTTGAGTACCTTCGAACATGAAACTGTAGCTGTTGGTGCGACCATTATGTTGTACAGCTCTATCATATTGCCATGGTCTTCCCAATAGTAGATGACACACATCCATATTGACAACATCACACCATATTTCATCTTTGTACTTCTTCCCAATAGAAAATGTAACAAATGCTCATCTTCCCACTGTCACTTCTCCACCTTTCTTTATCCATGCCAATTTATAAGGTCTAGAGTGTTTTTCAGTCTTCAACCCTAACTTCTTGATGGCTTCTTCAGAACTAATGTTATTGCAGCTTCCCGCATCAATAACAAATCGACAAACCTTTCCCAAGATAGTACATGTAGACTGAAAGATATTGCTTCTCAGCCAACTAGAATCATTCTCATGCTTTGGCGTTAAACAAGACCTCCTCATCATTAAGTTACACCCTTCGTCTCCTGACACAACTTCTTCATCTTCATCAAACTTTGGTGTTTGAGAAGAATCAATTTCAGCTTCCACATCCTCATACTCACATTCCTCTGCAACTAATGCTCTCTTCTTTGGCTTTGTACATTCATTACTATTATGGCCAAACTCCTGACAATTATAGCACTTGATACTGTTATTGACCTTTGCTTTAGCGGCTTCATTGACAATTGGTTTATTGACTGCCTTGGAAACATTAGCACTGCTACTAGCACACTTATTCTGGTTGTTGGGACTCGTAAACACACCACCTCCTCGTCTCCCTTGTTTCTCCCAAGCTAGAGCTTTCTGATGTGCTTCAGCAACAGACATCGGATTAAACATATTAACCATGTCTTGAATTTGCATTCGTAACCCTCCAACATATCTAGTCGTTAGCTGTTCCTCGGTTTCCATAATATCATTCCTTGCAATCAATTGAAAGAATTCATCTACATAGTCATTCACGGTCTTCGTCCCTTGTCTCAAATTCTGCAAACGTTGATACATAAGAGATTGATAATTGTACGGCAAGAAAGTCGCTTTCATCATCTTTCTCATCTTCTCCCAAGTGACAACTTTTGATTTTCCCATTCTCTCCCGAGTTAGTTTAGTTTGTTGCCACCAAGCCATAGCTCTTCCCCTTAGTCTTGTAGCAATTAATTGGACTCTGTGATTCACAGGCACATCCTTGAATTCCAAAATTTCTTCAACATTTGACAACCAATCAAGAAATTCTTCTGCTTGCATACCACCTTTGAATTCTGGAATTTCCATCCTCATACCTGACTCCCATTTACGATCATTTTCTGAATCCCGAAATTGATTTCGCACTTGGCCATGTTTTCAATAATGAATACTACCTCCATCACCTTCTTCCTCAAAATCAGATGTATTTCGATATCGATCCTGACCATCTACATCCCTACGACCACGCATGTCCCTTCTACCCTGTCTTTCAGCATTACGATATGGTTCATTTTCAAAACCACGTTGAGTTCTTCCCTCTTCATTTCGGTACCCATTGTGATCTCGCATCATTGAAACTGATGATTCTCTCCTATCTCGATAAGACTGGGGTGACATCTTCCTTTCTTCCGAAACCGATGGCAAAACCCTGTTTCCACGGTGGTTCGAAACTGGTGATGTTCTCCTTTGATTATGATTCATGTCGTTCATCAATTTCTCAAATTTTTCAATACCCTCATTGAACTTTTCATTGATATGCTGCTCCATCTGCTCAGCTTCTTGTCTTCTATACAATTCTTCAACATTTTGATAACGGTTAGCACGTCTCGGAGGCATGATCAAATCTTCAACATATCCAAACACAAACTTCACTTTGATCCAAAAAAATCTCGAATCAAAACTCCCCAACTTGTTTGAAATCTCACGAACACCCAAATGAACAAACAACTCAATTCGAACTCCAAAAAATTCAAATCTCGAAACTTCACACCCAACGAACTTGGAAAAGTTCGTCTCCTTGCTCTGATACCAAAATGACGCAGCACAGAAGTAGATCTGAACCAACGGTCAAATCTATCCAGGATACAATCACGAATTGCGGAAGAATGAATCGATGAAACAAGATAAATTGATGAATTGATGATACCCAAATGCCCAAATCCGTTGATCTCTCGAGATACCGGATTCTAGCTATCTTCAACACGTTGAACGCGCGCGATACCGCGTTATAAGATCTATGATTCTTCGACGTTGATCTCGCGCACGAGATTCCGTGAATCGGCTTCAAAGTTGTTGATTCGAGCGCACTCGAATATCCGAAGATGGAGAAAGAAGATCACACTCAACTTCCAATTTAAAAAGAGGCACAAAGCTCTCAACATATTTTATTCAAATTCAACTCTCTTTACAAATGACAACACACCCCTATTTATAGGAAATTAAAACACATACGACTCAACACATGTGACTCACGACTTAACATCATACGACATAAGAACAATAACGACATAACAACAAACGAGTTACAACTTCATACGATTTAACAATAATGCGACATACGACTTACACATCATACGACTTAACAAAACAGCCATATCCACTTGAGCGACTTAAGCATCTTAGCGACTTAACGACTTAAGACAATGCGATTTAACAATCATTGCGACTTAAGAAGCTTGCGGCATAGTAATCAGCGACCTACTGGAAGCATGGCATAAGGAAGCTCGCGATCTAACAATCAGCGACATAAGGAGCTTTGCGACCTAATCTGGAGCGACATAAGGAAGTTCGCGACACAATAATTTTGCTCGCGACCTAGGGCTTCGCGACATAAGGTTCTGCTCGTTCGCGACTTCTGGAGTGACCTTCGATGGAAGCGGATTTGGGATTCGCGACTTATGGTATGTCGCGCTGCATTCTGGAGCGACCTTCGATGGAAGCGGATTTGGGATTCGCGACTTATGGAGGAGCGACTTAAGGTATGTCACTTGCGCTGCATCACGTAGAATGCCTATAATCAAGAACATTTTTAGAAGTATATATGTCATCGTAATTACGTTGATCTCCATGTTCAACGTTCAAATTTCTATCTTTTCGTTCACTGTAGTGATTTGCATCTCCCCTATGATAATTTTGAGTAGGTCTTTGAGAATCAACAAAAGCGGGACCAACACCATAACCACTAAAATCAATACCGTAACAACTAGCATTACGTTAATCATCATTTGGTAAACTACTATTTTCACTGTTGTTCTTTCTGTAGATACATTATCATTGTCCGACCAAGGATTATCACTTCTTTTATCAAACAATGGATTCTCAACTTCTCTATTCCATTCTATAAGTGGATCCTCCTCACGAAAGATGTAATCTACATCAATATGTTGGTCAGTTATATGTTGTCGTTTAGCATCTCGTACTCTCAATCGTATTTTATAATGTACACATACCAAATTTTCTACATTTTCCATTTTTATTACGTTTCTTAACATCGTATGAACCATCGCAAACGTTGTCCAGCTTCTTTCATAGTTTGAGAAGAAACCGTTTGACTAAGAATACGTATTGCTAAAAGTGTTAAATTTGGAGCAACTTCGCTACCAATTATTGACCATTACATAACTAGAAGACATGACTTAGCTGACTATTTTTCTTTTGCGAAACCAAACACATCAAGTTTCATTCTATAGTTTTCTACCTACACAAATCATTAATAAACATGTGATTGTTTGCATTAAATATAATAACAAGAATCATGAGTAGTTGAGTACTACGTTTTATTACCTCTTTTGAAATTGCAATTAGCATATCAATAGATACATTTTTTCAAGAACATTTGTCCATCCTTTTAAAACTTCGTCATCATTTATTGTATTATCTCCATATTGAATATGAGGATTGAGAAAATAACCTAAAATAATTTGATAGTTTATAGAGATATTGACATGCTAAGTCCTTTTATGATTGTATAATAACAAAATAATAATTATATGTAGCTCGACGCAATTTTCCTTTCCATCTTTTATCAATTTTATTCTACCATTTTGGGTTTTGTCTTCCACAAACATTTTTCTTAATTGATTCCTTCGCTCGATCCATTGCTTCATATAGATATCCTTTTCCCGCTTTTTCATTATTGTCCACCATTCTTAAAATATTTACAGGTGGATCAAATACGAGAGCAACAACGTTAGCCCAAAATTTATCACTTTATAATTAAAAATTGTCATTTTTTAGTCTTTAGGACCGAGTTTAGGAATCTTTGCGGTCCACTCCCTCGAAGAAATCATCCTTCTTAAATTCTCTTTATGCGTGTATATGGATTTTAATGCAATAAAATAAGTAGCAAATTTGATTACTGTTGGCTGAATCAATTTCTATTGTTGGTTTCTCTTCTCACTATGCCTAGTAACTAACCATGAGTATATATGAATCCTGTTAGTGACCGGCAATTTGAAATAATAGTTTTTATCTCGTCTTCTTTTGAAATATCTTTTAAAATCAAATCGATACAATGTGCTGCATATGGTGTCCAATATAGTTTTCTTCTTTTCCATTAGTTGTTGACTAGCGGCTTTATAATTTGCTCCATTATGGGTTACCATTTGCACAATTCTATTTTCTCCAATAAAATTAACTACATTATCCATTAAATCGCAAATATACTAAGAAGTTTGAAATTTGTCAGTAGGATCTATATATTTAAGCAAGACAGTTCCTTGGGTAGAGTACACAAGAAAATTTATTGTTTTTCTTCTATTTTATTTGCTCCAACCGTCATACATCAGCGTACAATTATACTCATCTCAAAAATTGGAATAAGTGTCAATGTGTTGTTTGACTTCAATGCACTCTAAATCTAAATATGTTTTTGAAAGTTCACTCGAAGTAGGTGCTTTAATTCCAAGATCGGCTTCAACAATGACATTAACTATCGGTTGATAATAAGGACTTCTTGCAGTATTATGGTTAAAGTAAAATAAAAGTTGATATGATTGAAGTAAACTAAAGTTGATATGATTGAAGTAATATAAAGTTTTGATTCTTTGCTGAGTTGGTTGATTAGGAGAATTATTGTTTGATTTTAACCGTTTATTGAATATTTTTACTGATTTTTAACCCTAATCTGGAATTCTGGAATTCTAGGACCTTTCTGGTCCGACCACCATCAGAACTGGGATAGATTCTCCGAGATTCCGTCTTGCCGGCCAAAATGTTGAACCATGGTTTGCATAGAGCTTGTCTTGAGCCTCTAAGTTTTCTACGTGATTGGGAATGATAAATTTTGTAGTCGTGCTAAAATAATAGAGTGAAACAGTAAAATAATGAAATCATGATCTTATACATGCCTAACTAGTAAATATGGCTAGTATCACATTAATAAGGTAAAATGAACATCCTTACTTGACCACTACTGTTACTAAAATAATCATTAGTACATCGATTATAAATCGGCTGTTGTAATTTTAAGTTTACCAATATACAAGAACAATTAAAAAATTTGCAAGTAATTCACTAGCAATAATAGTTTCTTCTTTTTTAGTTTTATATTATTTCACTTTTTATAGCGCTAATACATATATCAACATGACATACTAATTTAGAAAATTTCCATGATTCATCAAGGATTATATGAACTAAATTAAAGAATTGTTATTCTCAGAATTTAAACTATAAAGAAAAAACTTAAAAGAGATAATTACAAATAAAACTACATCATCTTAATATCTAGGTTATCCTAAATATATTTTCATGGTTAATTTTCTTTAATCAATTTCAAAGATCTTTATTGATGTAAATATGTACAAATATACACAATCACATAGCCAAATATTGGCCATAACTTCTCCTTCTAGTATAAATTATATAACCCATTATTTGAAAATAAACGAAATCCTAAAACAACCCAAAAACTCAACTTTGGGTTTTTACCCGATCAAAATTCTCGAATCTTCCTACATACTGAAATATAAGTTCATTAAACTCAAACCTAAGTTCATTTAACTCATTCTTATTTTTCTTTAAACCCATGTTGGCTACCGAAAACCCACTCAAAGAAGTAATTTTACACCGGAATTTCATTGGATTTCACCAGTGCATGTCAGATCTAATGAGTTTGAGCCTAGTTTAGAGCACTCTCCCGCCTTCCTTAGGTTCAAGATTATGATGTTTAGTTTTGAACCCGGTTGTTTTACTTCTTCTACCTTCAACTAAACGTGAATGCTTTCCCAATGAATTCGGCAAAGCCAGCGCCCATTGCACCCCATCAAGGAGCTCAGACAAAGCTCCCGCGTGCTAATGAAGTGTTGAAAACATCCAAATCCTAAACCGTTTCTCCAAAGACTAAAGTACTAAGAAGCGTAAACTAGCACTCACCAAGAAGATAGGACCTCAATCTCTCACTAATACTCTTCCTCATCTACAACCAAGCTCCTCCCTTAACCGTGCTACCCTATGACACCTAGCACTTCTCCAAGCGAATCAAGTTCGAGCAATGCTCGAACTTCCCAACCGGCAATTTCTTAGTGTACTTATCCGCCGCGTTATACTTTGTGTGCACTTTCCGAAGATATACTTGCTTATCCTCATCCATGACTAGTAAAAATGACTCTCTCACTTCAATATGCTGAGCCCGTGAGCTAAACGCCAAATTCTCTACAAAGTGAATAGCACTTTGGCTATCACATCGAACATCGATGCTATCATGCTCCAATCCCAAGTCACACAACAATCGCCTCAAATATGTTGAGACTTTCCATTATACACAAAGTTTTGCGCTCTACTTAACGCTGCTTGATTATCACGGTGTATGCATATGGTCGGTATATGTTTAGACCAAAATGGAATATCTTTTAAAAAATAACGAAGCCATTCTGCTTCTTCACCTGCTTTATCTAAAGCGATGAACTCTGATTCCATAGTGAATCGAGCTATGCATGTTTGTTTAGTAGATTTCCATGACACTGCTGCTCTTGCTAAGGTGAAGACATAACCACTAGTTGATTTAGATTCCACTGAATCAGAAATCCAGTTTGCATCACTATATCCTTCTAAGATGGCAGAATATTTTCATAATGTAGGGAAAAGTACGTGGTATACTTTAAATATCACAACACTCTCATTAGTGCTTTCCAATGTTCCTTTCCTGTATTGCTTGTATACCTGCTCAGTCAACTTACTGCATAAGCTATATCTGGTCTTGTGCAATTCATGAGGTACATTAGACATCCTATTACACGAGAGTATTCCAGTTGCATTACACTCTCATTAGTGTGTTTATGCAGTACTTCCGATGGATTAAAAGATGTTCTTACTCCTTTAATTTCGTAATTTTGAAAATTTTCAATCACTTTTTCTACATAGTGTGACTGAGATAGTTCAATTCCATTAGGTGTTTTTATTATTTTGATTCCCAAAATAACATCTGCGACTCTTAAATCTTTCATGTCGAAATTGTTGATTAACATTTTCTTTACAGTCCCAATTACCTTACTATTTGGACCAAAGATTAGCATATCATCTACATATAAACAAATCATCACGTATGATTGTCCACCTTGTTTATAATAAACACATTTATCATATTCATTTATACGGAAACTATTTTTTATCATGACACTATCAAATTTTGCGTGCCATTGTTTTGGAGCTTGTTTTAGTCTGTATAATGATTTTACTAATCTACATACTTTGTTTTCATTTCCTTTGGAAATAAAACTCTCGGATTGCTCCATGTAAATCTCCTCATCAAGATTTCCATTTAAGAATGCTATCTTTACATCCATTTGATGAATCTCTAGATTATATATGGATGTAATTGCTATTAACATTCTTATAGAGGTTATTCGTGTAACTGGTGAATAAGTATCAAAGAAGTCTATACCTTCTTTTTGACGACATCCTTTGGCTACAAATCTTGCTTTATATTTGTCAATAGAGCCATCTGGTTTCATCTTCTTTTTCAAGATCCATTTACAACCAATCGGTTTTATTCTAGGTGGAAGATCAATCATTTCCCAAGTTTTATTACTTGAATTGAATCAATTTCACCTTTGATTGCTTCTTTCCAACATGAAGATTCAGAAGATGACATTGCTTCCTTGTACGTTTGAGGTTCGTGTTCTAGCATGTAAGTTAAAAATTCTGAAACCAGATGTCTTGGACGTTCTTACCCTTATGCTTTTTCTTGGTTCAACTTCCTTAATTTCACGATGAGTTCCATCTTCATATGGCTTGCTTGATTCTTCTCTTGTCCTTTTAGGGACATAATTTCCTTCATTCCTTTTGTGCGGAAACACATCTTCAAAGAATGAGGCATCTCTCGACTCTATTATTGTATTTACATTAATATCAGCTATATCAGACTTGAATACCAAAAATCTGTAGGCACTACTATTTTGGGCTGGTCCTAGATAGTAAGAGTCTACGATTTTTGGTCCAAGTTTGACTTTCTTATAAGGCGGAACTGGAACTTTTGCCAAGCACCCCCACACTTTGAGGTATTTGAACTTGATATGTGTCCTTTTCATAACTTATATGGAACTGTTCCTGTTTTATTGTGAGGATTCTTGTTTAATATGTGATTAGACATATTTAAGGCTTCCCCCTACAAGTTCGTTGGTTGACCAGAGGTCAATACAATTGCATTTATCATATCTTTTAATGTTCTATTCTTTCTCTCGGTAATACCATTTTGTTGAGGTGAATATGGAGCTGTTGTTTGATGAATTATACCATTTTCTGCACAGAATTTTTCAAATGGTGATTCATATCCTCCACCTCGATCATATCTCAATATATTGATCTTTTTATTTAACTGATTTTCTACTTCAGCCTTATATTTTATAAATGATGTAATTGCTTCAACTTTACTATTTAAACGATATACATAGCAATATCGTGTATAGTCATCAATGAAAGTGATAAAGTACTTTTTTCCACCTCTTGTAGGTAATGATTTAAAATCACATAAATCAGCGTGAACCAAACCTAGTGGTTCAGTACTTCTATCAATAGTATGAAATAGTTTTTTAACCAATTTTACTTCTACACATGTCTCACATTTGTAATTTTTATCTACTTAGAATTTAGGAATTAATCCCAAGTTTTCTAATTTTATCATTTTTCGGAAATTTATGTGTCCTAATCTATCATGCCATAGTAAAATTTCATGATCAACCAAATAAGAAACTTCATTTTTATTAATAGCACAATGACTACGGCTACATTTTCCTTAAATAGGTCATCACATAAATAACCCATTCCTATATAAATTTCAGCCTTAGACAAAACTACTTTAGCTGACTCGAAGACCATACGGAAGCCATTTTTTGAGAGCATAGGTCCAGAGATAAGATTCTTGCAGATAACTGGAACATGAAGAACTTCATTTAGTGTCATGGTTTTTCTGGATGTAAATTTAAGAACGACGGTGCCGTTACCTTCGATCATGGAAACTGCAGAATTGCCCATGTAGAGAGTTTCTTCTTGATCGTATTTCTTGTACGTGGAGAATATAGATATATCAGAACAGACATGACGAGTAGCGCTTGTCTCTACCCACCATTGTGTAGGGTTTTGTACTAAGTTGCATTCTGAAACAACTCCTGAAAACTTCATCTCCTCAATGGTTGAACTTAAATTTTCCACTATATTTGCTACCGATTTATCATTTGTCTTCTTGTGCATGCAGTCTTTAGCTCCGTGCCCAGTCTTTCCGCAGACCCAACATTTGCCTTTGAACTTCTTGGTTTCCTTATCTTTGGATTGATTATCTGGTGCCTTTCTCTTTTTCTTTTTTTTGTTGAAGTGTCCTTTCTTCTTTGACCCTTCTGTAACAAGTGCCTCTTCGCCTTTGAGTTGTTTTATTCCGCGATTATCTACCTCAATTTTTAATCTGACAATGCGATCTTCTAAGGAAATCTCCTTTTTCTTATGTTTCAGATAGTTGCGGCAGTCTCTCCAAGATGGTGGTAAGTTTCCTGTTATCGCTTCAACAAGGAATGACTCTCCAACTTTATGTCCTTCCGATTCAAGTTCATGGATTATAAGTTGGAGTTCCTGCACTTGACTAGTTATAGATTTGGAATCCATAATCTTGTATTTCATAAATTTGTTTACTATGAACTTCTTCAAATTGACATTCCGCGTCTTGTATTTATTTGCAAGTGCAGTCCATTGGGATTTTGCTGTCTGGTGTGGCTAAATACTTTATACAGTATTTTATCCAAACGGTTCAGAATGTAGTTTCGGCACAGGAAGTCCGAATGCTTCAATGAGTGAATTTTGAGAAAAATATCTGCGTCTTTTTTTCTAGTCTGTCCGTCTTTGGGCTTTGGTTCATCCTCCTCAATGCACTTTTGCAGCTCTAACGTGATGAGATAAAACAACAATTGATTCTGCACTATCTCCTTTAACTTTAAACGGATCAGGCCTGTTGTGGGTAGTAGTTTTTGCTGATAGTTCAACTGCCGCCATCTTAGTGAAAATAGGAAAACCTTAAGATGTTATTTAATCATTATACGAAAACAGAGATGAAAATTGTATATCAGTAATTTCGAACAATAAATATTGTTGTAATGAATTTACAACAACACACTATAGCAATAACAACATAGAAACAACACAACTTCGATACAGAAAGATTACAGAATGATGTGTGTATATATATATATATATATATATATATATATATATAAACAAACAAGAAATATAACTGGGATGGACGAACGACGCACGTGTGTTAGTTCATGGCCATATATGTCCTCACCATCACACAAAATTACCTAACCGTAAAAGCCAACGCGAGTTTGAAGAAAATAGTATATAAATATGAATATTAACTTATTTTTCACGATGTGGAACAATATCTCATTCACTGTAAAGGACCCCTAACAATAATAGTCTATGACAGATATAGATAAGAAGTAAAAAAATTAAACATTGTAAAAGATTATAAATCAATTCACCACCCTGCAATTAACTCTAATCTCTCCATTATTTCCATTAGGCAGAAGGTTCCCCATCTTCACCATTGCTGCAGCAAAATCATCTTCGAATTGCTTCAAATTTTCGCTATATAGCTTCACTACCGAATCCTGAGATCCACCATTAAACAATTCTTGATCCGAATGCAGCAACCCTTGTTTCATGACAAGGTCCTTATAATACTGGTTATCAAAAGAGTTGCTAGTTTTATCAAGTGGAGAAAGACTGCTGTTGCCAGTAACCGGGCAAGTTGTCTTAAGTTGTCGAGCAAACTCTGGATCAATGTTGAACTCATTATGGATGCGGGTCCTAAAACTCGCACAATGGGCTAGCCCGATTGTGTGTGCCCCCGATAAGGCGGTCATTTCTGGTGCATTGAACCCTTTTGCTACAAACTTGGAAATCAGAGTAGAAAGATTGGAGAAAGGTGATGGTAAATCTCTTTCCGCATCGCTTTTGCTTGCAGTTCTGGAGTCAAGGCGACCCAGTTGTACTTCCCATGCAGGTCCTCCAAGCTAAATATATACTACAAATATCATATTAACATCCAATAATATTACCGTACATATATAACATATACAAAGAATAATATGTACCAAGAGGACATTATCACGAGCAGCCAGAGCCAGAATATCAGCACATGAAACAGTAGCCGGGCAGTTGGCTTCAACTGTAGATTTGATTTCATCTATGACTTCGAAGCCACGGGCAGAGTTTAAGTTTGGTTTTGCATTCTTCTCAGTGTCATTAGATGTGGGTGTGTCATCTAGAAGGATTGATGCATCACAACCCTGCAAGTACATTTTAAACATAAAGCAAAGATATATAACATGGTTATAATATAGAGATAGTCATGCAAATAGGGTCCACTTTATGTACTTCTTGTCAAAGGTGTTTATTTATATCATCTAAACGATTAGGTTAATAAACGGCGGTGGGATGATGCCCAGAAAATATACTTGATTTTTTTTTTTTTTAAATATATAATGAAATTATCAAAATGGTTAAATGTGTTAGCATATTACATTAACAAAGCAGTCGTGGAAAAAGAGTCGAAGAATGGAGGCTCCCATTCTCGGTTCCCTTTCCAAAGCTTGTGAAATCGTTGACTGCACCATTCCATGCAGATTTGGACAAGAGTGTTCATAGTATCTTTCGTTTAAAAGTTGTGCATTGACATCAAGAACCAAGAAAGAAAACACCAAGACAGCAGGAACTACTAAGATAGTAGATAAAGCCATATCTACTTATTATAATTAAGTGCTGCTAGTGAGGATTTGCTTGATTGAAATGATATGTATATTTGGCTTATTTGCCATGGTATTTATAGTGTTCAACCGTTCATGCATTCTGCTCTTTTGCCCTGTCCATATTACAACTATTTTAAGATCAAACTTACTTCAAGTTTACGGTTATTAATTTACTAATTAATGAAATCAGAAGATATCAGACATAAAGTGAAAAGATAATATCTTCTTATACCACAAATTAACCGTCAAAGATATATCAAATGCACGAACTTACAAAGAAAATTTGGTAATAGAATAGAAGATAATGATCAAACGGGTACATCAGCCATGTGATTTCATTCTTACATCTCTAACAAACTCAGTAATTATAGTGATTGGATCATGATAACAACAAAGTTGAAAAGATGGAATGTTTCTTCAAAGAAAACGTGAAACGATATAGATTTCTATATATATTATTCAAATTGTTCGATGCATTAAATTAAAGCTTCAACAGATTTATGAAATCGGCCAAAGTTCCGGATATGAACAATATATTGGAAAAGAGGTGGTCAGTGCGTCATCTATGTGCTTGGATTGCTCCTTCTGATTTCTCTATATAAACTAATCTTCCAGACTTGTATTTCACTATTTTATATGTACTGCCCCCTGTATTCCTGGAAACTGCAAGTTCTTACTTTCTGATCAGAAGTATGTAAATATGCGTTGATTTGGTGTTATTTGGTTATCGGACTTTTTGGTCTGTCATTTCTACCTGAGCCTTGTCACACTTACGTGTGAGCTCCCTGACACTGCCATCTCATCCGAGACCGGGAGTGTGTCAGGTCCCTTAGTGTATGATGGCTTTTATTCGATCTTCGGGTCCTTATCGTCTTTCTTCCTGTATCAGCCTATCCGACCGCGGTTGAGTTTGATGGCTTTTGGTTGTTGTTTTGGGAGTGTCTCTCTCAGGATTCTTGCCTGAGTTGAGATGCTGGCTGACCATTGCTGGTTTTCTGTGACGAGTCTTGTCGACGCGTCTCATATGTCGTCAACGATTGTGTTTTTCTTCTGCTCGCTTTCGATGACTGCTTTCGATTTGAGTATTTGGAGGTCTCTGTGGGAATGGAGCTACTGGTTCGGGCTATCTTCTCGCCCTGGTCGTATAGTGGCCATTCCTGATCACTATACAGATAGACTGAGTTCTAGCCAACCTTCCTTTGTCTGCTCTTCTTTCCCCTCTGCTTGGTCCATCCTGCGACTCTTTCCTACTACGCGGGTCTGTCTTATTAGTGATAGTCCGGCATTGGTAAGACTCCCACAGCAATATGGGCTGCGGACTGTTGGCGCCCTTACACTTTTCCGCTCCTTTTCTACTCTTCCTTCCTTCTCGTCTTCCGTTGTTTCGCCTCTTTGTTTTTCCCCTTTATCAGTAGTGTCATCTCTATCCGGTTCTCCTGACTCTGTCTTCTTTGGTTATTCCAGCTATTCTACTATAGTTTTTCCTGATTGGCTCCTTCGGATGATTGGAATGCGATTGGTTCGTCTTCCCTCATTTTTTCGTTTTCCCCATGAGCAGTCGGATCACTCGGACCTAGTGGGTCCCTCTTCCTATCGTTGTTCCTCAGCCTGCTCCCTACCCTCTTCTTCTTGCTCTCTGTCCATTTCCATCCCTCTTATGAGTAAGGCAGAGATTGCGCTCCTTAATGAGCGTCTAGACTGCCTTGCTAGGAACTCTTTGCATTCCACTTCACTAACTGGTGCCTCGTTGTCTTCTGTGTCGGGTCCGGGAATTGAGATGTCTTCATTACCATATCCCCATATTCCTGACTCTATCCCCAGGGTGTTTCGGCGCCGATCGTGTATACCCCAGGCTACCCCTCGCACCATTCGCACACGCTCTATAGCGGCGTCCGAGCAGATCGATCGATCTTCTCGTCACTCGCTTTACCTCGTCTGAGTCTCCTTGTTTGGTGTCATGCTCTCGCTTTTAAATGGCGAAATTGCTTTTCTGGAATGTCCGTGGTATTGGCAATGATGCGTCTTTGGCTAGGCTAAAACGCATTGTCAAGAAGCACTCTGTTGGTATGGTCGCTCTTCTGGAACCTTTTCTGGATCCAGAAGGCATTTCCAGCATCATCTTATCCTTAGGATTTGGCGGTGGCTCTGCCAACATCTCGGGGAAGGTTTGGATTCTCTGGTCTAAATCCATATCGGTCAGAACTGTCTTTGATTCCTGTCAGCTTTATTCGTTGTCCTATTCGTCTCCCTATTTTAGCTCTCCCTTTCTCTTTTCGGCAGTCTATGCCAAATGTGATCGTACAGAGAGATTAGAACTATGGTCTGACATTTTAGGGCTCGATTCGTTGGGTTTTCCTTCCTCCGTGATAGGCGGCGACTTTAATATCGTCGCCTGCCAAGCGGAAAAACGGGGTGGAGCCGCCATCAACCGTGTTGCGATGGCGGATTTCAATTCTTTCATTGTCAGCTCTGGTCTGTCTGAGCTTCCCTTTATTGGCTCTGCTTTCACCTGGTCAAACAACCAAGAGGGACCGAACCGTATCATTTCCAGACTCGACCGTGTCTTCAGTTCGGAGGAGTGGTTTCGTCTTCCTTATTCCTTTTCGATCGCGCATCTCCATCGGTCTTTTTCTGACCATGCCCCCATGGTTGTTCGCTGTTCTCCCCTCTCTTTAACAGGGCCTTCATCCTTTCGCTTCCAGAGTATGTGGACTTCTCATCATTCGTTTCTTCAAGTTGTTGCAAATTCTTGGGGCAATCCTATTGCTGCCTCTCCCTGTGAGATATTCAATCGTAAGCTTAAACGTCTTAAAGCTTGCCTTAAGACTTGAAACGTTCAAGTCTTTAAAAACATTTTCGATCGAGTTCGGTTGGCCGAAGAGTCTCTTATTGCAGCCGAATCCTTGCTAGACGAGGATCCTTCCTTGGCCAACAAGGAGGCCTGGGCTCTTGCTCAAACTATTTTCTCCTCGGAACTTCGTATCGAGCATGATTTCCTTCGTCAAAAGGCTAGGATCAAGTGGGTTGTGGTCGGTGATACTAACTCTAAATTCTTCCATTCCTCTATTCGTAAAAAGAATAACCAACTCACGATCCGTGAGATTTTGCGACAGGATCTATCTACGGCCTCTTCGCCCGAAGATGTCAAAGAGACCATTCTGTCCCACTTTCAATCCTTTTTGGGTTCTCCCTCGGTCTCGGTTTCTGACCCGGCTCTACTGGCCTTCATTCCTCGTGTTGTTCTATCTCCGGAAAGTGACATCATCGTGGATCTTCCTTCCCCAGAGGAGATACGTGCTTCTGTCTTCGCTCTGAGCAAGGACAGTGCCAGTGGTCCGGATGGTTTCAACGGTGTTTTTTCCCGTCGTGCTTGGTCTATTATTCAGGCGGATTTTTGTCTTGCTGTTCAATCCTTTTTCTCTGGGGGTTCCCTTCCTTCTGGTTGGACATCCACCAACCTTGTTCTTATTCCAAAATGCGACAACCCCAGGTCGTGTGTGGATTTTCGTCCAATCAGTCTTTGCAACTTTTCGAATAAAGTTATATCTAAGATCCTGTCCACCCGATTGGCTCCTTTTCTTGAGCGCATTATTTCTCCTTCCCAAGCGGGGTTTGTTAAGGGACGTTTGATTACTGATAACGTACTGCTCGCTCAGGAACTTATCTCCCAGATCGACCGAAAGATCAGAGGTTCTAATGTTGTCTTCAAACTGGACATGGCTAAGGCCTACGATCGCATGTCCTGGTTTTTTATCATCAAGGTATTAAGGGCTTTCGGTTTCCCGGAACCCCTCATAGACTTGGTGTGGAGACTCATTTCCAACTGTTGGTTCTCTGTGCCCATTAACGGTTCGGCTAATGGTTATTTCAAGGCTGGTAGGGGTATTCGTCAGGGAGACCCCCTATCGCCATCTCTTTTTGTTATCGCGGCAGAGGCTTTCGTTCGAGGTCTTCAATCCTTAACTATCTACGGCCAGATTCAGCGTTTCGGGATTCCTAGGGGTTGTCCACTAATCTCATCCCTGTCTTTCGCCGATGACGTTATCATTTTCTCTAATGGCAGCGTATCCTCTGTTAATCGGCTCCTCAGATTTGTTCGCCAATATGAGCAATCATCGGGTCAACTAGTTAACCCTGCCAAAAGCTGTTTCGTCCACGCGAAAGATTTGTCCCCCTCTCGTGCTAACTGGATCGAGACTGCCTCAGGTTTCAAGGAAGCAGATCTTCCTCTTCCTTACTTGGGTGTTGTCCTTTACCGTGGTAGGAAACTCAATGCTTTTTTCGATCCCTTGACTGATAAAGTGAGGGGCAAGATTTTAGGTTGGAATGCCTCTCTTATTTCTCAGGCTGGTAGACTAGTTCTTATCAAATCCGTTTTAGACTCGATAGGAACTCATGTTTTCGCGGCTATGACCCCTACTTCTTCTTTCTTTCGTTCGTATCGGTCTTTGGTCTCGTCTTTCTTCTGGGGCATAAAGGACAATGTCCGGCGGCACCATTGGGTGTCGTGGGACGTGGTGTGCCGTCCAAAAAATGAAGGCGGTCTGGGTCTGCGTAATCCAAAAGACCTTTGTGCAGCTTTTGCCTATAAGTTATGGCATAGGTTTGCCGCTGACAACTCCTTATGGGCTTCTTTCCTCCATGCGAAGTACCGCAGGCTTGTGGGCTCTAACTTCTCAGGGTCTCCGTCTTATGCTAGTGAGACCTGGAAGCACATGCAGTCGGTGAAACTGTTTTCCGACACACATGGTGGTTCCTCAGGATGGAATGGCTCTTCCTTTTCCATTCTGAACGCTTGGTCTTCGTTTAGAATCCATCATCCCGTTCGTCCTGCTTTTTCGTTCATTTGGGACTCTCGCATTCCCCCCAAAGTCTCTATTTTGATGTGGAGGATTCTTCATGATGGTTTGCCACTGGACGAGAACCTCCAAAAAATCGGCGTCCCTTTCGTCTCCCGTTGTAGTTGCTACGGCAACGGGGAATCAGAATCCTTGAATCATTTGTTCTTTGATGGGTTCTCGGCCAGATCGTGCTGGAATTACTTCGGAAATCTTCTTGGTGTTCGTCGGGTGGCTTGCTCGCCATCTGATCTCCGTAGGTCCTGGTGGTCTGGGAATGCTGGTAAAACTCTTCGTTCTATCGTTTTCCGTTTGATTCCCTGTCTCATCTGCTGGCACCTCTGGTGCGCGCGGAACAAGGCAATCTTCGATAGTACTCGTATGGACCCTCCATCTATTATTCGGTGTGTGAGGAAAGACGTCTTCCTTGCTTTCCATGGTAGACCTTTCAAGGGCCGTTTGAGATCCCGATCGGAGCATTTGGTCGGTCTACTCTCTATTTCGTGTGATTTGTCTCACGCTAGACTGGGAGTAGGTTGAACTTCGCAAGGGAGCAATGGCCTTCACCCAACGCTCACTTCCCCTCCCCCCTTTATTGTTGGTATTTAACGTTGTTGCTTAGTTTTCCAGATTCAGATTTCTCTGGCTTCTTTTGTGGCCCGGTTTGAGCTTTGGTTGTCTGATATCGGGGCCTGGCTCTCCTTTTCTTCACTAGTTCTTTGTGGTTCAGTATGGTTGTATGGCTGCTTCGTGCGTCTTTTCTGAGCGCCTTATTTTCGTCGCCAAGTGCACAATTTCTAGAAGTATGCTTTCCTTCGATTGGCTGGCGCTGTGGTTTCTAGATTGCTGTATTTAAGGTCTGGCTTGGTGGTCTGGCCTATTCCTTTGGATCAATGCGGGTTAGTGATTGGTGGTGGATCTATTATCCTATTTCCTCTTCTGTCCTAGGCTGGTTTTGTCTCTGATAGCTGTGGTTCTTCGCCCCTGTTTTTTTTGGTTCCTTAGTTTCATCTGCTATTCTGCGGTTTTGGTTTTGGGAGGCTTTCGTCCTTCTGTTGTTTCTTTATTTCTTTGTGAGCCATTGAGAAAGGCGTTTTTTCTCCTATTGTTATAAAATTTTCTTTAAAAAAAAACAAAAAAAAGCGTTGATTTATCGCATATGTTGTGACTTGTGAGCAATTGTGTCTCCATATTATTTAATTTATACCGTAAACAAAAAGTTTTATTTGCATTCCAATTTGGCACAATGGCATAACTTAACTGTATTAGTTTGAACCAAGGTTCAACTTTTCATTTTCCGTTTCCGTTCCGATGATCGAAGAATTCTAAATTTCAGTTCCTTTTCGAAAATTCCAAAAATTACATTTTAGTTCTAGTTTATGGATTCCTATGTTTTTTGTAAATACAACAAGAAATATATAATACTAATATTGAATTATTCAAATTACATAAAAGGTACAAAATATACAACATAAACAATTTAATACCAAAAACTATTTTTTTGAACATCATATGAATTGTGGTCATCGTTGTCTTCATCTTATGTCGGATCATAATATTATAAAAATCATATTGTCATATTTGATCTGAATTTAAAAACGTTGTCATCATATTATCAAATATAGGCATTCATCTTGGCTGCTAGACGGTTCGGCAATATGAAAAACCTCCAGTATGGTCAGATGTAGTGACACAACACGAAAGTAGATCTGAACCAACGGTCAAATCTATCCATGATACAATCACGAATTGCGGAAGAATGAATCGATGAAACAAGATAAATTGATGAATTGATGATACCCAGATGCCCAAATCCGTTGATCTCTCGAGATACCGGATTCTAGCTATCTTCAACACGTTGATCGGGCACGATACCGCGTTAGAAGATCTACGATTCTTCGACGTTGATCTCGCGCACGAGATTCCGTGAATCGGCTTCAAAGTCGTTGATTCGAGCGCACTCGAATATCCGAAGATGGAGAAAGGAGATCACACTCAACTTCCAATTTAAAAAGAGGCACAAAGCTCTCAACAAATTTTACTCAAAATTCAACTCTCTTTACAAATGACAACACACCCCTATTTATAGAAAATTACAACACATACGACTCAACACATGTGACTCACGACTTAACATCATACGACATAAGAACAATAACGACATAACAACAAACGAGTTACAACTTCATACGATTTAACAATAATGCGACATACGACTTACACATCATACGACTTAACAAAACAGCCATATCCACTTGAGCGACTTAAGCATCTTAGCGACTTAACGACTTAAGACAATGCGACTTAACAATCAATGCGACTTAAGAAGCTTGCGGCATAGTAATCAGCGACCTACTAGAAGCATGGCATAAGGAAGCTCGCGACCTAGCAATCAACGACCTAATCTGCAGCGACATAAGGATGTCCGCGACACAATAATTCTGCTCGCGACCTAGGGCTTTGCGACATAAGGTTCTGCTCGTTGCGACTTCTGGAGCGACGTTCGATGGAAGCGGATGTGAGATTCGCAACTTATGGTATGTCGCGCTGCATTCTGGAGCGACCTTCGATGGAAGCGGATTTGGGATTCGCGACTTATGGAGGAGCGACTTAAGGTATGTCGCTTGCACTGCATCATTCTCCCCTGGTTGAAAAGAATTCAACCCCGAATTCACATTTTCCTCTTCTTTGACATGCTTATTCTCATGGTATGGAATCAAGTGTTTGACGTTGAAAACGTCGGCAATATGGATATGATCCGGCAATCTTAGTTAACCGATCAGCATTCTCGTTAATCTTTTTTACGATTTCCAAAGGACCAATCTTTCTAGCAGCCAGTTTGTTGTAAGTACCAATAGGAAATCGATCCTTAGTCAATACTGTATATACAAAATCTCACTACAAGAAATTTGATTTTTAGTGGTGCATAAAAAACGCCACAAAAGTTTTGGTTGCATTTTGATAAACGCCGCTAGAAAACATGCGACTAAAAATCCATGATTTTTTGTTGCATTTATTTTAACGCCACTATAAATGCATTTTTGACAGCGTTTTTCAAACACCACCATAAATCTTTTTGTAGCGTTTAAAAAACGCCACCAAAAGATTTTTTGACGCTACTAATAGAATTTCCAACTTTACCCCTGTTTTACGGTTGCATTTACTCAATGCCACTATATATACTTGGTAGCATTTTTGAAACGCCCTAAAAGTTGTTTATTATTTTACACCATTTTCTCATGCTATTATTTCCTATTAATGGTCTATTTTGGTTCTATTATATCAATCAACAATCACTCACATAATCATCATATTCAAATAAGTTAAAAAACACATTAACCATATAATTAAATAAAATATCCATAACCATTCCAATACAATAGTTTTTCGACAAACTGACCTAACTCACATATAATAACCATTTGTATACAAATTTACACATCGGGTACTAATAAATGTTATATCTAACTAGTGCTAACAAAACGTTTGATTACCCATAATTCTTTGTTGCATACACAAGTGAAAGCTAGCATCATCAAGTCCAAATTTGCTCTCTTCAAAAGTCCGATGCCTGCACAAGCGAAAGCACAACAGATAGTCAAACAATTACGTTAACTCGTAGGACTTCAAATATGAGATCAAACATCTACTACATTATACAAGTATATTTTACAATGTCATGGCCCATGGGATAGATTTGTCGTCCATTATCTTTTGTTTGATGCTACAGGTTAAAGCATATCAAAGTTCAATTTATAAATAAAAATAAAAAAAGTATAAATGGCATAGCTGTCAAAATCGAAGTGTACCAGAACCCATTATCCTCACACAATACGCTGAACTTCGCATCACTTATGGCCTACATGTGTCAATTATTGTGACTTGCTCCGTGAGCAGACATCGTCCAACTATTTTCTCATTTCTTCTACAGTTTTGGGTTCGTAACGACAAAAATTAAATTCAACCGAATCTTAAATTTGAGAAAATATTAACACAATAAAGACGACATGCCAACGTCATGATTAGAATTGTACATCAATGGTAGAAAGTGAGCATTCCCAAACGAGTTACATAAATTTATTTCTTTCTGGCTAATAAAATTACACAACTGTGAGAAAAGAATTGGTAAATGAAACATGTGTTATACATGGGGAGGCATAGAAGACATTTCATACAAATTATTTGGTGCATCTATGAAGGAGTGCTTAGCTTGTATTTGTAAACAAAGTTAATATGCAACCTAAAAAAGATTAGTTTGACCTTATTTTGGCTACATTCTTTACAGATAGATGCTGCAGAGATTGGGGAAGAGTACGAGTCCTTGGAACAAAAGTGAGTCTTAATCCTCTAATTGCAAAACAAATCAAGGAAAATGGTTTACAACTTCATTGACATGGCCTGAACACTCACTACATTAATGTTCTCACTTCACTGTATATAATCTTGTCAAAGCATCTGCCACGTAGTTAGTAGTCATTTATCGTTTAAAATAGTTGTCATCTATTGTTATAGGTGTACCTGTAGCAGAATCACATATTTTTTCTCTTTGAGTAAACAACCTTTCAGGGTGCCTACCGCATTTGCTTTGGTCACCAATTTTAATAATATAATAATGATAATGATTATTGACACAGGGCCTACAGAGAACAAGTAGAAATGGTGAAAAAACAATTACTTGAAGTGAAGGCTGTGCGCACTGCTAAAGGAAAGAAAAGTCCCAAGTTTAAGGGACATGAGTCGAGTAATGAATCTTCTACTGAGGACGACGACGACGACGATGAAAATTTTGCAGTTGATTGGAGAGCCAAACATTTGTAATTAAGCATCATGTATCGAGCAATGAATCTCTACAGTTGTGATTGTCTAATGTGATCCATGAGATACTTCTCTTCGAAGCTCCCTTTTCTTGATAAATTGCTGCACTACTATTGAAACTGTAAGGATGAATAGCAGTGAACGTTTGATATCAGTATTTTCGATAAATTGTTGTATGATCTATCTGTAATGAAATATGAATTTCTGCTTCTATGTGGCACTTGATGCTAAGTTTCACTGTTTTGGACGGTTTGAACCATATTAATTTTAGGGGGTTGGTATTTCTTTTTACTAAATTAAACTTGTGCATCATACAATTGTTGTAAAAGTGGGTTAGAAATGTTTACATTTTATCTATATAGCCATAGGCTTCATGATTTATACTATGGCACTAACATGCATGTTCAATAAATTTTGTTATGCCAATTGCACCGCTCTTTCTTTTATTTTCAGGTTGGTACGCGGGCCTCATGTTGTTGTGCCAGCCATCACCATTTGAGTCTTGTTTGGTTTACGGTTTTACTTTTTGGTTTTTTTATAGTTAAAATTCTAACTTTTAAAATTGAAAAACAACTAAGTACTAACCTTGCCCTTCGGTTCTGAAACCATACATTCACTTGCCTTGCCGTCAGCTTCAACTTTGAGGCCAGTTCTTCCTTTTTATCCTAAAATAATTATAGTGTTAATTTAACATTGGTTATCAGCAAAACAATATAATCTTGTAACTGAAGTCTATGTTCTGCGTTCGTGTGTATGTATGTATACATATGTGTCCAAAACTATACTTTTAACAGATAAAGGGATTTCCTTTTTAATCGAACAGAAATTTTTCCTGGGCTATATGCAGAAAGCCATTTAATAGTTTTGTACCGATACTAAAACTATATGAACATATATTGTTAGAGTAATGAATATATGATAAATGTAAAATCTTACATGGCTAGGAACTGGGCTCAGTTTGAAGCTTCCTTCAAGTAGACTGCTCTGTTCTTTGGAGAGCTAAAGCTTTTTCTTCCTGCTTTGTGTGCTTGCTTCATCTTCACTGATGATGTCTCCATCTTCATTACTGCCAGATGAAAAGCCTGCTTCTTCTACCTCAGCAGCTAGCTTGTTCATGTCAAAATCTTTCATTGTCATTTTGGCCGTCAATAATTCCTTTCGTTTTTTCTTATAAGCAAAATACAGTAGAAAGAAATTGTTGATTTGTTCATACTTATAAGGGAGTATCAGATATATCAAGACTACATAGAGTTAAAATTGACAACTCTTCTAGTATTGGAAGGTTCTCAATGAAATCAAATAAGGTAAAGAAATCATATTAACACCAATTCTAGTAGGATTCTTGTAACTATTCATCACTCAAATATTTATTATTAGGAAACAGATATCAAGGTTCATTATCACTGGAACGTTAGTTGAACAAAATAATTATTTCAAAGGTTAAGAAATTAGATAATTAATTGAATGAAATTTAATTAAATGCATATGTAATTATTGTACAAAATCGAATGTACATTATATCAAGTATTAAAGTTCATTAATACTGGAAGGATGGTGACACCAAATCTATTAGTCTATAAACTTACCTTTTTCTTCTTCTTGATTAAATTAATCTATTAAATTAAACTTACTATTATTTCTCAATCATTTTCATTAATACATTTTATATTTTCCACTTTTCACTAATCACTATTTCTAAATCATAAACTCAACTGTTTTCATTTCATTAAAGTTCCTTGAACATCTCCACATTCAAAACGATTTTTTCTACAATAGTTTATTCTCTGGTGAATTCAATTTCTAATGCATAGTGTTTTAGCACTACTTGGAAAATTCTATTAATAAAATTATGATCTTCAAAAAGAGATGAATTTTATATAAGTTAATTTCAATTATTTAATTACTTAAAATTTTATATTCAAATTCTTCTCAGTTTTATTAGATCGTAGTGTTCGATAGATATTTGAAAGCTTGCTTGAACAAACTAATTGATTTATAGGAAAGGTAAAAATAATATGGTAAATTCCATGAATTTATTTAGCTCCAAATGCAAACAATTTTCATAAGGCAAATCTTACAGAAATTAGTCAAAATAGTTCAAGCAAGCCAAAGAAATCCAAATCAAACAACATTGGCCAATGCTCTGGAAAACGGTATCTTTTGAAAACAACTATATAGTAAGTTTAAAATCCTTTCGACATCATTCAATAGCTTCAATCCATAATCCATAGCATTTCCATTTGTTTTAAATGTACAAAACTAACTAGAATTCATCAAACAAGGCAAAGAAGCAAATCAGGATAAAAAACAACAACGCAAGCAAAAAAGTTTAAAGGCAATACTATTTCAAATATAGTTGAATTATAAACATTATATACTGATGACCAAAAATTAATCATTTACTCTTATGTATGCGCACGTGTGTGTGAAGGAGGAAGCAATTTAACATGTTAGGCTGCCAAGCCTTTATGGGTTCAACATTTCATCCATTTTGGGCAAATTTCAAGCCTAGTAAAGTGGTAAAATACTGACAATAAACCAAAGTTTATACTCACTCGAAATTAGTACAGTCCTAGCCTCTATCTTCGAATGTCATCATCGAACGTCGACATAATCTCCTCACGCACACAACAGCAGCCGCCAAGCACATCGTCTTGTGTCAAAGTCGGGTTCGCAACTGCCATCGCTAGCCTTAGCCGCCTGCTCCATCGTCGTTTAGGCATCCAGCCTCCACCTCGTCCTACAACGTCGTGAGCTCCCAGCCCTTCGTGACGTCACCGTCATCTCCTGCCATCGCGTTGCCCTACTCTAGTCGCGATGTTGTTCGCGTATTTTTCTTTTTCCGTTTTCTCATTTTCGATTTCAGTTTGATTTGGGAGTTGGAGAATTAGGAAAATTAGGGCTGTGGAGTAAATTGGAAGAGACAAACAATTTTTTTTAAGTGGAGTAGTCTGAGAAGAAGAAAAAGGTGAAATGAAATTTGAGCGACCACAAAAAACTTTAGCAAAAAATTTCACGAATCACTGGCGGGAGAATTAGCCGCGTTTGTTTGTTTATTTTTATATTGTAAAATTACCAACAGTTGCACAAAATTTAAAACGCCACCAATTAATGCAACTAAAATTAGTTTTTCTTGTAGTGTCTCCTTCTTCGAACTCAACATTTTGTCGCTTAATATCCGTGGATTGCTTATATTTTTCATTCGCCTTAAGCAATCGTTCCTGCACAACCTTGTGACACTCTTGCAATTCATTCACAAAATCACTAGCCCGTTTGATCACTCCCTTCTACTGTGGTACTATAGATAAATCTAATGGTCCCTTAGGCATTGTTGAGTAAACGACCTGGAATGGACTGAACCCAGTGCTACGATTAACTGCATGGTTATGTGCAATCTCAGCTTGACACAGCTTGGAATCCCAACTCTTCAAATTGTCATTTACGAGGCATCTCAATAGATTACCTAGGGATCTATTCACAACTTTTGTCTGTCCATCCGTCTGTGGATGATAAGCACTATTGAATTTCAGCTTTGTCCCGACCATTCTCCATAGACTCATCCAAAAATGACTCAGAAAACGAGTGTCTCTATCCGATACAATTGATTCAGGCAACCCATGAAGACGATAGATCTCTCTGAAATATAACTGTGCGACGTTAACTGCATCTGCCGTCTTCTTGCATGCGACATAATGTACCGTTTTTGAAAACCGATCAACCACCACGTAGGTAGAATCATTGCCACGTTGCATTCTCGGCAATCCCAATACAAAGTCCATACTAACATCCATCCATGGTTTAGTAGGTATAGGCAACGGCATATATAAACCTGCATTTGTTGCGGTCCCCTTTGAAACCTGACAAATATGGCACCTCTGAACGAACTTTTCAACCTCCTTCCTCATTGACGGCCAAAAATAAGACTTTGAGATCAACTGCATAGTACGGTCTCGGCCCACGTGTCCTTCTTCATGTAATTCTTTGATGATTTTCATTCGCAGACTGCAATCTGGAATACACAACTGATTTCCTTTGAATAGAAAACCATCAACCAGCATATATCCATCCATGTTTCCCTGCTTGTCTTTGTCTAGGATCTTGGAAAAGTATGAATCTGAAGTAAGCAAATCTGGAAGTAAGTCAAAACACATCACCTCTACTCGCATGGTTGTGTAACGATTCGACTTTTCGTCGCTCGAAAATCGACATTAATACGTTCACTGTATCAACTGCCGAGCAATTGAATGCCGAAAAACCGAATTGTTATGGAGAAAAAGAAGAGGTAGAAGAAAATAGAAGAAAGGAGAAAGAAGAAATAACAAAAAAAACACAGAAACAGAAACAATATCAGAATCTCACATTCGCAGCGGAACAACATATAATAGATAAATGAATAATCTTTAAATCAAAGAACTATATCATTTTATACATTACATCATCATCAAAGTTTACAACAACAGTATACAACACAACTGGACAGTTATATGAACTTGTCCATATACAGAATACACAGCGGAATAATACTATCATATATAAATGCTACACCTCGCCATCCAGCTCGTCACTAAGCTCCACAGCACTCCAATATCCAGAATAATCTGATAACCTAACTCTAGACTGCCCGTGTGGAAAATGATGGGCACCCAGAGTTTAGGAAGGAAACAATAAACTCCAGGTCAGTCATGGTGACTGGTGTGAGAACTAAAACAGTTTATCTTTAGAAATAAACAACAATAGAATTTTAACATTGAAACCCGCAATGCTTTTGGAAAATGAAACTAACATAAGACCTCCCACCATACACACAATGCAAACGCATACTTGGAGGAGATTGCTTCTTATGATAGCTAAAAATGCTTACTACGCAAAACAAATCATTTTTGATATTATTACTAGTGCATAGTGTAAAATTATTTCGAAAATACAATATTAATCTTAGCCAGCATAGGTACCATTATATTATGCCTGCTATAGGTGCCTCCTGAGGAGACAGGTTCTACAATTGCAATCGTAAAGGTTCGTATTGTTTCTTTGGATTTTCCAACAAATGGTCAGGCTAAGGAACTTCCTTTCCTCCTGCCGAATGGGATCGCCTCTGGCTGGACGTCTCGAGAGACAAACTGCTCTCTGCCAAACAAGGCCGGGTTACCCCTGTAACAGGTAACTCACGAATATGTCATCACCCGGTCCTTCGGGACCTTTATCCGAGCGCTCGGTAACCATCATCACACATAATAAATAAGTGTATCCACATGAGTAAGTATCTGGGCTCCATACCATGATACCACCCCTTTCCAGAAGGAAATGACATACCCTAAAGGGCGCGACCCTCATAACCTTGCCGCAACATTCCTGTTTCGACCATTTCCGGGTTGTTGAGGCCCTGACGAAGTCTCGTCCACAAAACTACGCTTTTTCACAAAAGCTATGCTTTGGGTCAAACAAATGATCAACCTATGATCACAAAGATAAATGATCAAACAAATGATCATATCACAAATGATCAAACACTGATCATCACACAACAACACTCAGCATGTCATATTACCAAATTGGGAATATATCGCTGATAACCTTCAACTACATAACCTCTGAGCTCGTATGTCTCAGAGAAGGGTGTTAAGCTAAGAGAATAAATTCTCCGCCACCAACATAAATGTATTTGAAAGAAATCATCTTTACATCTCAAAGTGTAATGTCAAACACGTAACCATACAAGTCTGTTCCGGGTTCGAACAGAACCGAAGGCACTTCCAAAGAAGCCCTTGCAATCCGGATATTCACAATCCCGATAAAACTTCCCATCACAAAGGAAATCTCTATACCGTAGCTAACGGTGCAGAGACAATCGATAGGTCATCCTATCGTTTTCATAAACACCCAGTCTTCACCACCGGTCTTCAACACGATCCACATCGTCGTATCGCAAATTCGGAATGGGTTATACGACACAAAGGTCCTTTCCCGGCTAACCCGAATAGTGAGCGCTTATTCAAAAATAAGTGTGGCATTCAAATTCAAGCAAATCACAACAAATACCCATTCAAGCTAATTATTGATAGTCGGTTATTTAACTATCAATAAAGATGCGCAACATCATCAGATTTCAAATAATTTTCCAAATTATTTTATCTTTCAAAAATATCTTTACCAGATATATAATTTCCACACGTCAATTATTTGAAAACAATTTCAAATCAATTTCCACATTTCAATTTATCTTTAAAGATAAAATCTCAAAACATTTCGCTTTATATTGGAAAAACATTTCCATACCTATTTAATAATAGGTAATTCGCAAATCCATTTATTTTCAACATTTGAAAATATTCAATATACTTAAATCAAAATTAAGTATATATTTCATTCTTTAAGGAAATCATTCTCTTTCACAAATTTTATTTGAGTCAAAACGAATGTTGCGTAAAACATCGTTACGACAACTCAAAATCACTAGTATAGGGATTCGAAATTTAGATAGATATATAAATCCCAATACTATGTAAAACATTTCCTTTCGGAAATCATTTATTATAACAACAGTGTTATAATCTACCATTTCCTTATTCCTCGAAACGTTTATTTCAACAATAAATGTTGAAATCTATGTATTCGATACTTAATACATTTTAAAACATCTTTTAAAACAACTACTTCATTTAACAATATTCCTTTTCCCAAAATATATTGATTTTATTCAATAATATATATTCACTGTCCAAAATCGTGAATATAATCACTATCCCAATTTTAACAATTTCTACACAATTTATTTCAATAATAATTCGCTATCCAAAATCGCGAATATACTTCCTTTAATAATTTTCTATATTCAATTTATCAAATTCCATTTATTTCGAATTTATAAACAATGTCTATAAATTCTTTCCCTATTCATAAACTTCGATTTATAAAAAATCCCTGAATTAACAAATTTAATTCATAACTCGATTTCATATCAAAAATCTAATTTATAAGTTAATTACTTATAAATCTTTTATTTTACAAAAATCTATTCATTTTATAACTTCACATTATAAATCTATTAATTTCATTTACTTATGAAATCCATTTATACTTCTTTTTAACATTTATAAAAACTCATTTTATAATTCCTATATTTTAATTTATAAATATCAATTTTATAAATCTTTTATATAAACCGTTTATAAAATCTCAATTTAAATAAACCAATTCTATAAAACGTATATTTTCAAAACTCACTTTAAAAATCCCTTTAAAAATTCAAAATCGTTATCTTAAATTTCAAAAATGGATCCGATGATGCAACAGCACCAAATAGTCAATCACAGCATCCAAGCATCATATACCATCATATGATAACAGAATATATAACAATATCTGTAAATAAATCATTACGGTGAGGAATCCAGTTGGATCCCTCTAACCTGTTTCCCTGCATCCAAAGATGTTAGCACAATACCAATTCCGCTCCAGTACGGAATTATCGCGGTATATGGGTTTAATAAATATTATCCGCTATTATGCGGCGCAATAGGGTCTCATCCGCTAAACAATGCGGGAAATCAACAACTCCAATATATATATATTCCAATATATATATATTGCTATATACATATATAATACCAATTCCACTTCCATGTGAAATTATCGCGGTATATGTTTTTAATAATTAACATCCGCTTAATAACGGCGTATAATGTCTATTTCAACAATACAGATAACAATTTATCATCCAATCACACAATCAAGCAATTTTAAATCTAACTATTTAAAATTTAAATTGAAACAAAAACATTCGATTGAGTGAGGAGTTCTCACCTTTGCTTTCAATTCTGTTCCAGCTTTTTATTCCGAATAAAATCAAACACGCGTTTAATTTTATCCAAAATTTTCACTGACTCCAATTGACTTCAGTCCAGTTCCATAGCGTAGTATTCGTCTATATGAACGCAACGCAAAAAGTTTCGTCCGTTTTCGACCTCGTATGAAAGAGTTACAGAGTTTTAAACATTATACGATTAAATATATCTATATTAATTTACATTTCATTTTTATTTTAATCAACCTTTTATCTCAGCCGTGAATATTTCAAAAGAAATCAGGGCCGCACCCTTCCTTCCTCTTCTCCCTCCCGTTCTTTCTCCAGGTCACGAAAAACCCACGTCGCCCCTCCCTTTTGAATTCACGCGACCACCTACCAACCTCGAAACTTCATTATATCGGCACCGTTCGAAAGCCACTGCCCCTAGCTACCCACAGCCGCAACCCCTTGAAGTCTGGTCGCCCCTTAAGCATGCAAAACGATGACGAACGGCCGACCATTGCGGCCTCGTAGCTCCTCCTTCGATCGACGATGTATGCGATCAACCGTATGGATGCAAAGATCCCTCAACGCTCTACAATATTGTAGTTTATTATTTCAGCTAATTGTTGATGGATTGAGTGGAATCGAAGGGAGAATGACGAGCGTTTTCGGCCATTGAATGATGGTGGCGGCTGAGCAAAGGATGGGCTAGGGTTTGGGCAATTGTTAACGTACATGTATATATATACGTATATAAATGATATAAAATTCATTTTAAACGACTTTTCCAAACGATCTCCAAATCACACGTGTCGCCTGGCGTTCGTAAGGTTTACCCCGCGTTCCGAACACAATGTAACAGGTTTCGGAAGCAAATTCGATCATCTGTGCGAGATATGGCAATAAACGATCAATTTAAATTAAACCGATTTAAATCGATTTCGAGGCGTTTTGGCTTGCCCCGGACAAACCGTACATCTGATTGACATGAAATTTAAAACCATACAATAATTTCACATAACGGATCCGATGAAACTGGTTTCGTCGAAATCCGAGACTTTTTGAAAAATGACTATTTTAACTCGCCAAATTAATATTAAAACAATTTCGGTGCGTTTCGAGCTGCCACAGTCAAATTACAACTCTTATGGCTAAAAAAATTGAAATCCGATAATAACAAACTATTACGAATCCAATGGAACTAGTTTCGTCCAATTCTGGGACTGTCCCAAAAATGGCTAATTTCACTAGTCGATTAAATATTAAAATATTCAATTTTCACAATTTAACTTCAAATTCAATTTTAAAAGTTCTATAACATTTCTATAGCTCCAGTATGATTTAATATAACTTTATAAATCATTTTCCTTCACATTAAATCTAGATTTCAATTATTTCTGGAATTTCAATTATTAATTTATCGATTTAATTATCCAATTAAATCCAGATATTCGAAAAATAAATTATTCGACTTATTAATTCTACTTATTAATATTTAAAATCAATTAAATATATGAATTCCAAATGACGGAAATTCTGGGTCGTTACAGGTTGTTAGTAAATTATTCCTCCGACTCAATGCATCGGCGACGCGATTAGTTACTCCAGACTTGTGCTTTACGACGAATGTAAATTGCTGCAAATAAGCTATCCACGATGCAGGCCTAGCTGCAATTTTATTCTGCCCTTGTAAATGTTTCAATGCTTCATGATCCGTATACAAAACAAATTCTTTGCGGAACAAGTAATGTCTCCAGTGCTTCACGGCCTGCACAATAGCATAAAACTCCACATCATAAGTATTGTATCTCATCTTTGCTCCAGAAAGCTTTTCACTAAAATAGGCAATTGGACGACCCTTCTGACTCAGCACTCCTCCAATTCCAACTTTGGACGCATCTGTATGTAACTCAAATAGTAACTGAAAATCTGGCAACACTAGAATCAGTGCTGATGTTAAAAGTTCCTTGATCTGTTCAAAAGCAGATCCTGCCTCTTTCGTCCATGAAAATTGCTTTCCTTTCATACAATCAGTAACAGGAGCCATCACACTACTAAAGTGCGGTATAAATCTTCGATAAAATGAAGCTAACCCATGGAAACTTCCGACTTCTGTTATGGTTTTGTGCTGTGGCCAATTTCTGATTGTGGCTACTTTACTCTGGTCCACTTGTATCCCTTCCTTGGACACGACATAACCCAGAAATAAAACACTCGGCGTCATGAACACGCATTTCTTCATCGCTGCATAGAACTGTTCTTGACGAATAATAGTTAACACCTTTCGCAAGTGTTGAACGTGCTCCTCTGTTCTAGCACTATATATCAAGATATCATCAAAGTAGACTACCACAAACTTCCCGATGTAAGGTCTGAAAATTTGATTCATCACCCTCATAAATGTACTTGGTGCATTAGATAGGCCAAATGGCATAACCAGCCATTCATATAATCCTTCCCGAGTCTTGAATGTTGTCTTCCATTCATCACCTGGTCTTATGCGAATATGATGATAACCACTCTTAAGGTTGATCTTAGAAAAGATTACAGACCCACTAAGTTGATCCAATAGATCATCAAGTCTTGGCATAGGAAATCTGTATCTGACAGTTATTTGCTTAAGTGTCCTGCTGTCTATACACATTCTCCACGAACCATCTTTCTTTGGCACCAACAGAGCTGGTACAGCACAAGGACTAAGACTCTCTCAAACACGCCCTTGCTCAAGCAACTCCTCAATCTGTCTCCTCAACTCTTCATGCTCTTTTGGACTCATACGATAATGCGGCCTATGCGGTAAAACAACACCTGGCACTAGATCAATTTGATGTTGTATGTCCCTTAGTGGCGGTAAATCCTTGGGTAATTCCGTAGGAAAGACATCTTCAAATTCATTTAACACCGGTCTAACCTCTGTAGGAATTTCAAGCTCTTCACTTGTTTCATTCCCAATCAACATAAACAATTCTGCACTATCTTCCACTTCTTTAACAAATTTTCTCGAAGATAATAGACTAGTTGGTTCCACTTTCTCCTCTGACTTGCTTTCACTTTGTTCACGCTTCTTAGGAACTAAGGTGATTTGAGTACCTTCGAACATGAAACTGTAGCTATTGGTGCGACCATTATGTTGTACAGCTCTATCATATTTCCATGGTCTTCCCAATAGTAGATGACACACATCCATATTGACAACATCACACCATATTTCATCTTTGTACTTCTTCCCAATAGAAAATGTAACAAATGCTCATCTTCCCACTGTCACTTCTCCACCTTTCTTTAGCCATGCCAATTTATAAGGTCTAGGGTGTTTTTCAGTCTTCAACCCTAACTTCTTGATGGCTTCTTCAGAAATAATGTTATTGCAGCTTCCCGCATCAATAACAAATTGACAAACCTTTCCCAAGATAGTACATATAGACTGAAAGATATTGCTTCTCAGCCAACTAGAATCATTCTCATGCTTTGGCGTTAAACAAGACCTCCTCATCATCAAGTTACACCCTTCGTCTTTTGACACAACTTCTTCATCTTCATCAAACTTCAGTGTTTGAGAAGAATCAATTTCAGCTTCCACATCCTCATACTCACATTCCTCTGCAACTAATGCTCTCTTCTTTGGCTTTGTACATTCATTACTTTTATGGCCAAACTCCTGACAATTATAGCACTTGATACTGTTATTGACCTTTGCTTTAGCGGCTTCATTGACAATTGGTTTATTGACTGCCTTGGAAACATTAGCACTGCTACTAGCACCCTTATTCTGGTTGTTGGGACTCGAAAACACACCACCTCCTCGTCTCCCTTGTTTCTCCCAAGCTAGAGCTTTCTGATGTGCTTCACCAACAGACATCGGATTAAACATATTAACCATGTCTTGAATTTGCATTCGTAACCCTCCAACATATCTAGCCATTAGTTGTTCCTCGGTTACCATAATATCATTCCTTGCAATCAATTGAAAGAATTCATCTGCATAGTCATTCACGGTCTTCGTCCCTTGTCTCAAATTCTGCAAACGTTGATACATAAGAGATTGATAATTGTACGGCAAGAAAGTCGCTTTTATCATCTTTCTCATCTTCTCCCAAGTGACAACTTTTGATTTTCCCATTCTCTCCCGAGTTAGTTTATTTTGTTGCCACCAAGCCATAGCTCTTCCCCTTAGTCTTGTAGCAATTAATTGGACTCTGTGATTCTCAGGCACATCCTTGAATTCCAAAATTTCTTCAACATTCGACAACCAATCAAGAAATTCTTCTGCTTGCATACCACCTTTGAATTCTGGAATTTCCATCCTCATACCTGACTCCCATTTACGATCATTTTCTGAATCCCGAAATTGATTTCGCACTTGGCCTTGATTTCGATAATGAATACTACCTCCATCACCATCTTCCTCAAAATCAGATGTATTTCGATATCGATCCTGACCATCTACATCCCTACGACCATGCATGTCCCTTCTACCCTGTCTTTCAGCATTACGATATAGTTCATTTTCAAAACAACGTTGATTTCTTCCCTCTTCATTTCGGCACCCATTGTGATCTCGCATCATTGAAACTGACGATTCTCTCCTATCTCGATAAGACTGGGGTGACATCCTCCTTTCTTCCGAAACCGATGGCGAAACCCTGTTTCCACCGTGGTTCGAAACTGGTGATGTTCTCCTTTGATTTTGATTCATGTCGTTCATCAATTTCTCAAATTTTTCAATACCCTCATTGAACTTTTCATTGATACGCTGCTCCATCTGCTCAGCTTCTTGTCTTCTAAACAATTCTTCAACATTTTGATAGCGGTTAGCACGTCTCGGAGGCATGATCAAATCTTCAACATATCCAAACACAAACTTCACTTTGATCCAAAAAAATCTCGAATCAAAACTCCCCAACTTGTTTGAAATCTCACGAACACCCAAATGAACAAACAACTCAATTCGAACTCCAAAAAATTCAAATCTCGAAACTTCACACCCAACGAACTTGGAAAAGATCGTCTCCTTACTCTGATACCAAAATGACGCAGCACAGAAGTAGATCTGAACCAACGGTCAAATCTATCCTGGATGCAATCACGAATTGCGGAAGAATGAATCGATGAAACAAGATAAATTGATGAATTGATGATACCCAAATGCCCAAATCCATTGATCTCTCGAGATACCGGATTCTAGCTATCTTCAACACGTTGAACGCGCACGATACCACGTTATAAGATCTATGATTCTTCGACGTTGATCTCGCGCACGAGATTCCATGAATGGGCTTCAAAGTTGTTGATTCGAGCGTACTTGAATATCCGAAGATGGAGAAAGAAGATCACACTCAACTTCCAATTTAAAAAGAGGCACAAAGCTCTCAAAATTTTTTATTCAAAATTCAACTCTCTTTACAAATGACAACACACCCCTATTTATAGGAAATTAAAACACATACGACACAACACATGTGACTCACGACTTAACATCATACGACATAAGAACAATAACGACATAACAACAAACGAGTTACAACTTCATACGATTTAACAATAATGCGACATACGACTTACACATCATACGACTTAACAAAACAGCCATATCCACTTGAGCGACTTAAGCATCTTAGCGACTTAACGACTTAAGACAATGCGACTTAACAATCATTGCGACTTAAGAAGCTTGCGGCATAGTAATCAGCGACCTACTGGAAGCATGGCATAAGGAAGCTCGCGACCTAGCAATCAGCGACATAAGGAGCTTTGCGACCTAATCTGGAGCGACATAAGGAAGTTCACGACACAATAATTTTGCTCGCGACCTAGGGCTTCGTGACATAAGGTTCTGCTCGTTCGCGACTTCTAGAGCAACCTTCGATGGAAGCGGATTTGGGATTCGCGACTTATGGAATGTCGCGCTGCATTCTGGAGCGACTTCGATGGAAGCGGATTTGGGATTCGCGACTTATGGAGGAGCGACTTAAGGTATGTCGCTTGCGCTGCATCACGTAGAATGCCTATAATTAAGAACATTTTTAGAAGTATATATGCCATCGTAATTACGTTGATCTCCACGTTCAACGCTCAAATTTCTCTATCTTTTCGTTCACTGTAGTGATTTGCATATCCTCTATGATAATTTTGAGCATGTCTTTGAGAATACAAAAGCGGGACCAACAACATAACCACTAAAATCAATACCGTAACAACTAGCATTACCTGAATCATCATTTGGTAAACTACTATTTTCACTGCTCTTCTTTGTGTAGATACATTATCATTGTCCGACCAAGGATTATCGCTTCTTTGATCAAACAATGGATTCTCAACTTCTCTAGTCCATTCTATAAGTGGAACCTCCTCACGAAAGATGTAATCTACATCAATATGTTGGTCAGTTATATGTTGTCGTTTAGCATCTCGTACTCTCAATCGTATATTTTATAATGTACACATACCAAATTTTCTAGATTTTCCATTTTTATTATGTTTCTTAACATCGTATATGAACCATCGCAAACGTTGTCCAGCTTCTTTCATAGTTTGAGAAGAAACCGTTTGACTAAGAATACGTATTGCTAAAAGTGTTAAATTTGGAGCAACTTCGCTACCAATTATTGATCATTACATAACTAGAAGACATGACTTAGCTGGCTATTATTCTTTTGCGAAACCAAACACATCAAGTTTCATTCTATATTTTTCTACCTACACAAATCATTAATAGACATGTGATTGTTTGCATTAAATATAATAACAAGAATCATGAGTAGTTGAGTACTACGTTTTATTACCTCTTTTGAAATTGCAATTAGCATATCAATAGATACATTTTTTCAAGAACATTTGTCCATCCTTTTAAAACTTCGTCATCATTTATTGTATTATCTCCATATTGAATATGAGGATTGAGAAAATAACCTAAAACAATTTGATAATTTATTGAGATATTGACATGATAAGTCCTTTTAAGATTGTATAATAACAAAATAATAATTATCTGTAGCTCGACGCAATTTTCCTTTCCATCTTTTATCAATTTTATTCTCCCATTTTGGGTTTTGTCTTCCACAAACATTTTTCTTAATTGATTCCTTCGCTCGATCCATTGCTTCGTACGGATATCCTTTTCCCGCTTTTTCATTATTGTCCACCATTCTTAAAATATTTACAGGTGGATCAAATACAAGAACAACAACGTTAGCCCAAAATTAATCACTTTATAATTAAAAATTTTCATTTTTAGTCTTTAGGACCGAGTTTAGGAATCTTTGCGGTCCACTCCCTCGAAGAAATCATCCTTCTTAAATTCTCTTTATGCGTGTATATGGATTTTAATGCAATAAAATAAGTAGCAAATTTGATTACTGTTGGCTGAATCAATTTCTATTGTTGGTTTCTCTTCTCACTATGCCTAGTAACTAACCATGAGTATATATGAATCCTGTTAGTGACCGGCAATTTGAAATAATAGTTTTTATCTCATCTTCTTTTGAAATATCTTTTAAAATCAAATCGATACAATGTGCTACATATGGTGTCCAATATAGTTTTCTTCTTTTCCATTAGTTGTTGACCAGCGGCTTTATAATTTGCTCCATTATGGGTTACCATTTGCACAATTCTATCTTCTCCAATAAAATTAACTACATTATCCATTAAATCGCAAATATACTAAGAAGTTTGAAATTTGTCAGTAGCATCTATAGATTTAAGCAAGACAGTTCCTTGGGTAGAGTACACAAGAAAATTTATTGTTTTTCTTTTATTTTATTTGCTCCAACCGTCATACATCAACGTACAATTATACTCATCCCAAAAACTGGAATAAGTGTCAATGTGTTGTTTGACTTCAACGCACTCTAAATCTAAATATGTTTTCGAAAGTTCACTCGAAGTAGGTGCTTTAATTCCAAGACCGGCTTCAATAATGACATTAACTATCGGTTGATAATAAGGACTTCTTGCAGTAGTATGGTTAAAGTAAAATAAAAGTTGATATGATTGAAGTAAACTAAAGTTGATATGATTGAAGTAATATAAAGTTTTGATTCTTTGCTGAGTTGGTTGATTAGGAGAATTATTGTTTGATTTTAACCGTTTATTGAATATTTTTACTGTTTTTAACCCTAATCTGGAATTCTGGAATTCTAGGACCTTTCTGGTCCGACCACCATCAGAATTGGGATGGATTCTCCGAGATTCCGTCGTGCCGGCCAAAATGTTGAACCATGGTTTGCACAGAGCTTGTCTTGAGCCTCTAAGTTTTCTACGTGATTGAGAATGATAAATTTTGTAGTCATGCTAAAATAATAGAGTGAAACAGTAAAATAATGAAATCATTATCTTATACCTGCCTAACTAGTAAATATGGCTAGTATCACATTAATAAGGTAAAATGAACATCCTTACTTGACCACTACTGTTACTAAAATAATCATTAGTACATCGATTATAAATCGGCTGTTGTAATTTTAAGTATACCAATATACAAGAACAATTAAAAAATTTGCAACTAAGTCAATAGCAATAATAGTTTCTTCTTTTTTAGTTTTATATTATTTCACTTTTTATAGCGCTAATACATATATCAACATGACATACTAATTTAGAAAATTTCCTTGATTCATCAAGGATTATATGAACTAAATTAAAGAATTGTTATTCTTAGAATTTAAACTATAAAGAAAAAACTTAAAAGAGATAATTACAAATAAAACTACATCATCTTAATATCTCGGTTATCCTAAATATATTTTCATGGTTAATTTTCTTTAATCAATTTCAAAGTTCTTTATTGATGTAAATATGTACAAATATACACAATCACATAGCCAAATATTGGCCATAACTTCTCCTTCTAGTATAAATTATACAACCCATTATTTGAAAATAAACGAAATCCTAAAACAACCCAAAAACTCAACTTTGGGTTTTTACCCGATCGAAATTCTCGAATCTTCCTACATACTGAAATATAAGTTCATTAAACTCAAACCTAAGTTCATTTAACTCATTCTTATTTTTCTTTAAACCCATGTTGGCTACCGAAAACCCACTCAAAGAAGTAATTTTACACCAGAATTTCAGTGGATTTCACCAGTGCATGTCAGATCTAATGAGTTTGAGCCTAGTTTAGAGCACTCTCCCGCCTTCCTTAGGTTCAAGATTATGATGTTTAGTTTTGAACCCGGTTGTTTTACTTCTTCTACCTTCAACTAAACGTGAATGCTTTCCCAATGAACTCGGCAAAGCCAGCGCCCATTGCACTCCATCAAGGAGCTCAGACAAAGCCCCCGCTTGCTAATGAAGTGTTGAAAACATCCAAATCCTAAACCGTTTCTCCAAAGACTAAAGTACTAAGAAGCGTAAACTAGCACTCACCAAGAAGATAGGACCTCAATCTCTCACTAATACTCTTCCTCATCTACAACCAAGCTCCTCCCTTAACCGTGCTACCCTATGACACCTAGCACTTCTCCAAGCGAATCAAGTTCGAGCAATGCTCGAACTTCCCAACCGGCAATTTCGTAGTGAACTTATCCGCCGCGTTATCCTTTGTGTGCACTTTCCGAAGATATACTTGCTTATCCTCATCCATGACTAGTAAAAATGACTCTCTCACTTCAATATGCTGAGCCCATGAGCTAAACGCCAAATTCTCTACCAAGTGAATAGCACTTTGGCTATCACATCGAACATCGATGCTATCATGCTCGAATCCCAAGTCACACAACAATCGCCTCAAATATGTTGAGACTTTCCATTATACACAAAGTTTTGCGCTCTACTTAACGCTGCTTGATTATCACGGTGTATGCATATGGTCGGTATATGTTTAGACCAAAATGGAATATCTTTTAAAAAATAACGAAGCCATTCTGCTTCTTCACCTGCTTTATCTAAAGCGATGAACTCTGATTCCATAGTGAATCGAGCTATGCATGTTTGTTTAGTAGATTTACATGACACTACTGCTCTTGCTAAGGTGAAGACATAACCACTAGTTGATTTAGATTCCACTGAATCAGAAATCCAGTTTGCATCACTATATCCTTCTAAGATGGCGGAATATTTTCATAATGTAGGGAAAAGTACGTGGTATTCTTTAAATATCACAACACTCTCATTAGTGCTTTGCAGTGTTCCTTTCCTGTGTTGCTTGTATACTTGCTCAATCGACTTACTGCATAAGCTATATCTGGTCTTGTGCAATTCATGAGGTACATTAGACATCCTATTACACGAGAGTATTCCAGTTGCATTACACTCTCATTAGTGTGTTAATGCAGTACTTCCGATGGATTAAAAGATGTTCTTACTCCTTTAATTTCATAATTTTGAAAATTTTCAATCACTTTTTCTACGTAGTGTGACTGAGATAGTTCAATTCCATTAGGTGTTTTTATTATTTTGATTCCCAAAATAACATCCGCGACTCTTAAATCTTTCATGTCTAAATTGTTGATTAACATTTTCTTTACAGTCCCAATTACCTTACTATTTGGACCAAAGATTAGCATATCATCTACATATAAACAAATCATCACGTATGATTGTCCACCTTGTTTATAATAAACACATTTATCATATTCATTTATACGGAAACTATTTTTTATCATGACACTATCAAATTTTGCGTGCCATTGTTTTGGAGCTTGTTTTAGTCCGTATAATGATTTTACTAATCTACATACTTTGTTTTCATTTCCTTTGGAAATAAAACTCTCGGGTTGCTCCATGTAAATCTCCTCATCAAGATTTCCATTTAAGAATGTTGTCTTTACATCCATTTGATGAATCTCTAGATTATATATGGATGCAATTGATATTAACATTCTTATAGAGGTTATTCGTGTAACCGATGAATAAGTATCAAAGAAGTTTATACCTTCTTTTTGACGACATCCTTTGGCTACCAATCTTGCTTTATATTTGTCAATAGAGCCATCTGGTTTCATCTTCTTTTTCAAGATCCATTTACAACCAATCGGTTTTATTCTAGGTGGAAGATCAATCATTTTCCAAGTTTTATTACTTGAATTGAATCAATTTCACCTTTGATTGCTTCTTTCCAACATGAAGATTCAGAAGATGACATTGCTTCCTTGTACGTTTAAGGTTCGTGCTCTAGCATGTAAGTTAAAAATTCTGAAACCAAATGTCTTGGACGTTCTTGCCCTTATGCTTTTTCTTGGTTCGACTTCCTTAATTTCACGATGAGTTCCATCTTCATATGGCTTGCTTGATTCTTCTCTTGTCCTTTTAGGGACATAATTTCCTTCATTCCTTTTGTGCGGAAACACATCTTCAAAGAATGAGGCATCTCTCGACTCTATTATTGTATTTACATTAATATCAGCTATATCAGACTTGAATACCAAAAATCTGTAGGCACTACTATTTTGGGCTGGTCCTAGATAGTAAGAGTCTACGATTTTTGGTCCAAGTTTGACTTTCTTATAAGGCGGAACTGGAACTTTTGCCAAGCACCCCCACACTTTGAGGTATTTGAAACTTGATATGTGTCCTTTTCATAACTTATATGGAACTGTTCCTGTTTTATTGTGAGAAATCTTGTTTAATATGTGATTAGACATATTTAAGGCTTCCCCCTACAAGTTCGTTGGTTGACCAGAGGTCAATACAATTGCATTTGTCATATCTTTTAATGTTCTATTCTTTCTCTCGGTAATACCATTTTGTTGAGGTGAATATGGAGCTGTTGTTTGATGAATTATACCATTTTCTGCACAGAATTTTTCAAATGGTGATTCATATTCTCCACCTCGATCATATCTCAATATATTGATCTTTTTATTTAACTGATTTTCTACTTCAGCCTTATATTTTAAAAATGATGTAATTGCTTCATCTTTACTATTTAAATGATATACATAGCAATATCGTGTATAGTCATCAATGAAAGTGATAAAGTACTTTTTTCTACCTCTTGTAGGTAATGATTTAAAATCACATAAATCAGTGTGAACCAAACCTAGTGGTTCAGTACTTCTACCAATAGTATGAAATAGTTTTTTAACCAATTTTACTTCTACACATGTCTCACATTTGTAATTTTTATCTACTTAGAATTTAGGAATTAATCCCAAGTTTTCTAATTTTATCATTTTTCGGAAATTTATGTGTCCTAATCTATCATGCCATAGTAAAATTTCATGATCAACCAAATAAGAAACTTCATTTTTATTAATAGCACAATGACTACGGCTACATTTGCCTTAAATATGCCATCACATAAATAACGCATTCCTATATAAATTTCAACCTTAGACAAAACTACTTTAGCTGACTCGAAGACCATACGGAAGCCATTTTTTGAGAGCACAGGTCCAGAGATAAGATTCTTGCGGATAACTGGAACATGAAGAATTTCATTTAGTGTCATGGTTTTTCCTGATGTAAATTTAAGAACGACGGTGCCGTTACTTCGATCATGGAAACTGCAGAATTTCCCATGTAGAGAGTTTCTTCTTGATCGTATTTCTTGTAAGTGGAGAACATATATATATCAGAACAGACATGACGAGTAGCGCCTATCTCTACCCACCATTGTGCAGGGTTTTGTACTAAGTTGCATTCCGAAACAACTCCTGAAAACTTCATCTCCTCAATGGTTGAACTTAAATTTTCCACTATATTTGCTACCGATTTATCATTTGTCTTCTTGTGCCTGCAGTCTTTAGCTCCGTGCCCAGTCTTTCCGCAGACCCAACATTCGCCTTTGAACTTCTTGGTTTGCTTATCTTTGGATTGATTATCTGGTGCCTTTCTCTCTTTTTTTTGTTGAACTGTCCTTTCTTCTTTGACCCTTCTGTAACAAGTGCCTCTTCGCCTTTGGGTTGTTTTATTCCGCGATTATCTACCTCAATTTTTAATCTGACAATGCGATCTTCTAAGGAAATCTCCTTTTTCTTATGTTTCAGATAGTTGCGGCAGTCTCTCCAAGATGGTGGTAAGTTTCCTATTATCGCTTCAACAAGGAATGACTCTCCAACTTTATGTCCTTCCGATTCAAGTTCATGGATTATAAGTTGGAGTTCCTACACTTGACTAGTTATAGATTTGGAATCCATAATCTTGTATTTCATAAATTTGTCTACTATGAACTTCTTCAAATTGACATTCCGCGTCTTGTATTTATTTGCAAGTGCAGTCCATTGGGATTTTGCTGTCTGGTGTGGCTAAATACTTTATACAGTATTTTATCCAAACAGTTCAGAATGTAGTTTCGGCACAAGAAGTCCGAATGCTTCAATGAGTGAATTTTGAGAAAAATATCTGCGTCTTTTTTTCTAGTCTGTCCGTCTTTGGGCTTTGGTTCATCCTCCTCAATGCACTTTTGCAGCTCTAACGTGGTAAGATAAAACAACAATTTATTCTGCACCATCTTCTTTAACTTTAAACGGATCAGGCCGGTTGTGGGTAGTAGTTTTTGCTAATAGTTCAACAGCCGCCATCTCCTTTTTAGTGAAAATAGGAAAACCTTAAGATGTTATTTAATCATTATACGAAAATAGAGATGAAAATTGTATATCAGTAATTTCGAACAATAAATATTGTTGTAATGAATTTTTTTTTTTTCAAAAACACTTTATAATATATATAGAGGAGAAAAAACGCCTTTCTCCGAGGGCTCACAAAAACATAAAACAAGATGGGACGAAAACCACCAAAAAGAGAATACAGCAAAGCAACAACGGATAATAAACCCTATACACAAAAGACAGCCACAAATCCACACCAAGATAGTGGAGGAAATGGAGGAAGCGATCCACCAACAAGCACTAACCCGCCTCACCCCTAAGGAAAAGGCCAGACCTCCAATCCGAACCAAAAGAAAGCCAAATAGTAAACGCTAATCCAGCAAAAAAAAGAACACATGGAAGATGGCAGTCAGAGTAAAGCAGACGCCATCAACACCAAACCAGAGGCATAAAAGAAGAGCAAGACCAGCCATAGCCGCAGAACAACCACAGTGAACCACCAGAAACCAGCTAATAAATGGAGTCCGGTATCCGAAAGCAGACAACCAATGCCCAATCGAGCCATAGAAGAACCAAGCAGAAAGGAACCTGGAAAACTAGCAACAGCATTAAACACAAAAAAAGGGGAGGGAGGGGATGTGAGCGCTGGGTGGAGGCCAGGGCTCACTCGCGATGATCAGCCTACTCCCAGTCTAGCGTGAGACAAAGCACACGAGATAGAGAGATGTCCGACCAGTTGCTCCGCACGGGAGTTCAACCGACCCCTGAAAGGTCTGCCACGGAAAGCGAGAAAGACGTCTTTCCTCACACACCGAATAATAGAAGAGGGATCCATACTAGAGTTTTCGAAGGTTGCCTTGTTCCGCGCACACCAGAGGTGCCAGCAGATGAGGCAGGGGATCAAGCGAAGAACAATTGAGCGAAGAGACTTACCACCATTCCCAGACCACCATGAGTTAAGGAGATCAGAAGGGGAGCTGGCTAACTGACGATAACCAAGAAGGTTTCCGAAGTAATTCCAGCATGATCTTGCTGAGAAACCACCAAAAAACAAATGATTCAGGGATTCTGATTCCCCGTTGCCGCAGCATCTACAACGAGAAACTAGAGGAATTCCTATTTTTTGAAGGTTCTCGTCTAGTGGCAATCCATCATGTAGAATCCGCCACATCAAAATAGATACCTTGGGGGGAATACGAGAGTCCCAGATGAAAGAAAAGATCGGGCGAGTAGGGGCTTGAATTCTAATAGAAGACCAAGCTTTGAGGATGGAAAAAGGAGATCCATCCCACCCAAAAAAGCCACCATGAGAGTCGGAGAGAGGCTTCACCGTTTGCATGTGCTTCCAGGTCTCACTAGCAAAAGACGGAGAACCTGAGAAGTTAGAACCCTCAAGACTGCGGTATTTCGCATGAAGGAAAGAGGCCCATAAGGAATTGTTGGCGCCAAATCTGTTCCATAATTTGCAGGCAAAGGCGGCATAAAGGTCCTTTGGGTTGCGCAGACCCAAACCGCCTTCATTTTTGGGGCGACAGACCGCGTCCCACGACACCCAATGGTGTCGACGGCCACTGTCTTTGTTGCCCCAGAAGAAAGCAGAGGCCAACGACCGGTAAGACCGGAAGAAAGAAGAAGTGGGGGTCATAGCTGCAAAAACATGGGTTCCCATCGAATCCAACACGGATTTGATAAGAACTAGTCTACCAGCTTGAGAAATAAGAGATGCATTCCAGCGTAAGATCTTGCCCCTAACTTTATCGGTCAAAGGGTCGAAAACAACATTGAGCTTTCTACCGCGATACAGGACAACACCCAAGTAAGGAAGAGGAAGGGTGGCTTCCTTGAACCCGGAGACAGACTCGATCCACGTAGCACGAGCGAGAGGCAAATCTTTAGCATGGACGAAACAACATTTGGCAGGATTGACAAGTTGGCCCGAAGAACGCTCGTACTGATGAAGAAAGTCGAGAAGCCGACGGACAGAGGAGACGCTACCATTCGAAAAAATGACAACGTCATCAGCGAAGGACAAGGAAGAGGCCAGGGGGCAGCCCCTCGGTATCCCGAAGCGTTGAATCTGACCATAGATAGTCAAGGATTGAAGACCACGAACGAAAGCCTCTGCTGCGATCACAAATAGTGAAGGCGACAGAGGGTCTCCCTGTCGCAGCCCCCTACCGGCTTTGAAATAACCATGAGCCGACCCATTTATAAGAACAGAGAACCAGCAGTTGGAGATAAGCCTCCAAACCAAGTCAATAAGGGGTTCCGGAAACCCGAAAGCCCTTAATACCTTGATGATGAAAAACCAGGACATGCGATCATAGGCCTTAGCCATGTCCAGTTTGAAGACAACGTTAGAACCCCTGACCTTCCGGTCGATCTTGGAAATAAGTTCCTGGGCGAGCAGAACGTTATCAGTGATCAAACGTCCCTTTACAAATCCCGCTTGAGAAGGAGAGATGATACGCTCAAGGTAGGGGGCCAATCGAGTGGACAAGATTTTAGAGATAACTTTGTTCGAAAAATTGCAAAGACTGATTGGCCGGAAATCCAAGCACGACCTAGGGGTCTCACATTTTGGAATAAGGACAATGTTGGTCGAAGTCCATCCAGATGGAAGGGCACCCCCAGAGAAAAAGGATTGAATGGCAAGACAAAAATCATCCTGAATAATAGACCAAGCATGTCTGAAAAAAACACCATTGAAACCATCCGGACCACTGGCACTGTCCTTGCTAAGCGCAAAGACAGCAGCACGTATCTCCTCAGAGGTAGGGAGATCCGCTATAAGGTCACTATCCGGAGAAAGAACAATACGAGGAATAAAGGCCAGCAGAGCAGGGTCAGAAACAGAGACCGACGGAGAGCCAAGAAAGGACTGAAAATGGGACAGGATGGTCTCTTTGACATCTTCAGGGGAAGAGGCCGTAGATTGATCCTGTCGCAAAATCTCACGGATCGTGAGGAGGTTATTCTTCTTGCGAATAGAGGAATGGAAGAATTTAGAGTTAGTATCACCAACCACTACCCACTTGATCCTAGCCTTTTGACGAAGGTAGTCGTTCTCGATACGAAGTTCCGAGGAGAAAATGGTTTGGGCAAGAGCCCAGGCCTCCTTGTTAGCCTCGTTAGGATCCTCATCAAGCAAGGATTCGGCTGCGATAAGAGACTCTTCGGCCAAACGAACGCGGTCGAAAATGTTCTTAAAGACCTGAATGTTCCAATCCTTAAGGCAAACTTTAAGGCGCTTAAGCTTACGACCGAACACCTCACAGGGAGATGCAACAAGAGGAACGCTCCAAGAATTAGCAACAACTTGGAGAAAGGAATGGTGAGAAATCCACATGCTCTGAAACCGAAAGGAAGATGGCCCCGTTAAAGAGCGGGGAGAGCAGCGGACAACCATGGGGGCATGGTCAGAGAAAGACCGATGGAGATGCTCAATCGAAAAGGAGTAGGGGAGACGAAACCACTCCTCCGACCCGAAAACCCGATCAAGTCGGGAAAGGATGCGGTTTGGCCCCGCTTGGTTGTTGGACCAGGTGAAAGCGGAACCAACAAAGGGAAGCTCAGACAGACCAGAGCTGACAATGAAGGAGTTGAAATCCGCCATCGCAACCCGGTTGATGGCGGCTCCTCCCCGTTTTTCCTCCTGTCAGGCGACAATGTTAAAATCACCACCTATCACGGAAGCGGAGAAGCCCAGCGAATCGAGCCGTAATATGTCCGCCCAGAGAATTAATCTCTCCAGACGATCACATTTGGCATAAACCGCAGAGAAAAGAAAGGGAGAACTAAAAGAAGGGGACGAGCAAGCCAAAGAGAAGAGCTGATGGGAATCAAAAGCAGCCTGGACCGATAAGGATCTGGACCATAGGATCCAAATCTTCCCCGAAACATTGGCAAAGCCTCCGCCAAAACCTAAGGATAAGACGATGCCGGAAATGGCTTCCGGTCCCAGAAAAGGTTCCAGGAGAGCGATCAAGCCAACAGAATGTTTCTTGACAATGCGTTTAAGCCTAGCCAAAGACGCATCATTGCCTATACCACGGACATTCCAGAACAGCAAATTCGCCATTAAAAGCGAGAACCGGAGATCCCAAAAAGAGGACTCAGACGAGGTACAGCGAGTACCGAGAAGATCGGTCGATCTGCTCGGACGCCGCTATAGAGCGTGTGCGAATGGTGCGGGGGGTAGTCTGGACTCTACGCGATCGACGCCGAGACGTCTTGGTGATAGAGTCAGAGAGATGAGGACGCTGAGGAAGCGTCTCTGAAGACACTACAAGACCCGGACCCGAAGCAGAAGTCTTCGAGGCACCAAGCGGCGATGGCGCCTGCGAAGAATTCCTAGCAATGCAGTCGAGACGCTCGTTGAGGAGTGCAATCTCTGCCTTACTCATAAGAGGAATGGAAATGGACAGAGAGCAAGAGGAAGCAGGAAGGGAGCAATCAGAAGAGCAGCAGGAGGAAGAAAGACCCTGGGCAACCGAAAGATCCGGCTCCTCCTGGGTAATCCGGCAAAAAGAGGGAAGGCGAATTAGTCGCAAGCCAATCTGCCGAAGAAACCAATCAGATAAATAAGAGGTAGAATAACTAAAAGCTCCGGCATGGCAAGAGTAAGGAGACACCGGTTGAGAAGCCTCAACCGACGAGGGGGAAAAGAGAAAGGCGAAATAGCGGATAGAGGAGAGGAAGAAAAAGAAGAAACAAAAGGAACAGAGTGAAGGAATGTAAGGGTGCTAACGAACAACGACCCATATTGCTGTCGGATTCTTACCAATGCAGGACTGTTACTAACAAAACAGCCCCGCGTAGCAGGTAAGAGTCGCAAGGCGGGCCTATCAGAGGGGAAAGAGGAGCAAAAAGGCTGGCAGAATCTCAGACTATCCATATAGTGGTCAAGAATGGCCACTATACGAACAGGGCAAAGAGAAAATCCGAACCAACAGCTCCAGTCCCTCAACAACCTCCGAATAAGCCTAACGAAACCAGAAAAAGAAAGTTTACACCAGAAAGACAAAGTCGGTGACGATATAGGATCAGCCTCGTCATGACTCAACAAAAGAAACCAAAACTGATCAGCCAGTAAAACAACCCAGACAACTACCCTGGGTTGATCACCACCTATGCAGCACACAAAAGCCAACAAAAACAACTGAGGCCGGGAATGCTGAGACCGAAAGGAATGCGACAATAAGCCGCAGAACGAATAAAACGCAACAGGCAGCAAGTGACCTGACACACTCCCAGTCTCAATAGAGACGGCAGTGTCAGGGAGCTCACACAAAAGTGTGACATGGCTCAAGCAACAACTGAAAACCGATAAAATCGACAGCCCACAAACAGATGGCAACCCACAACAATCAACAGGAACAAAACAGTAACCAGAGCTGCTCACCTGCTAGCAGCAAGCAAAAAAACCTGAAAGGCCGGAGACAAGGACTGCAGCCTCGGCGTAGAATGCAAGGGCGACAAGACCTCTTCAATATTCACCAAAGATACAGGAGGAGACAGAGGCTCCCAAGAATCGATTCCAGAACCACCGCCCACCCCAACAGCAACTGGCCGGGCAACTGAAGGAGTTAAGGCAATCAACTCCTTAACCCCTGTCGCAAAACCAAAGCCAGGATCGACAACAGTCCCAAAAGCAACAGAATCCTCCAGCGGATCACAGCCAACAGCCGATCCCACAAAGACTAAGCGAGGCACAAATCGAGTGATGAAATCTCGATTGTGGCTCGAGTAGGAACAACAAACATCCAAAGAACCATCGAGCTCGACCAGAGCTGCATCAACCGAGCCAAAGGTAATAGCTGGTTGGTCAGAACCAACACCGTCCAACTCATCAGCGAAAACAATACACGGAGCAAAACGAGGAGAAAGGTCCCTCTGACCGAGAGGCACTTCCAACATCGAAGCATCACCGCAAGGAGCATCATAAGAGAAGATCTATTCCTTCGATCTGTTGAATCTCGCTGGAATCGAAGGAAGAGAACTGAATATGGGATCTAGAGCCAAGAAACACCCATCAACATCTACAAACCTGAATCGAGCCAGCGCCGAGAAGGCGACAAACGAAAACACACAAATCTCAATAGAGCAAGGGCCAGTGAAACAAACCGACAGGGGCGGAGGGACAAGGGTTAACAGGGCATCAGCAATGGACGCAAAAGAGGGACAGCGCAGCACAAAATTGCCACGAAAAAAATAAGCCCCAAAATCCATCTCATGTGCCCTAAAATCAGCACCCATAACCACGAACAGAGAATCGCAAAATCAGAGAGAGCAGCGAAATAGCGCTGGAGAGGGAAAGCGAAGGCAGCCGGGGGAAGAGGAAGAGGCCAGAAAAATCGCTAATCAGAGAGAGAGAAGGAGGCCATTGTTTTTATTATTACCGTTGTATGACGATATAAATTCATTACTACATTGTTGTAATGAATTTACAACAACACACTATAGCAATAACAACATAGAAACAATACAACTTCGATACAGAAAGATTACAGAATGATGTGCGTATATATATATATAAACAAACAAGAAATATAACTGGGATGGACGAACGGCGCACGTGTGTTAGTTAATGGCCATATATGTCCTCACCCTCACACAAAATTACCCAACCGTAAAAGCCAACGCGAGTTTGAAGAAAGTAGTATATAAATATGAATACTAAATTATTTTTCACGATGTGGAACAATATCTCATTCACTGTAAAGGGCCCCTAACAATAATAGTCTATGACAGATATAGATAAGAAGTAAAAACATTAAACATTGTAAAAGATTATAAATCAATTCACCACCCTGCAATTAACTCTAATCTCTCCATTATTTCCATTAGGCAGAAGGTTCCCCATCTTCACCATTGCTGCAGCAAAATCATCTTCGAATTGCTTCAAATTTTCGCTATATAGCTTCACTACCGAATCCTGAGATCCACCATTAAACAATTCTTGATCCGAATGCAGCAACCCTTGTTTCATGACAAGGTCCTTATAATACTGGTTATCAAAAGAGTTGCTAGTTTTATCAAGTGGAGAAAGACTGCTGTTGCCAGTAACCGGGCAAGTTGTCTTAAGTTGTCGAGCAAACTCTGGATCAATGTTGAACTCATTATGGATGCGGGTCCTAAAACTCGCACAATGGGCTAGCCCGATTGTGTGTGCCCCCGATAAGGCGGTCATTTCTGGTGCATTGAACCCTTTTGCTACAAACTTGGAAATCAGAGTAGAAAGATTGGAGAAAGGTGATGGTAAATCTCTTTCCGCATCGCTTTTGCTTGCAGTTCTGGAGTCAAGGCGACCCAGTTGTACTTCCCATGCAGGTCCTCCAAGCTAAATATATACTACAAATATCATATTAACATCCAATAATATTACCGTACATATATAACATATATCAAAGAATAATATGTACCAAGAGGACATTATCACGAGCAGCCAGAGCCAGAATATCAGCACATGAAACAGTAGCCGGGCAGTTGGCTTCAACTGTAGATTTGATTTCATCTATGACTTCGAAGCCACGGGCAGAGTTTAAGTTTGGTTTTGCATTCTTCTCAGTGTCATTAGATGTGGGTGTGTCATCTAGAAGGATTGATGCATCACAACCCTGCAAGTACATTTTAAACATAAAGCAAAGATATATAACATGGTTATAATATAGAGATAGTCATGCAAATAGGGTCCACTTTATGTACTTCTTGTCAAAGGTGTTTATTTATATCATCTAAACGATTAGGTTAATAAACGGCGGTGGGATGATGCCCAGAAAATATACTTGATTTTTTTTTTTTTAATATATAATGAAATTATCAAAATGGTTAAATGTGTTAGCATATTACATTAACAAAGCAGTCGTGGAAAAAGAGTCGAAGAATGGAGGCTCCCATTCTCGGTTCCCTTTCCAAAGCTTGTGAAATCGTTGACTGCACCATTGCATGCAGATTTGGACAAGAGTGTTTATAAAGATTTGAAGAGAAAATGTAAACTGCTTTTATTTCATATAATATGAATACAGAGTGAATAATCTAATACAAACTTGTACACGGTATTTATACACATTTGATATAAAGGCGATTGGGCCAAACTGTAGTACACGGCCCAGTCTGATTTATGTGATAAAGTAATCCTCTGTGACGATATCTTTTATTCCCCCTCAAACCCAACTCTCGAGCTAGGGTTTGCTATTCTCTTCCAAAACGAAAGAAATGAGCCGCCACACCGGAAAACAAAAAATAGCTCAGATCTAAGAGAAAGTTGAGATCTTTACAACATCACTTGAATAGTTTATCTGAATCTTAATAGGCTCAAGTGTATTCCATAGGATTGACCTATGAAATATTCTTGCTGCCTTCAGATGAGATAAGAGCAGCTTCCAAGTTGCTATGCATGCGAGACTTGATCAAAGATGTCATGTTGCCAAATACTCGAAGATAGAGATTTATTTTCAGAGTGCTTAGAACGGAGTCTGGGAAGATGAAGTCAATTTTCTGCCTGCTGCTTCGCATCACGCTTTGTCTGACTTTCGAGATCCGTGACTCTAAGCTTTTCTCTGAAGTGAGTAAAATTCATCTTTGACAATGGTTTTGTTAGAATATCAGCGACTTGGTAAGTGGCAGGTATGTGATTAATGTTTAACTTTCCCTTGGCAACTTGTTCACGAACAAAATATAAATCTAGCTCCATATGCTTGGTTCTGGAATGTAGAACGGGGTTAGAAGTAAGGGATACTGTACTAAGATTGTCACACCATATAGTTGTCTTGCTTTCAGTTTTGATCTGTAATTCATTCAGTAGAGATTCAATCCACATAGTTTCTGCCACTGCATTAGCCACACTCCTGTATTCTGCTTCTGTGCTTGATCTGGACACTGTTGTCTGTTTTTTTGAGCACCATGAAACTGGATTTTTTCCTAAGAAAATGCAGTAGCCACTAGTTGATCTTCTGTCATTTATATCACTTGCCCAGTCTGCATCAGCATAACCAGTAATGTTGATTGTTTTACATGCTTCCATAGTTAGTCCATGATGTAATGTTCCTTTGAGATATCTTAGTATTCTCTTGACAGCTCTCCAGTGTTCGTCTGTTGGGCATTGCATGAATTGGCTAACTTTATTTACACTGAATGAAATTTCTGGTCTGGTAATTGTTGCATATTGAAGTGCACCCACTATGCTTCTGTATTGGCTGTCATTTGAGATCATTTCTCCTTTAGTCTTTGATAGATGAACATTTGTTATCATGGGTGTAGAAATTGAGTTGGATTGATCCATTTTTGCTTTACAGAGAAGTTCACTGATATATTTTTTCTGACTGAGATGAATCAAAGTTTTTGAGGGTCTGTTTACTTCAATTCCTAGAAAGTAGCTTAGACTTCCAAGGTCTTTGATTGAGAATTCTTTATTGAGATGTTGAATAAGATTGTTGATTTCTAGATCATCACTTCCTGTAATAATAAAATCATCGACATAAATCAGTATATAAGTAATAGCATCAGAATTGAATTTAGTAAAAAGAGAGTTGTCTGATTTTGTGCAATTGTAGCCCAGTTTGGATAGAGTTGTCTTTAATTTCTCAAACCAAACCCTTGGCGCTTGCTTGAGACCATAGATTGCTTTGTTCAGCTTGCATACTAGTCTCTCATTTCCCTTTTTCTGAAAACCATGAGGTTGTTCCATATAAACTTCCTCCTGCAAAACACCATTTAAGAATGCATTATTTACATCTAATTGCTTTATAGTCCAATTTCTGCATAAGGCAATACTGAGAACGATTCTGATGGTGGTGGGTTTCACAACTGGAGAAAATGTTTCAGTAAAGTCAAAACCATTCTGTTGTGAATATCCCTTTGCTACCAGTCTTGCCTTATGTTTAGAAATTGATCCATCAGCATTTCTTTTTAGTTTGTAGGTCCATTTACAGCCTACAATATTCTTATCAGTGGGTTGAGGAACAAGATCCCAAGTCTTGTTCTTCATTAGGGCATCATATTCTTCATTCATAGCTGTTCTCCATTTGTCATGTTGTATGGCCTGATTATATGTACTTGGTTCTTCATTTTCTAGAGCTACATTGTATAATTTTGGTTTGAATATACCACTCTTAGCCCTTGTAACCATATGATGTCCAGTCCTTGCAGGACTTCTTGCAGGGCTTTGCTGATGATCATTGTTATCTATCTCATCCTCATGTGGCACATTAGATGATTGAGAATTATCTAATGTGTGACTTGAGTTTTGCTGCAATTGACTTTCTGGTTGGTAAATTTGGGAAGATGAGTTAGATGGCTCGATTTGTCCATGACCTGGTTCTGAAGTGATCACTGTGTGTTGTGGACTTTCATGGCCGTGAGCTCTCTCTCCAGAAATGTGAGCTGCCTTATCGCTTATCACAGGTAAAGATGCTAAAGAGTACTTAAAATTGTGAACCTTTTCTGTAGTCTTAACTTCAGAGTTGCTAAAGGGGAACACTTGCTCATTAAACACAACATGTCTGGATATAAATATCCTTCCATTACTAGATAAACATCTATAACCCTTTTGATTTGTAGCATAACCTAGAAACGTGCATGGTGATGATCTGTAGCTCAGTTTATGAGAATTATATGGTCTAAGGTACGGAAAACATAGACAACCAAATACCCTTAAACTGTGATAATCAGGTTTGATATTATAAAGCATTTCTAATGGACTTTTTAACTTTAGAATTTTTGTGGGTAGTCTGTTGATCAGAAAGACTGCAGTGGCAAATGCATCAGGCCAGAATTTTAGTGGTAATGATGCATTTGCTAGCAGTGTTAAACCGGTCTCAACAATGTGTCTATGTCTCCTTTCAATTAGACCATTTTGTTCAGACGTATAAGGACAAGTTGTCCTGTGTATGATACCTTTCTCTTGAAACAATTTCTTAAGAGGTGAGAATTCTGTTCCATTGTCTGTCTGAAGTATTTTTAGTTGACAGTTAGTCTGTTTTTCTGCCTGCACTATAAATTGTTGAACTGCACAGCAAGTGTCAGATTTTTCTTTCAAAAAATATATCCACACATGTCTAGAGTATGCATCAACAAAGGAAATATAATATTTGTACCCATAGTCCGTTGATATGGGTGCTGGACCCCATAAATCAGTTGCAACAAGTTCTAGAGGTTTGTTGTAACTGATTTTGGAGTCTAGAAATGGTAGTTTATGACTTTTACCCATTTGACAATAAGTACAAATGTATGGGGTTGAAATATTGTTAAAAGAGATATTATTTTCATTCAACACTTGTTTAACAACATTTACATGAGGATGCCCAAGCTTACAGTGCCAAATGTCAAAATTCTTACAGTTATTCACAGTTTTGATTTCAGACATATTACACCATTTTTCTTTACATCCAGTTGTTCTTGAATTATCAACTTTGAAAGTATATAATCCCTTAGTTTCTCTACCCTGTAAGAGAATATCTTTTGTTAGAATATCTCTAACTAGACAGTAATGTGGGAAAAATTCAAAAAACACATTATTATCTTTAGCAAATTGTGATACGCTTAATAGATTTTTCTTGACAGAGGGTACTCTTAATAGGTTGTGCAAGTATAACTGTTTTTTTCCAGTTATGTATGCATTTCCAGAATGTGAAATTTTTACTGATTCACCATTCCCCATAAGTAAAGATTGTGTACCTTTATATTCCTTGTTGCCAAGATTCAAGTTTGCCAAGTTGTTTGTGACATGATTTGTAGCTCCAGAGTCAGGGTACCAGCTGCTATCATTAATATCTTCAATTTTTGCATTGTCATTATTGTTGCAGTCGCTTTGACCTCTGATTTCTTGTTGAGCACTTATCACATTTGCACTGGGATTATAGTTTCTATCTCTGTTGTTGTTCTGTTGTGATGGAGTGTAGTTACTGTCAAATCTAAAATAACATTTGCTAGCAATATGGCCAATTCTCTCACAGATCTGACATCTGGGTCTGTTGTTTCCACCGTTGTTGGGCCATCTTCCACCTCTTCCTCGTGATCTGGAGGACTGACCACCTCTCTGATTTTTATATTGCTGAGTTCTGTTACTAGAACCCTTTTCTTGATTTTTGGTTTTGTTGTTTGAGATAAAATTTAGAGTCATATCTGATGTGGATGACTTCTTGAGATCCAATCTGCCCTCATGAGCAAGTAATGTAGAATGAACATACTGAATTGTGGGTAAGGTTTCCTTTGATGATATAACTGCTACCACTGATTCATATTCATCCTCTAATCCTCCAAGAATTGATAGAATATGCTCAGTGTCACTCACCTTGTGTCCTGCAGAGGACAAGTGATCACATAAGGTTTTAACCTTTGCAAGATAATCTCTCATTGGCTGATTTTCCTTTTTGACATTTTGCAGTTGTCTTTTGAAGTACATGATCTTGGCTGCAGACTGAGTACTGAAGGTATGTTCTATTGTGGACCAGATTTCATGGGATGAGTTGCATCCAATTATCTGAGGGAGTAAATTAGCACTTATTGATGATATTAACCAAGAACTGACTAGACTATCTTGCCTTTGGTGCATAATGAATTCTTGATTACTGACAAGTTTTCCATCCTTGTCTGCAGTGAACTTTGGTGGTGTGATTATGGTGCCTTGGATGTATTGTTCCAGCCCATATGCTTTGATTGCTGTATTGACTTGAAACTTCCAGAGTAAGAAATTGGTTTCATCCAGTTGAATCGATAATAGTTGGCTTTGAGGTTTGACGATCTCTTTCAGGAGTTCATCTGTTGGATTGAATCTGGTATTGGTGTTGGTGCTGGAGGAGGCAGAGACATCTTGATCTCCTTCAGCCATAGATCTCAGAAATCAGGAAAACAGAGATTAAAGAAAAGAGAACAGTATAGGATCAGAAAAAAGAACTGAGCAGCCAGAAGAGTTCTTGGACTCCTAGGCAAGGCACAGTGCAAGTTTTGATCTATAATCTTGATTCAGGAGGGTAACAAAGATGATGAGAAATATTGTATTTCTCAGATGATTCAGACTGAAAAGGGACACAATTCAATCTAGATATGATGATATTGAATCTGATCTAGATTGAAAATTAGAGGGAACAGGAAATAAGAAAGGATGATGAGAATCTGTATGATTCTTAAATGATTCAAAATCAAATATGCAGCCTGATCTTGATATGATGATTGTTAGATCTGATCTTGATCAATGGCATGGCATTTTTGCTGTTAGGCTTTGATTTGCTCTGATACCATATAAAGATTTGAAGAGAAAATGTAAACTGCTTTTATTTCATATAATATGAATACAGAGTGAATAATCTAATACAAACTTGTACACGGTATTTATACACATTTGATATAAAGGCGATTGGGCCAAACTGTAGTACACGACCCAGTCTGATTTATGTGATAAAGTAATCCTCTGTGACGATATCTTTTAGTGTTCATAGTATCTTTCGTTTAAAAGTTGTGCATTGACATCAAGAACAAAGAAAGAAAACACCAAGACAGCAGGAACTACTAAGATAGTAGATAAAGCCATATCTACTTATTATAATTAAGTGCTGCTAGTGAGGATTGCTTGATTGAAATGATATGTATATTTGGCTTATTTGCCATGGTATTTATAGTGTTCAACCGTTCATGCATTCTGCTCTTTTGCCCTGTCCATATTACAACTATTTTAAGATCAAACTTACTTCAAGTTTACGGTTATTAATTTACTAATTAATGAAATCAGAAGATATCAGACATAAAGTGAAAAGATAATATCTTCTTATACCACAAATTAACCGTCAAAGATATATCAAATGCACGAACTTACAAAGAAAATTTGGTAATAGAATAGAAGATAATGATCAAACGGGTACATCAGCCATGTGATTTCATTCTTACATCTCTAACAAACTTAGTAAATATAGTGATTGGATCATGATAACAACAAAGTTGAAAAGATGAAATGTTTCTTCAAAGAAAACGTGAAACGATATAGATTTCTATAAATATTATTCAAATTGTTCGATGCATTAAATTAAAGCATTCAACAGATTTATGAAATCGGCCAAAGTTCCGGATATGAACAATATATTGGAAAAGAGGTGGTCAGTGCGTCATCTATGTGCTTGGATTGCTCCTTCTGATTTCTGTATATAAACTAATCTTCCAGACTTGTATTTCACTATTTTATATGTACTGCCCCCTGTATTCCTGGAAACTGCAAGTTCTTACTTTCTGATCAGAAGTATGTAAATATGCGTTGATTTATCGCATATGTTGTGACTTGTGAGCAAATGTGTCTCCATATTATTTAATTTATACCGTAAACAAAAAGTTTTATTTGCATTCCAATTTGGCACAATGGCATAACTTATCTGTATTAGTTTGAACCAAGGTTCAACTTTTCATTTTCCGTTTCCGTTCCGATGATCGTAGAATTCTAAATTTCAGTTCCTTTTTGAAAATTCCAAAAATTACGTTTTAGTTCTGGTTTACGGATTCCTATGTTTTTTGTAAATACAACAAGAAATATATAATACTAATATTGAATTATTCAAATTACATAAAAGATACAAAACATACAACATAAACAATTTAATACCAAAAACTATTTTTTTGAACATCATATGAATTGTGGTCATCGTTGTCTTCATCTTATGTCGGATCATAATATTATAAAAATCATATTGTCGTATTTGATCTGAATTTAAAAACGTTGTCATCATATTATCAAATATAGGCATTCATCTTGGCTGCTAGACGTTTCGGCAATATGAAAAACCTCCAGTATGGTCAGATGTAGTGACGCAGCACGAAAGTAGATCTGAACCAACGGTCAAATCTATCCAGGATACAATCATGAATTGCGGAAGAATGAATCGATGAAACAAGATAAATTGATGAATTGATGATACCCAGATGCCCAAATCCGTTGATCTCTCGAGATACTGGATTCTAGCTATCTTCAACACGTTGATCGCGCACGATACCGCGTTAAAAGATCTACGATTCTTCGACGTTGATCTCGCGCACGAGATTCCGTGAATCGGCTTCAAAGTCGTTGATTCGAGCGCACTCGAATATCCGAAGATGGAGAAAGGAGATCACACTCAACTTCAAATTTAAAAAGAGGCACAAAGCTCTCAACAAATTTTATTCAAAATTCAACTCTCTTTACAAATGACAACACACCCCTATTTATAGGAAATTACACCACATATGACTCAACACATATGACTCACGACTTAACATCATACGACATAAGAACAATAACGACATAACAACAAAAGAGTTACAACTTCATATGATTTAACAATAATGCGACATACGACTTACACATCATATGACTTAACAAAACTGCCATATCCACTTGAGTGTTATCTCCTATCTCCACTTTCGGCATTCGAGTGCGCTCGAATCAACGATTGTTGAAGCCAATTCACGGAATCAAGTGCGCTTGATCAACGTTCGAAGAATTGTAGATCTTCTCTCACGGTATCATGCGCGATCGACGTGTGGAAGATTGCTAGAATCCGGTATTACTGGAGATCAACGGATTTGGGCGTTTGGTATTTTCAATCCATCGGTTGCTATTTTCATCGTTGTATTCATTTCTGTTATTTCCGGTGCGTCAAGCAAAGATAACATGGTTATAATATAGAGATAGTCATGCAAATAGGGTCCACTTTATGTACTTCTTGTCAAAGGTGTTTATTTATATCATCTAAATGATTAGGTTAATAAACGGCGGTGGGATGATGCCTAGAAAATATACTTGATTTTTTTTGTTTTAAAAAAAATATATAATGAAATTATCAAAATGGTTAAATGTGTTAGCATATTACATTAACAAAGCAGTCGTGGAAAAAGAGTCGAAGAATGGAGGCTCCCATTCTCGGTTCCCTTTCCAAAGCTGACGCAGCGGAAATAACGGATGACAAAGAAATGAAGATTTCGTGTCAAACTAATCGATGAAACGATTAGATGGAGCAATATGAATCGATGAATTAATGATACCAAATGCCCAAATCCGTTGATCTCGCGAGATACCGGACTTTAGCAATCTTCGACCCGTTGATCGCGCACGATGCCGTGAGAGAAGATCTACGATTCTTCGAACGTTGATCTAGCGCACTAGATTCCGTGAATCGGCTTCAACAATCGTTGATTCGAGCGCACTCGAATATCCGAAGGTGGAGATAGGAGATAACACTCAACTACCAATTTTAATGGTGGCACAAGAGCAAACAAAAGAAATTTTATTCAAATTGACTAACTATTACAAGTGACACAAACCCGGTATTTATAGATGTTTACAACCACACACGCTACAACATAGCATAGGTCGTACGCGACCTAAAAAAGAAAATATCACGACCTAACATTACAACTTCAGCACGACCTAAAATACACAATACGACCTAAGAATACAAATGATTTAAAGAAAGGAAAACAAACGACTTAACATATAGTTCGAACAAAACATCTCGCGACCTAAGAATCAACGATCTACTGGACATTGTTTGCGACTTAGGCGGAGCTCGCGACCTAACATCATTCGTTGAGGCACGACTTAGCAGCTACGGGTTGGGAGTGGAACGACCTAGGGTTAGGTTGGAGCATGCGATGTGGATCCAGCGACATAGGGCTTAGGTCGGAGAGCATTAGGTCGTAGCATGAGATGATTTAGGTCGTTGGGTGGTGATTTAGGTCGTTGGGTCGTGGCACGAGGTGACGAGGTGATTTAGGTCGTTGGCTTGGTTTGGTTAGGTCGTAGACTGACTCAGGAATTTGGAGGTTAGGTCGTTTGGGTTTCGGTAGGTCATTGTATGGTGGAGATAGGTCGGAGAACGACTTAGTGTAGGTCGTGGAGCGACCTAGGAGAAGTAACTGCCTACAGGTGAGACTTTCTACTTCGTTCCTTTGATACCCTGCATCATCCTCTCCGGGTACGAAAGAATTCGTCCCCGGATTCGCATTTTCTTGATCATCAGCATAATATGGAATCAAGTGCTTCACATTAAACACATCAGAAGTGTAAACATCCTCTGGTAGCTTCAACTTATAAGCATTTTCATTGATCCGTTTTATAATTTCTACTGGACCAATCTTTCGGGCTTTCAACTTGTTATAAGCACCCATTGGGAAACGATCCTTCGTTAACACAGCATACACCCAATCACCCTCGTTGAACTCCACACTTCTTCTCTTTTTATCTGCAGCTCGTTTATACTTCTCATTCGTCTTCTCCAAACGTTCCTGAACGATTCTATAACAATCTTTCAATTCATCAACGAAATCTGACGCCCGCTTAATCACTTCTTTCGGTTGTGGCACTACCGTTAAATCCAACGGCCCCTTTGGCAAGCTTGAATATACAACTTTAAATGGACTGTAACCAGTGCTTCAGTTAACAGCATGGTTATCAGCAAACTCTGCCTGACACAACTTTAAGTCCCAACTCTTCAAATTGTCCGACACAAGACATCTCAACAGATTTCCAAATGATCTATTCACAACTTCAGTTTGCCCATCTGTCTGAGGATGATATGCACTACTAAAATTCAGCTTCGTCCCAACCATCTTCCAAAGACTCAACCAAAAGTGACTCAGAAGTTGAGTATCTCGGTCAGAAACAATAGATTCAGGTAACCCATGTAAACGATAGATTTCTTTAAAGAATAACCGTGCTACATGAACTGCATCCGTCGTTTTCTTACAAGCAATGAAATGTGCCATCTTCGAGAAATGGTTTACCACAACATATACAGAATCATTTCCCCTTTGATTTCTAGGCAAATCCAAAACGAAATCCATGCTAACATCAACCCATGGTCTAGTAGGCACGGGAAATGGCATATACAATCCTGCATTCGTAGCTGTCCCCTTGGAAACTTGACATATGTGACATTTCTGCACAAATCTTTCAACTTCTTTTCTCATAGAAGGCCAAAAATATGATTGCGAAATCAACTGCAATGTACGATCTCTGCCCACGTGACCCTCTTTATGCAATTCTTTGACAATCTTCAACCTCAAGCTACAATCCGGAATACACAATTGATTTCCTCTGAACAAGAATCCATCTTTCATCACAAAATCATCAGAACTCCCTTCCTGCACCTGATCCAACACTTTCACAAAATAAGAATCTTAAATAAGCAACTCTGGCAACAAATCAAATCCCACTACTTCCACTCGCATAGTTGTCAGCAAATGATTTCTACGGCTTAATGCATCGGCAACTCGGTTAGTAACTCCTGATTTGTGCTTCACAACGAAAGTAAACTGCTGTAAATAAGCAACCCACGAAGCATGCCTTGCTGAAATTTTATCTTGCCCCTGCAAATGTTTCAAAGCTTCATGGTCAGTGTATAGCACAAATTCTTTATGAAATAGATAGTGTCTCCAATGCTTTATGGCTTGGACTATAGCATAGAATTCCAAGTCATAAGTACTGTATCTCGTTTTAGCTCCCGTCAGTTTCTCACTAAAGTAGGCAATAGGATGACCCCTTTGACTCAACGTTCCCCCAATTCCAACCTTGGATGCATCAGTATTTAGCTCAAAGAGTAACTGAAAGTCCGGGTATCTAAGAATGGGCGTTGTGGTCAAGAGTGTCTTGATTCTCTGAAAAGCAGATCAGCCTCTTCAGTCCAAACAAACTTCTTCCCTTTCACACATTCCGTTACTAGTGCCATCACGCTACTGAAGTGTGGAATGAATCTTCGATAGAATGATGCTAAACCATGAAAACTCCTCACTTCTGTTATTGTCTTAGGCTGTGGCCAATTTCGAATAGCTTCAACTTTACTCTGATCAACTTGAATACCATCCTTCGACACAATATAGCCCAAGAATAGAATACTTGTAGCCATGAAGGTACACTTCTTCGTTGCAGCATAAAATTCCTCACGTCGTAAAACCAACAACACTTCCCGCAAATGCTATAGGTGTTCTTTAGTGCTTCCACTGTAGATCAAGATGTCATCAAAATATACCAGTACGAATTTCCCGATAAATGGTCGAAAAATCTGGTTCATGACTCTCATGAATGTACTCGGAGCATTTGACAAGCCAAACGGCATCACCAACCATTCGTACAGACCCTCCCGAGTTTTAAAAGCTGTCTTCCACTCATCACCCGGTCTAATACGAATCTGATGGTATCCACTTTTCAAGTCAATCTTCGAAAACACAACAGCACCGCTCAACTGATCCAACAGATCATCCAGTCTCGACATAGGTAATCGATATCTCACCGTAATCTTATTCAATGCTCTACTATCTATGCACATTCTCCACGTTCCATCCTTCTTCGGCACCAACAAAGCTGGCACAACACAAGGACTCAAACTCTCCTGAACACGCCCTTGTTCCAGTAATTCCTCCACCTGTCTTCTCAACTCCTCGTGTTCTTTTGGACTCATCCGATAGTGCGGTCTATGAGGCAATGCAGCACCTGGCACCAAGTCAATCTGATGCTGTATGTCTCTAAGCAGTGGCAACTCCTTTGGCAACTCCTCTGGAAACACATCTTTGAATTCCTCCAAATCTGGCTTCACTTCCTCTGGAACATCAGTAACTTTACTGCTTTCATGTCCAATTAGCATAAAAACTACAGGGCTCTCATCTACCTCTTCCACGAACTACTTCAAGGACAACAAAGTCTTCAATTCTTCAATCTCCTCCAGCTTGTTCTCATTCTGCTGTCGCTTCTTCGGAACTAAAGTGATTTTCGTGCCCTCGAACAAGAAACTGTAGCTATTTGTTCGACCATTATGCTGTACCTCCCGATCGTACTGCCACGGCCTTCACAACAGCAAATGGCAAATATCCATGTCAACCACGTCACACCAAATCTCATCTTTGTATTTCTTCCCAATAGAAAATGGAACATGAGATCGCCTCTCTACCTTCACTTCTCCTCCTTTCCTCAACCAAGCAAGTTTATAAGGACTAGGATGTTTATTTGTTTTCAACTTCAACTTCCTCACAGCTTCCATTGAAATGATATTATCACAACTCCCAGCGTCAATGACAAATTTACACACCTTCCCCAAAATAGTGCACGTTGACTGAAAAATGTTACTCCTCAACCAACTCGACTCATCTTCTTGCTTCGGGGTTAAACAAGATCTCCGTAGCATCAGATTACATCCCTCGTCTCCCGACACCTCTTCTTCCTCCTCATCACGGTGTGAATTGAGATCTTCTTCTACATCCTCATCTTCCACTTCAGCAATCATAGTTCTCTTCTTCGGTTTCGGACATTCGTTGCTCTTGTGACCCACTTCCTGGCAATTATAGCATTTGAAATTGGTGTTGACTTTTGGTTTAGCCACATCATGAACAACCGGCTTACTCGATGCTTTAGGAATATTAGAACTACTACCCGCTCCTTTGTTCTGCCCCGTAGAACTTGGAAACACACCTCCCCCCCATCTACCTTGTTTCTCCCAAGCCAACGCCTTTTGATGTGCTTCTGCCACAGATCTAGGGTCGAACATGTTCACTATATCCTGGATCTATGTTCTAAGTCCCCAAACAAACCTGGCGGTCAATTGTTCTTCTGTCTCCATAATATCATTTTGAGCAATCAACTGGTAGAACTCATCAGCATAATCAGTAACAGTCTTCGTCCCTTGCCTCGGGTTCTGTAATCTCTGATACATCAGTGATTGGTAATTGTAGGGCAAGAAAGTATCCTTCATCAACTTCTTCATCTTCTCCCAAGCAACAATCTTCGACTTCCCCATCCGCTCTCTAGTAAGTTTGGTTTGCTGCCACCACGCCATAGCTCTCCCCCTCAACCTAGTAGCAACCAACTTCACTTTACGATCATCCGGAACCTCCTTGAAGTCAAAAATTTCCACAACATAAGCTAGCCAATCAAGAAATTCCTCGGCCTGCATACCTCCCTTGAATTCCGGTATTTCAGTTTTCATCTCGGACTCCCATTTGTGATCATACTCCGAATGATTTTCTTCCTTGACCTCGTCCTCGTCCATGAACACTACCACCATCAAACTCATCTTCAAAATCTGATGCATATCGATGTCGATCCTGACCACCAACATCTCTACTACCACCATTTCTTCCACCAACATCCCTTCGATCTACATTCCTCCGTTCATGATCACTCACATTTCTATCACGATTTCGATCATCAACATTTCTATCACAATCTCGATCCACACTTCTATGATCACTATCAACACTTCTCTCTCGATTTGAATGTGGTGAAACTCTAATTCCCCCATGGTTAGATTCAGGTGAAACCCTTCTCTGATTTTGACTCATCTCCAACATCATTCTCTCTAATCGACCAATCCCTTCATTAAGCTTCTCATTAAAGTTTTCGTTAATTCTTTGCTCCATCTCATCGGCCTCTTCTCTCCCATACAAAGCATCAATGTTGCGATAACGGTTAGCTCTTCTCGGAGGCATGATCACTCTTCAACAAATTCCAACAAAAACTTCACTTCGATCTAAAAATCTTCAAATCAAAACTACCCACTTGTTGAAATCTTCAAAAATCACCAAACGAACAAGTCTCTTCAAAATCTTGAGAACCCAATTCTCCAAATGATGCAAATCTCGCACAAACTCCAAAAATCTACGCAAACTCCTTGCGATCTAGCTTTGATACCAAATGACGCAGCGGAAATAACGGATGACAACGAAATGAAGATTTCGTGTCAAACTAATCGATGAAATGATTAGATGGAGCAATATGAATCGATGAATTAATGATACCAAATGCCCAAATCCGTTGATCTCGCGAGATACCGGACTTTAGCTATCTTCGACCCATTGATCGCGCACAATGCCGTGAGAGAAGATCTACGATTCTTCGAACGTTGATCTAGTGCACTAGATTCCGTGAATCGACTTCAACAATCGTTGATTCGAGCGCACTCGAATATCTGAAGGTGGAGATAGGAGATAACACTCAACTACCAATTTTAATAGTGGCACAAGAGCACACAAAAGAAATTTTATTCAAATTGACTAACTATTACAAGTGACACAAACCCGGTATTTATAGATGTTTACAACCACACACGCTACAACCTAGCATAGGTCGTATGCGACCTAAAAAAGAAAATATCACGACCTAACATTACAACTTCAGCACGACCTAAAATACACAGTACGACCTAAGAATACAAATGATTTAAAGAAAGGAAAACAAACGACTCAACATATAGTTCGAACAAAACATCTCGCGACCTAAGAATCAACGATCTACTGGACATTGTTTGCGACTTAGGCGGAGCTCACGACCTAACTTCATTCGCTGAGGTGCGACTTAGCAGCTACGGGTTGAGAGTGGAACAACCTAGGGTTAGGTTGGAGCATGCGATGTGGATCCAGCGACATAGGGCTTAGGTCGGAGAGCATTAGGTCGTAGCACGAGATGATTTAGGTCATTGGGTGGTGATTTAGGTCGTTAGGTCGTAGCACGAGGTGACGAGGTGATTTAGGTCGTTGGCTTGGTTTGGTTAGGTCGTAGATTGACTCAGTAATTTGGAGGTTAGGTCGTTTGGGTTTTGGTAGGTCATTGTATGGTGGAGATAGGTCGGAGAACGACTTAGCGTAGGTCGTGGAGCGACCTAGGAGAAGTAACTGCCTACAGGTGAGACTTTCTACTTCGTTCCTTTGATACCCTTCATCAAAAGCTTGTGAAATCGTTGATTGCACCATTCCATGCAGATTTGGACAAGAGTGTTCATAGTATCTTTCGTTTAAAAGTTGTGCATTGACATCAAGAACAAAGAAAGAAAACACCAAGACAGCAGGAACTACTAAGATAGTAGATAAAGCCATATCTACTTATTATAATTAAGTGCTGCTAGTGAGGATTGCTTGATTGAAATGATATGTATATTTGGCTTATTTGCCATGGTATTTATAGTGTTCAACCGTTCATGCATTCTGCTCTTTTGCCCTGTCCATATTACAACTATTTTAAGATCAAACTTACTTCAAGTTTACGGTTACTAATTTACTAATTAATGAAATCAGAAGATATCAGACATAAAGTGAAAAGATAATATCTTCTTACACCACAAATTAACCGTCAAAGATATATCAAATGCACGACCTTACAAAGAAAATTTGGTAATAGAATAGAAGATAATGATCAAACGGGTACATCAACCATGTGATTTCATTCTTACATCTCTAACAAACTCAGTAAATATAGAGATTGGATCATGATAACAACAAAGTTGAAAAGATGGAATGTTTCTTCAAAGAAAACGTGAAACGATATAGATTTCTATATATATTATTCAAATTATTCGATGCATTAAATTAAAGCATTCAACATATTTATGAAATCAGCCAAAGTTCCGGATATGAACAATATATTGGAAAAGAGGTGGTCAGTGCGTCATCTATGCGCTTGGATTGCTCCTTCTGATTTCTGTATATAAACTAATCTTCCAGACTTGTATTTTACTTTTTTATATGTACTGCCCCTTGTATTCCTGGAAACTGCAAGTTCTTACTTTCTGATCAGAAATATGTAAATATGCGTTGATTTATCGCATATGTTGTGACTTGTGAGCAAATGTGTCTCCATGTTATTTAATTTATACCGTAAACAAAAAGTTTTATTTGCATTCCAATTTGGCACAATGGCATAACTTATCTGTATTAGTTTGAACCAAGGTTCAATTTTCCATTTTTCGTTTCCGTTCCGATGATCGAAGAATTCTAAATTTCAGTTCCGTTTCGAAAATTCCAAAAATTACGTTTTAGTTCTGGTTTACGGATTCCTATGTTTTTTGTAAATACAACAAGAAATATATAATACTAATAGTGAATTATTCAAATTACATAAAAGGTACAAAACATACAATATAAACAATTTAATACCAAAAACTATTTTTTTGAACATCATATAAATTGTGGTCATTGTTGTCTTCATCTTATGTCGGATCATTATATTATAAAAATCATATCGTCGTATTTGATCTGAATTTAAAAATGTTGTCATCATATTATCAAATATAGGCATTCATCTTGGTTGCTAGATGGTTCGGCAATATGAAAAACCTCCAATATGGTCGGACGTAGAATGCCTATAATCAAGAACATTTTTAGAAGTATATATGTCATCGTAATTACGTTGATCTCCATGTTCAACGTTCAAATTTCTATCTTTTCATTCACTGTAGTGATTTGCATCTCCCCTATGAAAATTTTGAGTAGGTCTTTGAGAATCAACAAAAGCGGGACCAACACCATAACCACTAAAATCAATACCGTAACAACTAGCATTACGTGAATCATCATTTGGTAAACTACTATTTTCACCGTTGTTCTTTGTGTAGATACATTATCATTGTCCGACCAAGGATTATCACTTCTTTTATTAAACAATGGATTATCAACTTCTCTATTCCATTCTATAAGTGGATCCTCCTCATGAAAGATGTAATCTAAATCAATATGTTGGTCAGTTATATGTTGTCGTTTAGCATCTCGTACTCTCAATCGTATTTTATAATGTACACATACCAAATTTTCTAGATTTTCCATTTTTATTATGTTTCTTAACATTGTATGAACGATCGCAAACGTTGTCCAGCTTCTTTCATAGTTTGAGAAGAAACCGTTTGACTAAGAATACGTATTGCTAAAAGTGTTAAATTTGAAGCAACTTCGCTACCAATTATTGACCATTACATAACTAGAAGACATGACTTAGTTGACTATTTTTCTTTTGCGAAACCAAACACATCAAGTTTCATTCTATATTTTTCTACCTACACAAATCAATAATTGACATATGATTATTTGCATTAAATATAATAACAAGAATCATGAGTAGTTGAGTACTACGTTTTATTACCTCTTTTGAAATTGTAATTAGAATATCAATAGATACATTTTTTCAAGAACATTTGTCCATCCTTTTAAAACTTCGTCATCATTTATTGTATTACCTCCATATTGAATATGAGGATTGAGAAAATAACCTAAAATAATTTGATAGTTTATAGAGATATTGACATGCTAAGTCCTTTTATAATTGTATAATAACAAAATAATAATTATCTACTGCATAAATAGCTCGATGCAATTTTCCTTTCCATATTTTATCAATTTTATTCTACCATTTTGGGTTTTGTCTTCCACAAACATTTTTCTTAATTAATTCCTTCGCTCGATCCATTGCTTCGTACGGATATCCCTTTCCCGCTTTTTCATTATTGTCCACCATTCTTAAAATATTTACGGGTGGATCAAATACGAGAGCAACAGCGTTAGCCCAAAATTTATCACTTTATAATTAAAATTTGTCATTTTTAGTCTTTAGGACCGAGTTTAGGAATCATTGCGGTCTACTCCCTCGAAGAAATCATTCTTCTTAAATTCTCTTTATGCGTGTATATGGATTTTAATGCAGTAAAGTAAGTAGCAAATTTGATTACTGTTGGCTGAATCAATTTCTATTGTTGGTTTCTCTTCTCACTATGCCTAGTAACTAACCATGAGTATATATGAATCCTGTTAGTGACCGACAATTTGAAGTAATAGTTTTTATCTCCTCTTCTTTTGAAATATCTTTTAAAATCAAATCGATACAATGTGGTGCATATGGTGTCCAATATAGTTTTCTTCTTTTCCATTAGTTGTTGACTAGCGGCTTTATAATTTGCTCCATTATGGGTTACCATTTGCACAATTCTATCTTCTCCAATAAAATTAACTACATTATCCATTAAATCGCAAATATACTAAGCAGTTTGAATTTGTCAATAGCATCTATAGATTTAAGCAAGACAGTTCCTTGGGTAGAGTACACAAGAAAATTTATTGTTTTTCTTCTATTTTATTTGCTCCAACCGTCATACATCAACGTACAATTATACTCATCCCAAAAACTGGAATAAGTGTCAATGTGTTGTTTGACTTCAATGCACTCTAAATCTAAATATGTTTTCGAAAGTTCACTCGAAGTAGGTGCTTTAATTCCAAGACCGGCTTCAATAATGACATTAACTATCGGTTGATAATAAGGACTTCTTGCAGTAGTATGGTTAAAGTAAAATAAAAGTTGATATGATTGAAGTAAACTAAAGTTGATATGATTGAAGTAATATAAAGTTTTGATTCTTTGCTGAGTTGGTTGATTAGGAGAATTATTGTTTGATTTTAACCGTTTATTGAATATTTTTACTGTTTTTAACCCTAATCTGGAATTATGGAATTCTAGGACCTTTCTGGTCCGACCACCATCAAATTGGGATGGATTCTCCGAGATTCCGTCGTGCCGGCCAAAATGTTGAACCATGGTTTTCACAGAGCTTGTCTTGAGCCTCTAAGTTTTCTACGTGATTGAGAATGATAAATTTTGTAGTCATGCTAAAATAATAGAGTGAAACAGTAAAATAATGAAATCATGATCTTATACCTGCCTAACTAGTAAATATGGCTAGTATCACATTAATAAGGTAAAATGAACATCCTTACTTGACCACTACTGTTACTAAAATAATCATTAGTACATCGATTATAAATCGGCTGTTGTAATTTTAAGTATACCAATATACAAGAACAATTAAAAAATTTGCAACTAATTCAATAGCAATAATAGTTTCTTCTTTTTTAGTTTTATATTATTTCACTTTTTATAGCGCTAATACATATATCAACATGACATACTAATTTAGAAAATTTCCTTGATTCATCAAGGATTATATGAACTAAATTAAAGAATTGTTATTCGTAGAATTTAAACTATAAAGAAAAAACTTAAAAGAGATAATTACAAATAAAACTACATCATCTTAATATCTAGGTTATCCTAAATATATTTTCATGGTTAATTTTCTTTAATCAATTTCAAAGATCTTTATTGATGTAAATATGTACAAATATACACAATCACATAGCCAAATATTGGCCATAACTTCTCCTTCTAGTATAAATTATACAACCCATTATTTGAAAATAAACGAAATCCTAAAACAACCCAAAAACTCAACTTTGGGTTTTTACCCGATCGAAATTCTAGAATCTTCCTACATACTGAAATATAAGTTCATTAAACTCAAACCTAAGTTCATTTAACTCATTCTTATTTTTCTTTAAACCCATGTTGGCTACCGAAAACCCACTCAAAGAAGTAATTTTACACTAGAATTTCAGTGGATTTCACCAGTGCATGTCAGATCTAATGAGTTTGAGCCTAGTTTAGAGTACTCTCCCGCCTTCCTTAGGTTCAAGATTATGATGTTTAGTTTTGAACCCGGTTGTTTTACTTCTTCTACCTTCAACTAAACGTGAATGCTTTCCCAATGAATTCGGCAAAGCCAGCGCCCATTGCACTCCATCAAGGAGCTCAGAAAAAGCCCCTGCGTGCTAATGAAGTGTTGAAAACATCCAAATCCTAAACCGTTTCTCCAAAGACTAAAGTACTAAGAAGCGTAAACTAGCACTCACCAAGAAGATAGGACCTCAATCTCTCACTAATACTCTTCCTCATCTACAACCAAGCTCCTCCCTTAACCGTGCTACCCTATGACACCTAGCACTTCTCCAAGCGAATCAAGTTCGAGCAATGCTCGAACTTCCCAACCAGCAATTTCTTAGTGAACTTATCCGCCGCGTTATCCTTTGTGTGCACTTTCCGAAGATATACTTGCTTATCCTCATCCATGACTAGTAAAAATGACTCTCTCACTTCAATATGCTGAGCCCGTGAGCTAAACGCCAAATTCTCTACCAAGTGAATAGCACTTTGGCTATCACATCGAACATCGATGCTATCATGCTCGAATCCCAAGTCACACAACAATCGCCTCAAATATGTTGAGACTTTCCATTATACACAAAGTTTTGCGCTCTACTTAACGCTGCTTGATTATCACGGTGTATGCATATGGTCGGTATATGTTTAGACCAAAATGGAATATCTTTTAAAAAATAACGAAGCCATTCTGCTTCTTCACCTGCTTTATCTAAAGCGATGAACTCTGATTCCATAGTGAATCGAGATATGCATGTTTGTTTAGTAGATTTCCATGACACTGCTGCTCTTGCTAAGGTGAAGACATAACCACTAGTTGATTTAGATTCCACTGAATCAGAAATCCAGTTTGCATTACTATATCCTTCTAAGATGGCAGAATATTTTCATACTGTAGGGAAAAGTACGTGGTATTCTTTAAATATCACAACACTCTCATTAGTGCTTTCCAGTGTTCCTTTCCTGTGTTGCTTGTATACCTGCTCAGTCGACTTACTGCATAAGCTATATCTGGTCTTGTGCAATTCATGAGGTACATTAGACATCCTATTACACGAGAGTATTCCAGTTGCATTACACTCTCATTAGTGTGTTTATGCAGTACTTCCGATGGATTAAAAGATGTTCTTACTCCTTTAATTTCGTAATTTTGAAAATTTTCAATCACTTTTTCTACATAGTGTGACTGAGATAGTTCAATTTCATTAGGTGTTTTTATTATTTTGATTCCCAAAATAACATCTGCGATTCTTAAATCTTTCATGTCGAAATTGTTGATTAACATTTTCTTTACAGTCCCAATTACCTTACTATTTGGACCAAAGATTAGCATATCATCTACATATAAACAAATCATCACGTATGATTGTCCACCTTGTTTATAATAAACACATTTATCATATTGATTTATACGGAAACTATTTTTTATCATGACACTATCAAATTTTGCGTGCCATTGTTTTGGAGCTTGTTTTAGTCTGTATAATGATTTTACTAATCTACATACTTTGTTTTCATTTCCTTTGGAAATAAAACTCTCGGATTGCTCCATGTAAATCTCCTCATCAAGATTTCCATTTAAGAATATTGTCTTTACATCCATTTGATGAATCTCTAGATTATATATGGATGCAATTGCTATTAACATTCTTATAGACGTTATTCGTGTAACCGGTGAATAAGTATCAAAGAAGTCTATACCTTCTTTTTGACGACATCCTTTGGCTACCAATCTTGCTTTATATTTGTCAATAGAGCCATCTGGTTTCATCTTCTTTTTCAAGATCCATTTACAACCAATCAGTTTTATTCTAGGTGGAAGATCAATCATTTCCCAAGTTTTATTACTTGAATTGAATCAATTTCACCTTTGATTGCTTCTTTCCAACATGAAGATTCAGAAGATGACATTGCTTCCTTGTACGTTTGAGGTTCGTGTTCTAGCATGTAAGTTAAAAATTCTGAAACCAAATGTCTTGGACGTTCTTACCCTTATGCTTTTTCTTGGTTAACCTTCCTTAATTTCACGATGAGTTCCATCTTCATATGGCTTGCTTGATTCTTCTCTTGTCCTTTTAGGGACATAATTTCCTTCATTCCTTTTGTGCGGAAACACATCTTCAAAGAATGAGGCATCTCTCGACTCTATTATTGTATTTACATTAATATCAGCTATATCAGACTTGAATACCAAAAATCTGTAGGCGCTACTATTTTGGGCTGGTCCTAGATAGTAAGAGTCTACGGTTTTTGGTCCAAGTTTGACTTTCCCAGAAGGCGGAACTGGAACTTTTGCCAAGCACCCCCACACTTTGAGGTATTTGAAACTTGATATGTGTCCTTTTCATAACTTATATGGAACTGTTCCTGTTTTATTGTGAGGAATTTTGTTTAATATGTGATTAGACATATTTAAGGCTTCCCCCTACAAGTTCGTTGGTTGACCAGAGGTCAATACAATTGCATTTATCATATCTTTTAATGTTCTATTCTTTCTCTCGGTAGTACCATTTTGTTGTGGTGAATATGGAGCTGTTGTTTGATGAATTATACCATTTTCTGCATAGAATTTTTCAAATGGTGATTCATATTCTCCACCTCGATCATATCTCAATATATTGATCTTTTTATTTAACTGATTTTCTACTTTAGCCTTATATTTTATAAATGATGTAAATGCTTCATCTTTACTATTTAAACGATATACATAGCAATATCGTGTATAGTCGTCAATGAAAGTGATAAAGTACTTTTTTCCACCTCTTGTAGGTAATGATTTAAAATCACATAAATCAGTGTGAACCAAACCTAGTGGTTCAGTACTTCTATCAATAGTATGAAATAGTTTTTAACCAATTTTGCTTCTACACATGTCTCACATTTGCAATTTTTATCTACTTAGAATTTAGGAATTAATCCCAAGTTTTCTAATTTTATCATTTTTCGGAAATTTATGTGTCCTAATCTATCATGCCATAGTAAAATTTCATGCTCAACCAAATAAGAAACTTCATTTTTATTAATAGCACAATGACTATGGCTACATTTGCCTTAAATAGGCCATCACATAAATAACCCATTCCTATATAAATTTCAGCTTTAGACATAACTACTTTATTTGACTCGAAGACCATACGGAAGCCATTTTTTGAGAGCACAGGTCCAGAGATAAGATTCTTGCGGATAACTAGAACATGAAGAGCTTCATTTAGTGTCATGGTTTTTCCAGATGTAAATTTTAGGACGACGGTGCCGTTACCTCCGATTATGGAAACTGCAGAATTGCCCATGTCAAGAGTTTCTTCTTGATCGTATTTCTTGTAAGTAGAGAACATAGATATATCAGAACAGACATGACGAGTAGCGCCTACGTCTACCTACCATTATGCAGGGTTTTGTACTAAGTTTCATTCTGAAACAACTCCTGAAAACTTCATCTCCTCAATGGTTGAACTTAAATTTTCCACTATATTTGCTACCGATTTATCATTTGTCTTCTTGTGCCTGCAGTCTTTAGCTCCGTTCCCAGTCTTTCCGCAGACCCAACATTCGCCTTTGAACTTCTTGGTTTGCTTATCTTTGGATTGATTATCTGGTGCCTTTCTCTTTTTCTTTTTGTTGTTGAAGTATCCTTTCTTCTTTGACCCTTCTGTAACAAGTGCCTCTTCGCCTTTCGGTTATGTTATTCCGTGATTATCTACCTCAATTTTTAATCTGACAATGCGATCTTCTAAGGAAATCTCATTTTTCTTATGTTTCAGATAGTTGCAGCAGTCTCTCCAAGATGGTGGTAAGTTTCCTGTTATCGCTTCAACAAGGAATGACTCTCCAACTTTATGTCCTTCCGATTCAAGTTCATGGATTATAAGTTGGAGTTCCTGCACTTGACTAGTTATAGATTTGGAATCCATGATCATGTATTTCATAAATTTGTCTACTATGAACTTCTTCAAACTGACATTCTGCGTCTTGTATTTATTTGCAAGTGTAGTCCATAGGGATTTTGCTGTCTAGTGTGGCTAAATACTTTATACAGTATTTTATCCAAACATTTTAGAATGTAGTTCAGAATGTAGTTTCGGCACAGGAAGTCCGAATGCTTCAATGAGTGAATTTTGAGAAAAATATCTGCTTATTTTTTCTAGTATGTCCGTCTTTGGGCTTTGGTTCATCCTCCTCAATGCACTTTTGCAGCTCTAACGTGGTGAGATAAAACAACAATTGATTATGCACCATCTCCTTTAAACGGATCAGGCCTGTTGTGGGTAGCAGTTTTTGCTGATAGTTCAACTGCCGCCATCTCCTTTTTAGTGAAAATAGGAAAACCTTAAGATGTTATTTAATCATTATACGAAAACAGAGATGAAAATTGTATATCAGTAATTTCGAACAATAAATATTGTTGTAATGAATTTACAACAACACACTATAGCAATAACAACATAGAAACAACACAACTTCGATACAGAAAGATTACAGAATGATGTGTGTGTATATATATATATAAACAAACAAGAAATATAACTGGGATGGACGAACGGTGCACGTGTGTTAGTTCATGGCCATATATGTTCTCACCCTCACACAAAATTACCTAACCGTAAAAGCCAATGCGAGTTTGAAGAAAGTAGTATATAAATATGAATATTAACTTATTTTTCACGATATGGGACAATATCTCATTCACTGTAAAGGGCCCCTAACAATAAAAGTCTATGACAGATATAGATAAGAAGTAAAAAAATTAAACATTGTAAAAGATTATAAATCAATTCACCACCCTGAAATTAACTCTAATCTCTCCATTATTTCCATTAGGCAGAAGGTTCCCCATCTTCACCATTGCTGCAGCAAAATCATCTTCGAATGCCTTCAAATTTTCGCTATATAACTTCACTACCGAATCTTGAGATCCACCATTAAACAATTCTTGATCCGAATGCAGCAACCCTTGTTTCATGAAAAGGTCCTTATAATACTGGTTATCAAAAGAATTTCTAGTTTTATCAAGTGGAGAAAGACTGCTTGATGCAGCGCACCTTATTATGCGACCTAGCAACTTATACCCTAAGTCGCGCCCGAGTTATGACAACCAACAACATAGCAAGTTATGCTTTAGGTCGCGCCTTCTTGAGTCGCTTACGCGACCTAACGGGATAGATAAAACGATGGAAGAAGTTCCAGCACATCATGGGAGGTCGTTTGCCTTAGGTCGCTTGCGACCTAACGATGGTGCAGTGAAACATGAGGCAGCGCTTGAGTTATGCCCTAGGTCGCTGGCATGTTACGACCTAATGAAGTCTCGACCTATCAAACCACGATCCAACGAGATAAGTAATGTAACACATTGTGATGCCTTAGGTCGCGAGGCCTTAGGTCGCTCAAGAGTAGGTCGCGAGACCTTGGGTCGCTGAGATACCTTAAGTCGCTGGAACTTCTGATGCAAGCATTCTTTAGGTCGCTGCTGTCTTGGGTCGTGTTGTATACAAGTTGAGTCGCATTGTTGAAAATCGTTGTATTTTGTTATGTTGTATATATTGGTAACCCGCGTCTGTTAAGGACGTCAACGACTTATGTTAGATCGAGTGGTCTGTACAAATGTTGTGTGAGTATAGGTCGTAGGTCGTGATGTTTAGGTCGTTAGCGACCTATGTTAGGTCGGTGAAGGCTGAGTCGTGTGAGTTGTAACCTCTATAAATAGCGGGATTGTGTCATTTGTAAAGGTTGGTTGATTTTGAATAAAACTTTGTTTGTGTGCTTTGTGCCACTTTGAAATTGGTAGTTGAGTGTTATCTCCTATCTCCACTTTCGGCATTCGAGTGCGCTCGAATCAACGATTGTTGAAGCCAATTCACGGAATCAAGTGCGCTTGATCAACGTTCGAAGAATTGTAGATCTTCTCTCACGGTATCGTGCGCGATCAACGTGTCGAAGATTGCTAGAATCCGGTATCTCTTGAGATCAACGGATTTGGGCGTTTGGTATTTTCTATCCACCGATTGCTACTTTCATCGTTGTATCCATTTCTGTTATTTCCGCTGCGTCATTTGGTATTAGAGCTAGACTTAGCCAATCATAGCTAAGCCGAGTTTTGGAGCCAAGGAGAAGAGTTTGAAGTTAAAGCCGAGGGCTAGAAGTTGAAGTTGTGCATCACTTTTTGTTGAAGAGTCAAGGCCGTGCATTGTTTTGTTCATTTGTAGATCAAGGCCGAGAGTTAAAGTTGTTGAAGATTGTTTGATTCGACAATGCCGCCGAGAAGTGCTAACCGTCATCAGAATGTTGAAGCGTTGTATAGAAGAGAAGAAGCCGAGCAAATGGAACATCGTATCAATGAGAAATTTGATGAAGTCATTGGGAAGTTAGAGAAACTGGTGATTGACATGAATCAAGGTCAAAGGAGAAGGTCGCCAGTCTCGAACCATGGAGGAAACAGAGTTTTGCCATCGGTTACGGAAGCGAGGAGGGTGTCGCCGCAATCTTACCGAGAAAGAAGAGAATCTTCAGTTTCATTGAGAAGAGAACATCATGAGTATAGAAATGAAGAGAGAAGAACTCCACGTGAGTTTGAACATGAGCCATATCGTGATGTTGAAAGACAAAGTAGAAGGGATATGCGTGATCATAGAGATGTGGATGGTCGAGATCGTTATAGAAGTACATCTGTTTTTGATGAAGATGGTGATAGATGTAGTGTTCATTATCGAGATCGAGACCAAGTACGAAATGCATATCGGGAGGTTGAGGATGATCATCGATAGGAATCGGGGATGAAAATGGAAATTCCAGAATTCAAGGGTGGAATGGCAGCAGAAGAATTTTTGGATTGGTTATCTAATGTTGAAGAAATATTTGACTTTAAGGAGGTTCCTGAGCATCGAAGAGTTAAGTTGGTTGCTACTCGTTTGAGAGGAAGAGCTATGGCGTGGTGGCAACAAACTAAACTTACACGGGAGAGAATGGGGAAGTCAAAGATTGCTACATGGGAGAAGATGAAGAAGTTAATGAAGGCTACATTCTTGCCGTATAATTATCAGTCTCTTATGTATCAACGATTGCAGAATCTGAGACAGGGAACAAAGTCAGTGAATGATTATGCGGATGAATTTTATCAATTGATTGCGAGGAATGACATCATGGAGGCGGAGGAACAGTTGACCGCTAGATTTGTTGGAGGGTTGAGAATGCAGATTCAAGATATGGTGAATATGTTTGATCCCAGATCTGTTGCTAAAGCACATCAAAAAGCTCTAGCTTGGGAGAAGCAAGGTAGGAGAGGTGGTGGTGTGTTTACAAATTCCAACAATCAAATGAAAGGGGCTAGTAGCAATGCGAATGTTTCCAAGGCTGCTGCAAAACCGGTTGTTAGTGAAGTTGGTAAGACCAAGGTCAATAGTGGTATCAAATGCTTCAATTGTCAGGAGTTTGGTCACAAAAGCAATGAATGTCCGAAGCCAAAGAAGCGAGTGATGGTAGCTGAGGTTGAGGATGAGGATGTAGAAGCTGAATGTTCTAATTCACCACATGTTGAGGAGGAAGAAGAGTTGTCAGGAGATGAGGGTTGTACTTTAATGATGAGGAGGTCTTGTTTAACCCCAAAACAAGAGGATGATTCTAGCTGGTTGAGGAGCAACATTTTTCAGTCAACATGCACTATTCTGGGGAAGGTTTGCAAGTTTGTTATTGATGCGGGCAGCTGTAATAACATCATTTCTACCGAGGCTGTGAACAAGTTGGCATTAAAGACTGAGAAGCATCTGAAACCTTACAAGTTAGCTTGGTTGAGGAAAGGTGGGGAGGTGAAGGTTGGACGAAGAGCTTGTGTTAATTTTTTGATTGGGAAGAAATACAAAGATGAAATTTGGTGTGATGTTGTGGATATGGATGTATGCCATTTGTTGTTGGGGAGACCATGGCAGTATGATAGAACTGTACAACATGATGGACGTACCAACAGCTATAGTTTCATGTTCGAAGGCACAAAAATCACTTTAGTTCCCAAGAAGCGACAACAAGAAGAAAGCAAGTTGGAGGAGATTGAAGAACTTAAAACTTTGCTATCTTTGAAGGAGTTTGTTAAGGAAGTAGAAGAGGAGCCTGAAGTATTTTTGTTGATTGGACGTGACAGTAGTGAGGAGGTTGAAATTCCTGGAGAAGCAAAGCCAGTGTTGAAGGAATTTGAAGACGTATTTCCAGAGGAGTTGCCAAAAGAGTTACCGCCGTTGAGGGACATTCAACATCAAATTGATCTTGTTCTAAGAGCTGTGTTACCACATAAACCACATTACAGAATGAGTCCAAAGGAGCATGAAGAATTGAGAAGGCGGGTGGAAGAATTGCTTGAACAAGGGCGTGTACAGGAAAGTTTAAGTCCTTGTGCAGTTCCAACTTTGTTAGTGCCAAAGAAGGATGGAACGTGGAGGATGTGTACTGATAGTCGAGCACTAAACAAGATTACAGTGAGATACAGATTTCCTATACCCAGATTAGATGACTTGTTGGATCAACTTAGTGGAGCTGCTTTCTTTTCGAAGATCGATTTGAAGAGTGGTTATCATCAAATTCGAATTCGACCAGGGGATGAATGGAAAACAACGTTCAAGACACGGGAGGGGTTGTACGAATGGCTGGTTATGCCGTTTGGTCTTTCGAATGCACCTAGTACATTTATGCGAATGATGAATCAGATCTTTAGACCATTTATTTGGAAGTTCATGGTGGTGTATTTTTGATGATATACTGATATACAGTGGAAGCACAAAAGAACACTTACATCATCTGAGAGAAGTGTTGATGATACTGCGACAGGAACAATTTTATGCTGCAACGAAGAAATGCGTGTTCATGACGCATAGTGTTTTATTTTTGGGGTATGTTGTTTCTGAAGAAGGTATACAGGTGGATCAAAGTAAAGTTGAAGCAATCAGAAATTGGCCACAACCCAAGACTATAACTGAAGTGAGAAGTTTCCATGGATTAGCATCATTCTACCGAAGGTTTATTCCACATTTCAGTAGCGTGATGGCGCCAGTTACTGATTGTATGAAGGAAAAACAATTTTTGTGGACGGAAGAAGCAGGATTAGCTTTTGAGCGGATCAAGGAGCTTTTGACGACAACACCAATTCTAGTATTGCCTGATTTTCAGTTGTTATTTGAGCTACATACTGATGCCTCGAAGGTTGGAATTGGAGGGGTGTTAAGTCAGAGAGGCCGACCAATTGCATATTTCAGTGAGAAGCTTTCGAGAGCCAAGATGAGATATAATACATATGATGTGGAATTTTATGCTATTATGCAAGCCGTGAAACACTGGAGACATTACTTGTTTCACAAGGAGTTTGTGTTATATACTGATCATGAGGCTTTTAAACATTTGCAAGGGCAGGATAAAGTCGCAGCTAGACATGCTTCATGGATCGCATACTTGCAACAGTATACATTTGTGGTGAAGCATAAGTCGGGAATTACAAACCGTGTTGCAGATGCATTGAGTCGAAGGAATCATGTGTTGACTACAATGAAGGTTGAAGTGACGGGGTTTGATGTGTTGCCAGAATTGTTTATTGATGATCCTTACTTTGCCAAGGTGGTTGATGAAGTCGAGAAGGGAAAGACGAATGAGTATATGATGGTAGATGGTTTTCTATTCAAGGGAAATAGGTTGTGCATACCAGAGAGCAGTTTACGGATGAAGATTGTAAAAGAATTGCATGAAGAGGGTCATGTGGGAAGAGATCGTACTTTGCAGTTGATTTCTCAATCATACTTTTGGCCTTCTATGAGAAAAGAAGTTAAAAGATTTGTGGAGAGATGTCATATTTGTCAAGTTTCCAAAGGAACAGCGACGAATGCGGGGTTGTATATGCCATTACCCGTACCTACTAGACCATGGGTTGATATCAGCATGGATTTTGTTTTGGGGTTGCCAAGAACTCAGCGAGGGAATGATTCTATATTTGTGGTGGTCGATAGATTTTCCAAGATGGCGCATTTCATAGCTTGTAAAAAGACCGCGGATGCAGTCCGTGTTGCTCAGTTATTCTTTAAGGAAGTGTATCGACTACATGGGCTACCTGAATCCATTGTTTCTGACCGGGATACGCGATTTCTAAGTCATTTTTGGTTGAGTCTGTGGAAGATGGTTGGAACGAAGCTGAATTTTAGTAGCGCCTATCATCCGCAAACAGATGGGAAAATAGAAGTGGTGAACAGATCGTTGGGAAACTTGCTGAGATGTCTTGTGAAAGATAATTTGAAGAGCTGGGATATGAAATTATGTCAGGCGGAATTCGCACATAATCACGCTGTTAATCGAAGTACTGGATTCAGTCCGTTTCAAGTTGTATATTCAGCAATTCCGAAGGGACCATTGGATTTGATGACAGTACCATCTCAGAAAGGAGTTGTTAAACGAGCTTGTGATTTCGTGAATGAGTTGCAGGAATGTCATAGAACTGTTCATGAGCGATTTCGTGCATCGAATGATAAGTATAAACAAATGGCGGATAAGAAGCGAAGGAGTGTGAACTTAAAAGAAGGTGATTTGGTTTATGCCATTTTGACGAAAGATCGTTTTCCAGTGGGAACTTACAACAAGTTAAAAGCTCAAAAATTTGGGCCAGTGTAAATCTTGAAGAAGATCAACGAGAATGCATATCAGTTGAGATTGCCGGATAATGTTCATACTTCTGATGTTTTCAATGTCAAGTACTTGATTCCGTATTATGGGGAAAGGTTTGTCGATGAAGAGGAAAATGTGAATTCGAGGTCGAATTCTTTCCAACCCGGGGAGGATGATGCAGCGCACCTTATTATGCGACCTAGCAACTTATACCCTAAGTCGCGCCCGAGTTATGACAACCAATAACATAGCATGTTATGCTTTAGGTCGTGCCTTCTTGAGTCGCTGCCGCGACCTAACGGGATAGATAAAACGATGGAAGAAGTTGCAGCACATCAAGGGAGGTCGTTTGCCTTAGGTCGCATGCGACCTAACGATGGTGCAGTGAAACATGAGGCAGCGCTTGAGTTATGCCTTAGGTCGCTGGCGTGTTACGACCTAATGAAGTCTCGACCTATCAAACCACGATCCAACGAGATAAGTAATGTAACACATTGTGATGCCTTAGGTCGCGAGGCCTTAGGTCGCTCAAGAGTAGGTCGTGAGACCTTGGGTCGCTGAGATGCCTTAAGTCGCTGGAACTTCTGATGCAAGCATTCTTTAGGTCGCTACTGTCTTGGGTCGTGTTGTATATAAGTTGAGTCGCATTGTTGAAAATCGTTGTATTTTGTTATGTTGTATATATTGGTAACCCGCGTCTGTTAAGGACGTCAACGACTTATGTTAGATCGAGTGGTCTGTACAAATGTTGTGTGAGTATAGGTCGTAGGTCGTGATGTTTAGGTTGTTAGCGACCTATGTTAGGTCGGTGAAGGCTGAGTCGTGTGAGTTGTAACCTCTATAAATAGCGGGATTGTGTCATTTGTAAAGGTTGGTTGATTTTGAATAAAACTTTGTTTGTGTGCTTTGTGCCACTTTGAAATTGGTAGTTGAGTGTTATCTCCTATCTCCACTTTCGGCATTCGAGTGCGCTCGAATCAACGATTGTTGAAGCCAATTCACGGAATCAAGTGTGCTTGATCAACATTCGAAGAATTGTAGATCTTCTCTCATGGTATTGTGCGCGATCAACGTGTCGAAGATTGCTAGAATCCGGTATCTCTTGAGATTAACGGATTTGGGCGTTTGGTATTTTCAATCCACCATTGCTACTTTCATCGTTGTATCCATTTCTGTTATTTCTGCTGCGTCACTGCTATTGCCAATAACCGGGCAAGTTGTCGTCTTAAGTTGTCGAGCAAACTCTGGATCAATGTTGAACTCATTATGGATGCGGGTCCTAAAACGCGCACAATGGGCTAGCCCGATTGTGTGTGCCCCCGATAAGGTGGTCATTTCTGGTGCATTGAACCCTTTTGCTACAAACTTGGAAATCAGAGTAGAAAGATTGGAGAAAGGTGATGGTAAATCTCTTTCCGCATCGCTTTTGCTTGCAGTTCTGGAGTCAAGGCGACCCAGTTGTACTTCCCATGCAGGTCCTCCAAGCTAAATATATACTACAAATATCATATTAACATCCAATAATATTACCGTACATATATAACATATATCAAAGAATAATATGTACCAAGATGACACTATCACGAGCAGCCAGAGCCAGAATATCAGCACATGAAACAGTAGTTGGGCAGTTGGCTTCAACAGTAGATTTGATTTCATCTATGACTTCGAACCATGGGCAGAGTTTAAGTTTGGTTTTGCATTCTTCTGAGTGTCATTAGATGTAGGTGTGTCATCTAGAAGGATTGATGCATCACAACCCTACAACTTCATTTTAAACATAAAGAAATGATGCAGCACATACCTCAATTCGCCTCCACCCTAGATTGTCGCTCCTCCTAGCTCGCGATGATGAAGACGATCCAGAAACCTTAGGTCGCGCGCGCGAAGCTCCAGAAGGTCGCGATGGGTTCCAGCCTAGGTCGCGAGATGCTCCAACGAGCTACTACCTAAATCCAGCGAGCTACGAAGTTAGGTCGCGAATTTCGCCTAGGTAGCAAATCCTTAAGTCGCACGAAGTTAGGTCGCCAATTTCGGTTAGGTCACGAATTTCGCTAGGTCGCGAAGGGTTATACCGCTTCTTCCAGTAGGTCGCGAGCAAGTTCCCAGTCGTTTGCATTATGCCGCTGATATCTGAGGCCGCTATCTTCTTAAGTCGTTCGTTCTTGAGCCGCTGAAGCTTATGTCGCTGAAGACGTGGAAATTGCTTAGGTCACATGGTTTCCTATGTCGCTTGTATTTTTATTTTCTTAAGTCGTTTGTAATGTACTGTGTTGTTATGTCGCATATATGTTGTAACTTGAATCTGTTAGGTCGTGAAGGACTTGTATCATGTTGTGTGTTGTGTTGTAACCCTATAAATAGGGATGTAGGGTCATTTGTAAAGGTTGTTGATTTTTGAATAAAACTTTGTTTGAGTGCTTTGTGCCTCTTCTTAAATTGGTAGTTGAGTGTTATCTCCTATCTCCACTTTCGGCATTCAAGTTAGCTCGAATCAGCGATTGTTGAAGCCAATTCACGGAATCAAGTGCGCTTGATCAACGTTCAAAGAATTGTAGATCTTCTCTCACGGTATCATGCGCGATCAACGTGTCGAAGATTGCTAGAATCCGGTATCACTTGAGATCAACGGATTTGGGCGTTTGGTATTTTCAATCCACCGATTGCTACTTTCATCATTGTATTCATTTCTGTTATTTCCGCTGCATCATTTGGTATCAGAGCTAGACTTAGCTAATTATAGCTAAGCCGAGCCTGTTGGAGAAAAGTGAAGTGTTCAAGTTCAGATTTGTTCAAGCCGAGAGTTAAAGTGTGTTGAAGATTGTTGTTTGATTTGACAATGCCTCCGAGAAGAGTTAATTGTCATCAGAATATTGCTGATGTGTATAGAAGAGTAGAAGCTGAGCAAATGGAACAACGTATCAATGAGAAATTTGATGAAGGCATTGGGAAGTTAGAGAAACTGATGATTGACATGAATCAAGGTCAAAGGAGAAGGTCGCCAGTCTCGAACCATGGAGGAAACAGAGTTTCGCCATCGGTTACGGAAGCGAGGAGGGTGTCGCCGTAATCTTACCGAGAAAGAAGAGAATCTTCAGTTTCATTGAGAGGAGAACATCATGAGTATAGAAATGAAGAGAGAAGAACTACACGTGAGTTTGAACATGAGCCATATCATGATGTTGAAAGACAAAGTAGAAGGGATATGCGTGATCATAGAGATGTGGATGGTCGAGATCGTTATCGAAGTACATCTGTTTTTGATGAAGATGGTGATAGATGTAGTGTTCATTATCGAGATCGAGACCAAGTACGAAATGCATATCGGGAGGTTGAGGATGATCGTCGATGGGAATCGGGGATGAACACTGAAATTCCAGAATTCAAGGGTGGTATGCAAGCTGAGAAATTTTTGGATTGGCTAACTAATGTTGAAGAAATTTTTGACTTTAAGGAAGTTCCTAAGCATCGAAGAGTTAAATTGGTTGCTACTCGTTTGAGAGGAGAGCATGGCATGGTGGCAACAAACTAAACTTACACGGGAGAGGATGGGAAAGTCAAAGATTGAGTCATGGGAAAAGATGAAGAAGTTGATGAAAGCTATTTTCTTACCTTACAATTATCAATCTCTTATGTATCAACGTTTGTAGAATCTAAGACAGGGAACAAAGTCAATGAATGATTATGCGGATGAATTTTATCAATTGATTGCGAGGAATGACATCATGGAGACGGAGGAACAGTTGATTGCTTGATTTGTTGGAGGGTTGAGAATGCAGATTCAAGATATGGTGAATATGTTTGATCCCAAATCTGTTGCTGAAGCACATCAAAAAGCTCTAGCTTGGAAGAAGCAGGGTAGGAGAGGTGGTGGTGTGTTTACAAATTCCAACAATCAAATGAAACGGGCTAGTAACAATGCGAATGTTTCCAAGGCTGTTGCAAAACCGGTTGTTAGTGAAGCTGCTAAGACCAAGGTCAATAGTGGTATCAAATGCTTCAATTGTCAGGAGTTTGGTCACAAAAGCAATGAATGTCCGAAGCCAAAGAAGCGAGTGATGGTAGCTGAGGTTGAGGATGTAGAAGTTGAATGTTCCAATTCACCACAAGTTGAGGAGGAAGAAGAAGTGTCGGGAGATGAAGGGTATTCATTAATAATGAGGAGATCTTGTTTAACACCAAAGCAAGAGGATTATTCTAGCTGGTTAAGGAGCAACATTTTTCAGTCAACATGCATTATTCTAGGGAAGGTTTGCAAGTTTGTTATTGATGCGGGCAGCTGTGATAACATCATTTCTACCGAGGCTGTGAAGAAGTTGGCATTAAAGACTGAGAAGCACCTGAAACCTTACAAGTTAGCTTGGTTGAGGAAAGGTGGGGAGGTGAAGGTTGGACGAAGAGCTTGTGTTAATTTTTCGATTGGGAAGAAATACAAAGATGAAATTTGGTGTGATGTTGTGGATATGGATGTATGCCATTTGTTGTTGGGGAGACCGTGGCAGTATGATAGAGCTGTGCAACATGATGGACGTACCAAAAGCTATAGTTTCATGTTCGAAGGCACAAAAATCACTTTAGTTCCCAAGAAGCGACAACAAGAAGAAAGCAAGTTAGAGGAGATTGAAGAGCTGAAGACTTTTCTATCTTAGGAGGAGTTTGTTAAAGAAGTAGAAGAGGATCCTGAAGTATTTTTGTTGATTGAACGTGACAGTAGTGAGGAGGTTGAAATTCCTAAAGAAGCAAAGCCAGTGTTGAAGGAATTTGAAGACGTATTTCCAGAGGAGTTGCCAAAGGAGTTACCTCCGTTGAGGGACATTCAACATCAAATTAATCTTGTTCCAGGAGCTGTGTTACCACATAAACCACATTACAGAATGAGTCCAAAGGAGCACGAAGAATTGAGAAGGCAGGTGGAAGAGTTGCTTGAACAAGGGCGTGTACAGGAAAGTTTAAGTCCTTGTGCAGTTCCAGCCTTGTTAGTGCCGAAGAAGGATGGAACGTGGAGGATGTGTACTGATAGTCGAGCACTAAACAAGATTACAGTGAGATACAGATTTCCTATGCCCAGATTGGATGACTTGTTGGATCAACTTAGTGGTGCTGCTATCTTTTCGAAGATCGATTTGAAGAGTGGTTATCATCAAATTCGAATTCGACCAAGGGATGAATGGAAAACAACGTTCAAGACACCAGTGTGGTTGTACGAATGGCTGGTTATGCCATTTGGTCTTTCGAATGCACCTAGTACGTTTATGCGGGTGATGAATCAGATCTTTAGACCATTTATTGGGAAGTTCGTGGTGGTGTATTTTGATGATATATTGATATATAGTGGAAGCACAGAAGAACACTTGCATCATCTGAGAGAAGTGTTGATGATACTTCGATAGGAACAATTTTACGCTGCAACAAAGAAATGCGTGTTCATGACGCATAGTGTTTTATTTTTGGGGTATGTTGTTTCTGAACGAGGTATACAGGTAGGTCAAAGTAAAGTTGAAGCAATCAAGGATTGGCCACAACCCAAGACTATAACTGAAGTGAGAAGTTTCCATGGGTTAGCATCATTCTACTGAAGGTTTATTCCACATTTCAGTAGCGTGATGGCGCCAGTTACTGATTGTATGAAGGGAAAACAATTTTTATGGACGGAAGAAGCAGGATTAGCTTTTGAGCGGATCAAGGAGCTTTTGACGACAGCACCAATTCTAGTATTGCCAAATTTTCAGTTGTTATTTGAGCTACATACTGATGCCTCGAAGGTTGGAATTGGAGGGGTGTTGAGTCAGAAAGGTCGACCAATTGCTTATTTCAGTGAGAAGCTTTCGGGAGCTAAGATGAGATATAATACTTATGATGTGGAGTTCTATGCTATTGTACAAGCTGTGAAGCATTGGATACATTACTTGTTCCATAAGGAGTTTGTCTTGTATACAGACTATGAGGCGTTGAAGCATTTGCAAGGGCAGGATAAAGTCGCAGCTAGACATGCTTCATGGATCACATACTTGCAACTGTTTACATTTGTGGTGAAGCATAAGTCGGGAATTACAAACCGTGTGGCAGATGCATTGAGTCGAAGGAATCCTTTGTTGACTACAATGAAGGTTGAGGTGACAGGGTTTGATGTATTGCCAGAATTGTTTGTTAATGATCCTTACTTTGCTACGGTTATGGATGAAGTCAATAAAGAGAAGACGTATGAGTATATGTTGGTAGATGGTTTTCTATTCAAGGGAAATAGGTTGTGCATACCTGAGAGCAGTTTACGGATGAAGATTGTAAAAGAATTGCATGAAGAGGGTCATGTGGGAAGAGATCGTACTTTGCAATTGATTTCTCAATCATACTTTTGGCCTTCTATGAGAAAAGAAGTTGAAAGATTTGTGGAGAGATGTCATATTTGTCAAGTTTCCAGAGGGACAGTGACGAATGCGGGATTATATATGCCATTACCTGTGCCTACTAGACCATGGGTTGATATCAGCATGGACTTTGTTTTGGGTTTGCCAAGAACTCAGCGAGGAAATGATTCTATATTTGTTGTGGTGGATAGATTTTCGAAAATGGCACATTTCATAGCTTGTAAGAAGACAGCTGATGCCGTCCGTGTTGCTCAATTGTTCTTTAAAGAGGTGTATCGATTACATGGGCTACTTGAATCTATTGTTTCTGATCGGGATACTAGATTTCTAAGCCATTTTTGGTTGAGTTTGTGGAAGATGGTTGGAACGAAGCTGAATTTTAGTAGCGTGTATCATCCGAAAACAGATGGGCAAACGGAAGTGGTGAATAGATCATTGGGAAACTTATTGAGATGTCTTGTGAAAGATAATTTGAAGAGCTGGGATATGAAGTTATGTCAGGCGGAATTTGCACATAATCACGCTGTTAATCGAAGTACTGGTTTCAGTCCGTTTCAAGTTGTATACTCAGCAAGTCCGAAGGGACCATTGGATTTGACGACAGTGCCATATCAGAAGGGAGTTGTTAAGCGAGCTTGTGATTTTGTGACTGAGTTGCAGGAGTGCCACAGAACTGTTCAAGAACGATTGCTTGCATCAAACGAGAAGTATAAACAACGGGCGGATAAGAAGCGAAGGAGTGTGAACTTCATAGAAGGAGATTTAGTATATGTTGTACTAACGAAGGATCGTTTTCCAGTGGGAGCATACAATAAACTTAAAGCTCGAAAGATTGGCCCTGTAAAGATTGTGAAACGGATCAATGAAAATGCTTATAGGTTGAAGCTGCCGGAGGATGTGTATACTTCCGACGTGTTTAATGTTAAACATCTTATACCTTATTATGGAGATGAACAACCCAATGGGGAAGAACTTTTAAATTCGAGGACGAATTTTTCTCAACCGGGGGAGGATGATGCAGCACATACCTCAATTCGCCTCCACCCTAGATTGCCGCTCCTCCTAGCTCGCGATGACGAAGACGATCAGAAACCTTAGGTCGCGCACGCGAAGCTCCAGAAGGTCGCGATGGGTTCCAGACTAGGTCGCGAGATGCTCCAACGAGCTACGACCTAAATCCAGCGAGCTACGAAGTTAGGTCGCGAATTTCGCCTAAGTCGCAAATCCTTAAGTCGCACGAAGTTAGGTCGCGAATTTCGGTTACGTTGCGAATTTCGCTAGGTCGTGAAGGGTTATATCGCTTCTTCTAGTAGGTCGCGAGCAAGTTCCCAGTCTTTTGCATTATGCCGCTGATATCTGAGGCCGCTATCTTCTTAAGTCGTTCGTTGTTGAGCCGCTGAAGCTTATGTCGCTGAAGACGTGGAAATTGCTTAGGTCGCATGGTTTGCTAAGTCGCTTGTATTTTTATTTTCTTAAGTCGTTTGTAATGTATTGTGTTGTTATGTCGCATATATGTAGTAACTTGAATCTGTTAGGTCGTGAAGGACTTGTATCATGTTGTGTGTTGTGTTGTAACCCTATAAATAGGGATGTAGGGTCATTTGTAAAGGTTGTTGATTTTTGAATAAAACTTTGTTTGAGTGCTTTGTGCCTCTTCTTAAATTAGTAGTTGAGTGTTATCTCCTATCTCCACTTTCGTCATTCGAGTGCGCTCGAATCAACGATTGTTGAAGCCAATTCACGGAATCAAGTGCGCTTGATCAACGTTCGAAGAATTGTAGATCTTCTCTCACGGTATCGTGCGCGATCAACGTGTCGAAGATTGCTAGAATCCGGTATCACTTGAGATCAACGGATTTGGGCGTTTGGTATTTTCAATCCACCGATTGCTACTTTCATCGTTGTATTCATTTTTGTTATTTCCGCTGCATCAAGCAAAGATAACATGGTTATAATATAGAGATATTCATGCAAATAGGGTCCACTTTATGTACTTATTGTCAAAGGTGTTTATTTATATCATCTCAACGATTAGGTTAATAAACGGCGGTGGGATGATGCCCAGAAAATATACTTGATTTTTTTTTGTTTAAAAAAAATATATAATGAAATTATCAAAATGGTTAAATGCGTTAGCATATTACATTAACAAAGCAGTCGTGGAAAAAGAGTCAAAGAATGGAGGCTCCCATTCTCGGTTCCCTTTCCAAAGCTTGTGAAATCGTTGATTGCACCATTCCATGCAGATTTGGACAAGAGTGTTCATAGTATCTTTCGTCTAAAAGTTGTGCATTGACATCAAGAACAAAGAAAGAAACACCAAGACAGAAGGAACTACTAAGATAGTAGATAAAGCCATATCTACTTATTATAATTAAGTGCTGCTAGTGAGGATTGCTTGATTGAAATGATATTTATATTTGGATTATTTGCCATGGTATTTATAGTGTTCAACCGTGCATGCATTCCGCTCTTTTGCCCTGTCCATATTACAACTATTTTAAGATCAAACTTACTTCAAGTTTACGGTTATTAATTTACTAATTAATGAAATCAGAAGATATCAGACATAAAGTGAAAAGATAATATCTTCTTATACCACAAATTAACCGTCAAAGATATATCAAATGCACGAACTTACAAAGAAAATTTGGTAATAGAATAGAAGATAATGATCAAACGGGTACATCAGCCATGTGATTTCATTCTTACATCTCTAACAAACTCAGTAAATATAGTGATTGGATCATGATAACAACAAAGTTGAAAAGATGGAATGTTTCTTCAAAGAAAACGTGAAACGATATAGATTTCTATATATATTATTCAAATTGTTCGATGCATTAAATTAAAGCATTCAACAGATTTATGAAATCGGCCAAAGTTCCGGATATGAACAATATATTGGAAAAGAGGTGGTCAGTGCGTCATCTATGTGCTTGGATTGCTCCTTCTGATTTCTGTATATAAACTAATCTTCCAGACTTGTATTTTACTATTTTATATGTACTGCCCCCTTTATTCCTGAAAACTGCAAGTTCTTACTTTCTGATCAGAAGCAATCCAATTTATACCATAAACAAAAAGTTTTATTTGCATTCCAATTTGGCACAGTGGCATAACTTATCTATATTAGTTTGAACGAAGGTTCAACTTTCCATTTTCCGTTTCCGTTCCGATGATCGAAGAATTCTAAATTTTAGTTCCGTTTCGAAAATTCCAAAAATTCCGATTTAGCCCTGGTTTACGGATTCCTATGTTTTTTGTAAATACAACAAGAAATATATAATACTAATAGTGAATTATTCAAATTACATAAAAGGTACAGAACATACAACATAAACAATTTAATACCAAAAACTATTTTTTTGAACATCATATGAATTGTGGTCATCGTTGTCTTCATCTTATGTCAGATCATAATATTATAAAAATCATATTATCGTATTTGATCTGAATTTAAAAACGTTGTCATCATATTATCAAATGGTAGGCATTCATCTTGGCTGCTAGACGGTTCGGCAATATGAAAAATCTCCAGTATGGTCAGACGTAGAATGCCTATAATCAAGACCATTTTTAGAAGTATATATGTCATCTTAATTACGTTGATCTCCATGTTCAACGTTCAAATTTCTATCTTTTCGTTCACTGTAGTGATTTGCATCTCCCCTATGATAATTTTGAGTAGGTCTTTGAGAATGAACAAAAGCGGGACCAACACCATAACCACTAAAATCAATACCGTAACAACTAGCATTACCTGAATCGCCATTTGGTAAACTACTATTTTCACTGCTGTTCTTTGTGTAGATACATTATCATTGTCCGACCAAGGATTATCACTTCTTTTATCAAATAATGAATTCTCAACTTCTCTATTCCATTCTATAAGTGGATCCTCCTCATGAAAAACGTAATCTACATCAATATGTTGGTCAGTTATATTTTATCGTTTAACATTTCGTACTCTCAATCGTATTTTATAATGTACACATACCAAATTTTCTAGATTTTCCATTTTTATTATGTTTCTTAACATCGTATGAACCATCGCAAATGTTGTCCAGCTTCTTTCATAGTTTGAGAAGAAACCGTTTGACTAAGAACACGTATTATTAAAAGTGTTAAATTTGGAGCAACTTCGCTACCAATTATTGACCATTACATAACTAGAAGACATGACTTCGCTGACTATTTTTCTTTTTCGAAACCAAGCACATCAAGTTTCATTCTATATTTTTCTACCTACACAAATCATTAATAAACATGTGATTGTTTGCATTAAATATAATAACAAGAATCATGAGTAGTTGAGTATTACGTTTTATTACCTCTTTTGAAATTGCAATTAGCATATCAATAGATACATTTTTTCAAGAACATTTGTCCATCCTTTTAAAACTTCGTCATCATTTATTGTATTATCTCCATATTGAATATGAGGATTGGGAAAATAACCTAAAGTAATTTGATAGTTTATAGAGATATTAACATGCTAAGTCCTTTTATGATTGTATAATAACAAAATAATAATTATCTGCCGCATAAATAGCTCGATGCAATTTTCCTTTCCATCTTTTATCAATTTTATTCTACCATTTTGGGTTTTGTCTTCCACAAACATTTTTCTTAATTGATTCCTTTGCTCGATCAATTGCTTCGTAATGATATCCCTTTTCCGCTTTATCATTATTGTCCACCATTCTTAAAATATCTACAGGTGGATCTAATACGAGAGCAACAGCGTTAGCCCAAAATTTATCACTTTATAATTAAAAATGATCATTTTTTAGTCTTCAGGACCGAGTTTAGGAATCTTTGCGATCCACTCCCTCGAAGAAATCATTCTTCTTAAATTCTCTTTATGCGTGTATATGGATTTTAATGCAATAAAGTAAGTAGCAAATTTGATTACTGTTGGCTGAATCAATTTCTATTGTTGGTTTCTCTTCTCACTATGCCTAGTAACTAACCATGAGTATATATGAATCCTGTTAGTGACCGGCAATTTGAAATTATAGTTTTTATCTCGTCTTCTTTTGAAATATCTTTTAAAATCAAATCGATACAATGTGCTGCATATGGTGTTCAATATAGTTTTTTTCTTTTCCATTAGTTGTTGACCAGCGGCTTTATAATTTGCTCCATTATGGGTTACCATTTGCACAATTCTATCTTCTCCAATAAAATTAACTACATTATCCATTAAATCACAAATATACTAAGCAGTTTAAAATTTGTCAGTAGCATCTATAGATTTAAGCAAGACAGATCTTTGGGTAGAGTACAAAAGAAAATTTATTGTTTTTCTTCTATTTTATTTGCTCCAACCGTCATACATCAACGTACAATTATACTCATCCCAGAAACTGGAATAAGTGTCAATGTGTTGTTTTACTTCAATGCACTCTAAATCTAAATATGTTTTTGAAAGTTCACTCGAAGTAGGTGCTTTAATTCCAAGACCGGCTTCAACAATGACATTAACTATCGGTTGATAATAAGGACTTCTTGCAGTAGTATGGTTAAAGTAAAATAAAAAGTTGATATGATTGAAGTAAACTAAAGTTGATATGATTGAAGTAATATAAAGTTTTGATTCTTTGCCGAGTTGGTTGATTAGGAGAAGTATTATTCGATTTTAACCGTTTATGGAATATTTTTACTGTTTTTTAACCCTAATCTGGAATTCTAGAATTCTAGGACCTTTCTGGTCCGACCACCATCAGAATTGGGATGGATTCTCCGAGATTCCGTCGTGCCGGCCAAAATGTTGAACCATGGTTTGCACAGAGCTGGTCTTGAGCCTCTAAGTTTTCTACGTGATTGAGGATGATAAATTTTGTAGTCATGCTAAAATAATAGAGTGAAACAGTAAAATAATGAATCATGATCTTATACCTGCCTAACTAGTAAATATGGCTAGTATCACATTAATAAGGTAAAATGAACATCCTTACTTGACCACTACTGTTACTAAAATAATCATTAGTACATCGATTATAAATCGGCTGTTGTAATTTTAAGTTTACCAATATACAAGAACAATTAAAAAATTTGCAACTAATTCACTAGCAATAATAGTTTCTTCTTTTTTAGTTTCATTTTATTTCACCTTTTATAGCGCTAATACATATATCAACATGACATACTAATTTAGAAAATTTCCTTGATTCATCAAGGATTATATGAACTAAATTAAAGAATTGTTATTCTCAGAATTTAAACTATAAAGTAAAAACTTAAAAGAGATAATTAAAAAAAATTACATCACCTTAATATCCAGGTTATCCTAAATAAATTTTCATGGTTAATTTTCTTTAATCAATTTCAAAGACCTTTATTGATGTAAATATGTACAAATATACACAATCACATAGCCAAATATTGGCCATAACATCTCCTTCTAGTATAAATTATACAACCCATTATTTGAAAATAAACGAAATCCTAAAACAACCCAAAAACTCAACTTTGGGTTTTCACCCGATCAAAATTCTCGAATGTTCCTACATACTGAAATATAAGTTCATTAAACTCAAACCTAAGTTCATTTAACTCATTCTTATTTTTCTTTAAACCCATGTTGGCTACCGAAAACCCACTCAAAGAAGTAATTTTACACCGGAATTTCAGTGGATTTCACCAGTGCATGTCAAATCTAATGAGTTTGAGCCTAGTTTAGAGCACTCTCCCGCCTTCCTTAGGTTCAAGATTTATGATGTTTAGTTTTGAACCCGGTTGTTTTACTTTGATCTGAACAATTCGCATTCCATTGGGTTGATTTTAGCATCAATTTCACTATGCATGCAACATATCTACATCTGTAGTTTGATCTGGGTCTGAAAGCTCCCTAATTCCTCACTTTAAAGGTAAGTACTTTTTCCATCATCTTCTTTATGATATTGTTTAAGTTCACGTACCGTCTTTTCATTACTATTATGATTTGTTTACATTTGTTGTATCCGTGATTTAAGCAGATACTAGTGCGCCTTTCTATTTTTGTGAAGTTGTACCATTCTTCCCTGTAATAATTCATGTAAAAAAAACAAAAGTTGTAAAATTAAAACATGTCATCCTCAGCATCGTGCAGTGTGGGTAGATGGAGTGTTTTGCATTGTGCTCTGGTTCAGACACCACCCATTCTAGGTAGTTGATGACCTGTTACAACCATTCTATACATATTGCTTCATCTTGTCTATCTGTGTAGGGCTTGTGTTTAAATTTTTGTGTTCTGATTCTGATTGCATCATAAATCATCTTACATGATTGTTCTACGGTACAAAATGTGGTTCCGAAGACCCTATTATTACGTTAGTGCCATATGGTTCACACAAATGTAGACATAACTACCTTGGCCACATCTCTGCTTTTGTTATCCTGGTTAAAACTGGCTGAGATTCTATTTATCTGCTCTGTAATAAGTAAGTTATCATGCCGTGTTATGGTACAATGAAGTCTTCTCCTGCACCATTCCATACTTTAAAACTGTAGTCATATATTTGAAAAATAGATGTTCGGTACTTTCATTATTGATGTAGGCCAGAATGAAGTCATAGGTCGAATACGACCTAACAAGTTGATAAGTCGAGACCGACCTAAGAAGAATACCACCGAGTTAAGATTTGGTGAGCAATGTTGGGAAAATGAAGTTCTAGGTCGCAACCGACTTATGGAAGGATGTTCGCGACCTAACGAAGGTGTTAAGTCGTCCCAGCGAGTTAACTCGAGTTCGCGACCTAACGAAGGTGTTAAGTCGTCCCAGCGACTTAGTATAACTCGGCAGCGACCTAGTGAAAACCCACGACTTAACGAAGCTGAAGGTATAAGTCGTCCACGACTTAGCGAAAGGCATGAAGAGGAAGCGAGTTACGACCTAGAAGAATTAACTCGTAAGTCGCTGAAGTTTAACTCGTGAAGTTCTTAAGTCGTAAGTCGCGTGAAGATGTTGCCGTTGATTCTTCTGCGAGCTAATCTAAACCATTGATTTCCTTAAGTCGTTGATCTGGAATGTCGTATGTTCTTAAGTCGCTGAAGCTTGTAGCCGTAGATTGTATGCCGCTTTATCCTATGCCGTTGATTTAAGTCGCGAGAATCTTTAAGTCGCAAAGACTTTCTGAAGAGGTTCATTTTAAGTCGCGAAGCACTGTTGCCGTTGTTTTCTCTGCCGAGTTAATCTGGACCGTTGATTCCTTAAGTCGTTACTAAGTTGAGTTGCGTAGCATTGTTAAGTCGGCAACGACTTAAGTGGTTGTCTGTTTGTATTTTCTGTTTGTAAGTCGTTATGTTGTAACTGTTTGGGCTTAAGTCGTGTACGACTTATGATAGGTCGTGACTGTTAGGTCGGAACCGACTTAGGAGATGTAATTTTTCTTGTTTTTTCGTGTGAGTTGTAAAACGCCTATAAATAGGCCGGGTCTCTCATTTGTAAAAGGTTGTTGAATATTGAATAAAATTCTCTTTTGTTAGCTTTGTGCTTTCAATTTCAATTGGTAGTCGAGTGTATCTCCTATCTCCTCTTTCGGATAATCGAGTGCGCTCGATTCAACGATTGTAGAAGCCGATTCGCGGAATCAAGTGCGCTTGATCAACGCTTGAAGAATTGAAGATCTTTGAATCCGGTATCTTCGGATCAACGAGTCAGAGATAGCTAGAATTCGGTATCTTCGGATCAACGAATTTGGCCATTTCAGTATCTTCCAATCCACCGATTACTACATTCATCGATCTACCTTTGTTTTTGAAATATCCGCTGTGTAAGTTTGGTATCAGAGCATGTTTTAGCCAATCATAGCTAGATCGAGACTTGGAGCCTAATCATTTTGAAGTTTGAAGTTGTTTGGCCGAGAAGCTTGAAGAGTGAGCCGTGAGCAAGTAGAAGTGTTCGACTTGCATTGAAGTTGTTTGATCGGATTTGAATTGGAGGCCGAAACTTTGTCCATCGTGTTCATCGCGATTTGCTACAAAGTGGAAGTTTTCGATCCGTTTCATTTTGAATCGAAGTCCGAAAAGTGTTTGAATTTGAAGTGTTGAAGAATTTGTGAAGTTTTCAAGTATGCCGCCAAGAAGAGCTAATCGCCACCAAAACGTAGAAGCTTTGTATCGAAGAGAAGAAGCTGATGAGATGGAGCAAAGAATCAATGAGAACTTTAGTGAAAAGCTTAACGAAGGAATTGGCCGGTTAGAGAAGCTTATGACGGAGATGAATCAAAATCGGAGAAGGGTTTCACCTGAATCTAACCATGGGGGTAGTAGAGTCTCGCCACATTCCAATCGAGACAGAAGTGTTGAAAATGATCAAGGGCGTGGGAGGAACGTGAATGATCGTGAACGGAGGAATGTAGATAGAAGGGATGATGGTGGTAGACATGATGGTAGTCGAGATGTGGGTGGACGGGATAGACAACGATATACATCTGATTTTGAAGAGGAGAATGATGGTGGTAGTGTTCAAGGACAAGGACGAGGACAAGGAAGAAATTACTCTGAGTATGATCACAAGTGGGAGTCGGGGATGAAGACTGAAATTCCTGAATTCAAAGGTGGTATGCAAGCAGAGGAGTTTCTAGATTGGGTAGCTAATGTTGAAGAGATTTTTGACTTCAAAGAAGTTCCAGAACATCGTAGAGTGAAGTTGGTTGCTACGAGGCTGAGGTGTAGAGCTTTGGCATGGTGGCAGCAAACCAAGCTTACACGTGAACGTATGGGGAAGTCAAAGATTGAACCTTGGGAGAAGATGAAGAAGTTGATGAAAGCAACGTTCTTACCTTACAATTATCAATCTTTGATGTATCAACGTTTGCAAAATTTGAGACAAGGGACGAAATCTGTGAATGACTATGCTGATGAATTCTATCAACTTATTGCAAGGAATGATATTATGGAAACAGAAGAGCAGCTGACATCTAGGTTCATTGGGGAATTGAGAATGCAGATCCAGGATATGGTTAATATGTTCGATCCAAGATCTGTAGCGGAAGCACATCAGAAAGCGTTGGCTTGGGAGAAACAGGGTAGACGAGGAAGTGGTGTGTTTACTAATTCTAACAATCAAGCGAAGGGTGTTGGTGGGAGTTCTAATGTTTCTAAACCTATCAGTAGACCAGTAGTGAAGGAGGCTGAGAAGGCAAGGGTTCACAATGGTTTCAAATGTTACAATTGTCAGGAATTGGGTCATAAAAGCAGTGAGTGTCCAAAGCCAAAGAAGAGAATCATGATCGTAGAAGTTGAGGATGAGGATGGTGATGGGGATTGTTCTAGTCCAGTGGAGGAGGATGAGCAGGATATTGCGTCAGGAGACGAAGGTTGTAATCTAATGTTGAGGAGATCATGTTTGACACCGAAGCAGGAAGAAGCTAGTTGGTTGAGAAGTAATATTTTTCAGTCAACATGTACTATTCTGGGGAAGGTGTGTAAGTTTGTGATTGACGCAGGAAGCTGTGATAATATTATTTCAACCGAGGCTGTGACAAAGTTGAAATTGAAGACAGAGAAACATCCGAGTCCATACAAGTTAGCATGGTTGAGAAAAGGAGGAGAAGTGAAAGTGGATAGACGAGTTCGTGTTCCATTCTCTATTGGGAAGAAATACAAAGACGAAATCTGGTGTGATGTCGTAGAGATGGATGTTTGTCATTTATTATTGGGAAGACCATGGCAGTATGATCGAGCAGTACAACATGACGGTCGGACCAATAGTTACAGTTTTATGTTTGAAGGCACGAAGATTATCCTAGTTCCAAAGAAGAGACCACAAGGAGAAAGTAAGTCAGAAGAAATTGAAGAGCTGAAAACTTTACTATCTTTGAAAGAGTTTGTTAAAGAGGTTGAGGAAGAGCCTGAAGTGTTTTTATTGATTGGGCGAGAAAGCAGTGAATAGGTTGAAATACCAGAAGAAGTTAAACCAGTTTTGAAAGAATTTGACGATGTATTTTCAAAGGAGTTACCAACGGAATTGCCACCGTTGAGGGATATACAACATCAGATAGATCTTGTTCCAGGTGCTGTGTTGCCACACATACCACATTATCGAATCAGTCCGAAGGAACATGAAGAGTTGCGGAGGTAGGTAGAGGAATTGCTTGAGCAGGGGCGTGTGCAGGAGAGTTTTAAGTCCTTATGCTGTACCAGCTTTATTGGTACCCAAAAAGGATGGAATGTGGAGGATGTGCACCGACAGTAGAGCATTGAATAAGATCACAGTCAGATACAGATTTCCAATGCCAAGGCTGGATGATTTATTGGATCAAATCAGTGGGTCCGTAATCTTTTCTAAGATTGACTTGAAGAGCGGTTATCATCAGATTCGCATTAGACCAGGGGACGAATGGAAGACAACATTCAAGACGAGGGAAGGCTTGTATGAATGGCTGGTAATGCCGTTTGGTCTATCAAATGCACCAAGTACATTCATGAGGGTGATGAACCAGATTTTTAGGCCGTACATTGGGAAGTTTGTGGTGGTTTACTTTGACGATATTCTGATCTACAGTGCTAGTACAGAAGAGCATGTTCAGCATTTGAAGAAAGTGTTAATTATTCTTCGTGAAGAACAATTCTATGCTGCTACAAAGAAGTGTGTTTTTATGGCGAGGAGTGTTTTATTTTTGGGGTATGTTGTATCAGAGGAAGGAATACAGGTTGACCAAAGTAAAATCGAAGCTATTAAAGATTGGCCGCAGCCCAAGACGATAACGGAAGTTCGTAGTTTCCATGGGTTGGCTTCATTTTATCGAAGGTTTATTCCGCACTTTAGTAGTGTGATGGCACCTGTGACTGATTGTATGAAGGGTAAACAATTTACATGGATGGAGGAAGCAGGAGTTGCTTTCGAACGAATCAAGGAGTTGTTGACGTCTGCACCAATTCTAGTATTACCTGATTTTCAGCAAGTGTTTGAACTACACACTGATGCATCCAAGGTGGGGATTGGAGGAGTGTTGAGTCAGAAGGGACGTCCAATTTCCTATTTCAGTGAGAAGTTGTCAGGAGCAAAGATGCGATACAGTATATATGATGTGGAATTTTATGCTATTGTGCAATCTATCAAACACTGGAGACACTATCTATTTCAGAAGGAGTTTGTTCTTTACACTGATCATGAAGCGTTGAAGCATTTACAAGGGCAGGACAAGATTTCAGCAAGACATGCATCGTGGATTGCATATCTACAACAGTTTACTTTCGTTGTTAAACACAAGTCAGGGGTGACGAATCGAGTGTCTGATGCTTTGAGTAGGAGGAGTCATTTGTTGACTACACTGAAAGTTAAAGTGACGGGATTTGAAATGTTGCCGGAATTATTTGTGGAAGATCCTTACTTTATGAAGTTTGTTGATAAAGTCAAGAATGGGGAGACGAATGAGTTTGTGATGGTAGACGGTTTCCTGTTCAAGGGAAATCGATTGTGCATACCTGATTGTAGTTTGAGAATGAAGATTGTAAAGGAGCTACATGAAGAAGGACATGTTGGTAGAGACCGGACATTACAGTTGATTTCACAATCTTATTTTTGGCCATCGATGAGGAAAGAAGTAGAGAGGTTTGTGGAGCGTTGTCATATTTGTCAGGTTTCGAAAGGAACTGCGACTAATGCTGGTTTATATATGCCGTTACCCGTGCCTGTTAAACCATGGGTGGATATCAGTATGGACTTTGTGTTGGGGTTGCCGAGAACGCAGCGTGGTAATGATTCCATTTATGTGGTGGTTGACAGATTTTCGAAAATGGCACATTTTATTGCTTGTAAGAAGACGGCGGATGCTGTTCATGTTGCTCAATTGTTTTTCAAGGAGATTTATCGACTTCATGGATTGCCAGAATCTATTGTGTCGGATAGAGATACTCGATTTCTGAGTCACTTTTGGTTGAGTTTGTGGAAAATGGTGGGAACGAAGCTGAAATTTAGTAGTGCTTATCATCCGCAAACAGATGGACAGACCGAGGCTGTGAACAGATCATTGGGAAACTTGTTGAGGTGTATTGTTCAAGATAATCTGAAGAGTTGGGATGTGAAGTTATGCCAGGCAGAGTTTGCCCATAATCATGATGTGAATCGAAGTACTGGGTTCAGTCCATTTTAGATAGTATATTCGAGCTTACCGAAGGGACCGTTGGATTTAACGGTAGTGCCACAATCAAAGAAGACAGTTAAGAAAGCTGCTGAATTTGTTGAAGGGTTGACGGAATGTCATAAAATCGTTCAGGAACGATTGGATAAAGCAAATGAGAAGTATAAACAATCTGCAGATTTGAAACGAAGGAGTGTTGAATTTCAGGAAGGTGATTTGGTTTATGCAGTGTTAACAAAAGATCGTTTTCCGGTAGGCGCTTACAATAAATTGAAAGCACGGAAAATTGGTCCGGTGGAAGTTGTGAAACGAATCAATGAAAATGCTTATAAATTGAAGCTGCCAAATGATGTGTACACGTCGGACGTATTCAACGTTAAGCATATCATACCATATCATGGAGAAGAGTTTGTTGTGGATGAAGAAAGTACAAATTCGAGGACGAATTTTTCTCAACCTGGTGAGGATGATGTAGGCCAGAATGAAGTCATAGGTCGAATACGACCTAACAAGTTGATAAGTCGAGACCGACCTAAGAAGAATACCACCGAGTTAAGATTTGGTGAGCAATGTTGGGAAAATGAAGTTCTAGGTCGCAACCGACTTATGGAAGGATGTTCGCGACCTAACGAAGGTGTTAAGTCGTCCCAGCGAGTTAACTCGAGTTCGCGACCTAACGAAGGTGTTAAGTCGTCCCAGCGACTTAGTATAACTCGGCAGCGACCTAGTGAAAACCCACGACTTAACGAAGCTGAAGGTATAAGTCGCCCACGACTTAGCGAAAGGCATGAAGAGGAAGCGAGTTACGACCTAGAAGAATTAACTCGTAAGTCGCTGAAGTTTAACTCGTGAAGTTCTTAAGTCGTAAGTCGCGTGAAGATGTTGCCGTTGATTCTTCTGCGAGCTAATCTAAACCATTGATTTCCTTAAGTCGTTGATCTGGAATGCCGTAAGTTCTTAAGTCGCTGAAGCTTGTAGCCGTAGATTGTATGCCGCTTTATCCTATGTCGTTGATTTAAGTCGCGAGAATCTTTAAGTCGCAAAGACTTTCTGAAGACGTTCATTTTAAGTCGCGAAGCACTGTTGCCGTTGTTTTCTCTGCCGAGTTAATCTGGACCGTTGATTCCTTAAGTCGTTACTAAGTTGAGTTGCGTAGCATTGTTAAGTCGGCAACGACTTAAGTGGTTGTCTGTTTGTATTTTCTGTTTGTAAGTCATTATGTTGTAACTGTTTGGGCTTAAGTCGTGTACGACTTATGATAGGTCGTGACTGTTAGGTCGGAACCGACTTAGGAGATGTAATTTTTCTTGTTTTTTCGTGTGAGTTGTAAAATGCCTATAAATAGGCCGGGTCTCTCATTTGTAAAAGGTTGTTGAATATTGAATAAAATTCTCTTTTGTTAGCTTTGTGCTTTCAATTTCAATTGGTAGTCGAGTGTATCTCCTATCTCCTCTTTCGGATAATCAAGTGCGCTCGATTCAACGATTGTAGAAGCCGATTCGCGGAATCAAGTGCGCTTGATCAACGCTTGAAGAATTGAAGATCTTTGAACCTGGTATCTTCGGATCAACGAGTCAGAGATAGCTAGAATTCGGTATCTTCGGATCAACGAATTTGGGCATTTCAGTATCTTCCAATCCACCGATTACTACATTCATCGATCTACCTTTGTTTTTGAAATATCCGCTGCGTCAGTTATGATCTGTGCACAGAACACACTTTGGATCCATATTCATACACCTCTGGATTAGTTTCTGTTTGGTTAACATGTAGTTGTTGATGGCTTTATACATACAAACTGCCATGTTTGGAGTATGAATTTTACATCATATAAACTCAACCCAATCAACCTTATTGTGATTCATTTTGATGTTAACCCAGATTGATTTAAAAATGTGTTTGCCATTTTTGAAACATGCCCAAGCCCAAAAGTCTCCCTTCTCACCGTTGTGTACTTTGGTTTCCAATATTTCATTTCTAAATCTTCATAGATAGATCACATTATCTGTTCTCCAATGGTTATTTTCTAATATTTCCTCCATCATGATATTTTCTACTCTTATTCTTTTGATTGTTTCGATCACTAATCGATGTGTTAATCTCCCTCCCTTTAGGCATGAATCGCACAACATGGAGGTTGATCTGCCATCTACAATTTTCCTTTCTATACATTTCAAAGCTTCTCCCTTGACTCTCATTAGATGTTTTAATACTCCTGAGTAGTTAGCTTTTATTTCCATATCCCAAAAAGATTGATTTTTAAAGAATTTAAACTTCATCCATTTAGCACATATCCCTTCCTTGTTTAAAACTTTCCATCCAAGTTTGATGCCCAAAGCCATGTTCACTTCTTTAAATGCTCTCAACCAAAACCCTCCTTTTGACTTTTCTTTACAGATCGCCTCATAAGGTATTTTATTAAGTTTCCCCTTCCAAAGAAAGTTGAGGCATGCTTACTTGATTTTGTTAATTGTTACCATCGGCAGTTTAAAACATTGCATCCAATAAGTTACAGTTGGATATATGGTTGGCTTGATAAGTTCTAATCTGCCTCAACACTTAGCTACTTTGCTTCCCAACCACTTATTCGACTCTTCATTTTTCTATTAAGGGGGAACAATCTTTATCCTTTAAATTGACACTTGATAAGGGAATGCAAAGATATCTGATTACTAACTCCCCTTGTTTAATTCCAAGAATCTCTTCGATTTCTTCTTTGTTTCTTACTCCTCCTCTAAAGTATAATGAAGATCTCTCCATGCTTAAATTTAGTCCCATCGCTTCCTTCAAAAATTTAAAATTATCTTTGACGGCTTCTGCTCCATTCACATCCGCTTTCATAAATATAAAGACGTCATCGGAGTAGATTGTGTGGCTAATATTATTGTCTCGAGATGTTATTCTGATCAATCCCTTTCTAACACTTTCTTCGATCAGTAACGTTAAGTACTCCATAACGAATGTGAACAACAGTGGAGAAATTGGGTCACCTTGATGAAGTCCCGATTCGCTTATGAAATACCCCACTGGCCTGCCCTGATCTATAATAGAGAAACAAGGTGAGTTGATAACCTCTGCTATAATTGCTTGCTATTTTTGAAAGAATATCATAGCGTTCATCATGTGAATATCAAATTTTCTATTGACCGAATCATATGCTTTCCTTATACTTTGATGCACATAATTTTATTATTTTTCCAACCCATCCCTTGAACAATTTCATGAGAAAACAAAATATCATTCCATATTGACCTATTTTGGATAAACACACATTGGTTGGCAGAAACCAGGTCTTCTATAAATAGTCTTAGTCTATCGGATGGTACTTTCATCGGGATTTTATAAACCATGTTGCAGCATGCAATCAGCCTATATTGATGAATTTGATTGGCCCCTTTACCCTTTGGAATTAGATGTAAAAATGTGTGATTAATCTCTTTTAAAATTTTGCCTTTCTCAAAGCAAGCGCTCACTGCATTCTTTAAAAGTTCTTTTAATATTACCTAATTGTTATAATATATGTAAATATAAAAATGAATATACTTTTGTGTTTTTTCTATTTAGTCCCACATCATGTGATATGTTAATCTCATGCTCCAAGATCTATATATAAAGCAGCCTATGCAATGTAATTGTATCAATCAATCTCTTTGTAATTGATATCATAGTGAATAACATTTTCTTCTCCTTTCTAGTGGTTTCTTATCTCTTTTTAGTTTATAACACGTTATCAGCACGATCTCTAAATTTTTTTTTGTAGATATACAATTGTGATACTCTATGAAATGAGATCTATTCTTTTCCAGATCCAATTATAGATCTCAAAACGGTAAGTCATTTTTCTGATCTGATTGATCTGATCTTCCAAATCATTTTTTTAGATCTCATTCCATTCTAGATCTACTTATTCAGATCTGAATCTATTGTCTTATCTTTTAGATTTTATTATATTAGTCTTATAATTTTAGATCTTATATAGATCTAAACTTTGAGATCTCATTCTTATTTTGTTAGTTATTTTATTTCAGATCTAATTTTTTTTGTTACTATTTTTTTGATCTTATTATATTGTAGATCTCAATATCATGCTTATTTTTATGTTTTTGAGTTCATTTATTTTGGAATGCAAGTTTGAACTTGACAAAATTTGATATTGTTGATTCAAGCAAATTTATTGAATTTGCCAAGCACCATTGTCCCAGTGGTTAAGTGATTCGACTTTGGTGCGAGAGGTCACAAGTTCGAAACTTGCATAGTGTGATTTGTGGTTTCTTGTCTCAGTGACATGTTGTATCTAAGTACCATTTTAAAAAAAATTATTGAATTTGATTGTATTTAGTTTGGACATGGATTTGAGAAGTCAAACATGGTTGGTAAATGGAGTTTTCATTTTGAAAACCTTTTGATTTGATTTAGATTTGAATGAAGGCTTTGAAAATTATTTTGATATATGATTTATATTTCCAGAAGAAATATTTTATTGTTTCTTAGAGAAACAAATATAAAGATAATACGTATTTAGAAGATTGTATTAAGTTTAGATCTAACATTGATTTTGATTTAGCACATCTGAAGTGAATGAAAACATTACTAAAAACTTGCATAATAAGTTTAATATCTTCCAATATTTCCTTTAAAAAAAAGGAAAAGGAAATAAGAATTGAGAACCTGCGGTTTCTATAATGATAAAAGGTTGAATTTCCATAAATTAGTGAATTACAAGTTTCCTCAAAATAAAGAACCAAAAGTTCTAACTAAAAAAAAAGAGCATCAGAAAATTGTCAAACGGAAAAAGGTTTTGGCAACAACCTGAAGTTGTACAAAGAATTATTTTAATAGAATTTGTATAACTCAAAGTTCAAGACCTGAAGTCTTGAATTATGAAAAGACTTTCTAATAAATTTTACAAGTTCGAATTCTTATCAGTATTTTTTTTAATTTGTCAAAATGTACAAGCTTCCAAAAACAAAAAAAGAGGAGTTTACACAAAATTTGAGAACTTGAAGTTCATAATAAATTAATGAACTTGAAGTTCATGAATTAGAAGCCCGAAGTTCTATTGAAATTGTGTAAAATGATAAGGTTGTACTTCTTGAAGAAGTTAGGAAATTAGTAAATCATCATATGAGATAATGATGCTGCATTTAAGAGATTACAAAAATCTCCAAATGAGTTATACCTTACCTTATATCTTCACATTTACATTATATTAACCAAATATCTTAAAGATATTATTTTATATGATATTTCAAACATCAACCGATTGAAAAAGAAACTATTAATTTAGTTTGGAAAGGGATGTTTATTATTTGGTATGAATTCAAATAACATTTCAATTTATATGTTGTAGTCAGTTTAAATTATTTTTCCCAATTACTTACTTCCAATTATGAAAAAGTATACATGATCAATTAACAGGGTTTTGCGCAATGCAAAGTCTAATTTCATTTTAATGAGTAACTGTATTTTAATTATTCTCTTTGTTGCTTTCTCATTGATAAATCTATGATAACTCAAACTTGAAGTTTGATAAGTATTATAAAATAATTAGTAGATTTGGTTTTTTTCTAATCATGAAAAAAAAACCCTGATGTTTTAACAAATTACTTCTATGTACATATGGCTAGCTATTTAGTTATAGAAATACATTTTAACATTCTCTATAATAGATAATTTATATGCCATACTATTTATATACACGGATGTGTGTGTGCATTAATCTTCTAAAGAGATGTTTTAGAGATTTATTTATATTTATATTGCAAAATCCAACATCCCAGAAGAGATCTTATATGAAATTTATTTTTGTTACATTGCAATTCATTAAAAGGAAACACTATATTCCTTGAAGGAACATCATATAAAAGTTTCGAAGTAATAACAATAATTTATCCCTAAGAAAAAAAGGGAATTGTATACCAATATTACACTCCAGAAGTAGTGGTTTTATCTTTGCATCTTACTTTCATTTGGTGCATCTAATTTTGTTACTGTATTTAAAGTTTGATATGTCATTTAAAAGATAGTTACAACAAAAACCTCCAATGGGGATGTTTTATGTTATTGTAAAGGTAGTAATTATGTAATTTCTACCAAAGAAATATTGTATATTGATATGGCATTCCAATAGTGCATATATATATCTCTAGAAGAGATAAATTCACTCCAGAAATGGTGATAATAAAATATCCCTAAAAGAGACTAATAAATTAGGAAATGATAACATATCTCTAGAAGAGATTTGTTTATATATTTGGTAATTTTATTAAACCAAATAAATGCGTAGAAATTTGATTGTGAAGGATCCTAATTTAGTTTAGATTAGATCCTAAAAGTTTGAGAGCTATGCATCATGTATCATATATTTCATTATAATTATATCAAACCTCCCAAATAGGCATGAAATTAAATTATCTCTAGAATATATTGTTCTATGTTCATATGTCTAATTATATCATAAAGGTCATGTTCCTATTTATTATTTCATAAGAAATATTACATGCGTAATCATTTCTTGAAGAGATATCTTTAAATATTCTCCTGAAGAGATAGTCTATATTTCATATCATAATTTTCATGCAAGCTATACATACGGTATTGAGGAAATCTGTATCTGTAACATTCCAAGTATCTGGAAGATACTCTTATTATTTTTTTTGATGTAATTTTTTTGCAGAACTCTCAAAAGAGATGTGTAAAAATGTCTGTATGCAATTATAAATTATTCTTTGATAAGTAATCATAATTAATGTTCAAAACTGATATTTGAGATATAATTGAGGAATAAAACTTAACAACTTGAAGTTGTGTGTATATTTTGTTTGAACCAAAAGTACGATATGGTTCCAAACCAAATGTTTTGAACATTATCATGTGGTTTTGACGGATTCACATTGACATTGATTTATAAATAGAAATTAATAGTTTGGATCCTTGTAATAGTTTGTTCTAAAAAAATCACTAATTCAAATGAGAAAGAATATGAAAATATATAATATATGTGTAATACGTGGACGCACGTATACATCCATATATATAAATATTTAGGTAATAACCTGAAGTTTGTTATAAGCTCATCTTATAGATTATGCATAGATATTAATTAGTGATTTAAAATTCAATCAACATAAATGTTGAATGACCCGAAGTCATGTATGTATTCAAATGATATACACAATAAGTAAATTCCTCTAATTGGCTAGATCAATGAATGAGAACAAACTCTAATAAGAAATATCAATTGAATGCATTTTATCAACTGATAAAAGAATTATCCTCCTATTATTAATATGTATGGTGTATTTGCTAGTAGCAATATCATAATGTATCAAAATGAGAATCCAAAGATGATTATTATTTAATGTGACAATGTTTGTCAACATTGAGGGAGAGGATGGGATACAAGCTCATTTTGATCATTATTGTTAAATATTTGTTAAAATATACAATGATGTAAAATATTAAGTAACTCGAATAAATTATCAATAATATCTCTAGTAGGTTTTCTCCAATATAGATTTGAATCCCTAAAGGATCAAAATGTGTAAACCACATCTGAAAATTAGTTCAAAATATTTTTGGAGTAAGTAATAAAATGTCAAATAAAGGAGGTGAGTGTTCTTTAAGAAACACTTAAGGGTGCTCTGAAAGAGATCCATGACATGATTGTCAAATAACCTTAGAAGTGGTTTAGGTACATAAAATATGATAAATAAAGAGATCTCAATAAATCATATCTAGAACTAACAATAGGTAATCACTGATTATAAATTTATAAATAATAAAGCGCTTATGTTTATAAATGGATTAAAGATCCTGGATTAGAGAAAAACATGATTGGCCATCATGAAATTCTCCTAAATAAGAAATGTGGACCTGTAGTCCATAAAATAAAATTATAAACATGTATATAAAGTGGTGAAAGCACATTAAAATTATTAAAGCACATATAGTATCAACAACATGTTAAGTGCCATGTGCATGTTGTTTTTAAAGATAATTGAATTGATTGAAGCAGTGAAAGTGTTTGAAACACTTAAAATACCCTAAAGGTATAAATATTGTTTAAATGATAATAAACAATACACAAATTCTTGAAGAATATAAATAACTTTGATGGTTATAAAGAAGGCAAAGAACAAGGAGCGTAGATTACAACTTCTTTTAAGTATTGTTGTAATGAAAATCTTGATATAATTCATGATGAGTATATTACTTTCTATTTTTAAGTATTGTTGTAATGAAACTCTTAATATCCATTGAAGTGGTAGTCGCGATATGCAAATACTTATTAAAGTATACAAATTCCTGAAGAATATATATAACTTTTGTATTTATAAAGAATGCAAAAGACATGAAATGTAGATTACAACCTTCTTCTAAGTATTGTTGTAATGAAAACCTTGATATACTTCAAGATGAGTAGATTACTTCCTGCTTTTTAGTAATGTTGTAATGAAATTTTTAATATTCAAGAAAATGTATAGTTGCAATATGCAAAACTGATTTGAAGCACAAAAATGAAAGCACATGAAGTGTTTTTCATAAAAGTAGCATACAAAATGCATAAAATGCAAATCATATTTGAAAGAAACAATCTTAGAAAATTTTATTGTATCGAAGGAAACTATTAATAAATTATATTATTAATGAGATTCATATTTATGGATCCAGAAGTATCTATAACCAGTTTGAGTTATCGAAAGACGAATACGAATATAGAGGAAATTTTTAAATCATGGAGAGCATCCATAAGCATTTTATAATACACCCTTTTTCCTTAACTAAGATTTTCCCTATTGGGTTTTTATTAGTAAGGTTTTAATGAGGCATTATCTTGATCCATAGGTATCAACTCTTCAGTAACATTTGAAAATAAGTTATAATGTACTCTTTTTCCTTATTTAAGATTTTTCCCACTGGCTTTTGCTTATTAAGGTTTTAACGAGGCATTATCTTGATCTAGAAGAATCAAACATCTTTTCAAGAAATAATATTTCAAATATGTTATTTAAGTTCAATTGTATTTTTATCCTTGACTAAGATTTTTTCCATAGGGTTTTTCTTAGTAAGGTTTTAACGAGGCATTAGCTTGATCCAGAAGTATCAAGCTTCATTTGAAGAAATAAGGAAATAAAATATATCATTGTACTCTTTTTCCTTCACCAAGATTTTTTCCATTGGGTTTTTCTTAGTAAGGTTTTAATGAGGCATTATTTTGATCCCGAAGTATCAAACCATTTAAAAGGAATATCATTATATGATATCCATGATTTCAAGTTGCACTCTTTTCCTCGCTCAAGGTTTTTCCATTAGGTTTTCCTAACAGAGGTTTTTAATGAGGCAATAGACAATATTCATAACGACTGAATGGGTGTATGAAAGCAAGATAATAATGAGGAGGAGTAATGGTCATGGACGTTTCAAAAAGAACAATTTCTAGCTACCATATGAGCATCCAAGATTTTGAAGACGCATATTCAAGGAGGAGTGTTATAATATATGTAAATATAAAAGTGAATATGCTTTTGTGTTTTTTCTATTTAGTCCCTCATCATGGGATATGTCAATCTCATGCTCCAAGATCTATATATAAAGCAGTCTATTTAATGTAATTGTATCAATCAATCTCTATGTAATTGATATCATAGTGAATAACATTTTCTTCTCTTTTCTAGTGGTTTCTTATCTCTTTTTAGTTTATAAAACTAATGGACTATATAGAATTTCACATTGAACCTATTTGGACCCAGCTTTAATATTGAAGAGTGCTAATTCAATTTTTGACATGTCGATCTGTTCATTCAAGAAATTTTGCCCATTTTCTGCAATTACATACTTGCACACTATTGAAGGGAGGGATACGGTCTGTTGTTTGTTGAATAAATCTAGAAAATATCTCACTGCTTCCTCCAGAAAATCATCTAAGTTGTGGGACAATCCACCATTCAAATCTAAACTTCTTGCCTAGTTTTACAAATTGCATCTGTTTGAAGTTATAACATAAAAGAAAGAAGTTGCTTCATCTCCCAATAACAGCCAGTCACATTTGGCATTTTTTTGCTTTATGTCTGTAATTTTGACATTATCGCTTTTTTTCAATTTGACTTTCATTTCTTGTAATTCAAGTGTTATGTGTTCACTTCGATTCCTCTCCAATTCCTATTGCATATCAGCACACTTACTCCTACAAATTTAGACCTCCTTCCTTGTATTGTTCTTACCTTTACTCCACTTCCTCAGCTTATTCCTAATCATTGTTTGTTTACAAGTCAATCAATATTATGATCTACCTTCTACTGTAGTATTCCACCCTTCTACTATTAGGTCATTTGTAGTTGTCACATGTCAGCCTGTGGTTCATGTGTTTAAATGTTTTGGTAAGACTAGACCCTTGTTCTACTATCAACACGAGAATAAGAGTATGATCGCTAACTCCTGATGGAATGTAACTTACATTATAGTTCTAGAATCTCTCTACCCAATGAACATTGAAAATACCCGATCAATCTTAGTTAGAATGTTTTTATCAGGCCCTTATCACCATGAAAACTGATATCCCTTAATTTGAGCTTCTGTCATACCCTTTGCATACACAAACTTGTCTCTCTCTTCCATCCGACTATGCGGCACACTATTTTCCCTTGTTTTCCCCCCCATCATTCGAATATGTTTAAAGTCACCCATTATGATCCATGGTCTAAATATCAATATCGTATCCTCCATCAAACTTGACCATAAACTATCCCTTGGATACTCTAATTTGTCTACATATATATAAGTGAAATTGCAAATAAGTCCTCCATAGTTTTTCATCTTCAAAGTTCTATGTTGATCGCTCATATTTATGATGTTGACATCCCACATGTTGCAATTAATCAAGATAAGAATGCGACATTTATAGTAACATCCCACATTGCTCAAAATAGTCCACTTACTGTCAATTTGACTCTTCAATTTCTCAGTTTCATTATATTTCACTTTATTTTCTAAAATATATGTGTACTCCAACTTATGACAATTCATAAGTTTCTTAATCCCTATAAGCCTATTGGGTTTCTTAAAACCCCTAACATTTTAGCTTAATGAAGTCATTTATTTACCTTGTTTCGACTACTTAACTCACGACCTTGAAAATTAGTGCCTTTCACCTCCTCTTCTTTTTCACTCTGATTCGTATATTCAGGTTTCTTTTTGATTAGGAGCTCTTTACTGACCACTCAAACTTTTAGGTCTCTTGACGGGGCTCTTCGGCTTATGTGCTTCACTTACATCAATCTGGTCGTAGCTTTCACCATGTAAAACATTCATCGTCCTCGAAATCTCTGTTTTGACGCTATTAGTATGACCTTATAAAAATTATCAATTAGTTCATTGCTTGGATTAATCTGGGTTGATGAAGAAGTTGAGAAGTTATTATGGGATTTGGGGGTATCACTATTGTCCAATAATGACTGGATGGGCGATGTTGGTGATGCTCCGGTATTATACTCAATGTCTCCATCTAATGGTGTGTATTGGATTGTTGGACTAAGCTTTGCCCCCATCCTGCTCGACCGAGGACTTAACTTTCGAAAAATACTCCTAACCGCATCCTATTTGCACTTCAGGCCCTTTGTAATTTCCTTTGGTTCTTGTTTGTTCACTTTGTAACAGTGTTTTTTCCTCCTTGTTGTTGTCTGCTGTCTCTGCCTTTTGTGAGATCTTTCCCCTAGATCTTGCATTTGCTATATTTCTCTTTCCCCTTAGCTTCCTAGCCTATGCTTCCATCATCCATCTTCCTGGTAACTTCCACTTCTTCTAGGATTTTCTCCTTAATCATAGTCAATTGATCAATCGCACCTTCCAACTTCTTCAGCGTAGAACTTGGCTTCCCCCTCTCTACCTCTTTCCCCTTACAGTCCTTGATATTACCTCCTTTAATGAGATCTACTGAATCTTCTAGCTTGCTATCCACTTCCTAAGCATGCAAATTTAGGCTCATCTTCTCTTCAAAGGTTACTTCTTCCTTCCTCTTTAGTTCATCTTTCTCATCATTATGCTCTTCTCCGGTTTCCCCTTCTTGTTATCTGTAATAATCCATCCCGAAACAGGCCTAAATTCCGACCTAGAAAAGGCCCATCGAAACTTAGACCCATTCCAAAACTGGCTGTTGGTTAGTAAAAAGAAAAATAGTACAGAGCCGTCCATCTAATTTTTCGAAACTCACAGTGGAAGGAACAAAATATAATAGCAATAATAGTACCAATTTATTTCAAACCATTTAAAATGTTACAAAACATATAATAATGTCGATAACAACCGTTGCATCATTTTAATCCAAAAATACATTTTATGGGTACAATAGAAAATAATAACATCTTACGTATTACAACCATTTAATACTTCATATAAGGAATGGAGGCAGACTCTCAAACAACCACTTAATACCTTCCATTCCCGAAGCTTGTTTCTCAATCCCATAACCGATAACCACATCATAAATATCTAACAATGCGAGAGATTGAACCCAAGCCACTTAATACCTTTTAATGGAAAATGGACAAACTCTGACCATTTAAGACCTCAATTGAGGTAGGCCCCCATCATTAGTATATATTCCTAAGGTGGACTCCACATAAGTATCTATCTTGCTTACATTATATGGAAATGTATTCGGACACTTAATACTTCCTATTGAAGCAGTCCTTTCTGAGATATCCTTAACCGTGCCTTAACCTAATCTTGACTATTTAATACTTCATTTGGAGAAGAAGGCGAGCCCTCAAACAACGATTTAATACCTCCAAAACCCTAAAGCAGGTCCTTCGTCTTATGACCCGTACCCACGGTGATGCTTCACATTAGCCCGACTATTCGTAGGTACTGGTTGCCAAATTAAGGAAGATTTACCCTACAGATCTTCGACCAACCTCACGTCATCGTAGTTACTTGTCATAGGTGATGTCTTACATCAGCCCCAAAGTCACACTGTTGGTAGCTAGGTTAGCTAAGAAGACTTCCATTTATCTCTTAACTGAACTCACATCACAATGATTTGGCCATATTACAACACTTTTAATATATTATCACGAACCGCACTATGACATTGATTAGGCTGTATAAGAATTTCTTCTTATTATGCCTTAACAATCAATTACTTTCCTAAGGGGGGATTTAATCACAATTATTACCTAATTAACTACACAATTAATATGTTATAATTATACGTTTATTATGCTAATTAATATATAAATAAATATGCACTTATTATTTTCCACGTGTATGAAAATTAACTAAGGTTAAATGTCAATTCCTGTAACCACAATATCAATACAAGTCTTTTCCTTTAAATTTCCAAAATTCCAACATCCATAACAAGAGATTCTAATATCCATAACAAAGACTCGATATTCATATCCAAAACTGCAATAACAGATTTATTAATAAATATAAACACAATTTATTACATCAAACTAATGGAATACTCTAAATAATAGAAATTGCAATTCTAATTTCATTTTCTATTCAACTCTCCTTTCCAAAGAAATAAACAAAGTAATTTCTATTTAATTTTTGAGGAATAAGTGGTCCAAACTACGATTCTCTACATCCTTATTTTATTGTTGAAAATTCATAATCAAATCAAAGAATAAGGAGGAGTGGTCTAAACTATGAAATTGTCAAAAACTGTAAAAATATACAATTGCATTAATTCAATATAAATAATTGAGGACCTTCATTTATAATTGACAATTCGAATAGAAAGGAGTTTTATGGGATTTTATTGTGTTTTGTTTCCGCAATCCCAAAAACACCTGAAGCATGTTCAAATCGATCATATATTAATCAATTACTAAAATAGAAATACTAGATTTCCACTCACAGTTGGTCCTTTGCTTCTCTTTGGATTTGAAATGCCCATTATAATCTTCTTCAGATCTCTTCTTATTGATATATACAACGAGGGATTTGTATATATATTAGATTCAGAAAGGTTGGAGGAGAAGAAGATTAGAAATTAAATAATAAACAAAGATAGGTATTAGGATTTCTTACATGAAACACTAATGAAGTTTTCTGAATCTTAGAAGAGACGATCTGATAGAGCTTCGCAAATGCTCCCAAAATATTTTTGAATAAAAGTGAGAGGTCTAGGATCTTATTTATAGGAGCGAATCGTCACTGTTTGTAGTGTTCGATCGCCCCTGGTTGACCGCTAGGGGTCGCATCGATCGACCGCTCCACTATTTCGGAAGCATTTTGTTTGTTTCCGTTGCTTGATTATTTTATTCCTTAATTAACTTTTAATCATCAACTGTTTATTTAACATTACTTAACCCTCACCTGATGTTAATTTTTAAATTTAATTACTCATTTGAATTTGAATTCGATTTAAATTATTTTAAATCGAAGAACTTCAAACGCTCATAACTTCTTCGTTTAAGCTCAGTTTTCAATATATTATATATGAAAACAAATAAGAATTTTTACCATGAATGCAATATAATAACTTTCATGGTCAAATTTCAACTTTTGTAAAATTTTCATTTTTAACTCTATCAATTTAATTTACTTAATTTATTTATTTAATTAGGTTTAATTTTACTGGGTGTTACATTCTCTCCTCTTAAAAGGTTTCCATCCCAAAAAAATTTCACGGAGTGAATAGCGTAATATGTAATAACATCTATATTATACAATCAAGTTATCTACACAACGATCTACACAACCAAAGCACAATCTGATTATATACAACACACATACTATAAATGAGCTTAATCCTAGCGCGATTATGTAATCGTGTCATATAAATATGTAAGCAAACACCCTAAACATGCATAATTTTTTTTACATAAGTGCAAAGTGATAGTGAAAAGTGTAGCAACCATCTCCCACCATCAAATTGAGCAACCACAATCCAACCAAATCCTAATTTTAAAAAGAAAAATTTACCAAAGAAAATCTTAGGACGAGGATTCCTTATGCTTTCCATCAGATTTTCTCCCTATTATACTCGGACCATATAATTTCTTTGTCATGGAGCTTCCTAGTTTCATGCTCCACAATGCATATGGTCGTACGAGAAGCTATTGGCTCCATCTTAATATCCCTCAATTGATTATGCACTACTACAATGGCTATGCTGTGAAGGTATTTCCTTAAATATGAAACGTGAAAAACATCATCAACTCCTGCTAACTTATCCGGTAACTCCACATGATACAAAAGTTTCCTTATTTTTCCCAATATTGGGGAAGGCCCAATAAATCTTGGTGCCAACTTTCCGACTAACCAAATCTTAGGAATTTTACATGCTGCCCAATTAGCTCTAACTTTCCAAAGTCTTGCAATTCAAATATGGTCCAAGTTGAATTTTATCGATGGTTTCCCACCAACAATTTGCGATTTTATGGCCTTCCACAAAATGCTTCACAGGTGCCATACCAATCGTCAATTGGTAACCACTATTATACGCGAATTTTACTAAAGATAAGTGCTGCTCCTGATGTCCTCCAAAGTCCACGATGCAAGCTCTCAAAAAATCCTCCAAGATCCTGTTCACTTCTCCGGTTTGTTCGTCGATCTACGGGCGGCAGACGACGCTAAGATTTAATAAAGTTCCTAAAGCTAGTTCCTAATGCTAGTCCCTAAAGCTACTAGAAAACTCCTCTAAATTTTGCTAGCAAACTAGGGGTCCTTATCACTAATGCTGCTAACCAAAACTCTATTAAGTCAAATCACCTCCTTGTATAAATCTATGATGTGTTCCTGATGCAGCGCGAGATAGGGATGAATGACCTACCTTAAAGTCGCGAGCAGCTCCAGCAAATTCCATAGGTCGCGAACAACATATCTAGGTCGCAAGCAAATCTAGCGGAACCCCTTTGTCACAAATCCTGTGTCGCTTCCACTTAGCTCGCGAAGGCCAAATCGAGAAACCCTAAATCGCTCCAGTTTCTTGAAGGCGAAACCCTAAGTCGCTCTGGTTTAGGTCGCGAGATTCCTTGAGTCGCAAGCAAATTCCAGTTAGGTCGCGAAGTGTTGCCGCTTCTTCCAGTAAGTCGCGAACTCTTAGGTCGCTGATGAAGTTAGGTCGCGAAGATTTTTAAGTCGCTCCATGAGTAGGTCGTGAGCAAGTTTCAAATCCTTCTCCAGTTAAGTCGCGAAGCAGAGCAGTGGATTTCTTAGGTCCCGTGAAGTTCTCCAGAAGCCATTTCTTAAGTCGAAGATTTTAAGTCACTCAAATCCTTACTTCGCTCATATTTTAAGTCGCAAGTGTTGCTGAAGCTTTAGGTCGCAAGTCTATGAAGATGAGCTATGTTGATAGGTCGCATTATTGTGATAATTGTAACTTTTGTAAATCGTAAGACGTATGTATATGTTGTTATGTGTTGTAACTCTGCTAAGTCGTTTGTAATCTAGGTCGTTAACGACCTATGTTAGGTCGGTCATGTGTAAATATGTTAGGTCGTGATGGCCTTGTAATGTGTTGTGCTTTGTGATGTAAGTGTTGTGTTGTGTTGTAAGCCTATAAATAGGCGAGTTGTGTCATTTGTAAAGTTAGTTGATTTTGAATAAAACTTTGTTTGTGTGCTTTGTGCCACTTTGAAATTGGTAGTTGAGTGTTATCTCCTATCTCCACTTTCGGCATTTGAGTGCGCTCGAATCAACGATTGTTGAAGCCAATTCACAGAATCAAGTGTGCTTGATCAACGTTCGAAGAATTGTAGATCTTCTTTCACGGCATCGTGTGCGATCAACGTGACGAAGATAGCTAGAATCCGGTATCTTTGAGATCAACGGATTTGGGCGTTTGGTATTTTCAATCCACCGATTGCTACTTTCATCGTTGTATTCATTTCTGTTATTTCTGCCGCATCATTTGGTATCAGAGCCAGACTTAGCCAATCATAGCTAAGACGAGCCTGTTGGAGCAAAGAGAAGTGTTTGTTCAATTTCAATCGAGCCTATCAGTGTTAGATCCGAGAGCTAGTTGAAGCCGTGCATTCCTTTGTAGATCAAGGCCGAGTTAAAGTGCTGAAATTAAGTTGAATCCAAGTTAAAGTTAGTTGGAGATTGTTTGATTAAACAATGCATTCGAGAAGAGTTAATTGATTTCAGAATGTTAAAGATTTGTATGGGAGAGAAGATGCTGAACAGATGGGACAACGTATCGACGAAAGTTTCAATAAGGGTTTCGAGAGAGTGGAGAGAATGGTGTCTGACATGAATCGAAATCAAAGGAGAGTGTCGCCACATTATGATAGGGAAAAAAGCGAACCATCTTTGTCGATAAATCGAGATCGTGGATTTCGAGACAATCATGATTATCGGGATGAAGAAAGAAGATATTATCGTGGTTACGAGCATGAGCCATATTGCGATTATGAAAGAAGAAGTAGAGAAGACGTGCATGGTCATAGAAGAGTCAATGTTCAGAATCGACATCGAAGCTCATCTAATTTTGAAGAAGATAATTATGGTAATAGTGTTCACTTTCGATATCCAGGTCAAGGGCAAAATCGATATAAGAATGTTGAAGAGAATGGTTGTACATGGGAGTCAAGGTTGGACACAGAAATTCCAGAATTCTGAGGTGGTCTACAAGCAGAGGAATTCTTTGATTGGTTATCAAAGGTTGAAAAGATTTTTGAACTCAACAACGTGCCTGAAGATCGTCAAGTTAAGTTAGTTGCTACAAGACTGAGAGGAAGAGCTATGGATTGGTGGCAACAAACTAAATCAACCAGAGAGAGAATGAGGAAATCCAAAGTTGTCACGTGGGATAAGATGAAAAGGATGATGAAGGCAAACTTCTTACCCTACAATTATCAAGTTCGTATGAACCAACAGTTGCAGAAGTTGAGTCAAGGGAGTCGAGGAAAGGGTGTGGTTACAAGCCCCAGCAATCAGAATAAAGGTGATAATTACAGTATGAATGTTTCTAAGAGAGTCAACAAACCAGTTGTACATGGAATCACTAAGACAAATGTTGATGACCGAATTAAGCGCTATCATTATCAGTAGTCTGGCCATAGAAGTATTGAATGTATGGAGCCCAAGATGAAAGCCTTAGTTGTAGAAGAATGTGAAAACAAGGATGTGGATGATTCTACTGAAAGCGAGCTGGAAAAGGAAGAGGAACCGAATAGTCCATTATCTTTCAGCGAAAGTGTTGAAGAAGCGGAAGGTAGTGCTAAATCATTGGTTAGGTATGAGGCAAGTGAAGAGCTTAAAATTCCTGAGGAAGTTAAACCAATGATAGAAGAGTTTGAAGAAGATGGTCCTACAGAATCATTCGAAGAATTACCACCAAAGTTTGACAACGAAGATGAAGAGGTCGAGTTAGAGTACGATGAATGTAATTTGTTGATGGGATTTTATTCAACGTCAAAGTATGTGGATGTAGAAGCTGATTACTCTTCACCGCCAAAGATTGATGTCGATAGTATGGAAGAAGAAATTGTGTTCGGAGTTGAGGGAAATAACTTGATGATGGAGGATTCTTGCTTAACACCTGAGCTTATGGATGAGAGCCAGTCAAGTGTAAAGTCCTTAGTTTCCGAGAAGCCCGAACAAAGTGAAAGTGAAACAGAAGAGAAGGCAGAATCAGATAGTTTATTATCTTTGAAAGAGTTTGTCAATAAAATGAAAGATAATGATGAATTATCAATGTTGATTGAATCTGGAGAAAGTTCTGATTTTGAGAATCCTGAAGAGGTTAAAGTATTTGAAGAGTTGGAAGATGCGATTTCCGAGGAACTGCCTGAAGAAACTAGTCTTGTATTTTTGGAAGAGTCTGTTGTAAAGGTGAAAAATAGTAATGAATTGTTTATGTTGACCGAGCAAGGAACGAGTAAAGGTATTGAGGTTTTTGAGGAAGTTGGATCAGAATTTGATGAGTCTGAAGTCGAATATCCTGAGGAATTACCCGAAGAATTACCACCACTACAGGACATTCAACATCAAACTGAGCTAGTACCAGATACTATTTTACTGCGGGAATCGTATGATCTTGTGAATCTGAAAGAACAGAGAGAGTTGAAAAGACAGGAGGAAGGGAATGATTGTCAGTTGGAGTTGCCTGATCATGTCCGCACTGCTGACATTGTCAACATCAACTGCTTGGAACCGTTTCATGAAAATAAACATGTCAAAGAAGAAGCGAGTGGGAATTCATTTCAATCAGGGGAAGTTGATGCAACACATCAGGGGTAGATTTTAAATGATGATACACCTGAACGAGATAAGGAAAGACAAGAATCTGGGCATGAGTCATCACACTTCTTCAGTCGTGACTTCCTGAGTCGCTCCGCGATTTTAAATTTCCTTATATCGTCTCGTATTTTCGTCACGATTTGGTGTTATATCACACCTTCCTATTGGCACAAGCATCATGATGTCATCTCCCTCAGATCACTTCCTTATGCCGCCGACCTAATGCTACGTCTGCTTTATGCCATGCATTCCTTATGGCGAGCCGCATCTTCAAAGGGTCAAGACAAGATCAATCTAAAGAGTGGTTATCACCAGAACCGCATCAGACCAGATAGAATGGAAGACAGCGTCTCGAAGAAGAAGAAAGTGTGAATTCGGGACGAATTCTTTTCAACTAGGGGAGGATGATGCAGCGTGAGATAGGGTTGAACGACCTACCTTAAAGTCGCGAGCAGCTCCAGCAAATTCCATAGGTCGCGAACGACATATCTAGGTCGCAAGCAAATCCAGCGGAACCCCTTTTTCGCAAATCCTGTGTCGCTTCCACTTAGCTCGCGAAGGCTAAATCGAGAAACCCTAAATCGCTCCAGTATCTTGAAGGCGAAACCCTAGGTCGCTCTAGTTTAGGTCGCGAGATTCCTTGAGTCGCAAGCAAATTCCAGTTAGGTCGCGAAGTGTTGCCGCTTCTTCCAGTAAGTCGCGAACTCTTAGGTCGCTGATGAAGTTAGGTCACGAAGATTTTTAAGTCACTCCATAAGTAGGTCGCGAGCAAGTTTCAAATCCTTCTCCATTTAAGTCGCGAAGCAGAGCAGTGGATTTCTTAGGTCGCGTGAAGTTCTCCAAAAGCCATTTCTTAAGTCGAAGATTTTAAGTCGCTCAAATCGTTACTTCGCTCATATTTTAAGTCGCAAGTGTTGCTGAAGCTTTAGGTCGCAAGTCTATGAAGATGAGCTATGTTGATAGGTCGAATTATTGTGATAATTGTAACTTTTGTAAATCGTAAGTCGTATGTATATGTTGTTATGTGTTGTAACTCTATTAAGTCGTTTGTAATCTAGGTCGTTAACGACCTATGTTAGGTCGGTCATGTGTAAATATGTTAGGTCGTGATGGCCTTCTAATGTGTTGTGCTTTGTGATTTAAGTGTTGTGTTGTGTTGTAAGCCTATAAATAGGCGAGTCGTGTCATTTGTAAAGTTAGTTGATTTTGAATAAAACTTTGTTTGTGTGCTTTGTGCCACTTTGAAATTGGTAGTTTAGTGTTATCTCCTATCTCCACTTTCGGCATTCGAGTGCGCTCGAATCAACGATTGTTGAAGCCAATTCACGGAATCAAGTGCCCTTGATCAACGTTCGAAGAATTGTAGATTTTCTTTCACAGCATCATGCGCGATCAACGTGACGAAGATAGCTAGAATCCGGTATTTTTGAGATCAACGGATTTGGGCGTTTGGTATTTTCAATCCACTGATTGCTACTTTCATCGTTGTATTCATTTCTGTTATTTCCGCTGCATCAGTTCCTATCTTCCAAATGGGAATAAAGGTGACAAATTTATCTATTTCCCTTCATCCTTCTTTCATAGAAAATTCTCTTCACATTTCTATACATTTTATCTTTTTCTTTAATGGTGACAGTCTACGAGCCAAAACTTATTTTTTTCAAAATTCTGAAGTTTTGGGGTTGAAGCATTTATTTACAATAGGTTGTTAACCTAATTTCCTCATTAACTTCCAGTCTTACCTATAGTTTATTGCTAGTTAAGTGTCCCCATAAAAATTCCCTATTTTTGTTACTTCTCAATATGTATATATTCAAGTAGGTTAATCCCATTCATAAACTCAGCAAATGAATAAAACATGGATATATCTTATACCACACTATACAGCTTTCCAATAACTAAGAGAGACAACTAGTGATTACAACCTAAAACTCTAAAAGAAAATTTTGTTGGAAGCTACCGTTTATTGTTGACTGGTGTAAATGGTGATAAGGTCCTAACATTCCTTGCTAAAATAAGATGGGTATTTCTAATATGTCATTCCATCATTATGCATTTTCCTTAATTTTTCTTCTTATTTTCAATAAATGTGGTCCATCCATTGCTTTGGTTAACATACTCAGAATAGTTGATTATTATTGTCAAAATTAGACCATTTATAATTAATCCGTGTTTAATCCCTTTAACCTTTTACAAATTCTAAGATCCATCCATTACTCAGATTCAATTCTTCCATGAATGCCATATTAAACTTTTCCTTAATTAGTCCTCATTTAATTCTTTTTCCCTTCCATTGAGTACAAATTTATCGGCTGTTAAATTAGTAATTAATGTCCATATATCCTAATCGTTAATCACTAATTGTTATGTGTATAGTCGTAATCTATACTATATATACTTTTAGTCATTAATCGTGGTTATATGTGTATATATTTCTAACTACTAATTTCTACAACTAGAATACTCATTTCTATATTTTAATTTATCGAAGCTATCCTACTAAAAAGATTACCGTCATAATTTCTTATAAATTAACCACAAATTAGATTTTAGCTTTTTTTGAAATTACAAGGAATTATTTCTTTTCCTTTTAGTTTATTCCTTATTACTTCAAATAACTCACTTTTATACATACTTTGGAATTGGATAATTTATGTAAATTACACAAAAACTGCTCAAAATGAAAATATAGAAATTCGTATTCTACGGGCAACCTAATTTATAACCTAATTATAGATCTGTAATATCTTTACACTGTATCAACTTCTTCAAATAGAGGTTTGGGCTGATTTTAAATTTCTAGATAAGGTTGTACACTCTATTCCCATTTTATTCACATCCTAAAAATCTTAGGTTGTCCTACCTAGATTGTGATCTCTTTCTACTCCATAAAAATTTGGTTTTCGCTATTCTTTATGAAACGAAAATTTTAGCAATATACATACTAATTTAAATAAACTATTTTTCAAACAAATAAACTTATTTCATTAAAGTCAAAATCAGCATTTATTTCATAAACATAAAGTACCAAATTCAAAATCTCCCTCTTTGAAAATATAAACTTAGAAAGCTTCATTAAGAATTATGTACTGTTTTGTTCCAAGAATGAGCAAAATAATTTCTCTTTTTAAAAGTTTCTTTATCAAAGACTTATTCCTTTAAAAGTTGGATTTTAATTCATAGTATTCAAAAATTGTTTGCTTTTCAACAAAGAATATGAATAACTTCACTTTTCAATGACTAACTATAATAAAGGCTTAGTCCTTTTAAAAATAGAATCTTTAACATAAAACATTCAAAACTCAATTATCATTCAAGAATAATATATTGGACATTTATTATTCCAAAGATTTTTCTAGTTACAAGACAGTTATTTTATTTTAAAATATACATCAACATCTATTGCTTTATTACTCAAAATATACTATCTTTAACCAAACACTTTATATAACTTTGTTCAAATTTTTTAAATCTTTTGCAATCCTTTTTCTGTCAATTTCAATAATATTCTTATTCAAAAAGTTCTAAATTCGAACAGGAAATATATATATATATATATATATATCTAATTCTCGTCTTTACATAGATGCTTTTCCTTATATACAAAAATATCCAACTCATTTATTAATTCCCATCCAAATTCATTCAATTGTCAAAGATACCGTTTTAAAACATTAAACGATGGAAAAATGGAGTGGACAAAGATAACATCTATCTTATTTCTATTACTCCTCTCCTATTTATTTATGGTTAGATTAAAATTTTCAATTTATTACTATCCAAATTTCAGCTATTATTCTCCATATTTCCTTATACGGGAACGTCCCTTCTACTTGTCTTATTGGAAATTCTTATTCTTTTTTTTCTATTTCCCTATTCTAATTAGGTGTCATTTCCATTTATACCCTTTTTATAAAAAAAAGAATTTTAAGGAAAAGAACATCCAAATTTATATAGTAGAAGCAATAATATAAAAATAGAAGAATAAAAAACAAAGAATCCAAAAGTTGAAAACTTTTAATTTAACAAATTTCAAATTGAGAAGTTAACAAATGAAAACCTTCTCTTTTTTCAACTTTTCAAGTCACTAAATTTACAGTTAAAAATCATCCACCATTTTGTTTTTTTAAAAAATATTTCACCACTTTTAAAACTACATCCACGTTCCAAATTTTTCACAAAACAAATGGTGGTATATTTCCAAAGTCATCTAAAATCACTTTCTAGAAATATTTCACTTATAATACATAGGATCTTCATTTTATAATCTTTTGAAAAGCTCTTTCAAAACATTCAGGGAGTTTTCAAAAACCTTTTTACAAAATTCTTCCTTGGGGTTAGGTTTTAAAAATTGGCTTTGATTGTTCTTTCTTTTGAACTTTCTTACTGAATCCTCTTAAAAATCTGGTTATCTCTTTGTGGTGATTAATGTATACCTTCTTACGGAAGTTTATTCCATTCCTCCTTAATACTTCACTTGCGAACTTTTAACAATATTTTGTTGGGATAAACCAAAATTTAATGATAAGTTTTAGAGTCATGTCTATATTGAAGTGAAGACTCATGTCTATTGAAATAAAGCATCATGTCTATTAAAGTGAAGAGTTGTGTCCATTGAAGTGAAGAATCATGTCTATTCAGTAAAGAGTCATGTCCATTGAAACAAAAAGGTGTCTATTTGTAAAGATATGTAGTCCACTATAAATATGTGGTTATTTTGATGTTTTGTATAAGAAATGAATAAAAAAGAAGAACAAAGTTGAATTAAAAGAAGTGAGGTATTTATCTACCTCTCGTCTAAAATTTTACTCTTTTCCTCTATCGATAAATTGGTACCAGAGTTAGGTTGAAATTATGAGATTTCTATTTTTTTCATCGTTTGTTCTCACAAAAGAAAATTTTGAAGAATAGAGTAATAAAAAGAAAGATGAGTTAATCTTCAAAGGAATATGGAAGATCGTCAAAAATGGTTATGAATGGCCAAATGATTTGAAAAGCATGTCACAAATAGAAAAGAAAGCATTTACGAAATTACTACGGGAGGATCATCATGCTTGCGTTGTGATGAGTGAGAACGTCGGTGAAGTAGCGTTGGATTATATTCTTGGAGAATATTCTGCAAAAGATCCATGGAATTTATCGAAAGAAGTGTATGGAAAGAATGACATAAAAATAATATAAGAAGACAATCAAATTAATGAGAAAGAGAAGATAACGAGAAGGAGAAAGATATGGAAAAATTGCTGAAATTTGAGGAATTAAAGAAGAAAAAAATTTAAGAAGAAAAACGGTCAAAGGATGAAAAAGAAGTTGAAGAAAACAAAGTACGGGAAGATGATGCTAATGATGAAAAGTATGAAAGCCAAGAAGATGAAAATGAAGAAAACATAACTCAAGGAGTTGAAATTCAAGAGCTCAAAGGAGATTTAAAATACGAGCAAAAATATGATGAAATTAAAATGGAGATGTTAAAGAAATGAAAATAGAAATGATCAAAGAGGGAATCAAAGTGGTAAGCGATGAAATTCATGACCATGGAAACAAAGAGGTGAGCAAAACTTATATAATTTCTATTTTGAACAAACATAATTTTCAATCGATGTATTCTGAAATGACATGCAAAAGTGAAATTTACGAAACGTTCATAGAATTTGGATGTTTCAAAGATTGTAAGAGTGAATTTATGGAAGAATCAATGACAACATATATAGCTCGTTTAAAATTTATGACACTAAAACAAGATGGCTGTTAGAACGTTTGATTTTTTGTAAAATTCTATTGTGATAATAGAGGAAGAAATGAAAGAAATAAAAAAAAGATTCATGAAATTACATCAAAGACATTGACATTGGGAAAGAAAAAGATAACAATAAAGAAAGTCTGGATAATATATCTATTTCTACCGAGACATGTAAAATATAAAGAATGGGTGGCGATATGGATGATTGAAAGAACACAAGTGGCTTCATGTTCTACATGGAAGACACAACCAATTACATGGATGTTAAAGAAACAAAATGTTGTGGATCTCTCAATGGCTGAATATATATCTCCATCTTTGGCAGGTTGTTAAGCTTTGTGGATCCTCGTGCGTATTGGAAGAACTCAACCAAAGTAAGCACATAAGGATCAAGTATCATTTCATTCGAGGTGAAGAAAGGTGAAATTATGATTAATCATTGCAAGACTCAAGACAAACTGTCAATATTTTCACAAAGCCCCTTGGAGGATCTATTTTCCAAAGAATGTTGTTGCATTAGGAGTTTGAAGGAATTTAGGTTTGGACGAGGCATCATTGGGATAAACCAAATTTAATGATAAGTTTAAGAGTCATGTCTATTGAAGTGAAAAGTCATGTCTATTGAAGTAAAGTGTCATGTCTATTAAAGTGAACTGTCGTGTCCATTGAAGTGTAGAATTATGTCTATTCAATAAAGAGTCCTGTCCATTGAAATGAAAAGCTGTCTATCTAAAGAGTTGTGTCTACTTGTAAGGGTACGTAGTCCACTATAAATATGCGGTCATTTTGTTATGTATAGGAAGGGAATGAAAAAGAAGAATAAGGTTGAATTAAAAGAAGTGAGTTATTTATACACCTCTCCTCTAAAATTATATTCCTCTTCTCCACCAACATATTCTACCTTATCTTATTTAATCAATACCTAACATTTTCATTTAATATTTCCATAAATGTCACTTTGTTTGTATTAAAAGGTTATTATCCTAAAGGACCTTTCCTAATGGCATTTATATACTTATTCAAACTTTACCTGTTTAACTTCTTTTTTATCTTTCCATAATTACCTTAATGGTCTCGTTAATCTATTTAATTTCTTGTAACTCCTCACTTATTGCACATTCATTGTCTATTAAATTTTGGAGTTACAACCTTTCCATCTATGTTTTCTATCCCTATCATTTATTACGCTTACAGAATCCACAATTATAAGGGTAGATCCAACAAAGAAGTCAAGCACTATTTAGCTTTTGGGGTACTTGCCTATGTTGTGGTCATGCTCTTCTACGTCCACTTCTTACGATATTATTTCCGCTCCGTAAGTAATCGAAGGAGTATAAATTTAACCTTATTTATCTTTTCCAACCCATAGTTGCTTCGTCCGTCCTTTTAGAATATAGTCACAACTACTATGGTCGGAATTTTTAAAATTAAGCGTAAATTCAAAATAAGTATATATTTATAGTAAAAACTTTTTCAAAAATAACAAGTATGTCACTCATTCGTATATTTTTCCCATTGATCGGGTAACGTAAGCACCGATACCAAATGTAACAACCCACCTCAAAATAGGCCTAAATTCTTATTCAGAAAAGACTCATCGAAACTTAAATCCATTCCAAAGCTGGCTATTGGTTGGTACAAAGAAAAACAATACAGAGCTATCTATCTATTCTTTCAGAACTCCCAGCGGATGTAATAAAATATAATAACAATAATAGTACCATTTATTTCAAACCATTTATTTCAAACCATTTCAAATGATACAAATCATATCATAATGTCAATAACAACTGTTACATATTTTATTCCAAAAATACATTTTATGGGTACAAAAGAAAATAACATGAAAAGGTAGATAATGACTGCTACAAGCTTCACTCTCGCCATCTTCAAGAATCATCAACTCCTTCTCTAACCTATGTTGTAATGAGAAGGGAGTCAGAACAGCAAGTATCTGGTGAATAAAACCTCGAGCCTTACTATTCTAGTACTTGGGTGGTATATTTCAAAATAGTAATATGTCTTACATATTTAAAGCCATTTAATACTTCATATAAGAAAAGGATGCAGACCATCAAACAACCACTTAATACCTTCCATTCTCGAAGTAGGCTTCCCAATCCCATAACCAACATCATAAATGTCTAACAATGCAAGAGATAGAACTCGAGCCACTTAATAACTTATAATGGAAACTAGGCTGGCTCTAACCATTTAAGAACACAATTGAGGTAGACCCCTATCATTGAATACCTATTCCTAAGATGAACTCCACATAGGTATCTATCTAGCTTACATTGCATGGAAATCTCTTTGAACACTTAATACTTCCTATTGAAGCAGACTTTTCTGAGATATCCCTAACCGTGTCTAAACCCAATCCCGACCATTTAATACTTCATTTAGGGAAGAAAGCGGGCTTTTGAACAACCACTTAATACCTTCAAAACCCCGAAGCAGGTCCTTCGTCTTATGACCCGTACCCACGGCGACGTCTTACATTAGCCCGACTATTCGTAAGTACTGGTTGCCAAATTAACTAGGCGGATTTATCCTACAATATCGAGACTAACAATGCACCATCATAGTTAGATATCATAGGTGACGTCTCATATCAGCCCTAAAGTCACACTACTGGTAGCCAGTTAGCTGGACAGACTTCCGTGTGCCTTTTGACTGATATCACATCACTATGACTTAGTCAAATTTATAACACTCTTAATATATTATCACACACCTCACTATGACCATTAATTATGCTGGATAAGAATTCCTTCTTGTTATGTATTAACAACCATTTACTTTCTTAAGGGAAATTCAATAACAATTATTATCTTATTAACTACATAATTAATACGTTATAATTAAACATTTATTATGCTACTTAATATATAAATAAATATGCATCTATTATTTCTTATACGTGTGAAGATTATGCCCTAACTAACATCAAATGTTAATTCCTTTAATCACAAGTATTAATATAAGCCTTCTCCTTTGAATTTCCAATAGGGGCATTTCACTAGAAGGACAAACTTTGCAGTCTAATTAGTTTCTAGGACATACATCCACATAAATTAATTTCAAGGCCAAAGTCAGCAGAATAATTACTTTTAAGGACAAAGTTAGCAGTCCAATTACTTTCAAGGGCATAATTTCATAGGTTTTTTGGCCTTAGAAACTAATTATTTTACATATTGTCCTTAAAAGTAATTATTTTAGTTGTGCGTCCTAGAAACTACTTGCACTAGCTAAAGATGCCCTTGTGGCTAATTTCCACTTTCCAATATCCATAACAAGAGATTCTAATATCCATAACAAGGATTCAATATTCATATCCGAAACTACAATAACAAACTTGTAAATAAATAAACTCAATTCATTAGATCAAACTAATAGAATACATTAAACAATAGAAATTACAATTCTAATTTCATTTCCTATTGAACTCCCTTTTCCAAAGAAATAAACATAGAAATTTCTATTTAATTTTTAAGGAATAAGTAGTGAAAACTACGAATAAGAATCATACTATGCCCTTATTTTATTATTAAAAAACTATAATCAAATCAAAGAATGAGGTGGAGTGGAATAAACTGTGAAAGTGTCAAAACCTACAAAACTATTTTATTCCATTAATTCAATATGAATAATCGAGAACCTTGTAACGACCCACTATTTTGGACCATTCAAATCGACAATAATCCACACATGTCAGACTTGAATAATGCAAAATAACGGATTGTAATAAAATTTGGAGCAAATAAAATCATTCACAGAATCACAGACACAGAAATATCAGAATAACTCGCAGCGGAATTTAAAAATAACCATAGTGGTTCATGAAGCCACTAAAATACATAGTCTCAAATCAAATACAAAATACATAGTCTGAAACCCAATATAGTTCTGAAACAAGTACAATAGAGATCCAAATACACAAGTCTCCAAAATAAAAGCTGAAATAAGGCAACTGAAACTGAAATAGGAAGATAACTAGATAAGCAGAATCTCCAGTGATTCCGAGCTCCAGAAAAGTGAGGTCCAAAGCTGTGAATACTCAGGCTGACCCGAGCGTAAAATGAAACATAACACTCGAGTCAGGATATACATACTTATACAATGTAAACCAACTCAAATGAACTGTAGTAAAGGTACAAGTAACTTAGAAGATGCTTGGGACCGCCCATCCTCTAAGGATCCGTTAAACTATCTACTATATAGTAATATTCGCTATTATAATAGTGTCTAAATAAGTAAAGTATAATCATATCGGAAAATAGCGTTAAGGGGATGGAGAACCTTAACGCGGTCGGATCTTAAAATCATAATCGTAGTAAAGCTCGATATGGTAGGTGACACGGCACAACTAGGCAATGCCAGGGTAGATATACCAATTACGCATCCGGACTAGTGGTGACGCATAGCAGCCACTACCGCCCACCTCGAACAACACTCCCAAATCAAGGGTGGCCACCAAATCAATCACAAGTAATAGAATGGTATCGAAGAAGTGTGTCCGATAAGAGGTGCTACCTCATTGGTCCGTCAATCGCTCCTGTTTTAGCCACCTTATGCCAACTCACGGGAGTTGGGTCCACGTAACATACCTTAAGAACGTCGCCACCATCCTACTTCATTCTGGAATCTCCACCGCGTACACGGTTGTCAAAGTGGTTTTCGGTATCGACAGAGAGTATGTCCATATCCGATCCCGGTCTCTTTGCCAACCAATCGTTATTATAACCCGTGGTTATAGATTTAAAACAATTTATCAAATATACTTCGAATTAACCATTTCAAAACAAAGACATTAATACTTAAAACAATATTAAGTTATTAAATTTCAAAAATCTAACCTTTTCGGAGTTCACTTATTCACTTAAAACAATAACGTTAGGTTATATTTGAAAATAATTTTTATTCAACAAAACAACATTTATAACTGCTATAACAATTAAATTTTAAAACAAAAATCATATTCAGCCTACTGCAGTCCTTAACAAGTGCTACAGTAGTCCTTTTATTAGTTCAGGTTCAGTTTCAGCTACAACAGCACTTACCAAGTACTATCATAGCTTTAGTTCATTTTAGTCTTTTAGTTCACTTATACAATCCACAGCACTTAACAAGTGCTACGGATACTACCTAGAAAACTTATAAAATCATACATTCAAACGTTCATTTAAATCCTTTAACTAATTTTACTTCAAAAGAAATTTTACAAGTTAAAACCAAAACTTTCCAATTTGTCTATTACATTCATTTCAACATTTTAAACTTAAACTCCATTTTTTTCACCAATTTAAACTAAATTTCATTTAAATTTATTTAACTTAAGTTTCCATCTTTCTTTTTATTTTATCAAAATTTCAAATTTAAGTTTCGTTTAAAAATCAATATTCCTCCATTTATTTATATTTATCACATAGAAAAATCATTTCTATATTTTTAAATGAATCATTTAATATTCGGTTTAAATCAATTTAATATTATTACAGTCTTTAAATTATTTAAAATATTCAGAAAATACAGAAAAATAACCACGGGTCTGTATAATATTTTCTAGCCTAATTCAAGTGATACGGATACTATATCATTTCAATCCGTAATTTACAAAGAAAAATCCGGGTTTTATCATTTCAAACCCGCAATCCCAAGTAAATAAAATTTAATTGAAAATCGCTCAGGCCTATCATTTCAGCCCATAACGACCTTCCCTTATTCTAAAGTCAGTTCGGGTATGTATCATTTCAACCCATAGTGATTCTATTCTACAGGGAACTTGCAGTGTGATTTAACAGAATAGAATAACAGTAAAATAAACAGCTATAACAGATGATACGATATGCAGTTTTAACAATTAACATCACTATAAATAAATCACAGGAAATTATAACATCATTTATTTATTTATTTATTTCTACACATTCAGTTGCGACCGTTTCACAATTATATAAATATGGATATTCGTGTGAGAATTACTCACCTCTACGGAGCTGGAGATTCAGAAAGGAAGAAGTACGATGTCAATCGAAAGCACGCGGATAGCACGATCAATCGTTAGCCGACTCGCCGACTTGATTCTGATCTAAAGTCGAAAGAATAAAACGAATAAATAGACAATCAAAGATGCACGAATAACGAATTTCCCAAATTGAAGTAAACGATCGAAAAATAAATCAAGTTGAAAATAGAAGGAATTGGTTCGACCACTCTTATTGGGGATTATAAAATTTTAAAATTTTGCAAAGTAAAATTTTTGTATTATTCAAAATTTTCTTTTTCACACGGAATTTACAACATTCAAAAAAATAAAACAAGAAGTGGAAATCATTTTATTTCAGCAAGACAGAGGTAAAACAATATTTCACGGTTTCAAAGAAAACAAACCGAAACAGAGATTTTGTTCATTCATTTTTTTTCAAAACCAAAGTCAGTGAAAATAACGAAAGTTGCAATACAGGTGGCAAAATATAACTTCAAACATGTCAAACACGTCTCGGTGGCAAAAATACAAGGCGGAGGCAACACAACCGAAAGCTAAAACAACTCTTCGAGCTGCTAGGTACGGTGGTCTGGGGCATGGGATCTCGGCACGGGTAGGTAGGCTAGTAGGTTCGTGGTGCGACTGGGTTGGTGTGGCTGGGGTCGACGTAGTCTGGTGGTGGGTGCGGTGTAGGGTCAGGCGAAGGCAGGTTCGATCTGGGTATGGGTTCGGTCTGGGAATAGGCTGCCTGGAGGTGGGAATTGGCTGGGGTGGGTTGGTCTCGTGGTGGGGGAAGGTGGCGAACTGGTTTTGGGACTCGACTTGGTTGGTGTGGGCAGGGCTGACGTCTGGTATAGGTTCGCTGCAGGCATGGGGTTACTGGCGAAGGCTGGTTCGATCAGGTGGTGAGATGGAGGCTGACGTCGTGGTGATGGCTGGTGGTGGACTGGGGCATGGGGCGGTGGTGATGTCTGGGGTTGACTGGGGCATGGAGGCGGTGGTGATGACTGGTGGTATGAGGCAGTGAAGGTTGGCATGGGTTTGGGGACATGGGACGCATGTGAAGGAGGTAACCGAAACAAGTAAAGTCGACAGGTGGAAGGAAAAATATAAAGAAAAAGGAAGAAGAAAATAGGGGGAGCATACCTTGGTACGAGGTCTCAATCAAAAACTGAAGTGATGGAAAAGTTTGCTTGCGAAAAATAATAAGGCAGCTGTTCACAACTTGTAAAGAGGAGGCAACGAAAAGTTTTGTAACGGTAAAGAAATTATGGCAATAACTCATACTAAATATGTGAAACGTAAGGGAGGCCAAGTGAACGAATATTTTTCTCACGTGAACAATTTTTTTTTGAACAGCTGAGACTTTGAACTGCCAACACAAATGAAAAAATCAATTTGGACGGTGAAAACAAAAGAATTATAAAACGTCCAAATAACGTACAAATCTTCTTATTTCTTTTATTAAATAAATTTAATAAATTGTTAACAGTTTCTCAAAAATATAACGTATCTTTTAACCGGAATCTAAAAATAGTTATTATCATCACAAATAAGATTTATTCTAAAGTGAAGTTAATAACGGACAAAACGTAACGAAATGTAACGTTTTAAATTTCGTTTTATACAAATTACTACACTTTATTTTTTCAATATTTCAAAAATGTTTTATTTTCAATTAAAGTTTCGCTTAAAATATCGGGCTGTTACACTCTCCCCCACTCAAAGCTTTTCGTCCTCGAAAAGGAACGAAGAAGGAAAACAAAGAAAGATAAGACAGAATAGTAGAGTACCTGAAATAAACAATTCCGGATTCGAAGCACGAATGCTCTCCTCCGTCTCCCAGGTGCAATCCCGTTCATCAGTGCTCCACTGCACTTTGACCAGGTTGACAGATTTTCTTCTTAGCTGCTTCGTACCTCGATCGACGATACGAAGTGGCTTCCTCTCAACAGTCAGATTTGGCTCAATATCCAAACTATCAAGAGCAGAAGGCTGAATAATAAGAGATGGATCATGCAGATAGCGACGAAGATGAGATACATGAAAGACGTTGTGAATTCCAGAAAATTTCTCGGGTAAATCCAGACGATAAGCAAGAGAACCAATTCTTTCCAAAATGCGGAAAGGACCAACAAATCTAGGAGAAAGCTTTCCTCTACGACCGAAACGAATAACATTCCTTAAGGGAGAGACCTTAAGGAAAACCAAATCACCAACAGCAAACTCTAAACTCCGTCTTCGCCGATCGGCGTACTTCTTCTGTCTATCCTGAGCAATCCTTATCTTTCTCTTAATCTCTTCAACTCTCTCTGAAGCTTCCAAAACCAATTCAGGACCAAGAACCAATCGATTTCCGGATTCAATCCAACAAGAAGGAGATCTACAAGGTCGTCCATAAAGAGCAGAAAATGGAGATGTCTCAATACTGGCCTGATAACTATTGTTATAAGTGAATTCGACAAGATGGAGATGATCTTCCCAAGATCCTCCATAATCAAGCACACAAGCACGAAGAAGATCTTCTAAAATCTGATTCACCCTTTCCGTTTGACCGTCGGTCTGTGGATGGTAAGCAGTGCTCAGATTTAGATGAGTACCCAAAGAATCCTGAAAGGCTTTCCAAAACCTACTAGTAAAGATAGGATCACGATCACAAACGATACTGAGAGGAACACCATGGAGACGAACAATCTCCCTCATGTAAGTCTCAGACAAACTAGAAGCTGAACGGGTAGACTTGACCGGAATGAAATGAGCTGATTTGGTCAATCTATCCACAATAACCCAGATACTCTCGTTTCCCTTCCTAGTCCTTGGTAAACCATCAATGAAATCCATAGAAACTTGTTCCCACTTCCAATTGGGAATCTCAAGGGGTTGCAGTAACCCAGGGGTCTTCTGATGATCTGCCTTGACTTGCTGACAAGTCGCACACCTATTGACGAAAATGGAAATATCTCGCTTCATACCTTTCCACCAATATAACTTCTTCATGTCCTGGTACATCTTGGTTACGCCTGGATGAATAGAGAGTCTGGACTGATGATTCTCCCGAAGTAACTCCTGTCTCAATCCATCAACATTCGGGACACAAATCCTATTATTGATCCTCAATACACCCTTATCGTCAATCTGAGCTCCATTACCATCAAGACTACTACCTCCCACTCTACTTCGAACATTTTCCTTAATCAATCTAAGCATCTGATCTTCATCCTGTCTAGCCATAATACGATCCACAAGAGGCGAAGAAACAACAATCTGGCACAACAAAGCTTTCTTCCTACTCAAAGCATCTGCCACAACATTAGCCTTTCCCGGTGTATAGTTGATGTCGAGGTCATAAGAAGCAAGGAACTCTAACCACCTAACTTGTCTCTGATTCAAATCCTTCTGAGAGAAAATATACTTCAAAGACTGATGATCTGTGAAAAGCTCAAACTTGGTACCCAACAAATGATGTCTCCAAAGCTTCAAAGCGAAAACAACAGCAAGCAACTCTAGATCATGGGCAGCATAATTTACTTCATGAGTCTTCAACTGTCTACTAGCATAAGCAATCACTCTACCATCCTGCATCAGAACAGCTCCTAAACCTTCTCGACAAGCATCGGTGTATACCGTTAATCCCTCATTTCCATTTGGAACGGTAAGAACAGGTGCGGAAGTAAGCTTGTCTTTTAACTCATTGAAGGCGGCCTTACACTCGTTACTCCAAATAAACTTAGCATTCTTCCGAGTTAAAGCAGTGAGAGGTGCAGCAATCCGAGCGAAATTCTCGATGAATCTCCGGTAATAACCAACGAGGCCCAGAAAACTACGGATATCAGTAGGAGTCTTAGGAGTTTCCCAATCCTGTACAGAATAGGGAAAAAGAAGGATAATAGAAAAGATAGAGTAAATTGAAATGAAACAATGAAAGAGAAGGAAAGAAGGACTTACATTGATCGCAGCGATCTTGACTGGATCAACTGAAACTCCATTATTAGAAACAATATGCCCGAGAAATCGGACTTCATCCTTCCAGAAGTGACATTTGGAAAATTTAGCTTTTAACTGATGATTGCGAAGAGTCTCAAGAACAGATTTTAAATGTGACTCATGTTCTTCTTCAGACTTAGAGAAGATGAGGATATCATCCACAAAGACTAGAACAAATTTATTAAGCACATCACGGAAAACACGATTCATCAAGTCAACAAAGAAAGCAGGAGAATTAGTCAAACCAAAAGGCATGACTAACCATTCGAAGAATCCATTTTCAGTACGGAAAGCAGTCTTAGGAATACTTTCCTCAGCCACTCTGAGTTGGTGAAAACCTGTGGCGAGATCAAGCTGAGAGAAAACAGTAGCACCATAAAGCTGATCGAACATGTCATTGATGCGAGGCATTGGGTATCTATTTTTCATAGTGAGCTTATTCAACTCCCTATAATCAACACACATCCTAAGAGAACCATCGGATTTGGTGACGAAGACCACTGCAGCTCCCCATTCAGAAAAACTAGGTCTGATCAGACCCTTGGAAGATAGGTCTTCAATTTGTTTCCTTAACTCAACCTTCTCGCGGGGTGCCATTCTTCTAGGAGGAAGAACTATAGGTCGAGCTCCAGGAATGAGATCAATGCGGAAATCAATTTCCCGCTTGGGAGGTAAAGCAGTAACTTCTCCAAACACATCTGGGTAGTGATTAACTACACGGGTCGACTGAAGATCATCAATAGAAGCATCCAGAGAAAAGATAAAGCTACCAGCATAATCATGAGGCATACGGCCCTGAATAAGCAAAGAATTTCCTCGATCATCCTTAAGAGAAACAATTCGGGATTTACACGAGATACGGGCATCGTGTCCATCAAGCCAATCACTTCCAAGCAACAAATCAAAAGCATCGAAACCTAGGACATAGAAATCTCCAGAAAATTTATGACCAGAATAGAAGAGTCTCACTTGCTTACAAATCTTATCTAGATTTGCGGGACCACCAATAGGATTTGAAACACATAGAGGAACAGAAACATACTCAGGAGAAAGGAGAGTTTCAAACTTATTACACAAAACATCAGAAATAAAGCTATGCGAAGCTCCAGTATCAAATAAAACACGAACAGGATGATGAAATAAAGTAAAGGTGCCCTGAAGAGTACCTTGATCATCGCTAGGAGAAGGAGTAGGTGCAGGAGCAGGTGATGAAGCAGATGTAACAACAAATACGCCAGATGGCCTTCCCTTCTGATATAAAGGACAGTCTTTCTTAAAATGACCCGGCTAAAGACAAACATGACAAAGATCGTTCCTGGTAACCTGGGGTGGAGGAACAGCAGCAACAGACGGATTAGGGCAACTATTGGCATAGTGACCCTTCTGGTCACATTTGAAGCAAGTAATGGAGGAAAGATCAATAGGGTGCCTCTGGGAAGGAGCAGATGCTGAAGATCCTAAGCCCGGATGTTTGAGCCAATTCTTCTTCTGCTGGTGGAAGTTGGGCTTTCTCTTCTTGGAATTAGCAGAGGAGGACTGAGATACATGAGCACTGGAAGCAGCAGGACCCTTGGAAGTAGGGTTCTCATAGCGAATAGCCATATCCATGAGCTCAGTAAAAGTGCCATGAACATGCGAAATAAGACGATCGTAGAACTCTGGGCGAGCTCCAGCAATGAACTTCTCATTCTTCTTTAGCTGAGTATCGATAAGACCAGGACCGAATTTGGAAAGTTCATTGAACTTCCGTTCATACTCTGAGAAGGACATGGTACCTTGCTTGAGGTCCATGAATTCGCGGTAAAGCTGAGATTTACCGGCTTCGGGCATCCATTTTGCCACAAAAGCCTCCCTGAAAGGAAGATACAGAAACAAAACTTTTTTTTAGATAAATTGAAAAGAAAGGAAATGGGAAAATTCAAATTAACACAAAGGATACCTGAACTGCTCCCATGAAAGGTCACCTTCGTTAGTGCGAGTCGTAACAGACTCCCACCAATCTAGGGCGGCCTCTTGCAGCTGCCATGCTGCTAACTGACGTTTCTGGGCATCAGTGATCTCTAAACCAGTAAAGATTCTTTCCAGACTTCGTAGCCATTGCTGGGCTTCGATGATACTTTCTGAACCGGTGAACTTAGTGCCACCGAGCTGAGAGAATTCCTTGCAAAGGACTGTAAACTTAACGGGTGCAACAGGTGGAGGAACTGGGGCAATACCACGACCCCTACCTCTAGCATTTCCACGATTCATCCTGGAAATATCAAGAATAAATTTAGGACAAGGTACAGAAAAGACAAAGATAAGTTAAGATAAAACACGATAAGAACACTTGGGTGAAATCCTCATAACAAAATTCCTAACAAGGTAGATGCGGAAAGATGGAAGTTTAGAAAATTTCTTCTTACAACAAGAAAACTTTATATCAAAATAATCTTTGAAAAATTCATTTGAAAAATCATTTTAAAATCATTTTATACTTTAAAATATGTTCACTCACAAGGAAATGATTCTGAGTTTGATTTCACTCATTCTAGGGTATTTCTACCCTATCTCTAATGAGTTTTTGCTCCATAGGCTAAGGTTTGCCTAAAACCTGGCTCTGATACCAAATGTAACGACCCACTATTTTGGACCATTCAAATCGACAATAATCCACACATGTCAGACTTGAATAATGCAAAATAACGGATTGTAATAAAATTTGGAGCAAATAAAATCATTCACAGAATCACAGACACAGAAATATCAGAATAACTCGCAGCGGAATTTAAAAATAACCATAGTGGTTCATGAAGCCACTAAAATACATAGTCTCAAATCAAATACAAAATACATAGTCTGAAACCCAATATAGTTCTGAAACAAGTACAATAGAGATCCAAATACACAAGTCTCCAAAATAAAAGCTGAAATAAGGCAACTGAAACTGAAATAGGAAGATAACTAGATAAGCAGAATCTCCAGTGATTCCGAGCTCCAGAAAAGTGAGGTCCAAAGCTGTGAATACTCAGGCTGACCCGAGCGTAAAATAAAACATAACACTCGAGTCAGGATATACATACTTATACAATGTAAACCAACTCAAATGAACTGTAGTAAAGGTACAAGTAACTTAGAAGATGCTTGGGACCGCCCATCCTCTAAGGATCCGTTAAACTATCTACTATATAGTAATATTCGCTATTATAATAGTGTCTAAATAAGTAAAGTATAATCATATCGGAAAATAGCGTTAAGGGGATGGAGAACCTTAACGCGGTCGGATCTTAAAATCATAATCGTAGTAAAGCTCGATATGGTAGGTGACACGGCACAACTAGGCAATGCCAGGGTAGATATACCAATTACGCATCCGGACTAGTGGTGACGCATAGCAGCCACTACCGCCCACCTCGAACAACACTCCCAAATCAAGGGTGGCCACCAAATCAATCACAAGTAATAGAATGGTATCGAAGAAGTGTGTCCGATAAGAGGTGCTACCTCATTGGTCCGTCAATCGCTCCTGTTTTAGCCACCTTATGCCAACTCACGGGAGTTGGGTCCACGTAACATACCTTAAGAACGTCGCCACCATCCTACTTCATTCTGGAATCTCCACCGCGTACACGGTTGTCAAAGTGGTTTTCGGTATCGACAGAGAGTATGTCCATATCCGATCCCGGTCTCTTTGCCAACCAATCGTTATTATAACCCGTGGTTATAGATTTAAAACAATTTATCAAATATACTTCGAATTAACCATTTCAAAACAAAGACATTAATACTTAAAACAATATTAAGTTATTAAATTTCAAAAATCTAACCTTTTCGGAGTTCACTTATTCACTTAAAACAATAACGTTAGGTTATATTTGAAAATAATTTTTATTCAACAAAACAACATTTATAACTGCTATAACAATTAAATTTTAAAACAAAAATCATATTCAGCCTACTGCAGTCCTTAACAAGTGCTACAGTAGTCCTTTTATTAGTTCAGGTTCAGTTTCAGTTTCAGCTACAACAGCACTTACCAAGTACTATCATAGCTTTAGTTCATTTTAGTCTTTTAGTTCACTTATACAATCCACAGCACTTAACAAGTGCTACGGATACTACCTAGAAAACTTATAAAATCATACATTCAAACGTTCATTTAAATCCTTTAACTAATTTTACTTCAAAAGAAATTTTACAAGTTAAAACCAAAACTTTCCAATTTGTCTATTACATTCATTTCAACATTTTAAACTTAAACTCCATTTTTTTCACCAATTTAAACTAAATTTCATTTAAATTTATTTAACTTAAGTTTCCATCTTTCTTTTTATTTTATCAAAATTTCAAATTTAAGTTTCGTTTAAAAATCAATATTCCTCCATTTATTTATATTTATCACATAGAAAAATCATTTCTATATTTTTAAATGAATCATTTAATATTCGGTTTAAATCAATTTAATATTATTACAGTCTTTAAATTATTTAAAATATTCAGAAAATACAGAAAAATAACCACGGGTCTGTATAATATTTTCTAGCCTAATTCAAGTGATACGGATACTATATCATTTCAATCCGTAATTTACAAAGAAAAATCCGGGTTTTATCATTTCAAACCCGCAATCCCAAGTAAATAAAATTTAATTGAAAATCGCTCAGGCCTATCATTTCAGCCCATAACGACCTTCCCTTATTCTAAAGTCAGTTCGGGTATGTATCATTTCAACCCATAGTGATTCTATTCTACAGGGAACTTGCAGTGTGATTTAACAGAATAGAATAACAGTAAAATAAACAGCTATAACAGATGATACGATATGCAGTTTTAACAATTAACATCACTATAAATAAATCACAGGAAATTATAACATCATTTATTTATTTATTTATTTCTACACATTCAGTTGCGACCGTTTCACAATTATATAAATATGGATATTCGTGTGAGAATTACTCACCTCTACGGAGCTGGAGATTCAGAAAGGAAGAAGTACGATGTCAATCGAAAGCACGCGGATAGGACGATCAATCGTTAGCCGACTCGCCGACTTGATTCTGATCTAAAGTCGAAAGAATAAAGCGAATAAATAGACAATCAAAGATGCACGAATAACGAATTTCCCAAATTGAAGTAAACGATCGAAAAATAAATCAAGTTGAAAATAGAAGGAATTGGTTCGACCACTCTTATTGGGGATTATAAAATTTTAAAATTTTGCAAAGTAAAATTTTTGTATTATTCAAAATTTTCTTTTTCACACGGAATTTACAACATTCAAAAAAATAAAACAAGAAGTGGAAATCATTTTATTTCAGCAAGACAGAGGTAAAACAATATTTCACGGTTTCAAAGAAAACAAACCGAAACAGAGATTTTGTTCATTCATTTTTTTTCAAAACCAAAGTCAGTGAAAATAACGAAAGTTGCAATACAGGTGGCAAAATATAACTTCAAACATGTCAAACACGTCTCGGTGGCAAAAATACAAGGCGGAGGCAACACAACCGAAAGCTAAAACAACTCTTCGAGCTGCTGGGTACGGTGGTCTGGGGCATGGGATCTCGGCACGGGTAGGTAGGCTAGTAGGTTCGTGGTGCGACTGGGTTGGTGTGGCTGGGGTCGACGCAGTCTGGTGGTGGGTGCGGTGTAGGGTCAGGCGAAGGCAGGTTCGATCTGGGTATGGGTTCGGTCTGGGAATAGGCTGCCTGGAGGTGGGAATTGGCTGGGGTGGGTTGGTCTCGTGGTGGGGGAAGGTGGCGAACTGGTTTTGGGACTCGACTTGGTTGGTGTGGGCAGGGCTGACGTCTGGTATAGGCTCGCTGCAGGCATGGGGTTACTGGCGAAGGCTGGTTCGATCAGGTGGTGAGATGGAGGCTGACGTCGTGGTGATGGCTGGTGGTGGACTGGGGCATGGGGCGGTGGTGATGTCTGGGGTTGACTGGGGCATGGAGGCGGTGGTGATGACTGGTGGTATGAGGCAGTGAAGGTTGGCATGGGTTTAGGGACATGGGACGCGTGTGAAGGAGGTAACCGAAACAAGTAAAGTCGACAGGTGGAAGGAAAAATATAAAGAAAAAGGAAGAAGAAAATAGGGGGAGCATACCTTGGTACGAGGTCTCAATCAAAAACTGAAGTGATGGAAAAGTTTGCTTGCGAAAAATAATAAGGCAGCTGTTCACAACTTGTAAAGAGGAGGCAACGAAAAGTTTTGTAACGGTAAAGAAATTATGGCAATAACTCATACTAAATATGTGAAACGTAAGGGAGGCCAAGTGAACGAATATTTTTCTCACGTGAACAATTTTTTTTTGAACAGCTGAGACTTTGAACTGCCAACACAAATGAAAAAATCAATTTGGACGGTGAAAACAAAAGAATTATAAAACGTCCAAATAACGTACAAATCTTCTTATTTCTTTTATTAAATAAATTTAATAAATTGTTAACAGTTTCTCAAAAATATAACGTATCTTTTAACCGGAATCTAAAAATAGTTATTATCATCACAAATAAGATTTATTCTAAAGTGAAGTTAATAACGGACAAAACGTAACGAAATGTAACGTTTTAAATTTCGTTTTATACAAATTACTACACTTTATTTTTTCAATATTTCAAAAATGTTTTATTTTCAATTAAAGTTTCGCTTAAAATATCGGGCTGTTACAAACCTTCATCTAGAACTGACATTTCAAATAGAAAGGAGTTTTGGAGAACTTTATTGTGCTTTGTTTTCGCAATCTCAAAAACTCCTAAGGCATATTCAAATCCATCATATACTAATCAATTACTAAAATAGAAAAAGTAAGATTTCCACTCATAGTTGGTCCTTTGCTCGTCTTCTCTTTGGATTTGAAACGCTCATTATAATCTCCTTCAGATATCTTCTTATTGATATATACAATAATAGATTTGTATATATTAGATTCAGAAAGGCTGGAGGAGAAGAGGATTAGAAATTAAATAATAAACAATGATAGGTATTAGGATTTCTTACCTGAAATTCTGACGGTGTTTTCAAAATCTTAGAAGAGACAATCTAACAGAGCTTCATTGATGCTCCTAAAATATTTGTGAATAAAAGTGAGTGGTCTAAGGTCTTATTTATAGGAGTTGAAATGCACTAGAACCGTAAGATGAACTTAGGTGAAAAATGGATAAATCTAGAGTGTTAACGTCGAAAAAACCCTAGACGCCACTACTAGAAGTGGTCAACCGCCCCATATAGATCAATCGACCACTAGGGGTCGCATCGGTCGACCGCTCCACTATTTTAGGAGCATTTCTTTGTTTTCGTTGCCTGATTACTCTATTCCTTAATTAACTTTTAATCGTTAACTATTTAATTTAACTTTTAGTTAACCGCCCAACTAATTCTACTGTTAATTTTTTAAATTCAAATTTTAAATTTAATTACTCATTTGAATTTGAATTCGATTTAAATTATTTTAAATCCAAAAACTTCAACGCTTATAACTACTTCGTTTGAGCTCCGTTTTTAGCATATCATACATGAAAACGAATCTGAATTCCATCACGAACACAACATAATAACTTTAGTAGTCAAATTACAACTATTGCAACATTTTCATTTTTAACCCCGTTAATTTAGTTTAATTTACTTAATTTATTTATTTAATAATGGTTAATATCACGGTGTATTGCATATTATTGATCCTTACCTTCTTTTTTTCTACTTACCATCATCTATAGAAACCCATACCTTTGTCATCAAACACTGCATTTTAATGTGTCTAAAATAGTGATAGTTGTCACACCTCATCGGTGGGTTTTCATATGTTACTTCCTGCTTAAATAGTTCAAAACCCCGAAGCAGGTCCTTCGTCTTATGACCCGTACCCACGGCGACGTCTTACATTAGCCCGACTATTCGTAAGTACTGGTTGCCAAATTAACTAGGTGGATTTATCCTACAATATCGAGACTAACAATGCACCATCATAGTTAGATATCATAGGTGACGTCTCATATCAGCCCCAAAGTCACACTACTGGTAGCCAGTTAGCTGGACAGACTTCCGTGTGCCTTTTGACTGATATCACATCACTATGACTTAGTCAAATTTATAACACTCTTAATATATTATCACACACCTCACTATGACCACTAATTATGCTGGATAAGAATTCCTTCTTGTTATGTATTAACAACCATTTACTTTCTTAAGGGAAATTCAATAACAATTATTATCTTATTAACTACATAATTAATACGTTATAATTAAACATTTATTATGCTACTTAATATATAAATAAATATGCATCTATTATTTCTTATACGTGTGGAGATTATGCCCTAACTAACATCAAATGTTAATTCCTTTAATCACAAGTATTAATATAAGCCTTCTCCTTTGAATTTCCAATAGGGGCATTTCACTAGAAGGACAAACTTTGCAGTCTAATTAGTTTCTAGGACATACATCCACATAAATTAATTTCAAGGCCAAAGTCAGCAGAATAATTACTTTTAAGGACAAAGTTAGCAGTCCAATTACTTTCAAGGGCATAATTTCATAGGTTTTTTGGCCTTAGAAACTAATTATTTTACATTTTGTCCTTAAAAGTAATTATTTTAGTTGTGCGTCCTAGAAACTACTTGCACTAGCTAAAGATGCCCTTGTGGCTAATTTCCACTTTCCAATATCCATAACAAGAGATTCTAATATCCATAACAAGGATTCAATATTCATATCCGAAACTGCAATAACAAACTTGTAAATAAATAAACTCAATTCATTAGATCAAACTAATAGAATACATTAAACAATAGAAATTACAATTCTAATTTCATTTCCTATTGAACTCCCTTTTCCAAAGAAATAAACATAGAAATTTCTATTTAATTTTTAAGGAATAAGTAGTGAAAACTACGAATAAGAATCGTACTATGCCCTTATTTTATTATTAAAAAACTATAATCAAATCAAAGAATGAGGTGGAGTGGAATAAACTGTGAAAGTGTCAAAACCTACAAAACTATTTTATTCCATTAATTCAATATGAATAATCGAGAACCTTCATCTAGAACTGACATTTCAAATAGAAAGGAGTTTTGGAGAACTTTATTGTGCTTTGTTTTCGCAATCTCAAAAACTCCTAAGGCATATTCAAATCCATCATATACTAATCAATTACTAAAATAGAAAAAGTAAGATTTCCACTCATAGTTGGTCCTTTGCTCGTCTTCTCTTTGGATTTGAAACGCTCATTATAATCTCCTTCAGATATCTTCTTATTGATATATACAATAATAGATTTGTATATATTAGATTCAGAAAGGCTGGAGGAGAAGAGGATTAGAAATTAAATAATAAACAATGATAGGTATTAGGATTTCTTACCTGAAATTCTGACGGTGTTTTCAAAATCTTAGAAGAGACAATCTAACAGAGCTTCATTGATGCTCCTAAAATATTTGTGAATAAAAGTGAGTGGTCTAAGGTCTTATTTATAGGAGTTGAAATGCACTAGAACCGTAAGATGAACTTAGGTGAAAAATGGATAAATCTAGAGTGTTAACGTCGAAAAAACCCTAGACGCCACTACTAGAAGTGGTCAACCGCCCCATATAGATCAATCGACCACTAGGGGTCGCATCGGTCGACCGCTCCACTATTTTAGGAGCATTTCTTTGTTTTCGTTGCCTGATTACTCTATTCCTTAATTAACTTTTAATCGTTAACTATTTAATTTAACTTTTAGTTAACCGCCCAACTAATTCTACTGTTAATTTTTTAAATTCAAATTTTAAATTTAATTACTCATTTGAATTTGAATTCGATTTAAATTATTTTAAATCCAAAAACTTCAACGCTTATAACTACTTCGTTTGAGCTCCGTTTTTAGCATATCATACATGAAAACGAATCTGAATTCCATCACGAACACAACATAATAACTTTAGTAGTCAAATTACAACTATTGCAACATTTTCATTTTTAACCCCGTTAATTTAGTTTAATTTACTTAATTTATTTATTTAATAATGGTTAATATCTCGGTGTATTGCATATTATTGATCCTTACCTTCTTTTTTTCTACTTACCATCATCTATAGAAACCCATACCTTTGTCATCAAACACTGCATTTTAATGTGTCTAAAATAGTGATAGTTGTCACACCTCATCGGTGGGTTTTCATATGTTACTTCCTGCTTAAATAGTTCAAAACCCCGAAGCAGGTCCTTCGTCTTATGACCCGTACCCACGGCGACGTCTTACATTAGCCCGACTATTCGTAAGTACTGGTTGCCAAATTAACTAGGCGGATTTATCCTACAATATCGAGACTAACAATGCACCATCATAGTTAGATATCATAGGTGACGTCTCATATCAGCCCCAAAGTCACACTACTGGTAGCCAGTTAGCTGGACAGACTTCCGTGTGCCTTTTGACTGATATCACATCACTATGACTTAGTCAAATTTATAACACTCTTAATATATTATCACACACCTCACTATGACCATTAATTATGCTGGATAAGAATTCCTTCTTGTTATGTATTAACAACCATTTACTTTCTTAAGGGAAATTCAATAACAATTATTATCTTATTAACTACATAATTAATACGTTATAATTAAACATTTATTATGCTACTTAATATATAAATAAATATGCATCTATTATTTCTTATACGTGTGGAGATTATGCCCTAACTAACATCAAATGTTAATTCCTTTAATCACAAGTATTAATATAAGCCTTCTCCTTTGAATTTCCAATAGGGGCATTTCACTAGAAGGACAAACTTTGCAGTCTAATTAGTTTCTAGGACATACATCCACATAAATTAATTTCAAGGCCAAAGTCAGCAGAATAATTACTTTTAAGGACAAAGTTAGCAGTCCAATTACTTTCAAGGGCATAATTTCATAGGTTTTTTGGCCTTAGAAACTAATTATTTTACATTTTGTCCTTAAAAGTAATTATTTTAGTTGTGCGTCCTAGAAACTACTTGCACTAGCTAAAGATGCCCTTGTGGCTAATTTCCACTTTCCAATATCCATAACAAGAGATTCTAATATCCATAACAAGGATTCAATATTCATATCCGAAACTGCAATAACAAACTTGTAAATAAATAAACTCAATTCATTAGATCAAACTAATAGAATACATTAAACAATAGAAATTACAATTCTAATTTCATTTCCTATTGAACTCCCTTTTCCAAAGAAATAAACATAGAAATTTCTATTTAATTTTTAAGGAATAAGTAGTGAAAACTACGAATAAGAATCGTACTATGCCCTTATTTTATTATTAAAAAACTATAATCAAATCAAAGAATGAGGTGGAGTGGAATAAACTATGAAAGTGTCAAAACCTACAAAACTATTTTATTCCATTAATTCAATATGAATAATCGAGAACCTTCATCTAGAACTGACATTTCAAATAGAAAGGAGTTTTGGAGAACTTTATTGTGCTTTGTTTTCGCAATCTCAAAAACTCCTAAGGCATATTCAAATCCATCATATACTAATCAATTACTAAAATAGAAAAAGTAAGATTTCCACTCATAGTTGGTCCTTTGCTCGTCTTCTCTTTGGATTTGAAACGCTCATTATAATCTCCTTCAGATATCTTCTTATTGATATATACAATAATAGATTTGTATATATTAGATTCAGAAAGGCTGGAGGAGAAGAGGATTAGAAATTAAATAATAAACAATGATAGGTATTAGGATTTCTTACCTGAAATTCTGACGGTGTTTTCAAAATCTTAGAAGAGACAATCTAACAGAGCTTCATTGATGCTCCTAAAATATTTGTGAATAAAAGTGAGTGGTCTAAGGTCTTATTTATAGGAGTTGAAATGCACTAGAACCGTAAGATGAACTTAGGTGAAAAATGGATAAATCTAGAGTGTTAACGTCGAAAAAACCCTAGACGCCACTACTAGAAGTGGTCAACCGCCCCATATAGATCAATCGACCACTAGGGGTCGCATCGGTCGACCGCTCCACTATTTTAGGAGCATTTCTTTGTTTTCGTTGCCTGATTACTCTATTCCTTAATTAACTTTTAATCGTTAACTATTTAATTTAACTTTTAGTTAACCGCCCAACTAATTCTACTGTTAATTTTTTAAATTCAAATTTTAAATTTAATTACTCATTTGAATTTGAATTCGATTTAAATTATTTTAAATCCAAAAACTTCAACGCTTATAACTACTTCGTTTGAGCTCCGTTTTTAGCATATCATACATGAAAACGAATCTGAATTCCATCACGAACACAACATAATAACTTTAGTAGTCAAATTACAACTATTGCAACATTTTCATTTTTAACCCCGTTAATTTAGTTTAATTTACTTAATTTATTTATTTAATAATGGTTAATATCTCGGTGTATTGCATATTATTGATCCTTACCTTCTTTTTTTCTACTTACCATTATCTATAGAAACCCATACCTTTGTCATCAAACACTGCATTTTAATGTGTCTAAAATAGTGATAGTTGTCACACCTCATCGGTGGGTTTTCATATGTTACTTCCTGCTTAAATAGTTCAAAACCCCGAAGCAGGTCCTTCGTCTTATGACCCGTACCCACGGCGACGTCTTACATTAGCCCGACTATTCGTAAGTACTGGTTGCCAAATTAACTAGGCGGATTTATCCTACAATATCGAGACTAACAATGCACCATCATAGTTAGATATCATAGGTGACGTCTAATATCAGCCCCAAAGTCACACTACTGGTAGCCAATTAGCTGGACAGACTTCCGTGTGCCTTTTGACTGATATCACATCACTATGACTTAGTCAAATTTATAACACTCTTAATATATTATCACACACCTCACTATGACCATTAATTATGCTGGATAAGAATTCCTTTTTGTTATGTATTAACAACCATTTACTTTCTTAAGGGAAATTCAATAACAATTATTATCTTATTAACTACATAATTAATACGTTATAATTAAACATTTATTATGCTACTTAATATATAAATAAATATGCATCTATTATTTCTTATACGTGTGGAGATTATGCCCTAACTAACATCAAATGTTAATTCCTTTAATCACAAGTATTAATATAAGCCTTCTCCTTTGAATTTCCAATAGGGGCATTTCACTAGAAGGACAAACTTTGCAGTCTAATTAGTTTCTAGGACATACATCCACATAAATTAATTTCAAGGCCAAAGTCAGCAGAATAATTACTTTTAAGGACAAAGTTAGCAGTCCAATTACTTTCAAGGGCATAATTTCATAGGTTTTTTGGCCTTAGAAACTAATTATTTTACATTTTGTCCTTAAAAGTAATTATTTTAGTTGTGCGTCCTAGAAACTACTTCACTAGCTAAAGATGCCCTTGTGGCTAATTTCCACTTTCCAATATCCATAACAAGAGATTCTAATATCCATAACAAGGATTCAATATTCATATCCGAAACTGCAATAACAAACTTGTAAATAAATAAACTCAATTCATTAGATCAAACTAATAGAATACATTAAACAATAGAAATTACAATTCTAATTTCATTTCCTATTGAACTCCCTTTTCCAAAGAAATAAACATAGAAATTTCTATTTAATTTTTAAGGAATAAGTAGTGAAAACTACGAATAAGAATCGTACTATGCCCTTATTTTATTATTAAAAAACTATAATCAAATCAAAGAATGAGGTGGAGTGGAATAAACTGTGAAAGTGTCAAAACCTACAAAACTATTTTATTCCATTAATTCAATATGAATAATCGAGAACCTTCATCTAGAACTGACATTTCAAATAGAAAGGAGTTTTGGAGAACTTTATTGTGCTTTGTTTTCGCAATCTCAAAAACTCCTAAGGCATATTCAAATCCATCATATACTAATCAATTACTAAAATAGAAAAAGTAAGATTTCCACTCATAGTTGGTCCTTTGCTCGTCTTCTCTTTGGATTTGAAACGCTCATTATAATCTCCTTCAGATATCTTCTTATTGATATATACAATAATAGATTTGTATATATTAGATTCAGAAAGGCTGGAGGAGAAGAGGATTAGAAATTAAATAATAAACAATGATAGGTATTAGGATTTCTTACCTGAAATTCTGACGGTGTTTTCAAAATCTTAGAAGAGACAATCTAACAGAGCTTCATTGATGCTCCTAAAATATTTGTGAATAAAAGTGAGTGGTCTAAGGTCTTATTTATAGGAGTTGAAATGCACTAGAACCGTAAGATGAACTTAGGTGAAAAATGGATAAATCTAGAGTGTTAACGTCGAAAAAACCCTAGACGCCACTACTAGAAGTGGTCAACCGCCCCATATAGATCAATCGACCACTAGGGGTCGCATCGGTCGACCGCTCCACTATTTTAGGAGCATTTCTTTGTTTTCGTTGCCTGATTACTCTATTCCTTAATTAACTTTTAATCGTTAACTATTTAATTTAACTTTTAGTTAACCGCCCAACTAATTCTACTGTTAATTTTTTAAATTCAAATTTTAAATTTAATTACTCATTTGAATTTGAATTCGATTTAAATTATTTTAAATCCAAAAACTTCAACGCTTATAACTACTTCGTTTGAGCTCCGTTTTTAGCATATCATACATGAAAACGAATCTGAATTCCATCACGAACACAACATAATAACTTTAGTAGTCAAATTACAACTATTGCAACATTTTCATTTTTAACCCCGTTAATTTAGTTTAATTTACTTAATTTATTTATTTAATAATGGTTAATATCACGGTGTATTGCATATTATTGATCCTTACCTTCTTTTTTTCTACTTACCATCATCTATAGAAACCCATACCTTTGTCATCAAACACTGCATTTTAATGTGTCTAAAATAGTGATAGTTGTCACACCTCATCGGTGGGTTTTCATATGTTACTTCCTTCTTAAATAGTTCATCCTCTACACACATTGCCTTAAGGAATTCTGGGATCCCTCACTTCTGCATTGATATCAATGACTATTCTAGCAAACAAAATTCTTTTTCTATATTGAGTTGCTTCGTCCATCTTAATTGTTTTACCAATTGTGCTATCTAAGGCATAGATTTCCTTAGGACCCCACAATCTAAAACTTAGTGCTGGTAATCTTACCTATACTGGCATACTTGTTAACAAGTCCCTGTTTATTTCATATTTGGTTTTGGGTTCTTTATGATAATGAGACTTTTATAAAGGAACCAAGGTCAGCATTTTCAAAACGCACCACGAAGAAACCATCATCTCTTGATTGCAAAGTAAAGTTTTCTAAAGTATGCCACATCCTTTGAACGTATACTTCCAGGGCCTTATAATAGGCTCTAGGATCTAGTACATATAGAATTTAATAGTTTTTCCATTCTTCCTCTACCATTTTTATCACATCTAGGGTTAATGCTCCTTTTCTCTTACCATCCACATCAACTGGGTTTATATAATCCAAAATAACCTTTCCGAATCTAGTTCTGGACCGACCCTTAATTACATCGCTACAAGATACCTTCTTAGTCCCCTCTACTATATTGAATCTAAAGCCCGATTTAGGCCCCATCGACAACTCCGAGCAGCAATCGCCTTAAGCGGGGGAAGGGGGTATCTTCTGTTCCTCCTTTAGAACCATCTTTCCTTTTCTCTACTTTTTGACCATCATTTTATACCCATCCTCCCTTTCACCTTGATCCAAACCATCTCTGCTATTCATAGCCTCCATTATTATTAAGAAGATGTAAACTGGATGAGAAAATATAGAGATTAAAAGAATTATAGAGGAGAAATGAGAAATAGAGATTAGATCTAGAGAAGAAAAACCTAGGGTTTATTCCTAGGTTTGGTGGCCGCCATTTTAAAATTTTGTATAGCAAAGACTAATCTTATGATTAATTGATTTTTTTTAAATAATTAGTAAATTTATTGTTACTACTATTCTAATATACAAAATCACTTAGAAATAAAAATAAATATGAAAGAGGAAAGAATAAATTTAGAGTTGTCCAAATTAAATTTGCATACGCAAATACAATGATGCATATTATAATTATAGGGGAGACTTTTCTACTTTCATATTGGATGATATAATTGATTTGTTTCCATATATATGAACAGATGTAAATGAACTTAGAGTGAGCTTTTGAGTAGCTGTCACCGCTAAAGATTTACCGTTCATCCCAACGAAAATAAGATGACAATAAGAAATATTTTCCATTAGAAATATATGAAGAAAGTAACATCCCCACTTCTATACCCATACTACTCAAGAGTATTACTAGGTAATACTGTTGAGTAATACGGAGAATGAAGTGATATACATGAATATTCCCTTGGACCAACGCCGGTACATATCACATGTCAAATAAACCCATCATAGATGTGCATGGTCTTAGTACAAAGTAGTTAACAGGTATGCTTCCAAGATATAACAATACACAATATATAATAATAATAAAAGTGAACATAGAGTCAAACACGGCGATAATATATATAATAGAAATGATATACATAGATCCATTTTATACTTCAAATATACACTAACATCAAAAGATCCAATACATGAATCAAAATACATCTCAAGGGTATAGAATGACAGTATATAATAATGATGCACCCTCCATCTATGCCCAACAACTACAAAACTAGTCATGTCGTCCCCCGAACCTGAAATGTCTTAAACTGACCCGAGTGTTATGAATAACACATGGGTCAGACTATGTCTATAATAATAGGTATTATAATAACATACAATTATAATATGACAAGCATGATGGTGGAAACGTAAACACCTTCAAATATCTTAAAACAACATCCCTTACGAAACTATACGGAAAAGGGTCATCACCCATATAAATCCAATCAATGGAAATTAAGAAACCCATAACAAATGGGTGAATCATCCATACTATAAAAAACATTATCAAATAATATGAAAACGTCAAGTAAATTGGGCTAGCACACAACAATACCCCTGAACGAATATCTTGGGATAGCACACAAGAATGCCCGAAGTTGAAATATCGGGCTAGCGCACAACAATGCCCTAAAAAAATATAATAGACATTCCAGGGTCTGCCATAATCAAAGTAATAAAATGAATACTCATCAAACAATATGGATATAACGGGGACTGACTACACTTTGGACACATAGTCTCTAGAAAAGTCAACTCAATATAGGATAGAGACATAAATGCCAATCCACTATCACACAGATATACCAAAATCAGAAGGGAGAATGATAGCACACAACATGCTTCAGGAACCCAGGGTCTACTAGCATACAGAAAAGTAGCAGGATCCATTCCTACATATTTCAGTTACCTCGATGGATATCATGACCACATCAACCTATGGCTTGTCAACGCATTGCCTCAGTCATGATCCTACACTTTCCCCTATGGTAACAAATTGCTGGCCTAGGTGACACATGGGCATTTTCACACAGCGATAACACCCAGTTATATAAGAAAAAGGTATCGTGGATATAGGATGCGACCCCACGATCAGGCCTCCATAGTGGATACTGGCCAATTTGGTTCACTCCCAAACCATAAAAGGAGTTAGTCATAATATAGAAGACATATAAGTACATGTATCATACATAGCTCTGGATGTAAGCCTACACACGACTCCAAATAAGTCAACACATGATTGTAATATACTAGAGCTCTAAACTCTCGCCAACACACGACTCTAACCATAAGCCAAAACATGGCTATAATATACTTCTACCGCAATGGGTTTCGCAATATACACATGAGCGTATCCCCATTTGAGTGACATTTGCTTATAAGGAATAATAAAATAAATAACATAACGGCGTCCCATACTACCATATATCATTCAGACAATTATTCAATGTTCATAAACCATACTAGATATCTCTATATGACAAGTCCGATGAATAACCAAAAAAGTGTTGCCAAAAGTCCCATACTAGACGGTATCACTAAATCATTTAGAAATATAAAAAAATATCACAATAATAACATCATCATGAAACCGAATTGAAGGATGTTATCACTGTATCATATCAAACACTAATCAAATCAACATCAACGATGAATCATACATATATCAAAATCAACATACAAGAGAATGATAATAAGAAAAGTGATATAAATTAGATTATTAAATAAATAAATATAGGAATAAGCAAATCTATATTAAACCATGAATCATTCACAATATTTAATCTTATATAACGTGATATAACAAAATAAATACTTAGAAATGGTTACGAAATAAATATTCTAAGACCTATTAGAAAATTATCTAAACCAAATATACTATATATATACTTGACAATAAATTATCCACTTCTCAATCTTTTATAAAATTGAATAATAATTTAATACTCACTAATAACATTACAAAACTCTTTTCTTTCCTTTAAAACCCAAAAATAGTTTATAAAGCTAAATATTTCACAAAACAATCATTTCATAATTTTCTATTTATTAAATACTATTTCTAAAAAAATATGTAACCTTCAAATGAATTTCCTTAATTCCATATCCATAATTAAATTAAACAAAAGTATCGATAATTTATAGAAATTCATAAAATACATTTTGAAAATAATAAAATAGTAATTTAAGAATCATTCCATATTTATCTAAAATTTTTATAATGTTTTATTTAATTATTACAATTTAAAAATCTAATTATACCATTAATTAATAAATAACTAAAAATAAATAATGTGTAAAAGTTACAGATAACTTTTTGTAATCAAATATATAAATATACGCACACACATTTATATAAATCGTATGAAATAATTTATAAGTATTATTTATATATAATTGAAATATAAAAATATGAATAATAAAAAAAACACACACAGGAAAATAAATGTTTGACTAGTCGTAGATAGGCAATCGACAGGCCGACTTTAGGCACGTGAATTATTTTATACCTTTTCTGTGCAATTCCGACCACATTTTCTTCTTTCTGACCATTCTCCTCCTTAATTCAATGCATACACACTATATATCGATCATAACATCAGCTAAACTAAGCATATATCAAGGAATTAACATTATAAACATAGGTGTGTGAGTTGATGAACTCACCTAAAGCAGCAGTAACCCTATTCCCTCATTGCTTCTCTTCTTTTTCAGTACATTTGTCCATTTCTCCTTACTGTAAACCAATTCTTCCTCTAATCGATGACTCAAAACTTGATTTATTAATTGCAATATGGTGTAGAGCTATCGTGAAGCTAAAATTTGAATTGTCGGAAATTATTGATTTTATTTTAAATTTAATTTGAAATTTGAAGTGGTGGGGTTTGGGGGTTTTGTTCATTTTCTAAAGTTGGAGAAAGAAAACTTATGGGTTGGATTTATAGATGAAGTAGAAACATCAGGGAATGGAAAATTCTGGAGATGGAATAAACTGGATATCAAAGTTTAGGGTTTGGATGGAGAAAGTTGGGCTTGTAACATCGGGCTTTACTTCATTCATTTTATTTTACTTGGTTTTTCTTTAATTTAACTCATGAAACAAATACATTTATGCAAGCCCATTTACCAAATCTCTTCCTTTACTAAATTATATTATTATTTATTTATAAAATAAAAATTACTTCTTATAATTTTATTTATTTAATTAAACCTTTTTATTTAAATCCATTTAGTAATAGACTTCCAAACTATATATATATATATATTAATAATCCATTCTATTATCAAATTAAACATTAAAAAATCTAATTTTTCAATATTTCCAAAATAATTAGTTCATATTTTCTTATATCAAAATAACTAAAAAAATTATTGAATCATTGTTACATTCATATTAAATTCTTATCATTTAATAAATAATCCTTATCAAATTTCCAAGTCATTCCCATGATTCCACATTTATCAATTCAAAACACATTTTATTCATTAATCACATTTATTTAATTATTAATTAATTATTTCTCGATAATGGATTGTTACAAAGATGGACCTCAATAGGTTTGTAGATAAGTGTGAATTACATATCATATGCTAAAGCTAAGTAATAGAAACTAAATTTGTTGCCTTGACCATTTGTGATTCCCAAGTTGATGTGGGAGTAAATTCCTACGCAATTTATCGAAGGGATATAACAGCTTGAACGGAGAAATGAGAGGTTATTGTAGATTGATAAATGAAGGGTGCTTATTTAATTTTTGTAAGGTCCACTTAGATGACATAAAAACTTGCTAAGTTAGTATGCGAAAGAAATGGTAAAACTGCATGAGATTCTAATTAAGGAGCTTATTAGTGACCGAGATATCTAAATTACTAGTGATTTTTATGGAAGATTGTGAAGAGCTCTTTATTGTCCCGCCTTTTGGCAAGGCCGTGATACTAAGGACTTGGCTGGAAACCAAAGACAATTTGACTCGGAGATCAGTTATACACAGGTTCACTAGGGATACCGGCGAATTTTGTTCGAGTCCGGATCAAGCTAAAATTAACATAACATGACAAGCAAAGCTATGAAAGCCAACGTTCCAAATTTCAAGTCAATCGGAGTTCGTACGCTCAAGTTATGGATCGACCAAATTTTACGTGAAACACGTCTATTTCGTATCCATCAAATAACATCGGTTCGTGACCATCCATCGAAGTCAACCTTACTATATCCATTGAAGTCATCATTTCATATTGGTTACATTTCTACACGTTTCGTATCGATCCCCTATTCAAACATTTCGTATCGATCAGCCATTGATCGATACAAGGAACATATGACAGATCGATACAAACATCATCTTCTTCAATCGATACAATGCGGCCTTTAAATCATCGATATGAAAGAATTTACTCTAAACCGATACGAAGAAGGCGCAATCAAGTGAAGGAAGTAGTCATGGGCATGAAAAGTGGATCTCTCCTGAACTATCGCTCCACGTCATCCGATCGATGCGCAGAGGATCGACACGAAGACCCATCGATACGAAATGGGATCGATACCAACAGTTAAACCTACTACAAATGCAACCTTGGATCGATCATAACTCAGGATCTACAAGTCCAAATGCTACCAAATTTTCACAGGAGCTTACTGACCACCTCAACATTGTCTTTGGTCGATCTCAACTCAAATGGATGTCATTTTGATCGATACGAACAAGGTAGTAATTGATCAGGAATTGATCGCAAATAACCTCGGATAGGTCAAGTGGGCCCACCCACGTAGGAGAAGAGGTATTCCGAGACCTAAGCCATATATTTCCAGACTACACCTATAAATAGCAGCCTTATGCCTTCAGAAAAGGGCCTTTCGGACACAATTACGCTGTTACTCTACCGGAGATCCATTGTAACTTGAGTGTTTGAGTTATTCTCTGTTGTAATCAGTTAGCAATCAGCAATAAAGATCAAAGCATTCAAAGTGGGCGTAGGCTACAATACCGAACCACTATAATCTTTGTCTTTTTCTATTTTTGTTTGCTTGAATTGGCGTGTTTGTTAGATTATCCTCCTTTTACATTTAAATTCTTCATTTTAATCTCTTCAAATACCTCCGAAGAGCGTTGTACCCAATTTTGGTACAAACACTTTGGTGCTTTCACTGAGAAAACCCAGTTTTTCTCCTGCTCATTGGTTTTACTTTCGTTGTTGGATTGCTGAAATCTAAGGAGGAGATCCAGGTCTAATATCTAGTATTTCATTCCATTCTATTTAGATTCCACCAGATCTAGGAAAGAGCTACATCACTCACCATGGTTACTACCAGAACCGCTTCAACTGTTGCAGATCCAGAAGGAAGGGATAGAAATAATCCCATGTAGCCGAACACAATGGATCAAGCATCTGTCGGAGCTCCAGATCCACAAGGCCCAGTGACTAGGGAGGAATTTCATATTCTGGTGCAAGAGCTAACCCAGAGACGTCAGTAGCTCACCCAGCAGATCCATGCCAACACGGAGCTCGCGAAACAACTGAATGAGGAAAGACGAAGGAGATCCAGAAGAGATCATGCTTCCTATTCATCCACCGAAAGCTTGGCTTCCTCTGATTAAAATCATAGACCTACACGCCAATGGTTGGATGGAAACTATGCACAAACCTCCGGGCATCAGCATGCTCTGAACCTCATATAAGCCGGGGCCGGTCCTTCTACGAGACACTAAGCTGGACCCTCCTCCCAAGGAGGGGCACTTCCTTATCACACCATCGATAGCACGCAGCTACTGCCGCTGTAGACTTGGAAGCTGAGATTCGGAACAAAGCAGATCCGACCCTTCGTCAACATGTTCATGCTCCAGAAAACTATGTTCCTGAAAACCCGGAGCCAAGGAGGCAAGGAACGGACCATCGACCATGCCCGGACCGTCCCCGCAACGTGGAACCCGACCATGCCTTGGCCTTGAATGTCCAAATGCCTGACAGTCCAACCATGATCCGCTAAATGATCCGTGAAAGTCAAGGCCTTACTAATGACGATTGTGGAATATCCCGAAGTCATACTCCGTTCACGAATGACATCCTTTATGTTGAGCCACCTCACCGATTCAGGATGCCTACCCTGCCTGTGTATGAAGTAAGTTCAGATCCTAATCAGCACATATTAAAGTATGAATGGCTCATGAATGCCGCATGAGTTGACGATGCGGTTAAGTGTAGGAGTTTCCCTATATCGTTGGGAGGTATTACAACGAAGTGGTTTACTCAATTACCCCCTAGATCTATATCCAGTTTTGATCAATTGGCTACGAAGTTTGTCGAACAATTCTGTATGCATGTCACAAGGCCAAAAGACGTCAACAACTTGTCCAGCATTACCCAAACTCCGGGAGAGACACTTAAACATTATCTGGAAAGGTTTCATGCTGCTTGTGCTGAGGTCAACAACCTGAATGACAATTCTATCTTAATGGCATTGACTAAAGGAATCAATCCCGATTCCGAGTTCGACAATTGATTGGCTGGGAAACCCCCCGCATCGTTGGATCGTTTCTATGCTAAGGCGGCCCAGTTCTGAGGAGAGAAGATGCTAGATAATCTAGTAAGCAAGACGATGCGGGGCCCAGTGTCGAAGGCATTCAAAGTAACATTGCTATGAAACAAACCGGTGAGAGTTTTGGTAAAGTATAATCGAATATACAGAATAAGCAAGCTCAACAAAAGGGCAACGGGGGTCAGGGAAAGAAGAGAGACCCAAATCGCAGACCGCGACGCAGAGCTCCCATGTTTGACCAATATACTCCCTTGAATACATCCTTGGAGAGTGTTTATATGCAAACCTGTAATGCCGGACAGTATAAGAAACCAGCTCCGAAACAGTCATCTAAGAAGTAGATTCAAACTGGAAAGTTCTGCAGATTCCACGATTGCTATGGCCACGATACTAATAAGTGTCATCATTTACAAGACATCATTGAGAAGTTAATCAGAGAGATGAAGTTGGAACAGTTCGTTCGGTCACCGCAGGCTGGAGGTGCGGGCCCATTAAACCCAAACCAAGGTCAAAACCAGGCTAGACCAGAGGAACCCGTGCATACTAGCTGGAGGTTGGTAATAAATATAGTTAGTGATGGTCCTTATCCAGCTGATTAGAGCTGGAAGGAAATGGAGTCGTATGCCAGTTCGATTAGGCATGCAGACATCGAGTGTTGCAGTAATATTGATACGAGGCTCCAGTGAAACAACAGAAAATGATGATAGACGACATCGTTTTCCGGAACAGAGATGCTGATAGAGACGAAGCCCCCACTATCGATCCACTTTATCAGCTCAAATAGGTCCTTCTTGGATAAAAAGGATCTTGATAGATAGTGGAAGCTTCGTGAATATTCTTTTTAAATGGGCTTATGACCATATGAGAATGGAGGCGAAGGATCTAAAGTTGTGTCAATCTTACATACATGGCTTTAATAGAATTGCAACGATACCCGTTGGGATGGTGGAGTTGCCAGTCGAGTTTGAAATCGGAGATCGTCGGAGAGTCCGGATGCTACAGTTTGTTGTGTTAGACATTAATTCTCCGTATAATGCTTTCTTGGGCCGACCGACCCTCGCTGAATTCAGGGCAGCTATTGCCCTATGGTGTTGACTCTTAAGTTCCCCACAGATAATGGGGTTGGTGTTGTTCAAGGAGAACAGACGGCTGGACGCGCCTATTATGTTGCTGAGTTGTGGGAGGCTTAGCGGAAAGAGAAGGGAAAGGACGTAGAGGAATCTCTTTATGTCTGTTTTTCTGAAAATTGATAGCTAACGCCAAGGCCTAGGCCTAGGATCGGGCGCAACAACCAGTTCCTGAAAGATCTTGATCCACAAGATAATGATAATGAAGAGGAAGTCACACTACGCCATAAATGGCCTTCTGCAACACAAAAAAAATGTTGGCTCAGGCCCGAAAAATGTTGCCATAGGTCTATGGCAACACTTTTAGGGTGATGCAATTTTTGCCGTTGCCTTAGACCTCAAAGGCAACATTTTGACTATCTAAGGCAACATAAGAAATATTGTTGCAATAGAATCCTATTTGGGTCTATAGCAACATCCATAGGTGCGTGTAGCAACATTCAAAAATGTTGCTATAGATATTAATTTTCTGAATTTGTGGGGCCCACAATGTAGAGCATATTTGATTTTTTAATAGAAATAAATATTTATTTAATAAAATGCTATTGCACAGAATTTGATATTCAAACATTATTTTATTTAAATAAATATTTTATTTCAACATTTGAAATAGTATAAATTCCTGACTCCACTATTTTACAATTCAATGATTTATAACACTGATATTCACATATACAGATATTCCTCATTACATCACTCAGTTCACTCATTACATATACAGTTTCATTTACAGACACATACTGACTCATACACTGAATCTTCAACTACTTCCATATCATTACATATACAGTTTCATTTACAAACACATATCTGACACATATCTTCAAGCTTGTATCCAGCTGTCCAGTCTTTAATACTTGTCATATATAATTCAAAAGCAGTAATCTGGAAAATAATATTTAACTCGAATAGAAAATGAAAATAATTTTGTTATATTATTTGCCTCAGGTATTTGGGTTGTTTCTTTTCATATTTTTTCTGACAGGGACCAAATATTTGCACGGACAACCTGTGATATACCTAGTGTATCACTGCATATATCACAAGGCCGTTTCCCATTTTTTATCTCATGGACGATTGAAAATTCCCATTAAAATGGACATGGCACAAGGTCAAACCCGAGTCATCGACTGGATTCAACTCAGGGCCTAGTCAACCAGCAATGAACAGTGCACTGGAAGTGCAGCAGCAAAACAGTGCACAAGTCAGCTGTTCACAAGTGCATAAGCCAAACATGAATGCAACACATGGATACAAGGCAGTATGGAAGACAACAAGCAACAGTTCAGGCAAAAATGCACAAAGGAGAAGCCAAGTGCACAAAGTAGTACTCAACACAGCAAGCAACATAACATGACCAAGAAATGCATGTACATGGATGAACATACATGCATCATAAGGCTTGGTACAAGTTCATACTCAAGTGCAAGTTCATACTCAAGTGCAGCTAGATATGTAGACAAACCAAAAAAAATGGACACGGCACAAGGTCAAACACGAGTCATCGACTGGATTCAACTCAGGGCCAAGCAACTAGCAAAACAAACAAGAACCAGGTTCAGCAAAATGTAGACAAGCCAGTGCAAGAAACACAGCAGTACACATAGGCGGCCCATTAAGCAAAAACAGTGAATGCATCAGGCATGTACAAGAGAAACATATGCAGTAATATGATATACAAAGGACTTGGAGCATCAGTTTCAGGTTAAAGAACAAGGTTAGCATGGTACCAGTTCGGTCCAGACCAAGCAAAACCAACAAAGCTCAACACACATATGTTTGTATATATCGTGGAAATCAAAACTCAATGTTCAGATTAGTCAACAGTTTTAGAAAACCAAAGATCACTTTCAAAGTTCTGATTTTCAAAAATGCAGAAGTTTTCAAGTGAAGCAGTTTTCAAGAGGACAACAGAATACAAATACTTCAAGTTCTGGTTTAACAAATGCAGCAAGGTACAAAGGTATGGGAACAAGTTTAACAAAGGTTCAAGTTCTGGTTTAACAAATGCAGCAAAATGGAGCTATCAAGGTCAGATCAGAAATCAAAATCAAGCCAGTGAACCAAAATCCAACATACCAAATAATATCACATCGCAATTCATCATCGGCAAAGCAAAATCAAGCCAGTGAACCAAAATCCAACATACCAATTCATCATCGCAATCCAACATACCAGATTTCTCAAAGTCCAACAAAAAGATTAAACTTGGGATTATAGGAAATAAAGCCTATAGATAAATCCCAATTCATCATCGGCAAAAGCGTGCGAGTGTAACCAAAATTAAGTATAATCAAGTAAACCAGAAGGCAGTAAACATACCAAATAATATCACATCGCACCCGACGACGAAGTCAAAGCAATTCGAGCAATCAATCAAGGAGAACGAAGGAGCAAGCTACCAGGAACGTTTCTCACACTAGATTCGATCAATCAGAGCATCAAAGCAACTGGAATCGCGTGCCCTAGTTTTCACAGAGAGGAACGAGAAAGAAAAATCGCGTGCCCTAATTTTCACACAGAGAGGAACGAGAAAGAAAAGTAAAGAGGGAAATGGAAATTGCTAAGGTGTGGATTGATGGTGTTGATTGATGGTTGAGATTTTGTTTTAAATGATGGTGTGGATCGCTAAGGTGTAAAATTTTATTAATTTGAATATATTTATAGCTACTGCAACATTTTGCTGATATCTATGCTAACACATTGAAGTGAATGTTGCAATAGACAAAAATAAGCATAGCTATCATTACATTGTAGCTAGCAACACCTTGTAATTTCGTTGCAATAGGCCATCTATGGCGTAGTGTCAAAGACAGTCAGACTGCCCGGCAGAGTTGACGATCGATGTTCCGATCGATGATAATGATGGCTCCAGAATGATAAAGGTTGGATCTCAACTTAGCCACCAGATGAGAGAGGAATTGGTTGAATTTCTCCGGGCAAACCTCGACGTGTTTGCCTGGACTCACTCAGATATGTGTGGGATCTCTCCGGACATCGCGAGCCATGCATTGAATATTAACCCGCGGCATGTCCCGACCAAAAAAAAAAGCCTTGGAATGAATCCAGAGAGATCTGCCGCCCTAAAGGAAGAGGTAAATAAACTCAAGTCGAACGGGTTTATTCGTCATGTATTATACCCGAAGTGGGTATCCAACCCAGTGTTTGTCATGAAATCCAACTGGAAATGGAGAACTTGTGTAGTCTACTCAAATTTGAATAAGGCCATCCCCAAAGACAGTTTTCCACTTCCCGTAATTGATCAACTTATGGATTCAACGGCCGGACATGAGCTCTTATCTTTCATGCACGTGTATTCCAGGTACAATCAAATACTGAAGCACCTACCTGATCAGGAGCATAATAGCTTTATCACCAATCTAGGACTCTATTGCTATAAATTAATGCCATTCGTACTTAAGAATGCTGGAGCAACTTATCAGAGGCTCATCAATCGAATGTTCGCTAACCAGATTGGAAAGACGATGGAGGTATACGTGGACAATATTCTTGTAAATTCACGACTGTCCATCAATCATGTCAAAGACTTGGAAACAATGTTCAACATCCTCTGACAACACCGAATGAAGCTCAACCCGTTGAAGTGTCACTTCGGAGTCGCATCCGGAAAGTTCCTTGGATTTTTTGTCAATGCTCGAGGAATCGAAGCCAATCTCGAGAAAATCTTGACCATTCAAAATCTGAAGACTCCCAGAACCACAAAGCAAGTACAAAGCCTCAACGAGAAGGTGGCAGCCTTAAGCAGATTCATCTCCAAATTCACAGACAAGTGCATTCCCTTCTTTGATTTGATCAGAAAAGGAAAGCGGAATTTCGAACAGAAGGAGGAGTGTGAAGGCACATTCCAAGCACTGGTTCAGCATCTGGCGACACCACCTATTCTGTCAAATCCGGTTGATCATGAAAGATTGTACATATATCTGGCGGTTTCAGTGACGCGATCAGTGTTGCGTTGATTTGGGAAAAGGATCGGATCCAGCGACCGGTCTATTACATCAGCAAGCGATTAACTAGTAGGGGGGGGGAGAGAAACTACCCGAAGTTGGAAAAGCTGGCTTATTGCCTCATCATTTCCTCGAGAAAGCTCCATCCTTATTTACAGGCTCACCCGATCACAGTCTTCACTGACCATCCATTACGACAGTTCCTCACACAACCTAAGACGTCTGGTAGATTGCTCAAGTGGAACATCGAGTTGAGTCAATTCGATATTGCTTACACACCAAGGCGAATCAATCAAGAACAAGTTCTGGTAGACTTTATAGTCGAATTCACTATACCGGAGGACTTGCCCGAAACTAGTGAATCTCCCAAACGCATATGGAAGTTGTACACTGATGGCGCATCAAACGACCACTGCTCAGGCGCTGGAGTAGTACTCGAAACTACCGAAGGTCGATCCATATGCTATGCTTTGAAGTTTTATTTTTGCGCAACTAATAACGAGGCCGAGTACGAAGCTTTACTCACCGAACTTAGACTTGCCAAAGACATGAGGATTATTGTTGTGGAGGTTCATTGTGACTCGCAACTGATCGTATGCCAAGTTCGGGGAGAATATCAAGCTAGAGACCGGACGCTGGCTGCTTATCTTGCTCGGGTTCAGGAAGTGTTGAATCAGTTCGACTACTATGCCATCTACTGCATACCCCGAAAGCACAATCAGAAAGCCGATTCTTTAGCAAAGCTAGCCAGCACTGATGAAGCACAGCAAATGTGGCTTATCCCCATTGAGACACTTACCACCCCGAGTATCGATCAAATAGAGACAGACTGGGTGTATGAGGCAACACCTGAGAAGGAGTCATGGATGACCCCGTTCAGAAATTATCTTGAGCACGGAGCTTTGCCAAAGCACCGAAGTGAGAAAAGACAGGTTCTCCAGAAACTTCACGATTCATTATCCAAAATGGAGTCATGTACAGGAGGGGATACTCTATCCCTTTACTCTGGTTTATCGCCCATGACGAGATCAAACAAGTGTTACATGATGTGCATGAAGGAGAATGCGACGATCACACTGGGGGACAAACCCTTGCTAAGAAGATACTCCGATACGGATATTACTGGCCGACAGTGAACCGAGACGCATCGGACTATGCCAAGAAATGTGACAAATGCTAGAAGCATGCCTTAATTCTGAGAGCACCGCCTACTGAAATCACCCAGATGGTCAGTCCATGGCCGTTCGCCACATGGGGCATCAATATAATTAGGCCTTTACCTCTGGCTAAAGGTGGTGCGAAGTATGCCATTGTTGCAGTTGACTACTTTACTAAATGGGCGGAAGTCGAATCCCTTGCTACTATCACAACGAAGAAAGTAATCAACTTTGTTGTACGTAACATTATCTATCGTTTTGGCATCCCGCATACAATCATCACTGACAATGAAGCTCAATTCGATAGTGTTGAGTTCAAGAATTTCTATCAACGTTTCCATATTCAGATAAGTTCTCGGCAGTTGCTCACCCTCAAGCAAATGGACAGATCGAAGCTGTTAACAAAGTTATCAAGTCCATTCTAAAGAAATGACTAGAGAAGGCTGGAGGCAAATGGATCGATGAACTTCCCATGGCCCTGTGGGCATATCGAACTACCCACAAGTCCGCGACCGACCACACTCCATTTTCACTTTCGTACGGCTATGAAGCCGTTATCCCAGTTGAATTGGAAGTACCTTCTCATCGTATCACCTATTATGATCCAAAGACGAATGTCATCTTACTTGCTGAATCTCTAATTTATTAGATGAGAAGCGTGAAGAGGTTGATTTGAGGGCAGCCGCATGCCAAAGTAGAGTCGCCCGATTATACAATGCTAAGGTCCGACCACGAACTTTTGAACTTGGCGATCTCGTACTCAAGAGAATCTATCTGGTCCCTTCACATATGAAACCAACATGGGAAGGACCGTATGTAATCGAGCGTAAACTTGGTGACGACACATTCAAACTATCAGCTGTTGATGGTCTCACTTTACCAAGAGCATGGAACAGCGAGAGTCTCTGTCGCTATTACACATAGCATGCTTTATTTATTCATTCAGTCTGCGTTTTCCTTTGAAATTTGTTTATGCATTTTGAAATTTGAACATGTAATAAGGCAACTGACTTTGCCATACTTTCTTATTTCAGCAATAAAATGCAGACTCATAAAGCCAGATAAGCAATCTATAAAATGCATCGCTCGACCGCCTCGATGTACGAAGAGCTAAGTTCCATCTCAAGGTGGGGCTTATTCAAATAGGGAGTGACTGTGATTCGACCGGTCACTCGCTAAGTGAAACCCCGAGCTCGGGGGAAAGAAAATATGCTAAAGCCAAAAGGATTGATACATGACAATCCTTGAACGACCTCCGGCTCCCAGAGTGTGAACCGGAGTACGAACTCCAAAACACGGGCTTAAGGAGGATGGATCTGTCTATCCACGACCTCACCTTCATTTTTTACAAGCTCTAGGAGGATGGACCCATCCATCTATGACTTCGCTTGCCTACTCAGGGTGGATTTGATCCGACAGTCCACAATCCTGATCAACTCCTCGTTCCAAGAGTGCGAACGAAATCCTAATACTTAAATAAATGTTACCAACCATTTGTCAACCAACTCCAAATTCCCGGAGTGCGAACTGGAGTATAAACATTAAACGGGTGTGATCGACCACCCATCAACTAACTCTGGTCCCGAGAGCACGGGCCGGAGTATAAATACCAAATGGGTGTGGCCGACCACCTATCTACTGACTCTAAGTCCCTAGAGCGTGGACTGGAGTATAAACACAAAATGGATGTGACTGACCACCCACTGATTAACTTATGTCCCCAGATTGTGGATATAATTCTAAGTATTAAATGGATCTGACTGACCGCCAGAAGAGCAACTCAAGTCCCCAGAGTGTGGATATAATTTTAAGTATTAAACGGGTGTGACTGACCACCCTATTTCACCCCAGATTTTGGATAACATTATTTAGGAGATTTAATTAGATAAACTAAATAAAATAATGTGTTGATAAGGGGATTAAGATTTGATTTAATTAAGGTAGCCATGACTTTTAACTAATGAATTAAATGAAGGGTAAAAAAATGAATTAGAGGAGGGGTATTATGGGAAAGAGGCCATTCCTATATCATCTTCCTTAGGCTGTGTATTTCAAAACACATGTTCATACTCATTTTCATAAACTAAAAGCTTGGCCGGCCACCATTAACGAAGGAAGAAGTAGAGGAAACAAAAGAAAAGCTTAAGGAAAGCAAATTCAAAACAAACTCATTCATATCTCAAGCTCCTTAATCATTAAAGCAAAAGGTGAATAATGTTTACATCTCTAAATTTTATGGTTTCAGTTTAAGGTTAATTCCGAATGATTTTGCAAAGGTTTTCCATGTTTTTGAAAGATAAAATGATATATATATATATACACACACGTTGATGATTTATGTATGTTCATATAGATTTTGTGACATGTTTTAAGAGGAAAACCCTATTAAACAACATCTGTTAGCCTTGCAAATTTTTATGATGATCTAAAAAGTTATTTTAGAGATGGGTTTTCGATTTTCAAAATTTTTTGATTTTTTGTTGAATTGTTATGAATTTTCTAAGGAAGAAAAGGTTTATTTGGATTATAAAATTATTTACGGGAAAAAAGGATATAGTTTGGATTCGAAAATTTTATATGTTAAAGAGAACATATTATTTGATTTTCTGGAATTTTTCTAGAATTTTTGAAGGTGTTTTAATAGTTATATAAAATTATTTTAGGTATGGGACTTAAATGTTTTATATGATTAGAAAGGAGAAAGGGGCCTTTTCAAAATCATTCAAATTTCCAAATATGGAAAGTCGGCAGCATGTTTGAATATAAAATTCTGCCAACCAATCAGATTTAGACAAATAGGGCAGGTTGGGTACAAAAGAACTTTTTAAAGTACAAATAAATAGTCTTTCTTCTATTTCAGTCCTTTCGGCAGAGCTTCTGCCTTCATTCCAGACCTTCCGACAAGGTCGAAAGGTATCAAACCTTTCAGCTAGGTCAAATACTAATGCACATGGTATCAGCAACTGGTATGTAGTGAATTGAACAAAGTCGAAAGGTTTAGGGATGAAAGGTTATAGCTTTCGAAAGAGACGATGTTTCGTTTTGGTTTAAATAAAGTACGCCTGCTAGCTTTCGACAAAGAGCTTTCGAAATTGTCAAAAGGTTTAAAAGAAAAAGGTTTTGATTGGTTTGATTTCTTGTTTTAAGTGAAACCTTCCGACAAAGTCGAAATGTATAGCTTTCGACAAGGCTTGAAAGCATAGTTGCCGCTTCCTAACCTTTCGACACAGATGGAGTCAAAGGTTATCTTTTTCTACAACTTACCGCCTCTCTCCATTGATTTCGAAGGGTTGGTTCCAACACCAACACTCCATTGTTTTCGGATGGGTTTGAAAGGTTTTATAAAGGTTTTGAAGCAGTTGCTTTCAACTCCAATGTTTTTCTGATCCCTTTGCATAATCCAAATGTTTTAAGTCGAAGCGTTTTAAAGGATTTGTTAACGTAAAAATCGACGCTAACACCCCGGTGTGAGTATTAGTAAAGTAAAAGCACCACCCGTTGGTACGGGAACTAGAAATAAGCAGAAAATAGCAGAAAAGTAAAGAGACAGCGGTTTTATAGTGGTTCGGCTCGAAATTAAGCCTACGTCCACTTTATCTTCTTTATTGCTGATTCAATTACAACTTTTACAACAATCTTCGATTACAACATCACTTAGACGAGTAGCTAGAACTCCGATGTAGAGGAATCTTCCGAATTCATGTTGAATGTGTTAGATCTCCTCTTGAAGTTCATTGAAGCGTCTTTTGTGTTTGAAGTGTTGGATGAGTCGAGAAAACAGCAGAGTATAACCGTTCCAGAAGTGAGCCCCTAAAAAGTCCTCACTTAGTTGGAGTAGGTGGGGTATTTATAGGAGAATTCTGGAATTAGGTCGTAGGTCGTGAACGACCTTGGATAGGTCGTAGGTCGTGTGCGACCTAGGGAGCACGGGCTACGGATTAACAGGTAAGTTGTAGGTCGCGAACGATCTAAGGGTAGGTCGCTAGGTCGCCAGCGACCTAGGGGATATGATCTATGACTTATCTCAACTGCACTTGGTCTCGTCTGACCGAGTGAGTAGGTCGTGAGCGACCTAACGGAAGAGGTATGGTACGTAGCTTCACTCTGCTATAGCTCGCTAGGTTGTTACATTACTAGGTCGCTAAGTCGCTGGAACTTTAGGTCGTTAAGTCATTAGGTCGCTGAGTCCTTGGAGCTTTAGGTCGCTAAGTCGCTTGTGAAGCTAGGTAGCTAGGTCGCTGCATCTATTTGCTGTGGTACTATTGCCCTATGTTGATAGTTAGGTCTCTAGGTCGTTCCATCCTTTAGGTCACTAGCTCGTTCTGGCTTGTGCTAGTTGCTTAAGTCGCCATCTGTTTAGTTCGTTAGGTCACTTATACTTTTAGGTCGTTAGGTCGCTGTTCCTGTAGGTCGTTAGGTCGTTGGTTCTTTAGGTCGTTAGGTCGCTTAAAAGAGGAGTTAACACTTGCCCCTCGAAGTGCATGCCTATGTCATAGGTCGTGTGCTTCGACATAACTCCGCTAGGTCGTGAGCGACCCAAGAGATTCGTTAACTCGCGTGCCCATTCGCCTTCCTCTTTTCCTCCTTTATAGTCCATTAACTCGCTTCGCCCTCTTTACCTTGCATGACAACCTGATCTGCCATTAATCGAACCTTCGAGCTCTTAAAGGCGAATCCAAGCTAACCGATCGTCGATTCATTTTTACCATCATATTACGTAAGTGAATTCGATTTCTATCCAACCATGATCACTGCCAAATTGTGAATCCCCATCTTCTGACCCTAGTCCAATTCCGTGTGTCGCGTTACACTTTGAGTAATGTGGTGATCGACTTTCAATCGTCATTGGTTACGTTGTCATTGTGATTCATGAGAACACAGCAGGGCGTTGGACAAATTACAGATCTGAGATGATTTGAATTAGTTTTGGGTGATTTGGTGGTATGGAGAGATAACAGATTTCACCGAGAGAATAATGGATTTCATTGTGTAGGTGATAATGGGTTATCGGGTTTGCGAGTTAGGCGATTTGCTGAGTGGAGGGGAGTGAACGGGTTAAAGAGAGTTAAGAAATGATCGGTTTGAACGTAAATCACACGACCTAACTTGCTTGCGACTTAACTTGTTGGAATAACATAAAGCTTAAAGCAGAGCGACTTAACAGATTAACGACCTAACTTATTGCGGCATAGGTTTTAGGTCGCGGCCGAGCTAGTACTTAGACAAATTTGCATTATCTTTACCTGAAGCCTTATTCCTAAATATGCATCATAACTTTAACTTATAGGAATTTGAACAGAACGACTTAATGGAACTTCGACCTATGCTAAGTCGCTTGAACTTGCTTACTTGCAAAAATATGACAGCATTTAACTTGAATCTTCAACCTGAACTGTCGAGATAACTTGCCTGAACTCGTTGCATTTCTTTACAGATTATATTAACTTTAACGCTAATAACCTGTTAAACAAAACATTTGCAGAAAAATGGGACGAATGTACTCATCATCGACCGCCCACATCGAGTGATGGATTAGATTAAAGAACTCGTTATTTTACTTAAGTAAAATAGTATGAAACTGGCTAAAGATGAAGTGATGTGAATCAACTGATTAAATGAAGTATCAACGCAAAATTCATACAGTTATAACTGCTTATTACTAAATATCATCTACATTGATACCACACTTAACTTGAGTTTGATAACAAGCCTCGAAACTTCCTGAATTGATGTGCATCAATCAGTACTATTTCAAGTTTTATTTTATTTACTTGTTATTTCAGTAGCTTTGCACAACACTTCACACGCCTTTAGGAAATGTGCACCTTCATATTTGAATATCCAGTTCCTTGTGTAGAATGTCTTCTCAACAAGAAGAAATAGGGCAAGCTGGAGAGGTTTTTCCAATTGCTAACCCGTTGAATGATCCTCCGGAAAGAGCTTCGACCACTTTGAACCACAGAGTTTTCAGTCAGTTGTGCATTCAGTTTGGCATTGCTGAAGCAGACGCTCGGCTTCCTGGGATAAATGATACTACTGATAGGCCACCTCACAGCTTCATTGCAGTTAACCGACAGATGTGCTTGAATGGAGCTATTCCTCCTTTCAATGACTTTCTTCGAACGCTCCTTCTCCGATTAACCATCTCTCAGCTTGGCATTCAGTCAGTTGTGCATTCAGTTTGGCATTGCTGAAGCAGACGCTCGGCTTCCTGGGATAAATGATACTACTGATAGGCCACCTCACAGCTTCATTGCAGTTAACCGACAGATGTGCTTGAATGGAGCTATTCCTCCTTTCAATGACTTTCTTCGAACGCTCCTTCTCCGATTAACCATCTCTCCTTTCCAACTACACCCCAATGGCTACGCCATCTTGATGGGGTTGTGTGTGCTATTCAGGAGGACACTTGACCGTCTTTCGAGCTTCGAAGAAGTCTACTATTTGTGCACTTTCGCAAAGAACAAAGATCATCCTACAATTATTCTCGTGAGAGGCGCGAGAAACCGTAAACTGATTTTAGACTTACCCGAGAGTGCACACGTGTTTTTAAGTCAATTCTTCTATGTTCGTTGCCCCTCGGGGTTCTATGCCGTCTGGAGAATAGGAAGTAAGATTGCCAACTTCTGCTCACTTCATTTTTTTTTGAATTTCTTGGAACTCGAATTGCCAAGTACTTAACTTCAATCTTTACTTTTTGTAGCACTTCCTCCTCCGCTTAGAGATCCCAGCCATAAGCCAACCTTCGAAACATTAAGTGCCGTGGCGGCTGAGGAGAGAAGCATCAAGTTTTTGCTGAAAGACGAGTTTCTACACCAATTTGGGCTTTTACATCCCTCTCGATCTACTCAGATTCATGAAGTTTCTAGTTCCGAGACTGAAACATTAACTGCCCTGGTTTCTACCGAAGAAGTCGTATCGAAGGAACCTGTTGCAGGAGCTTTGTTAGTGAAATGTTCCGCCCCTGCCAATGTCGCGGGATTATCCGGCAAGCTTACACTTTCCCCTGTGATTGAAGAAGGAGTTGAAAAAGAAAGCTCCGCTGGGCATAACGGTGACGACATTTATGGTGGACTGAGTGACCTGATGATAACTTCACAGGAGCTTTTTAAGGAGGACCCTGTTACTTCTAAAGTTATTTCTCCAGTAGTTGAGGCGACATCCGCCCTGCAACAAGCTCCGTCAGCTCAAGAGTTGACACCGGTTGCAAAAGTCGTCACCGCTCCTAAACCAAAGAGTGGTTTGTAGCTTGACACGCGTAGTTTGCACATCACACACACTTAGGATTTTTGGCACTTATACGCACTTAGCTTCTTTACTTTGAAGATTTTGAAGTTTCGTATCTTTTTCATTTTCAGATTCTCTGATGGGGCGTAGTAGCTCGTACTACGAAGATTTCTAGTGCTATGGAAGGCGTGGCACTTATGACACCAAGCGCTATCTCCCTGCCTTTAGGGAAACTGATGAAGAAAGAGCTGCCAGGAAGGCTCAAGAAAGGAGGGCCTACGAGGAGCGATATGAAAGAAGAGATGAACGTCATGATTCTTCTCAAAGAGGTGATGATTCCCACAAAAGAAAATCACATGATGATAGAGGAAAGAGTCACATTGTTGAAGATCCGAGAAAGCGGGCGAAGCTTGGCAAAAGGGACGCCTCTGCAATTTCTGGAAAAACCGCTGCTCCTATCCCTCTTGACATCCCCTTCGATTCTCCTACTCTCGATAAAACTGATATTCAGACAATCATTAGCAGGCCTCAGTACCGAGTTGAACAAGGTCCGACTACTCTTCAAAGACGGTTCCCGCAGTGGTGCTTGAGGGGAGTGCGCTTTGATCTTGACTTAGTTCCCATTGACAAACAAGCCATGTTAAGGAATCTTGACGCCGTTAAACTCGATATTGAGAGGATGTCTAGATGGCAAAAGCTTATCGACGAGCTTCAGAGAGTCAATCGTGCAAATCTTGAAGCCATGCTAACCATGGAGAATGATAAACTCGAGTGGCAAAAAATTCTCGACCAGCACGACACTGAGATGAAAAATATCACCGCTTCCTATGAAAAGCTTGAAGCGGAAGTCGAGAAACTTAAACATGAGCTTGTTACTTCTTCTACTTCCTATACTCAAAAGGAAGAAGTACTTCAAAAACAAGTTCGCGATGCTCATGCCGCTCAACGGTATGCCGAGGCTTAAGTTGAAGCTGAACAGAAGATGACAAAAATCTATCGCACCGACATTGCCCACCTACGGGAGAAGGCAAGTTCCCACGATTCGGAAATTATGCGGTTGCGGGCTCAACTATCAAAAACTGAAAAAGAGCGTGATGAGGCTATTGCTGGAAAAGAAGCAGCTGAAGAGTCGCATGAAGCAACAAAGGCCAACGTCAGCTCTACTTTATTTGAGTTTTACTTGCACAGCGTCCTGGGGCGTGGTAGTCTCTCATTTTTGGGCCCTAAGTATGAGATTACTTTGGCCGAAGTGTGGGAAGCCGCACTTGATATGCTTGGAGGCGCTGGCTATGCAGAAGCAGATCTTGAGGCGCACTATCTGGATGATGAGGCACGTACTGCCCTTGCCAGGGGAAAAGAGAAGCTTGCTAAAGAGCGTGCTGGAACAGAAGAAGGAGAACATTTAGGGAAGGTATTCTCGACCGACCCAACTCAACCTTCGGTTTCGGCTGACATTGATATCATCGGCTCCAGTTCCCATTTCTCGCCTCCTGCTAAAGTTGAAACTGAAATTGCAATTGCACAGAGCGGAGATGAAGGCCAACAAAGCACCGAAGCACACGACTATGAGATGTAAATGATACAGCCAACATTGCTAGGTAACTTCAATGTTGATCCAAGTCGAGTAGACTACTCATTCGCCTCGGCTGAGCTTGATGAACTTCTCGCTTATTACTTAAATCTCGACGAGCCAATATCTTCTCTTTTTACGAAGAATACTGATTTTAACTTTTCTTCTTCTGCAGCGGAAATACCAAGTGCTGCACAAACTTCTCCTCCTCCAGCTGTCCCCCATCTATCTCCTCAAGTTACTCCTCCTTCTGCTCTTCAACCAGGATCGTAAGAAGAAAAGATAGGAGCTCTTCAAGGCTTGGATGATCCGGTTGTTTCACAAGAACAGCAGGCAGAAGAACTTGAGGAAGGTGAGAAGACCCCGGAGCAACCTTATGACGATGACACAAAGCTTTCTGCATTGATTACTCCGGGAAGTGAGTCTTCCTCAAAGAAGAAAGGGAAACGCGCAATTTCGAAGAAGAAGAAGAAAAGCGCTCCTGCTGGTGAAGAAAAAGTGGAAATAGATCCAGCTACACCTCCTTCTCCTTCTTCCCCGACCCGTCCACACCGGCTTCAGAAATTAATCATCAAGCCGGGCAAGAGCTATAAAGGTGGCGGGAAGAAGGAGTAATGAGCTTGACTTTACGCTTCTTGTTTTGCTTTTTGACTTTTGCTTGTATCGACCAGAGATTGTGCGGGTACCAGCCCCCGCTTTTTGCTTTTTTGAAACCTGTACATGTACAAAAAATTTGATAGTATGGAATAAAATGATTCTTTTACTTGTACATTTGCTTGTCAGTATTTGTGAATGCATTTATTCCTTGTTTTTGCACAAGTTTCTTTACTTACTTTGTACGATACTACAGTGAGCTCGTGGTATGCTGTTTGAGCGTTGTTTCTATTAATATAGCTATATGCCCCCATACCACGGCTTATTGCAATATTCTAAAAAGATTTGCACTCTTATTCTAGAGAATAATTCTTTCGTTTTGAGGAAATATTATTCTGCTTTTAATAGAGTGTGCCTTGCATCGGAGAAGTTTTTCTTTCTCCTTTTTTTTAAAACACTTCAACTTTCGGAGATGATCACTCTTATTTTTTGAAAAGTGGGTTCCCCTACACATTGAAGTGGGTTTCCGAAGAAAGCTTTGATCTGTTTGTCAGAAAGTTATATTCCATCGTTGAATGGGCCCACGGGACAGACGTCAGCTGTTTTATCGGATATTTGTTTACACAAATGATCGCGAGTATTTAGCTACGACCTAGAACCTTCTTTTTGAGAAGGTGCCCCTTTCGTGGTTCCATCGACGAAGTTTTCGGATGTGCCTCGTTATAGGGCTTCACTTGTTTAGTGCTTCCGAAGAAGGCTTTGTGCCTCCGAAGAGGGTTTCTTGATTTGTGCCTCGGGAGAGGACTTGTTTGATATGCCTTTGGGAAGGGCTCCTCCGAAGAGTTGTGCCTCCGAAGAGGTCTTTTGTTTGTGTGCCTCCGAAGAGGGATTGCGCCTCCGTAGCAGTTTTTTGCTTACGAAGAGGTCTTTTGGCCTCCGAAGAGGAGCATTTGGCCTCCGAAGAGGAGCATTTGGCCCCCGGAAGAGGAGCATTTGGCCTCCGAAGAGGAGCATTTGGCCTCTGAAGAGCGCTTTGTTGCTTGTGTCCTTCCACCATCTGCTTCTTAGCGATTCCTCGTTATCACTTCAAGTACATGTCCCATTCTTTTGCAAGTTGTTTGCTTTTTGCCAGAGAAGTGTACTTTATCGTTGAGTGAATCCACGGGGCAGACGCAAGCTACTTTACCTGATGTTCGTTTGCACAAACGATCACGATTGGTTAGCAAGGGTCTGGAACCTTCTCGTCAGGAAGGTGCCCGCTTTGGTGGAACCATCAACTGTTTGTGAATATCACTTCTTTTGTAGGAGTTGAATTTTGGAACTTTTGTGGCTTGACATTTGTTTGTTGAGTGATTTATGGGAATCGCTTGGCTTCGTGATGTGTTGAATAGGTAAGCTTTGCTTTGATAGCCTGCAATATTAAATCGACATTTTAGCAATATTTTTAATATATTTGCATATCGAAATGAGACAGGCATCTTGTAGTATTAAAGAACACAAGATTTATAGTTCTTTATTATTGATTCGCACTGATTTCTCAATGGTTTTACAATACAAGAGTTATACTTCCATCATCATTTTACAAATTTAAGCAATGCTTTTTAAGTAAAATATGGACGCAATCATTGTTGTTCCCAGGTCTTAGGATTAGACTCCTATTTCCACTGGATTCATGGTTTTGGACCCATATGCCAGACAGAATGAAGGGTGCCCAGTTGCAGTTTTGTGGGAAGTTAGCAGCACTTTGATTAATTTCATCTCAAAGCGTGAGCATATCTCTCTAAATCGTCCTAACTTCTGCCTTCTGGGTGAGGACCCCTTGTGACAACATTAATGACAAGCCTCTCAGATTCCTACGCTGCAGTCTTGTCGCTTGAGCCGGATTGATGGGCATGAAGTTGTTGCCCCTGAGTGGATGAAGTTGGGTCGACTCTGTTTTTCTTCACATATTGTTGCAGTTTATTCTGTTTCAGCAATTCTTCAATTACATTCTTTAACTGGCGACATTGGTTAGTGTCATGGCCAGGTTGATTGTGAAATCGATAGAATTTCCCATTATGCACTGCACCTCTCCCCATCTTAGGTGGTTTGGGATACTTGACAACATCCTTCGTTGCGAAGAAGATATTTTCCGGTGTATCAGTTAAGGGAGTAAAATCTGAAGGATTAAAGCGGCGAGGTTTCTTCTCATTCCTCTGCTTCTTTCCTCCATCATTTTCCCTTTTCTGGTTTCCAGATTCTCTTTTGTTAGAAGCAACATCGTTATTCTTGACTTCGGCAACAACTACTTTCGCTGGCGCAGAAAGGCTTTCTAGGCGCATGAATTCGTCGGCCTTTTTATAAAACTTCTCAAGTGAACTCGGTTCGTTCATTTTTAACCATCTTCCGAATTCACTTTATTTGTCGATGGCTCGCATCAAGTAAGTTAGAATCATTCGAGGCTCAGCATTATCCACTTCAGCCAAAGCTAGGTTAAAGCGGTTCAAGAAAGATTTGATAGATTCTCTGGGAGCTTGTTCGAGGCTGGACAATGACATTATGTCCTTAGCCTTTGAAGCATACAACCTGAACTGATCCTTGAATTTTCGAGTTAAGTCGGAGAATTGATCTACGGACCGAACTGGTAGCTTTGTGAACCAAAGTAGAGCCACTCCTACCAAGTACACTGGAAAGTATCGGCATTTAATCTCATCTGATGCTCTTGCACCGGTCATATGCCAGTCATACTTATATAGGAAATGATTCGGGTCACTTGTCCCCCTATAGGCGGGGATAGTAGGAGGCACAAATTTCCTTGGAAACTCTGCTTTCAGGATCCTTTCAGTAAACGGAGTTTTGCTTGGAGCAAATCCCCAGTCGCTCTCATTTTATTCCCTCTGCGTGCTCTCTTTCATGATTCGGCGAACCATCCCTGATAGTTACTCCTCATTGTTCAGAGGCATCGCCGGGCAGACCTCAGCTATTCTTTCAGAAGTTTGCCTGGGCAAATGTTCGTGAAAAGTTGGCTGCGGCCTTGAACCTTCAGCTTGGAAAGGTGGCGATTCGGCGGTGCCAGTTGCTCTTTGAGGAATACCTCTCTCTTGGGAATTATGGGCATCTTCGGCAAAGGTTGTTTCATTGTTTTCTGGTTGTCGATTTGCCCCAAGTAGAGCGTTTAATCTGTCCATCATCAAAGCGTTTAGAGTTTCAATTTGTTGGTATAATCCAGACACTACATCGTCTAATTCAGCCCTTGTGACTCCAACGGTAGGAGTTGCCTGGTTTGCTGTTGGGGAAGCGGAGGTCCCCTCATGAGCATTTCCGGATCTGATAGATCTACTCTTTCTTCTAGGAGCCATGATTTCAGATAGACTTTTGGTCTTTAGAGAGATTCTTTCAGCAAACTTTTTCGAAGTAATGGTGAAAATATTCCTGAGTTGGGTTCTTAGTGAAAGCACCAAAATGTTAGCGTCGATTTTTACGTTAATAGGATTCAAAGTAGTTAACTTTGAATGGTTTCGAAAGGTTTCCACTATTTTTAAATTGAACATAATGTCTTCGAAAAGTTATGAGTTTCATTACTTTCGAAAGGTTTATTATATAGGGGATGTACCCCAGGCTTTCGACAAAGTCGAAAGGGGAAACCTTTCGACTAGGTTGAAAAGAAACCTTCCGACAAGGTCGAAAGGTAGGACCTATCGACGATTTAAAAGGCGGATGTCATATGTTTTAAAGCTTATGAAAAGAAGGCTTTTAAAAGGTTTAGAAGGAGTTACCTTCAATGATTTCGAAAGGTTTATTAAAAGATATGAAGGAGTTATCTTCAATACTTTCGAAGGGTATTTTGAATGATTTTGAAGGAGTTACCTTCTATGTTTTCAAAAGGTTGTTTAAGGGTTTTAAACAAAGGTTTCGTAAATAAAAATTAGACAGATAGCCTAAGTGTTTTAAGTTATAAAGGACTTTAACTTATTTTAAAGGATAGACAATCCCTATTGAACATCATCAATGTTATTTTGAGTGTATATATATATATATAACATGGCAAAAAAAATAGCTTAGAGTAAAGGTAAAGATATATTTTCCTTGTATATATATATATGATTTGACGGATTAAATCATTTTGAAAAGGTTTCAAGGAAAATTTAAAGAGATGTTAGCTCAGATATTTTAAAGAGCAGTTAGATCAGTTACTTTGTAGAGCAGTTAGCTCAGATTTTTGAAGGGTAGTTAACCTAAAAGAAAATTCAGGCAGTCGGCTTATTTTAAATTCGGACAGTCGGTCCATTTTAAGGGCAGTCAGTCCAAAGGACAGTTTGTGCAGAAAGAGTAGTCAGCTCTGATATGAACAGATAATTCATTTATTAGCATAATGGATCTTGCTAAATTTTAAAGGACATTTAGTCCACCCTATTTACTTGTTCTGGGCAAATAGCCCATTATCTAGCATAAAAGATATTGTTATTTTGGTATAACCAGTTTTAGGACAGATAGTCCAGAAAAGAGCCGTTAGCTCAAAATTTAGGACAGATAGTCCAGTAAAGAACAGATAGTTTAGATTTAGACAGATAGTCTACTTTATTTCCCGTCTTTAGCATAATGGATATTGCTATATTATTAAAATCTGTTGATTAACAAGTTTGGTTACAGGAAAGGATTTGCAAAATATATGTTTTGAAAAGAGATATTAGTGAGGGTAAACCCGTTCCGCTAAGCGGCGTGGTCTCACTAGTTATCAGTAAACTGAGATGTAATGGATATTATTCATACCAGGCTTTAAGTCTGACTCGAAGTTTTTGTTTCCCCTTAAACTCTTGGATGCTCAAAATTTGATTTGAGTAGGCTGAGGGTTTAGGTTTTAGCAGATTTTGATGAATAAAGCATCCGAAGACGAGCAGGTGGCTGACGGATAGCTAATTTAGGGATTCTGTTTTAAAATTATTTCTGTTGTGTATGAAGATAGTTATGTCTATATTTCTTTGATCATCCAAGAGAGCATCTTCATATGTCGCTCTTGGTGTATTATTGTAAATTGTAATTGATCAATGCCTGGGATTACGTTTGAGATTTTTGTAACTTGGATATGATTTATTTGAAATGTAATCACCGAAATTACTGTTTTTTAAAATCTGTGATTTTTTTCATATTCAAGTGCTCCTGATATTATGGATACCATTAATACTGCCCTATTTCATCACTAGAAGTTAATACTATGGATGACTACAGCATCCATAGCGCTTAGCTTTTGGCCACCAAATATGGGATGTTACTGCTTGGTATTGGAGCATTGGATTATGAAAAAAATTTAACTAAAAATTGGTTTTGAAAACAAAAATCCGAAGAAATTGGAGTAAGATTTGGAGTTGGTTTAACGCTATAGTAACATACATGTACTTGTTATATTTAAGTATGTGCTTTATCTCCATTCTTCTATCTTTGATTAGGTTATCTTTCTGTATCTCATGAGGTTTGAATACAGATATGGATGGTAGAAGAAGCAGAGTTAACCAAGAAGGGGGAAGCACCGAAAGGAACGTCGTACCTAATGTAGGGAGAGGCCAAGGTCAGACAGAGAATGTTGGTGCTGAAGTCCCGCAGGTCGGAATGGAAGCCATGTATCAGTTTTTCAAGAATATCATGCACGCAAGAGTCGCAGCCGGAGTGGTAGGAGGAAATGCCATAGGAGCAGAGTTCCAGAAGTTCTAGTAGTTAATCATTTCGCTAAGATGAGTGGTGATTATGTGAAGCTAGGAGGGAAGCCGTTTATAGGTACGGAGGATGCCATTGAAGTGGAGAATTGGTTGTGGCATTGTGAAAGGATTTTTGCAGATTTAGGGCTCAATGACGAGCAGAAGAGGAGGTTAGCGTCTAGGCAGCTTCAGGTGACCGCGTTGTTCTGGTGGAACAGTTTATCAGCGACAGTTGATGAGGAGACTGTAACCTAGGAGGATTTCAAGGGGAGATTTCAAGAGAGGTTTATGTCAGTAATGGCACAGTCAGCTTTGATTAGGCAGTTTGTTGAGCTGGTGCAGGGAGAGATGTCTGTTGCTGAGTATGCCAGGAAGTTCAAAGAGTCGGCCCGGTATGGGTATGCTTTTGTAGATACCGTGTTGAAACGGAATGAAAAGTTTATCAAAGGATTGAAGTCAGAATTGGCTAGTGCTTCTTTGTCTCATCTTAGAGATCATTTTGATATTGATATAGAGATGTCTTAGAGGCAGGAAGAAGTCCTTGAGTCTTTGAAGAAAAGCAAGGCAAAAGTGGTCCAGGTTGAGCAGAGCCAGAAGACGAAGTTCTTTCCCAAGAAAGTCGCTCAGAAGGGTCGAGCAGCCAAGAAAGCGAAGTCTGAAGTTGTCTGCTATAAATGTGACAAGAAAGGGCACTTTTCTAATGAGTGTCACTCAGGGAAAGCGAAGGATGTAGCTAAAAGGAAGAATGTCAGGTGTTTTAACTGTGACCAGATAGGCCATTATAAGAACCGGTGCAAGGAGCCTAATAGAGATGGTAAGGGCAAGGTGTATGCATTGGAGCCCGCCGCTTCCAAACCAACAGCCCAGGAGAAGGGAAAGTTAGTTCTTGGGGGAACGCTTCAGATTCATGATATATCTGTTAGCATTTTATTTTTTACTGTTGCATCACATTCTTTTATATCTAGATGTTTGATATATAAGCTTAACCTTGAACCCACATATTTAGTTACTTCCTTACGGATTGCGAATACAATAGGAGGGTATTTAACTATAGGGTTGAGGTGTGACCAGTTTGAGTTTGACCTGGTAGGTCATACTTTTGAGTGCAGTTTGTATGTGTTTGATTTTGTGGGATTTGGGATCATCCTAGGTATGGATTGGTTAAGTGAGTACGATGCTAAAATATTTTCCTGTGGTAGGAAGATATCCCTTAGTCATCCAGATTGTAGCGATAAGATTCTTTTCACCGTAGGATGTTCTAGTGGTGTAGTGTTTGCTTTGTTGGGTGCATTGGATACATATGATGAGTTGAGCCGAGTTTTTGTTGTTAGAGAATTCGTAGATGTATTTGAGCCCATAGTTGGATTGCCATCGAAACGAGCCATTGAGTTTCAGATAGATTTGGTTCCTGGAGCAGAACCGGTGAGTAGACCGCCAAGCAGGATGACCTCTTCAGAGATGAGGGAGTTAAAGATGTAGTTGGTAGATCTGGAAGGAAAGAGTTTTGTCAGGCCGAGCAGTTTGTTGTGGGATGCAACGGCAGTGTTTGCTAAGAAGCCGGACGGATCGTTGAGGCTATGTATCGATTATCATAAGTTGAATGAGAGGACGATAAAGAATCGTTATCCATTGCCCAGAATTGACGATTTGTTCGACCGGTTAAGTGGAGCAATGGTATTTTCTCAGTTGGATTTGGCAACTGGTTTCCATCAACTCACAGTAGCAGAGGATATTATACCTTTGACAGCATTCAGGACCAGATATAGATCGTACGAATGGTTAGTTATGCCTTCGGACTAATGAATGCTCCAGCTTTCTTTGTAGATTTGATGAACCGGATTTTCCGAGAGCACTTGAATAGGTTTGTTCTAGTTTTCATAGATGATATCTTGATTTACTCTAAGGATGAAAGAGAGCATGAAGTTCATCTTAGAGTAGTGCTTGAGACGCTTAGGCAGCATCAGCTGAAAGTGAAGTTTTCGAAGTGTCACTTCTGGAAGAAGGAGGTGAAGTTTCTTGGTTATGTCATCTTAGAGGAAGGGTTATCAGTAGATCCGACTAAGATCGAGCTAGTGAATAGTTGGAAGAGGCCCGAGACAGTAACCGAGATTAAGAGTTTCCTTGGGTTGGCTGGTTATTATCGGAGATTCATTAAGGATTTCTCGCGGATAGCAGCACCGATGACCATGCTGATGAGGAAGGATGTGAAGTTTGTGTGGACCAATAAGTGTGAGGAAGCATTCTGGAGTTTGAAACACTTATTAACCCATGCACCTGTATTGATAGTTCCAGAGGGGAATAAGGATATAGTAGTCTATACCGATCCGTGTGGAACTGGATTGGAGCTGTGTTGATGCAGAGTGGTAATGTGATTGCCTATGCTTCTAGACAGCTTAGACCGCATGAGGTCGGATATCCAACGCATGATTTAGAGTTGGCTGCTGTGATTTTTTCTTTGAAGGTGTGGAGACATTACCTTTTGGGAGAAAGGTTTGAGCTGTTTACATATCATAATTCGCTGAAGTATTTTTTCTCTCAGAAGGAGCTGAACATGAGACAACAGAGATGGTTAGAATTCATAGCCGCTTTTGATTTTGGGATTGAGTACACACCAGGGAAAGGCAACCGAGTTGCAGATGCACTTAGCAGGAAACATCAGAATGCAGTGTTGGAAATGATGGCTGAGTGGAAAGATTTAGAAGCATTAGCAGATTGCAGAGTGTAGTGGAGATCCGAGGCAGAGTCTAGTGGTGATACAGTTGTATTGTCTTGTTTGGAAGTTCGACCAATTTTGGTCGAACGGATTGCTTCTAAGCAAATGGAGGATCCAGTGTTAGCTAAACGGATCAATAAGCTAAAGGAAGGAACCAAGGGCGATGACTTGAAAGATTTCAGCCTTGACCATAATGGGTGGTTGAGAAAGAAAGGAAGATTATGCGTTTCGAGTATAGGAAACATAACAAAGGAAGCCTTAAATGAATACCATCGTTCGTAGTTCACTATATATCCTAGAGGTACCAAGATGTATCAGGATATGAAGAGGAATTTCTTCTGGGAAGGAATGAAGTGGGATATTGGTTTGTGTGTAAGGCAGTGCTTGAATTGCCAACAGGAAAAGGCTAAACCCTAGAAACCGAGTGGTTTGCTTCAACCGTTAGATATTCCAGTGTTGAAGTGGGATTCGATTTCTATGGACTTTATAGACGTGTTGCCAAGGTCGGACAAGGAAAATGAAAGTATATGGGTTATAGTGGACAGATTGAACAAGAGTTCTCATTTCATTCCAGTTAAGTCAACTAGAACGGCACCTGTTTTAGCAAGGTTGTTCATGAAGAATGTGGTTAGCCTGCATGGATTTCTTAGCAGCATAGTTAGTGATAGAGATTCCCTGTTCACTAGCGAGTTTTGGAAGAGTCTGCTGGAAGTTTTGGGAACCAAGCTTATGATGAGTACCGCTTACCATCCGCAGACAGATCAGCAAACAGAAAGAGTTAACAAGATCTTGGAAGATCTGTTGAGAGCTTGTGTTATAGACTTTAGGGGATCATAGGAGGACCATCGGCATCTAGTCGAGTTTTCGTATAACAACAGTTATTAGACTAGTATTGGAATGGCACCGCTTGAAGCTTTGTATGAAAGGCCATGCAAATCTCATGTTTGTTGGTTGGAGACCGGGGATAGGTTGATTCTTGGTCCAGACTTGGTTAGAGAAGTTGCAAAAAAGATTGAGGTCATTCGAGATAGAATGAAGGAGGCTCAATCTAGGCAGAAAAGTTATGCAGATAAGAGACAGAAAGATTTGGAGTTCTCAGTTGGGGACCAGGTTTTCGTCAAAGTATCACCGATGAAGGGTGTGCTTAGATTTGGAAAGTCGGGGAAATTATCTCCTAGGTTCGTAGGACCTTTTCCTATTCTTGAGAGGATCGGGAAGCTTGCATATAGACTTGAGTTACCGAGCAGTTTGGCAGGTGTCCATGATGTTTTTCATATTCCTCATCTCAGAAAGTGTGTTAGAGACCTGGAGACTGCTATTGCACCGACAGTGATAGATGATTTAATGGTAGAACCAGACTTGACCATAGTGAGGAAGCCAGTTCGCACTGTTGCGAGAGATGAGAAGAGGCTTAGAACCAAGATGGTCAGATTAGTCAAAGTCTAGTGTACGATGACAGAGACTGTACTTGGGAGGTTGAGAGCAGGATTAGAGATACTTTTTCTGACTTGTTTTGATAGTATGTTTTACCTTCTTGTTTGTTTTGAGCCTTATTTTAATTTCAAGGACGAAATTCTTTAAGGAAGGGAGTCTATAACACCCCAGATTCTTGATAACATTATTTAGGATATTTAGTTAGATAAACTAAATAAATAATGTGTTGATAAGGGGATTGAGATTTGATTTGATTAAGGTAGCCGTGCCTTTTAACTAATGAATTAAATGAAGAGTAAAAAAATGAATTAGAGGAGGGGTATTATGGGAAAGTGGCCATTCCTATACCATCTACCTTAGGCCGTGTATTTCAAAACGCACATTCATTCTCATTTTCAAAAATTAAAAGCTTGGCCGACCACCATTAACGAAGGGAGAAGAAGAGGAAACAAAAGAAAAGCTTAAGGAAAGCAAATTCAAAACAAACTCATTCAAATCTCAAGCTCCTTAATCATTAAAGCAAAAGCTGAATAATGTTTACATCTCTAAATTTTATGGTTTCGGTTTTAAGGTTAATTCCAAATGATTTTGCAAAGGTTTGCTATGTTTTTGAAAGATATGATATATATACACACGGTGATGATTTATGTATGTTCATATAGATTTTGTGACATGTTTTAAGAGGAAAACCCTATTAAATGACATCTGTTAGCCTTGCGAATTTTTATGATGATCTAGAAAGTTATTTTAGAGATGGGTTTCGATTTTCAGAATCTTCTGAATTTTTCTGGAATTGTTATGAATTTTCTAGGGAAGAAAAGGTTTATTTGGATTATAAAATTAATTATGGGAAAAATAATCATAGTTTGGATTTGAAAATTTTATATGTTGAAGAAAACATATTATTTGATTTTCTGGAATTTTTCCAGAATTTTTGAAGGTGGTTTAATAGTTATATAAAATTAATTAAGATACGAGACTTAAATGTTTTATATAATTATAAAGGAGAAAAGGGCTTTTTCAAAATTATTCAAATTTCCAAATAAGGAAAGTCGGCAGCATTTTTGAATATAAAATTATGGCAACCAATCAGATTTAGACAAATAAGGCAGGTTGGGTACAAAAGAATTGTTTTAAAGTACAAATAAATAGTCTTTCTTCTATTTTAGCCCTTTAGGCAGAGCTTCTGCCTTCATTCCAGACCTTCCGACAAGGTTGAAAGGTATCAAATCTTTCGGCTAGGTCAAATACCAATGCACATGGTATCAGCAACTGGTACGTAGTGAATTGGACAAAATCAAAAGGTTTAGGGACGAACGGTTATAGCTTTCGAAAGAGGTGATGTTTTGTTTTGGTTTAAAGAAAATATGCCTGCTAGCTTTCGACAAAGAGCTTTCGAAATTGTCAAAAGGTTTAAAAGAAAAAGGTTTCGATTGGTTTTGGTTTCTTGTTTTAATTGAAACCTTCTGATAAAGTCGTAAGATATAGCTTTTGACAAGACCGAAAGCATAGTTTTCGCTTCCTAACCTTTCGACACAGATCGAGTTAAAGGTTATCTTTTTCTAAAACTTGCCACATCTCTCCATTGATTTCAAAGGGTTGGTTCCACCACCAGCACTTTATTGTTTTCGAATGGTTTCGAAAGGTTTTATAAGGTTTCAAAGCAGTTTCTTTCAACTCCAATGTTTTTCTGATCCATTTGCAAAATCCAGATGTTTTAAGTCGAAACGTTTTAAAGGTTTCAAAGTAGTTAACTTTGAATGGTTTTGAAAGGTTTCCACTGTTTTTAAACTGAGCCCAATGTCTTCGAAAGGTTTTGAGTTTCATTGCTTTCAAAAGGTTTATTATATAGGGGAGGTACCCCAGGCTTTCGATAAAGTCGAAAGGAGAAACCTTTCGACTAAGTTGAAAAGAAACCTTCCGACAAGGTCGAAAGGTAGGACCTTCCGACAAGTTCGAAAGGTATAGTTTTCAATGTTTTAGAAAGGCTAAGGATTAAAGGATTTAAAAGGCGGATGTCATATGTTTTAAAGTTTATGAAAAGAAGGCTTTTAAAAGGTTTAGAAGGAGTTACCTTCAATGATTTCGAAAGGTTTATTAAAGGATATGAAGGAGTTACCTTCAACACTTTCGAAGGGTTTTATTAATGATTTTGAAGGAGTTACCTTCTATGTTTTTGAAAAGTTTTTTAAGGATTTTAAACAAAGGTTTCGAATATAAGAATTAGGCAGATAGCCTAAGTGTTTTAAGTTATAAAGGACTTTAACTTATTTTAAAGGATAGACAATCCTTATTGAACATCATCAATGTTATTTTGAGTAAAGTATATATATAACATGGCCAAAAAATAGCTTAGAATAAAGATAAAGATATATTTTCCTTGTATATATATGATTTGATGGATTAAATCATTTTGAAAAGGTTTCAAGGAAAATTTAAAGAGTAGTTAGCTCAGATATTTTGAAGAGCAGTTAGCTCAGTTACTTTGTAGAGCAGTTAGCTTATATATTTGAAGGGTAGTTAACCCAAAAGAAAATTCGGGTAGTCAGCTCATTTTAAATTTGGATAGTCAGTCCATTTTGAGGGTAGTCAGCCCAAAGGACGGTTAGTCTAGGACAGTTAGTCCAGAAAGAGCAGTCAGCTCTGATATGAACAGATAGTTCATTTATTAACATAATGGATCTTGCTAAATTTTAAGGATGGTTGGTCCATCCTTTTTACCTTTTTTAGGCAGATAGCACATTACCTAGCATAAAAGATATTGCTATTTTGATATAACTAGTTTTAGGACAGATTATCTAGAAAAGAGAAGGTAGCTCGGAATTTAGGACAGATAGCCCAGTAAAGAACAGATAGTTTAGATTTAGACAGATAGTTTATTTTATTTTCTTTCGTTAGCATAATGGATATTGCTATATTATTAAAATCTGTTGATTAACCAGTTTGGTTGCAGAAAAGGATTTGCAAAATATATGTTTTGATCAGAGATATTAGTGAGGGGAAACCCATTCCGCTAAGCGGCGTGGTCTCACTAATTATCGATAAACTGAGATGTAACAGATATTATTCATACTTGGCTTTAAGTCTAACTCGAAGTTTTTGTTTTCGCTTAAACTCTCGGTTGCTCAAAATTTGATTTGAGTAGGCTAAGGGTTAAGGTTTTCTGGTTTTAGCAGATTTTGGCGAATAAAGAATCCGAAGACAAGCAAGTGGCCGATGAATAGCTAATTTAGGGATTCTATTTTAAAATTGTTTTCGCTGTGTATTAAGACAGTTATGTCTATATTGCATTGATCATCCAAGAGGGCATCTTCATATGTCGCTCTTGGCGTATTATTGTAGGTTATAATCGATCAATGCCTGGATTACGTTTGGGATTTTGTAACTTGGATATGATTTATTTGAAATGTAATCATCGAAATTATTGTTTATTTTTGAAATCTATGATTTTGTTCATATTCAAGTGCTCCTGATATTATGGATACCATTAATACTTCTGTATTTCGTGGCTAGAAGTTAATATTGTGGATGACTGCAGCATGCATAGCGCTTAGCTTTTGGCCTCCAAATACGGGATGTTACACGCCCGTAAATAACTTAAGTCCCTGGAGCGTGGATATGACTTCAAACATTAAGCAGGCATGACCGACCACTAACGTACAAGTTTAATCACCAGAGTATGGATGCGAATACCAACAAATGAGCGAGGGTGATCCAACCACTCAAACTCATTCCACTTTAACTACGTTTCGACTAAGTTAAGATAAAATTATTGAAGGCGGGGAACGACTGCCGGTCGACTACTTCAATTCTCCCCAGAACTGGGGGCATAACTCAAGTACGAGCCACTAATCGAGAAAGCGCAACGTTGGGAATCAACTTAACATTTGGTTATGACCCGAAGCCATGATTTCAGGACCTAACAGCCGAACTCAAGTTCGATTTGGAGACTAAAGCCTCACAAGTACATTGAATGGAAATTCGAGTTTTAAAACACTTAAGCAAACAAACATAGAGTTATGCTGAGAACAAAAAGGAATTTTATCTCTACTATTCTATGGAAAAAAGACAAGTACAAAAATCTTTTCAATGAATTCCTATAAGCAGGGGCCAACCCGCATCTATACATGGCCTACAAAAGCAAAAGGAAAGACTTATTCTAAGCTATCTGCATAATGAAGAAGCACAAGTGCAAGTCTATGCCTTTGATTTCACATCAAGTGCTGGTATCAATGATGGTGCCACCCGGAGAGATCATACGCATAGGAACCGGGCTGGACCCACCATACCACCTCCAACACTATTGGCCTGCTGGTCTTGCTCTATTTCGGCTGTGATTTTTCCATTATCTTATCAGCCCCTTGTGCGCCAACGCTCGCTAGAATGCTCCAAGTCGGACCCGAGGAGCTAGCTGTAAACACATCTTCACCTATATTGAAAGGTAGATTAGTGATTGGGTCATTTTGATTGCCGAGGAGTGCTTCCATCATTTGTTCATCAAGAACGAAACTGCTCTCATTCACCTCCCCGGTTGGTGTAGCGGTTGTTGTGGTCATTGCCTCCGTCATAATAGCCTCCTGTTCATGATGCAACTCTTGGGTTTTAGGAGGATCCGCTGATGCATCGTCTATAACTGAATAAAGATAGGGAAAGATATTAGTGACATCTTCCGACATTGCTCCTGCATTTAGACGAATGGAAAAAGTGTTCAGAGTACCTTCCTCGGTTTGACTCGCATGCTGAGCCGATGTGCCTTTAGAAACATGCTCGTACCAGAGATATGTGCGACCTTTCTGGGTCGTACGCCGGAACAGCTGGAGGATCAATTATAGAAGTAAACTCAGGTTAGGTAGCTGCATGCATTTTAGAGCTTACTTCATGATGCTCGACTCTGGACCCTTCCCCAATGTCCGGATATTGGGTAGCTAATTCTTTCTTTTCGAAGGCAACGATGGCATTGTGAAGAACTTTTGCCTCATCTTCAACTAAAATCCGGTTTTCAAGTTCAAAATCGTCAATAGTTGAAGTGTTGCGGTCCGCCTTCTCGTCCTCTACCATGCGGCGCTGAGCATTGTATAGATGAAGTGGGTAGTCTTCCAGCCAGCTCAAATTGCGATGTTTTAAGACATTGACATTATAAATGACCAGGAGATCTTCAATATCACTTTCCATCCTGGCCTTGGCCGCTTTAACCTCTGTTTCAATTCTGGCTTCGGCTTCTTGAGCCTTTAAAACTTCCACATCCCTTTCGTTCTTGAGCGTCACCATCTGCTTACATACTTCTTGGGCAGCTTTGTTAGCATCGTCTTTTTCCTTGACGACCTCAGCATACTTCGCCTTTAACTCCTCAAGCTCCTTGAGTGCCACATCTCTTTCTGCAACGACAGTGGCGGTCCTATGGCTCATCTCCTCGACCAAGGATAAATGCTCCTGTCACATTTTTCCATAGATTTACTAGCTCATTGCTTTCTTTTGGGCCTGCATTTCAGACTTCTATGAAGTTTCGTTCTCATTGGTAAGCACTTGTACTATGCGGTCCTTCTGAGCGAGGTCTTTCTCCAGTTTTTCGATTGTTTTTGCCCGATCAAAAACCACCGCTGAAGCTTCATTTGCCATTTTCACCCATTCTCGATACTGGTTATAGAAATCATACACATAATCATGTACCGTTGGTTCTGCCTCATTGGGGATTCGCTTTAAGTTCGGGGGAAAATGGAAGCCATCGAAGCAGATGTTCGGGAAATCCATCTTTAACTTAGCTATTCTGATGGCTCCCTCTCCCGTGGGCTCCATAGCTGTCGATGTAGTGACAACAGGAGTTTCTGCCTCAGTTCTGTGGCATTGTTTGCCGGATTTTGAAGTTTGGGGAGGTGCTGTTTTGAAGGCTTTAAAGGGACCTCTAAGTGGTGGCGAACGTGACCAGGAATGATGCCTACTTTGATACTACCTCTCCCTCTCCCTTTCTCTCTCATAACGCTCCCGTTCTTGGCTGGAGCACCCGCGATTATGTTCTCTTTCGGACTCACGCCTGCGAAATTCAGAATATGAACTAGAAAATGGCGTGCAGCACGAAGACTACCGAGCATAGATCCCCACTTCGACATTGTATCTGTAAAATGAAAAGAGAAACGAATTTAGATATCTCCAGAGATTAAGAAACATGTGATTAAAGGTTGTGTGGAGCCGTGAAGTGTTGCGTGCATGTTCAAACCCCCCCAACCCACCGATTGTGGCAGTCGTGCTTGAAGGAGTTGGCTCCGCTATATCTAAAGCACTTTGAAGCCCCTCTAGTCCGATATCTTGATGTAAAGACAAGTCATCCGGAATGGGAATGTCAGTCCCTCAAAAGAAATCTCCATTCGCGGAGGAGAAGTCTCCATGCTTACACCAGTTATAACGGGCAGAGATAGCACGACAGTTTTGCGTCTCGTGGCTTTATGGGCAATAGACTTGCCTCTTCTTTTCAGCTCTAAAGGTTGAAGACTTTGTGGGGGCCCAACTGCGGGCTCGTCTCCAGTGGACACATTCTCATCACTTCCCTATTTTGTAATCATGACACTAGGAGCTCTTCTGCCTCCATGCCTCGCGGGGGCCATTCTGAGAACTCCAGCCGATCCGATGCTTTGGTCTCTATCTATCAGCCCCACGACAATCAAATTTTCATCTGTGAGGACTTCGTCGATTTCTCTACGTATGGCTGGCACCGCTTGAAGAACCCTTACTATTTTTTATATTGAGCCCCTTCGGGTCACAGAATCAAATCTATATAAGAAGCAAAGTGTTAAACTAGGCACCAATTGATATTTTCTTGTTAATCAACAAAGAGGTTGGAGCACTTACGTCTGACTAGCCACCATCTGGCGAATCCCGGTGGACACCGAACGAAGAACCATTCGGTCTTAAAGTAGCTTAGCTCTGCTCCAAGCTCCTGCAACTACTTGGAAATTTCTAACCGCTTCCAGAGAAGTGAAAGAAGGGTTGTCCCCGTGACTTTTTATATTGAACAAATATCTGATCTCTTCCACAGTCGGAGGTTAGAAGAGGTGCTCCATGAAGATAACAAACAGACTGTTAAGAAAGGTATACATGTTTGGGTGCAACTGGGACGGAGCGATCCTCAAGAAAAGCAACACTTCCCGTATGAACTGATTGAAGGGAGGAAGTGTCTCAGCTACACACATGAATCTATTGTAAGCCGTGTATCCCTCTAGGGGGTTGTGAACTCTTTCTTCCGGCCTCGGCAAAAAGACATCATTTAGTGGCAACCCATGCCTTAGGCAAATCCTGCCTAACTTGTCTTCGGAGATATTAGAGTGGACAGAATCCTACGGGTTCACAATAAAAGCAGCCGACATCTCGTTCGAAGCGGGACTTATTACTTCAGCTGCAATGGCTGACATTTCGATTACTGGAAGGGAAGGACTCTGAACATCCCGCGGCTCAGAACTTCCAGGTTCCATAGCTATTGAACTCAGTAAACATTGTCATTAGATGGCAATAAACTCATGTTTCCCCTGGTTTGAAGTGCGTTAATGTAATGTGCAGTGCAGTGCTACATAATACTTAGAATTTCTACAAATTCGAAAGGCGTTAGAATGACAAGACTTTGAGATTCAACCAGAGTGACCGTCATCGCTGACCGTCATAACCATGCCAAACTGACTTCGAAGAACGATCCATGTCCGAGTTTGTTAGTTTGTCAAGTTATAGTTCCATCGACAAGCTTTGAAGGGCAGTCAAAAATGCAGTTTAATGGTTAAGTTCAAATATGCAAGGCTGAAGCTCGTCGGTGTCAAGTGTTCGGTTATGCAAGATTTCACATCCATCAAAGTTCGAACTTGGATCGATCACTAGGAGCTCAATTCGTATCGATCGTGGGAAGCAACGTTTCGTACGGATCCCTCAAAGTTAGTTCGTATCGATCCTAAACCCTCCATTTCATGTCGATCGACAGAAGCACCTTTCGTATCGATCACAAGGTCTAAGTCTTTGTATTGATCGCTCCGGATCGATACAAATGCCCATCATCAATCGATACAAAACAATTCCTCCCAACAATACGAACTTCTTCTTCATCCACAATCGATACGAGTATGTCCTTCGTGTCCATCATCCCTTCTTCTTCTTCCCCAAGTAGAAAGCACTCCATTTCTTCCTTCCTCGACCATGCTCGGACTCAACTCCGGCATTAACATCACCGGAATCGATCGCAGATTTGTACGAATTGTCATAAAATCCGAGTCTCATCGTTCTAAGATGAATTATTTCAAACAATTACCTTGTTTGGTGGATCGGTTTAGGAAATTAATGAGTTAATTTGGTTTTGAAAAAGAAGGCAGATTTCTTCTTTCTCACGTGCTCTATCAATACGAAGGCGAGTGTGAAAGTGATGGCAAGTAGAAAATTCGGCTAAGTCCAAATAGCATTTATACGAACTCGTGACTAGGCAAGAAACGATTCGTCTCCCAGTAACCAAAATAAATTGGAGCGGTCACAAGTTCCATCAATACGAAGAAGCTTATTCATATCCATCAATTCAGAACGTTCTGAACTGTAACTGTTCGTGTCCATCAGCTATCGATCTCATATGTCCCGTCGATATTGAAGGCCATTGCAAAATTCTACATCGATCATTCCATCTCATTGATACGAAATGCCAACTTCGTATCCATCACTTTGATGACTACAAGAACTAGTATCCATCGATACGAATCGTCTCCAAAACCACCTGCTTCGTATCGATAGCCATCGATACAAAAAACATACCCCAACTTCTCAAATCGATCCAAGAGAGGATCAATACGAAGATAGGACTTAAAACAACCATCAAAAGTCGTTACAATTCGAATTTCACATCAATCCAAAAGAGGATCGATACGAAACTCAATCCAAACAAAAAACTAAAAATTGACAACGACCCGTGAACATACAAATGTGAACAGGAGTCAGGTTAACATACGTGCATGTTTGACGGACTAACATTCAATTTTAAAAATTGACAGGAATTGAATGCTCAGCTGATGACAATCAAAACAGTGAACAACAAATTGCTAGCACTCAACACTCAGTTACAACAAAACACTGCATGATCATTATCAGTCAACAATTTAGCATTTATATTACTGGAAATCAATCAAAGGTTACATCTCTTGATGAAAAGGCCACGACTATTCAATGAATCAGATAGAACTTTTTCATAATAAAGAATGCGTCTTTTCAAAGCATGTCATGTTCACACAAGACGTACTTTTGGGGGAAAATGTTATCCTGCCTTTTGGCAAGGCCGTGATATCAAGGACTTGGCTGGAAACCAAAGACAATTTGACTCTGAGATCGGTTATACACAGGTTCGCTAGGGATACTGGTAAATTTTGTCCGAGTCCGGATCGAGCTACAATTAACATGACACGACAAGCAAAGCTATGAAAGCCCAGGTTCCAAATTTCCAGTCAATCGAAGTTCGTATTCTCAAGTTATGGATCGATCAAGTTTTACTTGAAACACGTCTGTTTCGTATCCATCAAATAGCATCGGTTCGTGTTCATCCATCGAAGTCAACCTTATTCGTATCCATCGAAGTCATCATTTTGTACCGGTTTCATTTTTATGCATTTCGTATCGATCCTCCTATTCACACATTTCGTATCGATTAGCCCTTGATCAATATGAGGAACACATGACAGATTGATACGAACATCATCGACTTCAATCGATACGAAGCGGCCTCCAAATCATCGATACGAAAGAAGTTACTATAGGCCGATACGAAGAAGGCGTAGTCAAGTGAAGGAAGCAGATGTGCGGCGTGAAAAGTGGATCTCTCCTGAACTGTCGCTCCACGTCATCTGATCGATACGTAAAGGATCGACACGAAGACCCATCGATACAAAATGGGATAGATACGAATAGTTCACCCTACTACAAATGCATCCTTGGATCGATCATAACTCAAGATCTATAAGTCCAAATGCTACCAAATTTTTACAGGAGCTTACTGACCACCTCAACATTGTCTCCGACTGATCTCAGCTCAAATGAATGTCGTTTTGATCGATACGAACAAGGTGGCGATCGATCAAGGATCGATCCCAAATGACCTCGGATCGATCAAGTGGGCCCACCCACATGGGAGAAGAGGTATTTCGAGATCTAAGCCAGATATTTTCAGACTACACCTATAAATAGCAGCCCTATGCCTTCAGAAAAGGGACTTTTGGACGCCATTATGCCCTTACTCTACCGGAGATCCATTGTAAATTGAGTGTTTAGTAATTCTTCGTTGTAATCAGTTAGCAATCGACAATAAAGATCAAATCATTCAAAGTGGACGTAGGCTACAACGCCGAACCACTATAAAAATCTGTCTTTTTCTATTTTTGTTTGCTTGAATTGGCTTGTTTGTTAGATTATCCTCTTTTTACATTTAAATTCTTCATTTTAATCTCTTCAAATACGTTTGAAGAGTGTTGTGCCCAATTTTGGTACAAACACTCTTGATACATATTTAAACTTAAGTACTATTACACTCAAAATATTCAAGAATGAATATAGTGTGAAGCCATCAAAAGTTGAAGAACAAAGCTATCGCAAGTTGAAGAATAAAGCTATCACAAGTTGGAGGGAAGAAATCTGTTGCAAATTGGTGATAATAAGCTATCGCAAGTTGAAAAACAAAGCTATTGCAAGTTGAAGAACAAATCTATCACGAGCCGATGAACAATGCTATCACAAGTTGAAGGGAATAAAGCTATAATAAATTGATGATAATAAGCTAATGCAAGTTTAAGGACAAACTATCATAAGTCGAAAGGAAGAAAGTTATTGTAATTTTATGATAATAAGCTATCGCATGTTAAGCAAACCAAAATGAAATATTGAAGCTTTCACAAGTTAATAAAATAAAGCTATCTCAAATTGATATAATTACAATACCACAAGTTAAGAAAGGAGTTATCGCAAGTTGAGAAAGTTGATAAAAAATAGCAATCGTAAGTTGAAGAAATGAAGCTATTATAGGTTGATGCAGATAACCCATCGCAAGTTGAGGAAAGTGCTATCAAATGTTAAGAAAAATCTAAAAAAGACAATGCTCCAATTAGCCATGTGGAAAATGTTGATTAGTCCAGTTAGGCCAGTCGTCACAAAGATACTAGGAAACAATTATGCCACATATCAAGACGACAATGTGCCACAACAATAAAATCTTGGCCATCCATTCCCTATAAATGACACGTGTCAAAGATATAAGGGCCTAAATTTTCTATAAATAGGCATATACCCTCAACTAGGGGCAAATTCCAAATTTATTTCTTCCTCATTGTTAACAAGAAAACTTGTCAACATCCTCAAAGTTAAGCAGTTAACAAGAAATGTTGTTTACACTTCAA